>JAJSLS010000012.1:0-1446191 GCA_037042865.1 Epicoccum sp. F181
GCCTTCGCACGTCCCAAAGAGACAGCGGGCAGCTGCCAATACCGCTTCAACGCGCATTCTGAACGCTCACGCAAGGAGTCTGGACCAGAAGGAGAAACAGAAAAACCAGATCTCGAAGAAGAGTATCTCAGAAACACAGCAAAACTCAATATCTGTGCAACATGACTTTTTGTAGTTCGCGCAACGAGATGGAACCCTTGGAAGGAAGGCTGAGAAGCTAGCGATCAGCCCTAAGCCGAGAGAGCTCGTGTTCCTCGTACGAGAAGGTGCAATTGTGATATGATTGGCTAGATGTATGAGCTCCCCGGAACAGGAAGATCCCGATGTAGTATCCGCTGCTTCGGGTCGAAGGTTTCATGTGTGATGTGGACATCCACTCCTAAGCGAAATAAGACGAAGGATTTCAAGGTGGAAAGATTCACCGAATGAACAATGGGAAAGCACGCAAATACCCTCGAGATCATGGTACGGCTCATGGACCATGCTTGATTTCATCACTGTACAGGTTCTTCACCACTGTATATGCTCATGGTTTGTTTGCAAGATATACAGGTATACAACCGACCTCATCGCATTCGCATCTGCATACCAATTCGCATCAATTTGCCATGAATCCTCCATCAATCTGCAGCACCGAGCCAACCATCCAGTCGTTCTCCACCACAAACGCCACCGCCCTCGCCACATCCATCGGCGTGCCAAATCTCCCAGCAGGGTACAACTGCTGGAAATCGAACTTCTTCATCTCCTCGTGTTGCGCATCCGCACCATCCAGAGCAGCCAGCTGCGCGCCCATATTTTCAACGATGGCAGTCGGGATGATGCCCGGCGCGATCGCGTTGATGTAGATGTTCTTCTTCGCGTTCTCGAGAGCAGCGGAGCGCGTCATTCCGACAACTGCGTGCTTGGAAGCCGCGTATGCTGAGCCATATGCGACGCCCTGGAGGCCATAAATGGAAGCCAGGTTGACGATGTGCTGCTTGCCTGCTGGCTGCTCGGTCGTATTATCTTGGGTTGCGAGCATGAGCTTGATTTGTTCTTGCATGCTGATATAGAAGCCTGTGATGTTGACGGCAAAGAGGTCGTCCATCTCCTTCTCGGGTGTCTCGTGGATCCGGGTGAGTGGTCCTAAGATGCCAGCAGCATTGACGGCGATGTCTAGCCTAGAGTACTGCTGCTGGATCTGGGAGTGTATGTCTCGGATGGACTGGCGATCGGCGAGGTCCACTGCCATGAAAGAAGCCTGACCGCCAGCAGAGGTAATTGATGAGACGACTTCAGCACCTTTGTCGGCATTCCGCCCTGCGACAATTATAGTGTTGTCCTTCTGAGCCAGGAGTTCTGCAATGGCTCGGCCGAGACCGCCGGTACCACCAATGACAAGGGCTATCTTAGGCATACTGACAAGTGGTAGTGATTGATGAGATGAGCAGTCAATCACATTGCCAGTGCGCCTTCATTCCTTGTTTTATAGTCCCACAATTGTCAGACTGGGATCAGCTTCACCGGTAAGAAACTCGATCTTGACGTATACAGTTCGACGGCGCGCTCGGAAACACTCGGGAGACGACATTAGTATCTAGTCAGCGTGCCGCGCGCCAGCTGAGCATATGCCTGAAGTAGATGATCATGATTGTGATGTTAAAGCGGCGTAGGCCTGGTGAGGCTGAGTTCGCAGAATGCCCCAGCATGGGCAGTACATGCTGTCGCATCCCGATTGGGAATTAGTTTTCCATGGGTATGCATGTGTATGTCCATGGACCAGGAATCATTTCCATGGCTTTGACTGCCTGCTGCTCTCTGCTCACTACATACCAATAAATGCATTTACATGCATGTACACTTGTACATGAACTTGTAAGCATATCATGGTAGAAAATGACCCTCGACGCATGATTATATGTACATCTACTTCAAAAGGGGCAGGTGTAGTACGGGTAAATCGTCTATCGTCCCTCGCCCCTGGCTAAAGCAATGCGTTATAGTATAGTATCGGTGGTATCCACGGACGTAACCAATTCGCTAAAGCCGCCCATCAGTGCCGCAGGATCATGTTCAGCTCCTGGCACCTACCTCGCAGGTGGTACAAGAGCGCTTAGAAGTCGACCAAGCATTTACCAAGACCTTGTCACTGTTTACAACTCAAAGAAAGCTATATCCTTCAAGCGATTCCAATCTCCTCAGCATGTCAATTCAAATCTCTTCCGCCTCACCCCAAGATGCTCCAGACGTAGCCCGCCTAGTCATTCTCGGGAACGCCGACGACGCCATGTTCGCTCGTGTCGTATCACGCGAACTGAACGCCACGCCCGCGCAACAAGCAGAGCAATTACGCTGGCGCACCGAACGGAATCGATCGAACATGCAATGCCGCGGAGCACACTGGTTCAAAGCCGTCGTCACATCGAAAGGCGAGAACGTAGGTTTCGCGGGAGTAATTGCGCCTAACAGCGAAGAGAGCAAGTGGGATGGGAAATTGTCCGAGACGATGGATGAGAAGTGGTTTGAGATTTACATGGGAGCTGTAGGTGGGAAGAAAGAGGCTTTGCTTGGAGGGAGGGAGGATGTTTGGTGTAAGTTTTGTGATTCTTCGGCGGTCGGTTAAAGGTGCTGCTTTGGGTAGTGCTGACAGCTTGGAGACATGCCCGCCATGATCGTTCATCCGGATTACCAACGCCGTGGCATTGGAAGCAGGCTGCTTTCCGAAGTCTGCAGTCTGACGGACGAGGCTGGTCAGGACGTTTACCTTGAGTCAAGTCCCCGCGGAATGAAGCTCTATTTGAATGCTGGGTTTGACAGAATTGGAGACATCGAAATGCTGGATGGTGCCTACGTGCTGGGTTGCATGTTGCGCAAGGCAGGTTCAGCAGCATGATGGTCATGGTTTGATAGAATTGTCCCACAGCCATGCTGCATGCTCAGATAATGCTTATAGGCCAGATGTGGATCTTGCCTTGAAAAATAACGCGGTGATCGAGCAAATGGCGAGAAAGATGCGGCGTGGTTTTCCAGGCCCGGCTAGTGATCAACATCTCTCTGACGCACGTAAATACCTGGCGCTCGTGGGAGGGAGGTCAATTCAGGTGGATGATGTCTGGATGCTAGGCACACTTCATTTGATCTCCAAGTCCATACATCAGCAAACCGGGTTTACCGGTGATCTCGTCCATGTCTCAATGGCGAGTTTGACGACCTGATCTGTATATTTGGCGACACCGGTATGACAGCCAGCGAGACAGCCGGCGTGAACTCACGCTTGAAGGCTGTCTTCCTTCGCGGTCGTCCAGTGGTCCAGAAAGCCGGCATCTGCCCACCTCGCCCTATAGCTCCAAGAGCTCGTCCCGCATGGAAGCGCAGGTCCATCACAACCAAGCGCTACTTCACTTGCTCTCCGGCGCACAGAAAGCCTTGAACTCCGCCCAGGCCTTCTCAAGATCATCGTTGATGATGATCTGGTCATGCACACCAGGAGTCTCGGAGTAAGCAATCTCGTTCTCGGCCTGCTTCAGACGCGCCAGAATGGCTTCCTCGCTGTCCGAAGCGCGGCCTCTCAGCCTCTGCTCCAAGACCTCAACAGAAGGCGGCTGCAAGAACAGGAAGCGCGCGTTGAGATCCGTCTTCTTGACCTGCTTGACGCCCTATGATAGAGATGTCAGCATAACCGTCCCGCATATTCGAACTTCCTTTCAGACCCCAACAACCAATCTTTCGTACACTCACCTCCATCTCAATATCCAAAATACACGTCCTGCCCCTCTCCTTCACATCCCTGACCGCCTGCACACTCGTGCCATAAAGGTTGCTGCCAAACTGCGCATGCTCAACAAACCCATTGGCCTCCACGAGCTTTCCAAACTCCTCCCTCGTGACAAAGTGGTACTCGCGACCGTTCTCTTCGCCGGCGCGAGGTCCGCGGGTAGTGTGCGAAACGCTGAAGCCGTAGCGCTCGGGGTACTCTGCAAAGAGGCGCTTGAGGAGAGTTGACTTGCCGGCGCCGGAAGGGCCGGAGACGACGATGGGGCGGTTTTCTGTTGTTGGAGAGAGATGTTGTTAGTGGGGTGTTTTGGGGACCGGCGGTATGGAGGGGTTTGGGTGGATTTATTTGTCGCATACCAGTGGAAGACATTGTTGCGAGTCGGCGGGTAGAATTAGAAGAGACAGGTGGGCGGAGGATGGAGGAGGTGGAGTGTCTGAAGGCGTTCGTCAAGCAGTGAAGCTGACGAGCGGTCGCGTGCATTTATTGACTCGAGAGATAATTCCCATGTCGACGAGCAAGAGTGGATTCACGCGTGTCTAGATCTCGACTCAGGGCTGGCTTTGTGGAGCGATGCCGATGCCTTGCCGAGTGCTGGTTTAGCGTCGGCAGTGATCAGGTACGAGATCAGGTATCATTGGAAGTATGGATGTTTTATGAATGCATCATTCCGCTATCTACACAATATATACATCTACACGGTCGGGGTATGGTTACAAGGGCGTCAAAATGTACAAGTCATCATCACAGATCATCCTCACAGATCCCTTCTCTGCAGCTCCTCGAGCAGCGTCTCGATCTGTACCGTCTCTTCCCTGCCGCACTCCTTCCAGCGACTCGCGATCTCATTCCAGACCTCCATTGTCCGCTGCGTGCCAACACACTTGTGGAAAGCTCGAAGAACAGTGATAGCCAAGCCTAGGGTGAAATAAGGAGGCCTATCTTCTTCCGCGATGCCATCCGGGCCTTGGTCGTCTTCTTCCATTTCCATCAAGCCGTCTGGTCCGGCAAACGCCTCTGCATCGTCTTGAGGCGGCGCAGCATCCAAGTCCTGAGTTTGTATAGTGTCCTCGCCGGACGACAGCCAGTGACCGGCATTTGGTGCGGATGACGCCTCGAGGAAATCGCGCCAGTAGGTCTCGAGCATGCTAGGCTTCCAAGCGGAGTGAACATAGCCGCCATGGATGATGAAAGCTGAGAAAATGTTGAGGTACACGCTTCCGTGGACATGAAATCCGCGTACTTTATTCTCCTCCAGAAGCTCGCGCACACGGTCGAGATCTCCCGAAACACGCGTGTTGTATCGCAAGAGGAGTCGGTATGTTCTGCGATCCGGAGCGATAGGGGTTGCTTCTTGGATCTGCTCTCGTTTGTCATCGCTGGAGTACTGCGCCCCGAAGAAGGACAGTTCATGATCTTCGCGCTCGGCTCGTAGGCGTTGTCCAGTTTCATTCAACAGTTTGGCAATTTTGCGCCGTGTTCTCCAGTCCTCTGGGTACCTCGAGCCAAACTTGCTCTCGTGCAGAGCTTTCATCTTCCGGAAAACATGATCGGCAGCTTCTGGCTCTCCAGCTCGGATGAAAGATAGAACAACGCAGTTCATGACCGAGGTGTCAATGATCTCCCCTGCATTGACCATGTCGTTGAATGCCTTGCGTACAGCATCGCCATCTCCTTTTGATCCTGCGTAGTAGATCATGCTGATGCGAAAATATCTGTCCAGTTCCATGTTCCGCGACACGAGTTCGTTGTAAATTGTGTCAGCCAGCGCAAAGCGACCCGCCTTGACTGCAACATAAAACAGAATGTTGAACGTGACGTTGTTCGCTTTCACGCCGGACTCTTCCATCTTTAGCCACAGCTCGATCGCGTCTTTGACTTCGTTGTCGGTGCCGCGCCTGACCGCGCGACCGGCAAAGTTCATCGCTGCGCTCCATTCTATCACTGTGAGTGGTATTTGCTCGCCAATGCAGTCCTCAAGCAAGGTGAAGTAGCGTCGCCTCGATCGAGCATCAGAATGAGCACTTTCCACCCACGTTAAGTGTCCAAACAATTGCCAAATCTTGTCGTCTCTCATGTACCGCAAGCGCGGCGTCGGTAAAATCATGTACTTTTTCCATAGCCTATTGAGCGAGGTGGTGCCGTGTGGTTTTGTCAAGGCATGATAGAGTCCCTCCAGGAGCTTTGCGTGCTTCTCATCTTCAGGCTCGAGTGCAACTCGTTCAGTGTACGGTGATTTGAATTCCTGTTCAGGTGATACGACCAAGCGAGGCGCTAATTTGTTGTGTTGTTTCCTCTTTCTGCTGTTCGGAGGCTGCAGTCCAAAAGCTGGCTTGTCCCACATGTCTGATGGCAATCCGTACATGTTGACCATATCCTTGTACTCGTCTTTCGTGATCTCCGGTGCTGGGATGGGATCCGAGTCCTCCTGTGCTGCAACCACTGCAGCTCCACGGTCCTCCGAACTTGTTGACAGAAATCGTTTGCCGCCATTGGCATTCATCCCCTGATCCTTGATCTGCCTCCATCCCCTCGCGCCTGTTTGCCACCGACCCGAGTCATCTGCCTTGTGTTGTCGGCATTGGCCCGCCGCGACCAATGACCGTATGAAAACATCTTCCAATCCAGATGCATGCTTCCGCCTGGTATTGACAGCATCGAATCCTGGCCTCCTAGTAGTCCTCCTCGATGTTTCTCCACCGTCTCCAGAGGCAATGAATTGAGGCAGGTCGTGGACGATGCGAGAGCAGGCATTTAGTGACTTCGAGGGGACAGAGTATTGCCGTCTCGAGAGAGTACCGAGTATGGACATGAAGCGCCGGACATTGTGCCAGATCAGCTCAAATGCAGACCATGATACGAGCCCAAGGTCCTCCCAGTGATAGTCGCGTGTGCTGTATGTCTTTCCCTTAAGCAATGATTTAATTGTTGTACGGCGTCCTGTCCAGATGGAAAGTCGTGCCAAGCTTGCTGCATTCGTTCGCTCCTCCGCGGTCAAACCCCCGAGAATTGAATGTCGGTCCTCGACGAGCAGCATCCAAATCCAGCCAGCCGGGCAATCATTGACACGCTAGGAGAGCTCGGAGACAAGAGGCAGATTGGGAAAAGAAAGAGGTGTACTACTACCGGGAACTACATACACCACATCACAACAAGCGCACGCAACAGCGCATCTCACAGCCTCTCCCGGCACCGCCTTCCCATCGCCATTCACCATGGGCCGCTACAACCTCTCGGCGCAGCGTGTGCACAAATACGCAACCCAACTCCTCGAGTCAAAGACATTGGCAACACCGCCTCCATGGTACAGCACAGTCGGCGAGATCCCGCCTTCAGCCCGCCTGGTCCGCCCGGTCCTCCAGCGCCCTCAGAAAGCCGGCAAGAAATCATCCAAACTCTTCAGCCCAGTCAAAGTCACCTACGAGGAGGACAGGCTCAGATGGGAATACTTCAACGACCACCCTTGGGAGCTGGCGAGGCCCCGAGTGATTCTTGAGAACGACGGCAAGGACTATCAGAAGTGGGACTGGAGCCACGCGCTATGCAGGCCCGAGGAGCGCGATGTGGGTTTGAGGAAGGTGCAGGAGTGGGATGCGAAGCAGGAGACTCAGGCAAACAGGCCATTGAATGGTGAATCGGTGGTGCAAAGACAGAGCTGGTTGATGAGAAAGGCTGGCTTGAGCGAAGCGGCCGCATACGACAAGGCGAGAAAGGAGCTGTACAAGACACGACACGCGCGCGAAATTGAGACCCGTATTGCGAAGGAGGAGGCTAGAGCATACGGCGCATTCTTCGGCAAGGGTCCGTTGGAGGTTGGCATGGATCTCGAGGATGTCCAGTACGCCAACTGGGTCGAGTGGGCCAAGAAGGAGAACCAGATGCTACAAGCACAACGGTCCAATGCCTACACAGGAGACGAGGCTGAGCAGTCGACTGCGGAGGAGGGACAGGAAGAGCTGGATGAGGTGTCCGACCAGGTGCCTGCGAGTAAAGCTGGGCAGGCGGCATTGGGAGGCGCGGCGATCCACCCTTGATTGTACCATACTATTATACCTTTAGCTGTTCGAATACACGTGACCAGAGTAGCAGCGTCAATGTACAACAAAATACTTTTCCATCAGCTACCTTAGCCATGCATTGATATATAAATGTGACAGCACTTGCCTCTTTCTCTTTCGCCGGGCCCGTGCTCAAGCGCGACTGCCTCGACTTTCAATCAACCATTTGTTCTTCATTCATGCACCAAAAATGTTCATCAACAACACCTCCCAGTGTACACGCTTTACACGAAAGTGACGCGCGATGATGCGGCGTGCACCATTTCCCGATAATTACCAATTTTTCAAGGCCGAGCGGTAACAATCCTACATTCATCCTTCTTCAGCAAGTCAACACCACGCTCGCCCACCATGCCAGGAATTGTGGGTAGGAAGATGGGCCAGAAGGTCGACCTCGACTTCACTCTTCGCAAAGTCTTCGGGAAAGAGGCTTTCAGGTATGGACCTTAGATCACATATTCACACGCGCTCAAAACTAACATCATCCAGGCCCGTGCAAAGAGAAGTCATCACAGCAGCACTCGACGGCAACGATGTTTTCTTGCAAGCTGCTACGAGTTTCGGCAAAAGCTTATGCTTCCAGCTGCCTGCCGTCGTCGACTACGGAATCACCATCGTGATCTCGCCACTCCTCGCTTTGATGAACAACCAGATCGCCTCATTGCGTACGGCCGGCATCAACGTCGCCACAATCAACAGCACGACATCACAAGGGCTCAAACAAGCCATCTTCGAAGACCTTCGGAGCGGCCATCCCCATACCCGTCTTCTCTACGTGACTCCCGAATTCTGTCAGCTGGATCACTTTAGAAAGCTGCTTCGCATCGTCTACGAGCAAAAAGAGCTTGCCAGGATTGCTGTCGATGAAGCACACTGTATCTCAGAATGGGGCCACGACTTCCGACCGAGCTTCAAGGAACTGAGCTTCTTCAAGAAAGAATTCCCTGATGTCCCAATGATCTGCTGCACAGCGACTGCAACTAGCAATGTCCGCGACGATGTCATCAATATCCTCGGACTTGATCGCAACAAACTCAAGTCTTTCACGATGACGACAAGCCGACCGAACCTTCATTATGAGATCCGGTTCACATCTCATGAAGAGGACCGTTATGATGACTTCCTTGCCTGGCTAAAATCTACACACGCACGAAGAGCCAACAACGCAGCTCGGTCACAAGAACTCACTCAGCGTAACGAACGAGCGACCAACGTCCCTGGTATCATCTATACACTCACTCGTCGAGACACCGAGGAGATCGCTGGACGGCTGAGGAATGATGGCGTTGGCGCGAAACCTTACCACGCAGGATTGACGACCGAGCAGAAAGACGACCATCTGCACGGCTGGGTGGCGAACAAAGATGGCTACGATGTCATGGTGGCGACCACTGCATTCGGCATGGGTATCGACAAGGACAACGTCCGCTTCGTCGCGCACTGGCAGATCCCCAAATCATTCGAGGGATACTACCAAGAAGCAGGCCGAGCAGGCCGGGACGGCAAAGCATCCATCTGTATGCTCTACTACAGCCGCGAAGACCGCGACCGTAACGCCATGATGATGCAGAACGAGATCGCAAAGAATGCAAACTCAAAGACCAGCGCCGCAGCTAGGAGCAGGCACGCAATGCACAATCGTGGCAAGAGTCTGCAGGCACTGATCGGCTACTGCGAGAACACAAAGGCGTGTCGGCATAAGCTCATTGCTAAGTACTTTGGGGATCAATCCGAGACGCCGTGTCAGTGGGCTTGCGACTGGCATAAAGATCCGCAGATAGTAGCGAGGAACAAGGAGAAGGGTCTTGCGAGTGAGGAGTGGTGTTCCACGCAGAGAGAGACGGGAGCATACGGCTATGATGAGTACGATTGATGAATGATGGACGATGGGCGGTGCTTGCTGCAGCAATCAGTCAGAACTTCGTGCAGCTGACACAATCCTTTCAGTTGTGTGCAGGCGAGTGCCACAGATAAGTATATCTACCATAACCCACTTCATCCACCAAATTTAATCATTGCTTATCCGTGGGATCATTCTTAGCTTGCACGACTTGATCCAACCATCGGACTTTCACAATCTTCTTCCTCATCACATCCACACATGCCCAAATGCTGAAATGAACATCCCAAGGCAGGCTTGAAGGACCATCCGAGTACGCGAAATGCCCAAAAGCCGCGACATCCTCACCGTAAGCGAAGATGCTTTCGATCTCGATGTCGCAGTGCAGGCAGCTGGCCAATAGTCCCTCAAGATCTCCCTGGCCGGCTTGAGGAGCGTTCTCTTTCTTCCCCTTGCCGGCGACCATTACGCTATGACACTCGACTTTGGCGTCCCCAGCGAAGAAGTCCCTCGCCGCATGCGGCTCGTTCATGCGATTGAGGAATTCCCGCACGATGTCGATTGGGTCTAGACCGGTCACGCCCAGAGAGTGTTCTTCGTTGCGTTCGTCTTGTCGTCCTTGAGACTGTGACTCGAACGTGAAGGGTTCTTCATTGACGGGTGAGGTGGCGAGAGAAGAGCATTCGGATCCCGAGAGAAGGTCTCCGGCGGTTTCGAGGTTGCTGAGCATGACTTCTAGGGCAGCTGACTTCCTGCGTGGAATCGGTTTGGGAGTAGGGGCGAGCATTTTGATGGGCTGGCTGTGCGGCTTCCTGGAGGTCCTGTGTGGATATGTTTCCAAAGTTGTACTGGCGATGGCGATGGTTCTTCACAATGAGGAATGTTATTCTTGCAACTACCAGAATTTTTTGAAGTTGTCAAGGCAGCATTGGCCTAACCATTATATAGACCACAGTCGCTTCGCGTTCGTTTGCGCAACGCACTACCATTTGAATCACCACGAACGGAAAAGTGCTCCCAGCGACACACACCACCAACTCCGTCCGTAGTTATGGCGCGTCCAAGGAGGCGGAGTGTTTTGCAACGTCTTGGCCGTGCGATACAAAGGTAGTCGGGCGGCTGTAGGGGTGCCTGCTATTGCTGCTGTCGTAAGATTGGAATTCGAGGTAGCTGAGGTAAGATTGCGTTGCACAGCCCAGTTTTGGCTTCGACGTGCCATGCAGGCTAGTCGTACGGCCGGTAACGGTGTTAAGAACGAAGTCCATGCAAGCACCGCTGCTGGAAGCTCGGCTTACATCGAGGACTATTCGGACGAATGATGCGCCGCGTTGTGGTGCGAATGCGAATGGAGATGGAGTGAGATTGCGGTTCATGTTTACTGGGCGGTCGAACACCCTCAATCCTTTGCGGATCAATTCTTTCGATTATGCAGCTTAGTCATATGATGTGCAAAGCACGATCATAATGCTTGAAGGTAAGATAACTATTCGTCTTGGAAAGAAACAGAGTACGAACTTGGGTATTCATCGTATAGTGTTTATCAGAGTCATAATCGCATGCATGTCCTCATATCATCTCCCATCATGCCGCTCAAGCAGCACCAGCAATAACGTTCATCACTCCGCCATCCACGGTGATGATCTGTCCGTTCACATACTCGTTCTTCGCCAGGTACAGAGCAGTCAAGCCCATCTCCTCTTCCCTGCCGCCACGCATCGCAGGCACATGGCCCTTCTCCTGTACCTTCTCAGCCGGAAGCTCACTCTTCTGGTTGTCATCCGAGCTCTTGGCTGTCATCTCTGAGGGGAAGTAACCTGGCGCGATCGAGTTGACGCGGATCCAAGCACGCTGGAACTCGGAGCTCATCAGCTTGGTGAGGTGGACTGTGGCACCCTTGGCGGCGTTGTAGGCAAAGTGGCCTTGTGCGTGCTTCATCTGGCCGCTCATGGAGGAGATTGTGATCACGCTGGAGCCGAACTTAGGCATGGGTCCATGAGGCTCGATGGCGGCTTGTAGGAGTGGGAGGAATGCGACTGTGGTGAAGTACACGGCTGTGACATCTGTGCTGTATGTGCTGTTCCAGTCCTCGACGCTCTCGTTCTCCCACAGCTTCTTCTTGAGATCGCTGGCATCGTCGTGCTCGGGCTCGGCCTTGGGACCTGGGATGCCTGCGTTGCAGATGAGGAGGTTGATGTACTTCTCCTTGGTCTGGAGGTCCTTCACGAGAGCCTCGAGGTCCTCCTTCTTTGTGACATCGGTGGGGCCGATGGGGATGATAGATCCTGAACCGTCGTGGTCGGGGTCGTGAGACTTGGCGGCCTTCTCGAGAGCCTCTGTACGGCGGCCGGTGATGTAGACCTTTGCACCGTTGGCTGCGAGTGCCTGTGAGCACATCAGGCCAATGCCAGTGCCTCCGCCAGTGACGACGCACACGAAGCCAGAGACATCGAGCAGCTTGGAGGCATTGAAGTGGTGAGTGGCGGCCATTTTGTATGTGGTGGTGTTGTTTGAGTAAAATCGTGTGGGAAGAAAGGAGAATATACTAACCGGGAGGCTTGTATTTTAGAACTCACAATGGAAGGAGCGATCGAGGCGATCTAAGGTACGTTTTGGTGCGAATGACGAGCGAGTTTGCTCATACCTCATGCAGTCGTAGCGTTTGGTGGGACAGCCTGTGCAGCATCTTCCTGTTGACAGATTTAGGTTGACTTCACGCGATCAATGATGCGCGACAAATGACGTACTCTGAATGCGCGGTCACGTGAAGAGCGGGACGCGAAGCATGTACCTTATGTGTGTATCTTGCCTCTGCAACCATGGGCCACTTGACAAGGAATCTCTTCTACAGCTATATCGGTGTAGCACCAAGTATCTTACATTCTACAGCTCGCATCGTCTTTCTATACAGCGCTTGGGATCGGCACCTGCATGATATCGTAGTCAACGGCTCCCTTGTCCATGCCAACACCCAACTTGTCAAGGCGTGCAGTCTTGTAAATCCAAAATCCGAGTCCAATCCCCATCTCTTTGAGCCTGTGCAACGCAGGACCACTGGCCTGGCGAGTATCGCCACCACGGTCTGCCGACGCCTGTGCGATTTTCTCAACGCGTGGTCGCCGAACAGCCTCATAGATCTTGAAGGCCTCCGTGAGCGATCTGCCCGGATTTTCCAGAACGCGCGAAAGGTAGAAGGCATCTTCGAGCGCCATAGACGTGCCCTGGCCGATGTGTGGCTGCATCGCATGAGCCGCATCGCCTAGGAGAAGACTGCGCTTCGAGAACCACTTGCAGTTCGGAGGCATTCTGTAGATCGGGTAAAACTTCACCCTTGCAGTATCGCTGATAATCTTCCGCAGTTTGCCATTCCACTCCCCAGTCGCATCGCCAAGGACATCCAGGAGTGTTTCCTTGAAGCCATCGACTTCGTGCTTGCTGACAGCCTCCCAGCCGTCTCGGTTGCCACCCTCAGGGACCGGAACAGACCTAGAGAAGAACCAGTATAGACGATCCGCCGCTGTCGTATACGGTGAGACCGCAACGAGCCCATGGGGAGTGATGGTCGCGTGAAGGGCCTGATCGATTCCCATTTCTTTCGTGGATACGGGGAGGAGGCCGAACATGTTTGCAATGCCGGAATACTGCGGCTTCGTATCAGGATCGACCAGCAAGCTACGAACAGCAGAATGGATGCCATCGCAGCCGAGTAGAATGTCGCCACTGTCAGTCGATCCATCAGAGAAAGTGACGGTAACGTCTTTGTCGGTCTCGTCAACCCGCGTCAGAGTCTTGGAATAATGGATTGGAATTCCATGATCCTGCGCGGCTCCGAGGAAAACCTGGAGCAGGTCGTTGCGTAAGATGCGCAAGAATCCATGGTCGGTTGCTTTGTTGGTGCCGTCTGTCCGATCCCAGTCGGCAAGCACTTTGCCTTGCATTGAGTGGAGCTGGAGCCTTCCTGATGAGAAACCGCGCGCCAGAATCGCTTTCGAGAGGCCAAGTTGTTCGATGAGACGTAGACCATTTGGTGGCAGTTGAATAGCACCACCTAACGTTGTAGGCTCGGACCGAATTTCGTAGACGACTGGCTCAATGTCCAACGCCTGCTTGAGACGCAACGCGGTAACAAGGCCAGCAGGGCCAGCGCCGAAGATGAGTGCTTTCATGTTGATTGTTGTTTGGGTTGATTTCTGCGGATGAAGAAACTTGTATGCGAGGGATAATATGAATTTGATGTACGTTGTCTTCCGTTCATGCCTTCTCACTATTTAACACTCGTGGCAAGGTCTGCTACAACCGGGTTTCGGAGCAAACAAACTCGCATTGAAAGACTGAACGTGTGCAACATAGTGGCATGGAGTCTAACTGAATACCAATACGGCCGTAGTCGCACATTCTTAGTATTCGACAGAATTGCACGCTTGACACAGGGACCCGTTCGCGTGTCTGCGCAAACCTTAGCGGACATGAGGGACGGGATTCGTTCGAATTCCGACCCGAATGGTTGTAACTTGCAGTGTGGACTTTTCATGCGTCAAAGGTATGGTCAACTCACTTACAAAGCGCTTCTATGTCCAACTGATCTGGGGAGGATTTGCAGGGCGTGTAAATAATTTTTGCTGGAAGACAATGGGTTCACATGTCAATCACTCGAACTTGTGTGATGCGGCGTGAAGCGAATCCTGTCTCCACAATCATCGCAGTCCTCCCTAGAGAGCCACTATGCATCACATCACAGATACATGTAGGCATGCTGTCTGATCTGGAGTCAAGCTAAATACCGTACATATGTAGCATGTCTGATTGTACTGACTAAGGTCAAACTCGATTTTTTTGGTCGAGAACAATACCACAACCCTAACCCTGTTCACGTATGATGAGAACAACACTGATCACACGATGCATGTGTCAATTTGCCAAAGGCATATTGAATCTTCAAGTGGTCCCGTTTTCAAGGCTTTCGGTTTCATTGCACCAATGGTCTTGTTTTGAAGATGATCAAATTACACAAAGGTGTAGACGAAATTAAATGTGCATAAGCGGGCGAGAAGAGATCCGGAGAGTTGGCACGGGCATCCGAATATGTGCGTTCAAAGTATAATTAGATCACTGTGTCTGGCCATCGAGGTATATCGATTCCATTATTGCATCCGACATAACCCTGTTGTGGCAATGGCTGGATGGTCAAGAAACCTCGCACAACTCACGAACGACAAGTGACATACTTCCATAAGAACAACGATGTTTTCTTGGTACTATGTGGAGCTTGAATGGACAAATGTTTCAGCCGCACCCAATGACGGGCATACTGGCGGAGAATTCCACATCTTCAGAGTTTCAGAGGGCTGATCCTTCGGCCTCACCCTTTCCCCACCGCGAGTGCGCGCGCTCTCGCCTGCACAACTTCAGGTGCTCAGACCCCCTTCTTGACAATCCTCAAGAATCCTTCTGGCCCATCCTCAACACGTGCACTTGCTTCTTCGCCACAATCATCTCGTGGCAATGCGAATGCTGTATCATTAACATGGCGAACTGTTCCTGCACCACCGACGATCAATAGCATCACGCGTTGCTGCCGAAGCCCATTGGAGTGGCCGTGCAGATTTGCCACGGCTAGCACGTGGACGTGGAGAAGATGAGCCAATGCAGTGCTGCATTGACGGTCACCAAATCTGCAAGTAAGACCAGAGCAAAAGTCAAGACTGGATGTCGCACATGCAAGTAGGTATACTTGGGGAAGATACATCCACCTCCGGAACATTGTGCTTACTCCAACAGGGCGAGAAAGGTCAAATGCGACGAGCGCTTTCCCGCTTGCAATCGCTGCGTCTCCACTGGTCGAGTCTGCGACGGTTATGGTATATGGGGAGGCGGAGGAAATAGTTACGCCGAGCGTTATGCGAAGTCAAAGTCTCCACCAGAGGAATGCTCGTCCACCTTATCCGTCCCACTCGTGCATCAGATATCGACTCGCCCAGGACTAGCAAACGCCAAAGAACGGGCCTATCTAGACTGGTTCACCGGACAGACATCTACGAGACTTCCTGGCGTCTTCGGCTCGGGCTTCTGGGACACGCTTGTCTTACAGGCTTCGGTCACTGAACCTGCTATTCTTCACGCTGTCCTTGCTCTGAGCTGTGCACACAGAAGTACATCCATTGCTGGGGTCCAGTCGCCCTCTCAGTCGCATGCTCCTGACAAGCAAGAGCAATTCTGCTTGCGACAATACAGCTCTGCGATCTCAGGACTTAAGCCACACTTCATGAGCAACAGCAAAGCATCGCTAAGAGTAACACTCATAGCGTGCATTGTCTTCACATCTCTGGAGTTCGTCCGCGGCCATTATCAGACCGCGCAAGTCCACCTGCGCAACGGGCTACAGCTGCTCGGTCAACTCAAAGTCGTCTCACCAGCAGCCCAGGGCACAGAGCCCGCAAGCCTGAGTAAAGATGAACAGTCCGTCGACGGCTGGCTCGCTGAGCAATTTAGCAGGCTCATCCTACAGGGCACACTATTCGGACAGAGACAACTCACGGCCCCGATTGGGAAAACATATCGCAATCTCGTTCAACCGGTCTCATTCACTTCGACAAGTCATGCGCGGAAGTGCCTCGATGGAATAATTAATGAAGCAACCACGCTGGCTGCACGCTACGATACGGAACGAGCAGGCTCGCTCCGACGTCTGCCTAGTCCTGAACTACTGGAATATCAGGCAGCCATCCAGATAAGTCTTGCAGGATGGTACAGGGCTTATGAAGATTCCAACTCACCATCTGGAATCTCGAAAGATATTGCCACCGTCATGGGGTTCAAGATCCTGCACAGCTACTATCTGATTGCAAGGATTATGCTCGCGACGTGTCTCCGCCTGGACGGAGAGATGGCTTACGACTACCACACTCAGGACTTCCGCGCCATCTTGCTGAACTCCTGGCAGCTTGGAGAAATCGTGTTCAACGACGCGCCAGGCACCAAGTTTGCACATGATCCCAGCATCCCACCTATAGTCGCCGATATGGGCTGGATCACACCACTCTACTTCGCAGCGATAAAATGTAGAGTCAAGGAAGTGCGCTTGGAAGCAATACGCTTCCTAGCTCATGGCGATTGCAAAGAAGGAATCTGGGACGCCGCGCTGGCATCGCAGGTTGGCAGGCAGGTCATGACGATTGAAGAAGAAGGGCCCACAAAACCGACAAGGAAATCTCCTGTGATCAAAGTCAAAGCCGACAACGACGAGCCGCAGCTTCCGCCTGATAACCACAGAGTGTTTGATGTGGAAGTAATCCTCCCTGAAGGATCAAGTATCGGTTTGGGTGTAGTATGTAAGAGGAGGAGGGAAGATGGGTCAATCGAGACTATTTCTCGTCGCCGCGATACTCACTCAGATCAATGGTTCGAGGAGAAAGTGTGATGACGGCCGGGACCGCGAAACAATCTGAATCAGATTTCCAGCAGCGGAGGATCCAGATGCAACCGCGCAGCATCCTGATTTTAACTTTCCGGGCACTCTGGACAAAGCGCATCTATCATGAAGTTCTCACAAGAACCTGGCCAAGGTGGCAGGGTCTGTCGACAGGTTTCGTTTGCGTCACTCGGAATGGCCGAGCGGAGACAGAGATATAGTGAGACTCAGTCTTCTCTTCGAGGCCGTCCACGCAGCACGACATCGACTGCGGATGTTGCGTTACGAGCCTCAACTTTCAAGCTTCTCCGAATTTCACCATGGACACAAGGTGATCTAGACACGAGCTTAAGGATTTGAAAGCATCCTGTCGACAGGGGCCAACTCTTTGCATTCAGATCCATGCACACCAGAGCGCTAGGTGGCTCGAATGATGCTCAGACTGCAGCACGATGGAAAATCAACCACTAAGGAAATTGGTATTGCGACAAAGCGCTACAGAAACTGCGATTTTCCAAGACGCGATACAAGGTTACAGGTTGGCTTAGATGGCCGACCAGGCATGTCACTTTGGTGTCGTCGCCATGTAAGATAGTATTCATGTATAACAATTCGACACGCAAGGGAGCAGCTCCACTAGATCTTCTTGACAGCACAAAAGGCGATACTGTAGAAATGCTTGAAGTTTGCGCTATCTAGACTCGTGCTGAAACCTAAGCTTTGTACACACGATCTAAACTCGACCCAAGCATCTTCTCTTGCGCTTCTCCTAGGACTCTTACTCAAGCTTAGCAGACAAATGCAGCTGCCTCGACGACGACCCAACATACACCGTCTTCTCATACTCCGTAACAACCCAGTCCTGCTTCTCCGTGCTCCAGTTCGACACATCCCTCCTCGCAAGATCGAACTTCACCTCGGCGGTCTCGCCAGCCTTAATGTGCACGCGCTCGAAACCACGCAAGATAACCTTAGGATCGTACGGTCCGCCGAGCGAAAGGTACAGCTGCGGAACTTCGTCGCCGTCGACGTCGCCAGTGTTGGCGACCTTGACGGTAACGGTGTAGAGGTCTTCCCAGAGGCCGGGGTTGCCGCCGTTGGGACCAGAAGCAGGCGGGTAAGTGAATTTGGAGCCGTCGCGGGCGCCTTCGGGGATGAAGGAGTTGTCGCCGTAGCCGGGAGCGCCGTACGATGCGTTCAGGCTGGTGCTGTTGAGCCACGGGTAGATGTACAACGGGATGCGGGTGATGCCTTCGGGGAAGGTGTGGGCTGAGGTGCGGTTGTCGATAGTGCCGTAGGTGGGCGCTGGGCCGGAGGAGCCTGAGTTCGGTTCGTAGGGAGCGGCGTCGAGCTTCTGAACGCTGATGTCGGAGTACTCGAAGGTGGTGTAGCTGAGGCCGAAACCGAACTCGTAGACTGGGGTGATGTTGCGGTGGTCGAAGGTGCGGTAGTCGACGAAGACGCCTTCTTGGAAGTTGTATTGCGGGACGTCTTGGTTGGGAGTGTAGAGGACGTCTGTGCCGTAGTCGGAACGCTCTTTGCCGATGGTGAAAGGAAGTTTTGCGCCGGGGTTGACGCGGCCGTAGAGTACGTCGGCGATGGCGTTTCCTGATTGTTCACCTATTGAGTGTCAGTGCATGAATGGAGTATGCACGATCTTGACCTGTCATACCTGGAAGACCAGCCCACAGAATGGCAGTGATGTTCTCGTTGTCCTTGTATTGATCGATCTCGACTGCACCAACGGTGTGAAGAATCAGCACAGTATTGTTGCAGCTTGCAGAAACGTTTGCAATCATAGCATCCGCGCCTTGCCAGAGGGTCAGGTTCTTGCGGTCACCAAAGTTGTTCTCGATGTTGATGAATCCCTCGCCAGAATCAGCGTTCGCGAACACCAGGCAGACGCCACCGACCTCAGTCACACGCTTGGCTAGCACGTCGATTTGCGAGAAGGCACTGTTGTTGGTGATCGACTGGTACGAGCCGTAGCGAGACGTCACCTCGTGTTGGAGTGCCGCATCGGGGCTGATGAGGTACGGGAAGTCGGCCTGACCACTGCCCCAGCCAACACCGAGAGTGCCCACATCACAGCCGTGGTTCCTGCATCCATTCGGTCCAAGTGGGTTTGAGCCGGCATCTTCGCCAATGACTGCTGTGAGTTTCTCCTTATTCGTAAGTGGGAGGGCGCCCTTGGTATTCTTGAGCAAGACAGTTGAAGCAGCACCGATTTGACGAATGAGCTCTCCATGCTTCTGGCGAACATCAACATGCTTGTTGACCACGCCAGTGCCCCAGGTCGGGCCAACGTGCGCATGTACAGCGCCATTGGTGAATGGGGTCCAAGACTGGAAGTTGGGCAGGTCGATCTCGTCATCGGGGTCCACAAGATACCAGCCCGCAAGAATGCGTGTGACCATGTCGTCTAGGCGCCATTGAGGGACCGTGCCGTTGAGCACAGCAATGGTAAGGTTGGGGCCGAAGTAACTGTCGCCGTCACCGAAGCGAATGTCACCGGCCATCGTCATGTCCAGACCAGCGAGCACAGCGGGCACACCAGCGGCAGTTGCCTGCCAGTCTGACATGACATACCCTCTACAAAGTTTCGGTCAGTATCACATTAGCTTTTCTGATTTTTAGCATGAGAGACCTACTGGAAACCAAGTTCTTCCTTCAGGATGTGATTCAGCAGATAGCTGTTCTGGCATGCTTGCGAGTTGTTCAGAAGGTTGTAGGAGCACATGAAGGATGCAACACCGGCTTTGACGGCATCGGCGAATGGCCTGGGCAAGTAAATTAGCGCCGATATTTCCTGTCATGGTTGTTAAGAGAATCGCTTACCAAGCATAGAGCTCATGCATCGTCTGGTCGTCAATGTTTGACGAGCCAGGCTCAGTGATATTGAAGCCGTAAGCAACGGCTTCCGGAGTTTGCCTGAAGTGCTCTTGCTCGTTTCCGACGAAATGTTTGGCGCATGCCTGAACTCCAGTGCTCTGAATGCCGCGAATGGAATCGGCGAACAATTTACCAGTGAGGTATGGGTCAGGACTGAATCCCTCCCAGTTACGACCGCCTTCGGGTGACTGTTGCATCCAATCATCAGTATGTGCGCCCAAATTGATGTTTGAAGGATTGCATTACCCTTCCAAGACCGCCTGCCACGGGTCCGAGTTGGACGGTAACGCCCTTGTCACGGCTCTCGGCACCCATTGCCTTGCCACGCTCGTACGCCAGACGCTTGTCCCAGGTCGCACCCACGTTGATGCCGGCCGGGAAGACGGAGACGAGACTATGCAATGTCAGTGAGGAGGCTCTTGTTACACAGACATCATCCGGACTTGACTTACTCGGTGTATCTGACGCCAACTGGAGAATCTTGCAGGCACTGTCCTCTGATGCCCAGACGAGGCACGCCACCAGTCTGGCCAACGCATTGCTCTTGCTGCCATCCGGAACCTGCTATTGTCAGCGGTTGGTGGCAAGTCGGAGGATGCTGGTAGCATACCCGTAGTCAGGTTGACCTTTTCTTCCAGAGTCAATTGCTTGACAACTTCAATGGCTTTCTTGTACGCCGCCTCCCAGTCTCCGGCACCGCTACCCCAAGGGCTGGGATATCTCGGCGGCGAAGTCTGGTCAGACTGTGCTCCAGCGACAGCATTGGGGTTGGGAGAGACGCCCTCTGGGTAGGTGACGTCGGGGAACTGAGATAGTCAGCACATAGTCGGTGGAGTAAGGACTTGCCAACAGCGTGCCGGAGCTCCATTGTTTCCAAACTGTGCCAGCGCTCCACCGAGGAGACACGCAAGTGGGAGAAGCATGATGATCACAATGCTCCTTTGTCGATACGAGAAGTGGATTGCTTGCAAGATGCAGTTCTCTCACTCACGGCACAGTTTGGTGAAGCAGATGTGAGATACTTAAGGCTGGCAGGTTTCTGCTGACGATGTTTCGTACCTGCGGATCGGCGACGGGCTCGGCGGTCGCTTGCAGAAAGAGGAGTGCATGTTGCGGTCAAAATCGCGCTCCACTATTCTCCATTCTCGCCAGTATAGTGCGAATTGGGTAATGGGCCAATATAAAAGACACGAGAATTGGATCCCATAATCCTTCTTGCCTGCATTGAAATGAACATATGATGATGCTGACAGCGGGCTACCTCAGCTGCAAGGTACGAGGGTATCACACGATTTGGGAGAGCATACAGATCGCGTGCATCTTGCGTCTTCTGTCTGTCAGCATTGTGAGGATGCCGGGGTCCCCCCGGGGTAGTGGATGTAACATGGTTCCTGATCCCGGCCCTGCAATAATATGATACGTCAAGTTCGGGTTGACATCCACCCTAATCCTGCACTTGGCGGTGGGCGGCCGGTGGGCTGCCGCTGTACCTTCTGAGGCTGGTGCTCAACCGGAGGCTGGCGCAGAGACACGGATAAATTGCAGACGAGTGTGGCGGCATGTCGGTGCGTATAGCCGGGCCAAGTCTGAACTTCACATCCGGTCTTGTGCACCTCGTGTTTGTTGCGCCATTGAAAAGCTATACCAGCACGTGGAAGAGCATTATCAGACCAACATCAAGGGATGTCTCGTGTAGAAAGGCGTGTTGGCTTGCAAGCCGTCCTTTGGCCGTCTTTTGGTGGAGAGTCATCTGATGCTGACATTCCTTCCACTATACATGCTCGCATACGCGCAGGTCCTCTCAGCTGTTTTGAGAAATCAGAGGGTGGGGTGCATGGTCTGCTGGCATAACAAGTTTTTCAATCATCGTTTCATTCCTTTTTGAGTTCCCGTTATAGCATGCCATCTCTGCTGGTGCCACAAAGTCCAACGAGGCATTATCATTGCCCCTCCAGGCCGGAGACGGCATGCAGTCGGCAATGGCTTAGTTTGTCGTTGCCGACTTCCGAGAAGAAGCGCCAGCCCGACTCAGTATGCAGATGGCTGTGGATTGAGCACATGTCAACGATGTTGCCGTGCGGGTCTTGCATGTGCTCGCCAGGACTTGCTATGCGCAGCCTTCTTTCGTATCTACCAAAGCAATTTCGTACGCACGAGAGCCTCGGTTAAGTTGGCTGAGGTGTACGGTAAAACTGCAAACGTGTTTGCCGCCGCTATTGCTGCCGTTGACATTGACGACAAGTTTACCAGAAGTGGCATTTTGCGAACATATACGACGGTAAAACAAACACCGTCGTACATTTAAAGTCACGGTATTTCCGTAACAGGAACACGCCGGAGCATTAATAAGTGGACCTCTTGCCACCTTCCTCGGGCTTGGCCAATCGCGCCCGTCGCCGCTTCACATCACTTGTATTTGTACGATAGCAACTTCCCGAGCTTTCCATGGCAATACACACGGCTTCAATTCAAACGGCACCAGGAGAAACGTCCTAGAGGTACGCTCAGTCTTTCAACGGTTCAAGCCCCACCCTCATCATCGACCACCACGAGATCATGATCCTTTCATGATCCAAGGCTCCATAAGTACAGCTGGAACCCGGGCGGAAGTCCGATGTTCATACCACTATGTCTTGGACTATTCCTTCCATACAGAGCACTAGATAAGCCCTAGCTAACAATCGTTCACCTCTAGCTTTGAGTAACCACCAGTGCCATAGTTTGACAAGAGCAATAAGATCAAGCTGAACGCAAACCGAACACTTCGCTTCGATCAGAAAAGCAGATTATATCAACATGGGCTCTATCGATAGATTCGCCTGGATGGAAGTTCAGCCTGGGAGGTGGGAGCGAGAGATTGACGAGATTGAGAACTTCTACCTTGCGCTCGATCAACAATACGCCGCGACCGGTCGCCACTTGTTCGCCATTATGGGTCATGTCGCAGTGTCAACGGACGTGTATCCTGATCAACACCCAGAAGAATGCGAGCGAAAATTAGAGGACGCCTTACGAGATGCTTGGGCCCGACTACGATTTGATCATCCCACGCTGGCCTCTTACGTCGAGTACGAAGGAAAGCAGCCTCACAAAATCTACGAGAACGTAGACAACTCCAATGACAGCAGGGCATTGGATCCATGGCTGAATGAAACGTTCCGCCCTGTCACCACGCAACAGACTGGCCTCGAATGGTGCAACTCCGATCCGCCCGTACCAAAGTTGCCAACGCTGTTTGTACTCAAGACACCCGAAGCGCTCAAGGATGGCGAGGAGGCCAGATCCATCCGCCGACATATTGTGCTTCGAGCTCCACATAACATCATCGATGGAATCGGCACACTCTTGCTGTTCAACAACCTGCTGAAGCATGCGTCAGAAGCATATTCGTCAAGCAAGCCACACATCCTTCCATGGGGAGAAGAGTACAAGAATCTCTCGCCATCGTTCCGTGTCGCGGCAGCTTTGCCTGATGCTATAACGCCACAGCAACTCGAGCGCATCGAAAGCATCACCCTGGCCAATGCAGATCTGAGGCGTGGGATTCCAATCATGTCCGTCCCCTTCAAAAGTGTCAACGAGATGCCTGGCAAACACCAACGCCTAAGCATCACCGTCTCTCCCTCGCAGACATCTGCTATCCTCTCCGCCTGCCGGAATCTCTCCCTCAGCGTAACGCACGCCTACCACACAGCCATAGCAATGGCCGTCCGCGATACTCAACCCTCTCAGCCCACTCCATCGCTAAAACGATACATCAACTACTGCCTCATCAACGAGCGCTCCCACTGCAAACCCCCCTTCAACACCGCCGCCCACGCCGCAGCAGTCTACCACTCCGTCTCCGGCGCCCATCTCGCCCTCGACCTCACTGTGCCCAGCACTACCTCCCCGCGCACGCCCGCCGACGACAAAGCAGACTTGGAGCGTCTGTCGCCAATCGTCAAAGAATACTACACCTCCATTCGAAATGATACATCTCACCCTCCTCTAGTGCCACACTACTTCACCATGGCCACGCCAAAAGATCCTCGTATCAGAGACAGTACGGCTGAGAACCCTGCTCCCTTGCCTTCGAATAATACGGCGCCTTCCGTTTCGATTTCAAGCATGGGCCGAGTTGACAACTTGATAGCAGCCCAGCACGGAGCTTTGCGTGTTCATGATCCTTGGGTGACGGGCGAGGAGTTAGGTACGGGTCTTGGGGCTTTCTTGGGAACGTTCGATGGCGAGTTGCATCTCAGCGCTGCTTACAATGAGGCTTTCCATGAGAAAGAGGAAGTCGAAGCGTTCCTCGCAAGGGTGCAGGAGATTGTCGGTAGTGTGCTAGAAGTCTAGAGCTCGACGGTCCGTTTTCTCGCAAGTAGAGCTTCTCTTCTCACCGGCACCATTCGTCCTTGCACTGCAGCGAATATTTTCGATAACAGCACATCATCCCTCTCAACACGATTAGAGAAAGCCACACAATTACGAGCATCACTGTTGCCAACATGTAGCGATTTCCTCAGATATCGGCGTGAGCTTCACCACTAGAACTCCTCCGCCACGACTCGCATTTCCTAACTCCTCGGCGAACTGCGTGCAGCCCCATTAACCGTCGTATTCCACGGGTCATCCAGTGTGACCACACGAAGGCACTGTGAAGGCCTTGGACCCTTAATGAGGCGCATGGCCTTCAAATGCCGGAGACCTTGGCTATGGTATCTGTCACTACATTACCGTTCCCGGTCAGCCTCGCTCCCTTTCCAGAAAGGTGATAGCAGAGATGTCTTCGAATTCGCTCAAAGGAGGAGAAGCATCCTGTCTTGGTGATGCTCGACCTTTCGAGACCTGCTCCCTCGTCGAGCATCATACGTACAGTAGAGTAACGAACGATACACAGTATTGAAAGCTTTCTCATCGGATTTCCATAAATCTTAGTAGCAGTTGAGTTCCTACCATCGCACAAATTCAGCGTCGAACCAACTACCCTGACCATCGAAACCAGCTCTGAACGCATTGTATTCACATGTCTCTTTCCCGCTCATTCACTTTTCGTTAACACCCATGCATTCCTCATGCCCGTCCCAAACGCCTCGCTCAACCCCTACATCACAACAATCATCTAACTAGTCTGCAGCGTAACCTGCTCAGTACCCTTCGTAACCTCCTCGAGAGCATCCCCAGCCTTAGGATCCGAAGCAACAGTGCCCTTCTCCGCGCCCTCAACACCAGCCTTCTCCTTCTCCGCAGCGCGCTTAGCCTTTTTGCGCTCCTTGTCCGCTTTGCGAGCAGCGGCCTTGGCCTCCTTCTCAGCCTTCATCTTCTGCACTTCCTGGCCGCCGAACATCTCCTTCCACTCCTTCTCCTTCTCTGGCTTGATGGTCTTGAAGAGGTGGGCTGCTTTGCCGATCTTGTGGCCGCCGGGGATGGAGTTGGCTTCCCAGTTGTCGGGGATGATGAGGAGCTCGCTCTGGAGCTGGGAGAGGATGGAGCGGGTAGTGGCGGGGAGGTAGGGTGCGATTGTGGAGGCGAGGAGGTGGATGTGGTTGACGGCGACGTTGACGACGGCGTCGCAGCGCTCGCGCTCGTTGGCGAAGAGGCTGTTGTCGAGCTTGTTCTCTTGGAGGAGGCGGTTGCCGAGGGAGGACAGCTCGCGAGCAGTGATGAGAGCTTGTTTTAGGTGGACGCCCTCGAATGCGTCTCTGTATTGCGTGAGCTTGTTGTTGACATCGGTCTTGTGCTGCTCGAGCGATTTGTAGAGCTCGCTGTCCTCGGAGAGGGTGGGTGCGTTGGGAACAACCGAATCGTAGTTGGCCGAGTTGACGAATTTGAGGACGCGGTTGACGAAGTTACCGAAGTTGGCAACGAGCTCGTTGTTGTTTGCGGCAATGAAACCGTCCCACTCGAACTCAGTGTCGCTGGTCTCTGGTCTTCTCAAGAGCAAGAAGTACCTCCAGACGTCCGCGGCAATACCAGTCTCCTTTGCGCTGGTGCCAAAGACACCGACACCACGGCTCTTGCTGAACTTGCCGCGCTCGTAGTTGAGGTACTCGGTGGTGGAGAGGTGGTTGAGCATAGTCCACTTGTCGCCGGTGCCGAGCTGAGAAGAGGGGAAGACCACAGTGTGGAAGGGAACGTTGTCCTTGCCCATGAACTGGTAGAGCTTCACCTGCTCGGGGTTGCGCCACCACTTCTCCCAGTGCTCGGTGTATGTGGCGGTGATTGAGACGTAGCCGATGCAGGCGTCGAACCAAACGTACAGGACCTTGTCGTCGTATCCTTCCAAAGGCACGGCAGTACCCCATTTCAAATCTCTGGTGATTCCACGAGGCTTTAGTCCCTCGTCGATCCACTTCTTAGTAATGCTGATTCCGTTTTCACTCCAGCCGCCTTCGGTACCGCTCTTCTTTGACCACTCTGCGACAGCATCCTGTAGCTTGTCAAGGAGAAGGTAGATGTGCTTTGTATCTCTTGCTTCCGGTGTGGCTCCGTCGAGCTTGCACTTGGGGTTCTTGAGGTCGAGAGGGTTGAGGAGGTGGCCGCACTTGTCGCACTGGTCACCTCTGGCGTCGGGGTAAGCGCAAAGAGGACATTCGCCCTCGACGAAACGGTCGGCCAAGAAACCCTTGTGCTGTTCGCAGTAAGGCTGCTGGGTTGTCTCTTCTTTGAGGTAGCCGTTCTGGTTCAGCTTGGTGAAGATGTCCTGGGCAATCTCGGTCTGCTGTGTGGTGGGTGTCCTGCCGAAGTGGTCGAACTCGATCTCGAACCAATCGTAGACCTCCTTGTGGATTTTGTTGTACTTGTTGCACAGCTCTTCGGGGGTGACACCCTCCTCAATGGCCTTTGTCTCGGTCGCAGTGCCGTACTCGTCGGTGCCGCAGACGTAGAGGGTAGGGTAGCCGCGAGCCTTGCAGTAGCGGGCGAAGACGTCGGCGGAGAGCACGCTGCCAATGACGTTGCCCAGGTGAGGCACGTTGTTGACATATGGCAAGGCGGATGTGATCAGGATGTTCTTCTTGCCCTCCTCGGGCAGGATAACCTTCTTCTCGGCGGCCATGATTGCGCTTCGCTGGTGGTCGGCTGTGAAGGCGATGCGGGCGCCGCAGGCTATAGCGTATGGGCGAGTGAGGTGCCGAGAGAGGGTAGGTGATGTCGAGGGTAGGAGTGTAAGTGAATGGGCGTCGCGTGCAAGCCGTTTCGCGAGTGAGACTCGTCTGGTCGATTTACGCTTTCAGTCAGCCTCTCACAGTCATCGCATCGCAAGGGCAAGCAATGGAGGGGTGAATTTGGCTTTTCTGCCCCACCACGCGACATTCGGCCTCTCTCATCAGCAAACGCGTGTTCCAATTTGAGAACAATCTCATCTATATTCACGTATCGAAATCGATAACACACCTTTCCAAGTACAAAACTATCTTCGAAATAATTGCATGCTTTGAGTGGCTACGTAATCTGCGCTCGAGGCCAACGCGAATGGTAGCAATATGCATTCGCTGTCCGATTAAGAATACATGTATATTCTTGGTGACGACCATTGGAAGACATCAACACCAACAGTCTTCTCAAGCACGCCATAATCGATCTGAGAACTCGAAAACAAGATGAGGGCTTGCTCTCGAGAACAACGGATCCTGACTTTGCAGACGAAAAGACACCAGTGTGGATGGACCAAAGTATAGGTACGTATGCAGAGTATACTGTCGATATATCACTGGGCATGTCTACAAACAGTGCACCTGCATTAGGGTACAGCTGGCATGTCCAACCGCTCAGCCTCTGAGACCCCCGATTAGTTGATCCTCAAGTATATCGACCTCGTATGCCTGAAGATGCGGCTACTCAACACAAGCACTTTGCAGTTCAAAGACTTCTTCAAGCCTCCTCCATACGCCATCTTATCCCATAGATGGGGCGACGACGAGGTCTCGTTCAACGACTACGAGACCGGGACCAATCGAGATGGCCCCGGCTACCAAAAGATCGTCTCTTGCTGCGCGTTTGCTCGGAGCCGTGGTCGGGACTGGGTATGGATCGACACGTGTTGCATAGACAAACGGAGCAGTGCCGAGTTGTCCGAGGCCATCAACTCCATGTGGGAGTGGTATAGCAAAGCGCAAGAGTGTTACGCGCATCTCTCAGATGTATCATCCTTAGCCCACGAGAGGCCACTGCACACAGACTCCGGCACGTCAAGTGCCTGGTTCACCCGCGGGTGGACGCTTCAAGAGCTGTTGGCTCCTCGAAAAGTCATATTCTGCAACAGCGACTGGCAAGTCATCGGACAGAGGGGAGAACCAGCGATCCTAGCAGAGATCTCGAAGATCACAGCTATCCCGCCACGGTGTCTGTCATCTCACTTTTCGCTCAGCAACGCATCTGTGGCGCAGAAATTCAGCTGGGCTTCCAGAAGAGTCACCACGCGACCTGAAGATATTGCCTACTGCTTATTAGGACTCGTGGGAGTCAACATGCCACTACTTTACGGCGAAGGTACCAAAGCGTTTCTACGATTGCAACAAGAAATCATTCGTCAGTCTGACGATGAGTCCATATTCGCCTGGCACAAACCGGATGGACCAATTGGACAGGTCTCGGGCATCTTGGCTCCCAGTATTGAGCACTTCGCTCACTCCAGTGACATTAGCGTTACAGACGGCCCCCGACAACCGTACGCGATCACTAATAAGGGTCTGGACATCACCGTGCTGAGTTACAAGGTGTCTGACACGATGCACATCATCCCACTGAACTGCCAATATGGCCCCAGTAGGCGGTTGAGCAAGCGCTGCGCTATAGTTGTCCGCGAAGATCACTCTCTGTGGTCTCGGATCCACGTGAATGACCTAGGCATCCCTATCGGTCGCGCATTCTCCACACTTGAAGCCGAAGACCTGGCCGAACACCGATTCCTGATTCGCCTTTCCAGGTGGCAGAACGAGTACGGGCCCGCTATTGCTGTCATCACAGCTTTTCTACGACGGACACGTGGAAAGGCATTCGAGCGTTTGGCGGAGCAGCTGCGTTCATCGTCGTCAACGCCCAGTGAGATGGTCGACCGGAGTATTACGTAGACCAGCTCTAAGTGCTGAGAGTTGAGCCAGTAACGTATTCAAAATCCGTTGACAAATGCGAACAGACGACTTGAAGCCCCAAAAACGATACAGTTGGTCATCTTACCTTTGACCATAACGCCACTGGCTCGCCTCGCACAAAGACTAAAGCCATCAACAATTTCACTTGTCTGTCAAAATAATTTATAGGTGATGTAGGACGCCAACAAAGTCCTGCAGACTCCGTTGACGATCCAGAAATTGCAATTCAGCTTCCCGGTCGAAACAATCCTGAACGCCATTTCGCGCCGAACCCGTGTACAGAATGTCGACCAATCAGAAGAGCACAGCTCCACCTGCGTACGACCAGCTTCCAAACTCGCAGGCAGCTTCGCAAATCTTTATGGACCGAATCCAAGAGACCGTCAACGAAGAGTATAACAATTCGGACAACGATTCCACCGAAACAAAGCGCCTGCGCAATTTCCTCTTATACTGCTTAGCTGTGGACTACCGCGCTCCGATCCCTCTTGCCATATCAGAGTCTGATCGCGAGCATTTCCGGGAGTTGTCCGCAACCATCTGGGACTTGAAGGACGTGGACTCTCATACCCTCTTTCACCTTAACAGAGAGGATCTAAGGGTCTTCGCGCCTTACTTCTGGAAGTATCTACACGCTCCTTGCACTAGCCTGGGCATTCCTGTCGAGTGCGCTGTTCAGATCATCGTCCGCTACTCCAAATTCACCACTCTGACCGGACTATACAAGGGCTGTGTCCACGGTTTGCTGCACAACTATCCGCCCTGTCGCCTTGCTAGGAAATTAGTGCTAGACAGGAGTGTGCTCATCCCTCACCTTGTCGAACCTGGCGCCACCCGTTCGAAGCTGCTGAACTGCCTGACTGAGGTTGCCGGTTTCTACTTCACGTCCATCAAAGGAGAACGCAGCCGTATTATCGAAGGGTCAGACCCTTCGACAGGCTTCAAAGAACACGCCCTGACGAGCTACACGCTGACCGAGAGAGGCCGTAGCTACGCAGCAAACAGGGAAAAGACCGCTCATGCAGCGAAGGGCTGGGTCGGACCAATGCTGGGAGCTGTCCGTGAGCGCCTCCTCGGCTTGGTTGAGAAGGCTCAGGATATCTTCCCGAAGAGCTCCAAAGAAGGTCTCTGTGATGGTTCATGTGGGTGCTTTGATCCAGTGTCCGGGCCGCCACAGCCGTGGGAAAACTCTCTGTGGAATCATCCGCCTCGTTCTCGCGACCTCCTTTCTGCCGATCTACCGGACCTTTTTGAGTGGAGATCAGGTGCAGGGCGCTGTGATTTGTAATCTTGCTACGAGAAGCAAGAAGCAATGTTAGTTTGGAGGGCGTTGTAAGTCAAGGTCGGGCGAAACGAAATATTGCATTGATCTGGTAGGTAGTATCGGATACCACAGAGCTTCTGAGCAATTTGCTCATCAGTATTTGTTCCTTTCCCGTCATCATTCGCATGTCTATGGAGCAACTGCCACATGCCACCTGCTCAACTCCATAGCAATCGTGACAGAAGGATCAGATGCTAATCGCGAGTCGCTTGTCGCGGCTCTCGGAAGTCGTAACAGGCACACATCGCTGCAAAGCATCAACTACAACGCACTCACTACACAATTCAACGTGGCATATTCGCCCTTCCCACCGTCCGACAGCTCCCTTTGGAAATGTTCGCCCTGCCCGGATACGGCCATGCATTCGTAGCACCTTTGTTCTTCCGCGATGAACATACCCTACCCACCCTGCCTAACTTGCGATCGAGTGCCGCTGAGACATATGCTGATGAATGGTGTACCTATGAATGTGATACATATTACACGCACAGCACTCTCATTTTTCTGTGATGCACATATCTCACCCACCATGCCCAACTTGCGAATCGAACACCGCTGAGATATATGTTAACCGACAGAGCCACGAACACGGTAAACGTGTAGTCAGCAGCTACTTGTAGGCTTTTCCTTTGCTGACTTTTGACTCTTCCCAACGATGAATGTGGATGAGATAAGCCGAAATATGCATCGATTGGATGGCCGCTGTGCTTTTGACTCTCTCGACTGCCGCGTGACCCAACATTGGAGCTGAAGCATCCTCGTTCTTTGCATGTATGCCATATGATTTCTCCAATACCACATCGATTCCCTCTCTCGGTCATCAAGGACATTAGTCCCGCAGCTGCATAGAACAACAACGTCACGCTCCAAGTAGCACCACACAAGTTTCACCCACGCAACGTTTTTCGAACATGGCAGCCACAACAAAGAAGGACAACCTCCCTGCGTATGATCAGCTTGAGCAATCTGAAGCAGCATCGGAAATCTTCCTGGACAAGATCCAGGCCACCGTCGAAGCAGAGCATACCATTCTCGATGAAGAGCCAGTCGAGACTCATCGCATGCGCAACTTCCTACTATATTGCCTGGCCATCGACTACCGCTTCCCCTGCCCTCTCAACGTCTCGACTCAACGCCGCGAGCACTTCTTGGGTATGCGCAGGGTTCTTGGAGATCTCGCAACGGTCCGCGGTAAAATGCACCTAGGAGCAGACGATCGCCGAAAACTTGCGCCATACCTGTGGAAGTACTTGCACGCACCATGTGCCAGCCTGGGCATTCCCGTCGAGAATGCGGTCGCCATCATCGACCGGTATGCCAAGTTTGACAATATGCTCGGGCACCACAAGGGCTGCGTACATGGTGTGCTTCACACCTATGGCCCTCGAAGGCTGGCCTAAAAGCTCTCGATGGACAGGAGCATTCTTGTACCCTGCCTGGCCACATCGCTGCAGATGCGCCTCGAGCTCACCAAGAGAATCGGCGAAACTGCGAAGCAATATTTCACCTGCATCGATGGCCGTTCAAGTGCGATCTTCGCCGCTGGAGCAAATACCAGTGTACCTTTCCACGAAGAATCCGGCGTCAGGTACGAGCTGACCACTCGGGGCAGGTTGTATCAGGACAACCGGAAACACGCTTTCCACACGATCAGGCACGCTGTAAGGCCCCTGCTGGAAAGAGCGCTTGCTTGCACAATATCGGCGCGCCGGCAACCCGGAGCTTTCATATCAACCGCAGCGGACGATGTGCTTTGCGACCAAACTTGTATGGGTCCTGGTGCGACACCGCAGGTGCCTGCAACAGAAAGTCCGATGTGGGCTGAGCCGCCGAAGTGGCGCGATGCTGGCTCTGTGCATTTGCCGGAGCTGTTCGAGCATCGACCTGGGCAAGGATCTTGCGATTCGTAGCGGTCTGGTGTGGAAGCGGTTGGTCTTTCTTCAGATCACGCCGCTTGGAGTTGTGCTATGGCGGAGCGGTGAAATTCGCACGGCGTCTCAATGGCGGCAGGCTTGATTCATGACACGAATTTGATGGTATCACCACTTCGGCATTCGAATGTCAACAAGGCTTTGTGATGCGCATTTCTGGCAGGTAGATTGTGAATTTCGCAGTTGTCAGCATGGTAGCAAGCTCAATCCCCCTCAAGCTCAGCAACATCGAGCATTACAGTCCTAGAATCGGCCTCTGATACGTCACCAATATCCGTCCGCCCACTACCACTACCAGAAGCCGTCCCGAAAGACGAGGAAAGCTGCGACCAGCGCCGCTTATCTTCGTGGAACTCTGACGCTGAGTCGAAGACACGGAAGTCGATTTCGTGCTTGCGAATCTTCGCACGGCGTCGCCGTCGACGAAAGAAAATGGCTGATGCTGCGAGGCCAGCTAGTATTGCGACGCTGGCTACGGCGTCGATGCTGATACTGGCGATAGCGGATGGTCGGGGATGGTGAGCTGTAGTGGGTGTGATGGAGACTGATGTTGAAGGAAGGCGCTTGCGACGGCTGTGGGTGGTAGGCCAGACGATGGTTCTGGAGTGAGTGTGTCTTGAGCGACTATCGTTTCGTCTCCCGCTGAGTCAGATATCTGTGATTCAGCCTTGTCCGTCGTCGACTCCGTGCTCGTTAGTAGCGGCGCAGTAGCCACAGTGTGCGTCGATGTAGCGCTTGGAGTCGGCGACGTACAGATAGATGACGTTGTCGAAGTCTCATGCTGCTCGTTCGAAGTCGTCTCAACGGGAGGAGTCGTAGGCGAAGAACCCGGCATCGCAGGCAACACTGACAGGTCACTCGAGGCGCAAGCAACCAGAACTCCATGCATAGCCAGCATAATATTCTTGACCGTAACAACCTCAGTCGGCAAAGCAAGCACCGTCTCCTCATTCACTTCCATAAAACATCCCATCTCACCATCGTGAGCAGTCATAGACCTACTCCTTGTGGTCAGCCAAACTCACCAACCACCATCATCCCAGGAAAGAGAAGTGTCCCCAGCTCACCCAGGACAACACAACACCCTCGTCCCATCCCTCTCACCCTCCGTCGAAGACACACCAACATAAGACTCCGGACAAACACCCGGCGAGAACGGCTCTCCCACCGACCACAACGCCCTGAAACCCTCGGGATAGCACTCCAGCGACTGCACTTGCACGTCTTTGACGTACACCGGCGATCTGTACAAAGTGTACGAGTTGTCGAAGCAAGAAGCCGGTGGCGTGAAGACTGTTGTGAGGGCGGTTTGGGTCATGTTGATCCGAGAAAGCACGCGTGGCTGATACTGTTAGCAGAGAGTCTTTGTCTGCGCCTCGCAAGATGAGAAGTCCCAGTGATATTGTCTTGTGATTTTCTTGGGGGAGAAACGATCGAGGAGGGCGTGGTGAAGCAACTACCCACCCATCCCTCCCTCCCTCCCTCTTCGCCAGGCAAACAACCCTGCCCAACCTGCTCCCTTCTCCTCGTTCTCCGCCACCCACCGTGTCACCGTCACACGGGTACTGGTATGCTCGTGCTCCCATACGCCAGCTGCGCCTCACAGTCGTCGTTTGAAATTCTCGTCGTACACACACACATGCTGCCTACCGTGCTGCAAGTTCGCGTGCCGAGGTGTTGTCGTTCGATCGCCTTGCGAGCGAGCGGGCGGAGAGGTTTCTTAGGTAAGGTAAGGTTGCGGTGTTATCATCTCCGCAACGAATCGATCGCAATATTGCAGCAGAGCGACCGGCAGCACCTCCACTCCACAACACAGCCACCCGGCGTCTTGTGAAGAGTCCCGGTCTTCCATAATCCAAAAAATCGTGAACGCAGGGAACTAGCAACAAGCATCATCCAGACCAAGCCTTCCTCCAAAGAAGTGACCATGCGATTGCATATGCAGTGTAGTCGGAGACACATATACTGGGAATGAGAAACTTTTGGTGGGAGAAGACACCGCGGAGAGAGCACTGGCAAGGTCTGCTCATGGGGACCCTGCAGAGAGATGAGACGAGCGTGAAGTAGAAAAGCGAAGCTTTCAAGTGTCAATTTGTCTTGAGTTCTGCATTTCTCTGTGAGCCAAACCCAGGACTTTCAAAGTCCCGTGCGAAAACAGCACAGCACATACCTGGTTCTATGTACTCTCTTGCGCCCACCCTTCCCATTTCGCATGCTTCGCAATACGCCCCTGGCGCCCATGTCTCTCACAAGTCTGCCGTATCTCAACCCTGGTCTCCTTCCGTTCAAGACCTGCTGTTCATCACTCTATCCCGTGATCCCCTCGTTCTCTTCTGTGGGCAATCTACTGCGAATCTGATGTTCGGCTTCTCATGCACCAAACCAAACGCGTGAGCGATATACTTCTGTGTAGTATATGCGAACAAATAGGCTCCAGTCCTGATGCGCCCCTCCTGTGGGCGGAAAATTCGCCGACTGACATTCTTGGACGGCTCGTGTCCAGTTTAATATGTCGGTGATTGACAATTTCTTGTTGTCTGTTTGCGTGCTTCAATGTTCTCAATCCATCTTCCAGTGCAAACCGTCGTCATTCTCCTTGCCAAGGTACAGCTCCACCGAGTACAGCGCCATGGTGCCAGCCAAGTTCGCCCACCGCCATGCGTTGCCGCCACCTTCACCGCCTTGGGTTGTCCACCATTCACCGGGGTGGTCAGCCGAAGCTGATGCGAAGTGCTGCATGAGCAAGCTCGTGTAAACTGCGATCAAGATGCTAGGGCTGAAGTATGACAGGAAAGCCATGGCACCGCTTACACCGTCGCTGTCCTCCAGAGAAGGCGACTCGGACAAAGCACGAGCTCCTGATTCGCGGACTGCTGGGATGATACGTGCTGCACAGTAGAGCACTCCCAAGCGGTAGGCTAGAGAGATGATGACGGAAGGTGTAATTGTCTGAACAGCCGCGATGATGAAGCCGAACGCTGAGTGCAGTGCTGTTGGCAGGGTCGAGAGGAGTTGGAGGACCGTAGTGTATGATGCCATGAGGACGGGTGGTAAAGGTGGGAAGTCGTCTGCCGAGGGCTGCAAAGGTATGGAAGCGTCGCCAGCGGAGGGCTGGTAGTCGGTGAAGATCTGGTAAATGCACAGGGTGATGTAGGCGAACAGGAGCGAGGATTCTACGACATTGCCGCGTCCAGAGCCAATACCCCATGCGCAGAGGAAGAAGGCGCAAGTAATGGCGATGCCGATGAGGATGGCGTCTTGGCTGTCGATGCCCGGGAAAGTGGTGATTCTCCAGAGGAAGTAGAAGGAACTGCTGAGTATGCTGGCAGACAAGACGAGCAAGCCGATCATCCAGCCGTCGCCGCCTTCGCCGTTCACAAGGTATCGCGTGACCTGGCCAGCGGCTTGAATGACGAGCAAGCTGCAGAAGCCCTCGACGAGCTGGAAGACAGGTGTGGAGTATCGCAACATCTTGTCCCAGCCTCCCAGCGTTGTCATCTCAAGCAATCCGTCCCTGCCAAAGACCCAGTCCTTGAAGCTCATATTCTCTTGCAGCGGCTTGGTAGCGTTGTAGAAAGCGCGCGACACCCAGCTGGCCTCGTCGACATTCTCGACGCTGAACTTGTTGAGGCAGAAGATGAGCAGGGTCGGGATGACGAGAGTCTGCAGGCCGGCGAGGAAGTTGACGACGGCGCGACGCCATCTCGAGTCATCGGGAGTCGCAACGCGCAGGCAGCTCAGGAAGAAGTAGTACGAGGCGAGTGACAGACTGAAGGCCAGACCGCATGCTCGGCCGCCGACATCGAAGGCGAGAGGAATGGTGAAAACAATGGCAAAGAGGAAGAGCGAGGCGCCGAGGAAGCGGAGGATCATGCTTCGGCGGGGTGGTGTGGTGTGTATTGCGGGCGTCGCAGGTGGTGGTGGTGGTGTTGATTGTGGAGGGCGTTCCGTAGGTGGTGGTGGTGGAAGAGGGGTGTACAGGCGCTCAGCGCCAAAGTGGTGGTAGAGAGTCCAGCCTTGCTTTTTGTAGCGGTACCCGTAAGAGAGGGAGGAGGTGGTGGTGGTGGTAATAGGGTAGTCACTGCCAGGTCACAGGCAGACAGCAGGCAAGTCCAAGACAATCAGGGAAGTCGCGTGGCTATTTCTCGCGTGCTGCCGCTGACCGCTCCTTGACTTTGCACCTCGAGATTCTTAGTGCGCGGGCGGCGGATGAAGGTAACTAAAGGTGTGCTTGCAGAAGCGTGCAACTCGCTCTGCAGAACGGGAACGACGAACTAGTTGATGGGAAAGGCACGTGCTGTTGCGTTATTCCAATAGTAATGGTCTGGCCTGCCATCTCGCCGCTACAGTACAGCCTGCGTAACCACTGCAAGCAACTTCCAAGCCTGCTACTTCTCGCTTGACCACTTGCCGTCCTGCACGCCAGCCCAATCAATGCCTGAATTTGCGCGTGTCGCGTGTGCATCTTCACTGTTGGTCAACACCCTACATTTCACTTGCATGGAGGATGTACGTCTGCGTTGTCGACGTATAAGGTTTCCCAAGCTATAAGACAACTCACCTTACGTATATTCAATGTCACGTAATGGCAATGTGACTACTACTCCCGCACTCCTTGGGCACTTCCGCCTTTCTTGCATCACCCAAGCCCTTTCACATGCCTAGAACTGCCTCGTTAGTCTTTCCTCTAGCAATTCCGCCCTCCCGATGCCGTTGCATTAGCTTCAGCAGACATGGCGTAATAATCTGCGTACGAAATCACGGCATCTTGATGCGTTTGTGATGTATGTCGACTCGAGTAGCTGGTCTACCTTTGCGCGAGTGAACCATATTGAAGGTATGAATAAAGGTTGATGTCACGATTCTCAGGCTACATCTGTAGCAGTCTTGCTATTGAGACCCTCCAAAGCACCCACATTCGCAATCGACAGTAACACATCTACATTCACACTTCTGCCCGCTCACCGCACCCTGTGTGTGTCTGTGCGGCGACTACGACCTGCGGGCGAGAAGCTGACTTGCATCAAAATCAAGTCGAGTCGAGTCGAGTCGTGTCGCGCGAGCCCGGTACTGTGACTTTGACGTGACAGAGGTATGGCGTGCCTGAGGTTTCCATCTGCAAGGTTTACAACACTCCTGTATTGATATTCGTGTATGCTAGCATGTTGATTGTAAGCAATGCCACATTTGGGAGTGTGTTGCAGACTATGAAGTAGAATGATGGTTATCAGAGCAAGCTATTTAAGGTAGAAGTGACGGTGAATATATGTCTAATCTTGCGTGTTGAGCTGGAGCTTGAAGACCATATCGTATGTAAACCTCGGCGCGCAAGCCAGCGTACGTAAGTCTGTGTTCGTTCACCGCTCTCGGCGCCTGCTTCCCAGCCACGCACGTGCTTCAAGGTTCGTTCGCTCTTGCCGCGCGCGCAAAGCCCGCACCTGCAAGCTGAAGTCTCCAACCGCACGACGACTTCTCAACCACGCCCGCGCCGCCTCATATCTCTGTACATATCCACTCACCATCGGCAGAAGTTTGCATACATAAACCAACGCGTCGACAACAACTCCAACATAAGAAACGCGTGTCGCCAACATGCCGCCCTTGATCATGGAGCATGATCCCGCCATGAACATCGAGACGCCCGAGCCACTGCCTGTTCAGGAGAACGCGCTGCAACAGGAAATCGCGCAACAACAGGATGAAGACCACATCCTTCCAGATGCAGATGCCACTCCAGCACAATTCGAAGCACCGGCACCGGCAGACGACGCGCCTGTTCTAGTTGATGAGAGCTTCGCTGAGATTCCCGTTGTGGAAGCCGCCACCACCCCTGCCATCAAGAATGATGAGTCTGCCATCACGAATGATGAATCCACCATCACTGAAAGCACGCCTTCGCGTAAGAAAGGCACTGAAATCCCACCTGAGCACCGCGGCGCGATTTACCAGCGTTACCTCAACGGTGAGAGCATGGGTAACATCGCCAAAGCCGAGGGCCTGTCAAAGTCGACCATCCAGCACGTCGTCCGCAAAGTCAAAGAAACCGGCTCGACGCAGACGAAGCCGCGATGCGGTCGCCCACTGAAGCAAGGCGAGCTGAGCCGTACTACTCTGCGTCGTCGCAAGCTCAAGGGATTGGTGGTGGAGTCCGGCAGTCCTGCTGCTGACAGTCCCAACCAGGCTCCCGTTGCGCAGATGGGCAACGGAAATCCCAATGACCCGGCTAACACTGTTGGGTATTCGGTCACTGGCACGATGGCGGGCGTGAGCGGACCTGCCGCGCCGTCACCGCCTAGCGCGCCGATGCAATTCCCAATTCCACAGCTGCAGAATGCCATACCGGAAAATGTGGTCTGCTCCGACATCTACGGCATCAACCACGCGGTACCAACCAGCGACCTCCAGTGGCGACCAGCAGCATACGCCATTGTCGTCAAGACAAATTCAATTCTGCTTCTGCGACAAAATGGAGGCGGCTACGACCTTCCCGGTGGCGGAGTGAAGCTCGGCGAAGACCCTCAGAACGCCTGCCTCAGAGAGCTGAAAGAAGAAACCGGCATCAACGCGGCCAACCCGCAAATCATGGGCGTGGAATCGAGTCTCTTCCGCTCCACCCATTCCGACAACAAACCTTACCACAGTATCCTGATGTACTACGGCTGTGCGTACGTCGGTGGCAAGATCTCCACGAGAGGTCTCGACGCGAATGAGAAGCAGTACATTGAGACCGCGGAGTGGGTGAAGTTGAGCGCTCTTGACACTATCAAGGTGTCGAGCACTGTTGACTTCAGACCGTATGTGCGGAAGGCTACTGCGAAGCCTCAGTGAGGCTTTTTCTATCTCAATATCAGGCTCGCGGTATCGCTTCCTGTGACGACAGCAACGGGACGAGCTACAGAAGCATTCCACTTACCAAGGCAGAGACTCCGAGTACGACAACTGGTGCGCAATTACGAATTTCAACTCGACGATTTGAAGCCACACGCAATGGCTTTGACGTGTGTATATTACGACATCGTCTTTATCTCTCGGACTCGGCGCAGGAACGGCGCAGATACATCGGATTTCTTCTTATGCCGAACGAGAACGGCACGAACCCCCTTCAAAGGCAGGGTAGCTGGCTTACGTCATTGCACGGATCGATAGTGACCAGAGCAGGGCGTTGACTTTGACATGGGCATCCTTTTTAGTCAGTAGCACAGTCAGAGGTGCATACTTTGCCGGCCAGATGAATGCCCTAGACCTCTGAGGTGGAAGGAATCGTCCGGGAGGCCAGATCCTATCGCCAATGCTTATGTCTATCGGTAGCGCTGCTCCTGTCGTCACGAGATCTTTCGGTGACTTTTTGGCGCTCATGCAGTGTACGAGATGTACGAGATGCTCGTCTGTTTTTGACGAGAGGGCGTCGGAAAGGGCCATCATGGCGGTAATGTGAGTTTCTGCAGATTTTAGCAGAACATGGTCTTCGGCCATGGCGAAAGGGACGGTGGCGGAGTTTGCGCGGGATCATCTGTTCATAGCTCTGATGTCTGAGATAGTCACTCAGTCAAGTAATACCCTAGCAAAGCCTCTTCTCATCCTACACGAACTGGATCAGTGTATGTTCATATACCAGGCCAAAAGAACTCTTAAATGACAACCTCGGTATCGCATTGTGCAGTACAATCTCTCTGGCAAAGCGAGTGACGCTTCTCATCAACGGTTCCACATCAAGTCATCCTTCGAATCGAAGCTTTTGCTCTTCCTTTTTCCTCCAACGTGATGAACTATTAGTGGAGCCACCTCTCCGCCGATCATTCCAAGCTGCCGGCATTCTTGAAGAGCCTCGAGAGCACGCCGAGCAACACGTGCGCTGTCGATTTTGAACTATATGTACTGGCGACCATTCGCTTTGGGACTAACAGACATTGATGTCGAGACGGACATGGCGTTCTGCGTCAGGTTGGGATCGCGATTTGTGGAAGGCACAGCGGGAAGAGCATGAACGCGTTGTGTGTGTGTCGAGTGTCGAAACGTTCTAGTACCTGGACACTAGTTGTTGCCAGACCATCGACGATACGCTCAATATTACAATTCCTCCGGTGTGACATTCGTTCCTCCAGCGTCAAAGTGTAGAGCAATCAGAGCAATCGTGCACTACCGCCTGTCCTCGGTGTGGTTGCGTCACAATGTGATGGAAGAATGTCGTTCCACGACAGCCCTGATGTCCGAGATGCGCACGCAGATACCTCTAAAGGTAGCACGAGATGGTAAACACTCCACTTGCAGTTACTACTTTCGGATGTCGATCGACACATTGAGCGTGCAAGTTCGCAAAAACGGCAACTTGCAACGTCTGAATGTGGTATGGTGGCTGCGGCAAAGTAGAGGTGGGTACATGGGCTTATTTGTGGAATACATTCAAGATCGATCTACGTTGACTACAGTATGCACCGTGTATGTGCGTGCGAGCTACATTCTCCGACCCTCAATCATGGATCACAGCGACAACATCAAAGCAGGTTTGGTTGACAGGGCTGGGTTCTACATGTATATATTGAGCCAGCACGACCGACCATGGCCTCGGATTCATCCGCAGCACTTTCTATCGCTCCTATCAAACGAACTTTGACAACACACGATAAGCATGCTTTCCAGCCCCATTTTTGCGCTCCTCGGAGCAAAGCTCTCGATGGCCACTGCGTCCATCCTTTCCAGACTCCTGTGGCCTCAGCGAATTGACCGAGCCCCTCGTCTGCGTCGACGGTCTGCCTGTGGGCCTCAACGCAAAGATCACAGAGGTAAAGTGCAGCTTCAAGCTGTACGTCGACCTGGACGGCAAGCGCAACTAATTCGGCATCGACGACTTGGTGAAAGACACCATCTCCATGGCAAACCCGGATCCGCACTGCGGCCTTCTCACCGCGCAGTCCAACCGCAAACCCTCGGTCATGACGCTCCACAGGGGACGCGCACTCTCCTCTTCGATATACATCAATTACTCCAAGGTGGGCACTGCGTGAGGGGATGAGCGCCCGCCTGGTCATGGGCAGATACCCCGGCGACCTGCTGCTGTCGAGGTTCAAGGGTGTTGTGAGCGACGCCAAGATGAGCTTCAAGTGCATCGACGGAAAGCCCAAATTAGTACTCCTTCCGTCGCGCGGTACGTATTTGCTGCAGTGGCATCCATCCATCCATCCATCCATCCATCCATCCATCCATCCATCCATCCATCCATCCATCCGCCGCGCGCATTCATTGATTGTCCTCCGCAGAGTCCTTCTATGCCGTCACTAAAGGCATCAACAATGAGAACCAGTACAACTCTGCGACCACTACCGTCGACATCGAACAAGGTGAGTTTCCACGCATACCGATCGCCTCACATGTAGGGGTTCCCGTTTCCTCTCCCATCCACACATCTGACGCTGAGCCAACAACGCAGCCACCAACAAGTTCCCGATTGACCTCCTAGTCGACCTTTTGGCTTGAGCAAAGATGGTTGTTGGCCTGCTACTAGTGACATGTCACGTTGGCTTGTTGCGAGGTCTGGACGTCGAGGAAAACGAGAAAATGGCAGCATCCGTCCAACTCATCAAAGCCAGGGAACGCAAGTGGTCAGTCTATCACGGAGTTGTTGTGTAGCGGCAAGAGGAGCATTCGGCATTCAGGAGGGAAGATTGCAACAGCGAGTGTATCTGCTTCCCTTTCTGACATCCACGTCGACTGGACTAGTCGCTTGTTGCATCGTTCCAATAGAGCACAACGTTGGGCGTAACAATGACCTTGGCTCTTAGAGCTCAAACTTGCTGCAAACTCCCTTGTCCTGCTGAATGATGGATCACCCGGCGAGTTCCTTGTCAGTAGTTTGACTTGACAAGTATCACGCAGGCGCAAAGCGAAGATAACCCTGCGTGTTCAAGCACCTACTTAATTAGCAGACGAGAAGCGAGACATTGCAGTGAACGACACCTCAATTCAATGAGCCGTTGTCGCCGTCATCTCCGTTCCTGTCAGAGCAGCGCCTACAGTCAGCAGCACAAGTTCGGAATGTGGACCGTACGAACATGCATACCGGCACTCGAGTCGATGAAGCTGAAGGCCGGCTTGCGCAGAGGGTCCTGGGGCCATCCCAAAGAAAAGAACGGGTGGATGTGGCGCAGAAAGAAAAGCAGCTTATCAGTCGCGGTAGCCATCACGGGTGGACTGCTGGCTTGTTGTCGACTCCGGCCGTACACCGTCGCTCCTCAAAACGTCCTGAGCATTAGAAGGCTCTGGTCTAGATCTCGTCCAATGACAAGGTCTGACTGTGGATCTTCGGGCAACCCGTTCCATCCTTCAGGAGTCTGAAGGTGCTGGTGGAGCCGCGCAGACGAATTTAGCCTGTGTTGTTAGAAAGTTCGGTCTGTGTAGGAGACCTGCATCATGTGTCGGTCCTTTTATCATGGTTGGTGCAGCTATCAATCAGCCACCTACTTTTGGTTCCACTAGTCATGCCTTCATGTCCTGTGACCTTGATGGATGTCTTTTTGTGGTGCACGGCCACAGATTTCTAGGCGTCTAGGCAAGCATCGCTTGATATACACCTTCTTGTCGCTAGATGCCATGACTGGGGCGGCCGCCGTCCGTAAGGAAAATATCGAACAGCACGCGCTCGCGTGCAAGCCTTTTGGCGGTCATTGAGTTGAACTCTGCAACTCAGCCGCATGTAATTGGAAGGATATCTTGAAGGCTATCGTCCAAAAAGTCAAAAGGTTAACGTAGAACGATGTGAGATATGGAGATCCTCGGCCGGGCTCCGGCTCCATACCCCAATAATGACCAAGGACCAAGGGGCCCATAACGGAAGCATCCCCGAATCCTTCGGTGAGTTTTACCTGTGCTTCGGAGAGTTTTGCCGGGCAGATAAGAGCACATTAGCGCTGTTTAAGGGTGCATTAGCGTGTTGTCAAACAGTTTAGCTCCTGTCATCGGGGAGACGCTCCGCACTTGCGCCATTACCGACTATTATGCATATTAAAATGACGTCTCAGCCTCTGCTTGTAGAGTGGGTAAGGCAACCTAATCATCAGCACGTTCGCATCTGAATCGACACAGTTGAAGGGATGTGTATGTTGTTATTGGCTTCCTTCTCTTGTTTTGCAATGACTGACTCAAGGCTCATCCGTGTTTGCCGATGGCGCTCAAGGACCTCTTCTGAAAGTCTGATGGAGGAGGCGAAGACTTCACATGGCACTTTGTTTTCTCAAACACAATTAGATACAACTACTAACAGACTTGTAACACCGCTTCCTGCTGTCTAAATTAAAAATATCAAAGACAAGCCAGCCACAACTTCCACTCGCGACATCGCCTCCTGTTGTCCACACTCACTGACCGCCTCTTAGACTTTGCATCGGCGTACGGAAACCTTTGATATGCTGTCTGCACCTCAACCCTCGTATTTAGTGCACCGGTTCTCCATCTGGTGAGCCTGTGACCGCTAGGCTTCATCATTTAGATGAAGTTTCCGCCACCACTGCAGCGGGACAGACGCTGTCCGGCAGGCTGGCGCTTCTGGCAGTCGTCGATGAAGCCCTCAACCCACTTGACACCACCGTAAGACTGTTCGCGGTGGCTGTCGGCGTAGAAAGTACCAGTCTGCTTGAACGAACCGGGGCATCCCTCCAACACACGGCCAGACCTGCGAGTGGTGATGGGCTTAGTGATCATGACACCACAGTTGCCCTTGAAGATGGTTCTCTTGTTGGCGATGAGAGTCGACGAAGTGTAAGTGCGACTGTAGTTGATGCCGAATTTGGCGCCAAGGACATCCTTGACGAGTGTCAAGTTGATGTCAGCACTACCGCCAATCGTGTTTGCAACCGAGTAACCCGAGGTGATGGTGATATCGGTGTCGCCATTCGTAGCGCAGACAACAGGAGACATCTGGACGTCCCAGTCGACGAACTCCTGGGTTGAGTCCACAATGACCGACCTGGTCCAGCTGCAGCTGGCCTGACGTTTCTCGAGAGGCACATCCTCTTCCGAAACCTCAACCTTGTCCGCGACATCGGTGGCGGGGTCCCACACCTGGGTCCAGGAAGAGTCAAGCTCTGGGGCCTTGAGCGCCACTCCAAGAGCCTCCAACTTGGATTTGTATTCGTCCAAGGTCAGGTGCTCAGCTGTATCGACGTCAGTACAATGAATTTATCGTCCGATGATGCCATCGCAGGAGCATTGCCATGGCTCAACTGAGACTCACTGGTTCCGTTGAGAGCAAAAAGGCCTTTGTGCTCCTCATTGGTAGCGCTGGTGCCGTCGTTCGTCGGTGCGGCGTGCGAGGATGCTGCCAAGGCAGTCAGGCCGATGATGGTAGAGGTGAACTTCATGGTTGCGGAAGCTTGGTTGGAAGGTGTTTGAACGAGTGTTGATGAGTTGGTTTGATCGTGATGGTGAAAAGAATCACTGTGTCCAGGGTTGCAATGGGGCTTTATATAACACTACGTGAACATGAGGCCATTCGTCGCTGATTGCAGATTCGTTTTGCCGTAGTTGTTCCTTGGACACGTGCGAAGGAATAGTGTCATCAGCCTTACTGCTTTATCATAGTTCAGAGCCTGCGAGCCCCAGACCTCCGGATTTCAGGATCATTGAAAGCCGATTAAAATTACCCAGGGCTGAGCCGCGCCACCCTTTGATTGCCAATTCGGAGTCTCCCGCGACGTGCCTCTCGACATTGCGAAAAGACTCGTCGAAACTGCGATACACCTCATTTAGACTACTATATCTGACTTTGAGGCCCCCATAAGTCCAGACCGCTTTCAACTCAGGGACGATTAACCAAGGTCATGCGCTCGTGTCACGGCCGCACCCTGATATCTTACGAGATATCGCTAGAGATGCCGACAACACACCGGCCTTGGATAATCTAGTGGCAGAGTCGCTATAGCAGCGTTTCAGCAGTATATTAGACCGCAGGCTCTCCCTCCCATCAGTGTCCTTCGCATCAATCAACTCATCATCACCACACTCTATCATCAATATATCAAATCAACAAACTATCACCAACAAGATGCAATTCACCATTTCCTCTCTCTTGCTTTTGGCTTCGACCCTCGCTCCTCTGTATGTCATCATGCTCAAGTGCTCCGCTCATCACGCTGTATACTGACTTCACCTCTCACCTAGTGCATCTGCCAAGTTGCACAGCTCAGCTGTCTGCGTTGACCACAGAAACACTGCACCTGTCGGTGGCACTGCTTGGAGCGTCAGCTACACTTGGTCAAAGGACTACGAGATCTTGCTCGACGCTACCAAGTGTGCCTGCGACTACTACCGCAACCGTAACACCGGCAACAAGCAGTGGGACCGTTGCCCTGACTGCAACTTCGTAAGTGGTGGGCCTTGATGTTCATGACGAATGATTCACTGACATTCGAAATGCAGGATGGCATTCAATGCAACTCCGGCGACTGGCACATTGGTGGTGACGAGGTAAGGTTTACAGTCCAGCGTTCGCGAACGAGAGTTACTAACACCCCCTGCAACAGTTCACCTACTACTGCGAGAACAAGTGCGGTGCTGAGGGCGCTGAGGCCAACTAGAGTCGAGGCAATACGAAGAGCATGCGATCGGATGTGGGAAAGGAAGGTATCCACGGTTCTGACATCCCTCTTTCTGATACAGTAGCTCAGTCACTTGATTCATAATTAATTACCACGCTATCGATCTTCAAACCCATAGCCCGTACTGCTCGATTTTGACCAGAACATGGTTGTTGTGAACTTTGACGATCCTGATGGATCTTTAGACGTCGATGTCAATTTCGCGATCCAAGTTAAGCATTCGTTCAAGAAAAATGGGTCTGATCTCGTACTGTAGAGCCATTGCGGGCAAAGTGAGGTAGACATCCGTACATGCAAGGATCAAGGCGCAATACAGGGCCAAGAAAAGCATGGTCCCACGTGGGGACGGCAAGGGACGTTGTGCGGCTCGTTACAGAACTCTATCCCCATGTTAGAGTTAAGCTTCCGAACGCTACAGCCTCGAGATAAGGTCTGAGCTTCTCGAGTCAACCTGTGTCCTGCTGTTGCACTTCGAAACGCTCTAGAAGTTCACGACGGTCTCCAAATGTTAATGGACTTCTTCCAGAAACACCATATTTCTTGAGTTCGTTGAATAAGATCAAGGTTGATGGCGAATACACATTGAAGGAAAGTTGTTCTCGACGGGTAGTCTTCGAAGATTGCGATCCTTCCACGAAACCTTCTGCCGATGACATGCCGAACGGGCGTGTGACATTGCAAACGCAGCGGTTGTTTCTAAATACGTGCTTGGCGTTGTAGCGCAGTACTATAGCGCAGCCCTGCATACCTCGATGACTTAGAGTTGAAGTCGCGCAGGCGTTACGCGTGGCTGCCATTATGGTTCTGATTGATGGAAAGCATTAAACCGACAGAAGCCGTTTGTCGCACCCTGCTTGTTGCGGTGACTGATGTTACTGCGCCACATTAGACGTGCGCGATTATGATATCTGACTACTTGATGTACAACGAATAATACGGTGAAGCGGACAACGACAGACACTATCTCCGGTGTCGCAAGCGCCAAGCCAAAACACTGATCCGAAGATCTCACGCTTTGATTGCGGAGGGCTGTGCAGAACATCTTTACATAACACGATCAATGGCGAGACTCTTGCGTGATGATCTTGATGTCCAGGACCAGCTATCCATGGTCCATGCCTCCAACATCCATATCCACAGGACTCCTTGCTGGGGTGCTGCTATTCAGCGAAGATCGCAATCTAAGGGACTCCACAAACATACAAGAAGTCAAAAAGACAATATTGGCTCAACAATCAACAAGATGGAAAGGCTCGCTCGTATCTCATGGCTGGCGTCAAAGCAAAATGCTCAACGAACTCTCCAGCGTCCAGGCCTGCTTCAACGACGTCTGCGGAAGCACCTTCCACTTCGGATCTTGTGGCGTGCTCAGGAGGAACGTAATACTCCACGGTAGCACCGAGTTCCTGCTGTCTGGTGGACGACATGCTGATGTCGTCTGCGTCTGCGGTGCTTTCGACATATTGACGGCGTTATGATTCTCGGATTCGTGCTTGGAAGCTGTCATTGGGTTTGAGATTCTTCTCGCACTTGCATTGATGAGGTCTATCACAAAATGCAGCATGTTATTTGCAAGCTATTAAAACTGTCAGGAATGGAACCGCTTGTTGTAGCGCCCACAGTGACCTTGAGAGCGTTTCCGGCCACGCAGTCTGCGCGAGGGCAAGAGCACTTCGCGATTCTCAGGAATTGGACGGAAGAAGAGGACTATCCGTTCAACGGGCTCCACCAGCTTTCTTGTTGGATGCTTGCCATTCGCTCAGCATGGCAACCCTTCTCGACGAACACTGGCAAATTGACGGCTTGATCGCGCTTCTCCGCTGGTGGTTTGTACAAATTGGAATACAGTAGATGGCGTGCCGCTCGCCGCATGTGCCTCAATGACACCCAGGTGTTCTTGCTTGTCGGACTCAGACGTTGAGCTCGTGAGACCGTTTACGACTGATTGGAGATCCCTGTTCACGTCCGGCTCCAATTGACGTATGGCTGGCAACGTCAAGAGCGCTTCTGTCTGTGCGATCCAGAGACCCTTAATCCTTACGTGTCGATCCATGTACCTCCGTACTGTGGAGTAGTTCTCGGAATCGCGTCCCCGAAGTGGATCTCGATGAGGCTGTCAGGTTGATCTGAAAAGCTTAAGAAACTCAGTGACCGGCCCGCTGCTTTTGAAACCGCGGATCAAAGCGATATTGAAGATCTTCGATCCTTTGCCCGGGCAGAGCAGAGTCGGTAAGATGGTCAGTAAGAAGTGGAGGTCGCGGTTGATCCTGCTTGCGGAGAAAATGTGGATCTGCCTCGTACAGGTTCCAAAAGTCAGTAAGCGATATTGATGCGTGGTTAATATATCTTGATCGAGCGATTGTGCCGCTTGACACGCGTTGAGCCGATGGGTCTTGATCGTAAATGTGTTCATCGTGGTACACTCGCCGTACCCTTTGGATGAATCGGTCCGACAAATTCTCTGACGGACGTGCTGGATGACAAAAGTACTTCCTAATCTGGAGATTGCTGGTTTCGCGTTGGATTGTCGAGACTCTCGTGGACACGAGGAGAGAGTTCAGCAGCTAGACTACACTTCTTCAGTCATCTTGGGCGGCCGGAGATTGTATTGAGAAGGTGCTTGCTCAACAACATCACCGTAGATTTGATCGCTTCGTGCAAGGCTTCGCGATCTGAACTCTTCAATGCGGGACATTTAAGCTCGCAATCAAACGGCCAAATTTTGCGGATTGCTACTCAGCTCAAGGCTTCTGGTGAAGAGTCGGAGTCGTATAGATGATTCAGGAGGAGGCAATAAGCTTCTTCTTTCCCAGCAGCTCCCATCACTCCTATAGGAAGCTGTATGTATTCGTGCCATTCAGGTTGAAGGTTCTGCCAGATGTCGTAGATTGAGGAATCGCCCACTCCAGTAAGCCACCACAAGGAATCAGCCAGCTTCAAGAACGCGGCATAATGTGCAAGTATCACCATGGCTCGAGCCTTTCCCGCACGGGCGAGGGCCACGAAGCTCGCAGGCACCAGAGTAAACCATGTGGCGACTCGCATCACCATCACGTTGTCGATGCCATATTCGAAGAGATGATGATAAAGAGAGCCCAGGCATCGCAGCGCCTCATGGTATGTACGCAGATCCGAGGAATCTTCGTCGTCTGCGGTCACGTGGGACAGCATCGTCAGTAGTTCGTTGGGAACGGCAGCCGACGTGGCGTGAGGTTGGATCTCAGGCCTCGAGAACAAAGCACTCAGCCCGCTAGATGCGACGCACTCAAAGCCGGTGATTTCGATTACAGAGGAAAGTCCACGCCACATCAACAACCAATCGATGAGTAGGAGTCTCGGCTCTCCAGTCCTGCGAAGCGCCGGAGATGCGAGAAGAGATAGTAGCAGCGCATTCGCCAGGAGGGCGCCGTATGTTTCCGGGCGTGCCACTGCGATGGCTTTGCGGTGGCCCTCGAAAGCCATGCCACAATGATATAGAATCTTCCTGGCTGCGATGTCCTGACCGAGGTTCTTCATGTGAAGACTGGTCAGAGCTAGGAGTGTGTTCATCAAGAAAGGTGACTCGAACGCAGACTGCACAACTGCATTCTGGAGTGTCTCTTGAAGAGGTTGTTGATCGGCGCCTTCCCCAGAGAGCGATCTGCATGTGGCTGAGGTATAAAACCATAGGAGCTTCATGTCTACGTTGTCAACGGGTCCGAAGTTTGGTGAACTAAGAGCGTCGACGCTGGGTGTATTGATGATGCCACTGTCTGGTCTGCGTGTGACAGCGTCGATTCTACTGACTGAATGATCTGTCAAAGTACCCGATCTTGCGTTACGTGAGAGGACGACGGCAGTACTGGAGGAGGAATGCTGATTCAAGGGGTATTCACAGTCGGCGTTGCGTAGTCGACAAGTTCCACATATCGGGCGTGTCTCGTCGCATTTCACCTTCCGCTTCTTACAGGCGGTGCAGCCCAGCCGGGATTTGTTGTGAGGCCGGAGAGTTCGAAATGGTCTGTCTAGGGTAGGATGTTCTCGAGTATCATCCGCCATTGCGCATGTGCATCCATAGAGTGATATGTCTATGGGTGTGCCTCACGAGCCAAGAATGCAATCCATACACGTAAGACACGACGATGACAACACGGAATCCTCCTCGTTCTCACCACCGGCTAAATGCCGGAATTATTGGCTTGCTGGATGCAGCGCGTCATGATCTTCGTTGCCTGAATGGCAAAATGCACGTATATGTGTAACGTACAAGTGCCACAATAACCTATCGCTCCGCGTGATCGCGAACTGATATCCTCAGAACTCCATCATATCCTATGTAGTTTGTGTCAAGCTGGCAATCGGCGCCGCCACAACCTGTCTCGATGGTCGTCAGCGTGACTACAGCCGACTCGAAGTCTGCCCGCGTCTGCACAAAGTCATGGGCATCTTCGCTCAACACATCCTGTGATAAGAGCAGGCAAGTCATGTCCTGGTTGGAGCGTTCATCTAGGATAATGATGTTGGTTGGTGAGAGATACGTTTGATGGAGACGTCGCTTTGCAAAGTCGATCACCTGATCGAGCTGTACCCTAAGAACGGCCAGTTCAAAAGAAGTCGATTCGCGACAGGAGGCTCGGTCCTCGTCTCAACGAGAGCGATATCGTCTGAGTACATGAGTGTCGACTGAGCTTCGTCGTACTCTCACAGCCTGCACGCTGCATTTGCTTGCGTAAAGAAATTATCCAGACACTGATAGTGCGAAAAATTGTCAGAGTTGAATGAGAACAAAAGTCTGGATATATAGTATCTCTTTGTCGATACGAGCGACTGGAAACACTGGAATGGTCGACTTGATACAGTCTCGTGAGTATGAGGATCCAGCCATGGCTTTTTGGGCGTTCGATTGGTGAACCGACCAGGCATTGGATTGGTCTCGCAAAAGTACACAGCATGAGCATCCAGATCATTCGTAAGGGCACGACGGAGTGGCCTGTGCCTCGGACTCGGATTCCTCCGATTGTCAAGTCGCGATCATCTTTCTCGCTTTCGGATCCAGCCTCACATTCTTGTCGAATCAACGGCAGTATGAACTTCTTCAACTTGCCCATCTCACACAGCTGTGAGACTGTGCTAAGTATATATTGGCAGCTTGTAGAGCACAATTGATCCTGTATTCCTGTTCCTGTCAAGGTTCCGGAGTTCGTCTGGCTAACAATTCCACAACGTGTGAAGCCATCGCAGTCTGATCTCTCAAGAGCCTCCGCGCGCAACTAATCACAATGGTGAATATGGACACAATTCATGCTCTGAACCGGGATCTGGTGCAACGCCAGCCTCTGGTCGCAGTCTTTGCTGGCGGTTCTGGAGGCATTGGAGCATTGAGTCTCAAGGCCCTGGCATCTACAGTCGGCAAGCTCGAAGGCAAAGGCTTGCGAGTATATATTATCGGCCGCAATGCTTCAGCAGCGCAAGAAGTCATAGCTGAGTGTCGAGAGCTTTGTCCAGCAGGACAGTACCACTTCATCGGGATCAACGACTACGCACTGATCAAGGATGTTGACGCAGCCTGCGAAGAACTTGTCCAAACAGAAACCCGCAACGCTGCTCTTGCGGACGAACGTGCTCGAATTGACTACCTGATGTTGTCGCACGGCGGGCCTCTCTTCCTTCCTAGGCAAGGTCTGTTTCGTCAGCCAAGCGGACTCGTGGTACCGATTCACTAACTTTCTCAGACACTGCGGAAGGCATCGATGGAACCATGTCTCGCTTCTACTACAGCCGAATGGCTTCCATCACAAAACTACTACCACTCCTCCTCAACTCCTCACTCCCCGCTACGGTCGTCTCCGTCTACGCCGCGGGCATGGAAGCAAAGCTGTACCCCGAAGACCTATCACTCCGACAGCCTTCTCGTTACAACTACTTCAAAGCACGATCGCACATCGTATACATGCACACTTGCTTCTTCGAGGAACTGGCCAAGAGACACCCGGGACAATTGCGCCTCGTTCACGTCTTCCCTGGGCTTGTGGTGCACGAAGGAATGTACAGCACAGACAATCCTTGGTGGTTGCGCTTCGTGTTTACGAAAGTCTTGCCGTTCTTGGGTATGGACGTCGATCCCAATGAGATCGGGCATAGGATGATCGCACTGGCATCAACTAGCATCTACCCAGCACTTCTACCAGGCGAGACCACGAGCTCAAAGAGTGCCGTCAGAGCGACTGATGGTGAGTCTGGAAGTGGCGCATACGCGCTAAATGAAAAAGGCGAGAATGCATATCCAGCGAAGCGCTATGACAGTTTGGACAAGCAGGACCTGAGAGAGCAAGTATGGAATCACACCAACCTGGCGCTGAAGCAGATTCGCGCTGGAGGTATATTCGAAGGCTGAGAAACATTGTTCCCCATCTCGAGTCATCTTTCATCAGCGCTCTTGTCTGCACAGTCCCCGCCGCTCGGGCGGTCGTTGATATGTTGCTTGTCAGCCCGTGCCCGCGCACTTCCCAGCACTTAGCTTTGCCTCGGGCACCAAGCGTCCCTTTCTGCTGCCATGATTTGTCTTTCTTCGATAGTCGCTTGCCGCCTGTTGGTGCTGAGAAAGGTTCAACATGTCTGCTTAGGCTTGTGGTCATCGCGCAGGCGAAACGTGTAATAGGGTGTACTCGGGGTAGGAACGTAGAACGAGGTACTAAGGGTTTCAGGGTAAGGAAGACTGGTCTGAGTAGCACACTGGTCAAGATGCGTTATGAACAATGGCTCCAACTATCCTATATACTAAGGAGACTCGTGAGTATTAATCGATACCTCCGTACGATCAGTCTAACCTGATCTAAGGGATCAGTCTGACCTCTTAACTAGGTCAGTTAAGTTGTTGCCTCAGGCATCAACCTGGATCAGTCCTACGACGTCCAGTTGTGTAGAGAACCTCCCCACAGCCCATGGTCATTACAAAACGTACCACCTTTTCAACAACATCCTCAAAGTTGTCTCCAATCATCCTTCTCTGGAGAGAGCTGAGCCTCGCGGAGAAGATGGTTAACAGAAGAGTACGGTTCCTCCACAATATCCCACGGCTTCCTGCTCGGGCTTCGAGCCACCTGAGCGATCGCGCAGATAAACGATGTCTCGTTACTTTCCCAATCCGTCTCCATCTCGCTGTCAGTGCCTCCGCGCAGAGACCCGGCCTGAGTGTCGCGCAGCCAGTGTATCGCACGTTGCCACATGGCAAAGTTGGGAAGACCAGTCTCCAGTGCGGACGCATTGGTCATAGTCTCGGGTCGGGAGAACAGACGCAAGAGCTGGCGTTCCCAGTACAAGATCTCGAGGTAGTCGAAGCTGCACGCAAACAACACGACCTTGCACGGGCGCCTCGCACCGAACATGCCCTTGGCTTCGCGCCTGATTTCCCGGCAGAGCGACAGTAGAACAGGCTCGCGCGTGTCGTACTCGGCGGTGAAAGTCACTGTGTACTCGAATGCGAACTCGCGGCTGCTCAATCTGGACGTGCGCAAGGACGCAATGCGCGGCTTGCCTTCGATGGCGAGTTTGTAGATGCGGTTGCGGAGCTCGGCGGGGAGCTTTAGGAGTGGGAAGTCTTGAACTGGTTCTGCGGTGGCGGGCGACATGGTGAGGCTCTCTGGGTGGGTGTGGTGTTCAAGTTGCTCGGTTGAGTCAACGTTGGTCATCTTAGAGGAGTTCAGCAATGATTTAGTGCATATGGTGAAGGAAAGCAATCGTGGTGGACGCATGCAAGTGCTAGGTTGCTCGGCGAGAATGCTAGAAGGTATTCGCAAAGTAGTGAAGGGAAGAGCGTGCGAAGTATGGAATAGCTAAACTGCTCTCGCGGCTTGGGTGTGCACGGGGATTCGAAACGCAAAAAGCTAGTAGGGTTGATGCAAGTAAATGTGCAGTGGCCTGGAGTGACGCTTGAATGAAGTCTGGATGGCGGGTCACATATACTCTTTGTGTTCTATGAATGGAAGTGGCGATAATGTAGAGGCAGGGTGCTGATTTCCATGCCGTATTGTGGTAAACTGAGTACGAAAGAATGCTACCAACACCTCACATCTTACACGATCCATAACAGCGCACCGGACATTGATGCAAGCGTAGCAGCTCCAGAGTCCCCACCACCACAAGCAATAGCGACATGCTACCACATAGCGAACCTCCAATAACTCAATCACCAGGACAAATACGCGCAGTGCTCCCATGCGTTCTCCATGGAGGCGATAATGCGATCGAAGCTTTTCGATGAGACCTCTGGGCAGTTGTACGCCATTTCGAACAAGCCGTCTAACAGAGCCATCTCGGCACGCTCGTCGCGGCCGAACTGATCATGGCAGTCAACCCCATGGAACAGTGAGGGACATTTTCTTTTGTGACACATATGGAGCCAGGAAACCAAGTTGCGCCAAGTCTTTCTGTCGACCTCCCTACGGACGCTGGTGATGGTGATGAACATTGGGTGCTCGCTGAACGACATCTTGAATTTCGACTGCAAGAGCAACACGGGAGCTGGGTCGAAGTTTCGGACTTCACAGTTCCAGTCGTTCTCGTAGTAGAAAATTCCCAGGGCTTCGGATCTCACGATTTTGGCGCTCAACAGTAGTCGAGGCTCAGAAATCCCGTTGACGTCGTCGACCACAACCCGTTCGACGCAAAAGCCGTCGTGGTCCTCGACTAGCACAAGGCGATAGATCGTGTTACGCAACTCCGCAGACGGTTTGAAAAGAGGCGAGTGAGCGACGCTGCGGCCGAGGCGAGCAGAGTTTCCATCTGTTGTCATGTTGATAGCGTGCTCACGACCTTGCTTGCCGGATGTGTCGCTACGCAAGGCTTTGCTGCCTTTCGAGGAGATTTTGCTCGCCATCAGGCGATGTGTTTGTTGTGCCAGCCGATGTCAGTGTGCGTGCCAGCGTGGCGGAGTCGTCGTCGTGGCGCGAGGTAGAGAGGAGGAAACAGTCGAAGTTCGTGTGATGCTCAAACCGATGCCGGAGGGGGCGGCTGCGCTGCGATGGGATGCGGAAAGAGTGTCGTGATGATGTAGAAGTGAGGGCGGAGTTGCAAGCGGCACGATTTGACGCTCGGATTCAGTAAGGCAGTTGAGGCAGTCGCGACCTAGTCCGCTGGGCTTGCCACTTCGGGATTGACTTCACCTCAATCCACAAAGCAGGCGCGTATATCGCGAGCCTAGAAGAAATGAAGTACATATAGTGTACATATAGTGTACAGATCCACCTATTATACACAACACTTTACTTGTCCGACCGATGCACCGGCACGCGGTGCCAACCATTCGCCAAATTTCCTCTGAAGTTGTAGTACGGCTCGAAGCCTTCCGGCTGCGTGTTATAGGACTCATCCACAGCCTTCACGCAGAAGTAACCTCGCGCCTTGCGGGCCGGAATCGCAAGCTCCCACTGCTGCCAGCTCCAAGACTTGCTGCCCTTGCTCTCGTGCGGCTTGAGCTGCGCTTGAGTCCAGGTTCTGCCATCGTCGGTGCTCACATCGACACGAATGATGCCGCGCCCGCCGCCGGAGAAAGCGTAGCCTTGCAGCACGATCGATTCTTCTTCGAGTCCGTATGCGCGCGCCAGGTCGTTGTCGCGCAGCCTGTCGGCAGTCAGCCAGCGCACGGAAGTGATGGCGGACTGCACTGGGGTTTCTTGAATTGCTGGCGCTGCATCCCAGTTCGGCTTGTCGCCTTCGTTGGGTCCGAAGCACTTGTAATCACGTCTTTGCCACTGAGAGGTCGATTCGTCTTCGGAGAGGATGATCTTGTTGATCCATTTCACGCTGCGAGCGGCGACAGTTCCGGGTACAAGCACGCGGAGCGGGTAGCCGTGGTCGCGAGGAATGTCTTGTCCATTCATAGTGTGCACCAGCATAACGTCGCCATTCTTGTCGCAAGCCTTGTCGATCGGGATTGAGGCGCCGTAGGCTTCCATGCCGACAAATTGCGCATGCTTGACGTCGTCTGGGATGTCCCCGATGGCGAAGCCGCTATCAGCAAGCACATCACGGAGCTTGACGCCCGTCCACTCTGCGTTGCTGATTGCGCCGACACCCCATTGCAGGCCGTTGGTGGAGCGAGAGCCCTGAGTCATGTGCAGGCGGCGATTGCCAGAACATTGCAAGGTCGCGTTAATGGTGTGTTGCTTAAACTTCGTGCGTAGGTCTTCCAGACTGTACGAAGCTTCTTCGCCGTCTGGAAGCTCGATGGTGAGGCGATAGCTGCTTGGATCCGATACGCTGGGCACCCAAAGATGGTTTCGAACGTAGAACTTCTCGGTCGGTGTCACATAGGGTCCGAGATCTTGGTCGGGCGTCTCAGCATTACAAGGTTTCGGCGTGTGAATCACTAAAGCAGGATCCCTAGTTGGATCTGATTTAAACGGATCGTCGATTTTGTCTTGCGGCGCATGGCCATCTACAAGATCGCGAGGGTCAATCTTGCCAATGAAGTACTGCTCGAGTATGTCGTAAACGTCCTTATTCTGGTGAATAGTGAAGATGTTCCTGCAAAATGAAGACTTCAAATCAGTGTATTGTCCCAGGCATCATGTTAGATTGCACCATACGGTCACGCACCAGTAAGGCTCCACACTGCCACCGACCGCGCGCAAGATCACATCACCGCCCGGGTGATTCGGAACCCAATCTGTGATGTCATAGACTCGATCACCGCGATACACCCAGTAACCCTTAGTTTCTCGGTTGTGGCGATTGATCTCGTCCAATCTGAACAGCCGGTATTCAGGCTTCTCGTCGTTGTCCTTCGGTGGCGCTTCAGCGTAGGCGTTACGACCGAGCTGTGCGAATGCGAAGCATCCTGCCAGTCCAGTAGCGACAGCTATAGCCAGTGTACGCGAAACTGTCCCAGAGTTCGAGCTGCCAGCCTTTGCACGTGCTGTGATGAAACGCGTGTTGACGGGCAACGAAATGCGAGTACTTTTACCTGCGGAGTCGAGTCTTCGGGTCGTCGTTCTCACCGCAGCGCTTAGTGCGTGTCTTACTGTGTGACCTCGCATGACTGAGGTTGTGGTGAGCGAGAGCACGCGAAGTGAAGACTGAAGGCAACACAGATGGAAGGTCGGCAGTCTTCAATGGTTCAAATGTTTGCTCCACAAGGTTTACGACGCCTGGAACGCCGCATGAACAGTGCGGCGGGGCGCCACGCATAGGAGGTATGCATGTACACGCTGGTACTCGAATTGGCTTTGGAAGTGACACTTTCTCCGTGTAAATCGATCAAGGTGATCGATTAGGCTTCGAACTTCAGATGACATGCACTCATGTTGAGTGAGATGGTCTTCGCTATGCGTGCATGTGTGTAAAAGCAGCTCATACGATTAGGGTTAGGTTATTGGGGTTACACGCTATCCGCCTTCTCATCCAAAAACACGATATGTGCTCGTTCCGCTGCAACATTGATGCATTGAATAATCCTATAGCATTGTAACGAAGATACTGTATATATCTATGTACTCTTGTTGTTTAATAGCATGCGTTGGTAGCGTCGACGGGCCATTTTGATTTCATCCCGAATTTCCACATCAACCCTGCGACGTGACACAACCGAAGCCTGGACACATTGAATAACGATTTCAACCGCGAAAAGTAAAACATCAATTGAATCACAAGGAGTATATGCATGTATACGACCAATGACCACAAAAACACAAGGTCATTACAATTGCATGTTCAAAAAAGCCACGAGCAGCATCTTTGCCATTGATGCATATGACTGGGCTGATCATTCGAAATCAGCACAAAACGTTGTATGAGAGTCTCAGCCTGCGACAAACGCTCGCAGGATCGCCTACGAAGATCAAACTCGAGACCAGATCTCTGACAAAACTGTAAAAGGAAAGCACCTCAGCGGGTGATGGTATCTTGATCGACGCAGGGATCGAACCTGCAATCTCTTGATTCGTAGTCAAGCGCCTTGCCATTGGGCCAGCCGACCTATTTCATGTAGGTATTGTCAGCCATGTTGTATATATTCGCTGAACGATAGGTCCACACGACACCAAAATCATCAATCCGACACATCGACAGCCTGCCCTCATACTGTGTAATCACCCCTGGACACATACTACCAGGCAAGACTCCGGAGCATGTGTCGTAATAACACCGATTCAAGGGTAGACCTGTGACGTCGAACGATGATGGAAGGAATCCTTGGAAGCAAGATTATACAACACCAGGGTCTTGGTTCCATCCCTGACCCTCGCGGTCATTACGGTCAGAGGGTCATTATTGCCAGTGAAAGGGTCATCGTTGTTTCAGACCACAAGCCCAGGAGTCAGCGGAGATCTGGTAGTGTCGTTTGTTGTGCGAAAATAAAAGGGTCCCTTAGTTGGCTTAGGTAAGGCTAGGTGGCTGACTCGAGATGCAGGCCAAAAGCTGGCGCCAGTCAAACACCGGTGGCACGAACCGTAAGAGTGAAGGCCGGATGATGAGTCCGAGACGATCGACACACATGCCGCTCGCAGTCCAGCAAGCAGCAGCACAACTGAAGGACGTCGGGATTTGGAAGAACTTAGCTACCGAGATGCAATAGCAAAGCCCATTATCATCTTCGATACCTTCCAGACCAAGCGTTGTCGTTCTCTCCCGCGCAGGCCTGATTGGGGAGCGTAGGCGAGCAGCAGATAGCAGCCTCGTCACCCTCGTGCCCATCACACGCAGCGAAGATGTCTCTTGTCTAAGACATGCGCAGGAGGCAGTTTGATTGTTGATGCTTTTGGTTACCGGGTCCCAGCCTGCTCCTATTCTGGGACGGCGTCTGCTCCTAAGGCGGCGGGTGGTGGTTGCGCAACCTCGTGGGCACGCGGTGGGGCGAGGGCACAAACGGATGTCGCCGGGCGTAGCTGTACCTGACAGGCTGAGACAGGGGAGTGCAACAAGTGCAAGACCTCACCTCGCCCATCGCACCCAACTGCCAATTTCCGCTTTCGATCAGGTGCGCCGCATCGGCCTCAAAAAAGAGTCGACCACCCTTCTGCCTGCGTTTGCTGCTGCGAATCCATCCCGCGCAGCCGCGTAGATGGGAAACGGTGCGCTATGCCCCTTTGGCGTGCACCAAGCGAAGGTACCGCCCTCGTAACCCTCTCTCGTTGCCCGATAGAGGGTTTGCAGCCCAGGCGTGGAGGCATGGCATTTCCCGTTCCTGTCACCTGGTACCTCTGGCAACTTCCTGGTAGCGATCATGAGCTGGAAAATGGGTTCTCGGGGACATGATCCGCAGGATTTCGCTACCACTGCAAGCCACCGCTGACTCGAGGCAGCGCATACAGCCAGCCACGGTACCGCACGTCGGGCACGCCGCGCTGCCCTCGTTGCTATGTAGAGTATATTGTTTTTGCGGCGCTGGGTAGGCGACGAGCGAGGGAGTGAGCCCAAGGTCGCCAGGTCGCGCGCCGATTCACAGCCATCTTTGATCCTCGATGGTGAGGTCTAGCGGACCGTTAAAATTCCAGGCACAGTGCGTAGTATAGCGCCGTACACACATACGCATTGGCCGCCTTTTTTCCCTTTTTTCTTCCAGGCGCTGGCGTCTCAGATCTTGAGACAGCTCTAGCTCGCGCTCACGCTCAAGCGCTCACTCATCATCTCGCCATCCGTGCGTCGCGCCAGCTATCCGGACTGGCGGCCACGTGCGCGCGCTTCAAGGCTTGCGGTACTACTGCCAGGCACAGTATTCATCCAGCCAACGGGCCCCCCGAGCAGGCGTTCGCATCCAAACGCCTCTCCCGCCGTTGTCTCAGGCTCCTGCGGCTGTCTGGCACTCTAGCCCATGATCGCATCAGGACAAGCAGATTCCAGAGCAAGCCATCGAGGCGCCAGCCTTCTATGCGACGCTGCTCGAGCCCTTGCCGTACTTTCCGATTGGGCGCCGTTTGTTTTTCTGTTATGCCTGCCCGGTCATAACAGGTCAGGATCATGCTCGGCAGTGCCCTCGACCCATGCTGCGTAGTCTGTCTGTCAGCCTAGAGTGTCCAACGCTAGGGCCAATGCCAGCCTGATGGCATACTGGGGACGGGCGCGCGTTTAGCTAGGGTCATCCCGACATGTCTTAAATGTGCTGGGTGCTTGGACGGCGTAGGTGTATATCATGAGGCAGACCCTCGTGAGTCGTGAGTTCCTTGATTTTTCTTACCATCTGACGACATCGAAGCACAACGCTCTCTCAACAATACACTCCTTCAGCAAACATTCACTCCTTATAACCATCAACAAACTCTATCTACCAACTAACTCACCACACTCGACCTCACTATCAACACATCAAACGGCTTCGACTGCGCTGCTACATCAATAACACAGCCACAACGATAATAAGAGTTGCATCAATCCACGACTACGACATTGAAAGCGACCACGAACACGATAACATTATCCAACATTCTCAACAACATCAGCATCAGCATCACATCCGCAATGGATCACCTTTGCCCTCGTCTCTCCTTCCCTCTGGCACCCTGCATGTCCTGCCTCTCAGGATCGCCAGCTTCTACTCCAGTCACGACACCCACCACAATCAAAGCCACCAAGAGCTCCAACTTCATTCAGTCCATGGTCTTCCCGGTCCCTCCCAAGTCTCCTCGCACATCGCCCACGTCATCTTCACGCACCAAGTCGTCTTCACGCACCAAGCAGGACGACAAGCGATCTCGCCGACCCAAGTTGAGCCTTCAGACTCGCCTCTCAACCATTCCGCAAAGTCAGGTCATGAGCGAACTGCAGCTTAGCCTTGCAGCGTTTGTCATCGGTCAATCCAACACAAAGCAAGCACCACCACCACCTGCTCAGCCTTTGCCTACGTTGTCTGTTCGCGCCATGAGGAAGGACTCTGCGACAGCGCCATGGCTCCAGCCCATCGAGCAGGTGCGCAACACCTGAAGTGATGATGCCTGCAGACTTGGTCAATGCCACGTACACATTGCCGTGCATTACTATTGATGCTACTTGACCATCTCACCACTTCATATGAGCTCAAACCTTGCGAGGCACAGCAGGACTGGCCTCCTTCCCCAAGGATCTAGGAAGGCGACAGCACCGCCTGCACTCCACTTCAACATCGCAATTTGCCTGACTTCCGTTTGGAAGCTCGATCAATCAATTTGCAAGAACCCAACTCTGTGGTCATACATATTCGCCACCCACCTGGCTGAGAAATCATCTCCTTTTAGTGCAACGTCCTGGCAGACAGCCCTTCAGCAAGAGACACGCACAGGCCCGGATCGTCGGCGCCTCACATTTTCTCCTTCCTCGTCTTTTCTACCGCTGTTATCCGCGTTGGGTTCAGCAGCACATCCTCCGCGCGTGGATTTATGCAGGCGAATATCATCCTGTCACTACTACTACTGCATTACAATCTTGCAGTCTATGCTCCTACTTTACTCTACATAATTTACTTTTACGTATCATGGAAACCAAATACTTCATTTCATCAAAACCATCATTTCCATTGCCGTCGTTTCACAATGCCACGCGAGCTTTCCACATTTTCCTCTCTTTTGCCTCTGAGACCGATCCATTGCAAAACAAAAGCAGAGAAGGCAAATCCTAGCGTTGGACGCCTGTTAACGGAGATGAAGCGGAAGATGGAAACCAGACTATACAAGTCGCGTGACCTTTGTTATTCCCGCCCGGGAGCAATTTCCATCAAGTTCAGGCTAGGACCCTGACTTTGTTCGGGACTTAACTGGCAGCTAACAAATAGGTACAAAACAACGCCTGGACTAGGAGGCAGCACGCACATTGCGCATTTCGGACCGTCTTGAGCACGGAGATCGTATTCCAACAGCCGCTAGAGAGATACTTTTTCTTCTCTTTTCTTTTAGCAACAAGATAGGTAGTTTGGCACATGTTGTAACGACTGCCTCGGGCCAACGGGCGCGGGCGCGAAAAAGAAAGAGGAATTCGGCGGCATGTGAAAGGCAAAAGGCAGCAAATAGAGTTTAGCGGGAGGACTCGGAGCACGGATGCTCTCGCTTAGAGATTCTCGCAACACCACCCAGACTCACTGATTTGCCTCCCTTGTTTCCTATTATTCCTTGTTACTCATCAACCACCATCCATACCACGCCGTCACGACTACACGACCACTGCCACGCGCACCACCAGCATCATAGCGACCACACACGCCGATTGCGGCCCACACATACTCCCACCACGACCGCACCCTGATCACGCGACACTCAGCCCAAGGCAAGGCCTCGCGCCGACCATCTCCTGCGACCAGACATCTAGCGCCGGTGACGACAACCAGCTCTCGCGCCCATAGCATTCTTGCAGCCCGACCTCGAAATGAAGCTCTTCTCCGCCCGCCACGAGTACAACTACTCATGGGAAGAAGTGTCCACCAACAACTGGCGCAAGTACTGCCCTTGGAACGACAAGGCCGAGCATGTCATCGGAGTGGATGTACTGAACCGCTCGCTTGACCACGAGACCGGAATTGTGAGTTGTGTTGAATTTCCAATCAATCTCGAGTTTTCCGCTAACATCCGGCCATAGCTTCGCACCGAGCGCCTCATCACATGCAAGCAGGCCCTTCCCACATGGCTCAAATCATTCTTCGGCTCCAACGAAACCAGCCTCGTCTACGAGGTCTCCTACGTCAATCCGCGCGAAAAGTCCGTCACAATGTGCTCCCAGAACCTGACTTGGAGTGAGCTTCTTTCCGTGCAAGAGACCGTCCGCTACACTGCCGCCAATACCCCGGGCAAGACAATTTTCGACCAGACCGCCAAAGTGATCGCGATGTGCGGCGGTTGGCAAAAGATCAAGAACAGCATCGAGGAAGTCACTGTTGACAGATTCAGCAAGAACGCGGCTAAGGGTCGCGAGGGCTTCGAGAGGGTGCTCGCCATCTCCAGGGAAGTCTTTGCCGAGCAGAGGAGGCAACAGAAGGCTGCGCTGTGAGCGAACATCCCCACACCCACCCACGTGGGCGATGATACATTTTTTGTGACTGAAAAACTTTATGTCTGCGTTTTGAGCGAGCGGGCATGAGGCGGCGTTGGATTGTTTTTTGCTTGGCTTGATGATACACTCTCTATGGCCTGGAGATACTTCTTCCGGAGCGAAGGGCCTACAAAAGAAAAAAGCGGACTTTTGATTTCTATACACTTCGCGAGCGAGCGAGCGAGCATGTGTCGAAGGATACACTGCACGCCTGCTATAGATTTTGGGTTGCGAGACCCGCCCTACAGAATACACCACTCGGCCTCTTTTGGAAGACGGAGACGAAAGGGAAGCGACGACGACGCTATACACGAAAGATCGAGATTAGATTTATATTGTATATTCTACAGATCGAGATCATACCTGCTCTTGCTTCTTCGTGGTGCTCTAATTTCAGAACTTTACCCGCCCATTGTGACTTCCGACCTCAACTTCGGTGCCGCTCGATCAAGGCTCATATCTAGCATGCGGGTGTCCACAGCTAGACCAGAGTCCTATCTCCCCGGAGCGCGTTCTGCAGACCCATCTACTTAACCGTTCTGCACCGTCGACAAGCCACGAAATTCGGCGTATACCTTCCGTGTACATCAAGCGCCCAGAATCGACGACGTGTGTCATCTCTCGTTGGTGGCAATGGTGATGCTTCAATGGTTGCACGATGGCCAAGGCTGCGAAAGCTCGAACAATGCCCAAAACATGAGGTATGCCTATGATTGACGTAAAAGGAATAGAAGCGGTACACGCTTGCTCATCACACATGGCAATCCATCCTTCATCGGCTTCCGCGGGATGGGATTTTGGACGGAACGACCTCCGGAGCTAGAGTATCTTGAAGCTCTTGTTTCGCAGCGTGCGTTGTGTTCCGACATCTCTCCTCAAAGCTCTCGGGCATCCGGTTCCTCAAGCTCGGTACCAGGTGACTCGGGATATCTGTAATGCGGTTGCTGTATTCGTTTGTTCGTGCTGCGCTATCTTGTTACATGTATCTCCAACTGTTGTGCTTGAGCCGTCAAACGTCGTACCCGCCTGCGCCTGCCTGATCCGGGTCGGTTTTGGAACAAGCCTCGTGTTTAGAGTTCACGCTCTATTGCTCCTCCAAGACGAAGAGACCATGAACTGTGAGCCTTGGAGGTTGGCATACCGCAAAATGAGAGTAGAGGTGAGTGTCATCTACAACCGCAGCTGTGAAAGGTACTTGGCGAACGCTTTCACCAGAAGATCGAAAAGACCGAATACAGGCCGCAATTTGTGTTTTGTAGTCACTAGCTAGCTACAAAGTAGCGTCTATTCTATAGATCCCAAAACTCTCGGCCCTCGGAAGGAAGTTCTTTTCCAGACTCGCCAAACATCAGGTTCCATCCTCAGTGTGAAAGCCCAGCTTCGAGGAGTCACACGGCAAATGCATCTCACCCTCCCGGACTGATCACACGATACTCCATCACGGTTGTGCTACATAACACCTCCAAGCGTCCTTGATCGCGTGGTATCTCGAAAGGAATTGCGCTGCCCCAAAGCGTCGGTAACAAGCTTTACTCGTAGCCACTTATCTGCGGGGTATATGCACATCGGTGGAGCCATGTGGTAGCGTTGTTGTTGTCCGTACAACCTGCCCTACTTTGCGATACCTCCGTACGATACGATAGGCCATCTTTCGAAAGATAGGACACGATGATCGCGGTGGCGTCTCGGTCGGCTCAGCTGGGCTGGACCTACCGCTTGCAGAGCGTGCGTTTCGGCGAAGACCATTACGTACACACTGTCGCAGTGGTTGTAGAAGGTACAGTATATAAGCAGGCGTCTCTTCGGACGTCGAGAACTTTTGTGTTTCAACTTGGAGGACATCGTTTCGGGTGCTGCTCAAGAACTTATACTTCCTGCCGGTGAAGTCTGGAAAGCATCTGGTGTTGCGATCAACGACTTTACTCTCAAGCTTCCGGCATCATGCCTCGTCTATCGACTTTGCTATATGCCCTCGCTGCTCTAAAAACGACATGGGCCGCTGCCGTCGCCTATGAGCAAGAGCCTGTCGCGACTGCCGACGTGATCATCATCGGCGCCGGTATCTCTGGAATCGCTGTGGCAAGGGAGCTTGCGCTTGAGCACAATATCACTGATTTCTTGATCCTCGAAGCGAGGCCTATCGTTGGCGGACGAGCTTACTCTGAGAGCCTCACCAATCCTAAGACTGGCCATGTCACGAAGGTGGAGAAAGGATGCAACTGGATTCAAGGCCCGAGACGAGCCAACATCACGAAGCTCGCAAAGAAGTATGGCCTGAAGACCGCAGCGCAGGACTACGATGACCGAGTATGGTTCGATGGCCGGCGGGGACTGGACGCGACTGATATCGATGTTGCGCCTGGCAAATTTGTCAACATCAGCTCGTACAGCTTCACGAAGGTGTATGATGACATATCGGAGAAGATCATCGACTTCATCCAGAACCGCCTCAACGACATGGAGGTCGACTTGACGGCTCGTACTGGACTGAGTATGCTGGGCTGGAGACCCAAGACCGCCCTCGAGAGACTCTACGAGTGGGTCAACGTTGACTTCACGACCGCCCAATCGCCAGAAGTATGCTCTTTGTACAACGCTTTCGAGCAGGAAGACTACGAGGGCTCGGACGAGCCGGAGCAACTTGTCATCGACCAGCGAGGCTACAGACACATTTTCGTGGAAGAGCTCAACGCCGCTCTCGCAACGCCCTCCAAGCATGGAAACAGACTGCACGTCAACACCACGGTCCAGGAAATCGACTGGTCTTCAAGCAGTCCGAAGGTTCACACAGATAAGGGCACTTTCGTCGCCCGCAAGCAAGTGGTCTCCACTCTAAGCATTGGTGTATTGCAAGACGACCGAGTCACCTGGACGCCCTCCCTTCCCGAATGGAAGCAGGAAGCCATCTTCAGCTTCGCCATGGCAGTCTACCAAAAGATCTTCTTACTCTTCGACCGCAAGTTCTGGAACGACCAGCAGTTCACCTACTATTCCGACCCAGAAGTCCGCGGCAGATATCCCGTTTGGCAGAATCTCAACGCCCCAGGCTTCTTCAACGGCTCGACCCAGGGCTATGTAATCTTCAACACGCACGTCGAAGCCGAAGCACACCGTGTCGGCCGCATGGAAGATGCAGACGTCCAGGACGAAGCCATGATCAAGCTGCGTGAGATCTACGGCGACGACATCCCCGAGCCACTCGACATTCTGGTTCCTCGCTGGGATCAGGATCCTTTGTTCATGGGCAGCTACTCGAATTGGCCTCTTGGTCAGCTGGACCAGCATCACTGGAATTTGAAGCAGCCTGTGGGCAACAACAAGGTATGGTTCACTGGAGAGAGTAATTCGAGGGAAATGTTTGGTTACGTTCAAGGTGCATGGGAAGACGGCAAGGAGACTGCGATCAAGGTGGCGGGTTGTCTGACGGGTACTAATTGCCCGGCGAGCCTTGTGTACGAGGATATCAAGACGTGTACTCAGGCTAGTGCGCTTGAGAAGCGCAAGGCGGAGGCGAAAGCGAAGCGTGATAGCTACAAGTAGTGACGATGATCATGGATGTATAAAGAGACATCTGTATTCCAACGTGCGACTGGCTTGCGACACTGATCGCCTCTTCAAGTGTATTTGTTAGTCGAAACGTAACAGACCGTCGCTCTCCTCTCGTCGAAGATTGGCAACTCGCGCAGTCTCGAGAGCCGATGCTCATTCGAGTCGACCGTATGCTATGATCCGGTTACGAGAGATCATGCGCCAAGCCCCAAACCATCCCGAGATCTTCATGCAGCATTGTGTGGTGGCATGAGCTTCCCTCACCGCTATGAAACGCCCATAACATCCGCGGAACCATCATCTCCCAAAGTACATGAGCATCCTAGGACGCTTACACCGCTAGAAAATTCTTGTATCGTTCTGGGAGAAATGAGACTGGAGGTACAACAGACACTTGCAGTGGTACAATAACCGAGCAGACCGATAAGTCCAGGGCGAAAGCTCACGCGCTGCTCCCTGATATTGCTGTAGGCATATGCTCAATGCGCCTCGACAATGGGACATGTACGCGCAACCCTTGCTATAGGACTAGCTGTCATGTATATCATCCTTCCAAGGCGATACTCCAGTCTCTGACTCACATCCCAGAGCACTCGTTCTGAGTTGACCATCCAGGGCGTATATGTATGAACTCCAATGCGCACATTTTCAGGAAGTAATCATTCCAGCCATCCTCTGTAATATACTCTCAAGTCCGTTGTCATCTGAGATCGCCATGACGAAAATCATTGTTGTCCTGCTGGCAACAATCCTGGCGGCATTCGCATGGGCTTCGGAAAGTTCTCCGCCGGTCATTGAACGAGCCCTTCCCAGCAACATAGCGACCGATCTCGCGACAATCTCGAACGACCTACAATCTCTGGCCAAGAGTGTCAACGCTTACGATGGCGACATGCTTGGCTACATATCCATCGGCAGGTCCAAGCGCACCTTGGTACAGGATCTTCAAGCAGGAACCGCCGACGCCGAAAAGCTCACCGACTTGTCCGCATCGGATTCGCAAGACATCTTGACCGCTATCAAGGAGCTGGTGCCCGACATCCAAAGCACCTTGGACGCTTTCACGAAGAAAGAGCCGAAGGTCAGGCAAGCTGGCATGACAAAGCATGCAGCAGCACACTTGAAGGATCTTCGCGCTGTGGTGGAGGAATTCGGGGTGGCATTGTTGGCTCATACACCGAAGGAGATCAAGGGCCAGGGAGAAGATGTGCTGGACAAGATTATGAAGTTGTTCGACGATGCGATCTTGCAATTCGAGTGACGCTAGAACTGGATGGTGGTCTAGTACTAGCCAGGTACAGATGTGGGCATGAAGATCGACTGAAACCAGCGTGACTCAGTCACCAAGCGCGTTGCAGTGGAACCGTATCGGAGGGTGGAGTCGTGGCGGCGCCTATGGCGAAGATCAAATAGATGTAGACAGTCGTTTCCGAATCGCAAGCAATGGCAAAAATGATTACTCGACCAACACTGATTCAGTTCGACACGGATGATTGACATGTGATGGTGGCTTCAGACGAATTTCGTAATGAGAGTTGAAGGAAATGAACGAAGATGGGTGGGATCACTAGCATTGTTATGCCAATGGTCTTGACAGACGCTAGCTTTGGGAGGATTTGGATCGTGGTGTGTGACAAACGAAGAGGATTGGCCGGCTTCAACCCGTACAAGCCGTATACTCAGCGCAAGTATCCCAGTCTATGAGACTTTGTGTTGGATCTGTCTGCGTTTGTGGTATAAACGCATTTTTGGTGGACATTGAATGGTCCCATCTCATCTCTATCTGTCCCAAAAGCAGGATCCGTCTTGGCGACCAATAAGCGCTGTACCTCGCCGCAGGCACGTGACCAAGACCGCCGCAGCCCAGCTCGCGCGATACCCGCCTGAATCTCTCCCTCACGGCTCCATATCCCTCCCTTCGCGGGCGATTCAGGTTGCTATGCTTTAGTCTCGTTGCAAATCCTGAATTAGCTGAGGTACCGCGAGATCATGCGGCATGGCGGATTATCGTGAACAACGCATAGAACGCCATCACCAGAAAGAACACTTTCTGAAGCCCGTCCTTTATCGCCTGTCTTGTTGCGGCCCCGATCCTCCCCCTGAAGGATTCCGTGTCATTGCCCGTAGGAAAATCGATCGATGGCTGACTGCATGACAGAAACCTGCATAGCGGCTCCCAGCCTTCAGAGACGTGATATTCAAGCAGTCTATCATCAGGTAAAGAACTGCGAACCATGGAGTAGTGTTCCTCGAAAACGCGCTGCCCATTGTCGACGAGAGACCCGCGAAAGAAGTGATGAAAGAGCTTTTGGTACAACGGTAGCACAAATCGCGTATCCATCATTAAGAGCTTGTTCAAAGCACTCAGGCAGGGTACGAACGGGTCGGAAAGCCACGAGTGGAAAGTGCGCATCATAGAACTGCGGCTCCAGTTAGTATAAGTGCATCGGGTTACGTTGTGAGACCGTTTGTACTTGTGCCACGAGGTAACATCTCGCAAAGTCAGGATGACTTTGGCTTCAGGATAAGCAGCGATGAGCTCTTCAGAGAATGCGATACACGGAAAGTCGGAAACAGCCTATACAGACCGTCAGATGTTTGCACGTGTGGATAGGGCTCCTCGTGGATATTGATACCTGACAGTGACCTAGGAGCTGATCGAACTCCGCTCTCCCATACCTTTTCCCCCGACCCTCGAATTTCGCTTCGCAAGCTTCGAGCCACATTCTGCAGTCAAGAGGGTTGTCAATTCCCGCAGCATAGCCGTGGTAGACCTCGCCATGCCCCAACGCCTTGAGGGCACTTCTCAAGGCTTGCTTCCGTCAGCGGCTTCTCCAGATGTCGCCTCTTGTCGTTGTGGATGAGATGCTTACAATCTGTTCCAGTCCTACACATCCCGAGGACTAGCACTTTCATCGTAACCTCCCGCTTTGAGTTCCGGCGATCGAGGTTGGTGACCACGCAATGGTAGTCGTGGTACGATCGGCTCATCATTTGGTAGCCGGTCAGCATACATCACACTGAGATTGCTTTGGTATGACAGGAGAAAGATGCGTTGGCAGCACATTTAACGCCAAGGTCCCGAGCGAGGGTCTGCAGGGCGTAATGCATGTGTCGTAAGAAGAGCTTGCATGTGTGTGCTCAGCAGTGGGTGATGTTGCATGGAAAGAAACTAGGTGGGCCATAGTCGGTGTGGCATCCTGTGGCCATCTGCACTGTTGATCTTCTTGTTCGCGCCCTTCACCGCTGTGCCGCGGGGCACAATTCCTGAGATGACCAAGTGGTGAACATATGCAGACTGGCGACACAGAAAGCGAGCTTGCCTGCTGTTTGCTAGCCTGATGACTGGATAGCAAGACGTTGACAACATCGGAGGAGCTGGCGACGGTCCAGAATTTTAGCGGGGCGGGTGATGTAACACTGGGTAGTCTATATTATTGCAAGGAGCTTGAAAGCTGTGCATTTCTAGGAAGAACTGTATGCACAGCGAAACTATTGGAAGAACACCGCATGGCTTGCAGCTCATGCAGTATGCCTGCTGCACAGCAATCACACCGTCACAGTTATGCCGACTGCATTGTCCGCTTTGAGCGAGATACGATTGTGATCTTGTGTCTCCTCATGCGTAGTATCTGGTTCCCGCAATGGTGTGACTTCTTCGATCCCACTACCATCCGATTATTTTGCAGCTCATACTCTGCATCATTGCAAACCATGGACACTTACACTTCAAACAGATGTACGCAAGGGCAGGGACATATTCCAGAGCCGCTTGCCATTGTGGGCACCGGAATGAGACTACCTGGCCAGATCCGCACAACCGAAGACCTTTGGTCTTTGATCTCGGAGAAAAGGTCAACACGCAGTAAAGTTCCTGGAGACAGATTCAATGTCGATGCCTTCTATTCTGAGTCGGGACGATTGGGCGCCATGAGGACCAAGTTCGGACATTTCCTCACCGACCCCGACTGTTTGGAGCATCTCGACACGCACATGTTTCCCATGATGAAGAAAGAGCTTCAAGTACTGGACCCACAAGAACGACTGCTGCTCGAAGTCGTCTATGAGTGTATGGAAAATGCAGGCCAGACAGCGTGGTGCGGCGAAGACATTGGATGCTTTGTCGGCGTCTTCGGAGAGGTGAGTACCGCTAGCGGAGGTGATTGAGACTCTGGCCCATTTCCAACGACAGTTTTTGACTTAATACAAGGACTGGTCGGACTTGTACGCGAAAGATACCCAGGCTGGGGGCATACCGGGTCCCCATCGTATTTGCGGCCAACATGACTTTGCGCTAGCAAATCGTGTCAGTTATGAATTCGACTTCAGAGGTCCTTCAAGTACAGTCAAGAGTGCCTGCTCGTCGTCGTTGATGGCTCTTCACTCTGCCGTCCGATCTGTCCGCGCGGGAGATTGCAAGTCTGCGATTGTTGCTGGGACCAGCCTCATGTTCACGCCTACTGCGACAGCCTCGATGTGGCCTGCTCTTTCGCCGGACGGTAGATGTAGGTCTTTTGATGCCGCTGCCAACGGCTATGCTAGAGGCGAAGCTATCAATGCCGTTCTAATAAAGCCTCTGGCCGATGCAATCAAGCAAGGCGATGCCGTCCGCGCCGTCATCCGTGGCACAGCTGTCAACTTCGACGGAAGAACCTCAAATTTGACGATCCCGAATCCTCTTGCACAAGAAGCGCTGATGCGTAAAGCCTATCTTGAAGCAGGCCTAGAGCCGCGAGATACTTGTTTTATAGAGGTCTGTTCCAGCTTCACATTCTGTATATGCCACGAACCTTTCACCCCCCTTCATCTACATTGCCGAGCCTCAAGCTGATCGCGCTATGTAACAGGCTCATGGGACTGGAACACCAGTTGGAGATCCCATCGAAGCGAAAGCCATTGCTCGAGTCTTCAGTAGCGACGAGACAGTATTCGTTGGCAGCGTTAAGCCGAATTTGGGACACGCTGAGGGGGCGTCCGGCCTCAGTTCCATATTGAAGTGCATCGCCGCGTTTGAACACAGCGCCATCCCCCCGAACATCCTTTTCGACAAGGCCAACCCAAATATCGACTTCAAGGCAGCCAATATCGCCGTCCCTCTTGAAACTCTTCCTTGGCCGAAGCACTTGCCAGTGAGGGCAAGTGTGAACTGCTTTGGAATCGGTGGTGCAAACGCACATGTCATCCTAGAGAGCTTGGAATCGTTCGCATCATCATTCCCGCGTACTGGGTTGAACCGTGACGATGTTATACGAAAGGAGACCTTGATCAGATCGCAGTTACTTGTGATATCTGCGCAGAGCGAGTATTCGCTAGCACGCTCCATCGTCGAACATCAGAAGTACGCAGAAGGTCACCCTGCCGATCTGCGCGATATCGCACACACTTTGTGCAGGAGACGCGAGCACCTCCAGTTCAGATCATTCTGTGTCACCGAAGGGTCATCCTTCAGATTCACGCCGCCCCAGAGACGAGGTAGAGAAAGAAAAGTCATCATGGTCTTTGCTGGTCAAGGGTCTCAATGGGTCGGGATGGCTGCAAAATTGCTCACCGATTTCCCTGACTTCGCAAACAACATCAATGGATTATCTGATGTCCTTTCTCGGCTGGAGACCCCGCCAAAATGGACTATTTTCCAGAAACTATCGGAGACCGACATAGCGTTTTCCTTGAACGACCCCTGCTACGCCCAACCCCTCATCACTGCGGTCCAGATCGCACTGGTCGACCTTTTGCGAAGTTGGGGCATACATGCATCAGCTGTGATCGGGCATTCCAGTGGAGAAATCGCTGCTGCATATGCAGTAGGAGCGATTACTGCCGAAGCAGCGATACTTATCTCATACTACCGAGGACTTGCAACGTCGCAGACCGCCCGGCGTGGTTCCATGGTAGCTGTTGGTCTCAGCAAGACCCAAGTTCAGCCCTTGTTGGAAAAAGACATTGTGATTGCTTGTGAGAACAGCCTCCAGAATGTGACCCTGTCCGGCAGCATCGAAGCCATGACTATCTGTTGCGAGCGGATTCAAGGGTCATTCCCAGACGCCAGTATGAATACTCTGGATGTTGAGGTCGCATATCATTCACGTAAGCTTCAAGTCAGTTGCCTGCGCAATAGTAATAACTGACCATGAATGGCAGCCCATATGCATGATGTCGCGGAAAGCTACGAGCAAATGCTCAAAGGCGTGTTCCACTGCAAAGTCCCGTCCGTCCCTATGTTCTCAAGCGTTACTGGAGCCGCCATACAAGAAGAAATACAACTCGACTCGGCATATTGGAGACTGAACATGGAGAAGCCAGTTCTTTTCGATACTGCCATGAGGAGTCTGATTGAGGAATCACACAGTCACAACGTTTTTGTTGAAGTCGGGCCTCAAGCAGTTCTGGCTGGAACAATCCGCCAGATTCTGAGCTCCCTAGGGAGGTCCCAAGACACGTATCTGTCGGCACTGCAACGTGATCGGGACAGCACGGCGACTGTGTTAGAGTTGGCCGGAAGTTTACACTGTTGTGGAGTACCGATAGACTTCCAATTCCTGATTCCAAAGGGGGATCTGGTGACAGGCCTTCCCTTGTACCAGTGGACACACGAAGTGAGACACTGGTCTGAAAGCAGAATTGCTCGACAATGGCGATTCTCTCAATTTGCGCACCATGAATTGCTCGGCTCAAGGACAATGGAAAGCAATGACTTGCAACCAGAATGGCGCAACATGCTGTATACCAGAGACGTGTCTTGGCTTCAAGACCACCGAGTCCATGGCCAGATCGTGTTCCCTATGGCAGGATACATTGCGATGGCTGCGGAGGCCCTGCGACAAATCAAAGAGATAACAGACTACCTCATCCATCGCATCACAGTGTTCCGTCCTATGCTACTTTCCGACTCTCGAACTGTCGAGCTCATGACTAGCTTTCGACCAGTCAGGCTTACCATTGTCTCCAGATCTTCGCGTTGGGAATTCAGCATCATGGCTCGGGAGAGCGAGACTTGGTCAGAATTCTGTTGCGGCGAGATTGAAGCTGCGAAACCGACAGTCGCAACACTACCGGAGATGCAGCCTTTATCTCGGAGCGTGTCACATCAATACCTCGCATTCCAGAAGCTTGGCTTACAGTACGGGCCCGCATGCCAATTGTTGGATGACGTTACGGTTGCAACGACTGGTATGGCTGCTGGTGCTAGAATCTTGACTCCACCAGTCTCGGAATCGACCTATGCTACTCATCCGACCGTCATTGATAGCTGTTTGCAGCTGAACGGAATTGCCATGTGTCAGGGATTATTCCGAAAGGCGCGCGGCCTTTACCTTCCTATGGCACTTGAAGGACTGTATATCTCCGGCGATATGCTGAGCGGGGCACCAGTCACAGCTCAAGCGATCGGGATGAGACAGTCTTCCGGAGAATACGTTGGTCAGATGTGGGCAGCCCGTGAGGGAAAGGTATTCTTGCATTGCAAACAAGCGGCCTTCCAATCTTTGCCAGTCGAGACGTCTGCCGACGATCGCGATACCGTCGCGGGTGCAAAACTGCTCTGGAAACCGGATCTCGATTTCCTCAATCTATCTTGCACGACTTCAGGAGAGTTCATCAAGTTGTTGGGTCATTCCAAGCCTACTCTTCGCATATTATACATACAATCAGACAAGTCCAGTGACTTGATGCCAGGTGAACTCCTGGAGAAGCTGATCACCAGAGCGAGCCTCCCCCAGTACTCTACATTCAAGTACGCATATGTATCTCAGGAAGACATAGAAGCAACGCAGCAGCAACTGGAACAATACAAAGGCATATCTTATGAGCGCTTAGAGCCGAACGGAGCTCCTTTCGCAAACGAACAGGACAATGAGACTTTTGATCTTGTGGTCGCTGCTTGGGACCACCTCCGCATACATGCGAGCGTGTTACGAAGATTGCTACATCCTCATGGATGGTTACTTGTCTCGGACTGCCGACACGAATCTCATCTACTTGACGGGGCCATTGGTGAGGTAGGGCTTGGTTCGGCACAGGCGTTGGCAGGCGAGGATGATGTGCTTTCCAGGGGTGGGCGGCACAAGAGCATTCTTGTTGCCCGCCCAGCAGACCGTTTCTCAGCTCCCAAGCGACTCACAATTCTGGTCCCAACTGGAGAGCAAAGTGTGTTCGCTTCAGCGGTGCAACGCAATCTGGAACAACAAAATGTTTGCGTCGACGTACGTACATTGCACCAAGATATCAGCAAGAGCCAGGACATCATTTCTCTACTCGATGTTGAAGCACCATTCTTCGACAAGGTAACAAGCTGCGATTTCCTCGCTTTTCAAACCCTCATGCGGCAAATCTCTTCGAATGCGCTTTTATGGGTGATGCGGTCGGGACAAAAAACATCTCCGGACCCGCGCTACAGCTTGTCGCTTGGACTGATACGCACAATACGACAGGAGCTTTCTATTTCTATAGCCACATTGGAGCTTGACTCCCTTGAGATTGGCTCTCTGTCTGCGATGAGTCAAGTGCTTGGCAAACTTTGCAGGCGCAGGATGAACGATGTCCTGGATCCGGACTACGAATTTGTGTTGGAGAACGGTATTGTGAGGATAGGACGTTACCACCCAGTGTCAGCCCAGGAGGAAGTAGAAGTCTTTGCTGAACACGTCGAAGAGTCAAGGCTCGAATTGGGTCAGGCGGGGACACTTGAGAATCTGAGGTGGACAGATTGCGGCAAAGAAGTTCCAGGCAGCACAGAAGTAGTGGTCCGGATGAAGGCTGTTGGAATTAACTTCAAGGTATGTCCACTTGCTATCGATCCGCTAGCGATGGCGTGCCAACTGACAGAAACCACAGGATATTCTCGTCTCATTGGGGGTTCTCGGTTCTCAGCCATTGGGACTCGAGGGCGCGGGAATCATCGAGAGCGTCGGGAGCGAAGTCAAGGACTTACGAAACGGAGATCGAGTCTTTGTGCTAGAGACTGGTTGTCTCGCCACATGCACCCGGCTTCCTGCAAGCTCCTGTATCAGGATGCCTCCGAACATGACTTTTGAGGATGCTGCAACTATGCCCTGTGTCTATGCCACAGCAATTCATTGTTTAATAGATGTAGGGAGATTGCAAAAAGGCGAGAGTGTATTGATACATTCAGCTTGTGGTGGTAAGAGTTCATTGCCGGTGTCAAAAGATATCGATGCTGACGCCTTCATTTTAGGAGTTGGTCTCGCTGCCATTCAGGTGTGCAAAAAGATTGTGGGCGCGGAAGTGAGTCAAACAAGCGTTGCAGCAGCACGAAAGGCAATGAACTGAACATAGCAGATATACGCCACAGTTGGGAGTGACGAAAAAGCTCAACATCTGATCAACACGTAAGTGCAATGCTCTGAAGTTTGTCCTCAATGCGGAACTGAGGTCCATGCGTAGTTACGGAATCCCAAGAGACCGGATCTTTGACTCAAGGTCAAGCTCTTTCCACGATCAGATCATGAAAGCGACCAACGGGCATGGCGTTGATCTCGTTTTGAACAGCCTGTCGGGCGAGCTCCTCCACATGTCCTGGAAATGCGTTGCGGAGTTTGGCCGCATGGTTGAAATTGGAAAGCGCGATGTCATCGGCCGAGCACGACTGGACATGGTGGAATTCGGAGACAATCGGTCATTCTTTGGAGTCGACCTCGCTTCGTTTCCCCCTACCAAGCTACGAAGGTATGTTGTACTTGACTAGCTGTCAAACCTCACGCTGACTTTCTATAGCCTAGTAGAACGTTTGCTGGATTTCATCCATCAAGGGATGATCGGCCCAATCAGTCCCATCAAGGTGTTCCCAGCCAACCGGATCGAAGAAACATTTCGTCACATGCAATCTGGTTCTAGGATGGGCAAAGTGGTTGTATCCATGCCCGAGACAATGTCAGAATTATCCGCAACGCGTGTTGCCCCGAAGCCGTCTTTCAATGCGGAAGCAACCTACATTCTTGTCGGCGGACTAGGGGCTTTAGGAAGGGCAACTTCAACCTGGATGGTAGAGAATGGTGCTCGCTACTTCATCTATATCTCTCGTTCGGCCGGGCAATCTGAGAGGGACATGGCATTCCTTGCTGAACTGGAAAGTCAAGGATGCTCGGCTCAAGCTCTTGCAGGCAGCGTCGCAGACATCTCCATTGTACGACAAGCCGTTTGCATGTCGCTCAAGCCGATAAAAGGAGTTTTTCAGCTCTCTATGGCCCTCTCAAACATGGCTTTCTTGGACATGTCGCACACTGCATGGGAAGATGGCCTTGTCGCTAAGGTTGACGGAACCTGGAATCTCCATCGCGCACTTCCCCCAGACATGGACTTCTTCATCCTGGCGAGCTCGATTGGGGGTTGCTTTGGTCATATTGGACAGGCAAATTATGCTTCCGCAAACACATTCCGTAAGTTTCACACTTCGTGTTGTTTACTCCAGTCTCTGACTATGATTTCTCAGTGGATGCTTTCGTGAACTATCGTCACAGTCATGGTCTTTGTGCCTCCGTGATCGACTTCGGCCTTATTGGCGACATGGGTTTCATTATGGAGCATCCTGCGGTGTTCGAAAGGTTCCGTGCAGCGGGCTCGTACTTCGTGGGAGAAGACGAGTGCATCACAGCAATCCATTGGGCGATGCTGAACAGTTCTCCGCGCCTTCCCTCTGAGTTCAGTCATGGCCGTTTGTCAATGGGCATCCGCACATTGAAGCCACTCTCCAGTCCCGACAATCATCTACCCTGGGTACGAGATCGGAGAATGGCGATATACCGTAACATGACTCTGGGAGAGCCCAGTCACCGGACCATACAGTCGAATGACAGATTGAAGCAACTCATGACGCAGATCAACACTGATGTCACGGTTCTAGACACTCAAGCAGCCCTGGACTTGATCACCCAGGAAATTGGCACTCGGATATACGTGGCACTCATGAAACCTGTCGAGGACTTGTCTTTTGATCAAAAGCTTGAGGACATAGGAGTCGATTCTCTCGTCCTGATGGAGATGCGAAATTGGTCAAAGCGCAATCTTGGAGGCGCGGAAGTTAGCACTCTTGATTTTGTCAATGCAGGAACCATCAGAGCTCTGGGTATTGTGGCCGTCGATGCATTACGGAAAAAGCATTTGCCAAGGATTTCTGACAAAGGAGACACCTCTGCGCATACGTCACGGGAAGAAAAAAGTTCTCCAGGCGATGATACTCAATCGAGAACGACGAAGAGAATAGCGCTCGCCGATCCGGCACCCTCATTTGAAGACGTGAATGAGAATCATGTACTGGACTCAACTTCCACATCGGAAGCGAAAACTATCCCGACTTGGCTGCCTCCAGTGTTCCTACCTGAGGCTTAGAAGAAACACATCAATTGTCAGACACTGGGCACGGAGATTGCATTCATCATTAAGTTTGATATCAGCGTGTGCTCAGTCTGGCGATTTGAACATGAGGGACATCGAGTCAAACTCTTTGTTTTCTAGCCGTGTCCCATTGCGACTTTGTCGTTTTTCGGACAAATCATGTATAAAGCGAAAGAAAGAACTGCGCACAAGCTTGCAAAGCATAGTCAATGTCTGCCAGAGTCTATCAAGCTCGATCGAATATGTACACAAGAGTTTGAAGATGGTCCAGGGCGTTTCCGAACAGATTATGATTCGACACCGATGGGCATCCGCACACTTGTCGAAATCGACCTGCGCTCATGGAAAGTCTTCCTCTAGAACTGACTTACAGCCTGTAGGAGCAATAGTGAAGGGGCACATCTACTGACAAAGACATTGAATTTGTGAGTAGATGATCTGGTTGGACGAGCAATACTCGATAGTGAAGGAAGCAGTAATTCACATATCACACAACGCATCAGGTCACAAGTAAAGGCGTATTGCTCGACGCTTATCGTTCACATACGCTCATGCCTTTGGATACAAATGCCCACCACCTGCATGCTTTTGCAGTTGACCATCAAGCAACACCCACCCACCCACATCGATCAACTTTACTCGTTTCGTAACAGCCATCGATATTCGCCCTTCCTCCACAGCGATATTAAACACAACAACACACACACCACACCTGGGACGATGGTCCAGTTCAAGCGCGACCTCTCCCTTCCGGGTGACCGCCAGACAGACAACACCTACTGGGCGATCGGTGGCACCGCTGTCGAAACAGCATCGATAAGATCGACCTCCAAAAAGACCCCCAACGACTACATGCCCAGACCGACCACCGGCGACGACGCGGTCTTCCACTTCGACCGCAACGCCCGTAGCATCCCCAACTACGGGGCCTGCCTCGTCAAAGAGCTCAAAGAGCTAATCCGCGCCAGAGGCATCGACATCCCTGAAAGCTGCGTCAGGAAGGAGGCTCTGATCGCCGAACTCCAAAAGGCAGACGACGAGGTCAAATTCACGAGATTCTCTCAGCTGCCTGCGGAGCTGCGCACCAACATCTACGGCCAGTACTTCGAGGGCCTGGGCGACCTGCCCCTGCTCCCTTACCAGCCGCCGCTGCTCCTCGCTTCGAGCACAATCCGCAGCGAGGCTTTGCCGGAGTACTACTCCCACTCGACCTTCACGCTCGGCTTCGTCACGAACCTGCGTACGGCCGAGATCATCCATGGAAGACGCAGCTGCCACTTGCGAGCCACGACCTGCAAGAAGACCGACGCCCTGCTCAAGCGCATCAGCGACCAGGACTTCGCTAAGATCAAGCACCTCAAGATCCAGGTGTGGAAGCCTGAACTCGACGCCGGCGATAACGTCGTGTCTTTCGCAACCTGGACTGTGGACTTGAGCGGATTGACTGAGTCAGCGATCACCCACGAGCACCAGGACTACAACTCATACGTCTGGACTCCGGTGTTCAGGGCTGTGGGCAAGGCGATGGAGCCTGCTCTGGAGGTGTTTCGCCAGCAGCCTGGGGCGCAGAAGATTGCCAAGGTGGACGTCTACTCGTTGATGGGCGTGATACACCATGCGATGATGTGAGGGCCGACGAAGAAGTCGTAATTGTGGGATCGTGGAATAAATGATTTGTGGAACGTTGGATGGCGCGCCGGAGGGAACAGGAATGGATCGTCCTCGGGATGCGGAGACCAGGAGAATCGAGGTCGCTCGAAGGATAACGGCCTACTGAGAGTTTTCATTTTGGGTTATCAACTTCATTAGTCAGGTCAGTATTGGGCAGGCACACACCCGTAGAACGGGTAATGATGACTGGAATATGGGCGTTTGGGCAAAGCTTCAGGGCTCTTTGAGGGGCACAGGTCATCGAATTTTCGTTCATACCCAACTTAGAAGGTGACAAAGAGTACTTACACCGTATCAAGTCTCCTCGGTATCAATCATGTTCACATCAACAAACTTTCCTTCCTATCAGGTTCAGTGCCGGGAATTTGCCTTTCCTGTTTTCCTGCTACTGCCGCCTATGCTTTTTACCTTGACCTGGTGACCCTGGATGTGTTCGCGCAAACCGAACAGCTACTGTTATCTCGTGCCTTTGTTTCTTCTGGCGAGGTGACGGTGCACTCATTAGACGTGAATTGAGTGGGTCGGTTATCTAAAGAAGTTAGTATCATAGTCCCGGACATGACGGTAATGGCTTACTCACAAGAACTCTGGTCGCTAGCGTGCCCATCTAGCATTGAGCGCGACCAACCCCTGACGGAGCATCTGCAGCGTCGCCTCTGCCTCCTCCCATGCCGCGAAATCCATTGATCTCGCTACGATGGTCATACCTCTGATGAATTCTCCTTCTCCACTGAAATGAGGGTCATCTCGCGGAACCGCAGCCTCAAACAAGTGATGGCCACTGTGAATCAACTGGAGAGTGCGCTTCAGATTATTCCAGCTTCTTGGCCCCACGCGAGACAAACCTTGTAAAGGAGCGGTGAGGTTGTAGTCTCGCTTCAAGTGCGCCTGCTTCGCGTCCCACAGTAACATCACCGCGGGATCATAGGAGTGACTAACAAGATTGAATCGAGCCTTACCGTAGAATAGCATGACCGCCTCTTCGCGGATGGTCTTGCATGTGAGTAGAAGTGCCGGCTCCGGAATCCCGTGCTCTTTGGTGACCTTGATGTGGTCCTTTCTAGTGCCTGTGGGAGTGTAGAGACTGCAGAATGAGTACTCGTAGATGTGGTCGCGGAGCTCTCGAGGGAGCTTGAAGAGCGGCGAGTGAGCCACGGAAGAGGAAGATGTTGTGTTGTTTTCTTCGCTGGACACGGTGTGTGAAGCCGACATCTTGGGGACAGAGGCATCCATTGTTGACGAATAATGCGAATATCTGCGGTGGGGGTGCGACTTGTGCGACGGTGTTCTGGTAGACTTGCGATGGTTGATGCGGTTTGTGTGGGTGCAATCTAGGAGCTTGGTGGCGGGACAAATGCAAATGAAGCGGTGCGAAGTGACGAAATTGAGCTGTGGTCGCAGTCGGTTGTTCTTTCCTCCTTTCACATGCCACCTTGGTCGCTCAGCCAAAGTGTGCATGCAAGTGTAAGCGAAGGTAGTAGTTCGGGCTGTAAGACGTCGGTTGTTGAACATATGGGATTCTGATATCTAAACAGAGCTCCCAAGGAAAGGATTGGGCATCGGCATACTCAACTTCGCTTCAGGGTCAACACAGAATATAACGGAAGGGTTCAATACCGTCTAAGTCTCTCCCTCGTATCGATTGTCCATACCTTGTCATCGTTTACAATTCTCGTGATGCTCACGTCCAAAACCTCGCCTTGTCCTTTGCTCGTGATTCCTTCCTTTGCCCGTCGACTGACAGAATTGTACTCCGGCTGAATAGCCCACACGCACGTATGTCCCGCGCAAATTGAAGCCGTGCCTGCGTAGTACAGCATCGCCCGCTGCCAGAGGGCATTCAAGATGCCGAAGATTCGATGCGCTCCCTTCTCGGTTGGAATAGAAATTGATCAGGTCCTGAAATAATCAGCATGACCAATGTGGGCTCAAGCAAAGGAGTCTGGCTTACTCTTGAGACACATCTCGCTAGAGCCTCCAACCTGGATGCAGTCTGACTGGCCCAGGACGGAGCATGTCGAGCACAGTCTCGACTTCTTCCCATGATCAACCCTCCATCTCTTCCACCACTGCGAAAAGTCCCGTGATGAAGAACTTCTCGTCGGTGTGCCTTGGAGAGCCGGGTGGCGGACATCTGGAAGGTTTTATTCTCTTGGCGTGACGGAGCTGGAGGGCCCGCTTCAAGTTTCCCAATTTCTGATCCCGTTGTGTTGGATGCTGACCTTTGAGGCCACAATGACGTGAGATCTTTGAAGGTGCATGTACTTCGCGTACCAAAGCTCCAAGACGGCTGGATCGTAAGAAACGGCATCGAGGATGAGACGCTTCTCACCACTATAGAAAGTGGAGATCGCCTCGTCCCTGATGATCTTGCAGGTGAAAAGTAGTGCTGGCTCTGGGATCCCCCCGTGCTTGGTGACTCTGAGTCGAGGGCCGCAGAAGGCGTATTCGTAGATATGGTCGCGAAGCTCCCTGGGAAGCTTGAACAGAATCGAGTGAGCCACTGAGGACCCGTATACTGAGCCGCTCTGCCCAGTAGAGGTGTCTGGGGCCGCTGTCGGGCGTTTCGAGTCGCCCATCTTCGGTGGATGCTGAGCAGGTTTGCGATGGTCGTTGCGATGTGCGGTGGTCTATCTAGGCGGCTCAAATGTGGAGCAAGGTATGGTTTAAGAAGGCGTAGTTGCGTATCGTGACGTCGTAATACTCGTGTCCTACCCATAATTAGAATTGACTTGTTTCTCCTTTCACTTGCAACTTTGACCCATTGGCCAATCACGGTCCGCCTTCTGCGACACTGGTCGCGCGCGCAGAACAGCAGGCTTGAATAATGCGCAGGGTAAGTGAAGGCGACGATGGCAGGTCGATAGAAGGAAGCGATAGAGTCATAATCATTCGAGGGCCGTTGTTCGCCGCAGCCCGGTGGGTACATCTATGTTCTATCGTTGTTATCAGACGTTCGTAAAGCATCTGCTCTCATCATTATCGATTTACTCGTCCAGTGTCCAAACCTTGACCTCACCATCGTCGCCAGTCGTCACAATGACCTCCTCACCATCAAAGCGCTTGTCTTTGTCTGCACGGGGCGCCCATACCGCGTGGTTGACCTCGAACACATCGTGTGCGTTCTCCGCCACTGCCACTACAACCCACTCAGTCACAGGCGATTCTGTGTTCTCTCCGCCTTCAGAAGCATCCTTCATCTCCACATCGCCAGTGCTGCCTGCCAACCATCGCTCCTCGTAAACCACAATTTTTCCGTCACTGCCTGTGCTCACGATCCTGCCCGTCTTCTTGCTCCAGCTGAGAGCGTACACTGCTCGCTCATGGACCTGCGGAAGTTTCACCTCTTCCACCCACTCCTCGTCAAAGTCCTTGTTCTTCCAGATGGTCGGCATTTTGCCTTGGCCTGTAGGCTCTGCAGGCTTGTCCTTGGGAATTCTCCTCCAGATCCGGATCGATGTGTCGTCTGAACAGCTCGCCAATCGAGGCCCAGCTTGTTCTCTTGAACTGAGCAGTGCCTTCTGTGCGTCATTGATACCTTCTTTCTTCGCCAGAGCACCCACTGTCTCTGCGCCCTCGAACTCAACCCACCAAACTGTTCCTCCATGCCCTTTGAGCACAGCGCAACACGCCCAGTCATCCACATCTTCCCTCCAGAGCCGGATCTCATCATCATAGCTTCCACTCGCAAGCAGCTCTTCCACAGGACTCCACGCAACGCACTTGACATCGCCCTCATGCTCCTGCAGCACAGCGACCGTCTCAAAATTATCGTCTTCCAACTCCTCCCAGATCCACACGCTCTTGTCGCGACTGCAAGTAGCAAGCAACGGAGCCGTAGGCGCAAAGCCCAAACTCTTGATCTCCGAATCGTGTCCGTCCAAAACCACCGCAAACCTCCACTCCTCATCTTCCTCCTCACCAGCGCCATCACCGCCCGCCAACCCACTCGTAAAATCCACCTCCCTCGCAGCCTCACCCTTCCCAGCGCCCTCTTCCCATCGCCGCCAGATACCCGCGCTCGCGTCAAAACTGCCCGTTGCCAGCACGCTCTCGCCGACACTGTTGGGTTTCCAGGCGCATGAGCGGATGGAGCGCTTGTGGCCGCCGGCGATGGTGGACTGCTGTGCGAAGTTGGTGAGCGAGTAGACGCGCACGGTCTTGTCTGAGCAGGCGGTGGCGACGATGGGGAGGTGAGGGTGCGGTTGGCTCGACCATGCGCGCGAGTTGGAGGGTGGGGTGAGGGTTGCTAGTGGAGAGATGGAGGACATCTTTGCTTGTGAGGGCGCGTTGGCGCGAGATATCTTTGGAGGTATATCTTCGTTCTTGGTATAGCGATGTTAAGCGAATAGTCGGGGTAATTTTCTGTTTTTGCTTGGTAGTTTGGTTGTGACTAACTATGGCATTGGATTGCTTCTGATGACCAGACTTCAAAATCTCGAGATGCGAGATGTGACGTGCGTGGGGTACAGCCAGGCGACTTCGGAGGGCAATGCCCAACCACTCCCAACACCTGTTTTACTCATCATATCGACATAGTCCTGGTATGGCTGATCTCATCGACTCTTGATCAGTTCGAAATAATAAGATAGATATTGGCGATGTTCGAAGCTGGTCAGAGCTGCACGCCAGATCCATCCAGCACAAGAGGTCTGCTCTCTTGATACATAGACTCTGTAACTGTAACATTAAAATAACCCATCATCGCTGTTGCTGGAACGCTCAGTAACATCATCAGTCTCGGTGGCGCTCCATGCAGTGCTCTTTTAGACAAAAGCATCGTTCCAATGATCAATAACATCCTCACTCAGTCATCAAGTCGAACAAGGAAATCAGGAACGCTGCCTCGCTGGAGCCAATCACATACAGCAGTGGCGAAAAGGTCGGGATTGAAGACAGGCCAAGCATGTGTCAGGTCAATACTCCCGTACGCAGTAGTCTGTGAATTGGCCTGCCGGCCTATGGAACACAGGCGAATGGCAACTGCAGGACTATCCCCAAATTGTGGAAAGCCAGGACGTCCCACAGCTATTATTAATGTCTTTGCCGGCCACGGGGAGGGCCACTCGTCGTTGCACAATGTGTCTGCCATACGGTGCCATGCAGTGAATGAAGTGTCAGGCGGTCGTATCGAAGAAGACGTCTCAGTGCGAGAAGAGGCAATGCGGGACACTGCAGCCTGGAGCCAGAACAAGCTCGCCAGAAATCGTGCATTGATAGATGGAAACAAATTGTAACCAGTCAACAATACATCCAGGATGAGTTCAGGCCGGCGAGGCACGAAGTGCATAGCGACGTGAGCTCCGATACTGAAGGCGACGATGTGGGCTCGTCCAGATTTTGCTTTCTTATGGATGAGGAGGCTGAGCGTCGCGGTGGCTGCGTCGAGCGAGAAGGTAGAGATAGAAGCGTGAGCATCAGGTTGGCGAGCGGAGCCGTGGCCAGGGAGGTCTGGCACTAGTAAATGGTAGTCGGTCAGGTATGGGATGGCGTCTTTCCAATCGTCGTGGCCACAAGACATGCCGCCGTGGATGAGGACTAATGTGATGGTTGCATGCGGATGATGCTCGCTATATGGAGGCAGAACGATGTTGTCATCGCTACACGCTGACGATGACATAACGGCCAAGGAGAGATGTAGCAGTCAATGTTGCACAATAATTCTCAGAGAGGACACCTCAACATGTGGTTGATTCTGCGGATACGAAGCAACATGCGGGGATACTGTTCTTTAAAGCCGAAGCAAAACACATTTCGGTCGCTAAGGCAATAAATCGCTTTTGGTAACCAGACTTCAATAAGATCTTGACGCGAAAGCTATAGAGTGCTTCGCGTTGAACTAGATGATGTCGGAGGAGATGGAAACAACCATCGCCGATGATGCCTTATGCAAAACACACAAAAACCTAGATCGAGTTTCGGAAATGCCGATTGAGAGCACAGGACGAAAGAGAAGCCAAACGTTCATTCTATAAAGTATATCAAACACTAAAGATCAATCATGAATCTCCGGAAGAACAAACAATCTCCAGTACTCATCAAGATCTAGCGTCTGTGTCGAACCAACACTTTCTCCCTTCATCTCACGCCTAGAGAAGCCATTACCGAGATACGCAAACCTGTTAGACTTGGCCTCTTCCGTCCTCGTCATATGGAAGTCTTCCCAGCGAGGATTCTTGATCGCCTCCATGAAGTGGAACGATGTGCCACCATATATAGCGACGACTGGCCCGTCGACCGTGCCGCGCTTGTACCAGCTCCGACAGCCCTTCGTCCAAACAGTGCGCTCGAGGTACTTCTGCATGTGCTGGTTGTATTCCTCGTTGACATCGTGTCGCACCTCGAAGCTCTTAATGGACTCGGTCTGCAGCTTCTCGAGCCATTTGTAGATGTAGACAGCAGTTGCTTGGATGCCGAGAACCAGCGATCCGTTGCTGATGGGGCTGTTGGGGCCGATGAAGGTGAAGTAGTTGGGCATATCAGGAACTGCGAAGCCAAAGTAGGCTTTGGGCTGGTCGAAGCTCCACTTCTCTGCAAGGTTGACGCCATTGCGGCCGATCAAAGGGAATGAAGGCTTGAAGGACGTGTCGAAGCCGGTGGCGCAGACGATAACGTCGTACTCTCTCACCTCTCCCGATCTTGTGACGATACCATTGGACGTGATCGACTGAACATCGTCCCAGAGCATCTCGACGTTGTCCTGCGTCAGAGACTCAAGGAAGCCAGGGCCAGGTGTTTGTCGACGGCATCCGACGGGGAAGCTGGGAAGAAGAAGTTCCGCAGCTCTGCGACCCTTCTCACTGCCTCCAAGTCTCTCGTTCATGCTCTTGCGGAACAACTCCTGTGCACTCTTCTGGACGTCACTATCTGCGAGAGCTCGCTTGAAGTTCTCAATGCGGCGGTCCATGATCGCCGCTCTATAATCACGCAAGACAACAGGGTCCTTGAAGATCTCCAATGACTTTTCTGTGAAGTTGTAGTCGGCATCCATGTCGGGATCGTTGGCTGTAGGTTCGTTGATGCCAGGAGCGGGAGAGATCCATGTCTGGGTGCGGACGTGGACATCCATGCTTTTACAAACGACCGACAGCTTGGGCACGATCTGAATGCCTGACGATCCAATTCCAATCACAGCGATGCGCTTGTCGGTGAAGTCGTAGTCCTGGTCCCAACGTGCTGAGTGGATGAGCTTTCCCTTAAAGGAGTGGATGCCTTCGATGTTGGGCCATTTCCAGTTGCTGAGAGCAGGTGGAATCAGTCATCACGTCAAAGAGCGTGAAGATATTAATGTGAAGACTTACTTCAGGACGCCCCCAGCGTTAACAAAGACATCGGCTTCTTCATGGATCGACTTGTTGTTGCCATCCTGGACTTGAATGTCCCACTTGCCTTTGGACTCGTTCCATGTTGCGCCGTTGATGGAATGCTTATACTTGATGTACTTGTTGCAGTCGTACTTCTCGGCAACATCGTGCATGTAAGAGTGTATTTGCTGTGAGGTAGCGTAGTAATTGGGCCACTCTGCGTTCGGCGCAAAGCTGAAAGCATAGTTGTGAGCTGGAATGTCGCATTTGCACTGATAATTGTTAAAATCGCGAGTCTAGCAAGATAGATTGATGTAGCATTACCCCAGGATATCTGTCGGGTAGAAATGTCAGTATGTGTATGCAACTCGATGATAGACGACTAGATCGTACCTGTTCAGAAGCCATGTTCCTCCAAGATCTTCGTTGCGCTCGTAGATGACCAGCTCGGCGTTCTTTCCCTGCATCTGTTGACTGAACATGATGGCCATCATCAACCCAGAGTACCCAGCACCCATGCAGACGACACGAATGGGTCTCCTTGTACCAATAGGTTCCTCCGTCAACGTGTAAGCCGGGTCCAATGCGGCAGCTGCATCTGTCTCTAGCATCGCTTTGACAAAGGCTGTATTGCTTGCCGCTGCGTCGAGTTTACATGATTTCTTGAAGTCGCTCGTGCCTGATATGGGCTCTACGGGGATTGCTGAAGGCGCCATGGTTGCTGTTCAGGTTGATGCGTGGATAACACGAGTTGGAAAGTTGCTGTATTCAGAAAGTTATTGACTCCCGACATGCCTTCCTATATAGATACATAAGGTGCACATCGACCTATGGGTATGTTGTCATGATTGGACCACTGTTGACGATCGTTTGTGTAAGCCATGTGTTCAGGTCGGAGTGCAGCATTAGGTCGGGAGTGTATGTCCGAAAAACGCCTTCGCACATCGATCTCCGCGATGCGGGCGCCGGATAAACCTTCAAGCGCTCTTGGCTCCAGCAGGAAACGACACCGCAGCCCCTCTTTGAGGCGGAAAACGATCATGCGTGCGAGTGAGAAGGCTTGCGGGGTTTGATCCTTCGGCATGGCATGACACTCTACGGTCGGCCGAGTCGAGTCGTGATGGTAGCCCAACCCCATGGGTCATCACCCATGGACATTCGACATGAGCGACCTGCACAACTGGGTTGTCACTTGAGTGCAAGATGCCTTCCCGCAATGCTCGCAAGACAGGCAACATAGCCCATCAACAGGCACCTAAGCCAGCTACAACATGCAAGACATGCTCAACTTGCCGTCGAAAGAAGATCAAGTGCAGTGGTACTCGCCCACAATGCGTGACTTGCTCGGAAAGCCAACAGCCATGCGTATATCCTCGAGATGCAAGGAAGGATACGCGCCCATCACGAGTGCGCTTGTTGGATCTTGAGGCAACAATGGCGGCCATGATCGAGCAAATTCGAGACGCAGGGAGCATGGCCCATCAAGATTCCCAGGACATGCTGGAGGACGAGCAAGAAGGGCCGGACTTGACCAGTGTTGATACACCTGAGTGGGCTGGTCCTGACACTCCCTTTCCTACGCCCACAGCATCTTCGACGACCACCCACGATCGTTTCCCGCAGCCTGGCGGCGGGTCCCCAGAGGAGGCTTCTGAACTGCAGCACGAGAATCTGCATTTGGAGTACACGTCCCGCAACAACATCAATGGAAATGAACTTCAACAACGTAGTCTTGCTCAGCAGAATGCTCCTGCTACAGCCGATGAACAACCAGACGGCTTGTCTCCATGTGAGGCTCGGGTTGCAGGCGTGTTCCACGAAGACGGCTGTGTGTCATCCGTCCACGGCCTAGCCGGCATCATGAACCCAACGAGAAGAGCGTTCCACAAGGAAAACATATCTAAAGTCTCCCGGAAAGGCGAAGCGGCAGTAGCGGGCTCCAAGGCACGACTAATCAGCAACGCAATTCTACAAAAGCAGCGAGAAGGACGTATCTTCAAGCAACCACTACAGGCAATTGATCTCGACGGCTGTGACCCTGAACTTGCCCGTCATCTTATTGACGTGCATTTCAACGGAAATTATCCTGCCAGCATGGCAACGTATCGTCCCGCCATCCTCGAAAGCATCGCATGCAAGGGACCTTGGGTGAACAAACTCCTATTAAATGCAATTTTCTACAGCAGCAGCTTACAAAGCGACCGGAAATCCATTCTTGGATCTTCGGATGACCCTCAGAGCGTTCGCAGTCGCTTCTACAGTCGCTTCTCCCAACTCCTTGGTCAAGCCTTAGTCCACTCCAGCATACCGTCAGCGACTGCTCTTCTCCTTGTCAGCTCTACGCTCCTGTCAGAGGGCAAAGCTAGCGCGGCATGGAATCTCTCTGGTACCGCGTACCGCATGGTTGTTGATCTCGGTTGCCACATGATGTTAGCTTCCGACTATGAAGAGGTGAAATTCCAGAGTAGCTCACAGATGCTGCACAAGGATATCGAACAGGAGTCAAGAAAACGACTGTACTGGACCGCATATGTCACAGATGTTACACAGTCGCTGTGTCTCGGCAGACAATGCAGTTTTGCAACGACAGAAGCACGAGTTCCTCTAATGTTCTTGGATACATTTGAAGAGCTCAACGACTGGGAGCCTTACCTTGATACGACCGAGCCAGCACCTTTGTCCAGAACCTATGTATCGCAACCAGCATATGCTGTATCGAGTTTCATGTCCCTCGTGAAACTAATGCGGATTGGCGCTCAGGTGACCAAACTATACGGGATCGAGACTGTCGGCCAAACGACCGAGACTATCATGCGAGAGAAGCACAGTATTGAGTCTCAACTCGCTCACTGGTTGGAGACGCTATCGGAAGAGCTAAAGTTTGATTTGCTTGAGAACAAAGCTGTACCTCCTCCTCACCACATCGTGCCCTAGTAAGAACTGACTGTCTTTCCAACCTTATGTTCATCCTTGAGCTAACACAAAACTACAGCACCACTTTCCATACCTTCCGTATTCTCTTGTACCGTGGCTTGACCGAGGAAGGCCATCTTCGCCGCCACACTGATCTGGATGCTAAACGTCTGAGCGAGCAGGAATGTATCGCCAGTGCTCTTGCAATTGAGCGCTATGTCCGCGCCTACCGCAAGACTTTTAGCCTCCGGCGAGCGCCATTCCTACTTTGCTACGCAGTCTACTCTGCCGTCGCAATCATTCTGCCCCAAGAACGCCACGATCGAGGTAACTTCACAAGTATCATCGGCTTCTTCTGGACATGCCTAGGGGAACTGCAACAAGGCTGCAACCTTGGACTGAAGAAACCGCTCTCCGTCTTACGGGACATGGCCCGAGAGTTTGAGCTCAGCTCTAAAGAGCTCAGCAGCTCAGCCGTTACAGGACCTGCATCTGCGCAGCAAGAGCATTTGCCGAGACTGGAACTCGGTACCTTAGATGGAAGCTATTTCCCTCAGCTGCCGCTGACGACGCAAAATCATGGCCAGCAGCCGTTCACAGATGCGCAATACCTTACTGACTTCGACATGCAGAATGGGTCCGGCCAGTTCGGAACCGAAACAGCCTTTGGGCTCCCCGGGTTATCAAGCTTCCTGAACGATCAGGAGTGGGGCATATCTCAGAACACTCTGTACGGGTTGTTTGCTCCTTTCCCCCAATGATCCTGGATGGCAAAGATACCTTGAAAGATACCAGTGTACATTTACGGAATTAGAAGATCGATTGCTTGCGCCATTGTTATCTGCTTCAGTTACGGTTGTCTAAGTATATTCAACCTTCCAAACTCGCCTGATGTTAGGTTTCTCATGGTTGCTCCGCACGCGCTGTGTCCATTCCGTGTTGGTGCTTGCTTTCCACTCTGGTCCTCCAAGGCCATTCTGCTCGTCGTAGTAGTTAAAACCATAGAACTTTGCAGTCTCAATATCGCCATAGCTCTTCTCCAAGCGGTAGCGTTGATTCTCGTTCCAACCCGGGACCAGAGACAGCATCGGTCCGTGTTCCTCGTTGTACCAGCCATGGTAGTCGTTCTGCTTATCTAGCCGTGGACTTGAGCCATTGATCACCAGTTTAGATCCTTGAGCAGGTTTGTGCGAAAGAAGGTGACTCGAGCTCGTTTTAGATGTTGACTCATCCTTGCTGCGACCGTTGATGAAGCTACAGACAGCCCACGCGAGTGAGCCATCGTCGCCTTGCGATGCGACATCTTTGTCGTACAGATCCGAGGATGAGAGTAGTGGTCTCACGTCACTCAGATGATACAGAGTGAGTTGCTGTGGGACTTTCTCGTCGTCGGCAACCGCAGTCCAAACTTGCAGAATATCGGAGATAGGTGGCTGTGGCGTTGAGTTTGCTTGTGAGTTTGTCAGACGCATGAGGATTCCAGGAATCGCTGTCTCTGAGCTCTCTTTTGCCATTATGATAAGCTCAGCGATCGAACGATTGGGCAATGTAGGATTTCAATCTCAGCGATACAAGTGTTTGTTAAAGTGCTATTTGTTGCATGTGTGTACGCTGGCAATGTTGTTATAGTGCTGATCTAGGTACAGTCGATTTCGAGGTGAGAGACGTGATCCACTGGGCGGACATCTACTGCCGAGCTGGCAATTATGTCCCGCTCTTCCAGCCGCAGCCAAGACACTTCTCCGAGGCCATCGGAAAACATCCGTCTGCTGTATTACGGTTTCTGCCGGTTACTGTGGACGGCTCTGTGTATTACCGATGGCTTGCTTGCTGTTCATGAGTATGATGTCGTGCAAGAGCCACCACTCCTGCTCCCGACGTCATATTGTTGGGCTCCTGACAACTACCAGCTCCGACCTTGTCAAATTGCACAGTTTATAATCATGGCCACTCGAAAGACACCACTGCCAGCGTTCGTTGATCTCCCTCTGGATAAGAACGATCCTCCATACTCAGCCTGGGGACTTTGGAACGACTCGAAGACTGCATCGCTCGGCTCGCTAAATTATCTCACTGACGATATTGTCGTGAAGACCACACGTGAAGAAGTCAAAACGGGCGAACGAGTGGGATTAGAGTGCGCACCGACTGTATCATGAAATTGAAGAACAGGCGCTAAATACGAGCAGTCTTCCGCTTGATTTCTTCAATCCACCTTTGCTGGGAAGAGTCGCGTTCGAGCAGAGAGTCATTGACAAAAGTCCATTTGTTGTTAACGATGATGTCGTAAGCTATCATTCCCTGGCCTATTATTGAGATCCTCCGTCGATACTGATTCGAGACTAGATTTCGTTTAACACTCAAGGCAGTTCCCAGTGGGACAGCCTGCGGCACTTTGCATTCCAGCAGCAGAAGAAGTTCTACAACGGGTGTGTGCTGAATCATCTTCAACACTTTTGTAGCTGACATTCTTCGAAGTGCTACACAAGAAGATATCCATTCAGCAGCACAGACCGCGGTCAACGGACTACAGCCTTGGACCAAAAGAGGCCTGGTCGGAAGAGGTGTACTGATTGACTTTGTGTCGTATGCCGAAAAGAATGGCCTCCAGGTCTCACATTTTGAAGGCTTCGCAATCACACTAGATCAAATCCTAGCCATTGCTGCTGAGCAGAAGTTGGAGCTGCGTACCGGCGACATCCTTTTCCTTCGTACCGGCTTTACGACCGCATACAAGACACTTGACCAGGATCAACGTCGCGATGTCGCCTCTCGAAAAGAGTGGTGCGGTCTTGGCCAAAGCCGGAAAACGACGGAATGGCTTTGGGAGCGACAATTCGCAGCCGTGGCCAGCGACTCGCCAGGATTTGAAGTCAAGCGTAAGTCAAAGAACTCACAGGTGTTAATTTTGACTTAGAGAAGGAAGCTGACTTGTCGTAGCACCTGTCGAGAAAGAATATCATCTGCATCCAATACTGCTTGCTGGCTGGGGCACTCCCATCGGCGAGCTCTTCGACCTTGATGAACTGGCAGAGCTTTGTAAGAAGAACGATAGCTGGTCGTTCTTGATCACCTCTGCACCGCTGAACTACACTGGAGCAGTTGCATCACCGCCAAATGCGATTGCTGTCTTGTGAGGGAAATTGGGAGTCACTGAGGATGTCACTTCCAGATAAATAGAGTAGGCGAGATCATCGACAAGAAAGGGGACTCAAAGATCACATAAGCTCAACCTGATGCTGTTCTCAAGTCTGCAAGGCGTCGTCTTAGCATTATGTTGGATCGTTGCAAGGTCCTAGATACAGGTGTCAAAGCAGTGTGAAGGAGAGAGCTTAGTTTCATTCTCCAGCGCGGAGGTCTTTAAGATCAAACTGTATTGCGGCCACAACGCGCTCTGATTGGTTGAAGACTTCCGATGTAGTCAAGTCTCTGACTTGGGAGAGGAGCAGATGAAGCCATTTACGAACACTTGGAGCACTAAAGGTCAACTGTACTAGCGATTCAAGACGTCTTGAAAGACGATTATATCGAACAAAGGTTGAAAAATCCTGCTCTAGGCCAGTTCCTCGGTGTAAAATTGAGCAACGAAGACGAAGAAGACATCTTGCTCGTCATCTTCCGAGGAATCCAATGCCAGCCTCTTCCCACATGGTTGTCCTCCTTTTCACGGCCAGTTGACTAACCAAGTTCCACTCGCTTCGGGAAGCAGTTCTTTTGTAAAACTCATACGCCGTTCTGGACCGAAACCTCAGCAACACATATATATTATCGTCAATAATGTCGGGACCGTGGACGTCCGCCTCCCTGTTGAGAATCCAGCATGTCTCTACATCTGACTCTCGACTGGCGGTCTCAGCAATATTTCGTAGCTGCCCGAGGAGTGCTTCGATATTCGCAGTAGGTACCGCTGATTCGTCCGTTACGATAAACTGTGGCTCCTCGTTCTTTGTCTTGGGAGAGAATATCGATGGGCCATCTTTGGTGAGGAATCCGATATCGGTAGATCGCCAGAACTCCAAGTCGCTAGGACTCTCTAAGAGCGCCTCTGTGCCTACTGCGTGACGGAACGCTTTGTATTGCTCACTTGCACGATGAGCGATCCTGCTTGCTTCGGGGGTCTTATATCTAACCAAAATCAGTGTGTGTGATATTACATGAAATACTTGTCCTACCTACACCTCGAAGCCACGGCACCAATGTAAAGGTATCGTGTCGTTGTCTTTGGTGCTACGAAACCAAGCGTAGCCAATGCAATCAGGCTCATTTTGGTATGTCACTGGCGCAATGTCGGCAATGCAACTGAAGAACTTTGGAATTGTTATTCTTAATTGTGCCATGATTCATCTGACGACGAGGCCTGACATACCCTATCCCTCTTTTCCACGCTGGCACATCGAGACAATGGCGAGACAATGTACATGACGCTCGTGTTGTGGGGTTATCGGCAGAGCTCAATTCGCGAGCTAGAATGTGCGAATACGTGAGGAAACGAGAACGCAATGTTGCCATTACTGCCGCTCGAAAATGGTTGACAACATACGAGGTGTCAAAAAGTGCCGGACATTGATGTCCGGTGAAGTCGGCGCCACTTCATCCGAAAACCCGCGAATGACCGAGGCCCATCTTCCGTGGGACTCTGTCATATGGTGGAACCACAGGATCCATGTAGAGTTCTTGGGTTAAGAGCAGATCTAGTAGAGTGTTTACAATTACACGTATGGCGAACCCGCCGTATAACTGGATTTTGCCACTCGTGAACGTGTCAATTAAGTCAACCTCAAGTCATGGCTGCACCTGAAACTCCTTCATTACCACAGGACTTCCTGGACCAAGTCCTTCAGCATGAAGAAGTCGGCCATCGCCTCAGATGGTATATGTGTGTGGTGGTGACTCTTTCATCAATGGGGTTTCCGGACGTTGTCCCTCAAGTCTACGACCACCTGGATACGAACCTGCTTTCCAAATTGGCGTCTAGTCAAGCACGCAAAGAAGCCCTTAACCAGGTCCGCGAAGCACTCATCAAATCGACAGGAATTGTTGGAGCGGGAAGGACTGGCAATGCGATGCGAACTCTTTCCGGCTGCATACCTGAAGAATTGCGGGAGACCGAATCACCCAGAGCGATGGAAGATGATCACACAGCCAGAGAAAGAGGGAAGAAGTTCTGGACCAACATCTATGCGAGAAATCCGGCCTTCGATCCCGGAGCATCTGTTCGTGCGAGTCCAGATTATGCGTTTGTTGTCAGAGGTGTGGTGTTCATTCACTGTGACAAGGAAGCCTGGCTGACAAGAAACCCATCCATAGATGTCTTATACGCCCGCGTGTTCTCATACGATGGTATACTGGATGATCTCACCACAGGATTCGTCATGGTCTCGGGGCTTTATGGGCTCGACTGCCAAAACCAGCTGCAACATCACATGAAGGGCATGCTTTGGAATGGCGCAACTAGGGAAGACTTGATGGATTTACAAAAGCTCTGCTTAGGACTCGCAGAAATCTTGAACGTTAAATTCCGACATCCCCCAGCGCCTATTCCTGAGCTGCCGGAGTAGATAATTTATCACAAGGCGATTCTCAGCACGTTCACGCTCCCGTTTTGTTTGCTATTGTATCAAAGACACATGATATCAATTGGTGAGGACTGCCCAGGAGAGGGGCAAGGCTATCTCCGAAGGCGATTGCACGGTTTGAAGGCTCTTGAGTCCTGACTGACCACAGGAACGCCTAAGAACCACAGGTCACAGCTTAGGCAAATTCATGACCATATACAGCAGCTTGCGAGCAATACGATCATGGTGTTCATTGCGGAGTTAGCATCTCCCGTCTGAGCGTGGCGCACAGCGGGTCATTGTCGCGGAAATTGGCTATGTTCTGTTACAAAGCATTATAACAACTCTGATGACATAGATCTAGCTCTCCCTACACATCTATCTAAGCACTCGATCCCAGGCTCCCAGCCTATATAGACTGTCCCTAGAGCGTATAGCGGAACAGTGGACTGCGGTCGCCCAGCCTCTGCAGCTCTTCTTCGGTGTACTGCTCCCTCACCTCAGCCTCCGAGAGACGATCCCTTCGCTTGTTGATCCAAAGGTACGCAGCTTCCATCGACGAAGCAGCCAAGATGCCACCAATGACAAAGCCCAAGGCGGTGCCCCAACCTGTCTGGTATCGCGGTTTCTCGGCATCAAAGAAGATGAAGCTGCCAATGATTCCACCGCAGTTGCCCAAACCAATCATGAGCGCAATACCTTGTGCCCGCTTTTCGGGAGACCCCATATTGTTGACGAGCCATGTGTTTCCGCCTGGAATGACCGGATAGACGCTGATCGTCGCCACGTGCACGAAAGTGTAGCATAGGGCGACATGCGAGGATATTTTCGCGCTGTAGGTGAATAACACTGCATATGCGACCATGAGACTCAACAAAGGTCCAACAATGAATGGCAGTCGCCACCGGAACTTATCTGCGAATGTGGCCACAGTGATGGCAGAGATGGCGCCAGCGATGTATGGAGGTGCCGATAAGAGCTGCGCATCCGTACTGTTGAAGCCCATGTTCACCATGATTTGCGGCAAAGTGAACTTCAGGGCATATGTTGGCACCGAGCTTGCCATGAAGATGAGCGAAGTTGTGTAGACTTGCCAATCGGTACAAACGGAGGCAAGTATCTTCCAGCTCTGCTTCCTGTGCGCGGCCTTTGCTTCTGGCTCGGTGATCTTCGGGCGATCTTCGATACGGACTCCACGGTGTTTGCGGTAGAGCAGGTTGAGGTACTTCACTTCAGGTTCTTTGAGCCAACGTCCTGAACGGCTTGGAGAGTCAGGCGTGAGGAAGAACGTCGCCACTCCGAGGGCGACAGTGAGAATGCCTTCGATGACGAAGATCCATGCCCAACCTATTGATTCATCGTCAGATCATGCAATTACGTGATCTGCTTCACAGAACGTGACTTACCGTTTAACCCGCCCACGCCACGCATCTTGGCGATGCCAGCAGCCAGGAGGCCAGAGAATGCGCCGGACATAGCCGCAGCGCAGTAGAGGAGAGCCATTCGTAGCTGAAGCATGTAAGGAGGGTACCACTGTGAAAGCAGAAATACCGCACCGGGGAAGAAGCCGGCCCTATTAGAGTGTCAGTCTACGAGCTACATCTCGACCATCACATACAAAGACGACAAACTTACTCGAAGACTCCGAGAAGAACACGACAGATCAGAAGCCCGGTCCAGTTCTTCACAAAGCCGGTGCAAGTCATGATAACACCCCAAGCAGTCACGATGAATCCAATCCAGAGAGAGGGCCGCTTGAATTTCATGAGAATCGTGTTGGCAGGGACCTCGAGCAAGATGTATGGGATGAAGAACATCATGTTTGCGACATTGTAGTCCGTCCCGGTCATTTTGAGATCTTTCTCGAGACCTTCGATCTTTGCATTTCCCAGGTTGGCACTGTGACCATTGAGGTTAGCGGTGGTCATAGTTGTGAAAGAGATGGACGAACCGATCAATGTTGGCGATAAGATACAGCGACATAAGCATAGGCATCAGACGCCAATCGATCTTTCGGAACACTTTTTTATGTTCGGGTTCAGGGAAGTCGTGCAAGAACACAGCATCGTCTTGCGAGAGACCACTGATGGCGGCGTCCTCAAGGTGCATTGAGTCCACTTCGGGTACCTTCTCATCGGCTGTCTTGCTGCCCGTGTGATGATCTGGATGGGCCATGGCTGGTCGGGAAAAGGTGTAATGAATATTGTCGTGGCAACAATTTGGACAAGTTCAATTCAACTTGAGGCTCGAGAGATCCTCTGATGCTATATGGTCTTTGGAGCATGGCAGGGCTTCTTAATAATGTCGTTGTCCAAAACCAGTGTACTTGTGGCTTTCTTGTAGATCGTGACTGCGTTGTGTCCAAGGCGGATATGCAACACCGATAGTGTTTCCCCACCGCCAAACCTGGGGTCTCCGCATGCTCGCTGATCATGTGAACCTTGCCAAACTCTATACGGAGTCTTCCTGGTGGACATCAAAGTCCGAAACAACCGCAGTGCTGGTTGGGATCCACACTTCGTGCGCCACTCGGAAAGTTGCGCCGACGGTCAAATGCGATGGCCGGATATTTGGGAACTCCGGCATAAACACGGTTCCCACGAACATAGGCCAAGATCGGTCAGAATAGTGACTGCACGAGTCGGAAGATATGGCTGATATCAACATGAGGTGTAGCACCTGACGTGCTGCCTTTCTTCGCAGTTTCCGTGATACATGTCATCAACCATCGACAGGTCATGGACTTCTCCGAATACGGTCACTATTCATCCGAATGGCTCTCGTTCTTAGAGACCAACCCATCTGCTGCAAAGGACGGCTTCTCATCGAACCATCTAATTCAGGCGGCTACCCTCCGCAGCACCTCAAACAAGGCTCGAAGTGAAGTGTCCGCAAGAACCATAGCCGAAGAACATTTGGATCAACAGGTCGAGATTACCACAGTCGCCGCCACTTCAAGCGAAGGACACACTATACCTCTTCGTGTCTACAGACCAAAAGTCTGCATAGATGGCAGCCCGGCTGGAGTTGTGATCTACTTCCATGGCGGAGGATTCCTTCTCGGGAACGAGACAACAGACGATCTGGTGTGCTGCCGTATAGCCGATCGTACTGGAACAGTCATCGTCAGTGTCATATACCGGCACACTGACAAGCACAAACATCCCGCACAAGTCGATGATGCTTGGGATGCCTTTCAGTATGTCTGCAACCATGCAAACAGCCTCAATCTTCCAATAGAGAAACGCCTCGTCTTGATGGGAATCTCTGCCGGATGCACTCTGGCGGCCAGCGTCATACTTCGAGAGCTTGAAGAGTCTCGCAAGCTCAAGATCGCCAGACCACTCATTACCGGCGCTCTTCTCAGCATCCCTTGGCTGATACACATCGACAACTACCCAATGGAACTCTTCAGATCGCCAGAAGTCTCAGCGAAAATTCAGAATGCAGAAGCACCTGTGATACCTGCACCGCGCCTCAAGCTGTTCAGCGATCTTCTTGGGGCGCGAGACGTTACTGACAGACTGCTTAACATCCCCCTGCTGTCAGAGGTTGAGCTTGAAGGCTGGCCTCGAACACTTTTCCAAGCAGCTGGCGCAGATCCCTTGAGAGATGACGGACTGCTCTTTGCCAGCAAACTCAGAAACATACAGTAAGCTATCCACCTGAATTAGGAAAAGTGTGCGGTGCTAACATGTTCGTGCGCGTTAGGGTCCCCACAAAAGTACATATCTATCCAGGGCTACCTCACGGGTTCCGTCGATGGACGAAACTTCATGCAGCACAGGCGTTTGACGCTGATATTGTCAAGAGTATCAATGCACTCATGGAGAGCCCCGGAGGGTCTCAGGAATGGGAGAACCCATGGACACTCTACTCAGACAAAAGCCCCGAAGAGCATAGGGAAGGGTAATGAACTGAATGTGCACGCATCACTCACCTAGAAGATTTCTCCACTGTTGCTGAATGATTCACCTTGATGCCATAGTGCAGACTAATAGATTAGCATCTGCGCTTCCTCCTTTCTCAGTGCCTTCTCATCACGTCATCTGACGATCAATGCCCGTATAGAAGCCGATATCATGTCCCACCTGACCATTCAGACACTGAGCGACCAATTGTTAAAGTACTTACACATTATAAATGATTGACGTTCCTGCAGCATATCCATCTCGTCCCTTCTATATGCAAAGTCCACACATGCACAACCGCCATATAATAAATGGCGTAACGAAGCTTCAACCCGTCGTCCCGCCTCCTTACCCTCTCCCAGCCAGCCAGCCTATATCAGACCTCACATATATCAACTTTCCCCAGACGTCCCTGACGATCTGCATCCTCCGCACCACATTCAAATAGCCTGTCTCGGTCGGAAACAACAGCACTTCCTCGCAGCGCTCCAAGCACCTGGTCAAAACCGAGACATTCCACCGGCTTTGGCTATATCCAAGCTCAGACATCCACAGTGCTTGTCACCAACAAGCCATGCTTTGCTCGAAATTGCGAAAGACTCCTTTCCGCAATGGTCACGAGGTTTGCTGCTTCGCCCACCTTTTCCAGCCGTGCTTGGAGGTGGTGCTCGAGGACCGAATGTCGCGCAACGGCTGATCGCAATGCACAGTGTCTTGGAATAGCAACCTTCTCCCGCCGTAACTCGTGCGTGGCAGGCTTGCATGTTGTGGGTTCGACGCGTAACTCCTGAGCGTTAGGATTCTGGTATAAGACGGCCGTATCTGCAGAACTCATCTTGGCTCTTGTTCTCCCCATCCATCCGAAGTCGAATCAACGTTCTACAGTCGTTCCTTACTGACACCCGACGCTCTTTTCTACATTCTTTCCGTGTTAGATTCCAGGACGTTCCTTTTTTGACAACAGAAGCCGAATCAAACAAAACGCCAACATGAAGTTCAGCTCTTTCCTCATCTTCACGGCCGCTGGTCTGGCCATCGCCGCCCCCATCACCCCCATCAGCCCTTCCGACGTCGAGAAGAAGCTCACCGTTGAGCCTGTTGAGGTCGTCAAGCGTGCTACTCCCAACGTGAGCTCCCTCGGAGCTCTCACTGGCGCCGTCCCTGGCGGTCTTCCCGTCAAGCGTGCCACTCCCAGCGTGAGCTCCCTCAGCGCCCTCACCGGTGCTGTCCCTGGCGGCCTTCCGGTAGGCAAGCGTGCTGCTCCCAGCGTGAGCTCTCTCGGCGCTCTCACCGGCGCTCTCCCCGGTGGTCTCCCAGTTGGCAAGCGTGCTACTCCCAGCATCGACTCTCTCGGTGCTCTCACCGACGGTACCGCTGGCGGTCTCCCGGTTGGCAAGCGCCAGCTCGGCGGTCTGATCCCCTCTACCTCCTCGTCCACGGACGACAGCAGCGGAACCGCCGACGAGCCTAAGGAGCCTAAGATCCCCGAGCCCAAGGAGCCCAAGGAGCCTTCTTCCGTCGCCGACGGCACCACCGAGATTGATGACGGCACCGCGTCGTCTTCGACCAGCTCTGCCACCAGCGCTCTCGGCGGCCTTCCCATTGGCAAGCGTCAGCTCGAAGGCATCACCAAAATGCTCTCTCCCACGCCCGCCGACCCTGCACCCGTTGACGACGCCGCTCCCGCCGAAGGAGAAGAGACCGAAGAGGAGCCCGCAGATGGCGAAGCCATCGAGGACCCTGTAGAGGGTGAGGATGAAGCCGACGCGCCTGCCGAGGAAGAGGAACCCGCCCCTCCAGCCGACGAGTCCGCCCTCGCCGGCATCTTCAAGCGCCAGCTCGACGGCCTCACCAAAGGCCTGATCCCCAGCTCCACCCCCAAGGAAGACTCCGCCGCTGACGAAGCTGAACCCGCCGCCGCCGAACCTGCCACCGATGCCGCCGCCGAGAAGGAGGACCCCAACACCACGACCAAGACTCAAACCCACGTCGCCGACGACGGCACCAACGGTGCTAACTCTTTCGACGCAACTCCTGAAGAGAAGGCTGCTGCCGAGGCCGCCGCTCCTGCGAAGAACACGACCGAGGCTGCTGCCGAGCCTGCTAAGAAGGAGAAGTCCGCTGGCCTTGCTGGTCTTCTGGGAATGTAAATTCGCCTCTCCTGGGGTTTCAATGATGTGACAGTCGGATCGGATGCAGGAGAGGTTGATGAGATATGTGGTGAGGTGGGAAGCTGGTCTTTCGAGAAGTAGTAGTAGTAGTGGCAACATTTGGTCGGTTGTTCAGTTCGTCCTTGTATTAGTAGATGTAGACTCGTCTGCGGACAAATGATATTGGCGTTTTGGTGGACTTTGACAATCGAAAACTCATCCATCTTTCCACCTTGCGATGCGGATGGTATGAGACTTATGTGCACGTCCAACAGAAGTGACTATACCCTGCACATTTCAAGTAATAGCTCCGCAAATTCGTGAAGATTAGATCGAATGTAAAATAAGTTCCCGTTATACAAAATGTGTCGTCAGCCCGCTCAAAAATGCTCACATGCGACGAGAAAAGAGGCGTGCGCAATATATAACCAAAAAAAAAAAAAATGCCGCCGTCACTTCCCCAGAGAAAGCGCTAGTTGACACGGTAGCCCCATCCTTTGAGCTTTTGGCACGCAGGCATGGGCATATCTTTCGCGGCTTGCAACTTGACCTGATCTGTGCTCCAGAAGCCCTGCGCTTCTTGGTACGCCCGTTGCTTCAGTGTTTTTTCCCATTCGCATTGCGTGCCGAGTTTCTGGACGTAGCTGTTTTCGACGTGGCTGGACAGGTCTTTCCAGTTCCGGTCCGTGTAACCAGTGGGTACTTCTTTGGGATCGACGTAGTAGTCTACTCCGAGTTTTACGGAAACGTGTTTTTGAGTATGAGGTTTGACGTTTTCGAAGCGAACGCTTGGGTATGTTGGTGCAGCGCCGGAGAAGAGTGATGACAGGAGGGGAATGATGAACAAGAGAAGCAGAGGCAGGAGAGACTGTAGTGCGGCCATCGGTGATGCTGGTGGTTGGTTGGCGTGGTTGTGTGGTCTTCTCCGAGGGGCGCCGCCGCCCATTTGATGTACTCGTACTCCAGGTCCGCCGCCCATGTTGAAGACGAAACCGTTGCCGCCTGTTGGTACGTGTTAGTTGCTGGATGAATATTGTGAGACTGTCACCTTTATACGCACCAAATCCACCAAAGGGTCCGCCGCCGAAACCTCCACCGCCCATGCCGCCTCCAAAGAACTGTCGGAACAGCTCCTCTGGGCTTATCTCTTCCTCGAACATGGAGCCTCCTCCACCACGAGGACCGCGTTGTGAAGCAAATCCAGAGAATGGTGATGCGCCTGATGAAGCAGAGGCGCCGGAGAATCGAGATTCAGGATCACCGCCGAACTTGTCATACTTGGACTTCTTGTCTGGATCAGACAATACTTGGAACGCTCTTGAGACCTCTTCGAGATTGTCAGCCTGCATGTTCACCCCAATAACTCTTCCAGCAAAAGTTCCAATCACGTACTCTTGAAGGCCTCGTCCGCGCCTGTGTAGCCATTCTTATCCGGATGTGTCAACAGGCTCAGTTTCCTGTACGCCTTCTTGATTTCTGAATCGGTGCAGACCGCCTTCTTCTCCTCGAGGCCAAGAATGTCGTAGTAATCCGTGGTTCCGCATTTCCGCACTCGCAGCACGGCAGCCTTTTGCTCTACGGTGTATGCGCGGGTAGAAGATCCATCGTTATGGGCGTGGTGATCCTTCGAGGCCATGACCGGCCGGAGGATTAATTATGTGTAAGGCGGCTCAGGCGCTTTTAGGGTGTCGCGACGACGGTGCACGTATGTACGGCGGGGTTTGGCGTGGTTGTTGGAAGTGTGGTTTGGTAATGCTTAGAGATTGTTGGGTGGTGGGTGTGCGCGCGCGGGAGTGGCACTTTCTTAGAGTCCGACTTGCGATAAGTTGCAGCCACATTTCCTCAATTGTTTGTCTTCACGATAAGTCAAGTGTTTGCATCTGTCTTCACCTAACTACTTATTGACTCGTCAAGATCCTTTATTCAGCTCTGCTGATCATGTATCACTCTAATATCGTACCTCTGTCGTTGCATCGCTTGGTCTTCCTGCACAGGTGACTTGCACTTGATCAAATGCACCACTGTTCAAGCTTCTCAAGTCCTTGACGATATAGCGATTAAAAGTAACATGGACCAAAAATGAGCAGCATATCTGGAAACCTCATGTGTCGATCACGGTTTCGGATATATCAGCCGCCTTCTGCCTACCTCAAGTAATCACATGTGACATTCTTGATTGAGGATGCAAAGCATTCGACATGTTAATGCCTAAGGCAGACACATCTCCAAAATCGCAAACGACGTACGTCACTTTCAAGGCACGCGACAAGGTTCACATTAGAGTACATTAAGACTATCGTTGCTGGCAATCGCTCCCACCATCCCATTGAAGCACCCCCTCTGTTCAAACCAACCGCATCAAACTCTTAGAACAAAATGCCGATGCCAGGAAACACTCCAGAAGAGCAGGCCAAGCAGGGCGCCCTGCAATACGCCAAAGCTTGGGGAGGTATGTCCACATCTCAATCCCACGTGCCAGAATACTTGACAACTCCAGACGACTAACCCACTTCATGTAGAGAACCCCCTCCCCTCAACCCTCCTCGCAACCCTCGTCGTCGCCCAACACATGCGCCCCTTCCAGACGCTACCCATGCTCTTCCCGCCCGTCCTTCTCTTCAGCTCCTACCTCAACGTCAACGGCTTCAAGACCGACAGCGCCGGCCTGACAGCCGCCTGGAGCGCAGCATACCTGGTACTTGCTGGAAGGAGGAAGCAGGGCTTCGGCAGCAAGTTTGGCGTGAGAGGGTTGGTGAGGGGTGCGACGGTTGGTCTTTGTGTTGCGAATGTTGTTGGTGGTGGGCTGGCGTATACGTTTGGCAAGAGGGAGAAGGATGATGCGTAGAGGGTAATAGGCGGGCTTGGGACTTACCGGGGTGTGATGCGTAATGTATTTTTGTTGATTGGAACTGGAACTGAGAGGGGAAAAGGCGTCGAGCCTGACACGCGACCTGTAAGATACACTTCTGCAGATGCTATGTACATAACGATTCTTACAGCAGTCTCTACAAAACCTATGCGACGCGCCTTGCACAACAAGTTCTTGCGACAGCGTGCGGTCTAAAGTGCAACATTCACTGCACTCCATTCGTGCGGCGGATCAAATCTAACGAAGACGACAGTCACTGGAGTGCGCTTCAGATGCAATACTCGAGATGCGCTTGCGGGCGAAGATTCAGTGCCGCGCCACCTGCACACGGAGCCAAGCCAAAGACGTGAATTCGGTCCAGCTGAAGTGAAGTTGAGATCAGTGGCAAGCACTGAGCGACGCGCCAGAAGCTTGAGCCCAAAAAGCTCGCGCTCGACTTTTCGACTCCTCGACTCCTGCTCACACACCACCCACTCCTTCATCAAATCATAACCACTACAACATACACACAATCAACCACGACCATGCCTGCCACCCGTAGCCAAGGCCCTCCGGAGAATGCAGGGCTGCAACTGACTCACCTGCCTCGCACTCGCAAGAAGAAACCCGACAAAGGCTCGAAGGCGACAGAACTGTCGCAATCCCAGCTTCCAAGCAGTGTCGCCCAGTCGCCTCTCTTCCAACTTCCGCCTGAACTCCGTACTATGATCTATCGCTTCGCTCTTGACACCGGTGAAGACATCGAGATTACCGAGTCTCACGGCATCCCAGAACCTGCACTATTATCAGTCAGCAAGATCGTAAGATCGGAAAGCTACAAGGTGTTCTACATCGAGAACAAGTATCTTGCATGATCGAGCACTATAGTCCCGCCACGATACAACTGGCGGGCAGGAAGGCATCGGAAGCCGATCCAAGACCTGGTATTCGTTGGCCCAAAATGATGATTTATCATCAGCAGCGACACTGGGGCAATTTAGTTCGTTGGCTTCACCTGTGCCTACAGGAGAGTCGTTACGCCTGCCACCTGGTACCGGACGAAGAGCTTGCTGAGTACGGCTGGGACTACAACGCGGAGGAGAGCCTTCTCGGTGGTCTGTTCAAGTTCGTTGTGAACGACAAAGAACCGACAGCAAACAGGCTGGACTTGCTGCTCGAGTGCATGCGGCCCGCGCTCATAGCTGCCGACAAGGACTGGTCTAAAAATTGATCTTCATCGACATGACGCTTCTTCAATGGGCGCACAAGGTTGGCTACGCATATTTTCTGTGCTTAAGCGCTATCGGATCGGGGTCGATGTTCGGGGGACAGAATGTTGGCAGGAGGTTTCGTGTGATGGGGACTTGGATTGCTTCGAAAGCTAAGGCTAATTTCGTTCAGGGCTGCTGGAGCGAAGTAACGTTGAATACATGCTTGGTTAAGCCCAGTCACGAAGCGGGAACGATATGTCACGATGATGGCGGTTCGCCCTCGATTTGTGGCGGTTGAGGCTGAGGGATAGATACATCAGATAGGATCTATCACGTATCGAACACGTTTGTGAGCTGCACAGGCTGACGCACTACCAGCAAGTCTAACTATGTAAATATCATCATCTTTGTCCTCAACGTCTGACACTTCTGGCCATTAGGGTACTGGTAGGCTGGATTGCAACTATAGTGACCCTGGCTGTCGTATTCACCAGGCGCTGCACATGCTGCGGTCGGAGTCGGGGACGGTGTCGAGCTGGAGACAATAACCGAAGATCCTTGAAACAGTAGAGGACAGCCCTCGAATGTCTGGCGGGTCTGACCGTTGGGGTATTGGTGGGCTGGATTGCAGCTGTAGTGACCTTCGCTATCGTATCCACCGGACGCAACGCACTTCGCAGTTGATGTCGGTGTTGGCGTCGGGCTAGCGACGATGACCGATGATCCCTGGAACAATAGAGGACAGCCCTCGAATGTCTGACAAGTCTGGCCGTTGGGGTATTGGTGGGCTGGATTGCAGCTGTAGTGTCCTTTGCTGTCGTATTCGCCAGGTCCAGCACAACTCGTGGTCGAAGTCGGGCTCTCCTGTGCGATTGCACAGGCGAGTAGGATGGCAGAGCAGCTGAAGACGATCTTTATTATGAGTGTGGCCGTTGAGGAGAGGGAAAATGTAGTCTGTGAAGTGGCTGCGTTCTGAAGCGAATGGTTCTAAGGTTATATACACATCTTGTTGCTGTTCGTGGGAGCGGCTGTTGTATGTCCGATTGCTGAAGTTTGCCTTACTGCATCGCTATTATAGGCGGTAGCCCTATGTGACATGGACATTGCATGATGATACTCCACTTGCATTGTCAAGACTAGGAAATGATTTACCGCCTTCCCCTCTAAGCTGCATCCGTAAGACGATCGCGAGCCGAAGGCGGTCAAGACGACTGGGTATGTGATCTATTGTTTCTAATTCCTCTCCCTCGTTGCTGGTGGCCGATGTGCTGATATATGTCCTTGATGCCAAACATTAATATACCATGCTAGTCAAACTAGAGCCTATTTTGCATCATACAACAGTTTCTATCTGTTCAACAATGAGATGCATAAGCCAATAGCTATCGACGAGCTCAAGAACTGGACATGCCTTCAACCGCAATCTCAGCCCGAAACAAAGATTCGACGATGTTTTGTTGTCACAGTCCTCGGCAAAATGTGTCAAATACTGCTAGATAACTCACAGACGATAAAGTTGCGATTACGACCTAGTGCTGACCCATATTGGTCATGTGGATCATATAACTCACGAACGGAGATTCTCGTCGAGACGGACCCCTTGTAACTATCTTTGGCTTCTTGCCCTGCTTTCGCTCTAGTTCTCGAGCCCTACATTCGTACTGTCTATAAGTCACTGATTTGTGGTCCTCAGTAACGCGAATGGTATGCCATATGTGACAGTTGTCGGAACCTCACAACCCCACTACAAACAAGGCGGGCCTGTTGAAGTGACGGGTATTGAGGCGTAAGCTGTCACTGGCAACAAGGGGGATTACCTCATAAACCACCCTTCCTCTCCTACACACTGTCTCATGACAACCACGAACACCAAACCCCTCGCATCGCCTTATCACACATACATAACTCCGCCATAAGTACATCAAACTGTTCCTCTCGACCCTAGAAGCCAACGAACGTGCCACAAGCACATATCTCGACCACACGGCAACATGGACAGTGACCACTGCTCCGAGGACGAAACTCAGCAAGAACTTCTGCTCCAGAGTGTTGCGGACTCCCCTCTCTTCAACCTCCCGCCTGAAATCCGCAACACAATCTACCGCTACGTGCTCATCCAAAACAGACACGTCGCCTTCACCAAGTCCCGCGGCATCCCAGAGCCTTCCTTACTCGTAGTCAGCAAGCTCGTCCGCTCCGAAATCTACGAGCTATTCTACCTCGAAAACAAGTTCATGTGCATCGTGCACCAGTTCGACCCTGCCAGCATCATTCTTGCGAATCGCAGATGGTTGGCCCTCTCCTAAATTTCCGGCACCAGCTTGGATCCTGCAGTCGACATTATCAATCTCGATTTCCGTGGCAAACGGAACTGGAAGAATCTGGTAGCCTGGCTCCGTTTTGTCCACCAAGCTTCGTGTAGTGACTGGCATGTCATGCCCGGTGACGACACTGAAGAGAGTCTGATCTCGGGCTTGTGCAAGATGCTTATGGATGGCCCGAGCATGACTTCGGAGGCATTGGACTTCTTGCTCGAGTCCATGCGACCTACCTTTGTGAGGCTTCACAAGGATTGGGGCACGGATTGATCGCCATCAATGTCGACGTACACGGTACAGAATTCATGACCAGGGCTTCAGGTCCGACTGCACGTCCGTTGGATGTCTGGGGTTCAATGAATACGATCACAGTCTTTGACGCCTTCGGTTGGACTTTGTACGGAGTCGATCGGTGTCGATCGGTGTCAGTTTTGTTCATTGTAAAGATTCGTTAGATGCTGTTGGAGACAAGCAGTTCTTATGGTTTGACAGTTTGGCTGGCCAGGTCGTTGATGATTCAGAGTTGTTGGATATTGCGAGAACGTTCTGCGTCGGTCTTTTCGGTTCAACTTCGACACAGTTGAGTAGCCGATGAGGATTCTTTCCCTGATCATCCGTCACCTTGTGCGTGATGTTACAATACCAGTAGACGATGGAATTAAATCAAATCGACGCGCTCGTCCGGTATCAAAATCCGATTAGTTACATACAGCTTGCTTTGTCGCTTAAAGTCAAACGAGTTTGCTAGTATACGGTACTGATACTTCCAAATCTTCGTCGTAGAGTACGTCGTAGTAACTCGTAGACTTGATTAATCATACTGGTATGTCTACTCACTAAGGACAGCTGCGCTCAACCTCTACTCAAAGCGACTCGAGATTCACAATGCTCTTTTAAAACACCCAAGCTACACATTTGGCAGTACAAACAAAACGATCTCAAATGCCAAATCCCTCGACGCGCTTGCCCTATGCAAGTCTCTCGTGAATCATGATACTTCTCACTGCCAGTACCATCAACGCCGGCCAAAATCCGCCGCCCGACCCTTCCAAAAACCATCCAAAATCCTCAATCACTAAAAGAGCGAAGTCAAAGACTCAAGGCCTCATACACCGCCGCGCGCAAGTCCTCGATATCACTGCGCCGAAACTTCTTCGGCCCCGATCGCGCCCAGATGCTCATGAAGACCCGCCTGATCGCAGCCCGAAGTCTCTCGTGGCGTACAGCCCGGAAACGCTCATCGCCACAGCGCAATCGTCCTTCGCGTATCTGTAGACCTTCTTTACGGCCGAGATCAATGTCCCAAGTGCCGCTTCTCACTGGGCGATTCTGGTGGAGGCACAGGCGGATACGAGTAATGCGAGACAAGTTGTCCGCAGACAGGGTACCGCTGGTCCGGAACAAACCAACAACCAATCTCGCCCTATCGATGTTCTGTTCTGTTCATTCCCCTTCACCCATCCACCGGCGGATTCAGCGCCTCTTGCACCGCTTCCTGCAAGTCCACCAGATCACTAAGTCCCAGCCTGTGCGCCTTCGGACGCGCAGCAACATCCTGCAACAACCGCAAGACCGCAGCCTCCAGCCTCTGGCGGCGGACAAGCCAGTAAGGTCTGGCCCCGAAACCATAACGTTCAAAAGAGCCGCCAGCATCCAAGACCGGGCCCGCCTTGCCGTCAAGATCGATGTACCAGCTTACGTGCTCCTCGTCCTCGCGGGTACGACGGTACGTGTGCCAGTGGGAGAGACGCAGGCGGATGCGGGAGATGCGGGCGAGAGCGGCCGGGGCGAGATTGGGGCTTCTTAGTAGGTCTGGGTCGTCGGCTTTGTCGTAGAGGGAGACTCTTGATGTCGGGACTTGGCTGGGGGCCCAGGCTTTGGTTCGGACGAAGAGGCGGAGGACGAAGGTCGACTGTTCGTAGAAGAAGGGCAGGGCTTCTCCGCGGATGGTCTTTGATGCGAGAGTGAGCGGCGGCTGGTAGGGGAGCTTAGGCAGCTGTGGGAGGTCGTCGTGGTAGATCTTGTACACGTTCGTGCGCATCTCCACGGGGAGCGTCATGAATCCATCGAAGACGCCCGCGTCGTCGGCCTCGTGGAGGACTGCAATGTAGGCAGCTTTCTTTGCCTTTTGACGCTTGGCCTCGAGTTTTTCGGCTCGCTCCTGTGCCCGATTTGGCCGATCGCGTGTGTTACGAAGCTCGATAGTTGTTGCCAGCGGGTCTGGCACGCGGTAAGTGTCCTCGCTAGGCAGGTCGAGGCGTCTCGCCTTGATGAAGATCTCGAGCTCGCTCAAGGTGCATTTCTCGTAGTCGAGCAAGCCACGGTCAAGGCGATTGTAATAATCAGTGACAACCTGCGCAGTCACAGGCTGGGAGATCTTATCGACATAGTTCTTCTTTCTGAAGCCTTGTTCCAAACTATGTACCATGTCCATCGGATCTCCCACAGCCCAGTAAGTGTTGTCGGGCTTGTGACGCGTGGTGACAGGAACAGGAAGGTCGCGTTTGTATTGAACCATCTTGCTTGGTTTTGACGTGCACTTCTGTTCAATTGTATGAACCTTCGACGTTGTGTTGGTAGAGTGCGACGAGTTGAATAATCACGCAAAGCATACCAGGTTGACAGCGCGGACTAAGTGGTCGGACTCGTAGGTGCAGGATAATGTGGTGTGTTTCAGAAGAAGAAGCAGAGAAAGGAGGAGGCGGCGGATGAAGGACTGTGGTTGGACCCGAACCTCCGTGAGTGCGAAGTAGTATGGTGTGTTGCAGGAAGAGGAGGAGGAGGAGGAGGAGGACGGGATGTGGTTAGATACGGAGCGAGCCGGGCGAAACGTTGTGGTGGTAGCGCGGGCTGCTGCCTGGAGGTAGCAAGTGAATTGTCCAACCCCAAGCTCACGTTCCTATTGGTCGACAGCGCTTTCCAAGCGTCGTAGAACGCCGCCGACAGTGACGGGTACGTACTATCTCGACGTTGACAAGAGCCCCTCTCAGTCACTGACAGTATTACTCGTCACTTTCGTGCAAGGCAACTTTTCACACGCTGCCCCGGAGGCCTGCGTCTCAGATAGGATGTATAGGCACGTCTGTCATAGGCCGATGCCAGATATCCAGAGGCATTGTTGACATCTGAAGGTATACGGGTCTTCGGCCTAGAGGTAAAGCCTTCCTCTCTCGAGCTTGCACAACCCACGCCACCTCACGGAGGAGGGCAGTAACCAAGAAGACGCTAGTCAACTGTGGACAACGAACGACATCATTGATCATCCAAAGCACCTTCTAGGTTGCAACTTGCAGCAGAACCATCTTGTCCTGCGAAGGCAGTAATCTCAAACCAGGAACCATGTGGTGGACAGAACAGAGATGATCCGGTGGCCACTGCCGATTCAAGAACCCTCAAGGATACCTCCAACCTCATGGGCATGGAGAGCGAAGCCAAGCCATCACCAACAATATCAGCACGCTCCAACTGCAAGCTCAACAGCAGTGGAAAGCAAGGCAACGGGCAAGGACCGTCGTGCCAACCGAAAAGCCATCGTCGCAAGCTTACCAAGCCTAGAAAGCCCCGACCGCAATGATTAGCATTCAATAGATAAACCAGGAATTGAGCTTCGTATCCATCCTTCGGGATACCAGGGGCCCGCATTATTGCTAGAGACACAAAGTTCGTTACTAGAAGCTCAGAAGCAGTAGAGAACATTCCGCATATTAGATCCTTCGTGTCAACGCAACGGATATCAGCATTGAGCTTGCCAAGCCCCTAACCGCGATCAACCCATCACATCAAACACAAAGGAATCGAGCTTCGAAGCCCGGGGCCGGGCCGTCGGATACAAGCCATAACACCATGTGTCGTCGACAACGCGAAGTGCTTGGAGATGGCTTGAAGCCACTTGAACTCGAAGACCGTTCGAATTGAGCTCCAAGCCTACACAAACGAGTCAGCTGTTCCTCACTCAACATATAAGTCACCAGTACTCGACAAAAGCATCTCAAGACATTCTTTTTCATGTTTTTTGAAATTTTCCAGATGCCATTGGCATTCTTTTCGTCTATCTTGTCTTTCTGCTTCTTCCGCTCCGCTGCAAAAATCTTACACACACCCAAAGAGAATAAATGAACAGCTGAAGGGAAAAGAAACGACATCCCAGATAGTAGTCCTACACAATCGCGACCGTCACGGGATGCGTGGGAATATCCAAGTCCCTCTTCATCCAGGCACAATGGGCCGACAGCTTCGTAGGCTGGTCCGAGGAGTTCCCCTTGTTCTCCTGACTGCTCTTGCTTTCTTTCATCTGCCCCAGAGTCTGTCTGGGGACGCAATCCTCGCTGGTTTATCGGGCGCTCTGAAACTTATTCAGAGCAATAAAAAGGGTCGTGAGAGTACTGGTAGATAAGTCTCTACTTGTTGGCAGGGGACTCCTTGCTAATTGCCGGGTTGTTGTCGGACACGGCGTCTTGGGAGATGGGAGGGTTGCGTCCAGCGATCATGCGAGAGTCGCTCTCGAGGAGCTCACTGGGCTGGTCTGTGATGTGTGTTAGCAAATTATTCGCACCCTCGTATTTTGGTATAACGATGCACTTACCGTGACGGGCATAGAGGCCCTCGTCGTTGTAACCGCCAACGCGGCCACTCTCAACATCGGCGCGAGTAAGAGTGAGCTTGTGCTGGGGAAGACCCATGGTGCCAAGGAACTTGACGGTGTCTTCCCACTCGACAGACTTGCGCTTCTCGGACCAGCTCTTCTCCTCGGCCATCAGGTCAATGACCTTGGGCAGAGCCTCGAGGGCAGCCTGGGCGTTAAGGAAAGAGAGACGGGTACGGCGGGCGATAGCATCAACGGCGGTCTCGGCGTACTCGTGACGGCATGCGTAGCGAATCTCACCATCGACGAAGGGGTAGAGAGGAGAGATGCGCTCGCCACGGACGGGGAAGCCACGCTCGGTAGGAGCGCACAGAGCAGCGACAGTCCAGGCGCGGTCACCGTAAGCCTCAGTCAAGTGCTTGGCGACCTCGGTCTCAACGCCGTAGTGCTGAATCAGGTTGATGTATAGGGTGTTGGAGAAGCCGTGAGCGCCAACAAGCTTGAGCTTGGAGGTTGGGCAAGAGCCGTCGAGCTTGACGTTCTCCATGAAGCCCTCAACACCACTGACGAGAGGCGGGTTCGAGATGCCCTGGGGCTTGAGTCCGAAGTGAGCGATGGCCTCGTCGACAGCCTCCTCGGCCATCTGGCGATAGGTAGTCCACTTGCCACCAGAGATGGTGAGGAGACCGGATTCAGAGATAGTAGTAAGGTGGTTGCGGACAAGACCCTCGGAGGCGCTCTTGTTGGGGTCGCGGACGAGAGGACGAATACCAGACCAGGCGGCGAGGACATCGCCACGACGGACCTTGATCTCAGGCTGGAGGTAGCCCTGAACCTCGTTGAGGATCCAGTTGATCTCGTTCTCAGAAGGAGTGGGGTTGTGCTCGACGGCGCAAGGAGAGTCGGTGGTACCAGCGATGGTGTTTCCCTGCCAAGGCAAGAAGAAAATCACACGTCCGTCAGAGGTGTTAGGATCAATGAGACCCATGTCGCGGGGAGCGTAGTAACCAGGGAGAATAACGTGAGTGCCGGAAGAGGGAGCAACAATCTCCTGAACCTTCTGGTCGTCGAGCTTGCGGATAGAGTCGGTGAAAGGACCGGTAGCGTTGATGATACCCTTGGCCTTGATGTTGAAAACATCGCCAGTGTTGCCATCACGCTCCTGAGTAAGATCCTTGACAGTGGCACCGCAGAGCTGGCCATTGGCGTCCTTCTCAAGGCTGGTGACCTCGCAGTGGTTGACAACAGTAGCACCGTAAAGGGCAGCGGTTGCGGCAAGAGACATGTTCATGCGGGAATCGTTGTGAGCACCATCGTAGTAGACAAGAGCGCCGAAAAGGCCCTCCTTCTTGAGCATAGGGAATGCATCAAGAGCCTTGCTACGGGTCAAGAAGTAGGAGCTTTCGATGTTCTCAGAACCAGCGAGGAAGTCGTAGAACTTGGTGCCGGCCCAGAAGTAGGGAGCCTGCCACCACTTCTGGATGGGAATCATGATAGGGAGCCAAGACGAGAGATGAGGAGCGGTATCCAAGAAGTAGCGACGCTCGCGGAGAGCCTCCACGACGAGCGCATACTGGTTGTAGTCGAGTTGCCAGACGGCCTTTTCCAAGTAACGAACACCACCGTGCACAAGCTTGGTGGACTTTGAAGATGTACCAGATGCGAAATCGTCTCTTTCCACGAGCGCAACCTTGAGACCTCTGCTGGCAGCATCGAGAGCAACACCGGTACCGGTGGCGCCGCCGCCAATGACAAGCAGGTCATAGGGCTCCTCGTTCTTGACTTGTTGGTGGCTTGTGACAGCTCCCAGGACCTTGTCCTTTGCGTTCTTGAAGGCGTCGGTGATGACGCCGGCGCTGGCCTTCAAGTCGGCAATTTGCTCTTCACGAGACTTGAGGCGGGGGAATGAAGGCGGGCGGAAGATGCCACCCTCGCCGTAGGTGGGCGGAGGCACCTGTGCGGACTCGAGACCGGGGACATCGCGAGGACGGTAGACAAAGTAGAGGGCACCGCCGGCAGCGGCTGAGCCCGCGGTGACGTAGCCAAGGCCACGCAGTATGCGTCCAGACGCACGACCAACAGGCATGGTGTATAGAGAGATTAGGTGGTGGTAGTGGAAAGAAAGGACGAGCAGAGAGGCCCAACGAGGCTCAAAAGGCAGAGAGTCGCCCACAGGCGCATGGGATGGGATGCCGAGCGAGCTGGAAGGGTTGTCCCAATGCACGTCCGCGGCTCCACCAAAATGTTGGCAGTATGATGCCGATCTTGCGGCGTACGGGCGAGCGTGATCGGATTGCCCTGCGCGGAAGGAGAATACTATGGAGACTTGCGGCGACGATCCGAGAGCCGTTGGGGTGCTAAAAGGCACTTGTTGCAATTGAGAGAGTCAGACAGAGCGTTACCGCATGCTGATGCTGCTGTTCCTTGCGCTGTTGTTGGCGGCAATAGATCTTCCGCGCGCAAGTAAGCCACTCTCTCTTAGATATTCCGTACGCAAGCCTCAAGCCACTCCCACTCCCGTCTGCAGGGCAGCAAAATAACCACCTCTAATCGTTTATATTTATTATTCTCCTTCAGCCTTACATGACCTGCAGCCAGCCGGTCACCAGTGAACCATTCGATCCATTTGGTGAACCATTCTTTGTCTGCCGATCGCCGCAAGAATTTTGTTTCGTCGTCCCTTTTTGAACCCTTGCACGTGACTGCCATCTCCTCTCTCCCTCCTGATTGAACCGTTTCATCAAGAGTCTCTCCAGAGTCTATCCCTCGCCTCCGCCTCCTTATCACAACTTCGCATACAGCACAGCACATCCCAACGACATGCCCCGTCTTCCTTCGCCCCACTATACCATGCCACAGCGAATACCCGACCATCGTCTCCACACGTGACATCCTGTTTCTTGCAACAAACCGTCTCGCAACATCACCGTTCGCCACCCGAACTCCACCTCACATTTGAAATCGACACGCGTGTCCCCTTCTTGCTTCATATCACTGCTGCTCTGATGGTCCGACCACCACGAATTCCTCTTGGCTGCCATGAAATCCATTCCGAACGGCTCCACTTCGTCTCTCCAAGTCGGATACCCAGCGCTGCCATGACGTGCCTCTGTCTACACCACATCCGGTATCAAGTCGGCCCTTCCTCCAAGCGCCACTCCATGTTCAATCGCTCTCCCTCCACAGCTCCACACGATCTTAGCGGTGGATGTGGTCTCGCTATCTCCAGCCCCATGGGGCCAGGAAGCCATCTCTTTGGCAAGTTATCATGAATTCTACCTCGCTCACAAGCAACTTTGATCTCCTTGGCCTGTTCACATTGCAAACGTCTTCGCGCAGAACAATAGTGGAGACTGCCACCTGAGACCCGTACGACTCGCCCAGAATATCAATACTAGTCATGCATCCGAACTCCGCGAAATTCGTGTCGCGCAGATCTGGCGGTGCTACTAAACCTGAGATGTGAACGCACAACTCCATACTAACGATCACTGGCATTTCTATCGGTCAACGTCTGGTCTCGACTCTCACGACGCGTGCATTGTGTTATTTTCAAGCTTTGCTAACAGACTCGTCTTTCGCCTCCTGGACAATTCCTCCCTTTGCGGTGGCAGCTTCTGAATCCACCAACTGTTCTACTGGCTGCTTTTTCTCACTCTGCACAGCCTCGCCGGCAGCCTCACTCGCTTCCACTTTCGCATCCTGAACCTGACTCTTGACCGACTCCCTCGACAACCTCTTCTTCTCCCTCATCCCAACCTCCTCCGCCGGCGCCCTCCACGTATCCCCCTCCTGCACAACTCCCAGCCCATAATACAGCGCCTCACACCTCCCCTCGTGCCTCTTCAACAACAACCCCAACTTCCTCCTCGCCTCCCTCAACGCCTTCTGCTGCCTACTCAAAAACACCCCCGGCAACCTCGACACCTTCTCCTTCTCCGAAAGTCCCAGCGCAGCCTCCAAATCCCCCACTTGCTTGAACGTCGCCGCCTGGTCTTCTAGACAACACGAGAATTTGCAGCAGAAGTTGCGGTACTCGTCTGCGGTCGGACCGGAAGGACTTAAGGTGTATTGTGTGACGAAAGCTTCGCAGGGTTGTTTGCTGCGCTCTGTGACGCTGGGGGTGCGCGAGGGGGCGGTGGCGTCGCGGCAGTATTCCCAGATGTTTTGCTTGTGTTTGCAGCGCCATTCGACGTGCAGGAGGCGGCACATGGTAGCGAGGCGCGTCGGTGGGTGTCGACTGCGAGGGATTTTTTGTCGCAACGACTTACTGTCGTGGTGCGACTAGACTTTGTGACCATGGGTTTGAACGCTCATGCTGTGTTGAAGCCCACGGCTCATGTTCCTTTGTTGCGTGACATTGGCTGCCAAGTCCGGCGTATGTGAATAAAGAAATCCAGTAAGGCGAAGGTGTATTGTGAGCTTCGCGGGATTGTAAAACAAGCAATCTCGAGAAATTGCGTTCTCTTGCTTGGGTCGTGTCGTTGGGTCGCATTGTGACATCCCAACATAGCCGCTTCACATGGTGTGAATGGTGCAGCGAAGATCTTGTAGAGGATCTGAGAGACGCAGCTTTAAGCACTTATGCAACGGCTCGACCGTAAATCATAAAATTTGTTATATTGACTGTTTTAATCCTCTCGTCACGGATTGGTGACGCTTTATTGTCCCGGAAGACAGTATCACCGTCGCGAAATTCATCGACACCCATAGTCCCTAGTCCCAAAAGCTTGATCAACTTTTTGCTTGAGGTAATCAACACCATCTCATTCGATCGATTCACACCACTCAAAATGGAACGAGCTACATAGCCAATTTCAATGTTTGAATTTATGGCCCAGACGAACGCAAGTTTGCGGTAGTAGTATATTTGAAGTGCTTTCATCTCCAAGTCCCCCTTCAGTTGAATTGTCGTTCTAGGAGTTCAACCCGAACCCTAAAGCGCGCGGGAGCAGCCGCTAGCCAATCAGATCAGGTCCTGGCCGCATCAATGTGACTTCGACTCTCCAAAGAATCGAGATGCCTCGAGCATATACATGTATACATCGCCTTTTGCAATACCACCTCCTGTCGTCTCTCAGGCTGGCTTCTACACGAACTCTACACGAATGAACAGCCGTAGGCCCGCATCAAGTTCATATACTGGACCTAAGAGGCAGATATCTGGCAAGCACAGGTTGCCATTCAAGTGCCTACTCCAGGCCTCAGCATGGACAATTAGCCACCCTGTCGTGGTTCTTGAGAAAGACACCACTGTCGCATGGCTTCCTTGCAGCTGGTCAGTTAGTCACGTGGCGCAAGCCGTTCTCGGTAATGCTATAGGCAGTCAGCCTCGTGTTCAGCTGCGTAAACATGAGCTTTACAGCTGAGCTCGAAGCTGATACGCCCAGTGCCGGATGCGCAGTGGACTCCACTGGACGGGCGTTTCTATTTCCTCATTCGCTAAATGTTTTGTTCTAGGGCCGAGCGATGCAGCCTTTCGTTGCGTAGCCCTACGCGATGCTATTTAGTGGCAAGGCAGCTGGATCTATATTGGACGACGGACCAGCCGCTTTAACATCTAGGTAGACCAACAAACGCTTGGCGATGCGGTGCTGCGCCCTAAACGCTTCCACATTGGGGCCAATGAGGCTCATCCTGGGCCTTTGCGGCAGTATAGGGCATTGTGCACAGATGAGAGGCCTTACTCCGCCGCATCGTATGCTTTACTTGCATTCCAGCTCGCAGCATCAACCCATGTCTGCATTGAGTTGTCCGGTAATGGGCTGAAGTCACGAGCTATGAGGAAGGTGAGATATACGGTCACCAACACGGAAGAATAGAGTTGAGAGCAAGTGCAAATACTGTATATAAAGACCGCAAGAAGCGCCCTTCAATACATCCAACACACAACACACAAACGCACAAACAACAAGAACAACAACAGCTCACTCAACTACACTCCACTCCACTCCACTCCACCACTTACAACCCAAACTCCAACTCATCCACACAAACAACGCAACCATGCTCGCTCAAAACATCCTCTCCTTCGCCCTCCTTGCCTGTGGCACCCTCGCCGCACCCACCCCGGACGTCCCGTCCACCATCAACGACGCCAGCCTCGAAAAGAGAGCCGAGTGGAAAACCGGCAAATGCGAAGCCTCCATCAGCGTCAACAGTGCGCTCACTCCCCTCGACCCCAAAAACAAGCCCACCCACCCATCTAACGAAAACAACTCACAGTCCCCGCCGCCCCCTTCCGCAACCCAGACCTCTTCTGGACCGTCAACATCATCGACAACCCCGGCGCGCAAATCGGCCACTGGGAAGCCAAGAACGCGCTCGAAAAGGACAGGCAGATCGGCACCTCCAAGGGCCCGCTGTTCTACATCCGCGGCCAGCCTGACTCCATTGACGACTCGCCTAACGCTCTGACGCTATACTACGGCTCGCAGCAGTGGAACAGCCAGGACTGCTTCAAGTACACCAAGTCTGAGAAGTATAACTTTTACGGCTACGATTACAAGCATGAGTATTTGTGCCAGTTTGATTGCTAGAATGGGGTTGGTGGTTGGTTGAATGGGTGTTGAGGGCCTTTGGATGAGGCGGTGGTGGATGTGAGGGAGGTTTGGGTACGCTGGGATCTGCTGCATTGTTTTGCTTATCGCTTGTTTGAAACGTTTGCGTTTGGGTAATATGAAGAGAACTATAGACACGGTCGTTACCATTTAGAATAGACACAATACATGATGTTTGGAGGCAATACTCCTTACATACACACGCCTCCAGGACGGATATTCCGTCTCCTCAAAGACCACGGAACACGAGCACATGATCGAACTTTCGAGTTATTCGTTGCTTCATTTCGACTCAACAGTGGGAGAGTAGTAAGCTAGAATGCCTACTTCATCAACGGACTCGACGTTCTCCACCACAACTACGAACCAGCCACCAACCTACCACTCTTGCTCAATGCTCCAAACAGCTCATCCACCTCTTCCGCACAGCTCACTTCAAGCCGCAAGCCTTCAGGCTCTTTCCCATCCACCCAGTTCTCCTCACCGCTCAACTCCTCCCCACCCGTCCTCGCCAACCGCCTCGCCACATCCCTATGCCGCTTCTCCAACTCGCCACAAACCCTCAAAGCCTCCGTCTCCCACTCCCTCACCAACTCCGCCGCCTGTACAGCCGATTCATGAGCGTGCGCGAAAGCTTCAGCGCTCAGCACCCGAGTCTTACCTTCGGCGTCGAAAGTCGCGAAGCCGTAGCGCAGTCTCTGCGGCCGTGTACGGTCCTCCGTCCAGCTGTGCTCGTAGAAGATCACGATGGTGTATTGGTCTTGTTGTAGAGGCAGTGTGGGAGCGAAAGGCGCGGGTATGCTGGCTGCTTGGCGTTTGGCGAAAGCTGTGAGCTCGCCGGGCATGGGGTCGACTGTTAGGTCTTCCTGCGGGGATGTTAGTGATGATTGATTTTCTGGGATTCTGGCGACGGGAGTATGGTGTGTGAGGTCTCCCTGCCCGATGGCTGCTGGTGGATTGTTGGATAGCGCTTATTGACGCCACATGATCAAGTATTAAGATGTTGGAAGGGACACCGAGTGATGCTAGACACCCTTATCGCAAACTCCCTCTCACTGTCAAGGGAAGACAATAATTTTCGGACTTACTTTCAGCGCCATACGTCGCAACATCCCCACGACAGCATTGCCCACTTCCAATCCAGTACCATGAAGACCCGGGCGTGCCAGATGTGATATGAACTTTGGGAGTCTCTTGACACCCTGGTCAGCAGAGAGGAAGTAATCGCACATCGGTGAAGAGAGCAGCATGGCCTCAAAGTCCATCCGACCTTGGCTCTGACTCCCAGAGGTGAGAGCTTCAGCCCAGGGCATCACAAAACCCTCCTGCCTTCTGCGCAAGGAATCTGGCGGGGTTCGCGCCGCTGGCCACTGGACGAACACTAGCTGTGTGATGGGGAATTGCTTTGGGAGCGGTAGCGAGGGAACGGGCGATTCCCAGGGCCTGTACATGTTTCCAGATCGCTCGTGTTCCTCCCGGTCCCTTACCTGACCGAGATCGACGTGAGCGAAACTGCGAGAGCATAGCTCGGGGACATTAAAGCTGGTGACGCTCGTTTCATCGATGATATCCAGGAAATGCTGGAGATCTCCAATCTGGTGGCTTCCAAGACGCAGTTCGTGAATAAGACCATTCGACAAGAGTCTGCGAAAATTAGCGGCGGTGAGATCTTCCAGATTGGGGAGGGCCAGGCTGAAAGCATCTCCGCTGCCCGCTGAGATTTCGATGATTTCCAGGATGTCCTCAAAGGAGAGATGCGAGAGTGGACTCAAGTCGATCAGGGGATGTTTCTTGTGCACGTGACCTAGAAGTGTCTCGAGAGGTCTGCCTTACACACTCTCCGGATTGACGTGTAGATGAGTACGAAGCGTCTTAGTGAAGCCTGGGATTTGCTCTGCTTCGGCGAGTAAATCAAGGTTAGAGGAATCACCTTGCACAGTACGCTCGATCACCGCACGCGTGTGATGCTGCCGTAAGTGACCCGACTGAATTGGCCGCAGGTGTTGTTCGCTCGGCGACAACAGAGTTATCGGCTTGTTTTCGAGGTCGAAAATTGCCATTTGGCCAAACATTGGCAAGAGCAGCAACATCCAACAGCGGCAGATCATCTAGCATTCGGACTTCGACCATGGCAGAAGCACCGGAGGTCTCCCTTCTGTACCGAAGCATATAGTCGCTTGCATTGAGGATTGTATTGGCCTTGAGGGCGTCAGATGTGGTATCAATCTCGACGGCGTCGCCTTCCTCGCTCATTTCAATTTCATCGTGCTCGGTAAGCTGCATCATCGCGTATCTCGGGTTGCCAGGCTCGGTCATATCAAATATCGAAATGCCATCGTTGTTGTGTACAGTGTCGTATGTGGCATCAATGCCAAGTTCAATAACTCTTGAAGGTTCATGCTCGTCCGGCGTGATGCCACATCCAAGCGACAAACACAATGTTGCAAATGGAAAGTCAATGCCCTGGTTTGAAAGTCAGCGAGACTTTGATACGCACTCGGTCGCAGATGAGTATAATTCTGTGAGTCAAACTCCAGGAATGTATAGTCCATATTCGTGCCTGCAACAACGCATAGCTCGAACAAGTCTGGCAAGCTGAGTAGTGCTGAGGCGAGCGTTGACGCATGCGCTTGTACACGCACAGATACACAGCGAACAAATGGCTCTCTTCCCAATGCGAAAAAGAACATACCCGGCCCTTGTCATCACCACGCGCTCTCGATTTCGCCTCCCAGAAACAGTCCGGCTTTGACTCAGCAAGCTTTCGTTCTCTCGTGATTCCCTGCAGATTGCCGGTGGCGCTCAAGATACGCATTGTCTGGAGACATTGTCGAACAGCGCTGTGTCCGTAGAGCCATTGATTGTGTATGACAGCCAACGTGCGGTAGCGATTCTTGATACGGGCTATGGCGAAGAATTGGTGGCGTTGGCCCATGATTTTGGGAGTCGTGAAAGACAAGTTGAGATTAGTGGACGCATTGGAAGAAGACGACTTGTACTTATCACTGTCTGCTGAAGATGAGCCCTGCAGCGGCCGGTGCCTACACGCTTGTTACACCTTGCAGTCGAACGTGTAACACGACAAGCGAGATGTTGGAGTGTTTGTCGGATTCGTTGGCGACTGCCTGGTTAAAGTGTTTCAGTTCCACTGCGGGGCGCTTCTTGCACCACCACCACTCCACCACAGCCACTCTTCAACCTTTCGAGATCCAAGGAGAGAGCACTCACCTTCCACCATTGCTCTCAAGACTTTTATCGTCTTGGACTCTTGCGCATTGAGATGGCTGCACATCAATTTGAAGTCGTCGAGACCGACGAAGCTGGCAATGTTACGGCCACGTATGTGCAGACTGCCGGGCCCAAAGAGAGCCTGGGCCGTGTCGATGTCATCCAGCCGCAAGACACCAAAGCACTCTGGCAGAAGACGCTGGACATCTTCTTGCCGTCTGGATATCCCCATAGCGTGACCGATGACTACCTAGAGTGAGTGCGATGTGCAGTCACTAGCACGAGGTAAGGCATTGCTGACGAGGGTACAGGTATCAGATTTGTGTGAGTGGAGATGACTTGGCTAATCATGCTATTCTATGCTGACCTAGATAAGGACTCACTGCAAGCATTCTCAAGCTCGATCGCCGGGCTTCTCTCGTCGCGCGCTGTGCTATCAAGCGTGGGCGTCGGCGATTCCTCTGCCTCGCCCACCGCAGCACTGATCCTCTCCATCACACAAGAATCAGCCGGACGCATCGCCACAATCGTCTTCGCCTGGAGATTCGGAACCTCCCTCGAGCCAGAATGCAAAATGTACCGCTTGCTGGCCGACATCCTGAACGACTTCGCATTCGTGCTGGATTGCCTCTCGCCTGCGTTCCCAAAGCCCTTCAGAGTTCTGATCCTCAGCTTCAGCAGCGTTCTCAGAGCTCTTTGTGGTGTTGCAGCAGGCTCAGCTAAAGCGAGTTTGAGTGCGCACTTTGCTCGCTGGGGCAATCTGGGCGAGTTGAATGCGAAGGACTCGAGTCAGGAGACTGTCATCTCTCTGCTGGGAATGCTTGTTGGCAGCGTTGTGGTGCAATGGGTTACCTCACCCTTCGCAACCTGGACGACCTTGATTCTGCTTCTCTCCATCCATCTCGAGACCAATCGGCGCGCTGTGCGAGCCGTGAGCATGCGGACCCTTAACCGTCAACGAGCGAATCTGGTCTACCATCATCTCCGCCAAGGCCATGTGCCTTCGCCAAAGGAGGTTTCAACGCAGGAGCGAATTTTTGAACAGCCTGGTGTACTTCGTGGTTCAGCCGGCGAGGCGCTCGGAGTCTGCCACTTGGGAGCGTCCATGTCCAGTTTCCTCAAAAGCATTGCATCGCCACATCCTACTACTAAATCGACAAGCCTACCGGGCACTGTTCTAACGAAGCTGCTGAAGCCATTCCACGATGCGAACTACGTGTTGTGGTATGATCCTCTTTCATTCAGCAGGAAAGTCAGCGTTCATATCGCATTGAAGAAGGATGCAACAGCCGTTGATCAGCTCACGGCTTGGTGGCATGCCCTGGCATTAGCAGAAGCATCACATCAACAGGACAAGCCGACAAGCGAGAAGTCGGAGAACAACAGCTCAACTCTGCTGGAACGTTCCATGACTGAATCCTCAAGTCTTCTCAAGATACACGAAAGCGCCCTTCGAGAACTCGGCTGGGATCTCGACACGGGAGCTCTGGAGACGGGCTCGAACACAAGATTGACCATCAAATAGATCTCACTAAATTCGTGCTCACGAGTCAATCAAGGCACATCGTAGCCAGTCTCGAACACTCCTTATTCACCGAGTATATCCTCGTGACAATCACCTTCCGAAACCGGACGGCAGACATTTTTGTAGGATCATCGATAGCGTGAACCCGATGTGCAACTACTGCCCGACCACACGACGGTCTCGTGATTTTCTCGCATCCTCCTGAAAGCACAATAGCGGTGACCCTGAAGCCCTGATCCCACATCAGGGCAATGTGGAGTCCACGATAACAATGGCGGGGAACAGAGGGCGGCTTAGGGACGGCTTGACTCTTGAGCAGACCGCAGAAGTCGAAACCTAGTTGCCATTGTATGGCTTTTTTCTATGCAGGGGGTTTTGCGCAATTCACGGTGGTGGCTTGGGTGGGCGGGTTGCGAATTGTCGAAGCAGCACGTGCAGCACTGGGCCTCAAAATAAAATGATTTCAACATTCGCGATAAGCTGGATGCTATGACGTCTCGTCGTAATACATTCCTCAAAGTCTGCCTCGGACGACAGAACTCTGAAGAAAAACAATTTCATCACGCTCATTAATTAATATGAAGTGGGACCTGCAGACGTCAATTTTCCTGCAAAGACGCGATCGCCGCTGGGGTGCCTTTTCCGGTTCGCCTACAGATTAGATCACACGCAGATGCATGAAAATAACGGGCAAAGTATCACCACTCCAATTGCTCCTTATCAGCGATTGGTGAGCTGGCTCATCCACCGCATTAGATCAGGCTGCTCACAGCAAAGATCTGCTCTGCGGTGAGATACACCTCCCCGGATCCACAGATTCCGAGAAAGTGTGAAAGTGTCACGACTCGAACACATGTACGCTGGAGAGACGGAGGCGCAACGCGTTGGCTAAAAACGTGAAGCGACAACGGCCGCGCGACAACGGTCACGGGACTTTGGGACAAGTGGTTGCGCGATCGGTGGAGGCGTCGCGCGCCCCCGTGGGGTAGACCGTAGAGGCGCCAGGCGCCATAAAACCCTTGTCCATCTGTTACCAGGAAGAGGAAGCAGAGGCGCGAAGGAACAAGCCGAAGGTCCCCCTTTAGTCGGACGGTTCCTTGACGACTGGCCGGGCGCGCGGCCTTCAGAGGAGCAGCAGCAGATCGGCGGGACGGCGCCTCGTGTTGAGCGAGCCAGACACAGAGACGCTGGCCAAAGAGAGGCGAGCAAACGCCGGCGGTACTCCGGTATTGGCGGCTGTTGGTGGAAAAGAGGCAAGAAAGCGGTCGAGGCCGTGTGCGCCAGGATTGGCTCTTGGCCAGATGGTCACCTTCGCAGTAGTTTCTGGTAGTCGGCGGCGGATATGGGCGTATCCGGGAGAGAATCCAGACAATGGAACGGCACACTGGAGACAGGCTCGACAGGCTGGTCCGCCGAGAGAAGCACTCCTAAGGCATACCAACGGCTGAAGACTCTTCTGTCGAGTTTCTAAACGAGGAGTTTCAAACGGCAGTCATGCGAGACATATGCGTTTCATCGGATGCTGCATACAATACCATCTCAGATAAGCCTGGCGTGGCTGGTGATGGCAAGAGTCTGCAAAAGAAAATACCCGCCGAATTGCGGGGACTGGCGCGCTGGTCGCATGCATGCATGGATGCGATGGATGGCTGTGATGAAGCACACGTCAGATGGCAGATGAACAGCGGTCGGTGCTCTGCGCAAGGTTCGAGAGCTCGCCTTTTAGTGACTCGTCGACCGGTACCTTCCCTTCCGTTGGCAAATCAGCATCAGATCCGCGCTTTTTGCCTTTGCCTATGTCCTGCTTGCCCCAGGTCGTGGGCAACTGTCCTTCAGCCATGCTGGCCCGCCCGCCTTTCGTGCCTCGTGGTGGACCCACACCGTGAACTTACCGTTGCCTCCTCTGTTCCGACTGATATCGTGTCTTGTCCTCGTCTTGCTCTCCTTGGTGTCTGCATACATCTCACGGTCCTACGGACTCAGAGCGACTTACTGGAAGGAGACGACATCTCGAGAGCAGCAACAACAGCAGCAGTGCTGACCACCATCAACTTCAAGCCGAGGACTGGCTGAGGGAATTATCGACCAAAGCAGCTCCCAGAGAGGCATGGCGTTGCTGCGAAGACCGCCTGGTATCACGGGTGGGTGAATCTGTGCAAAAAATCGCGGCTGCGACTGGACTCTCTACTACTCTCATCTTTCATACGGCGCGACATGGACACGGATCACAATGACTTCCAAGGTCGAGCGGCGCCGGTGCTGGCGGTCAGCGTTACACTTCTAGCCTTGGCAACTGTGTTCGTCTTCATGCGCATGATGTCGCGTGCGGCGATCGTCAAGAAAGTCGCCCTTGATGACTACTTCATGGTCATTGCTTGGTTCATCGCACTCGGCTTGACCATGTCCGTCATATTGGGTACGCTCAATGGACTAGGCCGTCATGCGCAGGATATACCTCTCGAATGGAGATCTACCCTCAAGAAGTGCAACTACGTCTTCAGTGTCCTCTACAACCCTGCACTGATGATGTCCAAGACGTCAATCCTGGTCTTCTACTTGACACTTTCAAAGAGCAATCACGTCTTCAGATGGGCAACCATTGCTACACTGGTAGTGGTCAACGCTGGAGGATTCGCTTTGACAATGCTCAATGTCTGGCAATGCACACCTGTAAACGCTGTGTTCAAAACACCGATCCCGAGTTCCGCACAATGCACAGACATTGTCACGATTTATCTCTCATCAGCACCGCTCAACATCATCACGGATCTGGCCATACTTTTCCTACCAATGCCTATCCTCACAACCATGAGGCTGCCCAAGAAGCAAAAGATCATCCTCATTGTTACCTTCAGCTTCGGTATCTTCGTCACTGCAATCGACGTTGTGCGTATCGCGTACTTGCAGTCTGCAGCCGAGACTCGAATTGCCAACATACACAGCAATGCAAACGAGGACAACAACCTCACCGCGGAGAGCACGGACTTCAACTGGTACGCATCACTCAGCTTTATGTGGTCCGTGGTCGAAGTCAACATCGGCATCATGTGTGCATGCGTCCCTGGAATCAAGCCTCTGGTGTCTCGATTCCTGCCACGCATGCTCCGTGACGTAGGAGATGTAACGGAAAAGGACTCATCGTCATCAGGACCCAGATATACTTACAACTCTGAAATGGCCACTGCGCATCAGGTTCCATCACTTGAAGATACACCTGCATGCCCGCAACGAGCATATACGGAACCACATGAAGACGAAGGCCCTATGGGCATGATGGATTTTCTGACTACTCCTGACATGAACGGCTCTGAATATCCCGGAGGCGCAAGACTCGACCGGACGACCACCATGCTTACAAATTCCACGCGAAACACTGGACCAGATACTCCGACTTTCTTCGATTTCGTCAACATGAACAAGAAGAAGAGTATGGTGCACATGACTGGCCGCGAGTCCGTCTTTCCATTCACAATGGTGTCTTTGCTCTTCTTCATCTGGGGATTCGAGTATGGCTTGCTTGATGTTCTCAACAGCCAATTCCAGCAAGTTGCTCGGATGACACCCGGTCAGACCACTAGCATCCACAGCGCATACTTTGTTGGCTACCTTCTCGGTCCGTGGCTCGTTGGTCGCTGGGTTCTTAACAACTGGGGATTCAAGGCATGCTACTCGGTCGGCCTCAGTATCTACGCCTGTGGAACTCTGATCTTCTGGCCATCTGCCGTACTTACATCTTACCCAGCATATCTTATCACCAACATCTTCGTCGGCTTTGGTCTATCGATTCTCGAGGTTGCAGCGAACCCATTCATTGCGCTTTGCGGACCGCCGCAGTACGCCGAAGTGCGACTGCTTCTCAGCCAGGCTATTCAAGCTGTGGGCACTGTGATCGCACCTCTGATCGCAAACCGGGCATTCTTCACCAAACATTACGACGCCGATATCCCCTCATTGGTCGATACTCAGTATGCCTACCTCGGAATTGCCCTGTTCACTGTCTTGTTGGCCGTAGTCTACCACTATGTGCCTCTGCCAGAAGCCACTACAGCAGAACTGGAGGACGCTTCTGAACGCATGGACGGCGCCAACAAGGCGAACATCAAGAACATCCCCGTGATATGGATCATCCTTGGCCTTGCGGCGTTCAGTCAATTCCTGTATGTCGGAGCCCAAGAAGTCAACGGTACGGTCTTCGACAACTATCTCGCAGCCGTCGTCGGCACAGATTGGAATGCTTCAAACTACATGGCCGTAGCCCACACCTGCTTCGCCGTCTCTCGCTTCGCCGCCGCTGGCCTGGGCCTCTTCATCCGACCACGCCTCCTAACGATGTTCTTCTTCACCGGAGCAGTCATCTTCCAGGCCCTGGCCATGCACCTACACGGCCGTGCCGGTCTCGCGATGATCCTTATGGTCTTCTTCATGGAAGGCCCACTCTTCCCACTCATCTTCGCCCAAGCCCTACGCGGCATGGGCAGACACACGAAATTCGCCAGCGTGGTCATGACGTCATCCATCTCCGGCGGCGCCGTCTTATCCCCGATCAGCAGCCACCTGGTATACCACGAGCAAAGGCCCCAGTACGCTCTGATCGTCGGAGCAGTGGCATTCGGTGTGGGATTGGTGATGCCGATTGGAGTCACCATCCTCGGCAAAGTAAGACGCGTGATCGATCCGATGTCCTGGTCTGAAGCAGCGAGTGACGGCAGACCTAGCTCGACCAGCAGCGTGGCCAGCCGAGCGCTGAGTATTGTTATGCTGGGCAAACGCCCAAGCAAAGAGAATGGGGCCGCTGAATACAGAGAGCGGTCCAGTAACGGGGGAGTGACGGCGGAGCACACTCATCATCAGGGATGAGTAATTGTATAGCACAGGCGTTTTTGGGTTTTTTTTCTTACTTTTGGACATACTCATGGCTATGAGCGAGTTTTTATTTTGGGATGATACCACGATTCTTCTACGATTTGGGGTGGAACAAGCACTTTTGATCTTTTGGTAAACCAAGCATGGCGCTGCGAAGGGAAAGACGAAAAAGACATTATTGAACATTTGCATGGCTATCTTGCAAAGAGATTTATGAGCGTCGCTAGTACTTGTATATATGTGAATAGTAGTTTCTTCAAAGATTAAAACCCGTGTTCTCGGTCCCAGCAAAACTTCCCAAACCCAACCTTCCCTGCTCTAGCCTCTAGCTCTCTTGCTACAATGCAATCCCTAGTCAAACAGCTTAAACCCACCAGAAACCTGCTTCTGGAACACACCCTTAGGGTCATACTTCTTACTCACAGCCTGCAGCTTCGCCTTCTGCGCAGCGCCATACCCACTGATCGGATCCTGCCACGACGCAGCGTAGTTAAGGTAGACGTACTTGCTGTACAACCCCAGCTCCCGCGCCTTGTCTTCGCTCTGCTGGAACAGAGCTTTAGCGTGCTGCTCGATGCGCGCGTCGTCGGCGACACTGTCCCACGATACTGTCAGGAGCAGGGTGAAGAGGTTGCCATCGGCTTCGGTCAGGCCGAGAGAGTTTCCACCGCGGGAAGCGGCTTTGGAGGTGATGGCTGTGGGCAGGGGCTGGAAGCTAAGGCTGTATGTCATGCCTGGCACGGAGAGGGCTTGCACCGTGCGGTTGGAGATGTCGAAGATACTAGACATCAGCTTCGCGCTGTTGCCGTACGTCCCCGTGACGAAGAGCTGGCGGCGGTTGGTGCCGGGTGTGCCGGCGAGCTCGACGGTGAAGTCGGTGAGGTTGGAGACGCGCATGGTGCTGGAGATTTGGGGCAGGGAGGTGAAGTTTTGGAAGATGGGGGGGTTGGTGACGTTGTCGGCGGTGTACTCGAAGTTGCTGGCGGTCAGCCAGAATTTGGCGTCGGCGAGGTAGACGTAGGTGTTGATCAGGGCGGCGTAGGGGTCGTAGGGGGTGCTTCCGGTGAGGGCTTCGAAGGCGACGAATTGGCGGTCTTTGGTGTCGATGTTGTTGAAGATGAAGCCTCCCCTACAACGGGAAAATTAGCATTGTCTTCCAAACTGCAATTTTACGGAACAGGTGTGCTTCACTTACCAGAATTTGCCCTGCTTGAAAGCAGTCGATTCGAATGCAGTGACGATGCCGAAGTTGTTGGAGCCGCCTTTGAGGGCTAGCCAGAGGTCTGAGTATGAGTCCTGCGTGGCATTGACGAGTGTTCCGCATGGCAAGACGACCTGTGGAATAACGTCAACATGAGCTTAATGGATGGAGCTGGGGCACCTACCTCGTATCGGACGACATTGTCACAGACGAATCCGTAGCGAGGCGAGAAGAACGAAAGACCGCCTTAGTTGACTTGTCAGCAACATTCTCGATCATTTGACGATTCAGTCTGGAGACATACCTCCAAGGGTCAAGCCGCCGGCGCCGACCGTGCCCACTCTGCCACCTCCAATAGCGATTCCGAGAGCGTCGAGCTGCATATACACATCTTGCCATCGGTTACCTGGTCCGATAGTCACCGTCGAGAGGTTGCCCGAAGGTGTGACCTGGTTCAGACGGCTCAGATCAATTGTGATGCCTTCTTCTGCATTTGCTGCTCCAGCGAACGGAGTGTGACTGGATCAAGTTAGTCAACAAGCAACTTGTTACCTGCCAGTCAGACGTACCCTCCGCTTCTCACAGCGAAATCACATTCGCCCGGAAGTGCTGAGCCACCGACGTTCAGCAGGGAGACTGCAAGGGCTACATCAAGACTGGTGGTCGGTGTGACGACACAAGTAGGGCGTATGTATTGTTCCTGTACGCTCCAATAAGAGGACAAAAATGCATTGTATGCAGCACTCCCGGTGTAGAAGACCTTTTCGGGGAGGGCGAGCTGGAGGGCACCACACTGAATGCAAGAGATATGCGGTCAGCAACCTGTATGGTTCGATGCGAAAGACCCAGAGTTATCGCAAGCGTCAACATACGCAGTTCTTTCCCGCAGACAGATATTCGTTTGCTTTCGACACTGACATCGCAGGAGGTTCCGCTGATACTACCACTGCGTTCCAACCCACCAGTAGGGCAAGAAGCATCTCGTTAGTTCTCAACATTATGACGGCTTGTGAGCACCGTGAAAAGAATGGGCAAACAGATTAATTGGAAAGGCATCGCCAGAGAGTGCACTGAAGGCTCGCGTATTATATACCTACATTCTGCACACGCAATCATTCATTTCCCACCGAACCGTGTTGGACCTTGGCAGTGCAGTATGATAGTGTTTGCATGGGACCTGTAAGTTCTATGACCATGTGCGAAACACGTGCAAACCTGAAGCTTCCAACCCGAAGCTTCAGCACAGCAGCGTAGGTCTCTTCCCATGCATAGATTCTGATAAGATTTGCATATTGCAATTGGTGGGACGTACGAGTTGATATTACTTGGTAAAGTTAGATGTCGCGTCTGCTTGGCGAGTCTTACTGCCCAAGATCCATCGGGCAGAGAGACTCCACCATCTGAGCCGATTTGCAGGTGTTCCGCACATCATTTGTACGAGTATCAGAACGACCAACCTTCGCGATTCTAGCTGTCTGGGTTTGCGTGTTGTACAAAAAGAAATGGACCGGAAGGATCATCCTGCAATTCCCTTGAGGGGAAGGTGTCACAATGCGGAGGATCCAGGATGCCGCTGGAGGCCGCAAATAAATTGATGTGGCACGAGCGTCAGTCTTTAAATTGTGGCCCTGGGAACCTTGCTCGCCTGCACTGCAGCAACCACTTCCTGCATTTCGCGTTCGTCTCCAGCTCGTCTCGCTCGCCCAAATGGCATGAGAGCAATGATCGTCCCACTTGCTCAGGACTGAACACCCATGATGTCCTGCACCGCTATAATGGATTTAACCACTCAGCAGGCGAGGAGGTATGACGGCATGCAACAGACTGTAGTTACGTCTGAAGTTTTTTGACTCTGTCGCGATGCTCCTCCGGGAGGCCTCGAATTAAAAGAGATAATCTCTACTCATGTCAGAAATGATGGCTTCGAAGACAATACAGGGACATGACCAGCCTGTTGCAAGGGTCTCGCGAATGTCATTAATGGTAAGCTCAAACGTTGCGCGCGTAGTCGTGGCAGTGCCGAACGTGCTGGCCAAGCGCTAGGCCACAACACGGGCTCTGTTTGTGGTCGCATCGTTCTGTCACATAGGCCGAATCACCATCAGCTTCTTTGCCTCTAAATTGCTGACTGCTTTGCTCTGCTCACTTTCGGGTCGTCAATTCTCTTGACATTACGAGTTAACGACAGGCCTACAGTGCCAGGACCCTTTGCCGTGAACCTTTGCGCCACAAGACTGATTCTTCAAGACTCTCACTTTCGCCATCTACCCGAGCATCTAGATTCGACTTCCCAACACTGTTCATAAACAGTCGTCAGTACTGCTTGCAGACATTCTTTCCTCAATCATTGACCGCAGCTTCAGTGCAGAGTCTTTAGGCGTTCTCTCGAGAGTCTCGAAGTCTGTGTATATTACACCAAACCTCGGACCATATCCATCGGACCATTCTAGCAGAATTATCAACAATTGGCTTTAGCGGTCACACGGCAAACTTTAGTCGACTTACCCAAGTTGTCAAGTAAAGACCATGCAAAGTAGCCGTCCACTTCTGCTCCGTCCTGTATCGCTCCAACAATTGCATCCAGATGATCTGAGAAGTACTTCTGGCGGTACTTATCATCTACTGAGTCCGCTCGACTCATCTGATCCTCTCCTGGACAAGGGCACCCGTTCTCAGTGACGTAGATAGGCTTCTTGTATCGGTTGTAGATCCTGACCAAGTGACTTCGGAAACAACTTGGGGCAGAGTGCAGCCAATCAATGCCGCTTGGTTCTCCGATGAGTGTTCCGTTCTTGTCCGCTTTGCACTGGTCGACATTGCCCATAAAGTCCGTGTGTAAGGGATCGGATGTGCGATGACGAGCAAATTGCGAAGTGTAGTAATTCATGCCGTAGAAGTCGAGCTCCGCCTCTCGGAGTAGGTCAAATTCGGCTTCTGAAAAGGTCGGAAGGCGGTCTTTGAGCTGTTCACGCATGGCAGCTGGGTAGTCACTGGCGAGGCTGGAACGTAGTCTCGTTAGCCAATCTGACTCCAACGGAAGAACTGCTTGGATCGTGAGCATATTACTCCGCAGCATCAAACTTACAGCATGGGATTGGCGAACCAACCAATCCAGAACTCCATCCTGCGTTCAGCTGCTTCGCAATCTTTGGGATCTGCAGCATCCCAAGGTAGGAAGAAATCACCATTTATGGCTGCTCCTATGAGCCCCTTCTGCTCTGATTTGAACTCCTTGTTGTACAAACGTGCAGCTTTTGCATGCGCCAAAATCAAACAGTGACCGATAATCCACGGCTCAGTCGCCGAGTCACCCTCAGTGGAAATGCCATTGTTGCTGCTTCGCCCAGGCGCATCACAGCCGAGAGAGTATCCCTGGATTGGCATTAGTAAAGATTGGTTGTATTCGATGGCCGGAATTCAAGTCGTTGTGCAAACTTTGCTGAGACCAGATGAGAACTCACTTTGATAGCCGTATTCCACGCTTCGTTGAAAGTATTCCAGCGCTTGACACGATCACCAAACCGCTCGAAGCATATGCGGGCATAGTGCTCGTAATCTTTGGTCGATTCTTCGACATTAAGCCAACCTTTGTACCGATCCTCGAGGCCCTGTGGTAGGTCCCAGTGGTACAGTGTAACCCAAGGCTGTATCCCCCGAGATACGAGCGAATCGATCAATCTGTTGTAAAAGGCGATACCGGCTTCGTTGATAGGGTCCCCTCGACCTCCTGAGGGAACAATCCTCGACCAAGCGATAGAGAAGCGATAGGCCTTCGCACCATATTTTGAGAGAAGGTCGAGATCCTCCTCGAAACGATGATAGTGATCGCATGCGATATCGCCGTTAGCTCCAAGGGTACGAGATGGCTCGAGATGTGTGAATGTATCCCAAATGGAAGGACCTTTGCCATCCTCGTTGATAGCACCCTCGATCTGGTAAGAAGCAGTGGCAAATCCCCACTCAAAATTCGACGGCAGCGCTGATGGTCCCATAGTGAAGAGTTAGTTAACGCGGACGGAGGAAATTCCAAGGTATCGCAAGTAATGTGATGTGAAAGGCTCGAATCAGTGCGAGCACGGTTGGGGTCGTCGGCGATAAAAGTACCTAAGAACTTTAGATAACGTGGAAGATGTAAATGAGATGCGAGGAAGAGGTATGGGATTTATGCATTGCCTGTGAGAGCTTTCATCTCCTTGAATCGTGTTCACGCGAACAGAACATGAATACAAGCTACGATCGGTCAATCTACCAGTGACCGAAAGCTTTACCTACGTGGAACAGTCCTGATAAGTGCTTTTGCTATACAAGGTCCGGATGGCTCCACTTCAGTCGAAAATACTGGCGTGCAGGTCGGCTAATCAGTGAAAGCTTACGGCCACCATCTCTGGGCCTTCTTGGCCGGACTTTTGCTATTACCCGGGCGATCGTGGGACTGGACAGAGGCCGTATCCCGGAGTATACGAACATTTTTACCCAAGTATAGACCAGGCATGAAGGCATTGTGGAGGCAGTGGTCACGGAACACATCATCCGCATAACTATGCTTAAAGGCTGGAAGCACTAGTGTGCTTGCTGACAGCTCCACTTTACAGCGTCCGCCACAATCACAATTGAGGGCTTTATTTTGACCGAGATTCACCGAAAGCGCTTGGGACATCGGCCTATCCAAGAGAATTGTAGCCCACAATTGACTCGCTTTCACGTTCGGCGATTACTGCCAAGGTGACAGATCGTGCATCTGGAGGCTCGTTCTCCTCTGATCATCTTCGCTCAAACCTAGTGGCAGCCTTCCGCTTGATTAGCCGGCTGCAAGATGTGCGAACCGCTGGACATGTATTGTGCCGAATGCAAGATGAAGCATGGATCACTTGACTTTGCTTGCACACCCACGTCCACTTATTTGCCGCACTTTTCAGGAAATGCCAGATGTGAGCCGCAGCTCGGATGATTAGGTTTCCACTAGATGTCCATGGAGCAGCCAAGACTCGTTCGAAGTGATGAAAGTCATACTTTGTGTTAGAACGGCTCTCTTTCGTTATCTGCACAACCTGCGATTTTGCGCAACCCATCCATTCCTAGAATATCATCGACTCGCCATCATGGGCGGGCATTTGCAGCGTTTCAAAACAAATCCTATCATTCCTGGTTTTGCACCTGATCCATCTCTTGTATTTGTCGATGGCACTTATTTTCTCGTCAATTCTACCTTTCACATGTTCCCTGGTCTGCCAGTCTACGCTTCGACAGATCTGAGCCAATGGACACACATCGGTAAATCGTTCCTATAACCACGGTTGGAGTCCTCCCGTTTGTGACTAATTCATTCATCAGGTAATGCACTGAACAAGCCTAGCTGGATGTCGCTTCAGCAATCACGTACCAAGATCGTCCAGTCAGAAAATGGTACCGACACGATTGCTGCGCAAGGCGGGCTCATGGCACCTTCTATCCGATACCACGACGGCACGTTCTACATTGTCTGTACGAATGTGAGCCATATGCACGACGGAGTCTCCTCGCCAACCGACTATCAAAACTTCATTCTATCGACTACAGACATATGGTCAAACGAATGGAGCGACCCGGTCTACTACGACTTCTACGGCATCGACACGAGTCTGTTTTGGGACGACGACGGCCGATCATATCTTATTGGTGCCGCCTCTCCTGCGCCGGCAAGCAAGATCAAACAGTTCGAAATCGACGTGAAAACTGGAAAGAAACTGTCAGAGGAAGCTCTGCTTTGGGAAGGCATCACAAAAGTTTTCCCCGAGGGTCCACATATGTACAAGAGGGACGGATGGTACTATCTCTTGATCGCAGAAGGAGGTTGCTTCGCCGACCACCATTCCATTATGGCTCGGTCGCGGAGTATCTGGGGACCTTTCGAACCAAATCCTGCAAACCCGGTTCTGCCAAAAGCAGACCCCAATGGATACATCCAGTACACTAGCCACGGCGACTTGTTCCAACATCCCTCTGGGCAATGGTACTTTGTGTGCCTGGGAGTGAGGAAGAGCAAGGGCCGGTTCGTCATGGGTCGCGAGTCGGTCCTCACTACAGCAACCTGGCCGTGCGGCGAATACCCGATCATCCATCCAGCTCCCGTAAATGTGCCACTTCCCTACCAGGACAGCTCGTCTCCGATTTCCAATCCCAAGAGCAAACCTGGCACACCAGATGTTGCTTGCCTTTTCATCCGCGACCCCGATTTCTCGAAGTACGATTTCGAAAAAGAGAGCATGGTCTTGGGTGCGAGCAAAGCTGACATCTCGCAATTCGAAGAACCCGTGACGTTCGTCGGAAAGCGGCAAAGGTTACTAGATGGCTCAGCGTCTGTTACGCTCGACTGTTCTGCTCTGTCCGCTGGTAGCTCTCATGCCCTTAAGGCTGGGCTCTGTTATTATAAAGATGAGCACCGATACATTCGGATCTTTGTCGACTTCGACGCTTTGCAAATTGTCTTCGAGATCGCCAACAAAGCAAGATCAATCAAAAGGCGACAGGCCCGATCCCTTGATCTCGCAAGTGCAGGTCAGCAATTGGCGTTCGGTATCGACTACACCGAGGATTCGCTTTCTTTCTGGTATTCTGGCAGTGCTCAATCCCTTCATAAGTCCGCCATTGAAGTTGTGGACACGCTGGACATATCGGGACATGATTTTGTGGGCCCTGTCATTGGGGTCTTTGCTGTTGGGCATGAGGAGGAAAAGGCACACTTCTCCAATCTGGTCGTAGCTTGAGCAAAACATAGAGATATGGTTGATAAATCTATCTGATAAAACTACTCACATGATTTTGGATTTTTGAGTGGTGGCATGAGTCGTGTAACATTTCCATACCTGGAAGGGTGTTTCTACACGAAAGTCGAAATTCTCTTCATTTTTCAGACGTCTTATCCACTGCCAGCTAACGCTGCTCACCATTCTCTGTCAAAAAATTTACTTGACTTGGGAAGCCTCGAGTGCGTGCCAAACCTACTAACGGTGCTCTGCTCACCTGTCGCCAGCAGACAATGCGGGCTTGGACGGGACGAAAGCGTCATTATCGATTTTCTGGCCCAGCCCGACATACCTCCATCGCGAAATGTACGATTTAGTGCTTCCTTCGCCGCGGTTGGCGGTGGCGTACGTGCCGATGAGAGTACCTACCACACAACCATTGTTAGCCAAGGTGAAACTACAACAAGTAAAACCATCTCAAGAAGGGACAAAACTATGCTGCACGCACCTGTAAAATCACCCTGTCCGCCACTGAGCGTGCTGGCTTCACCGAACGCTATCACGCGCTTGTCGTAAATTTTCTTTGTCGAAGCTGCAAAAAAAGTATAGTGCGTCTCGTTCTGTGCTTGAATGTACAAGCGGATTGGACTTTGCTTCCATTCCTCTGGAACGGGCAATAGGACTGGAGCTTTGTCCAGACTTTCCAGGCTGCCTTTGCTGGAAGTAATAAAACGGAAGTACAGTGACGACTGATGTACAGCTGTCGCGTTGATGGATGCATTGTTTGGCATGTTCACGATTCCGAGCACATGATTCTGTACTTGATTCAGGTAGGTCGTGACGCCAACCTCTTCATTGGCTGCTTTTGGCGCAAACTCGACGTCGACACTGTACTGAAACAACGTGTCGGTCTGCTTCCGGGCAACTAGTGTGCGATGGCCGATGTCGTAACCTGCGGTAAGATTTTCATGACCATCCGTGATAGAGAGAGAAGAGGGGGTAAGCTGGAGGGTGCCCGGGTAGTCGAGCGGCGACACCACATATGAAGTCTTCTGCGGCCAGTGCCAGTAGACAAAGTTGCGTGGAAGTGTTGATCCGGGAGTGAAGTCCACGTTATCTGGCCTAGCCACAAAAGGACCATCGCCATCAACGTCCAAGTTTCCGTGCAGCTCGTGACCCTATTCGGTTCCGCGCACTGGTGCAAAGGTAGGCCAGCCTCCCTTTGGCCATTCAACAGGGGTAAACACCGTTTCACGGCCCATGGGATATATAGTTGCTTCGGGTCCCGAGCGCCAAGTCAGTGCTGCAGACCACCAATCGCCGTCCGCGTCATGGAAAAGATCGGCATGTCCGATGTTTTGGAAGTACTCAGTAGTGTTGCGATTCGTCAGAACAGGGTTTGACGGGTTATCTTCGTATGGTCCAGTGATGTTCCTTGACCGAGCCATCGTGACTGAATGGTTGAGCCCAGATCCTCCTTCTGCCACCAACAGGTAGTAGAAGTCATCCTTGAAGTAAATGTGCGGACCCTCTAGGAACATGCCTTGGCTGCCGCTCCAGATGCTCAGTGGTTCGCTGAGGGAGCCATTGCGGAGGTCGACCTGTTGGAGATATGTACCGGCGCTGGTGATATAGGCAGTGCCGTCACAGTCCCAGAAGATGTCAGGATCGATGTAGTCAGGTTTGTACCTGATCGGAGCCTTCCACGCTTCATCATCGTACGGGTTGTCGGTCTGTAGAATCAAACCGAACCTGGTGCGTCCGGTTGTAGTGGTAGTATGTGTATAGACTGTCACGATATAGAAGGTGCCTTCATGGTACCTGATAGTCGCGGCCCAGATACCATCGCTTTGCGCTAGGGATTCATCGAACTCTGGTATTTCTTCGGGCTTTGTGAGGGCGTGGCCGACCAATTTCCAGTTGCGTAGGTCTTTGCTGGCCATGATCGGGAGTCCTGGTGTGGACAGGAAAGAGCTCGCAGTGCAAAAGGTGGTGTTGTTGTATTCTGGCACAAACACACAGCTTGGATCACTATGCCAACTAGGCAAGGCAGGGTTGGTATAGGTATCACCTGTGGCGACGCCAGCGAGCATTAAGCCCATAGAAAGATTGAGCCAGGATAACATGGCCGTAAGACGGTCAGGCGAGATCAATAACAGGGAGAATCGTATAGAGAAGGAATTGTATCGGGGTGTGGAAAGGCATATTTTATACTTGCGGCACACAATGTGCTCAGGCTTTAGGGCTGAACTATCATCTGGACCATGGTGCCCGCTACGCACGTATGTTCATCATTATTCATGTCTGCAATTTGTGTCGACCGATTGTTCCATATGATTATGTCGTCACACAGAACCCTCATTTTAGTTTCAGCTATTTGAGGAAGGAAAACCTCCAAGGCGGGCTTGCAATGACCTGCGGAGCGGCGCTGGTACACATGACGCCGCTAATGGAACAATGATGTGGTTGTCTCAAACGATGACAGCCCTAAACCCAAAAGCACAGGGAAAGTAGATCCGCAGCGCATCACTCCACCAATCCATCATCGGTTGCGCTAGCGAGGACGAGAGGCTCGCATAGCTCGCTCTAAGCCGAAATGCGACGAGTGGATCGATCAGCGCCGGCACTTGCTGAGATACATATTCCGTGTTGCCGGTTGGCAAGGCGGAATGGGAGACTGTCTATACTGCGTCGTCACTGTGGACTTTGTTGTGGACCTTTCTCGCTCGCACGCAAACAGACTGTCTTCTCGGCCCTCCTCGGACCTGTGGTCAGTGTGGTATATGCAATTTGAGAGCTTCACTCGCGGTCCGAATCGGGGCGTCAAACAATTGCAAGGCGAGAAGTCCGAGGACTGACTCTATCTAGAGTTTCACAATTGATGATTTAGTAATATCACAGTGTGCAGCGGCACAATGTCGCTTTGCTTGGAGATGACAGTTCCTATGCTATTTCCTTGACAAACTGGCGGCTGCCAGGCTTGCGTTGCTTGATGCGACCTAGTCATGCTTTAGTGATGTGGCCCACGCATTTATTTCACTGTTTTGGACCACAGCTCATGCTTGCCGGGCACTTCTGGCGTTCCGTGATAACTAGTTGATGCGATGACCGATGCTAGATGTCACTAACCTCAGCTGAGCGAGCCAGTAATCTCAGGAGTACGACATGCCCTATTCTACAGGGCTGTGTTTCACCCTTACAAGATCCGGACTCGCCTTTGGTATGGGAACATACTTGGAGATCACTTCATTTCTTCGTAGAAAGAGGTGCTGCGCGGCTCCCACTTTCGAACTTCTGTTTCTGGATCCTTCGCTTCACAAACCCAATCATTCTTCTTCTGACTTACGTCCCCTTTTTTGGCACACAATATTGTCCCGAATCCGGTTCCTGTCAGCTACTAGTACACATCTCCAATCAAATCGCCTTCAGCGATGAATCTATGGCCTCGCGGAGATGACAGTGGTTTCAAGCTGTATCACTACGACCCAACGATCTCAGGAGCAATCATCATCGCCATTGCCTTCGGACTCACCACTACATACCACGTCTGGCAACTGATTCGCACCCGGTGCTGGATGGCATCACCAATCGTGATCGGCGGATTTTGTAAATTCTAGCATCGGAAAAGTTACATTTCCAAACATACAGCTGACGAACATCATCAGTGCAGATTATCGGCTACGCGGCGCGAGCCGTATCAGGCAAGCAATCGCCAGACTGGACCCTCGGACCGTATATCATCCAAGCCATCTTCCTGCTCGTAGCGCCTGCGCTCTACGCTGCAACAATATACATGCAATTCGGCAGAATTGTGAGCTTGGTAGAGGGAGAGCAACACACTTTGATCCGGCACCAATGGATTACCAAGATTTTCGTCGCCGGTGACATTCTCTCTTTCTTCTTGCAGGGAGGTGGTATGTTGACAAGCCTGGTGTTCGCAGAGAGATTGAAGCTTTACTGATTGTATGGTAGGCGGCGGCTACCAATCCTCAGGCACAGCCTCGGCCCTTGCTACTGGAACAAACATCATCATCGTCGGGCTTTTCGTGCAGCTTGCCTTTTTCGGGTTCTTCATGTTCATAGCAGGAGTATGGTGCATGAAGATGCTCCGCTTCTCGTCCTACAGAGCGTATGCTTGTCCGTGGAAGAAGCTTCTATGCATCTTATTTGGAACCAGTGTTCTGATCATGGTGCGCTCCGTGTTTCGCGCGGTGGAGTACCTGCAAGGCAATGATGGTGAGATCCTGGCCCATGAGGCATACCTATACATTTTGGATGCCCTCCTGATGCTCGTGGTCATGGTGATCTTCAATGTGATCCATCCGAGCGAGGCTGCAGGATTTGACGCAAAGCACAACGACACCAGGGACACACTGGACCTTCACCTCGACCAATTTTATCAGGGGCGGTGATGTTTTGGGCTGATGGAATGGACACCGTATGTCTCCTTTGAGTTAAAAAGTATTATCGCACAGGGTTAACGGTAGTACGCTATCAGTCAAGAACGCGAAGGAAAATCATGAGGGCTTTTTTTGTCAGTCATCAATGCTTCGGTCAATTATAGACTTACGACGTAATAAGTTGGGATGTGCAAATTTGAGTTTCGGATTGTCTTCGCAAATTTCGGATTCCTCGCACCCTTCGGTTTCGCTCGCACACCTCGCTTTCTGTTTCCAGCGCCACGTTCCAAAACTAAGTTTATCCTCAGAGCCGACTGAAGTAAGTCTGATTCCGAGTTCGGTAATGTTTGTCAATGTCTCGTAGAAATTCTTTGGGACGGGTCTTTGGATCCTTACATAATCATTACATCGAAATCAAGTCCGAAGTCTTCGAATCCAGCCGGGCCAACATATCAACCAAGCGCATAGCGCACTGAGTCGCTTGAGACTTGATGGTATCACGGTCTGTACTGTGCGCCACTTCGAGAAGCATGCTGCCAACTCTTCTGATCTTCTCAACCTAAGCATGAATATGAATGTCAGCGTGTGTCCTTTCTTCTCCTTTTAGAAATGGGACCAGGCTTTGCTCGACTTGCAGGTCTACTTACGCAATGCTCCCCTTCTGTCCGGAGGTGGATGAAAGGTACACTTTCAAGGAAGCTCAGAAGGCTTTGGGCAAGCTCGACCTGCCGCATGGCAAGGCTTTGGGGCTCCGCACTGAGGCCCAAAACCTCGGGCAATCCACGCAAAATTGCACATCTCATCACGAAGATCTTGATGCTGTGGACTGTAATCAAGAAACTCGTACGCTGCCGGTAAAGGAGGTCAAATGTGTGCTCCTCTGCACCTTCATTAGCGTCAGTTGACACTTCCGTGGGGAATCGCGCCCAAGGGGACAAGTCGTTTGCTAGCGTGACCATTTCAAAGTATGCTTCCGATAACGACACCCGGTCGTTGCATTGACATGCACTATCGGCAACTCTTACATTGCCTGGTCCAGTACTCAGTTCCATCTTTTGGATGAGTCGAGCGGCCATGGCCCACAGACGTCGTCCGAGGTGGAATCCTTCCAAGAGCCGCTCTTCTATGACGAAACCATTAGGATTGTCGCCGTGGTTGAAAAGTGAAATCGGGTTATGCGATTTTGTTGAGAGTGACAGCTCGGTGTCGAATAATGCTTCGTGTATCGTAACTGGGCGGCCTTTCATGACAATGGCTGTCTTGTCGCAGGAGTAGAGCTGCCAAAAAGCGTTTCTCCGAAGATTTTCTTCGATAGGTTCAAGTCCTTGGAGGGAGGATTCGTCGTAGAGGCGCATCCTCATGGCGATGAGGCCCGCTTCATTGAGGACGTGAAATGCCAACTGCTGGCTGCCTGTAGAAGACTGTATGGCTGTTGAATGGAACAATCGTATACTCATGGAAGATGAATCGGCGTGCTGGAGATCATACTCTTCGTAGATCTTGAGCAGACAACGTGATGCTCGGAGGAATAACGGACCAGTAAGGTGTTTGTTCGAAAGAGATTGTTCGGGTACAACATAGTTGACGGCAGCGCAGAGGGCAGTCAGCATCGTCAGGCTTCTCAGAGCGGTGACGAGTTCAGATTCGCTACTAGCAAAGAAGCAATGGGCTACCTGCGCCCGGATATCGGATGCATTGTCACCAATCAAGTCAATCGGAAAGAATTGAAGGGCAGCCGCTCGAAGTGCACTTTCCTGGCACATGGGGAGCGCGCCAAAGACATGCTGCTTGTACAAGAGAATACAGTGGTTGACAATCCAGGCTGGCGTTTCCGAGGGCGCAGAGTGCCTCAAGCCCGCGAGGAGTCTACCATGTACTGTTGTGGCGAGCTGCGCCCAGGTCTCCTCCTGCAACTCGGACAAGAGACTTGGAGTGGAACCTGGGTTCGAGTACGCTGAAGAGACTTGCGAGTTGATCTCGATCGTGGGCGTCACAATCGTAGGCGTCAGAGCACTGTGATATCCGGACTGCGCAGTCAGCTCGGAGGAAGAAGGCAATTCGATAGGCTGCCTCGCCCTCGAAGGAGTCGGGTCCTGGTGCCGAGGAGAATTGGCAGGTCTGGGACCACGTTTTCTGGGCGCCTCGTACTCGCAAGGCACATCTGCAGAGGCGCAATTCACGCAAACGGCCTGGCCGTCGCACTTGGGGATCGGTGGTCAGCGAGTTTAGTTTCCATACCCGACGGCACAAGCTACTCACCTTCACCTTACGACGGCGACATAACTTGCAAGCTTGTGTCATGCGCGACGGAGGCATTTAATGCTCGGTTGATTTACTGCGGTTGAGGGGTGGCAGTGATGGTGATTTCTGGGGGTGGAAACACCGAAGACATGCCCGAGGCCGGTCGGACAATGTGAGATATCGATGCAATAACTTCTGCCTCGGGGCCTCGCCTCCGGCTAATCTATTTCTTTTTCCAGCCATGCGGCCCGCTCTGGCAAATACCCGATCCAAGTTCTTGTCTACCCGACCCGGTCTTGGAGCATCCACACTTCCGGAACCCCTGTGTCACTTCAGAAGTTCGTTTTCCTCCCAACTTCATCTTCGGGATGTGATGACGGCGGTCTGAGGCTGGCCAGCATCGAAATACGGTTTCGAGCCAACCAAGACCAAGATCGCCTAAGAAAACGCGTGTATTCCCCGCACAGCGATGTTGCGAGCACATTACCCTGCAGCCTACGCCATTGCCTGCGTGTGTATAACAAGTAGCTACAACATTCCAAGTTGCCAGTCTCAACTCACAGAGAAGAAGCGCCTTCTCCCTCCGGCACATATCTTACCAAATCATGAGACTCCCACACAGTGTCATCCTCGCCAGTGCCATCTGTGCTGCAATCGCGTCGTCCAATCCAGTCTGTGTACCCAGCACTGGCACAAGCAGCCTCAGACATGAGGCGGAACGCAGAGAAATTCTCATCGGTTCGGGGGCAATCAATCCGGCCTATCTCGAAGATGCTCAATTCGCCGCCGTCCTCGCCAGACAGTTCAATAGTCTGTCTCCAGAGAACGAGTTAAAGTGGTCTTTTATCAACCCAACGATTGACTTCTACAACTGGACTATCGTTGACCGCCTCGTCGACTTTGCCGACGAGCACAACATGGTTGTCAAAGATCATGGCCTGATCTCAAGCTGCTGTGACCCCGAATTCGTGCTTAACATCACCGATTTCAACGTGTTCCGTGAGACCATGGTCGACCACTTTGAGGCAGTCATGCATCGCTACCACGGCAAGGTCGACCGGTGGGATGTTGTGTCCGAAGCCCTTCTGGATATGGGCGGTGGCTTCAAGAACACAACTTACTACCACATGTTTGGCGGTTCCCGATATGTTGGAGAAGCCTTCCGGATCGCCCACGCAGCAGACCCGACAGCTAGACTCTTCCTCAACGAGAACCTGGTCGAAACAGTCCCGAAGAAACGTCAAGAGTTTTACGACCTGGTCTCCGGACTCGTCAAAGACAGGGTACCCCTCCACGGAGTCGCCTTGCAGATGCACATCACTGAGATTGCGCCAGTCCCGGGCACTATCAAGAAAATGGTCGACTGCTTCACGAATATTGGTCTCGAAACCACCATCGCCGAACTGGATGTGCACACATTGAACGCCACTCTACAGACCGAGATCTACGGCGCCGTCATAGAAGAAGCGCTCGATGCCGGTATTACAGACATCTCGTTTTGGGGTTTCACTGACAAGCATCTCTACACTTGGCTTCTTGGTGCAAAGCCTTTGATGTTTGATGAGGAATACAGGCCGAAGGGCGCCTTCTATTCTACTCACAAAGCACTAACTCAGTTTGCGCGACAAGTATAGACTGAGATCTTGTTGAATGCCAAAGGTTCTCTTGTTACTGACAATGTTACACGAAGACCTCGGCAGAAATTCACATTGCTTCATCTTCCGAAGAAATGATGTATCCTGGGCTGCGATACCTGATTATATGCAATGCTACGTCTGTAGCTTTCTGTATCCTCCATATAGTCATTTCTACGAAATAAGGATTTTCAATCTATTAGCGCATCAAACTATCTTACATCAAGTATTCGACAATAGGCGAGAAGCGCACATATGTGAGCCAGTTGCTGGCCTATCAAGGGATTGACAGTTTCATTCAAAGAACTGACTCGGCAACCCAATCTATCGCACCTCGAACGGCAATGCGTACGGCCAACTATCCAACAGAGATATTTGACGTTGCGGGTCGAGGGACAACAGTGTAATTGAACGTCAATTCAGGTCGCAAGTGCTACATCTCACAAGTGGAAGCACCATCAGCTCAGCTCTAACCGAGCAGCCTGAGCTTACCCCTAAGAGTCACGTCTCTACTTGGATTGGACTACTTGTGTCTCGTGCCTCTCAGCTCCACAGTGCTTCAACTTAATCCGTCGTTCCAACCGAGACTGCTCCTAAGGATCTTGACCAAAAGTTGCAGTGTAACGACAAGGTCTTCGAGGCGGCTATCGATTTTAGGCTGTGAGCGTCCGGCTTTGCTCGTCGCTCGCGACCACCTCCGAGGTATTCAACGGTTAGCCTCGTTCGCAGTGGTTTGTCGACTCGGCCAAATACAAGCATTTGACCGGAATTCATCGCCCTGACTTCGGCACACTCCGTCTGTTATGCCGAAAGTCTCTATCGGTATTGGACAATGCCCCATGATCTATGGCGTGCCCCATTTCTCCATCCCATTCAGCTTGGTCCAGTCCTCTCGCTTGCGGTTCTGTGCCATTAGGATTGATCGTGATCTAGACTGGCACTGTGCAGGCCACGCTAGTCACTCTCCTTCGTTATGTCGATACTCACGTACTCGCAAGCAGCGTTTCCAGTCCTGCCGAGCGGTCTGCTCCGAAGGTCGAACGGTCGTACGCCCCACGGGGTAAATCTGGGGTGCGCAAACGGTTGCAGGCAAGAGAGCCTTTTCCCCCAATAACTCAAACATATAAACCTTCCACTGTCTCGCCTTCTCTGCTCGTCTAAAACCCGCAGACATTCGATCGTCAAGTATCCATCCCCACGCCTTCTCCTTCAATCATCAGGAACGTTGGGTCCCATACCGACAACATGTCAGCGTCCGGTGACACCGAATTCAGAGTGCAAGAGCTTTGTACAAAGCAGTCGTGGTGGAATGTTCCTCACCTGGTCAAGCTCAACATTATGCTCATGGTGCCCTTCTTCTCGAGTTACATTGGAGGATTCGACGGCAGCATGCTCAACGGCGTCCAGACGCTCAAACACTGGCAGGAAGGTTCGTACCAGCGCAGACGTTGGAGAAACCTCAAAGGGTGCCGGTTATCTCTCGAATAAAGCACACGATGAGGCTGACTTGAGGTCTATGCGCAGATTTCAACCACCCCGTTGGAGCCATGCTTGGTCTTATGGTCAACATGCAAGTCATCGGTGGCGCCGTCTCTTTGCCCCTCGCTCCCTACGTTGCCGACAAATACGGACGACGCATTGCGATCTTTATTGGCTCCATCATAATTATAGGTGCTGCTCTGATCCAAGGTCTTGCCGTCAACTTGGCCATGTTCATCATCGGACGATTCTTCATCGGCCTAGGTGGTGGTTTTGTTGCGACTGCAGCAGCGCCTCTTCTCGGAGAGCTTGCGTATCCGACACACCGCCCGATCTTCACTGCAATCTACAACACAACCTGGGTGAGCATGAGGCTGCTGCGCCACGCAATATATCACAGCTGACTGTGATTCAGTACCTTGGAGCTATCGTCGCTGCCTGGAGCACCTATGGTACATTTCAAATTGACAACAGCTGGAGCTGGAAGATTCCATCTCTTCTGCAGGCTCTAGTATCTCTCTTCCAAGTCATCACCATCTTTATGATACCCGAGAGTCCCAGATGGCTTATTGCCAATGGTCGCAAGGACGAAGCTATACAATTCCTGTGCAAGTACCACAGCGGTACCGAAGAGCCAGATGAGCTTGTGCAACTTCAGGTAGCCGAGATCACCTGCGCCATCGAATTCGAACGCTCACTGGAATCCGCCTCATACCTTCAATTCTTCAGGACAAGTGAGTCTCCATTCCTCTCCAGTTCCTCTTCGGCCCTGTATGTGAATCGCTGACTTTTTGGGCTCAATCGCAGAGGGCAACCGCCACCGCTTGTTTATCGCCGCCAGTCTTGGCCTCATCATCCAGTGGTGCGGTAATCAGCTCATGAGTTCCTATCTTGCTCTTGTGCTCGACGACGTCGGCATTACCAACCCCAAAACGCAAAACCTTATTAACGGAGGTCTGCAACTTTACAACTTTGCCGTCGCCGCCTCAGCTGCCACCCTTGTCGACCGCCTGGGAAGGCGCTTCTTGCTGCTCACTTCCACCATTGGCATGTTGGGTGCTTTCATCATCTGGACCATCCTTGCTGCGCGAAACCAAATCCAGGACACTGGCAACCAGGGACTCGGTATCGGTGTTGTCGTGATGGTGTTCGTTTTCTACACCTTCTACAACTTCGCCATGAACCCTCTACCAATTGCCTACCTGCTCGAGGTGCTCCCATACACTCTCCGCGCCAAGGGACTCAGCGTGTTCAATCTTGCACAGTACGGCAGCGGCATGTTTAACGGTTTCGTCAATCCTGTTGCATTGGAAGCTCTGAGATGGAAGTACTACATCGTCTTCGTGTGCGCGTTGTGTGTCTGGCTTGCCGTCTTCTACTTCTTCTACCCTGAGACGCAGGGCATGACGTTGGAAGAGGTCAGCAGAATCTTCGATGGCAATGAAGCGATGGAAAATACATTCGATATCAAGGAAGAAAAATTTGCTGAAAGCGACACCGTGGAGAGAGTGGTTGCAGATACGAAGGGTAATTGAGTGTCCGTAGGGGCATGGGCACAAAGGGGAAGCGCGCTTTGCGCCGCAGGCGGTAAGCGTGGCTGTGGTGTCGTGGATGACCTTAGCTGGGTCACATTGCAGGTCGTTGTAATCGTATTCGTCATTCGTTTACAAGATCACATGCCATGGCTGCCCGTTTATCCCCTGACAACACCTTATCTGACAGGTCATCCGACTGTTGGTACATATACGTAATAGCTAGGGTATGTATACCACAAAGATGCGGCGAAGTGCTTGTAGCAAATCAATCATTTTCGTCCTACTGCAAGCTACAATCCATTGCTTAAGTTGCAGCATCCAGAGCAGCGAGTGAGGCAGCGATATATTGATCAACGGCAACAGAAGCCCTCTCAGATGTTCACAGCGTAGCCAGGGTCCCATACAGACATTCGCAAAAGCGCAGAGACTCCCCCTTCTGTGATGCTCAGCAGTTTTGATCTCATATGTCTTGCGATCTCTCTGCTGCTCGAGAGTGGCGATTTGTTGCAATCACTGGGAAACTCACAGCCATATATTTTTGCGCGGCTGTTGTATACATCGTGTGTATAACCACTGTCACTGATTCGATAGAGCTGCAGAGGATAACCAGGGAGGGATATCGCCTTTCACCGTTACAGCCTTTTGGGGATAACTTCAATCGTGCCTGTCAGGGCCTATGGCTGCACAATGTCATCTCAGGAGCGACACTTGATGCATAGTACACGTGAGTAACAAGTGTCGCGAAGCTGTATGTCTCGACGATTCAAGGCTTGTATAACTTATGGAAACCATTGACGGAAGTTAGAAAGGATCACAAACGGCGCATCCGACATTGTCAATGCACTTCTTCCAGTGCTCTAAGCTTTCATTGACATGAAATGCTGGCCACTGATTTCATGAACCACAAATGGCAGATGGCCTGGATCTGGACGTTTATCAATCTGCCATTACACGTGCGGAAACCACAAGACTAAATACTTTACCCAACAAAGGTGAGTGTAACGGTAAAACATACAGTAGGGAGACTCTACATTTCTTGTTAAATAGCCTATGAAGACATCCTATCCGTGATCATGTCTCCCAACATCAAAGCCGACTTCTTGGGCGTCCTCTCCAACGTTTTGTAATCAGTAAACGTCACGCCGAACCTAGGGCCGAAACCCAAGCCCCATTCTGTTGTTTCAGGTTAGCAGAGGCACTTTTGTCGGCAGTATCCAATAGATGATGAAGACGAAGGAGGTATTCCGGGCTATGCATTGACTTGACTCACCCAAGTTGTCCATCAGCGACCATGCGAAATATCCTGCAACCTTGGCCCCATCCTGAGTTGCACCGATGATAGCGTCCAAGTGATCGGAGAAGTAACGTTGACGGAAGTCATCGTTCACAGACTGTTCTTTGGTCATCTTGTCCTCATCAGGGCAAGGACAACCATTCTCGGTAATGTAGATGGTCTTGCCATACTTCTTGTAGATTCGCGTGAGGTGCTTTCGGAAGCCAGCAGGCACAGATTGTAGCCAGAAGATACCAGCCTGCTCGCCCATAGGAGTACCAGCTTTGCTCCATTGGGTCTCCTCCACGTTGCCTTTACAATCTGTGTCGGGTGCCGGAGTAGTCAGGTGCTTTGCATATTGACAAGTGTAATAGTTCATTCCGTAAAAGTCGACCGGAGCTTCGCCGAGCAATTGAAACTCCTCTTTCGTGAACAAAGGAAGGCGATCTCCGAGTTGCTTTCGCATGACCGCAGGGTAATCCTGTCCAAGTCTGAATGGCGGTAAAGAGTTAACGTTAGTCAAGTTGACCAGACGAAGTCAAAGGGATAAGTTGGAATTCACGAAGAACTTCATAAATAGTAAAATGACTCACATCATAGGATCGGCAAACCAGCCAATGTGGAACTCCATTCTTCTTTCAGCCGCCTCGTGGTCTTTGGGCTCTTCGGGGTCCCAAGGTTCATGATAGTCGCCGTTGAGAGATGCGCCAATCTGGCCACCTTGGCTCACTTGGAATTCTTGCCTGTAAAGCCTGACGGCTCTCGCATGGGACATGATAAGGGACTTTCCAACGATCCAGGGCTCAGTAGTGGAGTCGCCTACCGAGCAGGCTTTGTTTGTGCTACTCCGGCCTGGAGCATCGATACCAATTCCATAGCCCTAAACGTGCGTTAGCTAAATCTCCTCTGTCACTCTAGGAAACTTGAGACAATCGCGAAGCAGGTAGGCAATCAGGTATTGGAGGCAACGTACGTGGATTGAAATGATCCAAGGCTCGTTGAGAGTGATCCAGTTCTTCACGCGGTCACCGAATCGCTCAAAACACACCCGTGCATAGCGCTCGAAATCCAATTGAACCTCCTCAGCATTCAGCCAGCCACCGTAGCGCTCGTGAATGCCTTGCGGCAGATCCCAATGGTAGAGAGTGATCCAGGGTGTGATGCCTCTGGCAAGCAGTCCCTCGATCAGCTTGCTATAGAAAGCAACTCCCTCTTCGTTGACAGGATCATTCCGGCCTCCGATTGGTATAATGCGTGACCATGCGAGGGAGAATCGGTAGGCTTTAGCACCGTACTGCTGCAAGAGATCGAGGTCTTCTTCAAAACGGTGGTAGTGGTCACAGGCGACGTCACCATTGACGCTGCCGTAAGGCGGGGGGTCTGTGTGGAAGAAAGCATCCCAAATGCATGGTCCACGGCCGCCTTTGTCGACTCCGCCCTCAATTTGGTAAGCAGCGGTTGCGAATCCCCACTGGAAGTCTGAGGGCAGCTCATGAAGCGCCATTGTTGCGTTGGTCGAAAAGTCCGAGGGTAGTTCAATGCTGCTGGCCAGCTGGCGAGTCTTGCAGATGGGAAATGAGATACAGAATAGGTAGAACAATTGGCTTTACCTTATTGATATTTAAACCATTTGATCCTTGCCTTGGGAGCCATACTTATCGCATCGTGAGGAGCATCCAAAGCAACTGAATATCGGCGCCAACGTTCATGCTTGAAGTTTAGCCGATATGTCTCTTTCCGAGTGAGCAATTACGCCGAGCAGCTTCCACACGACGCAGTATGTCTCGGCGCGCCAAGCTCTTCGCACAGGGGAACCATTCAAGTGGATAGAAGGTACTGTAGTCACCAGATGGGAGATTATCTTTTAGCCGGACCGGATAAAATATCGGCTCCTCTCAGTAGTCTTCTGGCGGAGCATCGCATCACCGATCGTGTTGTAAGGACAAGTTGTTTACCCTCAATTACCGCTCCAACGGGGTTCATACGCCCGGTCTCCTTGATTTTCGAGCAATGCAACCCTAGCGCACCGCAAACAGAATGCAAGCCTCCAACGCAGGGTGTCACGGAAGATTGGGCGATCGCCGTGCGCTCTGAAGACTAGCGGTCTACCGCACGTTTGGTTCAGGCAGAGCTGCTGTCTGATCACAAGATTTGGTAGATTACTGACTTTGGAGGGTCAACACAGGATTGTTGCAAGCTTGCACTGCACTAGCTAAGCCAGCCATAACGATTGCATCGTCAGACACGGCTTCGTGCGAATCCCAGAGATGTAGCTGTAGCAGCGTCGCTTTACATCAGTACACAGGTGTTGTTGATGCAATTCGAAGCTACAACAGATCCAGCTTGCAAGGTGCCTCGCATACAGCCGTATCAGCAAGTCCTCGCTGTCACTGCGGGTTCAGTGCATGTTGCGCTTAAGCTCTCGCGACTTTCATTTCAAGTTGGGAACGTATACAGCCTACTGTGCATGATGCATGGACTATTCTGCAATAACACCAGACGACGATCAACGCGTGTCCGAGCTTCAAAAATCGAACATGTGGCTGCCCTGGATGTTATCGCCACTTGGCGTTCGACTCACAGTGGAGTGGATATGACTTGGAATTGTAATACTGTTATGATAACTTGTCAGGGTCGTCAACAATGCAAAGTGGCATGATGGCATCTACTTGAAGATATGGAATTATGCTTCATATGATTGGCTTGCCAAATCGAATATCCTGGCAGGGGCAAATGGCTCGAGGGCACCAGATACTGGAACTACGATGTCGCGCTGGGCGATTCACCGGGCGGCTCGATGTGGATATTTCAGGACCAGGGCCGAGAGGGCCACGGGTTTCCCTGTTATGCACTGTATACAGAGGGATGGGGAAATGATGTTTCTGGTGGCAAATTTCGTTTGCCCACCTACGGGATCGCGAGGGCTGGTTACGACAATGATTGGGAGTGGAGAACATATCCAACTCAGTCTGAGCAAGGATTCTTCGACATCGCGCTCGAGCGTGTTGATTACAATGAGTAAGTCGCTGGGTGGACTTCCTTGTCATCGAAACAGAAGACACCAAGTCAAGCAGGCGTTCATATCTCGAGGGTGAGAAGTTTTGGTGCAATACGGATTAGTGGACTGCAGTTTGTTGTACTTACACTCATTTATCATCGAGCGTTGGTGATCGATATGCTTAATGAATTTTATGATCAAACTTTCTTCCAATCCCTGTTTTCGACAAGTCAATCGTGCTTCCGTCACTGATCAAAGGTTTGAAGGACTATGCAGCGCGGTTATATGTGCTTGCAGCTTATGTGCTTGTCATTCACGCTTCTAAAGACAGAAATCCATAAACCGTTAACTACAAAAAGAATGTATGAGCTCTCTAACACGGTCCAATGGGCAATTTTCTGTTGAACCCTCCAGCACTCAACGTGCATCAGCCAACTCGTGCCTTCAATCCTCTCGCAAACGCATCATCACATACTCGTAACCCCTCAGAAGTCGCCATTGTCCAAAAGATCACACTGTCCAACCGCCGAGCAATCAACAGTCTGGCAAGCATCCGGTCTCGGAGCAAAAGTCGGCACATCGCTAGGGAGATTCTGATCCAAGAACGCATCCGTCCACAGAATATCCGCATCCTTCAAAACATTGCAGCAGCGGAAGAAATTAATGTCGTTGACAGCATTGTGCACAACAGTCACGTCGTCCGAGTGGTCGATGATGCTCTGCAAGTTGGTGGTGACATGGTCGTCGAAGACGACTTTGAGGTCGCTGACGGCACATTGCAAAGCTGCGGTGGCGAAGCCGTCGTTGGTGGCTGCGTTGTTGAGAGTGCCGAGCTGGCATGGCTCGTCCTTGGCGTTGAGGATAATTTGACTGGCTTCCTGTTTGAGTTCCAGCGGATCGGTGATGCTGAGGGCGGTGTTGAGGAAGTTGTTGACGGCGACGACGTCGGCGTTCCACTGAACGATTGAGGCTTGGATGTCGGCAGTGGACGGGGTGTCCACAGTGTTCAGTTGGCACTGAGGGTCCTGGCGGGCGTGGAGCGAGTTGGCTGCAGCGACGGAGGCGAGCGCGAGAGAGACGGCAAAGGTCTTCATAGTTGTTGTTTAGTATTGCGAGTGGTCTGTTATTGTTCAAGTTGATGTTGTGCTGTTCTGTTGTGAGGACTAGGGTTCTGATCGGGGTTGCTCGGTGTCGTGATGCAGATGAAAAAGAACGTCTCGGTCACACAGCTTTTATATACAAGCAAATGCGTCGATTGCCCATGTTGAAGCCATTTTCACCCCTTGCTTGTTGCAAGACACATGCATACGAGTGTATTGTCGCTAACGTGAGAAACAGTAACGTAAGCCTAGCGTGAGACGAATTCGAGCAAGTTGGGCATTCGACTACTGTATAAGCCTTCTACCTGGGGTTGAAACAAGCGTACTCAGCTTATCTGCCTGACAACCAAGCATTTGCAAGCCGAAGAAATTTGGCTGACAAGAACCAACAAGCATTTTTTCGTGTCACTGGTCATGTAATATGATCTGCGGGGCATGCATTTACGAGCTAGGAATGCTATACCAATGAATACTGTAGGGACCAGCCTCTTCGAGTACGCGTGCCGCGTTGAGGTTGCTAGGATGTCATATGCTGCGTCGCATTGTAGATACTCGCACGAGGCGCTTTGCCTTGAGTGGCGTGATTCCTGAGCAGCGAAGCTCGAGGTTAACGCACGACGAGCCCAACATCATAGTCGATGTGCAGCCCTCACCTGTCTCGTCGGTGAGATGCGTAGAGCATGTCTAGTGGCGTCGTCCAGCAGAGCTGTGCTCGTAATGTCAGCTGCAGCCCCAGGCGCCGCGTCGCCCGTCCTGACCGCTACGAACGTAGAACAGACGTTCCACGTTCAAATTTCGCTCAAGCGCTTTCCCTTGGATGCGACAATCATCAGATTCCTTGGACTCTCCATGTAGTTAAAGATTGGTACAATTCCGACGTGCTGCAGACCAGCTTCTTGCAAGAAGAACATTCTGTCCAGAGCAATCGCTGACTCCACAACACGGCAAAGCATCACCGACAATGTCCACAGAATGGCTGTTTCAGCGGTCCTGTTCTGGTACCTTTCTTCGTACTCTGCGATCTCTTCTTCGGTGACATCTTTGCCGATGTCCAGTTTGAGACTTTGCAGAGCGCGAGCGGCATATGCTGGGAAACTCTTCAGGTCACAGTTTCGGATCGCCCAAACAGGTCTCTGTTCATGGTTGACCAGCTTCTTGTCGTACAGCAGCTTTTCCAGCACAGCCCGGTACCAATGTTTCCGTCCGAATGAGGAATTGGGATTATGTATCCAATTCGTGGGAGCTTGGCAGCCTGTGATCAGAGCCGAGGTTGACAGGTTGAGCTTGTTTAGACGCATGAATGAGGATATAGGAAAGCCAAGAGGGTTGGAGGCGGAGAGAGGCGAGATGTGGTTGTAGCAGCAACCTACCACTGCGAGATGTGAGATGCATGAAACAGTGGTTGACAGGCGGATCATATGTTCTGAGAGTGCGCCGCATGCATGGAGGCCGGTAAGCAGACAGTTCTCTCCTGCGGCCCATGTCTCTATCTCTGCGCCGATCTCATCTGTGCTCGTTACGAAACGTGTAAGATGCGTGATCTGGTCCCCTTCGGTGAGTCCAGCTTTTTGGGCCGCTGCTCGGGAGCCTTCAATTTGTTTCGAGCTACCGTCAATTGCAAGGACGCGAAGTCCACATACGGCTGCAAGAGTCAAAGAAAGATAGCCTTGTCCGCTACCAATGTCGACGACGTGAGTAATACCATGAGTCTTGCAAATGTGGTTGATGTAGCGTGCACCAGCAAGAACTTCCGCTAGCTTTTTGGTCACCATCCGAGCGGCCATGCTTGGTGGCACTTCGACGTTTGAAATCTCTTCAGGCAAGACCAGTTGCTCACGGTCAAGACTCAAATTTCGGATGCGTTCGAGCCATTGCGACAGGCTAGCCGGTCGACCGGAGAGATCATGCTTTCTAGCTTCTGGCTCCTTGCGCAAGTTGTTGATCAGATCTCTTTGTGCTTCTTGTGGACAGGAAAATGACTCCCACCATGTGGTCCATTCGGATGGCAGACTCGCCCAAGCGTCGTAGATGAACGCATCGTTCACATGTATGCCACCTGTGATCCGCACCGAGAGCGGCTCTTGCAGGAAGTTAATGACATCTTGAGCATATTCGTCAGTGTCGGTGTAGCCTGATGGAAGATTGACCATCTCGCAAGCGCGCCAGATCGAGCAGTCTCAAAATCTGTCGCACCAGACCGAAGGAACCAAAGAGAGCGACACGTTGATCCGAAGCATAACACAACAGCTTTGAACGGAGTGTTGAGCAACTTGGTCTAGCTTTCTTATAGCAAATCACTAGTAGGAATTTTGTTCTGTATCTTGGCCCAATAAGATGTAGCCAGAATACCACTTTCATGTCAAGTCTTTAGAAAGGCGAATTCTGCAAGCGGTCGCCCCGCAAATTTGAATCGTTTTGTACACACAATCCCAGCGACGACAACGACAGCCCTTTCCAAGATAACTCGGCATCGGCATTTATTCTTATATCCGCTGAATGTACAGTCATCTGAGATCATGTATCGATGACTCCAGGGCTGCTGCTGAGGTCTTGCAGCACCTCAATTGAATAGTGAATGCCCCTCGACTGACTACAAGCTCTTCCGCTGCCAAAATCTCAGCCATCCCGGATCATGGAAAGAAACCAAGCAAAAGACGCGCAAGACCTCTATGACGGCCGAGCAGCTAACTACGATGCCAGCTGGCACGATCGTTTCTCTTCACACGTGGTGCAGCTTTTGGATATGAAGCCGGGTGAACGTGTCCTGGATCTGGCGTGTGGCACAGGTCTAGTCGCGTTCAAAGCTGCGGAACGCGTCGGTCCATCAGGTCACGTTGTGGGAGTCGACATCAGCAACAGCATGCTCACACAAGCGCACTCGAAGCTGAAGGAGGATACCCTCAAGAACGTCCAGCTCCATAACCACTCTATCACAGAGCTGGACTCGATGTCAGCGCTGCAAGAGCACACCTTTGATGCGATCACTTGTGCTTCTGCACTGGTTCTGCTCCCAGATCCCGAAGCAGCTATCAAGCAATGGGCAAGATACCTCAAGCCAGGCGGCCGCCTGATCACAGACGCCACTCACCCAAGAGTACTCTTACCGGGTATAGTGCTGGAACGAGTTGGCCGGACTATGAATCTGCCTGTCCCATCCTACCGTGAGCAATTCCAGGGACCGGACGATCTGGCAAAGATGATGCGTACTGCTGGTCTTGTCGACGTTAAAGTCATGCACATATCGCAGCTTAAATCGCGAGACGGGCCGGACAACATACAGTCATTTTTGGCTGGATCAGAACAGCCTTTGGTCGCCAGGACATATGCAATAGCCGACGCTGCAGCGGTCTTTGAAAACCAAGTCGGGTCGCCTTTTGGCGCGTGTATGGCGAATGAGCCGGTTCGCGTAGAAGCGCAGATGCTGTTTGGGCGTGAGTGGGCAAGTTTAGCCGACACACATGGCGTATTGATTGAGATTGATGAGATGTTTGTCGGAGTGGGCTGGGCTTCTCAGCCGTAGCAGCGTCGTTAAGATGGTCCGCTAAACAGCTGTCGTGTAAACATTTCGACTTGGTAGAAGGCTTTCGGAGTCACACTTCGCTCTACGGATACCTTGTGCATGAGATTGTACTGAAGCACTCCAAACATGCCTGCCTTGTAGAGTCATTTGTGCATCTTCCTTTGTCACTTCGCTATTTGTGGTTGGATTCATAAAAGCAGTCGAATGTGCTTACACATCTGACTTGCCAGTACCAAGGACTTCAACGCGTCCCTTCCTCCCCGACCTCCGACGGGAAACAGACAGCCGAAAAGCTATTTATATTCTTTGAATCTATAACCTGCTAGTTGATGATATCGAGATTAGAAATCCAACAAAGTAGAGAGCTAAGTCTCTACTAAAGAGTAGATAGGAAGAAGGTAATAGAATAGATGAGAAAAGTCTATCAAAAGGCGAAGGTAGCTTAGGGATATTAGTAGAGTAGTTGCTAAGGTAAGTTCGCCTGATTGATTTCTATTGATTTTGTATTTACTATCTCTATTCGCTAACAATGATAGCTTGCGTGCGCATTATTACTCTACTACTAATCGTAACGCTTTTTACTCGAAGTGCTCTGCAAACGCTCGGCTAAACCTTTTAGCATCGCTCGATCCTAGAGTCGACAGTCCCAGTGCAGTAAAGCTAACTGCCTCTGCAAAATGCATCGCCAATCAGATTCGCTGCGTCACCACTAAGTCGTGGAAAAGCTTTTGGCCCTGATATCATTCAAACCTCTCATCCCGCCACAGTCTCAACTCGCGTGCCCCTGCCTGTCGCTCGGTCCTCACTGGTTGTCTCGCGAGCGACGAGCGGGCATAGTAACAGATGCTCATAAGTCTCTCCCATTCAAGCGACATGGTGAGGATCGAAGAGTCACACCTTCTATCGTCCGAGGCAGCATCAATGAGTTGAATCGACTGATCGATGTTGTCGAGGAAGTTCCAAAGCTGCGAAGTATCCAGTGGTCGATTTCCATAGTAGATCACTGTTTTCTGGTTGGCGCCAGTTTCGTGCAAAGCCCTTTCATGTTTGTACCAATCGCGCTTGAAAAGAGACAACAGGATCTCATATGGGTCCAGGGATGCGGTCGGGCTTGCTCTAACTATCTCACGTACTTGTTCAACATCGCTGTCTGTAGGTCGACTTGCTCGTACTTTCATCCCAACCAAGCGACAAGTCATGATCAGCAGCTCCAGAGCCCAGGCTTCATCGTTTGAGCACTCCTCAAGGCATATAGACACCATGCTCGCTGCTCTGACCAGTCTAGGCAACAATTTTATCTGTTCCGGCCATTCTGCCCTGTTATCTGGGTCGAGGCAGAGTCCTTCGGCCCAAAAGGTCCGAGGTGCTGAATCCAAGGAGCGCATGTCCCGGAGAACATTCTGCGTTATCTGCCACACAGGGACTGGTATGCCGTCAACCCATATGTTTCTCAGTCTTTCGTTCTTCACTTTACCCCAGAAATGCGAAATAAATTCGAAGTTCGTGGCTTCATGCAGGGGTGTGGTGCTCATTTTGCATCTGATGCCTGTGAAGTAGCTTCGATCAGGCACAATTTGCAGTAGTCTGATATGGTTAGGCTGTAGTGGCGAATATAGGTCTTCGCGTGTGTTGTTTTGTCTGTTCTCTTCGAAGAAACACGGATGATCTAGACACTCCATGAGGCCTTCAAGCCTTTCAGGTTTGAACAGCTGGAGAATGACCTGGATGCACTTGAGAAGGAGTCCCAAGCGCTCGTCGTCAGGATTGCCAGAGTTCAAAGCAACGTATTCGAAAAGCCTTATCGCGTCTTGCTCAATGGTAGCTGGATCCTGGCTCTTGTTGATCACGGTCAACGAGACAGTGTGAAGTGCCCAATGGTTCCAAGCGTAAGAGCGGAGCGGAAAGAATTCACTCTTATGAGCGAAAGTGTTGGTGACAAGCAAGTAGGCCATGCAGTCGCCGGCGATGCTTAGATGCGCCTGATCGTGTTCGAATGCGAGAGTTGGCAGCAGATCTGCCGTCATTCGCGCTGCATCCATGAGATATTCCTTGACTGAGAAGTGAGCAAGAATGACAAGATCATCGCCGCTAGGTGTATAGTCTGCATTGCTCGACGGAGCCCCACGCCTCTCGAACACTACCAAGTGGTGCAACAGCGCGGCCAATCCTGCAGGCTGGAGTCTTCCAGACTCGTCGAACTTGTCAGCATCTTTCTCCGCCCCTCGATCGATGATACAAGCATCGATCACTTCATAGACAGACAGAGGCCGATGAGCAAATGCGATCCAGCGGAGTGCATCTGTCACCAAGGGCCAATGGTCGGACCCGAGGCGCCTCATTATGCTGTCGTATGTCTCGTTGAGCGTCCCAGGTAATTGTTGGAGCATTTCGTCAACGTCAGAGATACGCAAGAGACGTAGGTCTCTGTCCAAAAAACTCTGCAGCTGCAGGTATGCATATCGAAACCTTGATGCTTTGGTTAGTCGTAGGTATGGGTAGGGCCAGACACTTGTTCGTCAACATCCACCTACATCGTCTGCGATGGGCCAGTCAGCCTCCCAATTATCTTCTGTTGTGACTCTGGCGCAATGGAACTAAGTCTCCGCGATACCGTGCGGCGCACATAGATCCCAATGTCTTCCGCCACTTGCGGCAAGGGTATGTCGTACTGAGCCCACAAGGGACTCCAAGGAAGCTGCAGTGGTCTTGTCGTAATCAGTATGTGAAGATTGCGAAGATTCAGTGCTGCAATACTATCAAGCAAAGCTTGAACCTCTCGACATTGGGAAAGCGGAAAGATCTCGTCTAATGCATCGAGTAAAACATAGGTCTTCGTTACAAAACCAGTGTCGCCGGTTTCTCTTTCATTAAGTATTGTCTTCAAGACCTCGGCCAGTTTTTCGTCATCGTCCGGGCGCTGAGTAGGATAAGATCTGGTACTCTGTCGGTATAGCCACTGCAAGGCGGTAGGTATCGAATGCAAAGAGAGTTGTGTCAATAGATAACGGAGGAGCTCATTCAGGCCCAGACGCTGGTTTGTAGTCGAAGAAAAGTAGAATGTGACAACTGGGGTGAAGCTAGAATCGAAGCCTGATAGTGTTGGTTCATCTCCTGCTCCAGTTTTCTCCTGACATCGTGCTGCGATAGACCCAAGTAGCGTCGTCTTACCACAACCTACGGGCCCTTGTAGCACAAGGTATCTCGCCTTACCCGCAAGCCAGTCATCGAAGAGGTTACCACCAAGAAACCACTCGTTGGTGTCAGGCTCACGGTAAAAGGATGGCTTTGTTTCTCGCGGATTTAACCACTGGTGAACTTTTTCTCGTTCTTCGATTTCGACGCGTGATGCATTGCATCTGTAGATTATAGCAGATCAGAACACATTGATTACACTGTAGACAGAGTGGGTTCGGACTTAAGCAAAAACTCAATGCGGTCCTCATGATCTCTTGCTTGATTCTCCGTACCGATAGTCGCGATCACAGCGTGTAAGCGCCTGGAGACCATCTGGAATCCGCGATCATTTGAATCTTCGAATTTGCAAATGTTGATGTGGTTTTTGTCCATGAACACGACCGTTTCGTTGTCTTTATAGAGCCGAGCGGAGCCTTCTGGCACGACCTGAGTTACAGTCAGTCATGGCGTTATGTAGTCATCCTAAGGAAGTCACGTACCAAGACACCGTTGTACTTATCCTTCTCAATGAAGGACGTGATGGTGAAACCCTTAGCGATCTCCACAAACATAGCGTTCGCCTCTATTAGAGTAGGACTCCAAAGCTTTAATTCCCTCAGCACACTTCCATCCTTGCTTCTGGTGAGTGCGTTACCAAGATTAAGCAACACCTGTGACAAAGCTGCTGTGCCTTGGTGTGGGGTCCCAAAGAAGCACAGGTGGATTACGGATGTTAGAAGATCACCCCATTGCGAGGGTCGCGTCTGGGCAATCACGAGAGCCTGATCCGATGTCAGATTACCTCCAGTATCGGGTGGCGAAGGAGTCGTACCTTCTTGATGACTATACCGCCTAGACTGTGGCCAAGGAATATTAACGGCCGTTTCGCCTGTCTCTTGTCAGCATGCCGGATCTGGGTTCGTGAGCGTTTCGCATACAGCCGGCCCGACTCTTTCATCTTTGAGTTCAGATAACAAGTTTTCAGCAAAGGTGAAGGACCTCTGTGTGGACGCTTTTGTGAACAAGCCAGCATCGTAACCGAATGTCATCACACGTGCAACCTTCGATTCGCGTGCAAATGCCTGTGGCAAAGAGTCCTTCAGCCAGCAGTGGTGATTAGCAGTCCAGGTACTTCGTGCATCTCCGCCTAATCCGTGAACCGCCACAATATCGACGTCTGGATCTGTTGTTGGCGGGTAGAGGACTTGGAGACCGAGTGTATCCTTCTACAGATAATCAGTACGCTCCATTCCTCAGCATAGGCACATCAGCGAGCACTTACAGGAATATTCTGTAACCCTTCAGCCTCGCCAACGGGTGCTTCCTTGGTGCGAGACGATGACATCCCAAAAACCATTGTTTATGATGCTGTTGAGACTTGAGTACACGACAAGGACTCACGCACGAAGGATGTCGGTTTTATTACAGTCTTCTGCCATGGCATAAACGCCGGAGATATCCTCACTTCGATTTGAACGCGGCACCGTACCGTCCAACTTAGCCGTAATGGCTGCACCGTACCGTCCAACTTAACCGTAATGGCTGCATGAGGAGGCTGGTCGAGACTGGCTGTTGGCACAGCTAATCCGAAAGTGCAAGCAAGAGAAATCCTTTGATCGTAATTCCCGCCAATTTTGCGCAGTATCGTTCAACTGCAGGCCTCGTGATAGAAGCCACATAGCGGGATGAATGCAAGCCTCGCAAATGGCAGTGCGTGTGACAATCACATAACTGGCTACGCGGGGTTGCGATTGCGGGCTATCGCGTAAATCGGCATCATCAAGGCCTAGGCTCGCAAGTGTGGCAGCCATATATGGCGGAATGGGCGGCTAGAAAGCCCAAACAGCGCGCAGAAGCTGCATACATGGAGTGCAGCCACCAACCTAGGGCTCCATTTGTACGGAGCACAGGCCACTAAAACACTGGAGGAAGTACATGTCAGGAGAAGACACAATTTCCTGCTCGTACTATACGTGCTCGCGTGAAACAACATCAATGTCCATCTATCAATGGAAGAATATGGAGCCCAGCAAGGCGCGATGCTGCGCGAAGTACTATAGGGCGCACCGTGACGCTGACATCACGAGGAACACAAGCATCGGGTATCTGTAGATCGAAAACGCAGTGAAGCAGATATTCAGAATGTGAAAACTACACAACGCAATCACATTCTAGACTCTTTTGTGTGTCAGCACTTGTAGCAAAATCCATGACAAGCGAGATGAAAACCGTGCAAGCTATACCTGCCTCTGCGGTGATGCTGCAAAGTCATGAAGAAGATCCCAATACAAAACGCGGGACTGTATGACCGCCTCCTTGACGTGATTCAAAAGATGTTCAGCTACGAGGATGAGACAAATTGGATGCTGGCTTTCTTGCATCCGTATCATCCAACAAGGCCTGACACATCTAGGTTCATGCAGATTTCGAAGTCCGATGCAACACACGTTCAAAGCTGGTTCAGACCTCTGAACTACCATGGTGGTCTTGACGCCCTGTTCACCATGTGTGCGCTTGCTCAGAGATGTTTGGCAGACGACCGAAGATCGGGTGCAACATGGGTGTTGAACAATGCTTACGACAGAGCACCGCATCTATTTTCTGGAGGTGCTACTCTCAAGTCCTTCAAGGCCAAAGCTTCTGCCGCCGCGCCAGCGCCAATCACGTGGTCGCCTTCAAAGACAGAACTGGAGAAAGGCGTACAAGTCGACCAAGACGGCAACATCAATTTCTCGCAAAAGGCCAGAGAGGCTTTAGACTATCCCAGCAGAGATTGGACCACCTTCGTCTGATTCCGTTGAGCACAAGCACCCATACATCGGCTACCTGTAGATTCTTCACCACGCTAAGGTAGAAAAAGTAGCTGTTACGTCCCCATCTTCAGTAGCTCATCTCAGATCATAGCAGTCCAAGCATTCACTAGTAATGTGTCAGTAAGCACCTCATACGGGGAAAAGCTGCCGCTTACATCCAAGCTCGCCTTGATCCATATCAATCACAACACGATACTTCCTCAGCAGATTCGTCCCAAGTACAGCAATACCTTCTTCTTCGGATGGCAAAATCGCAACCACGCAAACCGGGTGCCCATACACAAGCTGTTCGGAACTATACTCATCCCTCGTCAGCTTGACATCATTACCACCAATGTTCAAGACCAGGTCTGGCAGCTTCTCTCTGGCATTACAAGCGATCGAGGCACCATGGAAGAGACTGTTTGGCGTGGCACCGATGGCTTTGTATATCACTTCTGTGGTGCTGGGAGGCAATCTGATGGCCGGCTCGAGATCCAAGCGGCCGTAGACGGAGGTCAGTGGAAGGTGCAGCTTGATGTTTCCATTGAGTGAGATGGAGTCGAGTGGTACATGCCAGCTGTTGGCAAGACCTGGTTTTGTCGCGTTGGCAAACGGAATGCGAATTGAATCCTCAGAAGACTGTGGCGCGGCGCCGATCTTAAGCGAGCCTCGATCTTGGACGCTGTCCGGCAGGCTGAGGGTAAGGGTGTTGTGTTTGACCGCATGACTTCTCATGAGCTCATACAGGGGATTTGAAGCCGTCAGCGGCGAGTATGCTGATGTCTGAGCGTTTGGTGGCGCAAGACCAAGGGCGCTGTATCATTTAGCTTCGTCGCCATGCAATTCTGGACCGACAAGGGGTCTTACCCATCGGCCACAAATTCCATTACATAGTAGAACAAATCCTCTCCCTCGTACTTGTCTATCTCTCCGACTGTCGCATTACTGACCTCTACGCTCACAAGATGTAGTGTGTCAGCGGACACAATTCCACCAACAGTCCAGTCCTTAGGATGCACTTCGAATCTGTGACCAAGAGACTTCCGTGTTGCAGACCGTGCAGGATCATAAGTGTACCCTCTCCCGCAGTCTTGCTTGGAGCAAGCAGCGGAGCGGACGTATACGCCATTGAGGTTGAAGTTGAGCCATGCACGGAATGGCTGGGCTGCATTTCCGATGGCGACGGGCGTGTGGTAAACGGGGTAGCCGCCGATTGTAGACATTGAGATCTCGAGTGATGCTGGATGATCACCATTGAGGCTGTGTGGCGGTTCCGAAGTAGCCGGTCTGTCAGGCTTGTACTGGTCCAATACAATAGTTCCCCAGTGGGTGCCACGCCTCGGGGCTGGTATGCTTCGGAATGCATTGAGTGCATCTTCTGTCGTGAGGGATCGAAACAGGTCTTCTAGCTTTTGAGGATCTCCAAGAATTGCCAGCTCAGCGTGATTCGTAGCAGGTGTCTGCTTTCCCAGACTCTGTTGTAGTTCGTTCTGCCTTGAGATCTGGTGCTCTGGCAAGCTGAGCGTATGGGCGCCGGTGAGAGCCGTGACGACCAGGCCAAGGCATCGGAGAACAAAGCCTTCGACTCTCATCATGGAATTCGATCTTGGTCGGTGTCGTAAGTTACAATTTAGTGGCACGTTGACATTCGAGTAAGCAGCAAACTGTGATTATCAGCGAGCTGAACGATGATGATCCGTGCCGACGGATCGGCATTGTGCTGACATGCATCCTGCAGGGATGGAATATCTGCTTGGCGACGCCTTCTACAACCTCGTCAGTCTGTACAAAGAAAGCATTGGGCTCATACAAGATCATCTCAGTGTAAATCATGGTAGCTTTGCTGAAAGAAGAATTCCTTCTGTGATTCAATCCTGTATTTGCATTTGAGCAACTCTTCGGCTGCCGATGGCTTTGCTTTCCACCGCTAGATGGAATCACATCATGTATTTGCTGGCAATGATTCGAGATCAATAGTATCGAATGTTCTAGAAGAGCCCGAGTGTATAATCATTAAATGTATGTTCACGTACTCGTACACATAAATGTCCACATGGCAAATGCGACCCAATGGTCACAGTATTAGGGTTCGGGTAAGCACTCCGTCTTCAGGGTGAACTTGCCCGGTTCGAACAACATCAACGTACATCCAACAAATTAACCTGCCTCGTCTACAAAGTAGACTCCATGATGCGCCCTTGATGGACGTCAAAATTCAAGAGCGCCTAGACAGGATCATGGGACCCGCCAAGAAAGTCCAACCTTCGAAGAAGACCGCAAAGTTACCCGACAACTCCCAATGGCTCCTCGTCTTCAGCGCTCTCCTGGCGTTCCGAATCGTCAACGCGCTGACGATCAAGACATTCTTCCAACCGGATGAGTACTTCCAAGCTCTTGAGCCAGCGTGGAAGATTGCATTTGGTGGCGGGAGTGGTGCTTGGACGACATGGGTAGGCGGCAAACACGATTCGAAGTGGAAGACAAGCCCTAACACATTTGTAGGAATGGCGTGAAGGTTTGCGCACAGCGGTTCATCCATGGATTTTTGCCATCGTCTATAAAGTTGCCGACGCCATGTCTACACTAGAAGGCGCCACTCGTGCTGCCAGAGCGGAGGATATGCTCATTGCCCCTAAGATCGTCCAAGCAATCTTTGCAGCTTTGCTGGACTTTTATACGTGGAAGTTGAGCCAGAAGATCTATGGAGTTGGTAGTGCTGCATCAATGGCTACGGTATTTATCTTGACCTGATCTCTATGGCATTCCGACCTAAAAACTGACTGCCACAGCTTGCACTCACGGCCTTCAGCCCGTGGCAGTGGTATACGTCCACGCGGACATTCGCCAACTCATTTGAGACCACACTGACGGTCATTGCTCTAAACCTCTGGCCTTGGAACTGGTTCCTTGATGCGCCAGTGAACAATGGTCCACAATTGAATGTTCTAGATGACGGAGCTTCGCTCGAGTATGTTTCGAATTCTCCTGTGCCTAAAACGATCGGCGTTAACATGATCCCAGACTGAAGGACTTCCTTGATGGCAAGGAAGTGAAGGACGGATCTAGGCCATCCAGCTCGTCTTCCAGTCAAGCTGCCACGAGAGATGGCTCACATGACAAAGTGCCGACCACCATTTCTTCACGGCTCAACGCCGCCCTTGCAGCGGCTGCCATGGCTTGCATACTACGGCCCACAAACGGCATCATCTGGGTGACAATCACTGGGTTGACTGTGATACAGTACAGCAGTCTCACGAGATCCTTTGGCTTGGTTCGCAGTGCACTTGTAGTAGGGTAAGCATCGTCCTCTTTCCTCACCACTACAGCCTCCGCTAATCTCACTCCAGCACCGTCGTCCTCGGAGCATCCCTACTAGTTGACCAAAGCTTCTACGGGCAATGGACGATACCTCCCATTCGCTTCCTGTATCTGAACATCATGCAAGACCTGGCTGTCTTTTACGGAAGAAATCGCATCGACTACTACTTCACCGAAGGCCTACCCCTGCTTCTCACAACAGCCCTTCCATTCGCAGCAGTCGGAACGTGGTCTGGTCTCAGATCAGGCGTTGATCGTCCGCAGTTCGCAGGCTACGCGCAACGCCAGACTCTTCGCACTCTGGCTCTGGTAGTAGTGACCACAGTCCTGTCTTTCAGCATGATCGCGCATAAAGAAATGCGTTTCATCTATCCCGTCCTGCCAATCCTTCACGTCCTGGCGGCGAAACCTCTCGCAAACTTCTTCAAACCATTCCCATTACCGAGGTCGTACTTCAAACTTGCGATCCTCCTCCTTGGTCTCACCATCAATGTCTACATCGCAGCCTACGTCAGCACCATTCACCAACGCGGCGTCATCGACGTGATGCACTACCTCCGCCACGAAGCCGAACTAGACAACGGCGAAATCAGAAACACTTCAGTCGCCTTCCTTATGCCATGCCACAGCACCCCATGGAGAAGCCACCTCATTCACCCGGAGGTCAAAGCCTGGGCCCTAACCTGCGAACCACCCATCGACGTCCCACGCGAATATCGCGACGACTACCTCGACGAAGCAGACGTCTTCTACATGCACCCTGGCGGGTGGATCGACGCGAACATGGCCGACCGCAGTACCGTGTCCTCACCAGCGAGTTCAGGCCCAGCCAACAATGACATCAACAACCGCAGACGCAGGCCCTGGCCCGAGTACCTCGTCTTCTTCGAACATCTCGAACCAACAATGAACGCCATCCTCGACGGCACGCGCTACGAGGAATGCTGGCGCGGTTTCAACACGCACTGGCACGATGATGGACGGAGGAGGGGCGATGTCGTTGTGCGGTGTCTGCGGCAATAGCGGGAAACAAAATCATCGGTATGATGAACGGGGAACGGGGAATAGATAACCAGGCCAAGCTTTCTCTCAGCCTCCAAGCAAGCAAAAAAAAACAAAAATCTACCAAGGATCGGTAGATTGATTGACAGGAGACAGACAGAAGAGCCGCACCTTGCGTGACGCGATCACAGATGCGTTCGATTGTGTACAGCCTTACACTAACCAGTAGATCATAGCAATCCAATTGGCAGTCAACACGAACAAAAAGGCACACGTATCCACATCCTCCATTCTCCCAGGCAGCAGGCCTAGCACAGCCTCAAACTAACAGCCTCGTAAGGCAATTCAAGCTCAATGCGCATGCGCGTAATAAAGGTCCAAGGACTAAGGCCGGTTACCCGGCACCATGGTGCGCGGGCGGGCGGCCTTCGAGAAGGAATGTGGTGTTCGAAGCGATCGTTTGTAATAGCTCAAGTCCCATGTGGTGCCAGCGTGTGGCTGTGTTGGTATGGTTTGGTGCGCTAGCGGACGTCGGGGGCTGTGCAAGGCGAGAGGGAGGCATTGCTGTGCGGTGCGCGTGTTTCATGGTTCTGTTGATACTGCTTTTTCCGTGGAAGAGCGGCTGGACGGTATGCATATGCAGGTATGCAAGTGGTGTTATTCATGACGTCTGTTTGTTAGGTTGTTGACATGATTGGCGATTGGAGTGATTTGGTAGATGTAAGTGGAAGCTGAACGTTGGTGGCATTGGTATTTTGGGAATTATAAGTGGAATTGGAGCAGGGTTTCACGTGGTACATCACTATCTCTAGGCGCCGAAGCCCACTATGATGATCAAGTATTGAAATTATCATTGCCATTGAGTGTGAATATGGTATATCACTAACACGAACACCAACAAGATCTGATACTAGTGTCAGGTACGAAGTGTCAAGGTGAGACGAAGCTGAAGCCAAGCGGATCCGGTGAAGTGGGCGGCAGGTGGCAGCAGCAAGTGGGGCAGCGCATGAAGGTTTGGCGGGCGCTTGCGAGGGAGGAAGGAGCGATCATGATTCACGCAGTTGCCCATCAAACACTCAACCAACCCACTCGACAATCTGCCCATCGCACCACCGATCGCGCACACATTTTGAGCATACCATAATAGTCGCATGCAGTGATAGATTATCCCGCTATCGTTGCGTGATCCACCGCAGCATCATCATTGTCATTATTGGAAGGCGGAGCAACAGTCGATACTTTCGTCTCGTCCTGCGTGTCGGGAACGGAAGCTCCCATCATCGACGACAGACACGGGACGGTTCGTTGGCTGCGCCTCAATTCACTTCACTCGTCCCTCTTCACCACCCACCACCCACTGCACTGCACTACTAACTACCACTGCCACTGCTGCATGAGCACGCACGACGTCACCTGACCTGTCTGCTCGGGCTAAGCGCGATCCTTCGCGTGCAACAGACACAGCAGACCCAAACAGCACAAACACAGCGCTCGCTCGCCAGTGGTGACTGCGCCCGCCTCCACCTGCTGCTGCCCTAGCGCCGAACGCAGACAACCCAAACCTTTTGCTTGTGCCCAAGGCATCCTTCGCCCAAAACACTCCTCCTGCAGCAGAAGCTGTGCCAACCTTTGCGCCCGCGCTGCCAAAGCTTCCCGGGATAGCCTCAGCCTCACTACTGTCCTACCTCCGCCCGCCTGTCTGTCTGTCACTCCACCGCTGCTGCTGCTGCTGCTGCACACAACCCAAACCACCACCATGGACCCGAATGCGCGTGGCCGCTCGCCCTCGGCCAGCAATGCCTCCCATTTAAGGCACACTCCCTCCGCCTCGCCGCACCCGCCTTACAACAATCAATCCTTCGCCGACTCCAATCTACTGTCTCCCGACTCCTTCAACACCTTGAACAACACTGTGCCTTCGGCCCACTTCACAGATCCCACCTTCACCCAAGACTTCCAACACCAGCCCGACTACTCGCTGGGTCAGTTCAACAACAACAACTCCTTCCCGACACAGCAGCACCAGCAGCCCATCGTGCCTTCCCAGTCCAACGACGTGTCGAACCACACCTTCCTGCAGTCGGCGCATAGCGGCGACAATACATACAGCTTCACCCAGTCTGCGCAGAACCTCAATACCCACCTCACGCCTGGCGTGAGCAGTCACAGCACCACGCCGTCACCAGGCGCCAACGGCGCGAACATCAACGGCTTCCCTGGCTTCGATCTCAATCAGACCACCTTCGACCACAACACCTCGCTGGACCCCGCCTTGCTTGATCCTAACGGTCTCGACCTCTTTCAGCCGCAGCCTTCGCAGCTGAACAACGCTCTAGACCCCATGGCTACCTCCGCCTTACATTCGCATACTCCCACTCCCCCACACCTGTTTCCTGAGGTCTCACATCGGCAGTCGCTCAGCCCAAGCCCGCATGCGTCGCCCAATCCTCAAGCAGGATTCCAAAACATCGGCAACATGGGCAGGCCACGTGGTACGTCTGAGTCGCTTGATCCGTCAAGCGCTGCGTACCCACAGGGCAACGGAAACGAATGGTTAGGCATGGGAGGATACAGACATCAAAGATCGCCCTCGGATCAGCTATCGGACATATCTTCGGCGCACAATTCTCCGTACATGCAGACGCTTGACAGTTTTGATCATTCCTCGCCCATGCTAAACGCATCGACGGACCCCAGTTTCAGTGACGGTCTCGGTCTTGGACAATTTAGTCTCAACGATCCTCACCATGCGCAAAGCTATTATAGCCCTGGCCACAGTCCCCACATCTCACCTAGGCTCATGCCTCAGCAGAGCGAATTGCCGGCTTTCACTGCGGACAACAATTTTGGCATGGTTCCAGCCATGAGTGGACAATTCGTCCAGACCAACAACGAGGGATCTGAGATGTTCCCGAGTTATGGTCAAGATTCGTTCCCTTCATATGGCAATCAACCCACCAGTCCCAGCGATCTGGGCGCAGCAGATCAGATGAGCCCTCCGGAGATCAGCATTGACTATGCGCCACCCGCAAAGCAGAACAACGTCAATCCTCGCCCTTCCAGGAGCATTGGAGACGGAGAGACTTTGAGTCCACCAATCAGACGTAAGCTTCGCATTGTAGTGTGTGAAATACTCGTGTACTAATATCCGCTCCAGACCAAAGTCGCAACCGTATGCGTGCCAAGTCGGACTCTCACGCCGGCTCACGGCCAGCAACACCTTCAATCTCAGGCCGCGGACGTTCTCCTTCATTACAGCCACCGACTTCAGCAGCTTCTCTGTCTCCTTATGATGACAACTCAGTTTCTTCCCGGTCGTCTTCGCCTGCTAGGGGTCGCAATGGATCAGTAACGTCACGAAACGGTCGTAGCTCTAGTAACGCTTCCGATCAACGAGAGTACATTCTTGATCTTGCCAATCCTGAGCGTACACCCTCCAATGGCGCGGACAGCCGCAGGCAACAGAAGCATCCGGCTACCTTCCAGTGCAATCTATGTCCCAAGCGTTTCACCAGAGCTTACAACCTTCGCTCTCATCTCCGCACGCATACAGACGAACGTCCTTTCGTTTGCACGGTTTGTGGTAAAGCGTTCGCGCGTCAGCACGATCGCAAACGCCACGAGGGTCTGCATTCGGGTGAGAAGAAGTTCGTCTGTCGAGGCAACTTGCAGAGTGGCGCCAGTTGGGGTTGTGGGCGCAGATTCGCTCGGGCAGATGCTTTGGGTCGACACTTCAGATCAGAAGCCGGACGAGTCTGCATCAAGCCTTTGCTCGACGAGGAAGCCGCCGAAAGGCGAAAGGCCTGGCTCGAAGAGCAGCAGCAGGCTCAAGTTGCTGCAGGTTTGGTTGCGCCGCAGCCCGTGAACTCGCAGCCACACCTGGACATGATGGGCAACAATTTCCTCCTCCCTGCCGCGCTACTGCAGCAGTATCCAGCTCTTGCTGGGCTGGACTGGAACTCATTACACCAACAAGGCCCACCACCAGACGAGGAAGCTTACAGCGGACGAAGCTCCTTCGATGCATCGAGTGGCGGCGAGCTACACGAAGAGCTGAGCGAGAACGAAATCGGAACCTACCCTCAATCCGATCCCAACATGGGTGGCATGGGCGGCGGCATGAACATGGGCCAAAATTTCGGTATGCAACAGAACCAACAGCAGCAGCCGACGCAGAACTTCGGCAGCCACGCGGCAGACTACATGAACGGCTTCGAGGGCCGATGACCTTGACGATGACGAATGTAACGCCACCATATACCAACGAAACGAAGGAAGCGAAGTTCTTGACGCGATGCGTGTGCTGTTTTTGTCCGGATTCTATAACGACTTTTCCTGCTGCGGCTGCCCGATATCTCTCTCCTACGGGATTCGACGACTCGGTCTGACTGCCAGCTACGAGTGTTTGCCTTTTTTCGTTCTTCATTGGGGATACATATTCTTACTTCGATACCACTGGATGTTTTGCTTGGGGTATAGACGGGGCTATCTGGTCATTTGACTTCTGTTCTTTTCCTACTTTTTTTTCCTTGCCCGTTTTGACCGGGCGGGCTGAACGCATTTCACTTTCCTTTGTTCCCTTTGGGGAAGGATTGGATGAGGGCGGATGATTGGAGACGTTGGTTGCTTAGATGATACCACTTTCGCTGAGAGCGAGAACTTTCTATGAATTCACACCATTTCATTCCAACCCTTGGACCTCACCGTCATCTTCTCTCGTTTCACACAAACACCAACATTGAGACCCCTGTCAAGACGACTCTCACTGACGAGGAAAATGTACTCGGGGGGTTGCCACACGCTCGAGCCATGATGATTCGACACACAAAGTACGTATGCACCTGCTGCCGCCCGTCGTCTCACACCGCCAGTATCTAGCCCGCCCGTCGACTTGGGCAGATCACAAGTTTTGGATGGTTTTTTTTTTGGGAGCTCACTTGACGATCGTGAGTGCGGAAACAATGGAGGGTTCAACGGAAGAACCGCTACTTTGAAAAAAGGGCTTGGAAGGGAAGGGGGGGCCGGGCCAGGCCAGGCCACTCATCACAGTCCCAGCCTCCTCCCAAATCCTGGCCAGTTACACAACAAAGGCAACCGACAGGAAAGGAAGATTTGATGAATATATGTGGATGGTTACCATCTCATCGCCCCTGGACAAGCCACGATGGTGCCGCAGCACAGAAGAACGCCACGCCGGCGACGCGCGAACCGAGACACCTTCACCGCAACCGCTTGCTAAACGGCAGGACCAAGAGCAGCACCAGCGGCACCCCGAAGGCCATCAGCGGCGCTCCTCCGTACATCAACACGATCGCTCGGATCGTAGGGCCAGACAGGGCGATTCCGAATGGGAGCATCCCGACGACTACCAAGCCCACGCTGGAGATCGCGGCGAGCAGGCACCAGAAGACGGCGACGACGGCTTTGGATGTCATCAGATGGTCGACAATGGGGTCGTGCGAGGCGTGGGGTTGGATTTGGAGCTTGGGCTGGAAAGTCGAGGGGTCGTTGAGGCGGAGGGCCGATTGCAGGTTTGGATAGCTGGCAGGAGGCGGTTTGGCGGTTTCGGTGGTAATGAGGGTTTGGGTGGCTTGGGGTTTGTTGTCTTCTGCGTGGGAAACTTGTGGTTGGTCAGTGGAGGGATCAGAGGGGGCGGCATGTTCGAGTTTGGAATGGAGGTAGGGGTTCCGTACTTGTAGAGAGCTCTAGCGCCGCCATGACGGGAAGGATCAACAGAAGCAAGGGCACCAGTTGACCGAATGTCAAGCTACTCTCGCCGGATATCACATCGGGAGACACGTATTTGCGGGTCATGATGATGCTGGTAATACCGTACGGTAACGACAGAAGTAAAAACACGATCGACGCAGCAAAAGACTCGGCGAACTCGGCATAGACGACAAGAGTGAGGTAGTAGACTGTCAGGAGTCTGTAAGCTAACCATGTGAGCCAACGAGGCCGGCGACTTAGAATGGATCGACGCATCGAGCGTTCGATTGCTGCTTGAGGCTTGGCCACCAACCATTTGCGGATCCAGCTTCTAGATGGGTCGAAGAGCTGACTGAGCTTCCAAGCGTAAGCAAACAATAGCATGACCAGGGTGATACACCAGCTCGGATCGTAGCCGCGGAACGACTGTTTGGTCATCTGTGTCAACGAGCGCGACTGAGTCCAGCAGCACTTCGCTGGAACATAGAGCGCACTCAAGCCTCCTCGAGTAGGCCACGTTGCGGTCGACAAGAGCACCAGAAGGATCAGCATTCCTGCGACTCTGAGGTTGCGAAGCACCGGGTTCTTGTTGAGGACGTCTCTCAGGAGGGTCAGGGAAGCGATATGAACAGAAGAACTCAGCAGTGCTAGCCACACTATCATATGCCAATGGTATAGAGTCAAGTTGTGGTTCGCCATCTCGTAGTACCCGGCGACAAGAATAGCAAGGCCTGTAACGAGTTGCTGGTCGCTAAGAGACATCATGACCCTTTCGGTGACTCTTCGCCACCGAGAATGCTCGTTGCGACTGTTCGCTCGGAAAATCTGTCTGTCAACACGTCGCAGGTGGTGTTCGGGCAAAAGTCCACCAGTGTATGCTAGGATTGCAAGGATGACCACAGCACAGGCTGTGATTAAGAAGGCTAACAAGATCTTCTATGGCGTTAGCCTCAATGGGACCACAGCACCACGCCGTCAGGGTGCATACCCCGATTCCTGCAATATCCGGGTTGGGGCTGGGATCATCGAAATGGACGAACGTGTAGCGCTTCGATTCCTGGTAGAAATTCTCGCAGGTCAAGGGCATGTCTACCACGACGTCGAATGCGACCATCTCTACCACAACGGCATGTTCCGTGGGATGTGGCGAGATCGAAGTACGTGTGCTGATGATCGTAATGGCATCTCTGGTGACAGTTGCGGTGAAACTCTCCGCAAGCGACAAAGTACTCCTTGTTTGGGCAGCGGTGGTCGTGAGTGTTGAAAGCAGAGACATGTCTCGTAGGCAAATCGAATGCCAGGAGGAGTCTGAGAGGCATAGGCGTGGTTACAGGCAGCCTGTACATATATCTTGAAGGAATGGAATACGACAGCCTCAGCTTACGAATACACCAGGATTATGCACTGTGTCGATCATATCTGCGTACACAGCCCACCACCTGGTCGTAAGTAAACCTTGGCGCCTTGTTACGCGAACGATGTGTCGGGGGGTTGATTGACGCCCAGTGATATACTAGACTGCAGGTGTCTCGTAGCCATGTATGCAAATCGTGGTATGTATCCTGGCTCAGTCAATTTGTCCAATATTGATATTACCTAAGCTGCCTCCGAAACAAGCGATGTGATGTCAAATTGTTTCCTTTCAATTCAATTGGTTCGGATTTCCCGAGTGAAGGGTAAGTACTCTTATGCTCGTAGGCTCTAGTTTACAGAAGATGGTGCATGCACGTGCTTCTGTCCTGTTGATATCGAAGTCCGTGACAGCAACGATGATGTCGCCGTTCACGCTTGATGTCTCATGTTTCAGCACAGACTCAAGGCCCCCACTTTTCTTCAATACTTAGCGCCATCTTGCTCCAACCTGATCCATGCAGGTCCGGCGCCGTGCTACGTTGATAAACACAAAACAACTCACTTCTTACCACTCACTCACCACAAGCTCCATAATCGCGCATACATCTCTCCATCGCACAACCTTGACAACCCTCCCAACCAACACCCATCACAACCAAGAAAACCGCAAACATGGCCACAATCTCCACCTTCGTACGCCCTCCCCACCCTCATCCTCCAAACCACCCCAAACAAATAACACCAACTAACATATCCCCACTCAACAGCCCCTAACAACAACCCGCCTCACCCAAATCGCCACAGACGCCTGCTCCTCCGCCCTCTCCACCGCAACAACCTACCACCACGACAGCACCGCATCCTGGAACAACGCCATCATCAACTCCATTCTGCAGTCCCTCATCTCCGAAACCTCCGCAGCCCACGAACAGCAGCAGCAGGCCTCAGAAGACAGCACCGCTGCCGCAGATGGCAGCCGCTACAAGTTCGCCGTCAACAGCACTATCATCCAGCACTTGAGCGATCCTAGGAGCGCGGGCAGCGAGGCGGACGCTTCTGCTGCTCCTTCAGACGAGGGCGCGCCGCAGAAGAGCGTGGGCCGCCGCGGCATGCACAGCGCGAGCGGAGCGTACTGGAACAACGAGCGCGACGGGATGTGGAGTTTCAAGTACGAGGGCGGAGAGAGCAAGGGGATGGACATTGTGGTGAGCATCATGTGGATTGGCGTTTGAAGTGCGCTCCGTCTCTCCGCGCCATCAGGCTTGGAATTGGCTGGATGGTGGCTGAGAGTGGTGTTCCTTTCTTTATTTCTATTCCCCTCTCTTTCTTTGACTGGAAAATGTTGCGCAAATGAGCTATTTGTGGACAGCAAAGACGATGTGTGTTATAAACTCATGTAGAGCAAAATGGACAGATATATATATTTTGTGCAGAACAATTTTAGTGAGCGCAGTGCTTGGATATGAGGATCATGCCGGGACTCAGTTTATTGGTTATCAAATGAATGTTACAAGCGATCGCGTGAGTTGGCCGTATGACAACTTAGGATATGTATAGCCATTCGCTGATAAGCTCGAAAGACGCGGCAGAAATGCCCAGGGGACCTGATTGGCACACCAGAGTGCTTAGCGGACTTGGAGATGTGATCTGTCGCAAATATGTTGCACCCGGTATCTAAAAGGCTAGAGAAAACTAAAACAAGACAAAGAGAACACATGCCAAACCCAAGGAAATACTTTCAAACGCTGCGCTGTGAGCAGCAACACGCCACAAACGCTGTACGAGAGAATCGCAGGGGTGCGAAACATGTTACGCTTCGATGATCGACTCGCAGATATTGAGAGGCCGAGAACTCTCATTACTTCCCACAAGGAATCGCGCCGGCTCAGGCATTGGGCCTTTCTTCGTCCATTCCCTCCCGCCAAATTTCATGTCATCAATTTTGGGTTTACCACCCATTATCCATCATGGACCCCTTCCTTGTGTCCTTGCTCTGATAGGCTCTTCTCGCAATGGTGACGACCATCTAGAAGAAGAAGTAGGCGATAAGGAAGCACAGCAGGCAGAGCAGCGCAACGATCTGCACCGAGACGCCACCAGCGCTGGGCGCCTTCGCGGCAAGGCTATCCTGGGAAGTGCTCTTCTCTCCGCTGCCTGCCACGTTCCTCTGACGCAGACCAGAGGATGCCTGCTCCTGTAACCGCGCAATCGTGGCCTTGGCCTCGTCGAGTTGACGGCGGACGTCGTCTTGCGAAGTGGGAATGGCGGAAGATACAGCTGCTGCTGCGCCGGCGAAGCCAGAAGACTGTGCGGGGTTGTGTGCGCTGTTGACTGCGTCGCCGCGGCTCTTTGCGCCGTCAGGCTTCTCATCATAGGTAGAGACAGGACCGACAGGGTTGGAGCGCTGGGGTGTCAGGGCTTGTGGGCTGGGACTGGAGTAGGCGGGAGGGTGGTCCTCGCTGTAAATGGAGTTGTCAAGGTTGGAAGCAGCAGAGGACGCAACGCCATTGCTCTGGTGTTGTTGGCCGTCTGAGGGCAGGAAGACCACACGGATCTTCTTCTCTTGGATGGAAGACTTGGCAGTGCTTTCAATGCCAGACCAGATTTGAGAGACAGTGAGGCCGTCGGCGGTGTCGGCGGGAATGGCGACGGATTGGACGAGGAACTTGTCTTTGCAGCGGACGTCGAGGGGAGGGTCCTCCTTCATGGTCTGAAGGAGAACCTGGATTTCAACATGGCCAGAGGGCTCGATGCGGCCGGAGTTGGGTCGTACGCAGTACCTGGGGGAGGATGTGTTAGAGGTGGCCGGGATATTGAAGGATGTCGAGATAGACGTACTGCTTGGGTGCTGTGGTCTTGACCTTGAAGGCGATAGGAGAGCTTGTAGGGTTGGAGAGGCGCAAGATCTGGGAGACTTCGTGGGTGAAAGGGCCTGTTCGCGGCGGATATGTCAGCCAGGTGGTCGCAAGCTGGACTGGCTATCTGGCCAGTTGGGTGGTGGGATCAGGCAGACATACGCTTGAAGCCGAGCTCGGATGGTGACAGTTCGACAGCCATGGTGTAGGATATATTAGGTAGGTCGGTTTGGTATGGCACGTGTGGTGGGTTGAGGGCGGGAGATCAGTGGGTTATGGTGTCTGTGGAAGGCCGGGGATGGTGCAGTGTGTCGTTATGGCGATTGGTGCGTGCGAGCAAGCAAGCAAGCAAGCGGAGGGGCAACGATTGCGTGAGGCGGGCTTGGAACAGATAGGGAGATGTCTTGGGTGCACGAGGTTGAAGAAACAGTCTAATGTTTGTTGGAGGGAGAAGTTGAGAGTCGCAGTGCAATGGCGTGCAGTGAAGATGACGCAGGAGGATTGATCTGTTACCAAGGTGCGACAATCCGGCAGTGCCATGAGCGAAGCTCCATCGATCAAGGGACTGGACTGCTGGCTGCTGGCTGCTGGCACTCTCCGGAGGTCCGCCAAACATCCCTGCTACGTCACGAGCGTCACCACCAACCCCAGCCGGCCGGCAAACCCATTCACTGACACTCCCACCACCGAGTCCAGTGCGAGCACGAGCCAACAAGAACACGTGAACCGAGCTTGTGAACGCGAGGACAGCTACGCCACCTAGAATCACGACTGCACTTGACTTTCCCTCCTCACGCCCATTTATCAGCAACACTTTTCTCTCTCTACCACCACGACCCCACTACCACACTACACCTGTCTGCGCCCACACACGCACTCTCGCTACCTCAACACCACCAACCACAAACTACCCACCACCCGCCCACCATGTCCACCGACCTCTCCAACCTAGTCGACATGGGCTTCGACAAAGAAAAAGCCGAGCTCGCCCTCCAGAAATCCGGCAACCTCACCGCCGCCATCGACTGGCTCGACAAGAACGCCGACAAATCCATCGACGACCTCAAAGCAGACGCCGCCGCCGACGACGACAACCCAGCCCTCGAAGCCGGCGAGCAAGCCCGCAGCATGGTCTGCAACGACTGCGGCAAGAAATTCCGCGGCATGTCGCAAGCGCAATTCCACGCCGAAAAGTCCGGCCACGACGACTTCGCCGAGTCCGCCGAAGAGCTCGCTCCCTTGACCGAAGAAGAAAAAGCCGCCCGTCTGCAAGAATTACGTGAGAAATTGGCTCTCAAGCGCGCTGGACAGGCGGAGGAGGATAAGAAGGCGCAGCTGCGCAACGAGCAGATCCGCAAGAAGCACACGCGCGAGAACGACGATGCGAAAGAGGAGTTGCGGAAGAAGGAGCAGATGAAAGAGCAGAAGCAGAAGAAGCAGGAGAAGCTCGACGATGCGGCGGCGAAGAAGCGTATCAAGGACCAGATCGAAGCCGACAAGCGGGCGCGTAAGGCTAAAGCCGACGAGGAGAAGGCCATGCGTGCCAACCCGGATGCCTACAATCCTGGAGCTGCTGCGACGCCTGCTGCTGCGGCGGCGCCAAAGGTCACTGCCAACCACTCTGAGGCGAGACTTAGATTGCAGACTGCGAGCGGGAACGTGATGAAGACTTTCCCTGCGGAGACTACGTTGTTCGAGGTCGCACATGCTCTGGCCGAGGAGAGTGGCGTGCAGGCTAGCAGCTTCACGCAGAACTTTCCCAAGAAAGTGTGGGATCAGGGCGACTTTGGCATGACATTGAAGGAGGCTGGTCTGGCTCCTAGTGCGGCGTTGATTGTGAAATGATTGTGGATTTCTTGCTGATTTTCAAGACTGAGTGTGAAGATTTGTGCTTGGGTAAAGCGTCGGCGTTGGGAGGGGAGAGATATACCATGAAAGCAGGGAACGATACGAACGATGCATGATGCTTGATGACGAGGTGAAGAATAAATGAGAAGAACAAAGGAATTCGCATTACCAAAAACGCCGGACATGTGGGGACGCCGATAGAGTCTATGAGTGCCATGAATGAAGAGCAAGCATAAACCTTTTTGAACATCGCTGAACAGATAAAAAATTACAGGAGCGTCGTCAAGCTCTAGTTCTTCTTCGCCTTCTTCGTCTTGCTCTTGGGGTCTTTGCTGGCGGAGCGCTTCTTGGGCTTCTCCTCTGTCACAGTGACCTTGACGGGCTCCTCTGTCACAACCTTGACAGCGACTTCAGGGACGGCAGCCTCGATAGCCTTGGTCTCCTCGTCCGCTTGCTTCAACACTTTCTGCTCGGGCACGCTCGACACAGCCTTGACAGCGGGCATGTCAAACTCGTATCCAAGCTCCTTCAGCTTCTCCGCCTTCTCCAAACGCTTCTGCTCTTCCCTCTCCACCCTCTTCTCCCAGCCCTCTCTGCCCATACCCTTCTTTAGCCTGATGCCCTCGAGCTTGTTCTTAGGCGCAATGCGCTTCTTGCCCTCACCCTTCCAGAAGTCCTCCGTAATCTGCTCGTCCGGCACCCTCCTCGCCTGCATGATGTGTCCAAACAGCAAGTACTTGTCCATAGTCTTAGCAACAATATCCGCCACGCCCGACGACGCAAACTCGATGAACGCAAAGTGCTTGCTCTTGCCCGTCTTGCGGTTGCGCGCCAGGCGCAGGTGGTTGATCGTGCCGAACTGCTCGAGGTACGCGCGCATCTGCGGCTCGAAGAAGCCGTGCGGCAGGCGCGACATGTGCACCGTGCCGGGCTGCGTGTCCGGGTTGTGCTCGCTGATGCCGGTCTTCTTGCGGATGTGCTTCTGGACGTGCTTGACAATGGGCGCGTTGGGGATCTCGGCGATGGCGATCGCGCGCTCCTCTTCTTCTTCGTCGGCTTCGTCTTCGCTGCTGGAGAAGCCGGCGAGGAGCTCGGCGGTTTGGTCGGCGGTGAGCTCGGTGTCGGATGCGGGCTCGTCGTCCTCTTCGACTTCGACTTCCTTCACGGCGACGGCGGGCTTGTTGGCGGGCTTCTTTGCCTTGACGGCGGTCTTCTCCTTCTTGGCGCCATTGTCCTTCTTCTTCTCCACCACCTTGGTGGCAGCAGCAGTCTCGACCTTGGCTTTGGATCCTTTAAGGGCAGATTTCAAGGGCGCGGGCTTCTCAACTGCAGGCGCAGTCTTTGCCTTCTTGGTCGCCGTCGCGGCAGCGTCGACGCTCTTGCGCTTCTTGTCCACGGCCATTATGTGTGTAACGGTTGTTGTATAGTGGTGTGAAGTGAGGGTAAGCTCGTTCCCGCGCAACTTTGAGACGAGCAGGGTGGTTTGCAACTTTTCTCTGTGAAGCCCGGGCGCCGAGGCAAGTTGGCCGAGAGATTTTGGGCTGGGCTGGGGAAGCGGCGATTGACCCTTGCTCGCTTGGACTCCAGCTTCACGTGCTTCTGGGCTTGCGACTTGACTTGACTTTTGACCCACCCGACTATTTTACGTTCACTGAAAAGAAACAATACTCTACAACATGAAGGGTGACAACCTATCACACGAGGAGGTCTGGGATGACTCGGCGTTGCAAGACTCATGGGATGATGCATTGGCAGAATATAAGGTTTGCCTTTCCCGTCTTCCTGTTTACGATGTTCAATATACTCATATGAAGTGAAGAAATACCACAGCCTGGCTGCCAAAGGAGAGCAGGTCGACGTCAGCGAGCTCACTAAAACCGAGCATACCGAAGTCACTGCAGCGGAGCCTGTGACCAACAACCAAGAACCATCGCCATCAAACGGCGTGGCAAGCCAAATTATCGAACAACCACAAACGACCACAGGCGCGCAAGCCGCCAAAGAATCAACAGTGACCAGACCACCCGTTGCTGCTGCTCAAGCTGCTCCTGGGACGACTTCTCGTACTCCCGCTGTGGGCGGAACCATGCCACAGGCTCTGCTAAGTTCTGGTAATTGTCATTGTTGTTGATGTTGCGAAGAGCAAACGGCTGACTGGGATTGCAGTACAAGACGAAGGCTTAAAGAACCTCATGATGAGCTGGTATTATGCCGGCTACTATACGGGCTTACTAGAAGGCCAACAGAAGGCTTATGCGAGCATGCAGGAGGGTGGGTGAGCTTTCCACCCAGTGAAGAGACCACGAGAACGTGGTATCCAGCAGACGATCATGTGCGAAACTCTTTAGCTACAGGATGTTCGTCATGAAGCGGAACCATGGGGTCCTTGAACGTGAACGTACCTGTCTTCGCATGCAACGATTATGCATCGCAGAAGCCCAGGCTACGATATCAACCACATCGAGGTATTACCAGAGAAGCGGACCGAAAGGCAGCTCTGGCTGAGCCTGACTGGCTTTTACCAGCGGAAAGCCTCACGTCGTCTCTGACGAAGTTGAGAGGAAAGGTGCGTTCGACACATGATGAGCCTCCCATGTCCTGCGCTACTGCACCTTGCACACTGGCATTTCTCAAGAACCCTAGACTATCAAGACTCACTGTGAAATCGAGTCTCGTGGTTGAAGGAGAAAGCCCAAGTGTCTGCATCTGCTAGATTAACCGTTACTTAATCTGCAGTAACGCTATACACAAATATCGTATTCCGAACTACGTCAGCTTTCATTCTCAACTTTCGTTCTCTATCACTAATACTTGACAAAAGTAAGCCCGGTGTAAGCATGCGTCGGGCCCTCGTAGATCTTTTCCTTCAATCCTCCTTCAGGATCACACTTCCAGAGTCTGCCAGCCATATCTGCAACATACAAGCAATTCCTCTCGCGGTCAAATTTGAGGCCAATGCCTTCGCCTAAACCTTGAGCGATCTGAAGATACTGCGTCAGTAATGCATTCTTACAAAGCGGCCTCACAGTTACTGTGTTCACTTACGATCTGTCGTCCCAAAGCCTTCTCCGCCGCAGGAGCATCGCCAAACATCTGCTTCTTGTTCAACGTGTTGCCGAGCGGCAGCTCGCCGCGGTCAGTCCAGAACAAGAAACCAGATTCATCGTCCATCTCAAGATCGATACATTCGGGAAGCTTTTCCTGGATGATCTCAATATCCTTGCGGTCTGAGGCTGTGCTACCCTTCGGCATGTCCAACGAAGCAGAGTAGATCGTGCCGTCAGAGGCTTTCGAACCGCCCTTCTGCGTCCACATGAACTTGTTGAGCTTCCTAGACACTGTGATGCCAACAGGCCAGTTGTGCTGAACTGCAGCCTTGTCTGGCTCATTCCTCCAGTCTCCGGTCTCGATCAAAGTCTCGTGCTCGGAGCCGTCGAGATTGGATCGCATGACTCTGAGACCTTCGCGGTCGCAGAAGTACAACTTCTTCGCTGTCTGGTCGATGTGCAATTGCTTTGGCGTGTGGACTTGGCCGGAGGGAACGACCGTCTTGACATCACTGCCATCAAGCTTCGCCGACAAGACAGTACCATCGTTCTCGCTCGGCACGCCCATATTAGTCCAGTACATCCTCCCATCGCACGTATCAATACCATCCGGCATGGGCAGATTCCTAACAAGAGCAACAGGTTTGCTCGCGCGATCCTCCGCTGTGATCGAGAGAATTTCACCGGCGTTCAGAATATCTTTCATTGATTTGCCGCCGAGCGGCTCGCCTAGTCCGATGTTGAGGAATAGGATTTTGGTTCGGGAGCCTGGTGCTGGTGGGGCGTAGAGGCCGCCTTTGTCGCTTTTGAGACCCAGCTTGCCGGGTTTGATGTAATTTTCTTGCAGCCATGAGAGTGAGCTTGTTGGGAGGCCGCGTTCGTCGACGTAGTGTTGCTCGATGTGCTCTACGGTGTCGAGGCCGACGCCATCTGTGGGAGTAGTCATGTCAGCAAAAGTGTCCTAGACACATAACAGCGGCAGTGGCGATTGATGAACTAACTGCACATTGTGTTAGCAAAGCTATAGTATCAACGTTTCGGAGGAGCTTTGCTTACCCCATCATGGCGCAAGGTCCAATCAAGCTGTTGTACTGTTCCCTCCAAATCCCATCGATGACTTCCGGCGTCGAGACGCCTTCGGCCAGCACAGCCATCACTTCGCGCTTGATCGCCGCCCAGATTCTGTTGAAGATGAAACCGGAGGATTCCTTTAGAGCTGTGACCGGATGGAGGCCAGCTTCCCTATGTCTGGCTTCCACGAACTGGAAGATCTCTGGAGAAGTGTGTCCGCTCGTCATAAGCTCAACGATGGTTGCCTGCAACGAGATTAGTCCAAATGTCGGTGGATGGCGTCTGTGGTATTTTGTTACCTGAGGAGGCATCATGAAGTGAGTGTTCAGCACCCTCGTCTTAGTGCTATCCTTGACTTTCGACAACAGCTCGCCAGATTTGAACGACGAGCTGTTAGTAGCAAGAATACAATCCGATGGCGCATGTTTCTCCAAATCCGCAAATGTGGACTCCTTCAACGGGAGGACCTCAGGAACAGCCTCAAACACCAACCAGCAGTCTTTGACAGCTTCAGCTAGATCTTCGAATGCCTCGCTGGTGCCTGGCGATTTAGGCGGAGTAGCGATCAGCGCTGTGAACGACGACAAGTTCTCGTTGATGTACTTCACGGCATCGTCTCTTGATTTGGCGGATGGGTCGCGGATGCGGACTTGCCAGCCTGCTGCGACGAAACATGCTGCTATGCGGCGTCCGAGAACTCCTCCGCCGAGGACACAGATTGGTCTCTTCTCATAGTTGGTCGGAGGTGACCATTGGCTCGACATGGTTAGTGTGTTGAATCTGACGGGTCGTGGCGATGTCGGTCAATGTGAATTTTGGTGCGAAAGCGCCTTGATCGTTTAAAGAAAAACATCTCTTATGTACGATTGACACATGTCAAACATCAGAAGTACGTGACCCGGTTCGAGCCGTGAGACCCGATGCGTCGATTACATCAGACAGTACAGAAAGGTAAATCGAGCTCGAACAAGTCGCGCTGGGATGACGCGTTGGCTCTCTGAGACAGGGCCTCGGTAACTTCACAGAGAGTACCGATGACTTATGTGCTTAGTACTGGTGCTTAGCATGCCTTGTGCGATCTGCATGCATGAATCAGGCCATGTGGGAATGGGACTGTGCAGCCGCATTCATCCGGCCAATGCAAATCGTAAATGGTTGAGATCGTCTTACCTTTCAACTAGGCTTATATCAGAATGTCTCCGAGGTACCTCGGAATCATACCTCGGAGTGGTCTCGATGGCATTTACGCCACAATAATCCATTGATCTCACGATTTGAGATTGATGGAAAATAACACGTGAATTGTGCCATGCCCTTGATCGATGCAACGTAACAGGCTTGATTGGAGGCATCATTCCTATGGCTTTCGAGGACCGTTACGTATTCGACAGTTTGTGAGGGCGATTGTAGTCTCGACGTCTGAATCCCGGTCGATGAGTACGTTCTTAGAATCGCTGTACAAATTGTTCGCTTAGGCGTTCGTGTAGTGAGGCCTTGTCTCGGCGTTTTGATGACATTCGAGGTTTTCGGATGCTCTACATTACGAACATTCTATGCCACGAGTGTTACCGCACTCTACGTACACTGCAGAGACTCCACTTCCCACCCAGAGGTCCTCTACACACCAAGATACTTTGCTTCGAGCTCAGAAGCAGAAGATCTGATCGCTCATCTTGCTCACGCTGCCCGGTTCCTTCCATCCCAATTCTACCAGATTATTCTTTGTCGCATTGACGAGTCCAGGAGGACCACACAACAACATCTTGTTGTGTTCCAAGACTTCTGGCATCTTCTGCTTCAGAACGTCTTTGTCGATATGCCCAGTTCCGTATTGCCAGCCAGCCGGTGGCTTGTCGAGCATGTAGTAGACTTCGAACTGGCCGTTCGATGCTGCGGCAAACGAATCCAGCTTCTTGCGAAGCATGATATCAGCCTCCGATCGATTCGCGTACAGCAACCTCAGTTTAGTGTTGTCGGTCTTGTCTTCACAGACTGCACGAATGATCTGGAACAGTGGCGTGATGCCGGTACCTCCACCGACTAGTCCGAGCTCTTTGCTCATTCCCTTGCGGTACTTCATCGCGCCCTTCGGTCCTCTGATATCGACTTGGTCGCCAGGCTGAAGCTTCTTGAGGTAGTTGCCAAGTTGACCGTCAGGGTAGATCCTTATCAGCAGCTCAAGTCTACCGAGATCGCGATTGTTCGAGATGGGTGTATAGCTTCGCGTGACCGAATGATCATCGACGGTGCCTCGTATTGCGATGTGTTGTCCAATTGGCAGACCTAACACTGAGGTTGATTTCGGAAGATCGAACACGAAGCGGAAAATGCCTTCTGAAAGTTCGACTTTGTCGCGCAATGCAAATTTGCGGTAAGTCGAAGGTGCGATGACACCAGTGGGATAGTCGGCTGAGGCAATTCCGTTGTTGGATGCCCTGTGGGCAGGTAGCTTCGAGAAATCCACTTCGAGATTGAAGAACCTGGAGAGGTACATGGCAGACGCGATACCAACTACAGAGGCAGTCACACTCGCAAGCAAGAATCCTTCCAAGAAGCCGCCACCGCCGACAGAGTGCTTGAGATGGTGGCCGAATGCTGGAAGAGCCATGTTCGTGTGGCGAGCGAAGTACACAAGTGCAGCGGTGCCGACTGCGAATGCTCCCAGTTCGACTCGTGGGTCCAGAAGGTAGTTCGATTTCTGGCGTTCAGCTTTTGCCTGCGGACTTGACCTTACGACTGAAACAGTCGGTGTTTTGTCAGGCTCTGAGTCTTCACTCGGCGCGCCTTCCAGGTGGCCGACTAGAAAAGGGTGCATGATTTCTCGTGCATCTTCGCTGTGTCCAACCTGCTAAAAGTCAGCAAGACAATCACTTTTTGAGGTCAAGTGATACTCACGTCTTCATAAGCACTTGTAGCATCCGTTCCAGCGACTTCCATCAGGGCATCTGGCCCGCCGGGATGGTCGCGAGAATATTCCGTGACATTGTACACTGATGTCTCCAATTAGTTTTGTGATTGATTGATGCCCATATAAAGCCTGCTCACCTCCGCCATGAATCACCATCCAAAGGTCGTTTTTGGTATTATGTTTCTTGACATCATCAAGCGACAGCAGAGGCACCTCAACCTCTGTCTTCCAGTTCGCTTTCAGTTCCTTACGCTCAGAAGATGCTTCCGACATAATGACTTGTCTGATGGGTACCTAGGTGGTGTCGAAAGGTGTAGACAGTGTATGAGATGAAGGTTTATTACAGATTGAGGCTCGCCTTGTTGCGCACTTACATAAGGTCCGATCATGCGGGCTAATGGATGGATCACAAGTATCCCGTGCGCCTCCTAGGCTTTCATGTGTGTCAAGGCGGTGATGGCAGAAGGCAGAAACAAGCTCTAAGCCAGATCGACAGGCCCGATCGCCTTCGATCAGCATCAAGGTACAACGGTATACCAACCTCGGCAGCGAGGTTTCTTACCATTTGCGAGCATCTGATTCTATCTCACCTCGGTTCCTCAGGGTACGAATGTGTTGGGAAAACAGTACGGAGTCTCATCGTGTTGAAGGATACGTCTTCAAGGCATCTAGACCATGCGGGCGTCCGGGTGTCTAGTGAGCCTCGGTCGTTATTGGAAAGACACCATCGCCTTGTAATGTGATTAGGATCGACCTTACTCATCATGGCAAGTACAAGAAAGTTGAGATGTCTCAGTCAAAGTATACCACTAATAAGCTTTGTAGCTCGTCATAGGCGTTGACAAGCTCGACGTAAGCTTCTGACCGATCCTCCGGCCACACCCGGTTGTGTCGCAACCAATGATTACCGTGAAACCATTATTTGTGTACGTGCCTATAGTAGCCAATGGTCCGAGAGGTAAGGTAATCATGCATCTCGAAAGTGACATCATTGGTACTGATCAGAACCGACGACCGAGGCGAACACAACATGTTCCAGTAAGAGAGCACGTCGGCGGAGCCCATATGGTGATCAGCGAATGTGGCAGGCTATTCAGATGTTTCGTGGATAGAACGAACTATAACCCTATGGGCTCCCTCCGATAGATTCAAAGCCTGGTTACTACACGACAACACGCCTTCGTCATCTCATTCCACACAGCCTACCTCACCATGGCTATCCAACAGTTCTTCTTGAGCGGTGATGGCGTGAGCACTGCAGTCGAGCTCGACATATCAGCAGTGCAGAACTTCGATGAGCTCAAGAGATCCATATCAGCACATTACGGCATCGTACAACCAGAAGGCGTCGCCTTCCAGGCAGGAGAATCTGAGCTTTCAGAGTTGCACGAAGTTACAGACTCGACTGTTCCTATAGGGATCACCGTCGATGGGCACAGTGTTCGTGATGTGCCAGGTCCCCAAGGCCTTCCTTGGGTAGGCAACTACTTTGAAGGTATGAGATCTGCCATCTCCTTAACGTGGAAGAGCAGCGGCTGACAAAAATCATTGCAGTCTACCCAGATCACCTTGGCAACAATCAGCGGCTCTTCGACAAGTATGGGCCCATATTCCGGTCAACGAACATGGGGAAGACTGTCTGCCAAACCAATGATCCTGTTATTGGACAGATTGCCTTCACGGAAAGCGAGTTCTTCTCGAAAGAGATCAACGACGATCATCCTCTGAAGCCCATCAAGCAAGAAGCAGCGGGCGTCTTCGTTTCGGACACATCCAATCCGTATGTATGATGACATTCTCACGTTGAAATAACTCCCCGTTTGCTAACCAGACATCAAATAGAGCGTATTTCTCCTCCAAGTCCAATGTAGTGAACGCCCACTGACTCATCTAGATGGAAACTCGTGCACAAGTACCTGCCTCCCGCATTGGGACCCAAAGCTGTCAGGCACTATTCCGGAAAGATGTATGCGTTTCATCAATCGATCGATTCCATTTCCTGAACTAACATCCATCACCCAGGAACGACGAATGCCGAGTCTCCTTCCCCGTATTCGACGAGCTGAGCGAACGAGGCGAAGCATGGAACGCATATCAATACATGCTGAAGCTCAGTTCCGCCGCCGTAGGCAAGATCGTCCTCGGACAAGACTTCCATCACTTCGAGAGCGTAGACTCCTCACTACACCGTCTTCCTCTGGCGATGGCAGAACTGCTGGTCATCAACAAAAAGATCGCTTCAATGGGCGAGTGGTACGCGCATTTGCCGTTCGGTGATCCGAAGAAGCTTCGCGATCTTCAAAAGGAGATTGGATCGACGATTGTGAAGTCAATGGAAGAGGCAAAGGCGTCTGGCACGGAGGATCTGCCGTTGCAGGATGCTGCGCTCAAAGCAGCGGATGTCATTGGTATGGTTGTGACCTGAACTGGTGAAGCTTCACACAGCTGACGACTCTCAGACTACCTCAACCGCGCCGTCGACTCCAACGGCGAACGCCTCCCAGTCGCCAACATCGTCCCAGCACTGACAGTAGCAGCCGGCGCCGGGTTCACAACAACATCCTCCCTGTTGTCCTGGCTGCTCTACGGCCTGGTGGCATACGATGGCATGCAAGCTCGCTTGCTCCAAGAGCTAGTCGATCACGACTTCAGCGACGACACAGAAGTGACGCCAGAACTGCTAGAAGACCTCCCCGAGCTCGACAAGTTCATCAAAGAAATGCAGCGTCGCCACAATCCTTCGTACCAGCCCGGTCGCACAGCACAAACGGACTTGATCTTACCGGGCGGTTATAAGGTCAAGAAAGGGACGGTAATCATTGTTGCTCTGCACCACATCCACATGAACCCCAAGATTTGGTTCGTATAATCAAAGCCCTACTGAGAGACGAAATCAGCTAATTCTGAGCTTCAACAGGGACAATCCCGAGATCTTCGATCCAGACAGATGGGACACAGAGAGAGTGAAGAACCGCGGAAGGACAGAGTACATGCCGTAAGTCCATTGAGTAACCTCTCTAGTAAAATTCCTTTCGCTAACAGACAGAACCAGTTTCGCCGCTGGCCAAAGGATGTGTGTAGGCTTCAACTTCGCACTGCAGGAGATCAAGATCTTCATGTGTCTGCTGGTCTGGCGATACCAGTGGCTGAAAGAGGGAGAGCCCGAGGCGGACTATGATCCGTTTTTCCAGCTCATCCGTCCCATTAACCTGTACGTGCGGACGAAGAAGAGGGAGGTCTATCCTAGCAAGAGCGATAGTGTTATGACGTGAGGTATTCGATCCAAGGATGCCTGGAAAGTTACACACGAGAGGGCCATTCGACTGGCGAGAGGTGGGCGATGCATGAACATGACCGAACATGGCGAGATTGAAAACGTTGTGGACAGCATGTGGTGTAGTTGACAAAAGAGACCTCGCACTGAGCGGTACTGTAAGGTATATAACAAACATAAAATCATCTCATATCCACCCAAGAATGATACAGGTTGGCTTCCTGGCTTCGAGTCTGTACTTACAAGACCATACTCAACCAAGCACAGCCGCGACAATTATCACGGTCAGCACCACCACCAGAATCAATAGCAGACAACACGCTTTTCCTCTGGCGCTCTTCTGGTGGCGACTTGCCGTTCGCAACTGCTGATCGGCGTTGCGTGTATCATCACGTGTCTGTGTGACGTTGTCGCTGATGATGTCCAGACTCTGGCCTTGCTCGTGCACCATGTGCGCCACGTCTCTGAATAGCTCGTTCAGCTCACCAACCGACTGCTCGATGTTGCGGATTTCTGACTCGCGCTCAATGATAAGAGTCTCCTGGAAGTCAACCTCGGACTGCTCGGCGAGACGAGGCTCCTGCTGCTGTTGTTGTAATTGTTGCTGACCACCAGCGGATGGCGAAGAAGCCGAGGCGCTTTCTTCCTGCTCAAGCGCCGTTCGCGCTGCGGTTGCGCTCGCACGCTGCTTCTCGATCGCTTGCCTTTGCAGCACTTGGAATTCGGTCAAACTTGCGCGGAACTCTTGGTTCAGTTTTCCTTGGGTGTACTTCTGGCTCGGGCCCAGGTCTTCCCAGTTTGAGACACGCTTGAGGCCCTCGCCAATGTCCTTGAAGCTGTCGCCTGTTTCCTGCAAAAGGTCCTGGACACGCTCACGTACACGGTCGGTTTCGCGGCGAGTACCGAGGAGAGAGATTTGGTTGTTCAGTCGTGAGATCGAGGAGGTCAAGGTGAAGAGCTGGTCGGAGAGCTTGGTGGTGAGAGCCTGGAACTCTGGGTCGTCGGCGTACTGAGGGTCGTCCGAGCGGCGCCATGTTGTAGGCTGGGCTGTGGGTGGTATTAGCGAATGCGCGCAACATAGAGCTCTTAGAGGCAAGAAGACTTACACTCGAGCGCAGGGTTATCTTGAAAGGACATAGCGGTAATGGCGGTCGCGGATGCGACAGACGGTCAAGTGAATGTATAGCTGGAGCGATGTCGCCTTCACGTGATCGCAATGTTTCGTGCGACAAGGGAGGGGTACGCGATGTATGAGACAGTGGTATATATTGAAGTGGTCGCGGTCGATGTCTATTGTCGATGCCTGGTTGTCGTGGTCCTGTGCCAGGATCAAATGACGTCTCGGGCGCGGCGGCCAGCACCTCGCGCCAAGACCCAATCGAGTGTTTACCATGGAGATAGATTGAAAGCTTCGAACATGTGACAACCGTGCTACTACTTTTGTGCTCCAACACAAAGGCCTTGATATTTCACCTTCACTTTCAACATCTTCCTTTCACTGACGACAATTGTTGCTGATCATGGCAGCTTAGACTCTCAAAGTCCTAACCTCGTTCCTCGCGACACTTTTTCCTTTCCTTCTTAATACCACACCAACATGGCGACTCGGACCACGACCTCATTCGCAAATACCTCATTCGCGCCCTCGAGGGCCACCGCAAACATGTCCTCCAAACCAGAGCCCAAGGCTCGTTCATACAAGGACTTCCTCACGCCAGCAATGCACCGCCGTTTTACAAGCGCGACCACTCGTACCCTTCTTCTCTGCTACATCTATGCAGTCCTCGCGTCCGATGGCAATCTATTCTGGAGATTCTTCATTCTCGGCCGCCCTGGAATCCGCACGCTGCTACTGTTCCTATCTGTCCTGACTGTCTTCGTTGTTCGCCTTGCGAACTTGCAAGTAGGCGCGAGGAACACGGCATCGGGAGTCGAGACGATCTACCAGCATTTGACGGCGGCGCGGACATACATCACGCTTTTCTGGTACCTCGTCTCAGCTTTCATGTTCGGAGAGGTTTATATCTGGTCAAGAGGGAATGACGCAATGTTGGGTTGGATCGACCAGGGACACTCTTGGGAGAAGCCCAGACTGAACGAGAACCCCATTATTCTGAGGAGCCTTTACCTTTACCTGGCCGTCTTGCAAACATGCGTACACCTCTACAGCGAAAGAGACACTGTGTCGCTGTTGAAAGCGACAGAGAACAAGCAGGCTACTGGTGAGGGTACACAATCTGTCACGCCAATGGACATGCTCAAGCAGAGATTACCCGCAATTTTGTTGGTATCCTTCAAGATTATGCTTATTGGCGTTGTCACTATCGGGCTCATCTACTTTGCTTTCCTCCGCCGCACGGCCTGGTCTTGGACCAATTCCGTTGCGCAAGTCTTCTTTCGCGATCTGGACGACGCATCACCGCCCGGCTTGGTCCGAGTCCCAGGACTCTTAGGGCAGGCCGGAAGCTCGTGTTTCTTCATGGTCTTCCTCTGGGAATTTAGCAACCAGCTCTTTACGCTCTACGTAGCCCAACCACCTCTCAAAAAGGACAGCCCTTTGACTAGCGAGATCAAGGACAACGCTGGCTCATATGTCACAAAGTCACAAGATCCAAATGGCTCTCTGCTGAATGGGCTCAAGAGTAAGAAGGATGTGCCCAAGACCTTCGCTTTTTGGGAATTGTACCTCATCTGCACCCAATTTGATGCCCGCAGAAAGACGATCTTCAACGAAGTCGACCGCAAGACAGGTAGCACCTGGGCTCAGGTGAGCACAGCCTGCTTGGGCGAGATCGAAGCCATCGTTTCACGCATCAGAGCCTCGCAGGATCCTGTTGAAGGCCGTGCTCAGATGGCTGCTGAGGATTTGGCTCGCAAACAGCAGGAGCATCTGATTGGTCACCCACAAACGGAACCTATGGGCCTTCCTAGCATTGCAAACCGTGGTGTGCAAGATGGTGAGGTCTTCGCCAAGCAGTCCTCCTCATTTGCCCAGAACGTTGGCAACCTTGCCAGATCAATTGGCCAGAGCCCGAACGCTCACAATCCTCTGACTCCTCGCGCCAGACGCGCTTTGGAATGGGGCACCGACCGCGTTCTCTCCAAAGAGCAACAAGCTTCATTGAGCAAGCAAGCCCTGGGCAAGGAGACCAATGCTTACGTTGTGTCATTTCTGCAAATCCCAGTTGGCATACCCTTCCGCAAGACCTTTGCCCGCCTGGCAAAAGCAGTCATCTTTGGCATCCCGCGCAGCAACCGCGTGAACATTGTCCACGCTATCCGCAGCTTGACATCTCTGGTCCTCGCTTCTCTGAAGGAAGACGACTACGGTCAAGCAGCCAAGGACGTCCCTGCCATCATTCGTACTTACACTGCCACCATTGGCGAGATCGAGAACTTCCTGAATGTCCTCGAGCCGAGCTGGACCGATGTCGAGTTCGACGCGAGGAGGAGCAGGCAGGTGCAAGAAATTACAGACGTTGTTCAAGAGCTGAGGAACGGGCTGGAGCAGATGTTGCTGGCGTTTGGCGAGTACGCTGGCAGCTTGGGATTGAGCAAGCGCGAAGTCAGGGAGGCGAAGGAAGCGGTGGGCAAAGGTTTGGGCAGTGAGATGGTACAAACTAGGTGAGGACGAAACCTCGCATGTGTTTACCGAGTGACAGATGAATTCACCTCAACCCTCACGACATTTCCAGTTCTCGATCTCTTTTCCAAGATGCGACAAGCCTGTAGAAGAAAATCTCGAATCTAGCAACCACCTGAGGATCTTGGATCTGTAATCCGTTGTTATTAGCCACAGTCATAGTGGTAGCCAGTCCCCAAATACTTCGAGCTCAACATTTGTCCTAGCTACTGAATACTCAAACCCGGCGAAACCTTCATCCATTGGTGTACAGCAGTACACCACATCCCCAATGGTCTAGTGGCTATGATTTCCGCTTGTCATTCACACCGACAAGTCGCGGGAGACCAGGGTTCGATTCCCTGTTGAGGAGCATCTCATGATAATGACAGTTCTTCAATATCACCGTCTTCCGGTGCTGGCTCACCAGCACCGTCTTATCGTTTTCGACTTTTTTCTTGTTGCGGTGCGTTAGATGCACAGGAGGCGATCAGACAATGCAGTGCTTTTTGAACACCGGCCCTAGTAACGAGATGAGCACGATTTGGGGGATTTGGACGTGGGCTCTACGTAACTCGAGGAACATGGCTTTTTTTAGTAACCTACCATTATACCTCCCAATGTGAAAACTAATCTCAACGTACATTTATTTCCGGAGGCACATGCGGTTCACACAGACAGAGCTCCCAACTCTCGTTGATTCCAAATTGAAGTCGATCGATATGATCGACAAATATTCCTCGCTCGAACTATAACGTGATATGACTGCTATATGATAGTGCCACTATACCGCTATAGAAACATGCTTCGTCTTTACATGGGGATCATGAATATATGCAGGTGCTTTGAGATTAGGTTTCGCGATCAGATCGAAGTAAATCGTACATATTGCATGTGTTACAGTCCGGTGGTACCCTTAGGGTTTAGGGCAGAAGGCTGCATGCATGTGATGTATGTGCGTTTGTGACTGCATGGGCGCTGTTGTGATTGATGGTCGGCTGCTTACAATACGTGAAGGGTGTGTATCGTCGCTAAGCATGGATGTTCCATCAAGAGTCGATCTGGATGACTTTCGATCACTAGAAATGTTACGAAGGCGAACTAGATGTTGCTTCCTCGTCGACGGAGCCCTCACCGTTCAACTCAACTACTACAAAGTAGAATGAACCGAAACATCGTCGCAACCTCATTGATATCGATAACGACGTGACTTACATGTATATTGCTCTCGGTGTGATAGGTCTCCTGAGTAGGGATACACGACGTCTTCAACGTCAACACTGTTCATAACGGCGACCGCATGATCAGTTGCGGCTGGACGACCAATCGTATCCTCGCTTGTGTTCACATCTGCAGGAACGACCGCATGATCCAAAGGTCCTCCCACAATTCTCGCCAATCTTTCATTTCAATCAACACGGCAACAAGGCAATCAGGTAAACCGGCCTGCCGTTCGCCACAGCTCGCAGAAAAGACCGGTCATACGCAAGCAAAACGCGGTATATAATACCATCATCGATCCCGTCAAATATATGCACGCCCAGCCGCCCGCTTGGAGATGGCTCCGAGCATGTAGGAGTGCGAAGCGATCGATTCTCCGGAAAAGGCTGCCCTGGCAGAAACGAGACAACGACGGATCAAGCTGAATGGTCAGAGAATTCTAAAGAAAAGCTGCAAGCGAAGCGACCTGTGCGATGTCCAGTGACCGGTAATGAAACATCAAAGCACGCCCTTCTTCACGTTTCACACAAGGACGGTGATGCAACGATGATGGAGAATTTCGAGCAAGCGTAGAGAGCAATGGTCAACAGAACGTCTGATCGTTCGCCCCATCGAGCCTCGAGCAAAGCAGACGCGTTGCATCCTGAATCCTCACGGGATTGTAAGTCGTTGTAGTGTCGTAGCGTCTTACCATATGGCCAACCAGCGGCACCGACAGCAGTCTAGCGCTACACGCGCAGAAAAGATAGGCACACATTCTGCTCCTTCGACGAGCTTTCGCATATCAAGCGAAACACCGCAAGGCAAGCAAGAGCAGTGATGTGACCAGGGCATCGGACTGTGCTCCGCCGACCAGACGCTAGAGCCCTTTAGCACCATGTACGACAATCAATACCAGTGATCACGACTTTTGCGACGCGCCGTGAGCCGTATATTGTGCCGCGGGGTTTGAAAGAGAGGCTGCGAGCACAAGAGGGCTAGAGAGATTTTGCCGAGCAGACTGACGTCGGATCGACGCTGAGGTGCGAAGTTACTGCATGTTTGCCGAAGAACGCCGCGAGGTCATGGCGTGTACATAGATTGCATGGTGCTATTTTCCCTCGCGGAGGCGGTGTCTTTGATTGCTTCGATTCTTGGAAGGGTTCAGCTGTGGCCGGCTTGTTCCATGAGCAGGGTTCGTGGAGGGTGGCCAAGGTATTCGTTGTCAGCAGCTGACAGATTCGATAAAAGCGGATACGAGGTCGACGCAAGGGTTCTCCAGCGGCGGCGCAGTGGTACGAAATAGGTCGGCTATCACAAGTAATTTATCTTGCATGCACGCGTGTGCCATGTGGTTTATGCGGCCGCCGCTGCAAGGCTCGAACGGAGGCAAACGATCCAGAATCTCCGAGGGTGGTCGGTGGGTTGTGTATCAGGATAGGTGCTTGAGCACGATGAGAACTGCGCTGCTGTCTCGCATGCTGTCGTGTGACAAGTTCACCCATGGAACCAGGGACCGGCCCAGGAATACCATGCTTGCAGCATCAGGTTTATATTGCTCTAGGGTAGGACCCTGAAGATCAGTCTGTGCATGGATGACATGAAGCGTCAAGGCGAGCACCACGAACCATCTCCGAACTGCTCTAGTAGACATGTTCATTGATAACGAATTTTCGAGATATCGTAAGCAACGCTGCCACTTTCTTCTAGCTCTTGACACTTGAGCGCAGCATGGTAAGTGCAAAGATCCGGGCTGTTGTTTTGAACATTGCGGGCCTGAGTGCCGCCCACATGGATGCCACGCTGTGCTGGCCGTGCTGGAAGTTTCATCTCTTGGCCTCCTCACCTCGTGGCAAGCTGCCAGGAACTCCCTTGCACGTTAGTCTCTTCGAACAAAGAATCGTGAGCATGGGCTGCAAAAGCGCACCAGGCCACACCGCAACCATCGTCGACGAGGTCAAGACGTGGCAGTGTCAAGCTCCTCCACGCCACGTGTCGACTGACCCACCCTCGGCGCCTGGAGCAGTGGAAAAGCCAGCAAAAAGCTACCTGCCAAGGCCGAGCGAGAGCCTCGAGGTGGAACGTGGCTTGCAGCTGGGCCACGTGGAAAAGCTGATTTGTGCCGTGTTCCGGACAACACAGTCTCGATAGTTGTGCATCCTCCGCATCAGGGCTAAGCTCTGCTGGCTGAGGCTGGGCGGTCTGAAGAACGGCCAGCAAGCCTGATGGCGTGGGTGGACAAGGCATACACACGGCAAAGAGAGAGCGGAGAGAGAGTCAGAGGCGTGGGAGACGGCGTGGGCGGCCCCTGCACCGCACGTGTGTGGGCTGGAATCATGAAGCGGGCGAGGGTAGGCGACGGCATTCTGCAGAACCGCGGTGCAGCATAGCGATCGCAGACAAATTCCGATCTGGCTCCATAGTCCTCTGGTCGGTGGTCAGCTAAGGGTTTCATTGCTCCTTGGACTGCACGCCACCAGACTCTAAGAGGCTCGTATTGCTGGTTGAGCTGTGATATTTCCGGGTGGGCTTTGTTTCGAAAGCGAGCTCCTTGCCTTGCTTTGGGAACTTAGGATCCATAGCTGAAAACTTAGGGCCATGTGGAAGTCCGATTTCTCCGAGTCACATGGCTGCCATGCTAGAGTGCGCAAAACACGGATTACAGAATCGATGATGAATTCCCATCGCCCCGGCTGACAACCGAGCAACGGTCGAACAACCGTGCTACAGACTATATGGCAGCTCGAACACCGCACGGTCGGATATGCTCGCGCCAAGGTCAGGCGAGTCATTAAAGAGTTGCAGGATATGTGCGCGCATTTGCTACGATGAGAGTAGATGCAGAAGCACAGCAGCCCGGTGTGAGGACACCGGCTTGCGCTGCCGCAGTCATGTACCGCTTGTACTGTACTGCAAGTCAAGCGGTACGTACATTGCGGACGGATATGCAGTCAATATCAGACACGAGGCAACCCTGCTTGAGGCCGAGAGGCCCTGAGGCATGCCGTGCGACGACGCCGCAGACGGGCATACAAACAACGTGTCTGAAGGATTCCCACTTCTGGCTTGCTTGCTTGCGTGCGCTGACACACGAATGAGTGGGCACTTGGGTGAGGGGAAGCGGAGCCGACTGCTGGCATGCGATGGATTTGCGAAGTCGGTGATTACATGGCCACGTGTATGCGAGGGTTGTCCGACCATCTGCCTCCTTGTTCGCCCGTTTCACGTCTACCATACATTCGTACTGCCGCCGGTCCAAAGGGTGAGTAGGACGAGGGACGAAGCTCGCGATGAGCTCCGACTCTCCGAGGGAGGAAAGTCAGCCTCGCGCGGTCTTCACACACACACACACAAAGGAAAAGAAAGGTCCACCCGCACGTTTCTGCCTCTCCAATAGTACGGATGAGCGCAGAGCAGCCGAGATTGGCTCTAGCGGAATCTGACAAAAAAGCTACCTGAGTCGAAGGCTCGGGGCGTCGAGCGCAAAAAGCGTGGCTCGACAAGGACACGCGCTTCCACACTTCACCCCAACACCCCTGGCAATAGAATTTTTTGGGACCTTCTAGCGTCGATGGCCGGCCACACCTCATCATCATCGCCCAGACGCCAGCGATAAACAAGCAGACCGTGATAGCGTGCGCTATAGTGGGCGCCTCTCCATGCCAGCCCGACGGCTGTAAGGCGGCATCTGGGTCTGCACGAAAAAAAGTAGGCCCATCAGTCAGCGCCCTCGACCGCCACCGCAAGAAATGTGGCATAGTCATCCCCACCGTCATGCAGCGAGGCCCGGCATGCAAGCCACGCACGTGTCGCGATCAAGGATTGCCCGGCAGATGACCTCGAAGGAACGGATGTGTTTGACAGAAGTCGAGGCGGGCACGTGAAATGCAGGCACCTCTCTCACACGCACAGTGCATGCCACCCAGCCGTCCGAGCGCTGGCCGCCCTACTCTGACGTTGGAAACGAATAGATATACATGAAAAGCGTCGCATGCGGCAAACGCACACATGCGAGCGGGAACTGACGGGGCGGACGAACTGTCAAACGGCCGGCGGACCACGCATGTATTTGAGTTGACTCAAGCTTCCAGGAGACGTAAAGCGTAAATATCTGGGCCACGAGGGAGAAGGAGGCCGAAGGCGTAGATCATCCTCCATCCTCACGAAAGCAAGACTGGGATAACCCATGGAGCAGAGCAGCTTCGAAGAATGTTCCGCATCTACGTGAAACTGTGCGACCGTGTGACGGTGATACGAGGCTTGCACGGGATGTGGACGGCAAAGCAAAAAAGCAGGCAACACCGCGTGTGTGCAGACAGGCAAGCAGCGATGCCGTATGCAAGTATGGCGTTGTTGCGGATGCACATGGCTACATCGCACGTTATGCCACGAGCCGAGGGGGAACGTTAGGGAGGGTACTACCAGACTGTACCTCGTGTATCTCACGTATCACGCGCGCGAGCATGTGAGATATGCGAGCGGGCGATTCAGAGCTTGATGTCTCTGTCTGTCGTTTTTCATGGTGGCGCTGGTTTAGGTTGGTAAGTAAGACGGTGATCTCTCGCCTTCGCTACTCTCTGCGTCCGCGGAAGCCGCGCGCGGTGAGCGTCGGTGAGAAAAGTGGTGGACATTGGCTTTTCTGCTTTGTGATCGGGCACCAACTGACACGACACGGTTGCAAAGACTGATTGATGAAGGTGAAACAGTGCTGGTATAGACACGGCAGTTGCAAAGTGGTCCAATGCGTACCTTGCTGTCTGGGACAAAGCGGCTTCAGACGGCGAGCGTGTTTCGCGAAAGTTCAGCTGGCATCCATCCCATCCACTACTATTGGCCTCTCTGTCTCTGTCTCCCTCTGAGGGAAGAGGCAGCGGGCGGCAGCAGGGGGCAGCGGCCGAGTGTGGGTGTAACAGATTGGTAGGCCATGTGTCATGCCCTGGTGCCGGCGCAGGCCCTACGTCTTTCGGGGCGACGCACTGGGCATGGGCGTATTCACAGCGGTAGAGGGGGAGAGGGCTGCACGGCTTAGCCACATGGGTGATCGGGAGGAGAGCGGTAACTGAAGGATTGTACTGAACAGACTGGATGTACGTATCAGCGTGCGTGCAAGGTGCGTGCGTGGGTGCTGGCCTGAGTAGGCAAGTGAGTGGGCATTACAGTAATAGCTGCCGCGACCTTTGACGCCGGCGCTGTCTCTGGTCTGAGTGCAGCTGGTCTCCCCTCCACGCTCCACGCTGCCTGCTCGGTCGACTCGAATCGATCTGCACGACTCTGACCGTAGTAAGGACTGCTGCTGCGTGAGCCAGTGCGCAAACCCTGGCCCGTCTAGTCTAGTCTCGCAGCGCTCGACTGAGACCCACCGCTGCGACCAAGCAAGCTATACCTACGTCCATGCCGGCCTCCTCCTCCTCCTCCGCCCACCGCGCTACCCTCCCGGCCAGCATTCCTCACTCCTCCTCCCACCACCACCATAGTCTCGCTCACCACCAACATCACGACCGCTGCTTAGCACCCAGCATTCCTCCCGCCGAGACAATATCACCACCACCACTCCCACGTGCTGCCACGCGATCTCCATATGCTCACGCCCACCCTGACGTAGCCGCCCGATCGACTCCTCCTCATTCACCACCCGATCAATCGACTGCTACTACCACTACTCCACCACAAAAGCCTCTCGACTGCGAGCACCACCCTCGCACTGCCCTCCCCACCATAGACAAAGTGGATTCCAAACCGAAGACCATCGCGGCAGCTGTCAAGTCGCGAGCGCACTCCCGCCTGGCATCTTTTGGCCGGATACGCTCATATCGAGCCCAACAACCTGCAGAGAGAAACACATCTGTGACTGAGCCTCTGCACACCACTGAGCCGCCTCCTCTCCGCCACACACCCTCACTCACGAGCTCTCACAAACGCTCTGAGCCCTCGACTTCGTCTTTCTACTCTTCCGAGACTACGCTATCCGACGAAAAGTACCAAGACTCAAAGTCATTCGAAGAGTCGCGCCAGTCTTTCGCTCGCGACACGAAGCCTACCGCCTTCGTCACCGAGCAACGAGGCAAGAGCGAGGACTCCACCTGTGACCCTACCGAACAATACCACAGGCTCATCGAGAGCCGCTCCCGAATGATGCATCAAACTTCTTCGCGGTTACTCCGCATGACGGAGGATGACCGCCCTTTCACCAGAGTAAGTAACACTTTTCCTTGTGCATGTGCACCCATCAGTCCCGGCGTGGCGGTTTCCGTTGTTGCACGTGTGCAACGCAGCAGCGACGGAGCGTTCAAAGTGCCTGCATCGCTCGTCCACCCGCCTCTCGTAGGCGTGTGGCTTGCTTCGTGGTCTCAATGGCTTTGATTTTCGCCTGGAACCGCCAAACCGAGCTCACGTGCTTTGATGAATTTCCAGTACACCATCTAACATGTTTGCAGGATTTCAAGGATTTGTTCTCAACGCTCATGGTGAGCTTGCCGCTCAACTCACATCGTGTCCGCTTCTCCCGTCATGAACACAGCTTCACCACCGATGAGGCTCTCACCAACTTGGGCTCGCTCAAATTCTCACAATCAAATCGCATGCCTGATCCTAAGGATCCTACAAGAATCGTCACAACCACAACCACTACTACCTTCTCAATGGCCAAGGAGATGGCCCGATCTGTCTGCCAAAGATTCCTCGACGCAAGATTCGTGGAATCAGTAGAAGGAAAGACGGATTTCCTCAGCAAGAGCTCAGTGTGGCAATTGACCCCCAAGGGCATGCACGTGCTCTCACGCTTCTGCCAGCGCAACGGCATCCACCAGAGGCACGTTAACGAGCTTCTCGATTCACCCCGTAACATGATGCAGCTTGTGATTCTTGAACGCGAAACCGAGACCGACAAGGTGAACTCTGATGAGGCCACCGTCAGCGTCATCTTCAGGCGATTCGCCGGTGACACTGGTCCCAACCTCAAGACACATTCATCATCCTCCGACTCAGATTCCGTGAGCGAGTACGCCACTGGTATGGTGGGTGTGAAGATGCAGAGATCTCGCCGCGGCGATAAGGACGCCCCATACTGTTTCACCGGTAAGACCGGATATGACTGGCTCATGAACTGCTGCACTGTGGTCGACAAGCGTGAAGTCTACGACATTGCCAACCACTTCTTGACCTACGGCCACATCGAGCCTCTTTCCGATGACAGGACACCTGCGAACGCGGGCCAGCCGGCCAGATACAACCCATCGAAGAACATCTCGTATGCTGTCACACAGAAGGGCATGCGTGCCGCGGGATGGATCACAACTCCTACTGGACAAATCAACAGCGAAGCAACTGTGACGCAGCGTGTCCCGAACGGGGTCAGCCGTGACTCGAACACCAACCGCATGACTGTCATCATTCGCGATCCGGCACTCAGATTGCTCTTCCGCGAGTATCTACGGGAAACTCACTGCGAGGAGAACCTGGCATTTTATGTGGATGTTCAGGCATTCCTTGCAGATTACCAGGCTGCGAAGAACACTGGGCCTTCACCTCGCCTGGACATCATTCGTGAGACGTTGGCCTCAGCGTACAGTATGTTTTTGATTACCCTCCTCCATCTGATATAAAGCTAACAATTGCTAGGTCTGTACAACGCCTTCCTGGCACCTGGCTCACCTTGCGAGCTCAACATCGATCACAACCTCCGCAATGCACTTGCAGGCCGCATGACCCGCGCCGTCGGCGAGGACGAGCAGATGGTCAGAAGTCTCGACGAAGTGGCCACACTCTTCGACCAAGCACAAAGCAGTGTGTTCAAGCTTATGGCTTCAGACTCAGTGCCAAAATTCTCTCGCGAGCCAAAGTACGCCACGGTCCTCAAGGAGCGCAACCTGGAGGGTATGATCAATCAGTTCGCCGCCAGCCATCTCGACTAGACGCCGGTTCTTTTACCCGAGTCTTTTCCTACAATCATTCTACACCTGTGATACCCAAGCGTTATCTTTTCTTTTGACGGTATCTCGGCATCCTAAGTTTGCAGATCGACACATGAGCAGGCGTCACCAGCGTCATCGGGGAACGTCCGGTCGATCCTCAGTTTCTAGCGCTTTAAGCGTTCCGTTCAGCACGCACGCCGAGTTATAAGCGAGATCGCTTAAACTTCCACTTTTGGCCAGCCCTTCGGAAAACTGCAGGCTTGCAATCTACCTGCCGACGCCACCGTTTCAGTGTGTGGATCTCGTATCCATACCGACATCTGACTTCACCTATAGCCGCCGCTATTTACTGGCCGAGGCCACATGGGCGCTGCGTGGATTCCATCCGAAACTCCACGCGTGGGAATGGCGTCAGGAGATCAACAGAGTTTGATCTCCATGGAGCATTATCCAAAAGCAACCTGCGCTGGCGCTGACTTGGGGCATGTCTATGGCAACGAACAGGGGAGTCGTACGCGTGCGTCTGCCTCGGTTGATGCACAGGTTTTACACAACTTTAACTGTTTTCCTTGATCTCTAACGGCAAACGTGTTATGCACTCATGGCGGACGGGCAGCGACTACATCTCCGGACATCGCTAACGAGCGAACACCGGATATCCAGATCGCGACCTGGTGCTCTTGTGCGTGCATTCCTGGAACTTTTCTGAGCTGCTTCAGCACTACTACACATACCCACTCGGCATGACTATTCTCTTTCTTACTCTTATTACAATGGTATCTCTGGGACCTTTCCAGGCTCGGGCGGACGGCTGTAGACGGGTTTGCGTCGACTCGCATGAGATTGATGATCTCGGGACATGGGAATCTGCTGGCAAGGAGAGGCAACCGTCCAGCGTAGTCTCATCACTGGCTTTTAGCTTTACGAGTCGATGGGCAATGTACAGTATCTAGCTTGCCGCAATCACTCTCCACATGCTATCGTTCCATTATCTGTGTGTTCTTTCTTGAATCAATGTAGTATCTCATCCTTTGGAGTAATGGTGCCTTCGGGTAGTAAAAAGGAACAAACCCACAATCTCATATGAGTTCGGTGTCTTACAGGAGAGTAGTGCGCCATCGAGATCTCGCTGGATAACAGGAGTGCCTTCGCAGTAGACGCACTACTGTTACCTCGAGGTAACGATGGAGGATACCATCGCCTTGCACTTGAGAAAAATACCATATTATGTACACATACTTGTGTTAACAGCGTGCTATACTACCCACCACCCAAAGATCGTGAATATAGAAAATAAGGTTCTGGTGCCTGTGCCGATCTGACGGAAGGGTCGTAAACATCCAAATGTTGCCTAAGCGCGATGCCAACTTCATTCTTACGACCAAAACAACACGACTTACGATATACACGAAAGCATTGACAAACGGCATAGCTCTTGGATACTGCTGCGAATAGACAATTGAGCCGCATCTTGGATACTCTGCTGCTACTCGTTCTCATTACATACACATCACAAAGCACATCAAACACACAGCATGGGCGGCGCACCACCAGGTGTAAGTCGTCGCGAGTCATTCCTCAAGAGGGCATCCATCCTCCAAACGCATGCCCATAGCTGACGAGCCCGTGTGTAATGTAGTCGCAAGTCGCGCCTCTGCCTACAAACCTTCCCTTTCGCATCGTCTCCAAGACCATCGGCTCTGGCGCATACGCATCGTACGCCCGCACCCACCGTATCATCCCTCCTCTCGTCTCTCAAACTAGACCACTAACACCTCTGCCTCCCACAGCATCCGCAAAGCCATCCCTCCCAAAGCAGCAACACCCGTCATCGCCATCAAGTTCATCAACAAAGACCATGCCTTCCGCGTCGGCCGCCTGCGCCCCAAGCAAATCGAGCTCGAGTTCGCGCTGCACGAGCGCCTAGGCCAGCACGCCAACATCATAAAGTATCTCGCCTCCGGCCAGGACGACGCGTGGATATGGCTCGCGCTCGAGCTGGCCGAGGGCGGAGACTTATTCGACAAGATCGAGGCTGACGAGGGCGTCGGCGTGGACGTTGCACATTTGTACTTCACGCAGCTGGTTGAGGCTATTGGATGGTGTCACGGTAAGGGTATTGCGCATAGGGATATCAAGCCTGAGAATATGCTGCTGAGCGATCGTGGAGACTTAAAATTGGCGGATTTCGGCCTCGCGACACAGTTCTTGTCTCCCAGGACGGGCGAGCGCAAGACGTGCGGAATGGTGTGCGGGAGCCCGCCGTACATTGCGCCTGAGATCTTGAAGTGCGGACAGGCGAATTTAAAGCGCAAGAATACGGACGATAAGGTTGGATACTCGCCTGATGCTTCGGACGTGTGGAGCTGTGCGATCGTGCTGTTTGTCTTGCTTGCGGGAAACACGCCTTGGGATTGCCCGGTGGAAGAGGAGAGCTGGGAGTTTGCTGAATACATTCGCACCAAAGGACGGTCAGAAGATGAGCTATGGGAGAAGATACCACAGGACAGCTTGAGCCTTGTGCGTGGCATGCTCAAGGTGGATACGACGGAGCGTATGAGTCTGGACGCTGTGAAGCAGCATCCTTGGTTTACGCGCGCAAACCCTCAGATGGATACCAAAGGCCGCGCCGCTGATCCTGTTGGTCTAGCGACTCAGATGCTCGAACGCCTGAGGATTGACTTCGACAAGGGCGTGCCAAAATCACAGCCTGCACCAGCCGAAGCTCTTGATTTCTCGCAACCAACCCAACTTCCCGCAGAGGCATCTGCAGCAACAGCAGACTCAAAGGGCTGGTCTGCATTCGCTTCCACCCAGCCCGAGACTCCCATCGCAGACACAGCCATGGACTGGGAAGCTCCCCCCCGGCCCGGAGCCGCCTCTCTCTCCCAGCCTACAACAAACTCCGACATCCCAGCAAACGCCCCAGCCCTCTCAGCCAACTTCCTCGCCCAGCTCAGCGAAGACCCAGCAATGTCCCAATTCACAGCAACGCCCACAGTCCCCTTGACCCTCACGCAAGCCGCACGCCAGTTCCGGGACATCATGCCCTCACACACCCTCACGCGCTTCTACTCCTACCTCCCCGCCACGCCCCTCACAAACCTCATCCTCACATCCCTCCACCGCCTCAGTATCCCCGTGCCTCCAATCCCGGCCTCCGTCCTCGAGAACCCGCTGGCGAACCCCGAAGGCGCTCTGAGCATCCGCGTCAAGACGCTCGACAGCCGCCAGCAGCCTCTGCACGGCAGCGTTGTCATCGAGAAGTCTGGCGACGACCGGATTCTGAGCGTGCGATTTGTCAAAGCGAAGGGCGATCCGATTGGGTGGCGCAGGTTGTTCAAGAGTGTTGCTGTGCTTTGTCGGGAGGCGGTGTTGACGCCTCCGGAAGGTATTTGAGCCGTTGGCGACACGGAGGTACAGTCGTTTGGTGGCTGTGCGGTGGATGACGAGAGATCACTTTTCGATCGTGGAAGGTTCAGAGAGGTTTTGAATGATTGCATTGCAAGTCTTTGGACACGATTGAAAACGAACAGCAGCAGACATGAGAAGATGAGAATATGAGAGAAGCAAACGATCGAAAAAGGGCCCGGGAAGGAAAACCCAACAACAAAACGAAAAACCAAGATTATGATACCCGGCCCCAATTGTCGATAGTTAGAATATAGACCGTGCCAAAGAGCAACACATTTTCTCTACACAAAAGCTCTCGAAGAAAAGCATACATACCCAGCCCCTTCCGTGAGTAAGAAATAGCAAACCACAGCACAGTATGCATCTTTCTTCTGAGCTCGTCCAAATGCCTAACAACATCTCTAAACTTGATCAGGACGAAGAGCAACACAAGGGAAGTTTCCCTCTATCGCCGCGCCGTCAGACTGCTATAGTACAACGTCCGGTTCAATGAACGTCAACCCAAGACTCGTTACCATCGACACATCCATATATCGGAAATCTCGTACGGACAACGATTGAGATGGCCGAACCACAAATCCCGACAACGCAACAAAGTTAGCAGCATCGTCTCGTTTGCCCTGCCACTGTGATTGCCAGCTATTGCAAACTCTCCATGAAAATTCAAGATGAAATGTCCAGACGAGCCTCCCGCCCGCTGTTCAACCTCTCATCACATATTAATTAATTAATTAATCAATCACTTCATCAATCAATCCATCCAGCTAGGCAAACATCCACACAAGCAGACAAACGGGAGAGACACTAGCCGACCCGACCCGACCATGTGCGTAGTCAAACCCTCTCGCGGACACACGAGTTTCATTCATCAGGTAGTGGATCAATTGGAAAAACAATGAAGGAAACCAACCAACCGAAAGCTTGGGAACATTTAAAGGTATCACGTTTTGTCTTCATTCGTTAGTTGTACAGCAACAGCACAATAGCATCAAAGAGGCAAGAATCCAGAACGGAGGAAGAACAAGGGAAAAGCAACATAAGACAGAAGATCCAACAACCATAAAAGGGGAAAAGATGGAAAGATAGAATGGAAAGACATCGTTCTTTTCTAATGTTGCCTTGGACCAAATCAAGAAGAAGAAGAAGAGGAGGAAAAGAGGACACAACGAGACGCCAACGCTAGTGCTTGGTACAGACAGACAGGAAAGACAAAAGACAACACGTTTTCCGAAAAAAAGAACCCCCAAACAAAGTAAAAACAACGTGCTGCAGACGCAAAGGAAACCAAATGAGATAAGACAGACCAAACGCTCGCAAAGTCATTTCCGCTGGAACAAATTTTTCAACGCAGCCTGAAGAAAAGCAAGCTGCCCGTGACAACGAAGGGACTTGTATAACCGCGCCCATATTTTGTGTGTTGTTGCTGTTGATGAATTAATGCCACTTGCTTTTTTTCTCTCTGCCAAGTACGTCTTCCGCTCTGCTTCCTCCTATCTCCAATGCTGCCCGTACCCGGTTTCCACCACCGTCCTTTCCTGCCTATTGATTGTGAATGTCCGTACAAAGGGAAGGGGGATTATTGACTTTTGGTGCTTGAGCTCCTGGCGGGATGACTTGTCTTGCACGACCGCGGAGGGACAGGAAGAGCAAGCCTGCAGTGCTGATAGCGTTATTGTAGTCTGGTGTTGTACGACCGACGACATGCCATCGCGCTGCTGGCCGAGCCGAGAAACATTGCTCCAGTGTAGCAGGGATGAAAATATGCGCAGCGCCCACCAATTCAACCGAGTCCATCGTGGATGTCGTTGTTGAACGTGACTCCTGCTCGAAGCAGCGCTGCGAAAATAATGCCAACCTCGTTCCTCGAAGCTCTCCCTGTATGCCCAAGATATAATGAATTAATACAGTCCTCAGGGCTCTCTGTTAGAGATAGCAAGACCGTCTTGCTGTACTCAAGAGTCCGATGATGATTCTAGTCTGTGTCGCTGCATAGATGCCTGTACAGTCGCCGAAACTAACCGCAGCAGAGAGCCTTGAGAATCTTGTTGCCGAAGCCACCGCTTTCGCGCTGCTCCTCTGGCTGTGCTTGCTGCTGCGCCTGAACACGCGACTGAGTCTGAGCGCCGCTGGTTTGTCTAGGCAGGTTCTGGCTGCTCATCCTCTGCTGGCCGGCGAGGTTGGGCGTGCTAGTTGCGAACTGCGCTGTAGTGCTGCCTGCCTCAGGCGGTTCGAGCTGCGAAGCCCTTTTCCCAGCACCGCTGAGGTCCTGAGAGTTGTGGTGACGGGCAGCACGCTGTTGCTGCTGTTGACGCTGAGCAGCGGATTGTGGAGGAGCACGAGCAGCACCAGGCTTGGGGAGATCCGCGTTGAGACGTTCCGGGGCGATAGGAGTCTTGGAAGCACGGTTCATGTCCTGGCGGCGAATGTCGGCGGCGGAAGCATGTCCGCGCTCACCATCCCTGGCAGAGGATCTGGGCATATCCCAACCCTTGCCGTTGTTGAGCTTCATCCAGTCGTACTCGCCGTCCTCGACCTCACCAGTGCCCTTGAGAGCCTGAGTGAAGAGGTCACGAAGGTAGTCGTAGTCTGGGGTGTCCTCGAAGCCAAGGTTGCGGACGTAGGACAAGTACTTGTTGAACTCCTCTGGGAAACTATCACAGAGGTCCTTGATGGGAGTCGTCTGCTTCTTCTCACCAATCTTCTCGTACTTCTGCTTGTTGGTAGCAGCCTTGAGGCCTTGCCAAGGCAGACCACCGCGGAGGAAGTACATGAACACGTGGCCGAGGGCCTCGAGATCATCACGACGGGACTGTTCCCTGCCGAGATGGGTGTTGATGCTCATGTATCTTGCGGTACCAGAGAGCGACTTCCTCTCTCTGTATGGAATGTGCTGCTTGGTCTTGGGGTCACGGTATTGCTTGGCCATGCCGAAGTCGACGACGTGGATAACATTCGCGTTCTTGCTGTTGGGACGACCAATGAGGAAGTTGTCAGGCTTGATATCACGGTAGATGAGGTTCTTCTCGTGGATGGTCTGTACACGAGACAGCATCTGCTTGGCGACCATAACCACAGTCTTGATTGTGAATCGGCGGTTGCAGTGGTCGAAGAGATCCTCCAGGGACGGGCCAAGCAGGTCAATGACAAGGATGTTGTGGAGGCCTTCCTGGCCAAAGTAATAGACATTGGGAATACCAGCTGTGGGAAGATAAAGGGTCAGTATAACGTGTAATGATACACCAAGCATCCATAGCTCGGAGGCTTCAATGCGGCCAAAACAAACAGCACGGAAATCAGGAGAACTCACGGCATCCAACCAGAATCTTGTACGTCCTGTACTCATCCCTCAACTGTGGTGCATCACTCTTTCTCGGCTCGAACTTTATAGCGACCTGGGTGTTGTTGAGCAAGTTGGTCCCCTCGAAGATAACGCCGAAGCTGCCCTCGCCGATCTTCTTGCCGACGCGGTAGTGCACGCCGACAACATTGCTGCTGCTCGATGCCATGGCGGGCTATGCGTATAGCGGCGGGTAAGAAGAGGAGAGGGTGTTTTCACTGCTTGTTGGCAGTGAGAGTGGACGGGTGGTGTCGGTCCGGAGGTGTCAAGGAGAAGGGTGCAGGACGTGCCCGGCCACCGCTTCTGTTGTGATGATGGAGCAAATGGTGGTTGATGGTGGTCGTGAAGGCGGCGGTGATGATGAGAGGGGCGGAGGAGGGCGCGGAGAGTAGTCGTCGGCGGCGGAGGGGAGGTGGTAGTGGTGGTACGGGAGAGGTGAGGTGAGATGAGGCTCGGTGCAGACAACGACAGCAGAGAGACGGAGTCGGGGATGTCCAGCGACTGGCTACTGGCTGGGGCTTGGGTGCTTGGGTGCTTGGGTGCTTGGTTGTGCCTGCTGCCAGCCGCAGGAGTGCCAAAGCCTACTAGCGCAACCGCCGGAGATGACCCGCGTCAAGCCCGCTCGACGGGACGAGGTCAAATAGGGTCTAGACGTGTTGTCTGTGGTATGTGCGCGAGTGGAAAGGAGCTCACCAATGTCACCATAGTCTTGCACACGAGATAAGCAGGCGATGTTGTTGAGAGTGTGTGATTGTATTTGGATCGTTTGTGTGTATGGAAATCATCATATACATACAAGTATAGCAGGTGCGTTTCATACAGCAGTCACGTGTTCGCCACCCACGAATATTCACTTCCACCTCGCAGGTGAGACACAACGACATCCTCCCATGGATATCGACAGCCGACAGCCGACACAGATGAAGAAGGCCGCTTCGCGCTTCGCCGCCGAAACAAGCGATCCCAGTAGCCGTTGCCAAGTCTGGCGAACTACTCCGACCATCCACACATGGATATCCACCTCCGCCAGCAGAATCAGCCATCAATCTGTCCATGCCGTATCAAACACTGCCAGTAGTTGCAATTGCACCCAGCATATTTTCGAACTACTGAAAGCTTCTCCCCGTTGCACATTGCATGATACCCCACAAGACACCCATGCCTGCGCCTTTTCCGGTCCTCTTACTGCGCCAGCCGACGCAGGGCGGCCTTGCCAGTCTGCTCCGCCGCAGCAGGGCACGTATAGCTTCATCTAATATTATTTCCACTATCGTACGGCTTCCAATGCAGGCTGAGCATAGCATTAACAACGTAAGAGCTACTGCGAACCCGTGAAACCTCCTGCACACGTGAGCAGGATGCACGTCTTTCTGGAGTCCGCATCTGCAGGCATTCGCCGAACCCCAAGAGTAGTATCAGACGAGGAATATCATGTATCTGCAGAAACGTCAAACATCACCACCATCCCAGCCCCGTTACTTTTTAGGGTTTCGTACCCTCACGCCTAGTCTACCACACATACTCCACCGAAACTACTTGACAGAGAGCATGGGAAATTGGACATCGAACACCATCGCTCGATGCACGCCTTCTGCCGTTGACGGTCGGCAAGGCAAAAAATCATACAGCCCTACCGGGAGAACGCAAGCAGGGCTTTACAAGCTCGCGAACAGCAAGTCATGTTTCACATTCTTCCAGATGGCTCCTCAACGATCGGAGAGCGCTGCGAACGTCGTCTGCGATCAACGATCGAAATAAATGCCTACCGTTGAGCAGAATTGACTGACGCTGACGAATTCTGCCTTGCTAGACAGCAAAAGCTTTGATCCATCAATTCCGGCAGATACACATACTAAACCTGCTAAATTGGATAGTTGTTGCAGATCGTGACGACGTTCAGTCAAACTAACTCCCTCCTCGTACGATTGACGAATCGAGCCTCGATCCTGTCATTGTTTACTGTGTAGCACATGCACCTTGACTCGTGTCGTCAAACTGCCGTCAAATATACTTCCTAGTTCTGCGAGAACGGTCGGCACATGAAGGCGCCACTTTATACCGCATTACTCGTAAGTACCTCTTATTGGATTCGACATCGTCGGTCGATTGACTCGTTGTTGATTATATGATCACGTCAACAAAAGATTGTGGTCAAAACTGTAGCACTCTATGCAGTGACTGTACCCGCAATCATAAATTACAGTCCGTTCGATTTCCACATGCCGGTAAAGACACTCAAACTTCATGTTCATCAACCCTCAACCACCAACCCTACAGGCACCGCAAAGACGATGGTTTTCCATACAAACATGAACTTCTGGCATACATCATGTTTTGATTGCACTGACTGGCCGTCAGCAGGACGCTACATTTGAACCTATCAATATTGACGGCCACATCTGAGGGACAGAAAGTATCACTGTCCAGTAACTTCTCACTGGTTGACAGCCGTGCTAGGAGTGCGACTCCAGAAGACGAACGCGGCAAGTTGAATGTTCGGACAAGAGTCTTTACGCATATGTAATCATGGCCACAAAGACAAACCACTCGTTCGAGGGCATGGAGAGTCCCTGGCATCTTGCTCCATTTTCCATAACCTTCACATTCAGCTAAGTGACACGATGATTAATGTCCAAACACGATTTCACGCCGCCGGTTAAACAGCGCAACTTTCAGTCCAAATAGCCAGACATCGTCACGTCACAACACGGTATGTCAACCACAAGGTGAAACAACCTTGAGAACCAAAGATAGACCAAAAAGTTATACAAGCGAACAGATCGCAGGAAAAAGGTTATCTACACATCCGTTCGCAAGCATAACATATCCTACCCTAGACCGCCTCGTGCCCAGATATCCTGCCCTACTTCCCATCATCTCACTCACTATCCACAAGCCCACACCCTTCGCGAACAGAGCATGCCAGCCCACAAAACACATGATGCCAACGGAGTAACTGCTGCTGGGGGAATGCGACTAGCTTACCTTGACTGATATCAGCGCCTGCAGCACTAGGTGAGGAACACCGCCTGTTCCAATCGTTCCGGATAGTAATGTGACCTGTTGATTTTTGTTTCGCATCGTTTGTGTCGGAGCCTTCTCCAAGATTGTCGGCGCGAAAGTGCGAGGGACGACTTCTGTCGCACGATTTTTTTTCCGTGCGGAGCCATGTGCGAGATAGCGTCGTGCTTAAGACCAAGATGTGAAGCAATTCACGTTGCGCGTGAGATGCATGTGACCGAGCTCATGTCGATATCTGGAAGGATGGCCGACGAGAGCGCGTGATGGACGGTCGGCGCTCAACATGCTTTGTGATGAAAATGCCTGGTAATTCTGCTCGGTATGCGATGCCTCCCAAGCCTGAAGGCGCAGTCACGAGTATCCAGTTGCTGCGGACAGGCAACACAGGAGAGTCATGACTAGGGAAGCAAAACGCCTAGTGGACTGAGGCCACGAGGTCGGAACACTCACTGAGACGCATCGAATCTGGCTGCAGCGAGTGCTTGCTCTAGATCAGGCGGGCTCATTTGTCGCCGTGTCCCGCCACCGGACCACCCATACCGGGGCTCGGCACATGACCTTGCTGCGCGGGCATGGCCTGCTGCGAGCGAGGTGTCATTTGTGGGTAGCCACCGGTGCTAGGGTGCCTCTGACCCTGGTGTTGAGGCTGCTGTTGCTGGCCATGGAATGGCGGTGCGAAGGGAGGCCCTTGCTGGCTGTGCTGCTGCTGCATGTGCGGTGCAAAGCCCTGGTGGGAACCGGAGGCTTGCATCATGTGCGGGCCAGGACGTGGTGAACCAGCGTACCCGTTAGGGCCTGCACCCTGCTGAGGCATGTGTGGCATCTGAGGCTGAGCGTGTGGTGGCATGGGCGAGTTTCCCTGGTATTGAGGAGGCATGAATCCATTCGAAGATGGGTTTTGAGTCATCATCGGCGCACCCCCTCCCATCTGGGGCATGTTAGGCCCGCCGAAACCGGGACCGGGAGCGAAGCCAGGACGCATCTGGTTCACTTTGAAATCTGTTAGCTGAAGAGGCATCAAGAACTGAGATACTGTGACTTACTCTGCTGGTAAGGAGGCATCATCATCTGCGGCGCTCCAGGGTTCTGCATTTGTCTGTGGGCCAGACTTGGGCTCATACCATAGTTCTGCATTGGCTGGTTAGGGAATTGCGGCATGCCTCCCATTGGCATCTGTCCCATCTGCCCATTGAAGCCCGCCATCTGCGCTTGCTGATAACGAGGGCTGTTCTGCACGCTGTTACCAGGGCCACCAGCGAACGGCATGCGAGGGTCGAAGTTCTGAGCGTGGCCGTACTGCGGAGCGTACTGAGGCATGTTCGGGAAGCGCTGGTGCTGGCCCGGGTTGGGCAAGTGAGGCGCTTGAAGGTGAGGCGGGAGTTGATGAGCGTGTGGCATCGGTCCGTTTGCAGGGTTCGGGGTGTGCATGGGTGAAGGGCCTTGACTGAGGGATCTCGGCTCAGGGAAAGCGCTCAGATACTTGGTGTTCACACGTTCAGCAGGGACGGTCCAGGTAGGACCAGTGCGGAAGGGCTGTGGAATACCGCCATTCTCGGCGATGGATTTCTTCCACTCGACTGGGTATTCCATCTCCCTCATGCGCTTGATAGTGTCGCAGTCGACGTTGACGTCTTTCTTTGTCTCGCTGCTCTTCTTACCCACGGCGTCGAAGAAGGATGCGCGAGGCTCCTCGGCAGGAGCGACGGGAGGCATTCTTTGGGGACTCGGAGAGGCACCGGTCGGAGTGAAGGCGCTTGCTCCGGGAGTGAATTTGAATTCCTTTGCGTTGACGTTCAGACGTGCGTTGTTAGCGGCAGTAGGGCTGAGTGTCTCGCCTTCGCGTGCTGAGACTGGTCCGCTAGGGATGCGAAGGTCTGCAGGTAGCGGTTGAGGAGGGGGGATGCCACCGCGCGCTTGGTGCATGAAGGGTAGATTGTGGCGTTGTGACAGTGCTGTGCGAGGTGAAGGGATCTGCATGCCGCCGCGGAGGTTTTGGGTCTGTGAAACGCGGCTACGTGATTGCGACTGTGATTGCTGTGTTTGCGCACGTGAGTCGGCAGGCGTTGCGGCTTGTGAAGGTGTGCTTTTCGGTGGCGTTTGTGAGGCGGCGCTCTTCTCGGAATCCCTGCGCTTCTGCTCGTCGAAGCGAGCCGACTCTTCTGCTTTACGCTTGATTTCGAGCTGTTTGTCGTGGTCCTTGGCAAGGATAGGGACAAGATCGTCAGGGACACGACTCTTAAGCCTGAAGTTCTCTGCGAATTTCTTAAGGTCGTTCAACTTGATATTCTTCTCGTGGCGAGCGTTGGATCGTTTGGCCTCTTGTGCAGCGCGTAGTCTCAGCTTTTCGGTGTTAGCGAACTGCTTGAAAGCATCAGCAGTACCGCGAAGGTGGTCCTCGGTGGTGTTGCCGATCTTCTTGGGCGGCTGGGTAGCTGACGGAGCAGTCGTTGGTTTCTCGATGTTCTCTGAGGGAGTAGGCTGAGCTTCTTCGACCTTTGCAGGAGTCTCAGTCAGTTTGACTGCTTCGACTGGCTTTTCCGGTGCTGCAGGAGCAGGAGCAGGTGGAGCAGCAGGAGCAGGAGCGGCCACTGGCTTTGACAGGGAAATGATGGCAGGGTCGAACGGCGCTCCCGAAATTGTTGGCTGGCTGGTGATCGGCCTTCGTGAAGGCGGAACGTAAGATCCAGCACCACCCTTGGTCAGAGGTGCCATTGTGTTTTCACGACGCACACCCGAGTACTTCTCCTCTTCATCCATACCGTCATCCTGGCTGGCGTTCTGCTGACGCTCCTCGCGAACATGAGCATTGGCAGGGGCAGATCCCTCGATCTCGCGAGCGATTCTCTCTGCATCTGCGGCGCGACGTTTGTATTCGGGGTTGTTGCGGTCGATAGACGTCGTGTAGTCGTCTTCGTTGTATGTCGTGCGCGTGCCAAAGTTTTGCTCGTTGACAGCAAATTGGTCCCAACCGGTACCGCCGTGCTTGCTCGTGCTCTCAAGCGCCATGTCTTCCAGGCTTTGATCCATGCCTCCATCCCATTTCTTCAGCTCGCGCTCTCGCGGCAATCTGGCGTCACGTGAGATTTCGGTGTCGGTACGGAAGGACGATGTAGCCGAGCCTGTCGATGGTCAGTATTGTACGTAGAGACAGATAATCAGCCTGGTTTCTGCTCACCATTTTGGGTCGCGTGTGCATTGGCAGTGACGACATTGGCCACTGCTAGCTCTGCGATATCCTGAACGTCGAATACCATGACATGGTCCTCGCCTTCACCAGTGTACTCGTCTGGTAATTCTGTGTTCCCATTGACCTGTTGGTGACTCGCGAGTCTAATCTTCTTGACCATCTTAAGGATGTACACACTCTTGGCAGAAGATTCGAGAGATGATCCACTAAATACGCCAGTGAATTGCTCGCCGTTCTTCAATGTCAAGGTAGCATCGTTGCCCTGAAGACAGATATAGACGTCAGTAATAGTTCTGTTCGGCGGATGGAAATTATTGGTGCAAGTCTTACGGTGGAGTGTGCGAGGAGGTATAGCAAGCGGTCGCTGGCTTGCTTATCAGCAGGTAGGTCTCCGTTGCCCTTGTGCTGTGGTTGTGCTGAAGATCGTGGTTGAGATTTGTCGGAGCCATTGGCAAGGCTAGGGGAGTTGGTCGGCCGCTGTGTGATGGGATTTGTGCCGGTCCAGGCTCTCTGTGGTGTAGGAGTTTGCTTCCTGTTTGGCGGCATTGTCAGCGTCTGTCGTGGGTCAAGATGAAATGTGTTCAAGGATCAATGCATGATGGAGGCATATAATGTCCGCAAGGCAAACATGGACGAAATTGTGAGGCGGAGGCGAGGCGGGGTGCGCAGGGAAGTTGGCCCAAGGCATCGAGCTCGATCCATGGCGCACTGCTAGGCATTGGTGGTGCAACTGACCTGTTTTGTCCGTCGACAGGACTGCCGGCCTGCTTACGCGCGCCGTCGAGCGCTTTTCCGCCGGCAGCAGGCTTGAACTGCTGCTTGCTCGAAGGCGCAGCGCCCTTGAGGCCGGCATCACCGTTCGCAGTAGCCGTCGACATGGCTGCTGGTGTTGGCGGGAGGAATAGAGAAGGGAGGGGTGGAGGGGTGAGGAGCGAGGTCGAAGGAGTAGACACAGCGAGCGTTCACGGTGGAGTCCAAGTCCAAGCTGGCGGACAAGCGCTGGTGGAGAAGGACAAGCTCGCTCAGGCGTTCGCAGACGACGCGGGCCGGTCTGGGGGAGACAGAGACAGCACACGCAGGCGAGCACCGGACAAAAGACGTGCACGACTCGAGTGCGGGTGCGGTGGCGAGTGTGGACGCAGGGGGGAGAGGGAGGAGAGGTGTCGCGGGCCCTCTCGCTGGGTGGTGGTGCTGGTGGTGGAGCGGTGGTGGTGATGGGAGGGAGATGCTCGTCTTGGGTCGTCGGGGTTGAATCCAGGGTTTGGACGGGAAGCTTGGAGGTCGCTCTAGCGTCGACGGGTGTGCCGATTTGAGATGCGCCGCGCGATAATCACGTGGATTCGTTCGCGATACACAAGCAGATGGCGTATTGGCGACGTGACTTGTAGTGGTGAGGTAGCAATAAGAGACACGACAGGGCGACTGTTGCAAGCTGCTCTCGCTGTAGCTGTTGAAATAATGTCACATGCAATGCCACGCCGGAAAGCTGCTGCGAACAAGGGAAGCATTTCGAAGAGACTCCACTTTCGAACGGAGCCGCGGTTGGCTCGAACTCTGTTGCCGTTGAACACGCGACTACATCTACTTTGTTATAGGAAGATAAGCAATTTGAAGTATTGGCTCTCAGGTTTAGCAATTCTTTCTAGCAAGCGTTTGTAGACAACGATTGGAAGAACAGCGAACGTGGTGATACTTCCAGAAGGTGAACCACATCACACACTGCGAAAATCGCGCCGCATGCAACTTCATGTTGGCGCGCGAGACTCCCTCCTCGCTTGAGCATGTAGCTTCTCCGCCTAGACGCAACGTTGCAGCTCTTCTCGCACTATCTTCTACGAGTTGAGAGCAACGGATATAGCTACACTGTCCTCAGCAACGCAGCAAGATTCATCATGTCAGCGCCAACAAAGAATTCATCAACAGCTCAATCCAGCTGGCCGTGAGTAAACTTCCAAAGTCATTGTGCAGTGCCCTACATACATTCAGACCCATTTCAGGAGCAGAGACAATTTGCGTTCTGATATGCCGGCGTGGCTGGTTCGAGGCTGGCGTGGCTGGGCAGCTAAATCGATTGTAGAAAGAGGCAAAAGAGGGAAGCTTCCGGCACGCGGTTCATCAATCCGAGGCGGATCGGCATGTTTCAGGTTCCAACGTCTGGCTCAGCGGATCCACTTTATTGCGTGGTCTTCTTGAATGCAGTATATCTGATCATCTGAGTAAGATGTAGTGAATGTTGGCGGAATAATTCGTGATGGTATAGGTCGATGGTATGCCGATAGAGATATCTTATAGTGTGCAATATATCAGGAAGCTTGAGCGTGCAGTAATGGGTTGAGCCTTCTATTGATTGTCCACGGCAGATGTCGTGCATGAAAGCTTCGCTCGATCCTGAATTCGAGTCAACAATTTGGTGAGCAATTCGGCTTTCTGGATTGTCCAATCACGCTCAATACAACGACATGGCAGCTACAACCTTTGATCAGTTTCGTCGGTTCAGTACGGATGCGTGTAAGTTCTTGAATGGTCAAAACGTAGTGTTCATGGCTGCGTGACTCAATAGCATCATTTCCTCCGGGACACTCGCAAGGCATACTGACAATCATCCAACAACACAGACGGCCTCGAAAGACTCCTCCGCTTCATCCAAGCCACAGTGCAAATCATAGCCGCTCTAGTAGCCAGCTCACCAGCTGCTTTCGATATAGTATCCAATGCCCTCAACACTCGCGAAATCCGCCTCCCACTCGCCGAACTCTCCAGCCGTATAGGCCTCGTACGTCGCTTCATTCGCCTCTTCCGCTTTCTGGATGCATTCTCTGCTTCTTACAGTACCTTCACATCTTTGACAGAGCCTGCTGGGAAGAACGGAGTCGATGGCGCTTTCTTCGAGAAGACTGTAGATGGACTTGCGTCGACGTTCAATGGGATGTACCTGCTGCTTGAAGCGACTACGATTATGGACGCGCTGGGAATTGAAGGGCTGACGATTCTGGGCAAGGAGCTCGCGTTCGTCACGAAGCTTGAGGCGCAGAGGTGCTGGTTCTTTGCTTTGCTGTTTGGTGCGCTTTCTTGTGGTTTGAAGCTCTCGAAGGCGGAGGTGGTGTCCAAGCCGGTCGCGGAGAAGACCGTCGATGCAAAGGATGGTGCCGGCAAGGATGAGAAACGCAAAGTCATGGGGGCGAAGGGTGAGGTGTCCAAGATGAGTTCGCAACAAGTTCGACTTTCGAGGAAGCTGATGACTTGCTTGCTGGATTTGCCACTGCCTGGTACTATCGTTGGCTGGATTCCTGCGTCCCCGGGCACGCTCGGGTTGCTGATGCTGACTACCAGTGTGTTGAGCGGAGTTGATGTCTGGGAGCGCTGTGGCAGAGAAGTCGGCAGGGTATGATGCATTTGGTTACATGACGCGAAACATGTTTCGCTACGATAACGAGTTGGAGGAAAGAGAAGTGAGATGTGGCTTGCTACAGGTGCTACAGAACATGTGTGGCGTTGCTAGAATTAGAGATAGACAGCATGATCGCTGATAGCGAACGCTCGTACTTGTTCATGCAATGCGTGATGCAACCAGAGCAGATATAGATGCATACAACGATGGCTATAAGCGTTTCATGCCGTGCTCGCTGCACACATGGCTAACAAGACTGTACCTGAAACATAGCCTGAACCTTGAAAGGGCAACTTCATGTGATGATGATGAAAAGAACGCATTACATGCTCTATTATACGCGTCAATCGGCTCTCTCCACCTCGACTCGGCTCCAACCTTGATCTCAAACGGGCCAAGATAAACGTGACGGGCACAACAATCGCCGCGCAACTTGGTAGCGAGCGCCCGACAGCGTGAAACTCGCGAACCAGATAATCGAAATCAGATTGCACACCACAGTCACGGCATCTGCCATACAGTCGTCGTCCAGGCCAAACCTCACATCACATCACCTCACCGCCTTGACGTTCCCTGGCGTCTCTCGGCCTCCAGCTCGTGGTCTCGCGTGTGAAGAGCCCAAACCCCAGCGCATCAGCACACCTACCAAGTGCCCTGCCACCATAACGGGCCTGCTTAGCTCACGCGCACCCACCGCCGGCCTGCCCTACCCAGTACTCAGTACTCAGTACCATTACACTCGCTTCGCTCACTCTACCTCACTCTGATCGTCTCGCGCTGCCACCTTGTCACCACTACCGCTCTCGACGCACGACGACACGCGCATTCACTCTGACCGTTGCGCGGCCTGCTTCCACACTTGCTGGTCTGTCGTGAAGTACCATCTACCCGTATCGAGGACACGATTCTACGACACCGCACATCATGGCTTCGGCCGAGGAATCGCAGAGGGCGAGCGGGAGCTCTGCCGGTCGCTCCTCAGGGAGCAGCAGCCGGAGACAGAACGTACGCATATACGAGCTGGCCGACAGGTTGTACAAAGATATAAGAGATACCCTAGCTAATTTGTCGCAGCCACAGCAACAGCTCTCGACGATCGAAAAGTCCGTGACGCACCTCCTGGTCGCGACCAAGCAATTACTAGAGACCCTGACCATGTGGTCGAGAGGAAGCGCCGCCGAGAGCGAGGTGTCGGATGTCTACGTGCGGCTGGGCTACGAGTTCAACATAGCATGTAGGGCTTTCAACGCCATCGGAGTGGACACTTCAGATCTTGGGCCTGTTCCGGACCTGTTGCGCGCGATACTGGAGGACACTTTGAGTCAAGAGGCGAACCAGGCAAGCTTGGACAAATACCTTCCGCGCATTCGGGACATCATCATCAACCTGCTGCACGGACTTAAGAAGAAACAGCAGCGACTGAGACAACGTAATGGCAAAGAGGGAACCGAGGCGCGGCCACCCAGGCAATCGTCAACTGCAAGCAATGCAAGCATAGAGTCAAATCTCACCCAACAACTGGAGGATGTACCTTCGAGGGCCTCGAGCCACCGCTCGTTCGCCCAAAGACAAGGGAGCGGCGAGCTTGGAGGACCTGATCTACCGCCGAGAACCACGAGTGTTCCGGGACGAACATCTCCACGACGACACGCCCTCAGTCCTCAAAACAGCATCAGCATCAGTCAGCAGCCACTCACCAGAGACAACTCTGACTCGACCCTGTCCAGCAACACTCTACAAAACATACCAGTGATTGCGCCTTACCCAGAGAATGACACGATGCCAACAAACCAAGGCTACGAACAGCGCGAACAGTCCTCCCCGGAGCCACCGCCACCGCCACCCAAACAGAACGACGCGCTACAGGCGCTGCAGAGAGGGGGCGAACTGGAACGCAGAGCGTCTAGACGTTTCTCAGCATACCAAATTCAAAAGCATCTGGGAACGTCAGTAAACGGTATTGGGACTATTCCTCCTGCCCAACACTCACCAATTCCCAACCGAGGACGCGATGCAAGAGAATCTATGAATGCCGTCAGATCAAGACGAAGCGTCTTGCAACACAACCGCACGAAATCAAAAACCGAACGTGATGGCTATGAGCCATCTCCTTCAAGGCTGCAGCATGAGGTCAGGCGCATTTCGGAGGGACCTGAGAATGAACTGCCTGCGCCACCGTCACAAGCTGAGAGGATGGACATTGGAAGCCCAATAGCTAAGACGCCGGAAGACAAACTCGGACCCGCCTACCCTTTCCCAGACATATCTCAGGATCAGCGTGAAGGTCTGGGCGCGACTGTAAATGGACCGGTGGACGACCACTTTGGTCCTCCTGGAGAAATGACACCCCAGGAACTATCTGCGGCACCTGCTACACCCATAGCGGATCGCAAGTCAGCTGTGCCAAGCAGGCGTACGTCTTCTCGACTAAGTCAGGCGCCTCACCGGACTCCACCACAATCGCAGTTCATAGCTGAGGGCTCACCCCAACCTGGGAAGGAGTTGACACTGTTCTTGCAATACAAGAGTAAGATCAAGAAATTCGTTCTTCCAGATGGTGGGGATCTCACGATACCCCGGCTACAACTGGCCTTTATCGAGAAGTTTGCTTGGAATACTCACAACAACGGCGTCGACCTGCCAGACATCTACATTCAAGATCCAGTTTCGGGTGTGAGGCACGAAGTTGAGGATCTTTCTGACATCAAGGAACGCAGCGTCCTTGTCCTCAACGTCGAACAGCTCGACGAAGTTAAGCGACACATCGATGATGGAATTGGAGGGCTTCGCCGCATCATCGAGGATGTGAAGACTAGCGTGGAGGGTCAGCAGGCTGCTATACAGAGAGTCTCGGACCGTCAGCAGGAGTCTGCCAAAGAGATCGCTAGCCTTGCTGCCGCTCCTCCAGCCCCAAGAGTCACCAGTGCGCCATCGTCCGCACCTTCGTCTGTGCCATCTCGTGCAGTGTCAATCAAGGATAAGTCTGGTCAGCTCGACGAAGTGCAGTCACTGCGCCGCGACCTTGCTGTTGTACGCCAGACTTACACTTCGTTCGTGGAAGACATCAAGGCCAACATGGCGACAATCCGCACCAAGGCCGCGGCGATCGGCCCTGCAGCAACAAAGACAGTGATGCCAGACATGGAAGCAGGTTCCGGCCGCGCATATGTCAATGGTGGCAAGAAGACTCTTTCAGATGACAGCGAGAAGATTGTCAACCGCGTCGACGACCTACAGGATATTGTCGAAGATTTGCGCAAAGACGTCGTTACCCGCGGCGTGCGTCCCATCCCTCGTCAGCTCGAAACCGTCAGCAAAGATATTAGCACAGCGACCGCGGACCTCAAGAAGCTCAAAGAATTCCTCAAGCGCGAGAAGCCGGTGTGGACCAAGATTTGGGAGAAGGAGTTGCAAGTTGTCTGCGACGACCGCGATTTGCTTACCATGCAAGAGGAACTCGCGGCAGACTTGGAAGACGATCTCGAGAAGGCCGCTGCTACATTCGCGCTTGTCGAAGAGGCAACGAAGCAGCAGAACCTGCAAAACCCTCGCTCGACGGATGACGGCCAGCCAAAGACCGTCCGCTCAACCTCCCGCACTCTGCGACCATTCGCTGAAAACCAAGACGCCGACCCGCAGAAAGCCAAAGACGGCGTCCTGGGAGAAGTCCGCGCCCTCCAGCCCAACCACGAATCCAGACTAGAAGCCATCGAACGCGCAGAACGCGCCCGCCAGCGCGAACTCGAAAGCAGACGCGGCGGCGAATTCCAGAAGGAGCTCGGCAGCTTCGTCGAGGAAGGTAAGTTGAAGAAGAGCGGTGGCGTCGAAGAAGTCGAGCGCATGCGCTTGGTCAAAGAAGAGCGCGCGAGGAAAGAGAACTACGAACTCCTTCAACAGAGGGAGAGGGAGCGTGCGGAGAGAGCAGCGGCTGCTGCTGCTGCTGCTGCTGCGGCTGAGGCTGAGGCTGAGGCTGAGACTGAGACTGAGACTGAAGTGGGCGATGCGCAGATCGATGGCGAGGGAGATGATGCTGATGCGCTTCCTGATGCTGATGCTGATGCTGCTGATGAGGCGAACGCTACGCCCGAAGTTCCTGGCGAAGCTGCTGCTGAAGACGAGCCCAGCGCCGTCGATGCAAAGGAGGAGGCGAGCAGCGCGCCGATTGCAGAGTCCGCACCTCCAGCGTAATTGTTGTCATGAGTGTTGGAGCAGTCAGGTGACCGCGATGAGTTTCTAGGACTTTTTGTAACATAGGGACGAGGGACGACGTGGCACAGTATGATATGGGACGGGAAACATTGAGGGCGATGCTCAATTGGCGAGGCGTCATCACTCTATTGGGGTGATTTGGGGCTTTGAACGGCATTGGGAGTTTTTGTGATCTGCTTTGCTCGATTGTTTCGAGACAGAGAGCAGAAGGGATTACATGTTTGCTTGTAATGAACTGTGTTTTTTGGGACGAGCATATATTCTTTCTTCCTTTCTGATGGCATTTCGTGATTTGTACAGCCCGTGTTAGGAGCCGTGTTGTTCTCCTCGAAGGCGAGGCCTTTGGTGTGGTGTCTGTCGATGACTGATCTGTTCCGTCGACGAGTAAAACCTTTATCCTTGGGAGTGAATATCCTCGATTGTATCGATAAGTGGTATGGTATGACCATCGCCACTGAGTCATCAACAATTCGAGAGTACGCAAGATCTCGCGTGGCAGGGAGACTAAGGCATGTCAACATCCATGGCGCAAAGGCTAAAATTATTGCCTGCAAGGCCCAGCCAGTCCTAGCGGTCGGTGCCTTGGTCTCGTCTCTCTCGTTTGAAGAAATTGTTTGCAAAGCTCAACGCGATCTTCACGAGATAACACAGGTGCGCATGATATTATATATTGGCACATATCATGGCCCAGACCTTGGCACATTAACGAGGCCTCTCTGCACTACAGCGTACAGAGTCGCGTGACACGCCGAGCAATAGACCGAGGGAGGTTCTTCCGTTGAAGGGTGGTGGCTTGCAAACTTCCCCTCATCGTTCAGAGAAAGCATGCATGGGAGCTGCTTGCCACAACACCTACGCAAACATACTTCTCACACCACCATCTAATTTGTTCCTGTATCACTACTCACCTCCTACTCTTCACTTGCTTGCGCCACGCCTACTACGGATACACTCATCAAACCGCTTATATCACTCTACCTTTGCGCTGATTGAGCTCGCTGGTCTGGTCTCCACCGTGGCTGCGTGACGTAGTGAGCCATACATCTTGACGCGCCCTGGCAGCAGAGCTATACCTATACCGGACCGACTGAGATCGTGCGCACTGCAGCTGCAGCAGTATTTCTTCACGTTGCCACTCCAATCACCAGCATCCCACTGAATGGAAGCGCAACCATGACTTCCAAGGCCTCAGCAGAACACAATGAAGGCCTACCTGAGCCCGAGCTCAAGCCCGAGCACGAAGCTCTGCTTCCAGGCGTCATGGCCCTTGCGAATCTGTTCAGTAACACCGTGGAAGCCTTTGGTTTGATTCGCGCCTCGCAGAAGTGGGAGAGGGAGGAGCAATTGCTGCTTTCGCGACTGGGAATCCAGCAAGCTCGTCTTCTCATCTGGGGAGACATCCTTGGAATCTCGTCGCCGCCATCCTCTGTCACCAACCAAGCTGTGCCCAAACACCCCAGCGCCGCCTACCCGGATCTTAAGGAGCCTACATTCTTCGCCCCTCGCGATGCTCGTCTCGACGAACCAGAAACTCGCCAGCAGATCGAAGATGCTCTGAGCTCGATCGTCGACCGCTCCGCGCACACAACTCGCGACGAGATGATGGAGAAGTTTGGCCTCAAGCCGCCCAAACGCTTCACGCCAGATTACCAGCCAGCGCTCGATACTACGCGCCTTGAAGCTTTCAGAGAGAAGTACGAGCTTCTCAAGGAAGTGGCTGAGAGCTATGCGCGCATCAACTCCCGTCGCACGAACAGTATCGTCATGCAAAGCTGGACTATCTCCGACCGTACCAAATTCGCGTCTTTCATCCATTTGACCCAAGAGAAGATCGACTTTCTTGTGAATTCCATGGGCGTTGGCGAACGGATTGATCGTGCCATGCGCATGGACATTCGCAACTTCGGGTGGCACATTACTGCCGATCGTGCTCGAATTGCGCAGGATGTCAGTAAACTGAAGCTCATCCATGACGCTTGCAAGGATGACTACCCGCAATACATCATCGCCGTTACACAAGCTCTGGACAATATCTCGCGCGAAAGTCGCGAGAACAGCGGCCTGGGCGGTTCGTTCAGCTACAACCCGTACGCTGCACCAACAACGCCGAGACCAGAGCCCAAGCGCGCTGCGTCCAACAGCAACGGCACTTCCGGTACCAACGGCGCGAGCAACGGCCAGAGTACCACGAAGCCGCACACGAAACGGCCAGGCATGTTCAGCAGATTCCTGTCTTTCCGCAACAAGTCCAAAGAAGAAGTGCCCAAGTCGAAAGCGCACCAGCAGAACCAACAGCAAGAGCGCACTCAACCCGCCACCATCGAGCCAACGGCAGATCCAGACCGCAGTCTCTCAGACGCAGGCCCAGTGACTGGTCTTGCGCCTCCGTCTGACGGCCTCGAGCGCGTGCGCAGCAGGAGTCTCGACGCAGGTGCCGCGCCGGCGTTTAACTCTTCGTCTGCTGCTGCGTCGTCTTCTACTGCTCCTGCGGTCGGTAGTTTGGACGAGCAAGTGCTGCAGGATAAGCTGGAGCGGCTTGATACCAAGGATACGGTCCATCTGCCGCTGGAGCATACGGAGACGGTGCAGAGCATGATTAGTCGTCATGATCAGGCGTACAGAGTTCGATGAGACTTACCTTTGCTCTGCTTCGTCAAAGCGTTGCCGGACGTGTGCTTCTACTTTTAATGAAGGGGTTTGGATGTTTGAGATGGATGATGTTGGTCAAAACACGACTTTGGACGAGAATGATTTGAATGCCATTCGCTATGCCTGGAATTGACATCTTGGAGAATGAGGGAGAGAGGGTTTGGATGGATGGTGATGTGGGCTGCTTTTTTCTTGTTACTCTTGTTCTATTATTCTATACCCCGTATGAGCGTGAAGTTGTTTGTTCTCTCCATTTCTATCACCGGACCGGTATTGGGGTAATGAGACTCACTTGATCGAAATCCGATCTTTTGCTGGTACGGGCGTTTTGGTGTTGTTTCTGTGTAGGGTCATTGGCCCTCGTAATGCCAGTATCTCAGACGAATGTTTCCAACGGTGACCTCAGTGTTTTCCATCTAGGTGTGTCACGGGAACATGAAGAATGCGACGATGCGAAGAGACAAAGCTTAATGCATATACTGGATCTCAAGATCAGACCAATGGCTCCAGGTATGCTTTGCCTGTACACGAGATGATTACCAAGCTGTGCATGTGTGGTGGGTAATTAGAGCACGCGATTGGACATTTATCTTACGTGTCGCTGGGCACGATCACAGGGAGATGTCTGGGGCACTACTGTCAATCGTAAGGATTCGCAACAGCCGGATCCCTTCGTCTTCCAAGAGCCCGAGAGTTTTCGGTCGGCAAGACAATTGGGCCGGTTAGCAGAATTGAGCATATCCTATCACGTGACAGACGGCCGAGAAGGCTGAGGCTTACTTTTCACGTGTCTGGCTGTCTCTGTGCTGCATGGAACAGGATCCTCGACGCCAAATTTAGAGTTCGTTCTGGCGAGACTCTTCTGACGTATGCAATTCGTACCACCATCGAAAACGTGTTATAGAGAATTGTCGCTATCGCTTTCGCTTTTGGCATTAATTCAAAGTGAAACTCAGTCGTGTCTTCGGACGAGAGACCTCAACTCTCTCTTCTAATCACGCCGACTGCTTGAGGGCTAGACAGCCCAGACCTCCCCCTTGAGTAATCGCAAAGATCCACTCTCACGAGCTGGGCCCCATTTCTGACAAAACGCTTATCCGTTTAAACGCCCGACTTGACAGTCGGGCTTAGGGCACGCCTCCGAAATCCCGATTCTGCCCTGGCCACGCTGCTCGATCTGGCGCCTCTAGATCTGGCAGGTTTCTGCGATGAAGGGCTAATATCATTACGACGCCGAGACGCTTGCCATTTTCGCACGCTAAAGCACATGGCTATTGGCCAAAGAATAGCATCCGGCTACGCTCAGAGCCCGTATGTCCGACTAGGGCCTCGCGGAAAGCTGGACAGATCCCATTATGCCCCATCGACCTCATCTCGCGTCTTCGACGGGCGCTTCCGCCTTGTGCTAGACCAGGGTGCCATTTGTTGAAGGCGTCCTCGGTCCTTGGGAGACAGGTCGTTCCGGTCAGGAAAGATGACTACTGTGGAGGCTTTTCCCTTTTTCACGTGGAAAGTGTAGGTGCTCGCTTTTTCGCATTTGCTTAGGGCGTGCTTTTTTCGAACTGCCTTCAATTCGGTACTTGCGCTTCCTTCCGGCCCGGGCGTGCCACTGACGTTTCTTCTCATTCTATTCTTCTCTTATATTTGTCTCGGGTACTAATTGACCTCACTCGCTCTGAACTTTCATGGGCTGTTCATTCTTTGTGGAACTTTCAACTCTTGCATGATGGCTTCGACTGGGCCTGATAGCTTCGCTCCGGCCGTTGGTGCCGATGGCGGAGAGAACGTTGGACAGAAACTCGAACACACTCTTTCGAACAACCGGGGAGCAGAGGAAGCGGCGAAGGCTGAGAAGGATGGCGACGATTCTAATGGAGAGGCGGCTGGCTGGAGCTTGCTTCCCGATGTGCAAAGGATGGCAGCGAACGACACGACTCCCGGCAAGGCACTCGGTGTAACCTGGAACGATCTCACAGTTACTGGCAGGGCTGCTGGTGCTGTGATGCAGGAGAACGTCTTCAGTCAGTTCAACGTTGTTCAACAATCGAAGGAATCCCGTGGACCGAAGAAGCTTAAGACGATCATCAACAAAAGCTCTGGATGCGTGAAGCCCGGCGAGATGCTTCTCGTCTTGGGAAGACCAGGCTCTGGATGCACTACTCTTCTCAAGATGCTGGCCAACCAAAGGAGAGGCTACGAGGAGATTACTGGAGATATCAGATACGGATCCATGGACCACAAGCAGGCCGAGCAGTACCGTGGCCAGATTGTAATCAACAACGAAGAAGAAGTATTTTACCCCTCACTTACAGTGGGCCGGACGATGGATTTCGCCACTCGCCTGAAGGTCCCCGAGACGCTCCCTAGCGATTCTCAAGATCCTGAGGAGTACCGCCAGAAATACAAGCAGTTCCTCATGGACTCGATGGGCATCTCTCACACTGAAGGAACTAAGGTCGGCAACGAGTTCATCCGCGGTGTGTCTGGAGGTGAGCGCAAGCGTGTTTCTATCATCGAGACTCTTGCTGCCAGAAGCAGCGTTGCCTGCTGGGACAACTCTACCCGTGGACTGGACGCTTCCACTGCTCTTGAGTACACACGTGCTCTCAGAGCTATGACTGATGAATGGAAGTTGACCACTATTGTCACCCTTTACCAAGCTGGTAACGGTATTTTCGATCTTTTCGATAAGATTCTGGTTTTGGACGAAGGCGAGCAGGTCTTCTACGGCACTCGCGCTGAGGCTCGCCCGTTCATGGAGTCTCAAGGATTCCTGTGTGGTGCCGGCGCCAATGTTGGCGATTTCTTGACTGGTGTCACTGTTCCCAACGAGAGGAAGATCATCTCTGGATTCGAATCACGCTTCCCTCGCAATGCCCCTGAGCTTAGACACGCTTACGAGGCGTCGGAGATCAAGTCGCGCATGGACAAGGAGCTTACTTATCCTGCTTCTGGTGAAGCTGAAGCTCTTACTAAGGCCTTCGCCGAGTCGGTGCAAATGGAGAAGTCATCCAAACTTGGAAAGAAGTCACCTTTGACTGTCTCCTTCGTGGATCAAGTCAAGACTTGTGTGGTTCGCCAATACCAGATCCTTTGGGGCGACAGGTCTACTTTCATCATCAAGCAGGTTGCGACCATTATCCAGGCTCTCATCGGTGGCTCGCTCTTCTATGCAGCACCAAACAACTCCAACGGTCTATTCATTAAGGGTGGCGCTCTCTTCTTGTCACTTCTCTACCACGCTCTTCTGGCTATGTCAGAGGTCACAGACTCCTTCGCTGGCCGCCCTATCCTTGCCAAACACAAAGCTTTCGCATTCTACAACCCCGCTGCATTCTGTATCGCTCAGATCGCGGCAGATGTCCCCATTTTATTCGTCCAGGTCACTGTCTTCGATCTGATTATCTACTGGATGACTGGCCTTCGCCCTACAGCAGCGGCCTTTTTCACTTTCTGGTTTGTCACTTATGTGGTTACTTTCGCCATGACTGCTTTCTTCCGAATGTGTGGTGCTGCTTTCCCGAACTTCGATGCTGCTTCGAAGGTTTCTGGATTTGCTATCAATGCTCTTATTACTTTTATTGGATACCAACAGCCTAAGCCTGATATGCACCCTTGGTTTGTCTGGATCTACTGGATTAATCCTTTGTCATACGGCTTCGAATCTCTCATGGGCAACGAGTTCCACAACACTGTCATTCCATGTGTGAACAACAACTTGATCCCTAACTTCCTCCCGCAATACGAGAACACGGACTCGCAGGCTTGCTCTGGTGTGCGTGGTGCAGCTCCTGGCGCGACCTTTGTCAACGGTGACGACTATCTGTCAAGCCTTTCATACTCGAACTCTCACGTTTGGCGCAACGTCGGTATCCTCTTCGCATGGTGGGCCCTTTACGTCGCTGTCACCATCTACTTCACACTTCGGTGGGACAACGCTGCTTCTGCTGGTGCAAACATGGTGGTGCCGCGCGAGTGCCAGAAGCAGGTCCCTGCTGTGCTTCCCGATGAAGAGTCTCAGGCTGAGAAGGCGCCTCGCCAGAACGACAGCTCCTCCGAGACTACTCCTACCAACAGCGCTATGGGTACCAGGACTCCAAGCATGAACGGTGGGGCGAACGAAAAGAACGGTCAAAAGTCTACTGGTGCAGAGTTGGTCAGAAACACATCTGTCTTTACTTGGAGGAACCTCACATACACGGTCAAGACCCCTGATGGAGACCGTGTGTTGCTTGACAACATTCATGGCTACGTCAAACCTGGTATGCTCGGTGCATTGATGGGCTCTTCTGGTGCTGGTAAGACTACTCTTCTCGACGTTCTGGCTCAGCGCAAGACCGATGGTACCATTCATGGCGAGATCATGGTCGATGGTCGTCCACTCCCTGTCTCTTTCCAAAGGTCCGCCGGTTACTGCGAGCAGCTTGATGTCCACGAGCCGTACGCCACTGTTCGCGAAGCCCTGGAATTCTCTGCACTTCTCAGACAAAGCCGTGAAACTCCTCGTGAGGAGAAGCTCGCTTACGTTGACACCATCATTGATCTTCTGGAACTTCGCGACCTGGAGCACACTCTCATCGGCCGTGTCGGCGCTGGTCTCAGCGTTGAGCAGCGTAAGCGTGTCACCATTGGTGTCGAACTCGTCTCTAAGCCTTCCATCCTTATCTTCCTTGACGAACCTACTTCTGGTCTCGACGGTCAAGCTGCATTCAGTACTGTGCAGTTCCTTCGCAAGTTGGCTGATGTTGGACAAGCTGTTCTCGTCACTATCCACCAGCCCTCTGCTCAGCTGTTCGCCCAGTTCGACACTCTCCTCCTTCTGGCTAAAGGTGGCAAAACGGTGTACTTCGGAGACATCGGTGACGATGCCCAAGCTGTCAAAGATTACTTTGGAAGATACGGTTGCCCCTGCCCTGAGGAAGCAAACCCTGCGGAACACATGATTGACGTCGTCAACGGCAGCCTGTCTAAGGGCAAGGACTGGCACCAGGTCTGGCTTGACTCTCCCGAGTCCAGTCACCAACAGGAGGTACTCGACAACTTGATCGCCGACGCTGCCTCTAAGCCTCCTGGTACTGTCGATGATGGTCACGAGTTCGCAACTCCCATGATCGAGCAAGTCCGCCTCGTCACTCGCCGCATGAACGTGGCTCTGTACCGCAACGTCGACTACGTCAACAACAAGATCGCTCTTCATATTGGCTCTGCCCTGTTCAACGGCTTCACATTCTGGATGATCGGTCACTCCGTCTCTAAACAACAAGAAGTCCTCTTCGCCGTCTTCAACTTCATCTTCGTCGCACCCGGTGTCATCGCGCAACTGCAGCCTCTCTTCCTCGAACGCCGCGACATCTACGAGACGCGCGAGAAGAAGAGCAAAATGTATCACTGGTTCCCATTCACGACTGGCCTCATCGTCTCCGAGGTTCCATACCTGGTTGTCTGCGCCGTCTTCTACTTCTTGCCGTTCTACTACACCGTCGGCTTCCCTAGTGCTTCTGATAAGGCTGGCGCTGTCTTCTTTGTCATGCTGGTGTACGAGTTCATCTACACTGGTATTGGCCAATTCGTCGCTGCGCCTGCTCCCAATGCGGTATTCGCTGCTCTCATCAACCCTCTTCTCATTGGAACTTTGGTTTCATTCTGTGGTGTTCTTGTTCCTTACGCGCAGATCCAGGAGTTCTGGCGCTACTGGCTCTACTGGCTCAATCCTTTCAACTACCTCATGGGCGCTCTATTGACCTTCGTCGATTTCGATCGCGAGATCACGTGCAAAGAGTCCGAATTCGCCATCTTCAACCCTCCCCAAGGACAGTCTTGCGGTGAATACTTGGCGCCATACCTCGCCGGCCCCGGCTCGAGGAACAACCTCATCAACCCCGATGCTTTCGATGAGTGTCGCGTGTGCCAGTACAGCAGGGGTAGCGACTACCTCTACACACTCAACATTCTCGACTACTACTACGGTTGGAGAGATGCAGCCATTTGCGTGCTCTTTGCTCTTTCGAGTTACGCGCTTGTCTACGCCTTGATGAAGGTGCGGACGAAGGCATCGAAGAAGGCGGAGTAGATTTTTCCATCTACATTTATTCTTTTATTTTTCATTTTTGCATTGCGTAACGGCCGATATAGACTCGCTACAATAGACACGAATACTGTATAATAAATACAAAGCTAAAATTCTGCACCGATGGAAATCGCCTGATGATGAACTGGCCTCTTTTCCCATTCACAGCATGACACAGCACTGACTCAGTAAGCCTGTAATCTGATCGGCACATGTTTGTCGATCATGCTATAAGTAAACTTAACGGCTTCCCAAGGTTCTGGGTGCATGCCCGCGTGGAGCACGATGGGGAGCCGCTCTCAATGGTATTCTTGGCGCTGGCATCAAGTACGGACAGTCTCCAACACATCTTGTTCGCTCTCGTGTTCCAAGATCCCTGGCCCTTTCGACAAGATAGACGATCGACCATTATGCCAGGCCGGGGCATCAACCTATTGTCGTTTGTGCTTCTGTCGATCGCAGTGCTTGCTTTGGCACAGACAGGACCCCAAGCAGCCTTGATACCGGCTTGTGTTGTATGTTCGAAAAGGCCCAGCATGCCACGAAGTCATCCGAAAAGCTGCTGACCATGAGCAGAAAAGCTGTGACCCTGCAGCAATCGCTTCTGTAAATTGCACGAACGAAGATCAATACTGTCACTGCGTCCGCCAGGAGGGAATTCTGAGCAACATTTCGGCTTGCGCAAATGCCGAGTGCGAGAGTCCTAGTCGGGACATCTATGGTTCGTGATCTTATTGTATTGCTGTCGTCAAGCTGAGTTTGTGGCTGATTTTTGGTACAGTTTTCACAACTCTGTTCGGGGAGGTTTGCCAGAAGTTCAACATAAGCGTGCCGGTGCTTGGGAGCAATAGCTCTGGGAACGGCACTAATGTGACAGTTGCTGCTCCATCCCAGCCGTCGCTAGAGGCTTCCACGGGGTCGGTGGGTAAGACGTTTGATGGAGGGTATTTGTCTTGGACATTGAGCGGCATTCTGTGCATTACGGTGTTTGCTGTGATGCTGTGAGAAGCACATTCCTCCAACGGAAGTTGATAGTCTTGTGGTATGGTACACCAATGGAAAGGCCTTTTACAATCGCTCCAATCGCGGTGTTCAGTGCACTGACCTTGTTTATTTTTTGAGATGAATACAACCAAATTTAACGTAACACCTCGTCTAACATGGAGTTGGCGATACTGCCAGGAGTGAGTTCGGAAGTTATCGTCACGACGTCCTGATAGCAAGGTCTCAGCATGGCACCGCCGCAGAGCCTACCAGGAAAGATCGACCTCGTATGGTGTATAGTCGTGGAATGAAATGATCGTCTATTAAGTATTTGTACAAGCCTCGTGCATCCTTTTCATCATCCCTTCATCGCTCAATGTCCTCTCTTCCAGTCCATGTCTGACTTGACGCTCTCCTCAGAGCGATAGACTGAAGTCTTGGTATTGATGATCATCGTCTGCGAATGATTACTGCTGGCATCCTCATCCCGCTCTTCATCGGGATGACTCTCTGGATGCCACGCAGAAGTCATTGTGCCAAAGCCCTTCCCGTGCTGCACATCTCCCAGCTCCAGCTCGTCGTCCCGATTCGAGCTGCGCTTGTCTCCTCTTTTATTTGTTGTTTCAGGCTTTGTTCCCCCAATGGATACGCCCTTGAGATTTGAAGCGCCGGTAGATCGTCCACCAGAGGACATGAATCCTAGAGATGGAAGGATTTTGCGGAACAAGGGGCGGAGCACAGCGCAGTTTGCTGCTGTCATGCCGAGACCGAGTTCAGTTGACGACCAGATGGCGACTTCGATGGTCGCGTAGAGGAAATCCTCTGTGTCGTTCAAGCCCTTGACGTATGGGATTCTGGCGATAGTCGCGGTCGATGCTCTATGAGGTCTTGTCAGCGACTAACCTCGCATCACGCAATACTGTCCATGAATACAGAGAAACTTACAATGCACCAGTAGCAAGGATGAGTATCACCGAAGCCTTCTCTCTACGGCCCATCTGCAAGTTCCACACAAGAAAGACCGGAAGAATCGAGAAAGTCCAGTCTGTGACACAAGCGATGGCGGAGTAGCCGTAGAAAGTTGCCACAACGACTTGGGGGTCCATGCAAGAGCCTTTGGCGTTTGGATTGCCGACCCGTTCCCAGAAGTATGAGGATGGGTAGCATTGGAAGAGGAAGATGAAGAAAAAGAAGAAGCTGTAAATCTGTGTGAGGGCGATGTTGGCGTAAAGGATGTAGCGTTGGGTCCTCATGACGGTAAGGCGCATGAGCATGATGCCAATGCTCGCTTTTATGGCCATATTGGAGACAATGAACAGCGGTTCGCAGAGCCACCAATACTGGGACATGTTAGTTCAGCCTCGCCAGGCTTGTACTTTCAAGTTTCAAATACCTTCAATGCGATTGGAAGATCGCTCTGTGGTGTGATATCAACATGGTGTTGTCCTGTGCCATGGTATACACCGTTGAGACACAGTGCTGTGAAGACGGTAACACATGCCTTCGCAAAACGTTAGCCTCCATATATCTTGCTAATGTGAAAGGGAAAGAGCACTGACCCATGCAAATAAGGCAAACCTATCATCCCAGCCAAAAGCTTTCTGAATATACACTCTACAGTACACCCGCAGAGCACATGATATGGTCGTCAGAGCAAGGAACAGCAAGAACACGGCCATCACCTCATAACCGCGTCCCTCCGGTCCAGCCATGATGATTGAAAGATAGATTAAATAGAAAGTTTAAACGATATTATGCGAAACAAAGTTAATGAGAAAGCGACACGCGCATGCGCTGCCGATATCTATACAAACCTTGAATAGGTTCTCCAGGGAACGCAAACTCAGGAGCTTCACAGCAAGGTTCCAAAGGATCTCACTAGGGTCTTCATAGCGGAGACAGAGAGGACGGGTCAAAACGATGTGTTGCTGCAGCAGTTCCAGGTCCCCCAGCCCTGATGCCGGTGCTTCGATGTCCCAGGACGTGTTCCCAGTCGATTACGAGTCAGTATTTGCTTGTGAAGATGTAAACATCCCTGTGGTCTTGCTTTTCTTTTCGCTCGATACCGCCAATTCCGCAGTCTTGGTGGGCAGGTGTATCGCACAAACTTCGGCAACATGAGGTAGTCTCCAAACAAAAAAGGCTTCGTTAGATAGACAACGGCGCACCTGTTGTGTGGTTGAGAGAGTAATTGCGGAGGATCGTCTAGATGGCGCATCTTCTCGAGGCGAGTTGCACGGGTGATGTGCGGCAATCTGCAGATCCGCCGCACGCGCCGCCAACCTTCCTTGTTTTCCATATCTGCCGAGAATTGCCCTCGGACTAGACGATGACAGCAGCAGTTCGACGGTTCCTTGCAAGTTCGTTCTTTGCGAATCGATACTTGATGTGAGCCTTAGCAGCTAGGGGTGGCGTGTTGCTGGAGAATACCGCAGGGCTCAATCTCCTCCTGACATGTTTGCTTTTTCCAACTAATTATGGAACCTCCCCATGATCGGCACTAACTAGTATTTGTTACGTCTTCACGGCAGAGGACCCGACTACTGGCTGGACTCCTTGTAGGTGGACAAGACGAAAAACACTTGGACGTTTCAGGAGATGCAGATGCTTGCCTATCGGTGTATCGGTGTACGGAGGATACGCTGACGGGAGGTAGGACAGGTCGCACTCCTCGTCGGCACAATACATACCATACAAGATGCACCTTTGCCGTCGTTCAAGCCGAGCTTCTCAGCGCCATCGCCACTTCCCTCGTCGACTTGTCTCTCACGTACGGCGGGACGAAATAATAAAAGACCCCGTGCATGATCGAAGCAGCAAATGGTCCCAGCCAATGTACGTAGTGGTACTGCATGTCGTTCTTGGCGACCATCAATCCCATACACCGCGCCGGATTGAAAGCTGGCAAAGTAATGTCAATCGTTGCCATTGCAAGGAGCTAGGACCCTCGTCTACTCACAGACACCAGTATACCCAGGCTTTGCCGCCGAAGAAGCCAGAGTCGCGAAGCCGAGAGTGACACCGACAAGTATCGGACTCAATGCCGGACCAAGAGTTTTGCCTTGGCGCGGGTCGAGACCGACGCCAAAAGCGAGGAACATCAGGCCTAAGGCGAACATGTATTCCAATGCGAACAGCTGTCCAGGAGATACTTGAGCTGGGTCGACTGTACAACCTGGTATGGTACCCTAAGTTGTCTTTAGCATGTCTTCGAGCCTGAAATTGGCGTAAAATCGACAGATATGTGTAGCAGTTGTTTGAGGATGGCGAAAGAGGGGTGACATATCGTGCGCGACTCACCACAGGAAAGTAATCGTCGCCCAGCCCAAGCTTCAACCAATACCCAGCAACAATCGCACCTAAACTCTGCGCAACGATGTACAGGACGCTACGAGGCAGGGTGCTCAGTCCCGCGAAGAACGTAGCCATGGTGATGCTAGGATTCAAATGACCTCCCGAAGCCGGTGCTGCCGTCACGATGAACAACGACAGGCCTACGAAGTTCAAGAGAGAAGCGTAGAGACTGATCGCCATTGGCGAGACTTGTAGTGTGGTGAGGCCCGATGCTCCAGCGCCGAGTGCGAATACCAAGAGGCAAGTGCCCAGTCCTTCTATCACGGCCATTTTCCAGTTGTCGAGGACTAGGAAGCCTGAGGGATGGAGTGCGTCGCGGATTGAGTAGAGGGGCGTCTTGTTTTGTTAGTACGCTGTCGGCGCTTTCCTGTGGTTACAAGGCTTTAGAGAAAACAAGACGTACAGCGTCAGGCTGGTTCTTCAGAAGTTCTCGATTCTTCTCATCATCTGCGATTTCCTGTTGGAAGCCGCCTATTCGGCCTGCGAATGGTATTTTTGAGACTGTATTTCGGCGCGGAGGTCTCATGTCATGGGTGGAATGGTTGGACATTGTTGCACCTAGAGAAGTAAATCGCATCCATGATCTGGGAGGTTTGACCCGTGGTGCTGTATCTTTGTTGGATTGTGGTAATACACGCTCGGACATCGTGCAGGTGAGATGCTGTGTAAGCTGTTACCAATATTGGTGATGGTACTTAGACTTGTGCACCGTCACTGCTTCCGGTTCCGGTTCTGGTTCTGTCCGTATGCGAAGATATGTACACGACCATTCAAGCATACACCCCAACTCTGCAAGCAGCAGAAGATGCCGAACCTTGAGCTTCCAAGCATGATTATTTGTATTACATATGTACGATGCTTGTACAGGATCTCATCAACCCTCGAATCATAGCTCTTTCCTTCCACCAACTTGCATGCCACCCATGCTAAAGTCCATCTTGACCTTCTCGCCCTTCTTTTCACCAACCTTGACCTCACCGCTGTTCAATGTCCACAGTGCGACCAAACCTTCGCTAGCCATCTTGATCACGCTCGCGCAAGCGATCCACCACATGTTGACGCTCACACTGCCCAGCGGTGCGCGAGGGAAGCTCAGAAGCCACTCGACGTAGTAAGGTGCCCAGCCTTGCGGAATCCAGAACAGCGCTTGCTTAGAGAACCAGAACTGGATGACGAAGCGTGCGCCAGAAGTGCCGAGCCATCGGAGGGCAGAGGCGACGCGATCGAAGTTGGTGCGGAAGGACTTGAGGGATTGTGCTGTGAGATGAGCGTCAGTGCGTATATTCATGATCCGCAAGCATGGAAATGTAAGTCTTACCATTCTGCTCGTACTCCGCCTTCTTCTTGTCGTGCTGGCGACGCAGCTTGGCCCACTTTGCAAAGTCGTCTTGCGCCGAGGTGTTGGTCATCTCACGGTTGAGCTTGACGACTTCCTTGCGCAGAGTTACGCCAGCAGCAGCTTGCTTGGACTGCGGCGTAGGAAGTTTCGTGTAGAGGAGCCATAGCTATGGAAAGGTTAGCTTTTGTCGCATGATGTATGAGATCTAGTGAGTAGTACTAGGTCGTTGATCGGTTGTCCGCCGAAAGTGCTGATCAGATGGAGCGCAAGCTGGATCACGAAGACCACTAGGATGAGAGAAGGCATGACAGGCGTTTGGAAACCACAGTCTGCTGGTGTTGGTAATGTCGTGAGGCTCAAGTATGTCGGTTGACTGTTGACTGGCCTCAGAAATTCGATGGTCGGCAATGTGACGTCGCTTCCAGATTGAGGTGATCTGCCCTGCTGTCCCCTGCCCCGCGCCTGCTGCTGCTGCACGTGTGCTTGGAGGCTTGTTTGCTTGCTGGTGGTGCGGGATATTGTTGCTGCGCTATTAATCACGAGTCGCATTCGATTATTACCCTTAAATCTACTTGAGCACTTCTCCTCCTCTTTTCTACACTTCGACTCACATGCTTTAGGCCTCGTGGAGAGTAAGCAGCTATACGTCAATAGCCAATCATACCCACCAACCACTCCAGAAGCTCAAACCCAACCCCTCACCACGCCCTCAACTCCAAATACTCCAATGCCTCCCAGACGTGATCCAGAGGTGGGCTGCATCGTTCCCGAGCCTGGCAACTGGCCCATCGACCCACAGACCGATGTAGCAGTCGAGGAAGACCGCCTGTGGATCGACGGCTGCTTCGACTTCTTTCACCATGGCCACGCCGGCGTCATGCTGCAGGCCCGTCGTCTCGGGTCAGCGCTGTTCGTGGGACTGCACTCGGACGAGGAGATCGCGGAAAACAAAGGCCCTACTGTCATGAACCTAGCCGAGCGCACTGCCGCTGTCAACGCTTGCAGATTCAGCTCTCTGTGTGTCCCACATGCGCCATATGTAACCAGCTTGCCTTGGATCAGCCACTATGGATGTAAGTATGTTGTGCACGGCGACGATATCACCAGCGATGCCGACGGCAAGGACTGCTATCGCTTTGTCAAGAAGGCTGGACGTATGAAGATTGTCAAGAGAACACCAGGCATCAGTACGACAGACTTGGTTGGGCGCATGTTGCTCTGCACCAAGAGCCACTTCATCAAGAGCTTGTCTGATGTTATCGCTGGCAAGGAGGGAAGAGGCAGCGAGGATGAGCGCAAAACATATGGCCAGGCTGTACACACACGGATAAAGGAGTACGCTGCAGCACCGAATGGTCGTGACCCGTTTGTCCAGGTCTGGAACTTCCACCCAAAGCACCGTTCAATCGAGAGACGCCGGAGCAGTGTTAAGGGCATCCCGGCCGAAGCCAGCAGCAGTAGCAGCAACCACAACCACGACGGCGGCAAGGGAACATTCTCCTCCATGGTGGACGGCCTTGGACCTCGTGCTGGTCAGCGCATCGTGTACGTCGACGGCGGCTTCGACCTCTTTTCTTCAGGCCACATCGCTTTCCTCGAGACCGTAGCCGAACTGGAAACTAAGCTCGGCCATGAGCGCGATTGGTTCTCGCCTGCTGTCACTAGCAAGCGCATCGAAGAGACTGGCTCTGACTACGGACCGGCGTACATCATCACAGGCATCCACGATGACGAAGTCATCAACCACTACAAGGGCATCAACTTCCCAATCATGAATATCTTCGAGCGCGGCCTGTGCGTAGTTCAGTGCAGATACGTGCACAGCGTCGTCTTCGGAGCTCCCTTCGCACCCACCAAGACCTACCTAACCGGCCTACCCGCTGTGTCTACCGCCGGCAAGCCTCATCCGGACGTCGTATACCACGGTCCAACATCATTCATGCCCTCACCCTTCGACGAATACATTGATGCGAAAGCCCTCAGCATCTTCACCGAGACTCCTTCGCATAGCTTCCAAGATGTCAACGCTGCGCACATCGTCAAGCGCATCCTGGACAACCGCGAACAGTACGAAGAGCGTCAGCGCAAGAAGGGCGTGAAGGTTGTGGGAGAGGAAGCCACTAAAAAGCGCGAGCAGATGGAGAAGGAGGCTGCGGATGCTCTGAAGAAGCAGCGCGAGGAGGCTAGGAGGGAGTTGCAGAGGAGGCATAGCGAGGTGGAGAGGCAGTATGGCATGTGAGACACGCGTGTGCCTTTGGTTTCTGTTGGAAAGGCTCTTTATTATACCCCAGTTTTTGCAAGTATTCTTTCGGGGCATGGTTCTTTTTTTTTTTTTTTGTTTAGAGGGTAGCTTGAGGTAGATTGGGTATGGCGGAAAATGTTAAAGCTGGTTACACAATTGCATGTGATATTTTCAAGGCACTTCCGGCCTCACACGGTTGACGAGGGTATGCTTGTTAAAGCTGCACCACGCTAGACCAGACGATTGCAGTACAGAGCAAGTAAGTCAGATAGCCTGTGTGCATGCAGCTCAAGCGTGAAGTATGTGGATGCGAACCAAGGCCTCCTGGACGAACAACTGAACAAAAGGTTACACTTTCATCACAAGAACATGTCACATCATATGTCTGATTCGGTAATGTCTCTCTTCTAGATTTAAAGCCTGCTGCATCTTCATGGCTCACCGTTGCCGGGCTCGGATGCTTCAGTGATGCTTGAGTAGGGAGAACCGGTCTCCTATAAGGACAACCGGCGGGGTTTAATTTAGGCTACAATTTTGAACTCGTGACTGTTTGTAAATCGAAGTCGCCGAGTCTTCGAAAGAGCCATATTTGGAGGTGTTGTGTAAGTGGGTACAGCGAACTGTGCGATATGGTTGTACTATTCCGTGTGGGAACACAGCATGTGATTCCAGAGGGATTACCATATGACGGCGGCATCGTATGTGCTTTGGTCATAGTAAAAGTCGCGCAGTGTATACATAGGGATGCTAGGGAAGAAGACAAGACCAGAAGTGAAGTATTGAGATCAGACGATGAGAAATCTTCGCCAAGCGATTCATCAGCAGGCGGGCAGTTTCGGGGAAGGTGCCACCGTGCCAGGCACAAATTGCACTAAACGCGCTCCACGTCCACCAGACGCGTCCCAGCACAAAACAGACCGTGCGAGGTTGCCCGCCTTTTAAATCATTCGAGTCCCTCCCAGCGGTGTGTCTACCACGCATCATCTCCATACCAACACGCTTCAATAACACTGTTTATACCATATACCCCTCCTCACAACGAGCAGGTCTTCTCTTCATTACACGAACAACCCCGCCATCTCTTTCGAGCCCACCCCTCCAAACAAGAATCTCCTCACTACCAGGCGAAACCTCGCCAGCACAAGGCGAAGATGTTCGTCTACAAGCGCGGTATGTCTCTTCTATACACATCCACAACATCTTCAAGAGCCTGGAGGCCATCGGGAGCATAGCAGATCAGCTTGCCACCTGGAGAACACGAGAACTCAATGAGGGACACGTCTCGACACGCATGTACTAACGCGTACCAGATGGGCGCAAGGAGCGTGTTGCGTTCGACAAGATCACTGCCCGTGTCTCGAGGCTGTGTTACGGCCTTGACCCTGACCATGTCGACGCCGCCGCCATCACCATGAAGGTCATCTCGGGTGTCTACCAGGGTGTTACCACCATCCAGCTCGACGACTTGGTAAGGAGAAATCTTGAGATATTCGCACAAAAAGGAGCATGTAACTAACTCCAACAACAGGCCGCCGAGACTGCCGCATACATGACCGTCACCCACCCCGACTACGCCATCCTTGCTGCACGTATTGCAGTTTCCAACCTTCACAAGCAGACCAAGAAGCAATTCTCTGCTGTCATTCAAGACCTCTACGACTACGTCAACCCCAAGACCAAGAACCGTGCATCTATGATTGCAGAGAACACCTACCAGACCATCATGAAGAACGCCGACGAGCTGAACTCAGCCATTGTCTACGACCGTGACTTCAACTACCAATACTTTGGTTTCAAGACGCTCGAGCGCTCATATCTTCTCCGCATTGACGGAAAAGTTGCCGAGAGACCACAGCACATGATCATGCGTGTTGCTGTCGGTATTCACGGCGACGACATTGAGGCTGCGATCGAGACCTACAACTATATGTCCAACAAGTACTTCACACACGCCTCCCCTACGCTCTTCAGCGCAGGTACCCCTCAGGCACAGCTGGCATCCTGCTTCCTTATCGACATGAAGGATGACAGCATTGAGGGTATTTACGATACCCTCAAGATCTGTGCTATGATCTCCAAGAACGCTGGTGGTATTGGTCTCAACACTCACCGCATTCGTGCTACCGGCGCTTACATTGGCGGCACCAACGGTACCTCCAACGGTCTCGTACCCATGCTTCGTGTCTACAACAACACCGCTCGTTACGTCGACCAGGGAGGCAACAAGCGTCCCGGTGCCTTCGCCATCTACCTCGAGCCATGGCACGCCGATATCATTCCCTTCCTGGACCTTCGCAAGAACCACGGTAAGGAGGAGGTCCGCGCCCGTGACCTCTTCTACGCTCTCTGGATTCCCGATCTTTTCATGAAGCGTGTGGAACAGAACGGCAACTGGACATTGATGTGCCCTCACGAGTGCCCTGGCCTTGCCGATGTTTACGGCGAGGAGTTCGAGGCCTTGTACGAGAAGTACGAGCGCGAAGGCAAGGGTCGTGAGACCGTCCGCGCACAGAAGATTTGGTACGCCATCCTCGAGGCTCAGGTCGAGACTGGCAACCCCTTCATGCTTTACAAGGATGCTGCCAACCGCAAGAGCAACCAGAAGAACCTGGGTACCATCCGCAGCTCCAACTTGTGCACAGAGATTATCGAGTACACCGCCCCTGATGAGGTCGCCGTGTGCAACCTTGCCTCTCTTGCTCTCCCCACCTACGTTGACATTCCCAACGAGCGCTTCGACTTCAAGAAGCTCCACGAGGTCGTCCAGGTTGTCACCAAGAACTTGAACAAGTGTATCGAGGTCAACCACTACCCCGTCATCGAAGCCCGCAACAGCAACATGCGTCACCGTCCTATCGGCCTCGGTGTGAGCGGTCTTGCCGATGCTTTCCTTGCTCTGCGCATGCCTTTTGAGTCGCCTGAGGCCCGTCAACTCAACATCCAGATCTTCGAGACCATCTACCACGCTGCTCTTACTGCTTCTTGCGACCTTGCTGAGAAGCTCGGAACGTACGAGACCTACGCAGGCTCTCCCGCCTCTAAGGGTGAGCTCCAGTACGACATGTGGGGCGTCACCCCGTCCGATCTTTGGGACTGGGAGTCGCTCAAGGCGAGGATTGCTGAGCACGGTCTTCGCAACTCTCTTCTCGTTGCTCCCATGCCTACTGCCAGTACTTCGCAGATCATGGGCTTCAACGAGTGCTTCGAGCCTTACACCAGCAACATCTACTCCCGTCGTGTCCTTGCTGGCGAGTTCCAGGTTGTCAACCCTTGGTTGCTCAAGGATCTCGTCGACCGTGGCCTGTGGAGTGACAACATGAAGAACCGCATTATTGCCGATGGCGGTTCCATCCAGCGCATTCCCAACATTCCCGACGACATCAAGATTCTGTACAAGACTGTCTGGGAAATCAGCCAGCGTCAAATCGTTCAGATGGCCGCTGACCGTGGCGCCTTCATCGATCAGTCGCAGTCGCTCAACATCCACATGCAAGAGCCTACCATGGGCAAGATCACCTCCATGCACTTCGCTGGCTGGAAGCTTGGTCTCAAGACTGGCATGTACTACCTTCGCACACAGGCCGCATCTGCCCCTATCCAGTTCACTGTCGATCAGGAGGCCCTTAAGGTTGTTGACACCAACGTCAGCAAGGAGCGTAGTGGTAGAAAGGTGCGCAGTGGCTACACTGCGACTACTCCTGCCGCTGCTGCTTCTCCTCAGCCGGATGCCGCACCCCGTCCGATGTACGAGTCCGCCGCACCGAACGGTCAGAACGGTGCCCCCAACGGCGCCATCACGCCGGCTCAGACTCCCCCACCGACTGGCCCACAGAAGAGAGAGCGCAAATGGGGCGCTCGCACTTCCTCTGCTGTGCACCAACCGACCTTCCCTGCCGACCAGGAGGAGGCTGAGAGCCCTCCCATGCCTCCGACCGACGGTATCAACTCCATCCCTAAGGGCGAGGAGTTGCCTGCCCCTGCGGTCCAGGACGGCGCCAAGAAGGAGGAGCAGGTGGGTGACATCTACGCTGAGGCAGCTCTTGCTTGCAGCATCGAGAACCCCGAGTCGTGCCTCATGTGCTCTGGTTAGACGTGAGGTGTCGTTGTCGATGATGATGTAATGGACTGATGGGTCGATGGATCGGGTTGCAGTAAAGCATTGTATGCTGGCGTTCTCATACGGGTGGTTGCTTTTTGTTTTTTGCACTGGCATATCATGATATCCTTGGGTAAAGGCTCATGGATGGGCATGGAACACGCTTTGAGTTTTTTTGCTGTTAGTTTGTATAGATTGTTCAATACTGTTTTCTGACATGATGATTTCCAGTCGTTCGTGATTTTATGTATAGAATGAGCTGAGTCATTCATGCGTAACTTGACGTCTCCAAGCATGGGTGGTCTCTCACCGGACTTGTAGAAATATGAGTTGCTGTGCACGAGGGCAGCAGCCGATATACTCAGGAGATCATTGAAATAGATACGTGAGACATCTCACCGGTGCTTTGTGCTCACATGAGTCTACGGTCGATAGTACGAACACAGCGTCAAATATTTGTAGAGATGAAATTAACATTGTAAACAAATTTATCATCAAGCGATATCGATCTAAACAACAGCAAACAGGGCATGTGCTCGCTCTCAAGGGTACAGCCAAAAATCATCAGTAAAAGCAATACAGCAGAAAGCAGCGCAAGAAAGCAATGAAGCAAAGTCAAACAGGCCGTGTACTCTCAAAGGTACAGCCAAAAAGCAATATGGAAACAATGTAGCAGAAAGCAGCGCAAGGGAAACAGAAAGCAAGATGGGGTATCTGAGCGTTGATGCATGCGTGACCGTTGTGTGTCTCCGGAAGATGCGATGCGATTAAAGCGATGATGCGGTCGAAAGCAGCGCGAGAAAGCAAATGTAAAAGCAAAAGGGTATGGTGTTGTTCTGTTTCTCCGGAAGGTGCGATGCGATGGAAACAGTGCGGTCGAGAGCAGCGCTGGTAGAAGTAAATGTAGATGGAGATGGCGATGTTCTGTCTCTCCAAACAATGCGATGCGATGGAAACAATGCAGTCGAGAGCAGCGCCGGAGAAAATCAAATGCGAAAATGTATGCATGCATCGTGATCTCGTTGGTGTTGTCGTTGATCGTTATGGCGGGATAGAGTGATAGCAGCGTGAATGGATGGCGCAGCTTCTGGGGATGCATGCTTGTGAGGTGCTTACATCTCCCTGATCGAATGGCTGCTGGCTTGCGAGGGCGATGATGGTGGCAGCACTGTCAGACCGAGGGCCGGATGACAGAGGTTAGTTTGTCTCCGCTGTGAAAAGCCGCTTGTATGCTTGGAGAGTCTGGCAGCAGCTAGTACATGCGGTCCCTCCTGTCTTGCTCGGCTTGCTGGTGCGGACCCAGCGGCTCTTTGCCGGTCCACTCTCGTGTGCCAGCCGCTTCGTGTCGCGCGGCTTCCAGCTCGCGACCAATGTCCGCCTTGATCCACGCCTCTTGCCCAAGCTCTGGTCTGGCGAGCTTCTCAACAGGTGCGTAACAGCCATAGCTATCCAGTGGTGAGCGGATCGACGCCCTAGGACGCCTAGTCTCTCCGGAGACGAACTGGCGAAACTTGAACACCAAGACGCTGAGAGCAGCATCCTCCAGATGCATCGAACGGCCGGGGCGCGCATTACGACCATGCAAGCACAGGAACCTCGCTTCGATGTCGAAGAAGTGATCGAGGTGGACGTATGTCTGCAGGCCCATCGTCTCACCACCGACCAGTCCCAACGAGGGCATGTTGGCGTCCGATACCACAGCAGGCCCGGACTGCATGATGGGCACGTACTCCAGCCAATGCTTCCAAGCCCCCGGAGAGTTGTATTTCTCCTCCACTCTCCTTCCGCCGAAGGAGGTCATCGGGAGGCAGCGAGCGATGAGCTCGTCTCCATTCGTGTAGGTGTCCCAGACAGCAACAGGGTGGCCGGTAGCACGCTCATTGACCCATGGCTGTTGTTGGAGAAGCCTGGACGGAGATTTATCTCCAACCTTGAAGTCTTTTGGGACAAACATAATGATGCCCGGCACAACCTCGTGAGGTTGCGATGCCGACGGTGCTGCCGACGCTTGCCAGCTTGACGGCTGAACATCGATACGAGAGTCTCTCCGGCTCTCAACGGCCCCGGCGCGGACAGGTGAGTCGGGAGGAGAAGCTGATCGCGAATTCTGATAACGGGACGCGGTGCGGGAAGACTCTGAACGTCTCACATCGTTGCGTTCAAATTGGGCATTAGGTTGGCGCCGATTCCAGCTCCTCGGGTATTGATTTGGGCGATATCTGTCGGCCCGTGACCCGCTAGTATCCTGAGTTTGCGTGGAAGACATGGCCGTAGGATGTGGGGATGGTAGCTGGTTCTTGTGGTGTTGTTATGGTGGATATGAGGTGGTATCAGCGTGCAGGGAATAATGTTTCGATGCAATGCTTGTGGGAACGATATGGATTGTGTGATGAGACATGAGGGAGCACTGCGAAAAGTAGCAGACTGATATACCTACCTGTGGTGGAATCAAGGTTCACAGCAGAGGACATGAGGACGTGAGGACGAGAGGACAGCCGGCTTTCCCTACAACCAGTCTTGAGCTGATGGTCATATCGAACAGATCCAAACAGCGGTACTGAGGACATAGAAGCGAACAGAACATCTCCAGTAATCAGTATGCGTGTGATTGCTTCGATGGTGCTGATAGTAGCACAGGTGGTGTGGTGCGAGGACAGCGTGCGCACTCTAAGGCTGTCTCACGGGCGGGACATCGGGCGAACGCGGATATGCGAAAAGAGCACTTCTGGGAAGGCGCAACGGAGTAAAATATTGTGCTGATCGATGCGAAGATACCACAGAGCTTTTCAATGGCGAAAGAGTCCAATTTGTGTGCAAAAATAATGGTAGTTGCACGAGTCCCGGCGAGAACGTTGTCGCGCAAAGTGTATTGCACCAGCATGTCGAGGACAACACCGTGACCATTAGCAACAGCTAGAACATATTTGTAGCGAAGCAGTAGAGATAGTCCAGCGCCATCAGACGATTGCGCATGATCTTCTCCTCCATTCGTAGTGGTTCGCGCGCAAGCGGTAGATGCGTTGCTTCGCCCTCGACGGCACATCTCCATATAGTAGATTTGCATCGACATTGCCATCGCGTGTTCAACATAGCCATTGTAATCCTGTAGATAGATCTTAGTTCAGGTTCTAAATAATGGCACAAACCTCTCATGCGTATCGTAGTCCAGTATCGTCCGACGCGCGGAAATGGGTGAGTAGGCTTGACCAGTTTCGGACGAGCAAGCCACCGATGCAGACGTCCGTGAGTCCAACACAGGCTAACACCATACCAGATCAAGACCGTCTGGTATCGAGCACTGCATCGACAATTATGTTGTTCATGAAGTGAAGTCGCATCAGTTGCGAGCTTGCGACAAAGCGGGCCGTTGCCAAGCATGACCTATGTCTATGGCCATGGAATGCGCGGCAAGTATATAACTTAAAGCATGTGTATCATCATAGCGATTCGCTATGTCTATATACTTGTATAATTCTGAGGTTAAACGAAATCCATGCATTCAATCAAATTTGTCACCAAGTCATCATCTGCCCTGTGCCGGAACCCGATCTCCATCAACATCAAGCTCATCCTCGTCATTCACTCCAGTTATCAGGGGCCGCTGAGCTTCCTCATCATGGGTAGTCGCGTTGCCCTCATTTCCTCCCTTCGGCTCGTCCACATTCTTCTGCATAGCAACGAATATTGCTGGCCCAAGAATAAGCGTCGACCCGAAGATCGACATCCAATCGGGCGAATTTCCAAAGAAGAACTTGTCGAATGAAAGGGCGAACAGCATTTGCGTGTATGTCATGTTCGTAGCTCGGGAAGACTTTTCATAGGAAAGTCCGGCGGCAAGCAGAAATTGCTAAGAGAATCGTTAGTGGTGAGCCTTGCTATTGGTGAGATTGATCATACCATAACGAATCCACAAATTCCCAGGAAGATCAAGTAGGCCCATTCCTTAGCATCGGCTGGAAGCAGAAATCCTACTCCAGGCAGTGCGAACTGCATGACAAAGCTGACGACGGTGCACCAAGCAGCGAAGTAGTTTACTGAAATCAATGGATGAGCACGTTTGCCGATCCAGCGAATGGTTGTGAAGGCAACAACTGTGCCACACACGCCGAGCATAGCTAATGCCACTGCTTGAAGGCGCTGCTCTGCAGTAACATTGTCGTAATCCGAGGCATCCGATGGAGTCTTGATAGGTGTAGTGACGTTCGTGTCTGGCACCATGTCCCCATCGCCTGAGGCCGGTACGTCTCCCGGAGATGAGAAGAACGAAGAAGGGCGAGCAATGAGTATCACGCCAGTGAATGATATGACTGTGGCAATTTTCTCAATACGAGTAAAAGGCTCCTTGATCAATATCGAGCACACCCAACATACTAAGCCTGGAGCTAAGAATGTGAGGACCGTACAGTCTGCCAGTGGGAGGTATTGCAATGAATAATACATCCCGAACACGCCAAAGAACCTGCAGACAAATCGTTTAGCTTGTGACATCGATGGAGAAGGAGCGTCTCTTACCCTCCGAAACCTCTGGCTGCAAGCAGCCCTCGAACCTCTGGCTTCCCAAGAGGAAAGTGTGGTGTCTTCTTGTACCACATCCATGCCGACGCCAGAACAACAGTGATACCCATGCGGGCAAACAGGATTTGGAATGGATGAAGACCTTCTCCTTTGTTGCCTTCCACTTCAAGGAGTCGTGTCGTCACATTCATAAGGACTCCAAATACTTGAGCAAGCAGCATGTATGCTAGTCCCTTGTTACGAATCCAGTAAGCTGCCAACTTGTTTCGCCACCCAGTCAAAGGCGGCGGAGGCTTGCCAGCGGGATCGTCACTGTATGAAGGCCAGGTCACCGAACGTAATGGTCGAAGCTGTTCGAATTCTTCCGCCGAGAGGTTCGAGAGTGCATCTGGCGACATTGGCCTGGAATGTTGGGATACTGGCGCACTTAGATATCTATTCGAGCTGGTCGCGACATCTTCTTTGGTGTGGCGAGGTCGTCCTCTTGAGCTGTCACTGTTTTTGCGATCTGTTGAAGCCGTTTGGTCACACGACTCGCTGCGTAACACTGGCTTATCTGTAGTAAGTCCGGAACTCTGCGGTTGCACACCCATGCTATCTTATAGAAGATCTACGAGTGAATAGATAGGCACACGCGACGTCATGAAGGTCCAGGCAAATGGAGAAAAGAGTCAAACAAGAGTTGAATATGCAGAGGCACTGGACGCCGTAGCCTGGAACTTTAGCAGAATGGTATTCTGATCAACGCAAAAATTGTCTGTATGTAAGAAGAAGGCAGCATGACACGCGCTGCAAGAGAAGCGCATGACGAGATTATTAGAACACGCCCTTCGGGTACTATGCTGCCGATTCGGTCCACGAGATCCTTCGGTGGAGACGGCACGCTAGGCCAAGGCCTTGCAGACTCTAGCCGCGGGCTGTCGGTCTTACATCTGGCCGGCCAATGAAATGGCTCTAGCTTCTTTGTATGTATTTGTTGGAATGATATCGTGGATCAGTTGTTGTTGTTGTTACATGTGCGAAGTGTGAAGTCTGCATGCATGTGTTGCGTCGCACAGCCAGCCAGAAATGGAAGCACTGGCCACGAGAATTGAGCTCATTGCTTCAGGCTCATTACTTTTGCTTACACCAAATGAATCTTAATGACAAGTATAACCTAAACAGTAACTTAAAGAACTAGGAGGTAGTAGGTAGTAAGTAGTAAGAAGCAAGCCCTGCTATAGCAAAAAGATCGGCAAAAACATACAACAGGCGGGATTCCCAGATGGTCACCCACTCTAGTACTAGTCGCCCGGTTCAGTGCTTATGTATGGCAGAGCGGACGGGATGCCCAGTTTTCACTGACCTATGGTCGTATGTGCTCTTAGTGTGCTGTTTTGTTATTCTATCACATGATGTATTGGAGTCGCTAGCACGAACGAATTAAGTGAAAGAGTGACATCAGTGCCGCAATTAGTCCAAGACGTCTTAGTAATCGTGAGCTGTAGATCCCCAGCGGTGGATGCCTGTCTCGAAAATCTCAATCTCATCGCCGACCTCAATGTAGACTTCATCTCCATTCGCGCTCTTACCAAATGTGGAGTCTTCGATCACACAATGCATACCCATGTAACCGAGGGCAATCGGATTGACTTGCTTGTCTTCGACCATGCGATGCTCTGCGAAAGTCGTACTCGGCTGAGGCTTTCCCCTCTTCCTGCCAGGCGGAGGATCCTCGTATGAGATCTGGCCAGAGTGTGGTTCGACATTCGGCATGGTGCATCTCGCCGTGCGGCAAACAACAGACATCGAAGGTGATGTGGTGATGTTCAACCAGGATCCTCGAGGCAGTACCCGGAACCTCTTCCACGTTTCCTCCGAGAAGGCCGGTGCTCCAGTAACAAAGATGTTAGCACGGAAGCGGCGCGCACTTAGAGGCTGATTTTCCGGTGGCAACAGCTGTGAGGCAGCGTGCACGCTAGGCAGATTTATAATGTGCAAAGGCTGTTCGTCCGTGTAACACAGCTTGGAAGGAGTGCCGATATGCTCGAGAGGCGCGAGATTCGTGTCAGCAGGCGCAAGCGTGTCCGGTGTACAAGCCATCAGAGTCAAGTTCTCCTTCGCCGAGAGCTGCAGGTAGCGTTTCAACTTAGGCAAGACCGCTGTGAATGCCGGAACATCACCATAATTGAGTCCAGAGGACTTTCGCTCGTGAACGCCAAAGGCCTTGATCCGAAGTCCCCAATTATCGATTTGTTCTGAGGTAGGCCTCAAAGGTATGGTGAAAGACACTTGTGGCTGTGCCGACCATCGTCCTGTCTCGAGCACCGCTATAGCGCGTGCAAACATACTGGGAGGATCCGGATCAGGAAAAGAAACAGCAAGAACGCCGCCAGATTTGACAGATGGATGGTCAGGATCGCTCTCGGCGTGAGGGAGCCAAAGACGCTGCGCAATGAGGGCCATGCCGGGCTTAGTTCGCTGACTGAGAAATCTCCATTCGCCAGGAGTCTTTTCGGTTGCAAAGGAAAAGCATCGATCGTATGCGAAACCGGTTTTGGTGAGCAATGCTCGTTTCACTTCGATGGGACGGCAAGATTTGATGGGGTGAATGCAGAGCGCTTTGATCCGGACCGAGCCAGGTGTTGGATCATCCTCTGCCTTGTCGTATTTTCGATGCGTCTCGTCGTCAAGATTACTCCCGGTGTCGATTGTAGAATCTTGTAGATGGAGAAATCTCCTGCTACTGAGTAGGTACTGCCTCAACAATCCCAATAGCAGAGCGACCAATGCAACCAAAATTGCGATCACACGTGCAATGTCGACAAGGGGGATATCGTTGGTAGACCACAGATTCGCCAGCATTGTGATCGTATTTTGCGGGTAACAGACCCTGAATTGGCTGAAAACCCAGTGGTATGTATTGGTCAATATATATCAATAGAGAAAGAAGATCTGATAAAGACGGAAGAAAGAAGCTGGGCTGGATGACTCGCTCTCGGCTCCGGTTTCTCGCTCCGAGTTGCCTCTTTCGGTACGGTAAGGAACGTTGTCTCACGATTCCTGCACATTGTTGTAAGCAGGAGCTGCACAAACCTCGAAGACAGCCACTCAGCACGACTTGGTCGTCACTTTTACGTACTTTCCGGAGAAGCGAGATATCTCAAATTTAGATGAGCGTCATCTTTGCCCCGATGGTCTCGCGACTCTCAAAGCACAGCAGGCTGCAGCTGTCAGTATCTCCATTTGTGTGCATGCTGAGAAAGGTCAGAAGTGTGCAAAGTAGATACATTTCTGGTAATGCGATCGAAGGATACAACCTGGAAATGGTCGCACTTGAGTCAGGCCATTCCACAGTGGTAGAATCAGATGTAACGGAGAAGCCGTTGATGCGACTAAGCATATGACCAGGTTTGCAGATTCATTTGATGTCAGATGTTGGGTATGGATATTCGTGAACTATCGAAAGCTTGAGCTGTACGTACCATAGTCCTCTGGCTCCTTTGGACTTCCGAAAGACAGACATTATGCTTGATAAGGACTCAATAAGCAGGTGGCTGATGGAACAGGTCATCCGACATGTCACCGGCTCACTGGCCAACCTTCCAAGCCCTTTCCGCGCGCATGGGCTTTGGGAACCATTCGGGCTCCTTGCCTTCAGTCATCATCTCGACAAGCGCCTCAGCGCTCCTGAACGCCCACGCCATACCGTGTCCGTTCATGCACACCGAAGCGAACAACCCGTCATCACCTGGCACAGGCCCAACAACCGGAAATCCGTCCTCGGTGTAGCATGTGATTCCCACCCAGTCATGGACGAGCTTGGTGGTTTCGCCCCAGTTTTTGTATCCGTAGGTAACGCGGCCGATTTTGTGGAGGTAATTCGCGATGGTTTCGTTGATGACGGAGTCATCTGTGATGTTTCTTTCACGCGTTGGCGAGAATTGCTGACCGCCGCCATAGATCACATCGCCAGCTCCAATGTCATTGGGATTTCGAGCAATTATGTAGTCCCCTCCACCTGGCGCATCCTGGTGAGAATTACTACGCAGGAAGACGGGGTTTTGCGAAGTGTCAGCTGCAGGATGAACAGCGGTAACTTGACTCCTTCCAGGCTCGAGGAAGTTGGTGCTCTTGAAGCCGGCGTGAAGTGCGGAAGTGAATCCGTTGGTAGCGAGAACTACCTTGGTTCCCTTTACTGTGCCACGATCGGTCTTTACTTCCCACTTGGTCTTTTTGCTGGTGGGAGTAGATACCTGGGTAAGGTTCAAAGCCATTGTGTTGGTCTGTAGATTGAGGCCCATCTCGAGACCAAGCTCAAGCATTGCAGCCACGGTGAGGTACGGGTTCTGAGTGTGCGCTTTGTACGTGATAGCCCCGAGGATCTCGGGCCAGTTCCAGTAGTCTCGTGCTGCTTGACCTTCGTACACTGTCCTTGGGTTGTTCTGAGGAACATCGTTAGGTCGGCGCGCTGCCAGCTCACGCTGATAGTCAACGATTGCAGCCGCCTCTTCAAATTTCTCCTTCGTCCAGTACACATCCGCAGTCTCGACATCCTGCCATCCGCTCGAAACGTTGTAGCTGCGTACAAAGTTGACCATGTCGTCCGTACAATCCTGCTCCATCTTGCCTATCTTCAGCGCTTCGTCTTCGCCGTAGAGCTCCACCCATTCCTTCACCAGCTTCCAATCGCCGGTTTTGCAGTGGCCGCCGTTACGTCCCGATGCACCAGAAGCAGCAGTCCGAGCTTCGAGCATCAAGATCGATAGCTCAGGGTCGCGTTGCAAGAGCTTGAAGGCGGTCGCAGCACCAGAGATGCCACTCCCAATGATGATATAGTCGAAAGTTTCGTTGGTTGGGAGGTCCGGTGTGGTGCGGAGGTTGGCGATCCGGTGAGGTGGATCCTGCCAATATGACTTGACAGGATTAGGATGAGGGAATCCCGGAAGCTGGACTGATTCGTTCTTCAAAACTATTTGAGGCTGCAGAGCGATTGCTGCAGATCTGGTGGTGGGCACTAGGGATGACCCGATCGCAACAAGCTTGAGTAGTGGCTGTGACAACATCGCGAGGGTATTCTTGATAGTCGGTCGAACTGTACCGTATCTTACTTCTGTCTCGAAGATTATATACCTACCACGACGAAATGTTTTCGGTCTAGGTCGGCGAGTGCTGCTGATAACAATACCTTGTCTCGAACATGGGCTCCAGGTCAGCCATAGCATCTCTATGCTTGCCCGCGAATCGGCCTACCTAGTTTGCCGCGTTGCGGGTCTTCGTTACATTACAGAATGGGTCTTTAACATGGCGTGGGAACCTTGGAAGGTGTTGTTACATACCCCTCATCTATACACGGACGGCACTTTGTCTTGGCTTGCCTCTTATCACTCTGCGGTTGCCCTATCGCTATCGCTGTTGCGGCTCCACTTCTTTCGGTCTCTTGTCTATCGATGCAAACCAACCGCGCCTGCTATCGATCTTACCACTAACCTATCCATGACGGTCTGGAGGCCCATAAAGTCTCGATATAAGAGCGTCTAACTATAGATGCTCGCTACAAGTAAGCCCATGCAATTTTCGTTACATTGATCTTCCGAGATGATGTACCCTAACCCTCTCTACCCTCGCATCCACATGTAAACACGATTAGATGTTAACATTGAATTACATGTAAAGGGCTAGGACGTATCAATCTGATGCCAAAGGTCGTATCCTGGCGGTTGCAGCCTAAACCAACAGATTCGTGCCCAGATTTGTAAGGATCAAGGATGTAAGCAAGAGCCTTGGACAAATTGTTGTTCACTTCGGGACCACCGCTGGGGGGACATATGGCCATGCGTACGAGTTCAGCCAAGTTCATGGTCCCAGGTTACATGATTTTTCGCCCACTAGGGTCCATCTTTTATAAGGTTCTGGTATAGGCCCTGAAGTGAGGAGAAGCTTGTTGATATTCATACCTTTCCATGACCAAAAGAAGCAGACACTTGCTGCTGACTAAGCCACTTCGACACGAGATACCTGGGTGTCTTTTTGTTTCCCTCCACAACAATCGAAATCACCATCCTCGACTACTTTTGACGCGTAGTTAGCTGCCGCTCTCTCGAAACCGAACAACTCATCCATTTGATCAATCCGAACACCCTTCGTTTCGTGGATGAAGAACCAAGCGTAGATCGATGCTAGTACAAGCATGCTCGCAAAGAAGATGTATACACCGTAATTCATGCCTAGAGTGCTGTTAGTATGTATGATAGCAACGTACTGCGTCGAGAAGACTTACTTGTGAACATCGACGGTAATGCCTTCGTGACGACAAACGTCCAGAGCCATACGCTCATACCTGCCCATGGACCAGAGATACTACGCAGACCAGCTGGGAAAATCTCTGCCGATATGATCCAGGGTAGTCCGTTGGCGCCAAACGACCATGCTGCGCCAAAAATCATAATTGCAGCGGTAGCGGCTTTACCTCCGGCAACGGTACCGGCGCTTTGAATAGCTCCAGCAGTTGGACTCGCGACTGCAATGTAACCAGCAAGGTAGTATTGGCAGACAGCACATGTAAGCGAAGAGACGATCCATGGCATCTTGCGTCCAAAGGTATCGATGAAGAACGTGAAAAATATGATGGATCCCGCAGCCTTGATAATGCCGTAGATGCCAGTCCAGAGGGTCACGTCGGTTAGACCAATGGATTTGAAGATCGTAGGTGAATAGTAGTTGATCGCTGCTGCTCCCGACCATCCTTGCCACATGAACATTATGAAGACCAGCAAGAAACGGTTGCGCATGCCTTTCTTCTGAGACTCGCGAACAGCGGCTTTGACGAAAGCACCGAATGTTGGGCGGGTGCCTCCAGTCACTGTGCGTTCACTATTGATCTGGTGCTGGATATGGGCCACATCCTGAGAAATGTATTCATGGTCCGCTGGAAGCGATCTGTAGTAGCTCAACGCAGTGTATGCCTCCTCTTCGCGATCGCGTTTCAATAGCCATGTAGGTGACTCGCGAAGGAAGGGAATACCAAGAGCGAGAAGGCCAGCCGGTACGAGCTGTACTCCCATAGGAATCCTCCATGCCGTAGAAGAGCTTGCCTCAATGTTGTGGACGATGCCGTAGTTAATCCAGAAGCCGATGACGGCGCCAATTTGATATGAGCTTTCGAAAAACCCGGTCAAGCGACCACGGATCGCCGGAGGTGAGATCTCAGCAATGTATATCGGACAAACAGCAGCGATACCGCCAACCCCAAGACCAGTCAATAGCCTGCCAGCATACATCAAGCCAAGTTGGTTAGTGGCAACGGTGCATAAGATTGCGCCGATTGCGAAGATGGCGTCTGAGATGATGACCGTCCACTTTCGACCGAGCTGTTCGAGCGATACGAACATGAAAAGGGCGCCGAAAAATCCTCCAGCGGAATCTGGCTCCTCCATTAGCTTTCAACCGTGAAACCTGCGTCGTTGCTACTTAACTTACAGATACTAGTGAGATTGCTGTTCACTGAGTTCTGCTCTGAAAGGGTCATCTCGTTCAAGCCAAAGTCTCTCTTGAACGAGTTCTGGGTAATAGTCGTTCCGATGAAAGCACTGTCGTAGCCATACGCCATGACACCCATCGATATGATAAGTGCAGAAGCGTAAACTTTCCAGTTGTAGACCTCTTGCGGCGTTGGCCGATCTTCCGGCGCACGCGCGAATCCCGTCATGTCAGCAGTTGTACGTTTGTGATTCGTCTCGTCCACGAGGAAAGCCGAATGGCCAGTATATGTATGCCACAAGGCTCAAGGTTGCCATCGGGATATGGCATGGGGACCCCATGATCGCCCTCATGCGCTAGGTCAAGAGCCATGGGGTAGGGTGACATGCTTACATGAGAACGTCGGCAAAGCAGCTCACGTCGATGTCGCAAAGCCGCTGTAATGATATACCGTCAGCTCCGCAAGTGTCGATCACTACCTCGCCACGAGGCACAAAACTTGGCGAGCCAATACACTTTCAGCCAAACTCAGTGGGGCGCCTGGGGGTGGGGACTGGCAGAACTACGGCATCGATGCCCTGGTCAACGCAACAGATGCCGACGCAACATCGTTCTCTACGTCGGCGAACCTCCGTCGTACATGACAGGCTGTTGCTTGAGGTATCATCCGATGAAGCTTATGCTTCGGCAGATATGATGGCAACTTTGCGAGAACGCCAGGATCTGAGGATCATGACTGGCCCTTGACCACTGATGTCCCAGTCTTTTCAGTGCCCGATAATATGGCCTTTGCGGTCACCGAGTGCTCGAGAAGCCAATATATGGAGAATGTCTCCCCGAGTAGACCAGTTGTCGGAAGACTAACACACTCTCTGAATCTACCCTCATCAAGAAGATGCCTTCGAACGAGTCTGGAATCACCGCCCAAACCGTACCCACGAGCAAGCCAGCCCTCGAGGGTATTCACGTCCCGTCGCTCACCTTCTTCTCCACCTCATCCAAGCAAGAGATCGATTGGGATACACAGAACAAGCACTTACGCTTTCTCATTGCTTCTGGTGTGCACGGCATTGTGCTCGCGGGTACCAATGGAGAAGCCATCACCCTCAGCAGAGCGGAGAAGTCCGAGCTTGTTCACGCGACGAGAGAGGCAGCAAGAGATCTAGGCAGTCCCAATCTTCCTATAAGCTTGGGTACCAGTGGAACCAGCACGAGAGATGTCCTAGACGATTGCACCGCTGCCAAGGAGGCTGGAGCAGACTTCGCACTCGTACTTGTACCCAGCTTCTTTCACTTTGCCATGACCAAGGATGCCGTGTGCGAGTTCTTCGAGGAAGTGGCAGATGCGAGCCCGGTGCCTGTTGTGATCTACAACTTCCCCGGTGTGGCTGCTGGGCTCAATGTGGATTCTACTATGCTGGACCGCCTAGCGAAGCACAACAACATCGTGGGCGTTAAGGTAAGTCCATATGTGTATATTTACCATGCGAGATAAACAGCTAACGATACCATAGCTCACGTGCGGTGGTATAGCTAAGATCACAAGGCTTTCCGCAGCGTATCCCACTTCACAGTTTTGTGCACTCGCAGGACAGAGTGACTGGCTGATTCCTGCGCTTTCGGTAGGAGGCACTGGTTGTATCACTGGAGTTGGTAACCTCTATCCTCGCTCTTGCGTCAAGATCTACGATTTGTACCGAGCAGGAGAATTCGACGCTGCACAAAGATTGCAATACACTCTCGCGGTTTCCGAGCTGGGCTTTGGCGATGGTGGCATCAACGGGACAAAGTGGGTGGTGGGAGAACTATTGGGATATCCTGAGAGTTCGAGGGATTGTCGTCGTCCTTATCCAAGATTTGTGAGCAAGGAAAAGCAGGAATGGATCCTGCAGCAAGTACGAGCGCTCGAGGCGGACGAAGCGAGCCTTGGAAAGCAAGCCAAGCAAGCAACATAAATTGACTATCGATTGAGCTCTCAAGCTGTTCAAGCCGGGTGTATCATGTCAATTCATCCTGTTCGACATTTATGGCACCTCTGCCTCAATGACACCATCACCATCACCATTTGGCGTCCACAATCTTTCGACATTGAAGCCAGCTTCCCCGAGCAATGCACGCCATTCAGCCTATAGAAAAAAGAGTTCAAGTCAGCACAGTGTCTCGGAGATTGTATTGGCTCGCGGTCTAGCTCAATGATCCGTACTGCAAGCCTTGCCATCAAGAGGCAGGCACACAGTGAGGTTGAGTTGCACCCTCTATCACGTACCTCACTTCTCTGTGACCCTGAATGCATGCATAGCATGGCGATGTCAAGCCCGCTCTGTCGTAACGGAACATTTCCGTCAGGGAGAACGATGTTTGCCACAAGGAGTTTGCTGTAGCCTGGCAGCATAGCATCTCTGAGATACTTCAAGATCAAGACAGACCGGCGTTGCCCAGTTGTGAAGGATGTTCTGCAGGAAGTATACTCGAGCACCTTCACCCGTGGGATCAGTATGAGACGCTGAGACATGATCAATGAATCAGTATACAAGCTCACCTTGGACTGGTTGTGGTGTTGTGAAGTCATGCTTCACTCTCTCGATCCTACCATCAAGATCAGAGATGTCATCAATGACGAATGGCAGATCCTCTAGTACAAGCTTGCCACGAAGGTTCGAAACTTCTTCAACAGCAGCTCACATTCATGGCCTTTGCCACCAGCAACGTCAACAAAAAGATACTCGCTCTTTGCTTCGTCGAAACCGTCAAGACACACTTCTTCAAAAGGGAACCAATCAGTCCAACCAAGTCGTTGCGGCGTTCCAAAGAGACCTTGCATGAAGATGTTGAAGTTTGCCATAGTGGCGGGCTTTTCAGTCGACCAGTATGAGTATGAGTCCTTGGTCGTTCCGTAAGCATATTGTAGCGGCCCATCATTACTGCTGCATGGGAGGCGGTAGCCATTGTCTTTGAAGTATGCAGGCATGCTCGTAAGTACGGGAAGGCCCTCGTCATAGCTGCGGTGAGCGATCAGAATCGTGCAGACGAAAGGCTTCGTTTCAATCCCGATGTAGCTTACAAGTATCTCACACCAGCTCGCACACTTGCTTTGGTCATGTGCATGGAAACAGGCGTGGCGGCAAAATCTTCTTTACCAGTCTGGCGGACGAAGCCCATGCCGGCGAGAGTGCGGAGGAGTCGCAACAAGAGTTGCTCTTGAGCTCCACTGACGGCAGCGATAGTCTTCACGTTCATGGAGTGTGGATCGCGCTCGGATAGGATGTCAAACAGCTTCAAGTCGTCTGCAACTCTTGCGCACATGTTGCCGTTACTCTGATACGATTAGCTGGAAGCCTCACACTTGACCAGGTACACTTCTGCACACCGAGAACGCCAATAGCGAAACGACCTCATCCGGCTGCTCGAGAGTTGCAGTGAGCTCCCTGTTAAGCTGTAATATTTGTGCTCGGATGTTTTGGTCGTCCTCGACACGCTGGGTCATTGATGCAAGGCGTTGCATGCGCGCAAGAAGGCCGGCGGCATCTGACACATCACCTTCGTCGGTCATGATAGCACGTATGTCCTACGATTCAATAGGTGGACGCGTCGCTTGATCAACGTAGTCTGCGCCAGGCAACATCAATCTTCATTGAGATGTATACTTGGTACGATCCTGGCGCGGGACTTAGACTGATAACTCGGGAGAAGTGTTGGGCAGGTAGCGACCTCAACAGCAGTCCTCGAGCATCAGTAGCGTACAAAGGCGTCAACATCGCTTGCAAGGCCTGATTATCGCGCGAAGACCAAGACGCAGGACGGCAGTCGGGCATGGAACCGAGAGTAGTGGCACAGTGGGGCCCATCCTGCAGGTGCTCGGGCGATGGATGCAGGATGGGGAGCTTAAGCGGACTAAATATGGTTTACAGACCGAGACATTTTAAAACACATGCAGGCCACAACATGCCACCAATCCTTCTTGCGCACAGCATCTCGGCCTCTACGTTGTCCATCTGCTCGAGTCACGCCACCTTTCGGCATGATGCACGCTCGTTTACCATGTGCCACAGGCCACTCTGAATCGAAGAGTCGGACTTCGCGTGGATGTGTTTGACCAGCATCGTGCAGCGTTGATCTCGCTACACCGCTGTGCCTCAATGAATAACAAATACCCATGAGGCTTGGTGGTGCAACCTCAATATGGCCCCGCATAAAGAAGCGGCGATGTAAAGCTGAGCTTTCATGTTCGTCTTTTAGTTGTTTCTCTTGGGCATAGTCGTTCTCCAGTATTGCCACAAACTTCACGGTAGTCATCCAACACTAAATAGGTTTGGGCTATTGATGCCTGTGTCATTGACGATGGCATCAACCATAACGCCAGGAGACCAATTCGAGCAGCACAACCTCACGATCTCCGAAAAGACACCTGGAGTATCGCAGACCCACAACGACAGCCATGAAACATACACTGAAGGCCACGGAGACTTCCATGTCACCATGGTCCCCGGCGCAAAAGATGTCAAGCTTGCCAAAGACGGCAAGACCGTTCTGATCCCACAGCCATCAGACGACCCCGACGACGTTCTCAATTGGAAAGCTGGGAAGAAGCTCAAAGTGCTTACATCACTTATCTTCGCATCACTGGTAACAATCTCACTTCTAAGCCATCGTGCAAAGTAGCTTACTCTTGCTAGCTGGCCGATTTCGGTATGATGTGGGGCACGGTAAGGCGCAATTGAACCTGTTGCATGCAGAGTGCAAGTCTAACAGTGGCATTGTGGTATAGGTTCTATTCGAGGCGCAGGCAGTAACCTTTAACATGAGCATTCCCGCAGTGGGAGAGTCTCTCTCCGGCGGTATCTTCATGCAGGGCCCTGGCGGGCTGCTGGCTGTTCCATTGATACAGCGCTACGGACGGCTGCCGGTCTTGTTCTGGTCGCAATTCTTGTCAGCCATCGTGGTCATGGCTGCGGCAGTGTCGCCAAACTATGCATCTTTCACCGCTTTCCGCACACTACAAGGCTTTGTGAACACAGCCCCGCAGGTCATTGGGTTGAGCATGGTCCATGATTTGTGAGCCAGCTTGACAGCGTTGGTACAAAGACTCTTGCTGAACAGACACAGGTACTTCTTTCATGAACGCGTTCGGTATACCAACCTTTGGGTGTTCAGCTTGCTGGGCGGTCCACTCCTGGGCCCATTCATCGCTGCCTGGCTGATTCAAGTGGTCTCGTGGCGAGCCGATTACGGTGTGCTCGCCGGCCTCCATGGGTTTTCGACCCTATTGGTTATCGTCTTGGGCGACGAGACGTTGTACGATCGGTCTAATCCTCAGCAGCGGCCGACTGGCATTCTCGCTCGATTGGAGCTCCTTGTCGGCATTGCAGGATACAGGACTCAAGGCCGACCCAGTCCACTGACAGTCGTCAAAAATATGCTTGCCATCCAAGTCAAACCGCAGATCTTCTTCATCACTGTGTTTTATGTCATGGTCCTTGTCGCATGGGTAATAGGTGTCAACACGACACTCACGCAGCTTGTACTGCCACCGCCGTACTCTTTCAGTGCTTCCGCACTGGCAGCAAGCTGGCTGGCACCAATGATCGGAGCTGTAGTTGGTGGCTTGTGGGGCGATTGGTTCAATAGCTGGCTTCAGACCCGATACATCCGGACGCATGCAGGCATTTATGTCGTGGAGAATCGTCTCTGGGGTGCTTACGCTCCCACTCTCGTCGGCTTTACTGGCTTAGTCCTGTACGGGCAAACACTGGAGCACTCGCTGCACTGGATCGGCCTTCTGATCGCTTGGGCTTTCATCGCTTTTGCCATGGTCTCAGCGACAACAGCTGTCTCAGCATACTGCCTTGACAGTTTCCCGAATCATGCCTCGCTTGCGGCAGCGATCATCAATATGTGGCGGTATGTTGCTTGCGTTGAAGGGCTGGCCAAATGCGAGAGAAAAGCTAACCCGCGCATTTAAAGAACAACGGGCGGTTTCTGCGTGATCTATTTCCAGCTAAAGTGGATTGCGACTACTGGTCCTGGTGTGAGCTTTGGATGTCAAGCAATGATTCTGGCTGTAGCCTTCTTGGCGGGTGTAGTGACAACGCAGGTTTGGGGGAGGAAATGGCGACTGAAGTATCCTGCCCCAGCGATAGAGAACTAGGCGGACAGTTCTAGACCTAGATGTGCTGTAGTGTGCAGTGTCCTCAATGGCGGCCATTTGGGACTCAGGCCTGTAGTGCAAGAAGAGTACCTCCAGCCTCTTCAGCTCGAGTGATTGTTTTCAGAAGCAAGGCGGCGTAACACCAACCCTCTCTCAATTCTTCTTCTTTATCCACACCTCCTCACCACCATCACCCTCTCGCGTCTCCACCTCCCACACCTGCAACTTATAACTCCCCCGATCGCACAACCCCGTATTCACATCAAACGCCCACCCATGTCCCGGACACGTAATCCCCGCGCTGAAAATAATCCCAAAGTCCTCAATATCGTACAGGCTTCCTCGCGACAAAGGATGTGTCCGGTGCGGACAGCTGTGGTTGATCGCGTGCAGCTTGTTCCGGTACCGAAACACTAGCACCTGCGGCTCGAAGCCAATGGTCTCTTGTGCTTCTGCAGGTGTGACTTGACGTGGTGGCTGGGAGTCTGAGAGCTGGAGGATGGTGCAGGGTGGAGGGCCGTCGGCGGGGTTTGAGGATTTGGCGATTTTTGTTTTGGGGGCGGAGGAGGGTTCGATGTTGGGGAGGGAGGAGGAGAGGCCGGCATAGAGCCAGTCGTTTGAGGTTGAGGACATAGTTGTGTTGTTGTTGCTGCTGTTGTTATTGTGTATTTACCAGTCGGTGTTGGCCAGCAGTATGTTATTGATGTTGCAAAAGCGTGCGGACGTTCAGCGACATCGGCGTCGTGTCAATGCATGTGTTTCGGCGGCGAGGTGGAGTGTTAGCCACAAGAGTGCCATACCTAAGATCCAGAAAAGTAGAGATATCTACCATCGGCAATCGCTTCGGGTTTTGCCAGCAGGAGGTTCACTCACTCACATTCACATGCAGATGCTCAGTGATGACGTAGTGAAGCACCACAGCTATGCATGTGAAAGAGCTCTGGGAATAGTTGGCAACGAGACAGAAAATTGCGCTCATTTAGAAGAGTCATATGCGATTTCAAAGATCAATTACGCGAGTACCATAGGGCTTTTCTACGATCGAACATTCGCATCCAAGTTCTTTAAAAGCGCTCCGAAGCATAAATTGGTTAATTCTACATACATTCGTAAATAATGGTATCACGATCTCCATCTTCAACCGCCAAAATCAAAGACACACAGCTTCTTACTCGACAGCAAGAGTCTTCTTGATAGCCTCGATCTGCTCAAGCACAGCACTCTTGCTGGTACCGCCCTTGGCAGAGCGCATCTCGACAGACTTCTGGTAGTCGAAGACGCCGAGAACGTCCTTCTCGAAACGGCCATCGACGGCTTGAAGCTGCTCGAATGACAGCTGGTCCATGGGAGTGTTCTCCTTCTCGGCGAGCGCAACGCACTGGCCGGAAATGTGGTGGGTCTCGCGGAAAGGCACGCCCTTTCGGACGAGGTAGTCGGCGAGATCGGTTGCGAGCATGTCGGGAGTGAGCGACTTGAGCATGTTCTCGGGCTGGATAGCCAGGGTGCTGAGCACGCCGGTGGCGATCTGTGTGCTGTCGCCAATGGTCTTGACGTGGTCGAGCATGGGCTCGACGGACTCTTGCAGGTCCTTGTTGTATGTGGAGGGAATGCCCTTGACGCTCATCATGAGGCCAGTCATTTGTCCGAAAGCACGACCAGCCTTGCCACGGATGAGCTCGAGGGAGTCGGGGTTCTTCTTCTGGGGCATGAGAGAGGAGCCGGTTGAGTAGGCGTCTGCGAGCTTGACGAAAGAGAACTCGCCGGAAGAGTAGATGATGAGGTCCTCTGCCCAACGGGAGAAGTGCATCATGAGCATTGAGCCCCACTGCATGAACTCGACAACAAAGTCACGGTCTGCGACACCAGCCATGGAGTTCATGATAAGGCCATCAAAGCCAAGTTCCTTTGCAATCGCCTCACGGTCGATGTTGAAGGGGTTGCCAGCGAGCGCACCGCAACCAAGAGGTGACTTGTTCACACGCGCCTTGAGCTCACGGAGCCTCTGCAAGTCTGAGGAGAAGAATGCACCGTACATGAGCATCCAATGGCTCCAACGGATGGGCTGAGCACGCTGCAAGTGGGTGTATCCAGGCATGACATGCTCAATGTCGGCCTCAGCACGTGCGGCGATCACCTTAAGGAAGTCGATCAGGTATCCCTCAAGTGTGTCCAACTGATCCCTGAGCCATAGCCTCATGTCCGTCGCGACCTGATCGTTCCTGCTACGGCCTGTGTGCAACTTGCCGGCAATATCCTTGCCGATGATCTCGCCCAATCGCCTCTCGTTGGCGGTGTGAATGTCCTCGTCGACGCCAGGCTGGATCTTGAAGGTGTCGTCTTGCCATTCCTTGAGGATCTGCTTGAAACCACGCTCGATCTCGGAGAACTCGTGCTCTGTGAGAAGCTTGTTGTTCTTGTTTGCACGGGCGTAGGCAATGCTGCCGCGGATGTCTTGCGAGTAGAAGACGCGGTCGAAGTAGATGGACTCGTTGTACTGTGTCATGATCGGGTCCTGGCCGCCTGTGAAGCGACCTCCCCAGAGCTTTCCAGCTGAAGGTGCGTTGGCCATGATTGTGATTATTTTTGAGATTGTATTGGAGAGTACGTTGGAGGAAGAGGGGTCAATGGGTAAAAGAAAAAATGGGTTGGATATAGAAGAGAGATGCAACCAATGGCCCAACCAAAAGATAAATATTATCGTGACTAGCTCCCTCCTCGCTCGGCGCAACAGTGATTCACGTCCCCAGAAAATAGTTGAGTCAATCGCCGACTTCGCTAGGGTAAGGGTCCAAGCTTGAGATGCCGATCAGCTCGCTCTTGCTGTACTTGGACTCGACTCGACTCGACTTCACACAAGCTCAACACATCCACTACTTCTACAAACATGGCCTCACAAAATTTATATCATCGTAGGCTAGTCGCTGAAAGTAGTGCGAAAGCTTGCTGGATCTGCTACAAAGCCTCCTCAACCGTATTGATCACACCGGAGAGCGACGACTGGTTCCACATCTGCGCGGGCCATCTGACCGATCGCAAGTTCGCAATCCCAAAAGACGAGGAGGATGTTGCTAAGAAAAAGCGCGAAGAAGAGCTTGAGAAGGAGATAGAGGCTCTCAAGAAAGAGTACGAGGAGAAGCTTCGCAAGGAAGCCGAGAAGCGTGAGGCTAAGAAGAAAGACAAGGACGCTGAGAAGGACAAGAAGCAGGATGAGCAGAAAGAAGACCAAAAAGATGCAAAGGAGCAGGAAGAGAAATTGAAGGAGCTTGAGAAGAAGAAAGACCCAGCCAAAGCAGCTGTCGTGGGTCCTCGGGTCTTCGAGCTTCAGAAGAACTTCTACCAGATGCGACTGCAGAAGAAACGGGATGCTGAGATAGCGAAGCGCAACAGGGATCGCTTGCGTGCTCCTGGCGCTTTCCCTAGTGTGCCCACTGGCAACCCTTGAAAACTGAATGTCAGACCCTTTCTGACTTACGACTGTATCACCCACTGGTCGTTGCTATCTTGTCAAGAAAGACTCGAGCACATTGTCTCACGTTTGACTACCCGCTCCATCTGACCACGACTCCACTGTTGGCGAAAAGCTATACCGCGATACAAGGAAGCCACTCCCCAGATGGCTTGCAAGGCCTTTGTCCGAGCACGGATTAACAGTATGCTGTGGTTCTGTGGCATTTTATTATGCCCGGCTTTGTTCTCTCTCAGTGGTCTGTGAGGCTATGGATGTTGACAATGGGATTGTCAGACAACGACTTCGACAGGGTAGAAAATCCACGATACCTGCACCCACCAAGCATCGTCTTCCCATTCGCATCACTGATCTGCATCTCTCCAATCGCATCATTGATCCGCATCACTCACCCGATTCGCGCATATCCGCACTGACATCAACCTCGTGCCGACATTCTCGACCAGCCTCAGTAAGAACATGACGGCAAACCCTTCCATCGGCTCGTTGTAGCCGGACTCTGCGATCCCTGTTCCGACCATGGGCACTAGTTCACAGGACCCCTACACTGGACCTGACCTGGTGACAGCTCTACCGGCCGAGATCTTCCAGACCATGGCATCAAACCTTGGTTCCGACGATGTCAAGGTTCTTCGACTCACAACAAGGCTGCTGCCGCCAAGTCTGAATTTAATTTGCGAGCTTGTCGGCACAGCGCCACTGTCGAAATGACTAGGGACGGTATCAGGCGTGGCTTGCACAACCTGCAGTCGCAATACGTGAGCGTTAGCGTCAAGCAGGTGACTTTCGAGACCTCAGACGCTCAGAGATCTGCTGACGTCGACTTCCCTGCCAACGGTGATGTCAAGGCTCTCTTGGATCATGTTCCAAACCTCACCACCCTCGTTGTGCGAGACTGGGGTCCTCAAGGTGTGGGCCCAATTCAAATCATCTGCGACGCACTCGCAGCTGCTCCGCGTGCCAAACTCACCAAGCTGACCATCCACGGCTGCAATTTAACATTCCAGGGTCTAAAGAACCTGTCGAATGCACACCGTCACACTCTGCGCTACTTAGTTCTCGCGGACATCTACCTCACCGACCGCCCCTTCGCCTATGCGTTTCTGAGCACGTTCAAGACGGACTTCGGACTCACCTGGGTAGTCTTGGACCACATATACGCCCCTTCTGGAGAGCGATTCCAGGTGTTGCACCCACGCCATCCTGTTCACGTGCACAAATTCTGGCAGGAGGGCTATCCCGGACTCCAAATCTTCATTCTGTGCCAGTATGAGGCGTCTTTCACTGGCGCGGCTGCGGTACAACAAGGATTACAGGAGACCCTTTGGAGTGAGGGTCAGTAAAGTCATGTCTGCAGGCGTTCTGTCTATTTCCTAGGGGTTGCTAAGACTAATGGTTAGATCTGATCTTAAGTTTTTGGTGTTGTTTTCAAAGGTACATGCAATAGTAAGTCTTTCTCTCCTTGAAATCCTTCGTTCTCAAATTTCTCATGCTAAGTGCCACTCGTGTATATCCTGGTTGAAGTTGCAAGATACCAGCCGTGCGGAATCGGCCCATACCAGTCGAATATGCGAAAGTGAAGATTCGTCACAAAAGCTTTCACGTCCTCCACTGCGTACTTTGAATGACATGATTTTTGCCGCCCCTTTGTCCTTTCGTTCATGGACGACACTTCAGTCGTTCACAATCGACGCTTTTACGTCCTTCGCTGTGTACTTCGAATGGCATAGTAGTTGCTTTCCCTTTGTCTGTCCGTTCAGGGACGACGCCTTACTCGTTCACAATCGACACATCCGTTAATTCATAAGCTACATCGCAGCGCTCTCCAAACCACGAATGACCGACACACAGCCATCCGACAGCCCGATCAGCCCTCCGCGCCACGAGTAACCAACGATCAACTTCCACTTGTGGTCCGTCGAGAGCTCTACTACCAAAGAAACATCATACATCAGGTCATCCCTCACACAAAATTCTCGTCAAAATGCGGACCAGGGCTATGAAACTTAAAGAGAGGACCGTCGCTGGAACATTTCTACACAAACTGCCTGCTGAGCTTCTGGGCATCATCGCGACGCATACCGACAACGAAGGGCTCAAGTCGATGCGAGCAACCTGCCGTGAGCTCAGGGATGGCTCTGCCTCCGAATTTTTCCGACGCCACACCTCCCTCGAGACACGCCTCTCCGGCAGTGAGCAGCTCGATATCATATACCTGGTAGTCGAAACAAAGACTCCGGACGTAGTAATGGCACAAGCCATGACCCAAAGCCTCATCCTTCCACAAGCATCGAACTTACTCAATGTGTCTCCACGGAACAGAAAGCCCCTTCGCGGCCGCATCCCCAAACGTCTGGTGTCGATCTACACGGACTTCCCGAGCAAGGGCGATTTCGAGATGATGCAGAGGACTATGATTGAGCCATCTACGCAGCCCGGATCTGCGCCTCTGCTACTCAAACGCATGGCACTCCTAGTTCCTCAGACACTTCAACTTCGTAAACTTGTCCTTGAGGACTTAGACGTGGATGGAGACGATCTGATCAACCTACTCGACGCGCACCAACGCAACCTCCAGCAATTGAATTTGCGCCAAGTCGTTTTGACGAAAGCCGTCGAGTGCGTGGCGGCGTTGAGTCGCACCGAAGCTCAGGAGATCTCGCTTGACGAGATCGGAATTCACGACGAAGCTGGCAACTTGCAATACCTGGTGCGGCGGTCCCCAGTGTTGCGGGAACTGTTGCGACTCTTGCAACAGCGGGACCCTGACTGGATCATGTATCATTATGGCAAATTTGTTGAAAACAAGTTCGACTTCCGTCGTAGTGATGAGCTTTGATCCAACGGGCAGGAAATCTAACATCAGAAGAGACAGTACGTCTGAGCTCAATTCGACACGCATTGGATCATCACTTCGTGGAAAGTACGAGGTTTCTGGAGGATATGAGAGGAGACAATACTTCGAGATCCAGCCACGACGCTTGTTGTGCTCACACCGCTCTCGGTGGAAGGGCGAGATTTATTCGGAACATGGGAGGAGACAGTAACTCGAAGTCCAACCACGACACATGTGGAATTCACACCGCTTTCGGCGGAAGAGATGAGACTTCTTTGGAACATGTGATAAGACAGCACATCAGGGTTAAATTGCGGTCCACCGAACTGTACGTGTGATCTCAATAGCTAAGCAGAGAAGTTTCGATTCTTGTCGTGTATTGGCGTGCAAATGGCAGGCGTTATCGAGCTGCAGAGGGTGAGGAAACCCCCGGGAAATGATAGTACACTGGTATGTCTCAATCAATATGTCGTTTACAATATTCTGCTTTTTTTCTGCAGATGCTTTCTTTTTAAACATTAGGGAAATTCGTCCTGTCCCGTGTTAAGTGACTGAGTCTTACTAAGCGTACTCTCGCGCAGAAGTCGTCAGTTTTGACCCCCACTCTGCTATATCAACCCGTCACTGTCGACCCGACTCGACGTCACTCGACAGTAGCGAAAGACTGGAAGCAGTGAAGGCGTGGTCTGGTGCGTTAGTGGGCGGTCTGCCTCCGACGGTTGCTTTCCCACGCAACACGCGCGCTTCGTTCATTCATAAACACTTGCCGCGACAGACAGATCCTCTGACACCCACTCAACAACATTTACTACCCACCCTCCAACACCTACTCAACAAGACACCCACCAGAACTCCTCTATCAGACTACCATCATCCATGGCGCGGAAGAAGAATGACCAACAAAAAGACCACCAGCAGCATGTCCCGCAAGAGACAGACCGTACTGGTGATCTACAGGTAGATGCGCCTCTGCCAAACTTGCCCATCGAGATCCTGGAGTTGATCGCAACGAACCTTGATGACCATGCACTCAAATCAATGCGAGCAACCTGCCGCGACCTGTACAACGGCTCAACTGATGGGTTTGCTGAAAGATACACCTCCAGCAATGTGGAAATTATGACCACATACGGAAGAACTGCTATGAGGAGGCTGGCTATCACGCTACGATCCCCAAAGCTCGTCAAGGCTCAAGCTGCTATGGCTCAACTTCTCGTCCTCCACGACCCTCTGTACGCAGATGAGAGGCACCCAGGGGCCACCTTGGTCTCGAACACTATCACATCAAACCCAAACCCCTTCACACTTCTGCAGGTCAAGAACTACAGGCAATGGCACGAATACGCCCTCGCTCCGTTGATCTTCGAGCGCGTTGCAGACCTACCTCCTCAAACCACCAACCTACGCCGCCTTACCATCGAAGGCGCCGATTTGGACGGGGATGCACTGATCCACATATTCGAAACGCACAAGCACTCGCTCCGCGATGTGACTCTCCGCAAAGTCGTTCTTACGAAACTCATCGGTTGCGTACAGGCTTTGTGCCGCACTGAGACACGACGACTAGAGGCCGATAAGCTCGGAACTTATCACTCTCCTGGGTTTTGTCTTCCCTTTGCCCGGTCCCATCGCGCATTCCCCGAGTTCATGATAACGATGAGGAATTGGGAGCTACGTTCAGGACCTGGCACGTCTTCTTTCATCTGGGAGCGCAAGCAGGAGACCGAGTGAGTCAGAGACTGGGAGACGTGATTGAAGGATGGTTTGTGAATCGTAAGTATTGCATTCACTTTTGAGTTTTCGGGATGGTTGGCTGGCGCGTTCGTACTTCGGCATAGATCATAGTGTGGGAGGAGTAACAACAATGGCATGAATTCACTGTATCTTTGTCAACACTTCATGAATCACAATGTGTCGGGTCACTCGGGTGTCGTGCCCCTCTGCTTTTCTTTGTCCCAAATACCATATAGATCGCTCTGCAGTACGCTTTCGACAGAACTTCGATCACCCACAACCACTGCACCCCAAGACACTCGACATCATGAGTGCCAACAACAGCAGTGACGTCAACGCCTTGGGTAACAACACACCACCTCTCCTCAGTCTACCGGCCGAACTCGTCGACATGGTAGCGCAAGCACTCGACAAGCCAGCAGATCTCCTCTCCCTGCGATCTACATGTCGCCAGCTCCGCAATGCTTCTTCCAGAGAGTACTGCAAACGCTTCTTCAACAGGATAGAGATCTCTGGTACCAGCAGCAGTGTTCGAGACTTGACCGACATACTGCTGTCGCCGAACCTCCCGAGCGCAAAGCACCTCGCCCGCTCCCTCCAAACCACCGCACCTCGAGTCTATCCGAAGTGGCCCGTAGACGTCAATCACTTACGCGAACGCTTATGTCCAAGCCCCGAGGACGTCGCACGTCTGTTCGCAGTTATGCCAAAGCTGAACGACGTTTCTCTCCGAGACTGGAACGGGTCAGAAGAGAATCCCTTTCAGCAGCTGGCCGTTGTGCAAAGCGCTCCAGTTCTGCTCAAGGCCCTTGCGACTCCGGGGCCTTGCCTTCCTCGCCTACGTCGTTTGATGCTGATGCATGTCTTTGTCAGCGTGCTTGAACAGCACAAGCACAGTCTAGAGATCGTGTGGCTCTGCTCGGTCCGTACGAGTGGCACTGCCTCGTGGGTAGAGGTCCTGAAAAGCCTTCTCTCGACCGATGTTTCCTCCTTCAGGCTCTCCTTTGTGGAGTCAGTAGACGAGAATGGCAATGGCATGCATGTCGTCTTCCCGGTCAAGGCTCAGGTAGCAGCGCGAGGTCCAGGGTCCCATCATCTAGCCAGCGAAGGCCACGTCTGGGTTGACAAGAAGCACGTAAAGCCCGTGCTTGAGATCATCCTACAGACTTGGGGGAATTCTGTGTGGCTCGAGGAAGGTACATGGTTTTGATTCCTATTACCTCTCCTCGAAGAAACCTTCGACAGCAGCAAGCTTGAACTGAACGAGCGGATCCCTGTGGATAGTAGCCAACGGACGGAGTACAGCCTTGTAATACTACTAGCAATGATTCAATGAAACTCACAACCAACCTCATAATTAACGTGCCACCGTTATTGTGTGATACCAAATCTGTGACTGATATCGAAGTGAAGGTTGGCGGAAGCGGGCGGTGCACCATTCACTTACTCTCACCGCGAAGTATCGCATGCCAAGAGCCCGCGCTGCACCTGCTATCCAAAAGCCACTGTTTAAAGCTTACCGAGTCCCACCTAAGACACTCTTCCTATACTACAACCGCCCATCCCGAACAACCTCAAGAAAACATGAGCACCAACAACGAACGCAGCGCCAACAAGGTCGACAACGACTCGGACGATACTACTGCTACAATGCCAGCTTCACAAGCCCTGCAGGCTCTACCAAAAGAGCTTATCGACATAATATCCGCAATGCTCGATAACAAAGGCCTCCTTACGATACGAGCCGCCTGTCGTGAGCTCCGCGACGGCTCTCAACTCGCATTCTGCCGCCGATTCTTCGAAAACGTCGGGGCGCAGACATCAGACACCAGCAGTAGCTTCCAACAACTGACCGAGACGCTTCTATCACCAAACCTGCCCCAAGCCCAGCGCTTTGCCATCAGGCTCGACGTCGACGCGCCTATCATCGATGTAGGATGGCCTATCGATGTGTCTGAGATGCGCAAACGCTTGTCGCCCAGCGTAGCGGATGTCACACACACCTGCTGACAGCCATGCCTAACCTGGTGGAAGTCTTCCTAACGGAAGCCATATTCCCCGAGACCACCATGTTCTCTCGCCCTGCTCCGGTCTTGCTTAGATGTCTCGCCGCCCCTGGGCCGCATCAACCTCGCTTGCGTCGATTGTCTATCATGGGTCTGTACGTGGATAGAAGCCTTTTCGTCAGCGTGCTGAAGGCGCACGAACACAGCCTGGACCACGTCTTCTTGAGCAAGGTCAACATGAGCGATGGATACAATGGACCTTATGGTCTATCTGTCTGGCTTGAGGTCTGGAAGGCTATACACTCGACTGAAGTGTCGTCCATAGGGCTCTTCTGCATGGAGTACCTGACTTACTGGGGCGAGTTCGACTTCGTCAGCTTTCCGGACAGGATTCGTACAGAACCGGGGATTGGACCTGACGGAGAAGGGATCGGCTCGGGTTTCATTCGTTCGCAGTAAGCGAAGGCAACGCTCGAGATTGTTCTGCGAGCCTTTGGCGTTGCTGTGTGATTGGACGAGATGAGGTCTCAGGGACGGGCTGACTGGTAGGAGCAAGGGTTGCTTCAGTGAACATGTGGATGACTGATGAGCAGAGATTGGCCTGTGGGTAGAGTACGGCCTGTGATAATACTTGAAATGAAACTACAATCAAGCTTTACCCCCAATGTTTCCATTGTAATACACATCTATACTGAATGTCGAAAGTAGAGGCCGCGACAGCGTTCGGTACACAATTCACTTACCACATGATGTCGCGTTACATGCCAAGAGCCTGCCATCCACCCTCCGACTCCCTGCCATGTAGAAGGCGCTGTTCAAAACTTCAAGCTGCGACACAACAACGAACCGACACGAGAGCATCCCATCAACTTGAAAATGAGCGACAACATCGAATCTGGTGTTACCAAGGCCAGCAGGGACTCACTCGACCCCAAAGACACGGCCCCAGGTCCTCAGACTCTATTAAAACTACCCACAGAGCTCCTCGACATGATAGCAGAGTTCATCTACTGCCACTTCGATATCCTCACAGTACGCGCGACTTGTCGAACGCTCCGCGATGTCACTGCCCTCCAAGTCTGCAAGAGCTTCTTCCGTCCCATGTCGATGTCCGGGTCTAGCAGAAGCGTGCGACTCTTGACCACTAGGCTGACATCTTCAAACTTGCCGCAAGACCAGCGCATGGCCAGAAATCTGATCGTCAGGGCGCCAGAGTGGAAGCGAGGCCCTTACAGGTTGCCGGAGAGGTTCCAGGAATCCAGCATCGAAGACGTTGCACGCCTGCTCGCTGCCTTGCCCAATCTGGACGATGTGAGGTTCAAAGATGGCCGCGACACGACCTCGGAGATTCACATGGTGAAAAGCACACACCTCTTCATCGCCTGCATGACAAAGCCGCCGATTCGAGACACGATCAAGCTCGGCCGCCTGGATTTGCAAGACGTGCATTTGGACGGAGACGTGCTTGCCACTATGCTCGAGTCGCAGAAGGACAGTCTGTACCATGCGCTGATCTGGAGGGTGACCGTGACCAGGAAGAATACATGGCCACGTATTCTGGCAGCTCTGCGATCCGCTGGTGGATTGAGATTCATCTATCTTGCTCTACTCAAGTTCGTGGATCACAAGGGCAAGGATAGATATCTGAAGATCCCCGAGCAAGCTCTTGGGGACTTCCTGCGGCGCACAGGGGCCAGAGGCATGGCGTGCGGTTGGGGCGTCCAGAACGTAGACGCTCCTTGGGGTAAGGCAGCGCTTGAGATCATCCTGCAGTCTTTGCCGGGCGGAGCTGCGTTCTTGTAGTGGGAGGCATTTGCAGAACCAACTTTGTTATGGATTAGCGGATACATTATAGCAGTGCGGGAGATCCAATGAAACCTACCATCAACCGAGCAATCATCGAACTTCCCACCCTGAACCCGCGATTCCGTGATACAGAGATGCGATCAATGTCGAAGTAAAGGCGGACGAGAGCACGTGATACACCTTTCACTTACGGCGCGTTACGTATAACGAGCCTGCCTTTTCCCCACCACGTCGAAGACACCCTCTAAGGCTTCCAATAAAGACACAACTCTCACAAGCACATCCACCAAGCTCGGGACATTCCAACAACATGAGTATCAACAGCGAAACCGAGGTCAACGACATCGACTCGATCGACCTCGAACACTCAATGTCAACACCACACTCTCTCCAGGCTCTACCCGCCGAGCTGATCGGCATGCTAGCCGAGATTCTTGACGACGAAGACCTTCCCGCCATGCGAGCGACCTGTCGTGAGCTCTGTGACGGAACTGCTTTCGAGTTTTGCTAGCGCCGCCTCGATCTTGTAGAGATCTCCGGCTCCCGCGACAGTGTGCGACAGCTGATCGCCATCCTGACATTCCCAAACCTTCCACACGCCCAGCAGATGCTGAAGAAGCTGGTCGTCAGCGCGGACCTACTGCGATCGTCTCAAGATTACGAAAACCCCGCCGACCTTGACGCTATCATGTTTTTTCCAACACCGCCAGAGGACCAGCACATCGTCAAGCAGAAGAGCTATGAAGAGCCCGATGCCGCAGATGTCACGCATCTCCTGCGAGCTATGCCGAGTTTGACGACGCTCAAGCTGGTCGGCGAGATGAACGTCCTTGAGCCTCTCCGTGTAGCCTCAACCGCGCCGATCTTCCTCAAATGCCTGGCCCAGGTACCTTCTCAGCTACGCCGCCTCGATCTCTTCGCATTAGAACTGGACGGCGATCTGCTTGCCGATGTGCTTGAAGCGCACAGCAACGATCTCCTCATCGTCGAATTCAACCTGGTCATCCTCGACTCATTCGCAGCGTGGCAACGTATCCTGGAACTTTTGCTTGCAATCCAAGTCGAATGTCTCGAATTTGCTTTCTTCCAGTACGTCAATCGCGAAGGCAGCATCAAAGACCTCGTGATGCTGAAAGGAGTTCTGAATAGACACATTACGAGGAGTATTGCGTGGAGGGAGTCAGGGGAAGGTATTGTGGGTGATTGCCTGGCCGAAGCTCCCGAGTGTCGTGTGAAGCCGGCCCTCGAGTACATCCTCCGGCAAATTGAGAGCCCTCTGTGGCTGAATGGTTGAGGCGGAGCAAGGGCAAAGCGAGTTTCATCTTCGACAATCAGTGTGGCAAAAGATGACAAGCATGGCGATTAAATCGTACTTCGCTAGAGGATGGGGCTTAAGCGTTTGATGAGACTTGAATATTGGCTTCAGTTTTGTCGATAGCAACGAAAGTGAGCCGTGACAGATAGCCACCCTCAAATCCGATCCAATCCTATCCACTCAACTTACAACTACCGATGTCCAAAAAGCGCCAACGGATCCTCCCCCTCATCCTCCCCATCATCCTCCGCCGCATCCTCCCCCTCATCATCATCTTCCTCCTCGTTCTCACTCCCACTCCCCTCCTCCTCTTCCTCCTCACTAGAAGAAACCACCGCCCCCTCCCCACCCCAAAACCTGATCCCCGCCCTCAAATCCTCCGTCGTCCTCGGCCTCTTCTCCTCATGCGCCGCCTCATCCGGCGTCCCAGCAGGGACTTCCGAGTGCGAGCGGCGAGCGAGCGGCGGACGCGGCAGACCGCTCATGCGCTCGAGGTCGGACATGTCGAGGCCTTCCATGTAGTAGCGCATGGGGCTGAGGCTGCGGGAGAGGGCTTGGACCATTTCGTAGGGGCTGAAGCGCGGGAGCTCGAGGTTGGGCATGTTGGGGAGATGAGGCATTGCGGGGAGATTGGGCATGTTGGGCATGTTTGGGAGGTTGGGCATGTTGGGCATGTTGGGAAGGTTGGGGAGATTTGGCATGTTGGGTAGGTTCGGCATTGCTGGGAGAGAGGGTAGGTCGGGGATGCGTGGGAGGTTCATGTTGGGCATGTTCGGCATGCTGGGTGTTGAGAAGCGTGGTGTTGTGAAGGAGGCGCGGCGAGGCTCGTCGGGCTGGACGAAGTAGCGGCGTGGTGAGTGGGCACCGCTGGCTCTGCGTTCGACGTTGTAGCTTGGGGAGCCGCCGAGTGCAGCCGCGGTCGCTGGGTGTAGGTTCGAGGGTGAGGATGGCATCCCAAAGGCGCTATCGACTCGATCGCCGTCATCTGAAGGAGGCGCTCCAACGCCAATACCAGCATCCAACAAGACCGAGTTACCAGTGAAGTCATGCTGCCGTGGCTGCAGTTGTTGCTGTCTAATAAGGCGCTCTGCTTCCGTCTCACGACCCACCATCGGAGGCATCTGATTTGTATTGTAACCTCCGCAGTAATGACATTTGAGACCAAGCCAGTGGAAAGGAGTCCAGCATCGAGAATTGCAATCGTTGCAACTAATCCAAGCTCTTCGAGGCCGGCGAAGTGGCGCAGCAGTCTCGGCAACATCCTCAGTCTCATTCGTCGTGACACCCTCGAGATGAGGTAGCAAGTCCTCCAGCTCGCCATCTTCCTCCGGCATGGGCTGCATGGCGATCTCATCGTCCAGTTTCCGCCACTGCAACTCCATGTTCACAGCACTCTTGCTACAGACCGGACACTTGTACGTCACAGCCATAAGATCCTTGTAACAAGAGCCATGCATATAGTGCCCGCACGGCAAGCTAACCACAGGCGTAGGCGACTCGAACAGATAAGACAGACAAAGCGGACAATCCGAGTCCGTAGCCCTCTCAATACAAGGATGCGCATCCGACGTCGAAATTGAAATGCAAACATTGCACCGCCGACAATGCACAAAGTCCTTGCCCAGCCCTTCCCCGAGTCGACAAAGCCCACAGTCATCGCAGTGGTAGATGCGCTTGTTGCTATCGTTGTCCCAAAGCTTGCACTTGTCGCAGTAGTACCAGGCCGCGTACTCGCCGCACTTCATGCACGTTTCTCCGGCGGGCTGCGGCGTCTGGCACAGCATGCAGAGCATATTCTGAGTCTTCTTGCGGTTCAGGTTGTGGGCGAAGGGCAGGTCGTGCGCGGCGTCGTGGCAGTGGCGGCAGGCGTACCATTGTCGGCAGTCGAAGCATTGAACCTTGACGTTGCGCTTGTAGTGCATGCATCCCAAGTCGGGGAGTGTGTCCTCCTCTTCCATGCCATCGTGAGCGTCGGTAGGATTCGCCGGCAGCGGACTGTAGTTAAGCTCGAGGTCGCCAGGTCGGATATTGTAGGGATTGTCCGGATTGACAGGCGGCGTTAGACTGCTGTCTTCGGTCTCGATAGGTGTCTGTGGCGGAGAGGTAGAGGCGGTGGGCGACAGAGGTTTGAAAGCAGCCATGTGCGAGATGTAGTCGCGGGTCATGAGCTCGTGCATGCGCTTGGCCTTCTCTTCCGTCGACAGCGCGAGCTCTTTAATCTCTAGCAACTGCTGTCGCAGCGACTGCATCCCGTCGTTCTCGGGTATCGCCTCCATCATCGCAGCCGGTTGTCTTGTCCTGGCGTGGTTGCCTTGTGTACTTGCGTCTTGCACCGTGCCGTCCGCCTTCTCTTGACGCTGTGTCGATATTGCCCGGTATGATGTTGCCAACAACCGATATCCAAGTAATCCGCAGCGATGCTCGTCCAGAAGTAGGTAACTTGACCGTATACAAGCTCACGTGCTCCCTGCCTCAAAAGTAAGGTTCCAGCGCGTCACCCCTCGTTGTTAAGTCAAGTATCTCCGCAGTTTGAGAGCACAGGCAGGAGTATCGTCACCGCTCTGCTATACCTCTATCCAGAATAAATATAGCAAGGAAGATCGAGAAATAAATAAATAGTCCTGCTAGGGAAAATTAAGCGAGACGCAAACCGAATCCCTCGCGCGGTGTAAAAAATTACAGACCGACACTTCGCACACAGCAGCAAGTAGAACACAAGAATTGACATGTGACAGCGAGGCAATGTTACGTAGCTCCAAAGGGCGATGGAGTTCTGGAGATTATGACAGCATCCGTGCAACGCGACCAAAGGGAGACGCGCACAGCATGAAGGCCCGTGCCAGCCACCAAAAGTCTGTGATAGCCGAAAGACCGCTCTGCTGGGCTCCACGCTAGAAGCCTCCGTGCAGTCGATCATGTCCATGCAATACGCACGTATCAATGGCTCGGCTATTTTGTGTTTATCATGTGAAAGGAATTGTGGTTCGATGTGGTTTCTTTTTTTTTTCTTGGAGGAAACGTGGTATCATTCCTTGCTGGAGGTAGTTATGTATCTACAAATCTCCTTGATCTCGTCCCAAACTGATCAAAAGGCTTCGCCTTGCCATGCCATTCCATCCATCCAGTCATCCATCCTGACTTCTCCAACCGACCGACCGTGAAGGGAAAGGAAGAGGGAGGTAGCTTACCCATGCATGACTGCTTCCATGAGGCGTCCGAGAAGAAAAAGAAAGAAAAATCGTGCCTTTCTTGCTTCTTGAAGAAGAAAACAAGAAAAGGCTCCCCGCCAGTGTCTGGGTATCATCGTTAGAAAACGCAACAGAAAACAAGAAAAATCCAAAAGAAAAGCAGTTGTGGTGCTGGCCACTGCGGCTTCCTGGCTTGCCACTCTAGCCAGCATGTGTGTTCACGTCGGTGCGTCCGCCAAACGCAGTCTTGAAGCCGAACGTGTTATTCTTCCAGAAGAGATCCATGCGCGAGTGGTCTTTGGTCACAGGCTCTGGCTTCTCCTCGTCGTGGGCTGTCTTGGGTCGCTCAATGGGCGTGACGGGCTCACTAGTCACAGCTCGGGGTGGCATGAGTGTGTTCAGAGGGAGCGAAGGCCTGTGCTCGTCCCTGGGCTCTAGCACGTGGCTACGACGGTGGAAAGAGCCGCACATCTCGGCAGTCGACTCTCGCATTCGATGCAGGTAAGCCTCTAGCCAAGATTGGAGTTCCGGCACAGCGTGGAACCGATAGGGAACCTGAAAGCGCTGGATTTGACCGACAACTTTGGCCATTTTCGCGTACTTGTCGAAGTTGATGACAGAGATGGCTTGGTCGCTGCCAGTCGAAGACGAGCCAGGGATCTGTCGCTGCGATGGGTTGCCTTGCACAATGAAGGTCAAGTCGGTAAGGTAGATTCCCAAGAATGGCAGGCAAGGTGCACTAGCTTCGTTCACGTGGTGTCGCAGTGACTTCCAGTTCTCGTCGACGTCGACGATAGCCTTCAGCTCGTCAAACTTGGCCTTGGACTTCTTTGGCACAAGTTCCCAAGTGCGCCTGAGTCGCTGGATCATTGACGTTCGTAAAGACTCAACAATCGCCATCATGCACTCGAAGTTACGAGTTTCCAAGCAGCATCCAGCAATCCGGATCCAGTGTTTGATAACAAGAGCGCGCTTCTTGGCCTCAGTGGGAGCCAAGATGGTGTCACTGACGGTATATGCAAGGTCGGTATTAAACTTTTGTAGGTTGAGTACATTGCTCGCCTTCGGGGTCGTCGTCTTCTTGTTGGAGCCCAACCTGAGCAATTCCTCGGGCTTGATTTCGCAGTAGAAGTGCGACGTCATGAGACACAGTTGTCGTGCAATCTCCAATGCATCGAACTCCAGGATGTTCAATTCGGCAGGGTTCTCCGGGCGGTTCTTCAACATGTTCAGAGACGCCTTTGACATGATCGTGTTGGGCACGGCTGAGTCGGTGTCGCGCTTCGTGTCGACCAGCATGCTGGTCTTGCCAATTCCAGATACCAACGGCTCGACGACTGTACCATTTTCGTAGGCAGAAGTTATCCTCCTGGTGAGCTCGAGCAGACGCTCAGCTGCTGATGGAAGGTGAGGTTTCAGTTTGTGCTGGGCGAAGTCTCTGATATCTTCCAAAGCTTCTTTGTCGGCGTCGGCATTCCAGTAGGTCTCCAACCAGCCTTTGAAGCATTGGCAAATTCGCAGTATGACTGGCTTGCCAATGGCTATGCTGTCGCCCACGTAGTCGAAACGCTCTATGAGCGCCCGGGTGAAGTCACGAGCAGTGGTGAAGAACCTGAAGGTGAGATAGAATGTCGTGGCAAAGTTCAGGTCGGGTGTGGTATCGTGAGTCGTCAACTGCTCAACCATGGCGTTGAGACTGCCGCCTGTTACACGTCCTTGGGAGTTCATGATCAACTCATGTGCGTATGTCTTTTGTAGCAGCGCGGCGTCGGCTTCGTTGCTTGCTTCGGTGTTTACGGATGTAATGCTTGAGATGCTGCCAAAGCTGGTGAGCAACATAGGGTTGAGGCTGTCATTTTTGCGGCAGTCGGGAGTCGATGCGCGGGTCGAAGCTTCTGAGACGGTGCTCATTTCGGAGTCCCTGGACATACTGGCCTGTGTGCTGAAAGATTCGGTCACGCAAGTGCTGACGCTGTCTTTGCGTTCCGTTACAGCCGCATCCGATCTGAACGGGAATCCTCCCTTCAGAGGACCGGCCTCACTCGCTTGCGTCGAAGCACTTCTGCAATGTGTCTGTTCTACGGCAGATCCGGGAAGTGGGCTCTCAGTCGAGATCGTAATGGCTGGAGACGGCATACCAAAGTCGTTCATCAACGGATGGAGATGAGACATGCGTGTTTCCACTGGCGGAAGAGGTGGCAAGGTCTTGCGCTTTCGCGCTGCGTCGCTCATCGGCCCATTTTGTGGGAATGTTGCAGGCGAGTGCGACGTCGGTGATATATCCAAGTCATCCAAAGTGTTCCTTGGCGCAGTCTCACTAATGGGCGACTCTGGTAGTTGAAAGTCGCCCATCTGCTCCAAACGTGTGCGAGTGTGGGCAACGCACTCACCAATAGCACGTATTAGACTAGTGCCAATCGCAACCAATCGATTGGCGTGCTCCGGCATGATGACTGCATCGTCCTCAGGTAGATCAGAAAAGGTGAACACTTCCTTCGTCGAGTCCACAAGCTGTTTGAGCACTTCTAGCAGAGCTTCTTTTGCGTAAATCATAGCTTTGGAAGGCTCGCCCTTGCCGGTGTTGACATGGTCCATCACGAACACCATCTTTTGACAGCCTTGTGTCAAACACTTCGTGGAATCTACCAATTCTGCATGAGAGCGAGATTGAAGATGGTGTCCCAGGAATTTACCGATGTGGCTAATGCAAAGGTCCTGGGCCTGAGATAGTTGTTCGGACGCTGCATTGCTCGGTCGTCGCTCTTCACGTACGAGGGAAAGGCGATGTGATGTGCCGCTGGTCCGGGGCGTGTGAATAGCGGATCGTCGCCTTGAGGCCGACTTTAGTATTGAGACGACCTTGGGCGATTGTTCATCGTCGTTGTGCTCATCGTCGGAGAAGAAGTCGGCAGCAGCAGATTGGCCAGCTTCGTTAGGTGGTGAGATTGTATTCGACGGCGCTGTCCCAAAGTAGACGTCCAACGGTGACATCGTGGCAGCATCAGACCTCGCACTGCAGTCGCTCCTCGGTCCAGTCATGGCTTCTTGGGTCCACGCATCGACGAAGCGAACGGCGCGTGTCACCACTCTGAAAGCTTTCGTAATAAGCTCGTCAAGGACAATGTGAACAATTTCACCAGCATAAGGCTGACTCGCTTCTTCTTGCAACTCCCTCGCCTTCTGCACCATTGACGACAGGTCGGCGAGCAAGCCCTTGCGCATTCGCCGGATTCCCACGTTCTGCTGCACCAGCGAGGCATCCCTGTGTAGACAGCTGGCGTGCTCCAAGAGATACCTCACGCCCGCAATCAACCCTCTGATGTAGTCTTGTCGCATGAACGTTCCAAAGCTTGCTTCCTCGTTGTCTTCCAGCAGGTCCCAGAATTGTGTCATGGCGTTCAAAAGATTGCGGATGTAGGGGTGGTCGTAGGCTTCGCAGTAGTTGGTCGGCACCCAGCCTCTGTTACCGGAGGAGAAGAGGGTGCCATCGGCCCACCCGTTCTCGTGTATTGAGTGAACGAGGATCAGGTCGCCCTGTTTGATTGATACGGTGATGGAGTCCTCATCGGTGTTGGTTGAAGGGTCGGTGGAAGGGTCGAAGGGATGGAGAACGCGAAGATAATTGTGGAATAAAGGCTGGGGCGTGACTGTTCGTGCGACACCAGGTTCTGGGCTCACTGGAGTTTCTGGAGGAGTAATATGTTGGTGGTTTGCATCGGCCTTTCTGGGTTGCAGGGTGGCCAGCGGCGCAGGCCGGCGAGAGTCGTCCCTCGAAGCAGCCATGCCTTTGTTGGTATGTGTTTGGTGTTTGGGCCACATGGCGGCGTCGCTGTAGTCTTTCATTGCGGTTTCGATTCGGAGGATGCGCGAACTGGTCGTAAGCTTTAACACACACAGTTACTACCAGAATGGTCCATATGGGACGACGAAGAACTGGCGGGAAGTGGTTCGGCTCGAGGTGCCTCGTACGTTCCAGCTAGGTTCTGTCAAGGGCTGGGCCATCAGCGTGTTTTCCTATGTGGCGTTCCGCGGTGTCGCAGGAATGTGAATTGAGCATGTGGGAGGCTTTTAGGTGGCAGACTTACATTCGCAATGAAGCTTCCCTTTGGTGGATAGTCAAGGACTTCCCTCTTGTTTATCGCTCCGAGGTATGAGTAAAGAGCGGGTGGCGGGATGCAACTCCTCAGACGAGAGTATTATCGAAATTGGCTTTATTGATATGCGGCTGTGACTTGGCGGAAGCGACGAGGTGATTGATGGGTATCGGCTTGTTGAGTTCCAGACTGGAGCAAGGCGTGGTAATATGATGGTCCCGTGAGAGGGTAGCGATAGTCGGTAGTAGTATTGAAGAGAGCGAGTGAGGTTGGCAGTGTCGATGTCGAGTCTTGCCGAGGCGTGTGTTCGTGTGGTGGAGTGAGCGGGCAGGCAAGCAAGCAAGGCAGGTTCGTCGCGCCTTCCTCTCTTCCAAGCAATGTTACAACCAGAGCCTGAGGGCGATGCCTTGGGCACCCGTTAGACGAGGTGGGATCCAGCGCGCATGTAAGGTTTGCTGGGTTTCGGCTGCTGGCTCCCCTTGCTCAGACAGACACAGAAGAGACAGAGGGCCGATGAGCTGGTGCAACGGTGCAGCAGCAGCAGATCGTGCTGCGATGGCGTACCGTGTCTTTGTGGCAAGATGAAGCAGCGAGACACCGGCGGTAGTAACCAGAACCAAAACAACAGTCAGGGAGACGCCACAGCACCCAGCACAGAACCAGGCCACTACTATAGTAATAATATGAGTCGTCCGCCCGAACCCAGCACACACCTCACAGAAACACACACACGCTCTCCACGTGCCGGCGCATCGATCGTCGTCACCCGAATAGCGCACCACCATCTTCCCAGCCCAGCAGACCAGACTCGACTCCTGGTTCCAACTCTCTCTTCCTCTCCTCCTGGTCCCCATGCTTGCACAATGCTCGTGCTGTTGCTAGCAGAGCGCTCGTGCGAGCACTACTACTGCTCGCGTGCGCGGCATCTCTCTTTCCCTTCGCCCTATCGCCATGACGATGCACACACACAAAGAGCGAGTTGAGGTGATGGCACTGATGGAGCACCACACCGGGCGATCTGCAGTGCGTCCGTCCGCAAACGCCCCTGTTCACACTACTTTCAGGGTTGCTGCTAGTCCCGTATACTAGTACATATAGCTTGTATAGTAGTGCCTCTTGTGGCCGGCGCCCGAGCGCCATCAATCCACCCTTGACCGTGCCCCTGGGCCCTGGCCTTGCATGTATGATGTGGTGTAGGCAGAGTGGCTAGCAGTTCCACAGGGCTGCCTCTCCTTGTGCTATATGATCGCTCAACTACTCGATATCGCACATTCTGAACCGCATTCCGAGAATCCGATGCTGCTATAGCCCATGCAGCCACACCGACTCCCAGTGCATATGTCGTGCATGTCATGACGGTCAGCTCTTTGTGGCCCGGCTCGACTTGCATGCATCACCTATGTTTGGAGGTGTGTGCATATACTGTATGCAAGCTGGCCATATGTAACTCTCTCCTTGTGTCACCCGAGTTCCGCCCGTTTACTCACGCAATAACGGGTAGCGTAACCCAGGTATTATTTTTGAAATCACCAACTGACCACGACAAACGACTCACTTCCTACATTATTCAGTGGAGCTTCTAGTCTGAGCCCACGAACTGCCGGCAGCCTTCGACCTCATCGCAGGAGCCATTTGAATGGCTAGCGCTCGAAGCTACGGGCAATTCGTACCTTGGCCGAGTGTGCGCCCGCCATCCTCTCCGCCGGGTGCCTTCCTGCAAGAGCTGTACCGTGGAGCTGGTCCCATGCGTCAAGCAGTTGGAAGCGCGCACGTATACATTCGCGTTTCAATAACAGCGCTGTCATCGTCTCAGCTGTCCCCTGAAACTGTGCAAGACATTACATTTCCTTTAAGATGGCGACCGCCTTCCGCTTTGCATTTCCCCTCATCTCGTTTTCACCGCTTGTGCAGCGCACGCCAAACGAGCTTCTTCTCGCGCGCTCCATCTTGTCTGCGCACCGTATCTTACCGAGCCAGCGACCGTCAATGGCCCGACTTGGAGGCTCGAGCTCATCCATTACATCCGCTCCTCCACTACTGCCATCGACCGTGCTGGCGTCCGCAGGCAAAAATCCGGAGGCAAGACGCACAGGGCAGCAAGGTCTGAAGATATCGCAAGCCGTCTCTCACTACCGTCCGCCGTCTCTGATCATAATCCAACGGCGGCGCCTAGATCTTTTGTCTGGTGTGCATTTCATCAGATGTCCGATCGACCGTCCTCCGTGGAACGTCCATCGCATCGCATCGCATCGCATCGCATCGCATCGCATCGCATCGCATCGCAAAGAGTTATCTGATCATCAGCAGTCATCTCTTAAGAAATCTGCCGCGCTGTGCCGGCTATTTCATACTTCGTGATCGACAGCGCCGTCGTGCTTTTAGATTGCATACTCTCGTGGAGGTGGGTCTCTCTCTCATCCGCCGAAGTCCACGCCTGTCTCTTTCTTATCTAGAATCACGTTGCACGGTACCGTCGACCGCGCGTCGAACATGTCCTTGCCTCGGTTGTTCATCGCTGTTTTTTGATGATGACATTTTGGGCAACACCTTATAAGCGAGCAGTGATGAGTTCCTTGCCCTTGTTCGGTTGGATGGTTCAGACATCGGAGCTCGATCCGAGGTCAATCCTTGTCGCAGGCTGGGCAGATCATGCAAAGTGCTCGATGGAGGATTTTTGTCATCCTGCAATACTGCGCCAGAAACACGTGATCTTCAGGCACAAGGCCTCCCAGACCGTTCATCGGTGCATATTCTATTACAGGTTAGGTAAGGCAGCAGATTGCGACTACTTCTCAGCGCAACTCACCTGGAACTCTTCACTCGCGACGTGTCGTAACTCAGTCGCGAGTGTCAAAGATCATCGCTTCTCCACTACCTCCTTCCTGATATGCATGATCTTCGATTCCCTGCAACTCATCTGTGTCATCACGGTGGATATCAAAATCCTTTGCTCGCACGACCCACAGATCCGCTTTATCCTTCCAACTACCTCCTAATGACGAGCAAATTTTTCCACACTGACGAACGAGGGAGGGCTGGCCCTACTCCAAACGTTCGTCCTGCACATCATCGCACTTTGACGAAAGCAGGCACTCGCAATCGCACGAAACGCGCCGCATGGCGAATGCCTTCTTTCGTCCAAACAAGGCCACCAACCCATCCAAACACCCAAACATACGTTTACCCACGCGTGCCAGCGAAACTCCCAAACCCCATCACAAATCTCGCAAGAAAAACCGAATCTCATCGCCCCGAAGCTCAAATCCGTAACCAAGTTCAACGCCGTCTCCCTTCCGAGGCGCAAAACAGGAGCCAGGTTACCGAATTCGTCCAGCTCGACTCCTCTCTTTACTCTTTATGCTCTCATGCTTTCCACGCTTCGAGTTCAACACTCTGCAGACTGTGGGTTAGCGCGGATTTGTTTGTGATGCACGTCGCTGCTTTCGGGTATGACCTACCACATTGGGTTGGTGGTTACAAGTTTGAGGTTTTTGACGGCTTCACGGCTTCACGGCTTCCTTCCCACGCGTTCCTTGCAACTCTGCTTGCGGTCGGGCCGGTGGACTACTGCCAGAAGAGTTTGTGGCCGTCGCACGAGTTGGGATGCTTTGATCGGCTGCTGTGCATACTGGTATACTAACGTGCTTTCTTTTTCCGGACGTCGAGCTGGAAGTGTCGCTGGGGAATTGGGGCTATTGTTTCGGTCGACGGTTACGGGGTCGACGTTCAGTAATACTGATGTTTGTATGCGACAACAAGGTAGGGCTTCGCAGCATCTGTAGAGTTTTACGTTGTCGCAAAGCATTCCCAAACTGGTATCAGTGGGATGATTGCAAATACCACCGTCGCTGCCAATGCTATCCGTACTGTATACAGCTGGGCTCGAGCTGGGGTGTTAAACAGCCTCGGTTGCTTTTCATCCTATCGTAGGTCGTATGTGACGATATGTTGGTACGAGAGATTTATTTTCCGTTGCCCGAACACGAAGTAGGAGCATCCGCGTGTCGACGAAACACAGATTAGGCACGTATCGTTGACAAGCTTCAGAACTAGGCGCAGATTCTGGCTACTATCGAATGGGCATCACTTGAGGATTTAGGAAGGTGCATGCGATAAGAAACTCTCGTCATCTGGGTCAAGATCATCACGACTCTGTGCTTCGTGCTCAGAAGCAATCGAAATTAGGACGTGACTGTCATCGCCTAGGACAAATTTGTTACAGCTGTATTTCGTGATGCGCAAGCAAGTGATCTCTCGCACCTAGAGCAAGGTCGTTGTGCTTCATGATTGGCAGCCAATTGAAACGGAGAGGTCATTACGTCTTGTGTTTCGTCAGGATTGCTTTCTCGGGAAAGCAGTCGGTTCTCGTCGCCAAATGGGTGTCGACTTTCGTAATATGTATTCACTGGCGACCACCATAATTCAAACAAGGGAGTTTGGATTGTATTTGGTCCAGGCATCCTCTCCATTGAACACAGCATCTTCATTTACCGTTCATTGGTTTTTTGAGTTTATGTCGTACGCTTGCTACCCCAACCCTCGACCCTAACGATTGAGCCTGTGGACTCCATGCAAGCGTTTCATGGTCGCTCATGCCACAATGATACTACAGTAAACACATATACTGATGGGAAGTTGAAGCCAAGCGTTGCTCACGTTGAATACTGTTTACCGCGGTAGTTATCATGATCAAATGTCACTAGGCAGCCAGCAGATGCTCCTCTGTTTGCCACCCACGACGATCAACGAAACCCGAAGCGGGGGTGTATCACCACCGTGCGGTTCTATCAACGCGTTCTTCCTATGTTCGACAACATCACAGTGCATATGAACAATCGCGTACCTTGATAAGTTCAATTTTACTGCATGTTGCGCGCAACTCAGCCTGCCGGGAATGAGCGGAAGATCTGACGCACGCCTTACATGTCTCTTCTGCAGACGTCGGTATTCTCGGAAGTCAGTCTCTCCGTCCTGTCGTGTTGTCAAGGTTGAGCAAAGGTGCTAAGGTTAGCTATCACAGAGATGTTCTCAAGCGTCATATCATCCGCTGTCCGTCTCGAGGCGCTGAGCCTATACCACAGGACATAGGCGCGAAACGAGGAAGGCTCAGGCACTCATGTATTCGAGTGAGTTCGTCCGTCTTGTGCTTCGTGCACGCTGCTGATGAGGTGTCCGAACAGTGCTCACGCAAGAAGCTCTTCTGCGATGGTCTCTCACCATGCGGGTCATGTAGTGGCGGAGAGAGGAGACACGCGTGTTCACACGGCAATGCTGCACGCATTGCAAGCACAACAACACATGTTTCAGTAACAGCACCTGAGAGTGACGAAACGCCACAACAAGCTACTGCAAACTATCCGCCTTCGGTTGCATTCCTTCTGTCCGAAGATTACCAGCACATCTTCTCGAAGTTCAATTTTCCTGAGCCCACAAGTCCGGACGAGTCAACGAACGAAAGAGCCACCGGCTGGCGGGATGCATACAGCAGCTCCGCGCAAACACCGTTTCGAGGTCTGGATGAAGACTTTCTGAATAGCGTTCTGGATTTTGACTTCTTCCCATTGGCATCCCGTGGACCATCAACACGCTGTGCATCCGTTGAGCCGCAAGGCCCCACCTCTATCTATGAGACGACAAATTTCCCTTGTACTGAAGCCGACACGGAAAGACTTGTGGAGAGTGTGATGAAGGCGCCCACGCTAGAGCTTCTGCCAGATCATGTTCGTCTCGAGGCCCAGCAGCAACTGCAGGACTTGTGCCGTCCGGCATGTGTGGCCCGCTTCGTTGCACATTACTTTGACATCTGGCATCTCAATTGTCGGATTGTGCATCGGCCTTCTTTTGGCTTTGATGTGTGCAATGAAGCACTGGTACTGGCAGTCATTTTCCTTGGTGCGATGTACAGCCGAAACTCGATAGAACGCCTTGCTGCGAGCGCAGTCATCGACCACGTGGAGTCATACATCTTCTCTTGCTTGCCGTTGTCCCCTCCAGCAGGTTGGAATCACATTGAAGAACCAGATGCCGCGAGTGGCAATGAGCGAGAATTCCAAATCATCCAGGCAGCTTTCACAATGGTCATCACCCAGTTCTGGACTGGTACTGGCGCCCAGAAACTTAGAGCCTCGACAAGACTTTTCGACATCGTGGTTGAGGTAACAACCCTTCGCGTAACCTTCGAGATCAGGGAGCATCTAATAACACCTCATCAAACAGAGTGCGCGGTCAGTAGGCTTGATGACGTCTGCACAATCACTCGAAGACAGGCGCACTGAAGCTCTGTGGCTTGCAAAGGAATGTCGTGTTCGGTAAGCGGGATTCGCTCGCATAGACCACTTGTCCGCAGGTCAACTAATCAGCAAAATTCGATTAGGACCGCCAACTACATTGTGTTGACCGATTGCGCGTTCTTGTTCTTTCGAGGGTCGCAGCTCAGAGTCTGGGATCCTGAGATTGAATGCGATCTGCCCTGTCATGAAGATGTCTTCGATGCAGTGCATCCGTTCACACATCCGGATTTCTCATTCAAGCGCCCTGTGACAGTCCAGCAAGCTTTTGGTGCTATGTTCACCACAGGACGAACGGAGCAAAGCCGAGACCCAGGTCTGACGCTTCTTGACAGTTTCGTGCTTATACACAGTAAGTTGCCTTCCCTCAAACAGGATTTATGCTGCACATCATCGACTGACAGCGACCTCACTTATAGTGCTTTATCGATACGCCAATGCGGCCCTCACTGTACAACTGTCCTGGTCACAATCCACTGAAGAAGTGCAGCACCCTTACAGCACCATCACATCAGACATACGTATTGCTTTGAATCGCTGGTTTGAGGAATGGACGAAGCTGCATAAGCTCGCACTCTCGAGCGGCAAATGGGATGCTCTTGGCTTTTACAAGAATGGCGATCAGTACGCGTATGCTACGCTGTTACTTCTGTCCTCGAAGGCGAAACCTCATCTACGACATCTCCTGCGGCCTAATGCAGATCGTTTAAGACTATTGCAGGAATTAAACAAGTGAGAACACGAACAAGCGGCTTGCATCGTCCTACCACGATATGGACTTAATCATGACCCGGGAGACGTTTCTGAATTGCGACACTCTCCTGATGACTGTGTGTTCTTCCACTACAACACGCCATATAACGCTTGGATGCCATAATCGATCTCGACACGAACGCAGAGCGAACATGATGTGTCAATGACGACGGCCAACGCGCACTCGAATGTCGGACTGCTTGTTGAACCAGACATCTTGGGTCGTCCAAGCTTTCGACGGGTCTTCTAATTTGAAGTCGAAGTTTTGCAAAGCCAACGGAATGAGCTTGTGGATCTCGCTCAGCGATATCTGGACATACGTCAGCTCATACAGTTCATGCCAGGACCAAGACTGAGATGTCTTACGTTCTTGCCGATACAAGTGCGTGTGCCGGCGCCGAAGATGAGATTATACTTGTCCAAAACGGCAGAGTTCTCTTGCAGCCATCTCTGGGGCCGGAATTCGTACACATCTGGACCAAAGATATCTTCGTTGTACCCTACCACCGCGGCGTTCATACCAATATCACATCCAGCCGGAATATGCGCTCCCGATATCTCGAGCCCACCCACTGATGCAACTCGAGGCATTGTCAGACCGATACTTGGGTGCAGACGCATCGCTTCTTTAATGGTTGCGCACAAGAACGGTAAATCAGACGTCTCGCGGAACCTCGGTGGAGAGCTCAACTTTCCGGAACTGGTTGCTTCGTCGATCTCTTTGAGTAGCTCTGTATAGACATCTGGATTCTTCATCAGGTGATAGAAGACGGAGCGCAGCGCGATGGCCGTGGTGTCTGATCCGGTGAAACTACATAGTTGATTGTCAGCACATCAGTTGCTCCCGATTTGCAAGGTTGTGTGCTTGTACATTGCAGAGTATGCCTCAGACTCGACTTCGCCTTTCCCGAAATCGACAGCCTCGCCTTTGTCCTTCACGATATTGAGCAGGTGGTGGAGGAGGTCTGTCCTGTCTGACTGTGACTCGCCTTTGGTATCTGAATTCGCGCGTTTAGCCACACACCCACGTGCTGCCGCCGAAATGTGCTTGAGTGCCTTTAACCCATTGCGAATGGTGGAGCTGAACACCGAGGATCCAAGGACCAGGCCACGAAAGGCTGGTGGTACAAGTGATGCAGTCATCATCACAGGCAACAAGTTGTCAAGCGATGCAACGTAGGATTCGTGATCATGCGAATGCTCCATGAATCCAAACTGTTGTCCGAAAAAGAGTTCGCCAACGACGTCGAACGCATACCTATGCTCCCAATGGGTGTCACCCCGGTGTTAAAAGTGCTTCGACCAACTCACCATTGCAGCCAATCGCTGAGATCAACTACAGTTCCTGAATCGGCCAATTCCCCCATCCGCTTCACAAACAATGCGGAGCAATTGTCGATGTACTGCTCGAGACTCAGAATCGTTGTCATGCTGTATACACTGTTCACGATTCTCCGTCGCTCGCTATGTGATCGCTCATTCGTATTGCTGAAATGGTCTGGACATTTCGAGAAACCCTTAATATGGAAGCTTTTATAGAAGTAAGACTTGTTCAAAGGCTTTGACATTGGGTATATCTTCCGGATCGCCTCGGGATCAGCGCATGCAACCTCATTTGGACTGATGCGAACGAGTGGACCGTATTCTTGGTGGAGACCGCGCTGCACGACGTCCATATCGCCACGCAAGACGTGGTGGATCATCCATAGTCGAGTGACCGATGCCCAGAATGGTCCCGGGATATGTTTGAGAGGATGGAGGAGCCTCGCGTAGGCAGCCCAAAGCAGCGCATAAGCTGCTAAAGCGAGTGGAAGGTAAGAAAGCAACGCGATGTAAACTGTCATGGTGTGCGGAAAAAATGGATTGAGTTGTGCTGAAGTGACGGTCAACCGTTGAGCCGACAGCTCTCGACATGATATATGACCCAGCTGGGTGGATGCACTTAATCTAAGTGATTCCACGTGTCGCCCACGCTGCCACTGCCAGGAAACAACCAATCTATGATACCTATATGCGTGAAGAGAAGTATCACGGCATTTCGGGAATTCAGAGAGAAACACACGGCAGCCGGTAACTCTGCTTCCGGTTGGGTATTGTCCGTTGCCCAGAGTCCCACATACAAACTTTTGATGTATGGCCAACCGTACTTGAACCTTTGATACATGCCCAGAACAAAAAGATCTCCAACTACTGTAACCCCGCATACCTAACTGACCTTGACGATGAACCTAGATACGCGGCACTGGGACCCCTTGAACATAATAGTTTATGAGCGGTCAACAGCTCCGCAATGCGTTGATTTCCCCGAGGCAGGGTGGAATACCCCGAAGACTGGCGGTCTTTGTCCGGCGGTGCGAACATCGTCCTACCCAACAGTCTTTTGATATTCGACCATTGAGAATGCATGTCTGGCTGTACGACGGAGATGTACTACCGCGGCTATGCGTCTCGCCTAGCAACATCAGCTGAGCCATGAGATGGGGTAGCACCATAGCTGGAGTCCACCCTCGTCTTAAAAGGCTACATATATCTGTCCGGTGGCTGAGCTGCGTTTGTGAACATCGTACACGTCAACATTCGTTGGAGTACACAGAACCAGCACTATGAAGCAAAACGACAATATCGCCGTCGAAGGCGTGAGCCCAATGGCGTTCCGTCAACCCGCCGGAACCCACGCTGAGGACCGAGCCGCTCCTCTTGTCTTGCCGCCGAAGACGAGCATCGCAGTCTTCCGTCAGTTCATGCAGCGACTGGAGGGTATTGTCGGGACGGAGAACGCAACAGTCGTCAGCAGCGATGCGGAGCTGGACCATGATGACTATATGGACCCCAGCAAAGCGCACGATGTACAATGCCCTTCTTCTCATTTGCATCAATCCGGCTGTAGCTGAGCATAAACTGATTGACAACAGATGTATCATGTCCTGCCCAAACAACACTTCGTCAGCTCCGCTGTAGCTGCGCCTCGCGATGTCCCCGAGGTGCAAGAAATCATGCGCCTTTGTAATGAGTTCGAGATTCCTGTCTGGCCGTTCAGCATTGGCCGTAATGTTGGCTACGGAGGCGCTGCACCAAGAGTGCCAGGTAGCTTAGGCATCGACATGGGGCGAAATATGCGAAAGGTCATAGATGTGAACGTTGACGGCGCATACGCTATCGTCGAACCTGGTGTGACTTTCGTGTGAGTTTGCACAACCGAACACAGTGGCTAAGGATTTCACCAAGCTGACTTGAGATATAGTGATCTGCACAACTACTTGGTCGAGAACAACCTTCGTGACAAACTATGGATCGATGTCCCTGACCTGGGTGGCGGATCTGTCATCGGCAACACCATCGAACGTGGAGTCGGTACGAGTTGTTTTGCATGATGTCCCAGAACGTCCACTAATGTTCAAGCAGGCTACACTCCATACGGAGATCACTGGATGATGCACTGCGGAATGGACGTTGTACTTCCTGATGGCAGCCTCTGGCGAAGTGGCATGGGAGGCCTTCCGAATCCCAAAGCAGATCCAAATGCTCCACCGCACGAGCAAGAACCCAACGAGACGTATGCCCTCTTCAACTATGGCTTCGGACCATACAACGATGGCATCTTCTCCCAGTCCTCACTCGGCATAGTTGTGAAAATGGGCATCTGGCTTATGGCAAACCCTGGCGGCTACAGCAGTGTAAGTACAGCACTTGTAGTTGTCAAGTCTGATGTTGTTGCTGACAAAGTTCCCAGTATCTCATCACTTTGCCGAAGGACAGTGATCTTCACACTGCGTTGGAGATCATTCGACCGCTTCGCATTGCCATGGTATTGCAGAATGTACCGACCATGAGGCATATCTTGCTGGACGCAGCAGTCATGGTAGGCCATGAGGCACCTGTATGCAGTGCAAAAGACCGAAGCTAACGTACGCGTCCAGGGAAATCGAAAGTCGTACACTGACTCGAAAAATCCACTGACCGATGAAGAAATGGACGCCATCGCGAAGAAGCTCGGCCTCGGACGCTGGAACTTCTACGGTGCCGTCTACGGACCGGAACCCGTACGAAATGTTCTCTTGAGCGTGATCAAGGATGCGTTCCTCAAGGGCATCCCTGGTGCCAAATACTACGAGCCAGAGGACATGCCCGACAACATCGTCCTCCAGACTCGACACAACACACTCCAGGGTATCCCCAGCACAACAGAACTGAAGTGGGTCGACTGGTTGCCTAACGGAGCTCATTTATTCTTCAGTCCTATCGCAAAAGTTAGCGGTGATGACGGCATGGCGCAATACCAGCTGTGCCGACGGAGATGCGAGGAAGCTGGGATGGACTTCATTGGCACTTTCGTGGTCGGCATGCGTGAGATGCACCACATCGTGTGTATCGTGTTCGATCGCAAGGACCGCGAAAGTCGACGAAAGGCACACTGGCTCATCAAGACACTGATTGACGATGCAGCCGAGCGAGGGTGGGGCGAGTATCGTACTCATCTTGCGATGATGGACCAGATTGCGAACACCTACAGCTTCAACGACCATGCTCAGCTAAAGCTGAACCAAAAAATCAAGGACACGCTCGATCCCAAGGGCATTTTGAGTCCAGGGAAGAATGGTGTTTGGCCCAGCTGTTACAACGCGGAGGAGTGGAAGATTGCGGAAGAAGTGGCATAAGCTCGACTTGTAATTAAACCCTCTGATTCAACCCTGTTCCGCATGTACTGCGGTCGAAGACATGACAATTGATGGTACTGACATGGGCACACGTAACACACACATGCTTCCTCATCGATTTCCACCCATGCACATGCATTTTGAGTGGGAAGTTCAGGGTTAGGGTCGAAATGTGCATGTCTTTGAAGACTGATTCATATAGTGTTAATGAGTCTCGTCACTGCAAATATGAGCAGGCCAATGCCCTATAGATGATGTAAGTGTTGATCGGGTGTACTGTCCAAACCTCCGACATGCGGTCAGCCACTTTCATCGTCTGCCGTAGACTCTTGTCACAGCCAGCGAATGAGCTCACCCGTTTCCAAGAATTCAGGCACTTCAAGTGGAGACCTGACGACAATGGCTTGAGCCGGCAGCTACGGGACAACGGGAAAGGTCCCCGAGATCACAACATCCAGCGCGATTTGCGACGGAATCCACGATGCACGGCAGGGCATGTTTAATCAACCGCGTAAGTTCACGTGGTTCACACACCAGGACTTACGGAAGAACGCTGGTCGAAACGCGATGCTGGACTTACGTCACTGTTTACTGGAACTCGCATACCGATGAGATTTATCTTTCGCTGCTGTCATCCGGTGTGGTTAGAATGCTAGTAAACTAAATCACCGATCAAAAAACAGCATGCCCTGGAACTGGCCAAGAACATCGCTGCATGAGATACAGACTGGGGGCGACCCGTTGTCGCTCGACGTTCTCGGCGTCCAACACGCAAAGGATGGACAGAACGTCGAGCTGGTCCACGTGCATTTTGCGCAAGAGACCGTTTCAGATCCTCTGCAAATGACCATTTTACACCATGGCAGTGTTCCGGAACCACAAGATCTCAAGGACAACATCGATACTTTGAAGAATGAAGGCCCGAAATCTCTCAAACAGGTGGACGCCCTCAACAAGCAAATCGGCAAATCCACGGCCAAAGCAATCCGGCAATTTGCAAAGGAACAGCATTTCAGCGTCGATGAAGACATAGACCTCATCGGCGCCACCGGATGCATCATCGAGGAACCTTCAGAAGACGGAGCGGACTCAAACCAACCATCTGAAAATCAGGAATCGACAGAGCTCGGCGACCTGTCCGTCATCGCAGCCAAGACGTGCAAAACGACAGTAGGCGACTTCCACAATTCTGCCATTGCTTCGGGTCTGCCGGAGGAGTCTCTTTCACATACGTTCGACAGTCTACTCGAAGGCCAAACGGACGAATCCGGAGTTATCGACAGTGCCCGCGGACCCCTGAATGTTGCCTTTGCCTCGTTCGAGGGCTGTGTCGGCAGGCCACTGAGCGCAACGGATGAGGACGACAACGAGCGCACCGGTCTGGTTGGACATGTGCAGTCAGGCGACAACTACTTCGATCTGAGGAAGAAGGTTGTCAAATTCTGGGGCGAGTGCCCTGGAAATCTCGTTGCGCCCACGCAGCAGCTGATTGTGGATTGCGAATGTTGATATGTGATTTGTTTTTTTTTGGGACTACAGGCGCATGGAAAGCATATACCCGAGACGCAACGGCAGTCTCCGTGAAGCATAGCGAAGAGGTGGATTGAAATATGCGTAAACTGGCATTTGTTTAGACTAGATGGTACCAGGAAATCATTAGGTCTTTCTGCAAACGACGAGCTCTTGCAATCAAGTGCTGGTATAGAGCGAATCATGGTGTGCATAAATTTACATACACTGCTGTTGTTTGCAGATGCCGATGTTGTCACCTGCAAGCGCCCACATCTAGGTATGCAGTCACTTTCAAGTATGCTTCAAGCATTATACGAAATGATGCACTGGTGCTGTTGGTTGCAGACCTTGACATCGAGAGCAGAGGAGAATGTACCCAAACTTACGAGGGCTGTCGACATTGATCGGATGGAACCAGGTAAGCTTATTTCCTTCTGGCCGCGTTACATTCGACATCCCCAGCGAACAACCTTCGGCTCTTTCAATGCTGTCAACATGTAAAGAAAGAAGGAAGACAGACAGTCAGCCGACTCAGAAGGAGCAGGCAAGCTATAACAGCTGCCCCACCGATCTGCATGTTTCCACTTTACAGCGCCTTGTGATTGCGTGTCTTCACATCTGGCGTGTATTCACAAAGTTGTCTCACAGCTGCTCTCTTGAATCACTAATAGAAACTCACACTCGGTTTGCCAACGAAATCCTAGGATCAAAGTGAAACGCTCCCTGAACTCGACCATGTCATCTTCTTCTCCCGACACCTACCCACGCCCGGACTTCCTCAGAGTATCGCAACCCTGGACCTCTCTCAACGGGCGATGGGACTTTGCTTTCGACGATGCAGACCAAGGCCTCGATGAAGAATGGCATATCAAAGGCTTGCCTCAGGAAGCCGTACGACCCATCGAAGTGCCCTATGTCTTCCAGTGCCCCGCCTCCGGCATCAACGAGCAGCAGATCCACGAAGTTATCTGGTACCAAAGAAATATTCACGACCCTCGCACCCCGGAACAGAAACAAAAGCAAGACCGAGTGCTCGCTCGTTTCGGCGCGGTAGACTATGAATGCACTGTCTGGATCGATGGAAGCTACGTTGGCGGTCACCGTGGCGGACATGTGCCATTCGATATCAACATCACGGACGTGCTCTCCAAAACTGCACAGTCAGAAAGCAGCCCACAGCGCATAACTCTCCGCGTCTTCGACTCAGCCAAAGATGTCACCCAGCCTCGCGGCAAGCAGTTCTGGGGCCCAAAGCCCGAAAGCATCTTTTACACGCCCTCGAGCGGCATCTGGCAAGATGTCTGGCTGGAGTCTGTGCCTAGCGTGCGCCTGGGAGACAGCAGTCACGGAACGGTGCTACGCTCCGACGATATTGAAAGTGGTGTGCTGCATGCCAGTATTGCTGTGCTGGGCAGGAAGGCTGGGAATAAATATAGCGTGCAGATGGAGTCTAGTTTCGCGGGAAATGTCGTTGCCACGAGCTCGAAAGTCAAACTTTCTGAGGCGAGGCGTATTGCTTTCAATCTGGGCATGCGGCTTTCGCGTCAACAGATGGAAGGTCTGCCCGCCGAGATTACTCACAAGATCCCTCTGGAGAACGACAAAGCGTGGCTCAACGGCGTTGCTCTCTGGAGCCCGGAGTTCCCTTCGCTGTACGATCTGAGTATCAGGCTGTTCGACGAGTCTGACAACTTGATCGATGAAGTGAAGACTACCACAGGCATGCGCCAGATCACTTGGAAAAATGGCGATGGCACACTGCGTCTCAACGGCCACCCTTACTTCCAAGCTCTACTGCTCGACCAAGGCTATTGGCCGTCATCTCTGATGACGCCACCGACACCCACAGCTCTCAAAGAAGACATCGAGCTCTCCAAGGCAATGGGCTTCAATGGCTGCCGCAAGCACCAGAAGGTCGAAGACCCTCGATTCCACTACTGGGCCGATCGCTTAGGCTTTCTTGTATGGGGAGAGATGGCCAGCAGTTATGAGTTTGATGGCGAGATGACTGGACGCTTCGACCAGGAATGGACGGAAGCCCTCAAGAGAGACACCAATCACCCTTGTGTGGTCGCGTGGACTTTGGTGAACGAGAGTTGGGGATACAGCGAGCTCAACCACAACCCAGATCACAGAAACCACATCCGTAGTCTGTACTACCAGACCAAGTACGTCCACCTCAAGTGCTCTTCTCACAGATATTAGCAAGACTGACCAAAACCTCACAGAACCCTCGATCCCACCCGCCCCATCAACGACAACTGCGGCTGGGAACACGTCCTCACCGACTTAACAACCTTCCACGACTACGCCGACGCCCCAACCCTCACAACACGCACCGCCTCCCTTGACTCAACCATCACCACCGGCCGCGCCGTCTTCCTCCCACCCTTGCCAAACGATCCCGGCAGCGCCCACACCCCGAACGCCCCCGTCCTCTGCACCGAGTTCGGCGGCGTCAACATCACCAGCGCCTCAGGCCAAGACTCGCACCACGAGCGCGGCTGGGGCTACACGACCGCCAGCAACCCCGAAGACCTACTCGCACGGTTCGCAGCTCTTTGCCACGCCGTCGTGCACGCGGGGCACATCTGCGGGTTCGTGTACACGCAGACGACGGATATCGAGCAGGAGACTAACGGGTTGTACACGTACGATCGAAGGGCGAAATTGCCGGCGGAGAAGGTGCGTGCGATTGTTGAGAGGGCAGCGCAGACGTACTTAGCGAGTGCGGTGCGGAGCGCGAAGCCAAGGGAGGTGTTGTTTAGGGGTGGGCTGGCGGATGGGTCCAGTGTGAGGGGATTGAGGATTGAAGAGGGGAGGTATCTTGTTGGGGAGTGTGCGGTGGATTTGCAGGGTAATGAGTGGAGGGTGAGTAAGTTGGATTTGGACGATTGTTTTGTGAATACATGGGGCAAAGTGACGTGGGCGAAGGGAGGAGGGTTTGTTGCGTCAAGCAGGAATGTTGGGTTGGTTGATGGGACTGTGATGGAGGTTGAGGCTGGCGATGGGAAGAGCTGGCAGAGAAATGTGGTGAGGTTGGAGGAGAGGGTGAAGAATTTGGGTGGGAAGTTGGTGTTCGACTGAGGAGGCGAGATGCTGTGCTGCAGTCGTAGGCGAGGTGGCTTGCGATTGCATGGCTGTGTTAGATAGTGGTCGTATAGTATTGGATGAAGGCAGTCTGCTATCCAAAAGCGAACCATCGGTTATGATACTCTGCCGGTCTGTTCAGTACTTTAGTTTGGTAGTGTTCTTGGTCGCTTTGATGTTATGCGAGATGTTATTTAGCCGACTAGGCCAACACTTTAGGACCAGGGCACCAATACTTTCGTTGAGACCTTGTGGTATTGAACAATGTCATTGTTGAATGAATAATACTTCATAATAGATATTCTTGTCTATCTGATCAACTCAGTAGTAGTTATCTAGGTATCATCCAAAACAAGACCACGCTACCCAAAATGTGGCGTCGCCCAAAAAAGCCACAGGGACAGATAAGCAATCTAGCAATCGCAGACTCGAAGTCCCAACACAATGCATGCGGCTCGCCGTGGCCCAGCCGTTTTTCTTCTTATCATTAATAAAAGCAGCACCTTGCACTGCCCCTACCCTTCCCTTCCATTCCGTTTTCCTTTTTTGTTGTTCGAAAAACGCCAGTCATGAATATCGGTCCCACAAAAGGATAACAAAAGAGATCGCCAAAAAATGAGCGCTTGACTCGCGGACCCGGCAAAGCCAGAAGCTAAGAAAAGACTTGAAACGCGCACCCCTCCTCGGAGCCAGAACCGGTCACGCTGAGCTTCGCCAACATGAACATCGTCGCGATGAGATGAGATGAGATGATCATGCAGTCGTCGATCCGCGCGACGCAGTCGGTCACCAGCCCAGAGCTCCGTCCATCCATTGGGTCACATCACCTGACGAGCAAGTTCACCCAGCTGCGCTTCTTCTTCTTGCGCTCCTCCTTGTCGCCCTCTGCCGTCGGAGCTTTGAACCCGCGCGATGAAGCGGCTCGCGCCTCTTTCAATGACATCGGCCTCGACCTCGACTCCTCCATGCGAGCGAGCCACGCGCTGAATTCGAGCTCGCCGGGAGCGGAAGCCGTCGACGACACAGAAGCGTCTCGTCGAACTGGTGGTCGGCCCATGGATAGAGGTCTGCTGAAGCGCGGCGAGAGACCACGGATGGGCTGCTTGCCGGCTGCGATTGAAGAGGCTGCTGAGGAAGACTGCCGTGAGTGGCGGGTGTATGAGCCATCGTCAGAGGACAAGTCGAGGGAGGAGAGGGAGAAATTAGGGCCCAGGTGTACTGCGAGAGGTTCGGCGGGAGCGGGGTCTGGGTCTTGGAAGCGGACGGTTCGTTTGGGCTTGGTGGTTGATGTTGAGGTTGATGTGATGGATGTGTGGCTGGAGGAGCGGATGGAGGCTTGGTCGGCGCTGTTGTAGCTGCTGTCGCTGGCACTGCCGCAGACGCTGCTTGGGAGACCGGAGTTCATGTTGGCGGTGTGCAGAGGTGGATGTGGTTGAGTGTTGGGTGTTGGTTGAAGATCGTTACGTCGTAGAAGTGTCAACAGCAAGGTACGGCGATGTGATTAGGGTGTCGTAGGAATCTGCTTAATTGTCGATGCAGCAAAGAGAGACAGGGAGTAAAAAGCACCAGTGCCGGAAGTTGGGAGGAATGTAAGAACTATATCGAGTATCAAGTAAGGTACAGCGCAAAGAAGGATGGCTTGGTCGGGGCCAACATCCGGCTTAGGTAGACGCAGCTATACGGGGATGACGAGACGAGGGAAAGGGCACAAATCCAAACAGAGCAAATATCATGTTACGCCAGACTAAAGCTACCGAAAGTCTGAACTACTGTACGGGCGGCAGATGGCGTATCGAGGGCCTGACCTGGCCTGTAGGCTGTGGAGGCAGACCCACGGCGTTAGAAAGCATGAGAAAAAACGGGTGGGAATCAATCACAAATCACGGCCGGGCACGTGGAATCCGAGCGCAGATGGAACTTATTGCAGACTACTGGAAGAATGGGCGTAGCCTGGCCAGCGGTGGACTGGGGGCTATGGCTGGCATGATTTGAGGCATAGTACTGCACTGTGGAATTAATTGAACCGCAACCTACCCAAAGCATGGCAGCGGGAGGAGAGAATTTGCCTGTATTATTGCGGAGGGCGAGCAGGACAAACTCACACAGGCTCCAGGACAGCAGGGGTTGTGCATGATGCATGGAGCGCACATAGGCGTGGTGCATTAATAGAAGTGATGTGCTCAATCGCCAGCAAGGATCACCCAGGGTCGTTGGCAAACGAGGGCAACCAGCCGCCGAGAGCCACACAAGCCCTCCCAACTGGCTGGCAACCGGGGCCTTTGCTGCATCGTTCTCGCGTGGCCATGCGAGCGAGCCATGTAACGGTAGACGGTAGCTGGAAAGGAAAGCTGCACAGTGCACCACCGACCCGATCAACACGGTCAAGATCAGCACTACGCTGTCAGGTACAGCGAAACAAACCAAGAAACTAAGCAAGAATCGCTAGCCACGCGCAGCTGAGGAGCATCTCCAATCCCCTCGCCTCCTGGTCATGTCGCTTGTCGTCGATTTAGCATTGCAAATCGCCTACACAAAACTTAGCGCTCACGCCACTGTACGCCGAGACTGCGGCACTTGCCCAGCGCACCAAGGAGACCAAGGAGAACAGGTGAGGAGACCCTACTTCCCGCTCGGTGCGATGCCTCTTCACGATTCAGGTGGGAACCATGGTTCAGCTCAAGCTTATGCGGCTACACTATGTTCCTGCCGATCGCCGTGCTCGATCGGTGCGGCGCATCATCTTGCGTCTATCATGCCGTGTCACATTGGAAGTTGGAGCTCACAATAATAACAACACCCGCTCACCACATCACCGGATAGGCACGAGAACCGGTCGTATGTGTGGCGCTGCTGTTTGCCCTGTTCCTTTCTCGTGGCCTTCCCTCGCAGGCGAGGCGAGCTCAGCTCTTGGTATCGCTTATGCACCAGCACGGGAGATGTGCCTAAGAGCATGAAAACTACCGCAGGACTACTGCACGCTCGCTCTACGTGTCCATGCGTTATATTGCCTCCAAGCCTGAGACGAATTCCGTGGCTTCCGCATGTAGACCGAATGCGTATTATGTTCTCTGTCGCAATACTCTACATGTATTACTAATTTGCTACAATACAACATGCATGCCCTGGGCACGGCCATATACACCCAATATCGCGTCAAAAGCACCTCATCAATTCGTTACCCCGGAAGATCCCCCGGGTTTCATGGCAGAATGGCAGGCCTGCCCTTGTCCAGCTCTACAATCCCAGCACCCTCTTTGCTTTCGCGCTCGCTGCCGCGCCGAACATGAGCTCGTTGTCCAGCTTGCATTCCCAAGGGTCGTAGTCCATTGTCGATACCGGAACACGGTCCACGTCTGCCGACGCCCTGCGGGTCAGCCATGTCGGCAACACTGGCCCATCTCTAGCAGGCAAGCTCGTCGTCCTCACCCGAAAGCGCGCTAGTTTCGACGTCGCGATGCGGATTGACAAGGCTTTCTGGCGTAGATGCTTGACATAGCCACTGCCTGAGGACTGCGGTCGAGCCACTGTCACTTCTTCCACTTTCCCATTCTGTTCCTCCTCGTTGTCGGAGAATTCAAAGAACCACTCCTTTGCGCTGTCCTCCGATCGCTCCTTCCTCGGTGCGGCCACGGAGTTCTCCGATGGTCTGGGCGAGTGTTTGCAGCTACACATTGCTGAGCTGATGGGGCTGTCGATACTGGTGTCCGTGCTGTACACACTGCTCGATCCTGACTTCGAACTTGTGGCCAGAATGCTGCTCCCGGCTGAGATGGATATGCGTCGCTCGCTCACGGCGCTGTCTGTATAGCTCGATTGGCGGGTGTATGGCTTGCTGCGCAGAGAACTCATGCTGTTACGGCCAGTAGAGCAAACGTTGCCTGCCCAAGCATCCAGTTCCTCACTCTCGGCCGACAGTGGTGAGTCAAAGTCGATGTCGAACATGGTGTTCCACTGGCGAGAGACGACAACGTCTTTTGGCATTTCCGAGATGTGTTGTTGAACGTCCAGTTTCCAGGATGATTTACTTCTTCTGCATGCGGCGTCGGCAGTCTTTGGTCGAACAATTTCAGCTCCGCTCCTCAGGCTTGGTGAGTCGACCGCGTCGTTTTCCGGGATCATTGGCAGTGGTTTCATGAGGCTGAGCTCTAGTTGTTGACGCTGTAGCTGTGCTGCCATAATGTCTGCGGCAAACAATGCTTCTTCTACAATCGTGTACCAGTCATCGCTGGTCTCGCTCTGTAGCGACTGCTTATCAATGCTGTCGAAGTATTGGTCGAAAGACATGGCGCGCCAATCGATTGTTGAGAGAGATCGAGGTTCGGTTAGCACTAAGAGATGTTCCAAGGAAATTGCTTAGCAACAGAGTCGACAAGAGAAAATGAGAGGCGCGGCAGGAGAACTATCGTCCATTATCACCTCAACCCACTGCCGAAGAAGTCTGGGAGCCACGCATCATGAACGACGGGACCAAAGATCGAAAGTACAGATGCTTTCTGCAGAGAGAGACACACGAGCCGTACTTTCTGCGAGCACACAACCAAAGGTCGACACGGCCCTCAGTCAGTCAGTGACAAAACCAGCCAAACAGTCATCAGTACCACCAAACACACGAAAAGCTTCTTCACAGATTCTGGGTCCTCACACTACTGCTGCCGCGCTTCAACGCCCCTGGAAGGCGCCTCCCGTTCAGGAACCAGAAGCTGAAACGGGCGGCAACCGCTCGCACACCATCGCGGGTCGAGAATCGAGATCATACAGCGTGCGACAGCGCCCGTGAGGTGGTAACGTAGGCATGGTAGGCGGGAGAACCCACAACTTCAGCAAGGCTCGGCAGAATCGGTCAATCTACTACCGTACGGTAGCAGAGCTCGAGAGGCTAAAGCAAAACGCCGCATGGTAAACCATAAGAGCATAGTCAGCCCCGATCCATCTCCTCGGATCTTCCAAGAAGAACCAAGAGCCCGCCAGAAGACGGCACTCAACCCGTGAAGAGACCCCAACCCGTCCTCTCGGGTTCTCCAAGGAGCACTGCCAGCGAACCACAAGGTCGACCTAGAAGCCGTGAAGAGAAAGGAGGGAGCCCAAAGTAGGCCAGTACCATGGTTATACCACTCGCACCAAGCTACCCGTGGAGCGAAGTCCATGATAAACCGATCAAATACCCGCTATCAAGTCTTCCAGACGCCTCGAGACCAGGCTACCGGTGCCGGAGTTAAAGGCTTCTCCCGACCCATACCTATAGCCCGTGTCTCATATAGCCTACTTAGGCAGGCCGCGATTTGGTGCTAGAGCGCTTTCAGATCGATATGTCTCAGATCACCCCCCTTTTCGGGCGTCCTCTCTCCTGCTGGGTCGGGATTTGAGAGAGCTTTCCACCGTTTCGACGGCAGAGCGAGCAATAGGAACATCAACGATTTCGTCAGATGATGCACTGCTGGGCGTTCGATCGGCAGGCACCGCGAGTTCAAAGGCGTGGCAGAGGACGATTGCTTTGCTTCCAAGCCGGAGAAATGCAATTGCCTTGTTCTTGGATGCTCTGAGACGAGGCCAGCCCTAAGTATATCTTCGCTCTTCCGGCTTGCAGCAACGCTCTCAAAGTCTGGGTACGAGCTGGTTGATTTGATATCAGGCTCACTTTTTGGTAAGTTATTAGAATATGCGCTGCGCCCATGTATGCCCAGCAGCGACCTGCTGCTCATAACATTCTAGACTGTATGGAACGCTCAGGGAAGCGTGATACTGTATCACTGCGTGTGAGACTTGCCCCTGCCAATGTTCATGGCAGTTTGCTGGGCGTGAGTGTGTGCCTGTGATGCCATAGATCCTCTGATCAGGAGGGCATACCGAGGACTACGGAGATAACTGGCGTTTTGTATCGCCGGTCATACAGTACCTGCTTATCCTCACCAGTGAGCTCGCTCCACATGCTGCGATTGCTCGGGATGTACTGCGATTGTTCGAGTGGTTGTCGAAAAATCCATGGAGTAGCTTTCGTCACAACCAGGAAATTACTCAGCCACCTGGCATCACAAGATGTATCGTTTCGTCGACGTTCCTACTAAGCCTAAGTATCAGGGCGGCAAACACCAACACCTCCCACACCGAAAGCAACCAACGGCACAGACATTGACTACACTACTCACCAAGCCCATCCCGCCCTTCACTCGAAAACTCAAAACATGCCTCCCACCTTTCGTAACGCAAATGGTAGAACCCCACTAGAATTAATCGACGATCGAACGAAACAACCTTCAATCCAGCAACAGCAGCCACAAAGCATGAGACATCACACCACCATCTCGTACATGCATGCTTCCCAGACGTCCTAACACGAAGCATAGGCGTCCACTCGCAAACCACAGTCCATACTTGCTAGACTTCCTAATACGAGGCATAGGCGTCCTCCCACAAATCATAGTCCCTAGTTCTGATGAAACGTACCTAGCTACCAAAGAAAACATAAACACATAAACTACCCAAGGCACCCCACCCCGCCTTACCTTACCATACCACTTCCCCCCAAGAGTCAATCTTGTTCCCCTGACCATCACTTCTCCACACCCACCTCGACATCCTGATCCTCAGCCTCACCTAACAAGCAACCAAGCAAGCCATAAGAAAGCAAGAACGAAAAGCCCTTGCCCTACCTCGCCTAACAATTGCACTACTGTACCTGACTTCATCTGCATCCTTCCCTCCATACAGTCAGTACACATGGCAAACCCAAAGCCAATCTCATCGATCTAGGAGGAGAGAGCACCGAAGTCGGACTGTCCGCTTTCGAGGAGCCAAGACTGTACATTTATGCCACATGGAGTAAGTGATCGACATCACATTGTGAAAGTGTGCACCACGTGCGGGAGGGAGCTTACCACTTCTTTCCCCTGATCTTCGAGTGTAAATATGTATGCTCTCGTGCCCGTGTGTACGAGAGCGAGAGCTTAACTTGCTTGCGAAACTTGGTTTTGGTAGCGCGCCGGTAACGATCTTTCAAAAGCAAACCACCGGTGAAGGAGGACATCGTCGAGATGGATTGAAGTGTAATTACAACAAGAAGAAGTTGGAGCAAGAAACGAACTCGAATTCGAGTACAATTGCAAAATTGAAGACTCTCAAAAAGACATGGCCGATGGTATCAAAGAAGAGAAGAATAAAACCCAAGAGCTCTTGTGTCGTTCCTGCACCACTCCTTCGCTGAACAACAACAAAAAGAAAGATCTCGAATTAGTGCAGATAAAAGGCTTTCCTGGAGGAGGTCGAAGTAGGTCGATCGTCCGTATGTTCTCTTCGAATGTGCAAGCTTGTCGTTCACACCTTTCAGCGCGGCTGCGCTGTACCAATGCGTGTCAACGATCAGCCCTGGCTGGCGAAGGCACGCGAGTGGCTTGGAGTGCCGTACTTCATGGTGATGGGGACGGACTGAGCGCTGTAAAGTCAAAGTTTGTCAGTTGCCGCTCGCCATTAGAGTTGTACCCGAGTTCGACGCTCAAGTAATGACTGTGGGAAGGTTGATTAAGATATACATTTTGGGTTCATGGTAGAAGATTAAGTCTCTGCTCAATTAAGACTGTTATGATAGGAGCAGAGAATAGATCTAGTACCCGTTCATGGTCATGCGGTTGCCGCCGGCGCTGCCGGGGATACCGCTGCCTCGCGAGAGCTCGCGCTCGGCGGAGGGAGAGATGGGACGAGAGCCGCCTGCACCCATCTGGGCGGAGGACTCCTTGAGAGCGAGCAGCTGCTTCGCGCGGAAGCCTGTTGCACTGTGTTAGCTGATGCAAGCCAATATGGAGATTGTTCCAGGCTTACCCTCGTAGTGAATCTGGCTTGTGGTCTCGATGAGATCCTGGAGGTGAGTACGAGTCAAGAAGTCACGGAGGTAGACAAACTCGCAGTGCCTTTCGTCCTCGACGTTGATGGTACCCCAACGGTTCTGGCGAGCGGGGACGTTGCGACTATCCAAGCATCAGCGTATGACCCAAAAATGTATTCCCCACTTTGACTCACCCATCAATGTTCATGGTGTGCTCCGAACCGACAACAGCGAAAGGAATGATGGACTTGATCTGAGCGTTCATAGCGGCCTCCTCTGAGTCGTTCTCCTCGTTCTCGTAAGGGTACATCCTGATGTTGTGGAAGGCGAACTCCTCCTTGATGCGGTCCTTGAATTGCTGGCGCTCCTCGAGTGTGAGCGAATCGGACTTTGCGATGACTGGCACGACATTGACGGTCTCGCTCAGTTTCTTGAGAACGACAATATCGATGGGCTTGAGGCCGTGGCCGGAAGGGGAAATGAAGTAAAGACAGCAGTGGATGCGGGTGTCCTGGATGTAGCTGAATGAAGAAGGTCAGCGCTATGCGATTTGTGATGTCGAGCCATTGTAAACATACCGCTCACGCTGAGCAGTCAGCTCCTTCCTGAGGTAGGCGGAGTGCTGGTCCTTGATGTACTTGACAATGGGGTCCCAGCAGCGGTCGTTGTTGACGAGGTCACCGTAGCCGGGTGTGTCAACAATGTTCAAGCGGAGGCGCACACCGTTCTCCTCAACAACGTGGGTGACAGCCTGGATCTCGGTAGTCTGTCTGATGGGCTCCGTGGGCGCGAGACGACCCTTTGATTTGACGAGGTTCGAGGCGAAGATTGTGTTGATCAAGGTGGACTTGCCGAGACCGGTCTGTCCAACGCAGATAACATTGAACTGGAAGCCGCGCTTCAAGAGCTTCTTCTCGATCTGGGTAGTGATGCTGTCGAAACCGACGTGGCTCTTGGGGAAGACGCTCTGCGCAGCCTGAGGCTGAGGAGCACCGACGTGGGACATATTGGTGTTGGTGGTGGGTTTGGTGGTGTATTCAATGGGGTATCTGGGGATTCGGCTCGGCGTTCACGGTCGCGGTGGTGAGGCGGGTGTAACGAGTGTGGGCGAGGATGGTGGAGGTGAAGGCGTCGAGGAGAGGAGTGATTGCACGCGCGACGGTGAGCTCGAGGGCGCGAAGGGGTCTTCGTTTGATGGAGCAGGAGAAAGTGCAAGCTGGAGCAAGCAGCTACGCCCAAGGGTTCACTCCTCTTGGTATATGGAGGAGGCACTTGCTGCGCGCGCTCTGGCTGCCGCGCGCGGGAAAGGGGCCGCGCTAAGCTTGCGGGCCGACGATGCCCGCCAGCCCATGCCCGAAGGAGGATCTCGCGTTGATGGAAGCTGGAGAGAGGCAGAGAGGACTATCGTGAAGGCGCAAGCAGCAGCTATACACCCATCGCATCGCATACCACCCACGCCACACCCACCCACCCACGCCACACATCGCCCAAGATGGCCGCGATCTCAGCAGTGCCTTCGCGCTCCTTCCTCGCCGCTTTCCTGCCCATCGCCCGCGCATCGCTCTTCCCGCAGCACACCACCGGCTCCATCGTAAACCGCATCCCGACCTTCTCACATCTACGAACCGCCCTGGTCCCAGCAGCATTCTTGCCCATTCCCGGAATTCTCGACGCACTATGGGAGGGAATTCTCAAGGCCGTGCCTAAGAAGAAGACCAGTCACATGTAGCGCTCTCCAAAAGTTCGAGGTCTGAAAGTACAGCAACTGACACATCATACAGGAAGAAGAGACACAGGCAGATGGCTGGCAAGGGCCTCAAGGATGTCACCGCGCTTAACAAGTGTAGTGCGTGCGGTCAGCTCAAGCGCGCACACGTGCTGTGCCCATACTGCGTACAGAGCATCAAGCGCTGGTTCGGCACCAACTTCCAGACCAAGGAGCAGGTCGCGGAGCAAAAGATCCAGGAGCTTGAGCAGATCAACGAGGAGCTCAAGGCCAGCGGCAAGGAGCCCATGAGCAAGCGGGATCTGGAAGACAAGAAGGAACAGCTCAGGAAGTAAGAGAGCACGAGAGCAAGCGGCTGGAATTTGTTTGGGCATAGCGATGGCGTTCATGGGGCTGGCATTGGTTCTGCATCTTAACAGAGCACGATCTGTCGGAAAAATCTGTATCAAAACTTGTATATATCTGTAGCTGTATCATATCTGGTAAGCATATCTTGCCATTCGCACGACGTTCTGCTCGAACATGAATGAATTGCGCACCAAAAATCTCCCCACCAAAGAAGTTCCACTCCAAAAGTCCGCATATCCAAAACGTCACCATAGTAAATCTATGTTTAGTGAACCTTTAACTAAACATTTAAATTACCCGCCACCACAACATCGTGAGACAATAAACCAGGATTGGCCAAAATCAAAAACCCTCAACCCTCCAGACAAGATGTCAAAACAATACCTCCAAACCCACACCATCCCGCAAGCCCACCCAACAGACATCTACTCCCTTGCCGTCACGCCCACGCAGCTCATCTCCGCGTCCGGATCGTCGACCATCAGAATCCACTCCACCGTCTCTGGAGGAAGCATCAATCCGGAGAGTGCCTCGGACGAGAACCCGTTTCCTGAAGTGCAAGTCTTGGAAAAGTCGCATTCGCTCGGCTGTCACCATGTCTGCGCCGCGAGAGAAGGCGGCGTGTTTGCGAGCGTGGGCTTTGAAGGTGATGTGAAGCTTTGGGGTGCGGGTGAGGATGGGACGTGGACGGCGAAGGGGTGCATTAAAGGTTTGTGGTTTTCTCTTCTGGAGATTCAGGATCCTGCTTTGGAGGGATCGAGGTTTTGGGTGGAGATTTGAGCTGACGATGTTCGAAGGCGACAAGGCTGGCGAGCATTGGGCTTTGGCTCTGAGTTCCGAGGGCAATTTCCTGGCCGCGACGACACAGGACGGAAGGGTAAACGTGTATGACACCACCAAGATCAACGAGGATGTCAAGGCGGCGCAGACGTTGGCCCAGTTCGAGACCAAGGGCAGCTTTGGCACTTGCGTTGATATCGTACGTTACATTTGGGAATTGACAAAAGGTGTTACCATACTGACACGTTCCAGTCCCCCAACGGCGAGATGACTGCTTCAGGCCACCAGAACGGCAGTGTCTACATCTTCAACAACACTACACGCAAGTTGGCGCATTCCCTAAGCGGGCTCGTAAAGCCTGTTCGCGCCGTTGCGTTCAGTCCAGCAAACAAGTATCTCGCAGCTGCTGGAGACGCGTCGGTCATCGCTATCTACGACACCACGTCCGGAGAGCAAGTGGCAAACTTGACTGGACACGCCAGCTGGATCATGAGTCTGAGCTGGAACTGGAGTGGAGAGTACTTGCTGAGCGGGTTCGTTGAGCCTTGATACAAATTACTATTCGGTGATCCAGATCATTGACTTTCTTATAGTGCCTACGATGGCAAGGCCAAGATCTGGTCGCTGGAAAGACGAGACTGCGTTGCGACTCAGACCGAGAGCGAAAAGTGCTTGTTTGCTGTGAAGTGGCTTCACAAGGCTGCCAATGCCAGGTGAGATCGCCTCAATTGACTGAACTTCATTGATTACTCATGCTAACTACAATCACAGGAATGAGCTATTTGTCACTGCTGGCGCGAACAAATCATTGAGCTTCTACAGAGAAGCCAGCGGAACGTGAGCCGTAAGCATATGATGCTCGTGACGGCTTCACACATTATCCTGGAAATGAGTCGACAGACTCATCTGAACGAGTTGACGGGTAATGCTCACCGCTGCCTTTTGCCGATTCGAAAGCATGTGAACCATCATCTAGCCATGCGAGCTGGGCCATTTGGTTCTTCAGTTCTGAAGTGAACTGCCAGCAAGAACTTGTGCTCATGCACGTATTAATGGCGCAGCACAAACACTGAAGCTTCACTATAGCCTGGCTTCGTAACGACATTAGAGCGTAGTGAGGGAGGAAATGAAACAAATAAAGAATGAACAATCATGTGAATATCTTGGCACTCGTCAGAGGCTCGTCTCGGGTCAACATCTCACTGTTTGAACGTCGCGCGCGCGGGCCCTGGAACTTGTGACAGTTGACTGACACCACCTTAAGCCGTGCTTCTCACACTTCAAACCACTGCTTTTGTTCTCACACATGCCACTGCCATTCCCTGTTTGACCTCTCGTACGCTCACAATTGTTATATACTCCTGCGAGCACCCAGCTAATCTCTCAACTCTCCAGTCACTGCATGCAACCTAACACTCAAGGAATCACCACGACTACCACTCTACCGCCTGCCGAGTCGCACTGAACCTGCGAACCGCCGCAATGGCGACCGACGCAGACATGGACATCGACATGAACATCGACATGGAAATCGACCCCGAGGTCGCGCGCATGCAAGCCGAAGCCGAAGCCATCAATGCGCGCGCACAGCAGCAAGCCGCCGAAGCCGCGCAGCACGACGCCATGAACGGGATCGAGGCAGCACCTGAAGAAGGCGAAGTCGAACCGAATGCGATCGTGCCTTTCAAAGTCCACCTCCGAGGCCTGGACGATCTCACAACGGGCAAGATCGTGGCAGGCGTGCGCGAGGTGTGCGACTTGGAGCTATACCAGAAACTACAATGGATCGACGACACGAGCGCGAACCTGATCTTCGACACGGAGGCTGCTGCTGCGGATGCGCTTGCTGCGCTTTCGGCTGAGGAGGAGAGCGAGCCGCTCAGGCTGCGCGCCGTAAAACCTCTGGAGGCATTGGGAGGGACACAGCTGCAGGCGCGCATGGCTATCGAGGCGGATGTGAAGGTGACTGGTGCAAAGGACAGGAGCAGATTCTACTTGATGAACCCTGAGTACGACCCCGACAACAGACCACGGAAGAGGAAGAACATCAGAGAGCAAGGACCCAGGTACAAGAGGACTCGCAGACAGTCAGAGGACGAGATATTCCACAGGCGCAACTCACAGCAGAGCACGCCGTTCAACGTAGACTTCTACGACGACGCACCTTCAGCTGCTGAACCAGCAGCTCGCAGAGCCAGCCCTTCGTCGACCAGCAGCTACGACGTGAGGAAGAAGACGAGATCAGGCGAAGACCTGTTCGCAGGCAGAGACAACGGCAGACTACGCAATAACAACAGCAGAGACAGAAGCGCCTCACCCGACGGCGACGGCGACGGCCGGTACGGCTTCTCAGAAGAGCAGCCCTACCGCCGCACCGCCAGACAACGCTCCGCAACCCCTCCCCGACTCCGCCGCAATCGCGAGAACCAAGACGCACGCCTCGAACGCAGCAAAGAGCTCTTCCCCGCTCGCGGCACAACATCCACATTGAAAGACAACGGCCACGCACCCGAACCGCGCAGACCAGCCAACGGCACCACCACCGACCTATTCCCCGACCGCACCACCAACGGCAGCAAAGAGCTCTTCCCAGACAAGGCGCAGCATCGCCGCCACGATGCTCGAGACATCCACGTGGACGAAGTTGCCACCGCTATCGGTCAGTATCACTTGGACGGCACATATGAGGCAATTGCTTATACTTACACCATCTCAGGCCCCGGACGCGCCGGGCAGAAATCCAAAACCAACGAGAACGCAGGCCGCGACCTTTTCGCTCGCGTCACGGGCGGGCCCCAGAGCAGCAGCAACAACAACGGCCGTCTACGCAATGGTGACTCGGCGCAAGACCAGGGCTTCAGCTTCAAGGGCGCTGGCAGGGACGAGCCTGAATTCTCTATCCGCGGCGCGAGCAACAACGACGACAAGAACAGAGAGAGGGGAGCAAACCTGGCCAGGGAGCTGTTCCCTCACCGTGTGGGAGCACCCAACGGAGGGAAAGACTTGTTCGACGGGCGGATCAAGGGGAAGGCGAGAATGAGGGCAGAGGATTTCATCTAGTAGATTTCTCCTCTTGGCCCTCTTCATCTCACTGGGTGCTACGAAGGGATACGAGCGTGGGATGGCATGGTGGAGTTGACATTGGCATATGCGGAGAGGCAGTGCTTCATAACTCAATTCCTCGGGAGAAGGATGCGATGGAAGTTGCATCAAAACCATAGCATTCTGCTTGCATGCTTCCTTGCTGATGGTAGCAAGCATGAAAATTTACTGATTGCCCCTCTCTTGATTTAACAACCGTCCCTAGCTCACGTGGTAAAGCTGGAAGCCATCTCTCCCTGGACGTCGTCGTCTATCAATGTTGGTGGGTGATGATATTTGCTCAGATGCTACGGAGATGCTACTACTGTACGTGCTTGGGATGGCTGGGACTATAGTTCGTTTCTCGATGGTGTTCTCGTCATTTCAATGCTGATGTCTGACGATATCAGCTCAGATGCTACGGAGACGCCACCGCGAACGCTCCTCAGGTCCGGCCAAGTCTGCAGCGATATTTCAATGGCACTCACGTCATTTCAATGCTGATGTCTGATGGTAGTAGCTCCGGTGTCACGGAAATCACATCTCTACGTTCGCTCAGACGACCAAGTCAGTAGGTCGGATTCTCAATGACAGTCGTTGTGTTTCAATGTTGATATCTGATCATAGCGGCTCAGGTGCTTGCGGAGATACTACCACTTTACATTATTGGAGTGGCTGAGTTCACGGTTCCCATCTCCGTGGCATGCTATCTTGTTTCAATGTTGATGTCTAAGGATAGTTACTTAGATGTTACGAAGATACAACAGCCGTGTTTCCGAGATGGCTAAGTCAGTTACTGTCAGTCCGCCATATCTCGGTGGCAGATGTCAAATTTCGAGGTACTGCAACTGTTCATACCATCCTTTCAATGTCGGAGATGTCTCTTTCGTCTCAATGGCCCTCGGCATCGTTACTGAGACTGACATTCTAGGTAGCACGTCAAATTGTGTTGGACAGTGCACACGTATCTCAATAACTCTCAATGTAACTTCTTTGGTTGAAATGTCGGGCAGCACATTACATAGGGTGGAGAGCGAGAGTGTGTTTCGGCGGTCTTTGTGATCGTTTCAGTGTCGTTTTCCGACTACAGTGGCACGTGTGTAGCGGAAATACTAACGACATCTCAGTGTGGTTCATCCTCATTCCAGTGTTAATTTCTGATGATAGTGGCACATATTTAAAGGAGATACTACCATTATGTGCTTGAACAGCCAAGTTCGCAGCAGCATCTCAGTGGAAATTTGGTTTTCTTTTCTCTTGAAGACTAGCAATGCCACAGCCTGACGGCTCACACACTTGGAACTATTCACTCTCTTTTCCAACATCCTTATCCTTCTCAAGCGTATCGGCGTCATTGGGCGGAGGTGCATTGAAGTTCGTCTTCAGCATCAAAGCAAAGTCATAACCCGCGCAAACAAAGAATGCAGCCCTGATGATTATGTTAGCGGCTTTACTTCAGTTTGAGAGGCAAAAGATAACTTACGCAGTAGCAGCTGTCTGAAGCTTGACAAGCACAAGACCGCGGCTTGTATTCGGAGCATCGTACACAAAAAGGCCCAGACTCAGGCCTGCCGTGGCGAAGTACAACTGCAGCATGATGTACATGAAGCGCGGCAGTCTTTGGGCGGATAGATGGCCGGTGACGCGTTGCAGCCACGCTTGCACCACTACGAGCAGCAGGTTCGTTATGCTGGGGAAATGATTGAAGCAGTTCACCGAGAAATCCATGAGTGGTTTGCGATTGCTGTCTTCGCGTGGTGTCTGCCAAAGTAGGACAGTCCCTGTAGCTGCTGCGCTGGACAGCGTGGCGAGGGCAATAGTGTGGGCTATGGCCCAGTGCTTGTCGAAGGTATCAAGACTCATGAAGTCCATGTTGTAGAGGGATGTCGATTGCTTTGCCTCGGTGTGTTTGTCGCCCGTCGAGACCTGTGCGTCCTTCCAGCTGGTGTTCTGTATGTATATCGCCAAAAAGATATCGTAAGTACCGGCCGCGCAGCACGATATCCTGAAGCATATAAGCATTCTCCATCACCAATCGTCCAAAAACTGTCATAAAGATATACTTACATTCCAATAAATGCAACAAGGCACACAAAACCAAGGTCCAGTGGAACTCGTGAGGTCCTGTAAGCAGCCAGTCCAGTCGCAAGAGCAGCAAGATACTGGCCAGCGGCAAGGATGGTCAAAAAGACTGGTATCCTCCGTCTCCCGGTTTGCCTCGCTCGTGGGCTAAGAGTGTTCGGGCCATTAAGCTCCTTGCCAGCTTCTCGCAGGTGGTGCGCATAGCGGTACGACTTTATAGACAAGAGCATGGCGTACATTCCGGATAACAAGGCCTGAGAGTACGGACTGTTGCCGTCGCAATTCACATCCTCAGACATGAAATAGGCGCAGCCGCTGCCGATAGCAAGCAGGAAGCAGGAGAGCAGTGCCGGGACTTGTGTCAAATGCCATAGCTTGTCGGAAGTAGATGAGTGCCAGAAACGTGTGAGCGCCGTGCCTTTTGATTCTTCTACTGTTGTGTTGTTTGGTACCTCTGATGAGGCTTTCTCGTTATAATCCATCGGTTCCATTTCACTTTCGCTTTTAGCTGTCGGATGGTCGGCCGTCGATTGCATCTATGATCCTCGATGGGAAATGTAGAAGTATTCAAAGGGAGAATGAGGATGCCAGACGACTGTTGAGGTAGACGCTGTGGCATAGATACACGAAACCTGAAGTAGGGTACCACGAGGTGGAGACACGTGTGTAGTGTAATCCATGGTTCGACGCTAGGAGAAAGCAGTGTGTATTACAGTTGCTGACGATAGCTCACATCCAATAGCGAGCGCTCAAAGTTCAGCTTAAAGGCCGCTGTATGCGAAGGATTCATTGCGTACTGCCGATGATCCGATTCTGGCGTCACTTGCGTGGTTTGTGCTGTACTGCAAAACATCGGCATCCGGTAAGCCAATAATGTATTTCGAGAACATCGATGAGCCAAAAATTTCGCTCAAGCTGTTTTTCAGTATCCATTGTGCTGGTAATTCATGGTTTAAAACAGACTATGCTTGCCAATGGGACACAAATATTGAAGCGATTGGGGCTATACGCTGTAAACAACATCCACAATCTACTTCTCCGTACTTCCATCCAACATCGCATCCTGTGCTATCCATCCCTTCCGCTTGGGTTCAAGCATCAGCGCAAAGTCGTACACACTACACACCAAGAACATGCCACTAAATGTCAAGTCAGCTTTGCTTGGAAGCACTCGCCCAATGGAAGACTTACGCTGTGATGCCTACGTGAAGACGAAGCACACTCAAGGTATACCACTGCCCAGAACTGAACCATGCTGCAATACCAAAGTCTGCAGCTCCTATCACGAAGATCGCTTGAGACAATACAAGTGACCAACGAGGAAGCTCAAGCCCAGTCTTGGGTTGCAAGCAGGCGGTTCTTGATGAGAACACAGTGGTTGCCATGACAATTGCCACGACCCAGTTCGACTTGTTGTTATGCGTTGCTTTCGCCAGGCTCAGGATGTGCTGTCTGGTATCGGAAGAACATGGAGTCATCCACAGGAGAATCGTCCCGGTCAAATGCATACAGACAAGGGACACGCCGGAGAGGACATGCACGAGCAGCCATTGCTGCTCGAAGGCCGACAGGTTGCGGAGGTCTTGCGAAGTGGTGTCGTACACCAGTGGTGATGCGTCAATGTCTGGGCCCTTGAGTTGCAGCTGTTTCGATTTCATACATGTTGTAAGTGTCCGGTCCTGCTTTGACGTTTCACATGGGTGGACTTACCACTCGGTGCCTTCCAATTGATCACCATCTGCGAGTGCTTACGCACTTCATTCGCCACAAGTAGGTCACAGATACTAGCAACCAGACAAAAAGCCCTGTCATAAATCAGCCGAGGAAACTCTTCAAATCAAATCTCGACGGCTAACTTACACAGCGACACCAGCAACCAAAGGCACAGTCCTCGACTCGCTCACCATACCCACCGTCCGCCAAACAGCCAACCCATCCATCCCAGCAGCAACAACCTGCAAATCCGCAGCAAGCAGAACCACAACCGGCATCCTGACCATTCTCCTCTGCCTTGCCTCTCGCGTCAGAAAAGCCTTGGTGCCGAGCAGTCTGCTGTCCGTCCAAGTTGCATAAGCAAATGCATGCGCGAAAACGCAAGTCGCACCAGAGTAGAGACCAGCCCTGTAAGCTCTTCCATAAGGGCTCTCGTTATCGCAATTTCGAAATGTAGAGCTCCAGAAAGCGCGAGTGCTGACGATGAAGGATGAGAAACAAGAAATGTATGCCATAATTTGTGCGATCTTCCAGTGCTTGTCCAGACGAGAGCGGTGCTTGGTGTCTGGTGGTAATCGTTCTCTTTGTCGAGGCGTCAATTGCTCTGATACTGATTTTTCGGAGCACGCCGGTTGATGCTCGATTTCTTGCATCCTCATGGAGATTAGCATGCAGTGTATCTTTGTTAAACGGAACGGGTCAAGACATCCACACAAGTGTTCGACTCTGACCCGAGGACGGAATCTCACTAAGTAAGTTTAGTAGTGTCAACATTTGGATTTCGGCCTACGCTAAGAAATAGTAGCACGACGATCGTTACGACTGCTCACAAACCATCGACTCCTTCGCAGCCGGGTTCCGAGAAAGATGCTGTTGTCGATCGATTGCCCGACACAAGGAAGCTGTCGCTCTGAAACCGAAGACGTGAAAGGCGTACGAGAAGAAATCGATCTACAAGTTAATACAATATGTATATCCCCAGACGTAGTAGTCGCGAGACCAATCGCCCAGCCCAGTCAGTCATTAATAATTACCACTTCTCTACTCGAGGCCGTCTCCCCGTCTATCCATAGCAACCGGCCTCTGCAAATGCGCTTCAATCTGCTCTTTCTCCAAGGGCCAAGCAGTCGGCTTCCACTTCACCGGCTCCTCGCTAGCCCCCAGCCAAATATTCCTCGTGAACTCCTTACCCAGCATATCCATGACCGGCGTCACAATCGGCAGAATCGCAAACAAAGTCGAATAGCTAATCAGCGCCACCAGCAAGATATTGACCCAGTACTCCAGCCCGATCGAAGCAAAGTAAACACAAGCCAAGCTGCCGATGGACCACCAGACGAGGCCGTGGATGAGGTAGATGGTGAAGACGTGCGGGAAGAGGAGGAGGAAAGGTTTGGTGGAGAAGAACTTTTGGGCCCAGATGGAGATTTCGACGATGAATTGCGCGGCGACGCAGCCGGCTAGACCATTTAGCTTTGGTTCGACGTAGCTCGGGTACCCGGCAGATGATGTCTGACTGATTCGCAACCCTGTCAGAGGCTCAGGGTGGATGCCTCTCTCGTTCGTGGAGAAGGAGTAGCCTGTGTGGACGGAAAGAAGATCGTTACCTAGGGAGCAAAACACCAGGATAGAGGCGAAGATGATGAGCGGGTAGAGGACGTATGCGCGAGACTGGATGTACTTGCGATACTTGAATGTGATGTCGAGATCGGCAAGCATGAGACCGAACCAAAAGTATGAGCCCCAGGAAAGTGCATACCAGTGGTTGATGATGCAGAAGGTGTAGTAGCCGAAGCGCTTCCAAGGTGTCTTGATCTCCATGATCACGACAACACCAAGAAGGACGAGCCAACTGTTTTGCAGCTGCACGGGGATGGTCCATAGGACACCTGCACAATTGTCAGATTTATCTACTAATCTCGCATCAATGAATCACTCACCTGTACAATAATTCCAAGTCAACTGTGGTGCAGCATTAGGAATGAGATAGATCAACTGCAAAGTCTCATTGAGAAACCAGCCAAAGTTCGGATACACCGACGTCGATGGCCAGGGAGACCATGTGATACTCGGAAGATACTCCAGGTAAGTCACGGCACCTACGTCCATCATGAAGTACTCGAACAGAATGACTGACACGATGGGAATCATGAATCTAGGAGTTCGGCACACTGTCTTCTCTGCGATGAACTTCAAGTCACCTTTTCGCAGATACCCAGTTGTGAGGAAGCGCGTTGACGTCGTGAAGAAGAGACCAGTCCAGATGTTGTTGAAGAAGAAAGGCTCGATGGTGCGGCGTGCCCAGTACTCGCTTGCGTAATGTTGGTCGATATACTCCATGACAGTCGACGGAGCGAATGTGAGAACGAAGTGTGTAGTTGCGACTAGAATCGAGCAAAGAGCGACAAGTCCAGCCAAGTAATCGACACGAGTTCGTTGCTGGGGTACCTGTGCTGCCACAGCAGGATTGAGGGCAGCCGTTGGAGGCTTGACAGCCTCGTATGCAGCTGGGACTGCACCCGCAAGACCAGCGTTGCTCTGAGTTGCAACCTCGTTGTCACTAACAACAACACCATCGACCTTGGCGTCCGCGACAAGCGTCGTTGAGCCATTCGTATCAAATCCGTCAGACGCCCTATTTTGACGCAAACTGGTAGCACTCGAATCGAGATCGGTGCGGGAAGAATTTGTGTTGGTAGCTTGCGCAGGCGATATATCATCAGTGTCGTACTGATTTCTCAGGTAGCTGCGTCGGTCCGGAGTGCTGAACTGGGCCTTATTGCCTGGCTCGAAAAGAGTGGTAGTCGTGTCGAACGTGATCGAACTTCCATTCACCGAGTCGTGTTGACCAAGGAGAGGTTTCCGACTGATGGTGGATTGATTGCTCTCTACCGTTGGCCGGGTAGCAGCTCGCTGATAGTTACTAAGCTGATCACGCGAGCCCTTACCTGTGGTCTTCAGTGGACTGAGCTCGACGTTGGACTGGTGTGCTTTGAGAGCAGGTCGGGCCGCTGGCTTCTTCGAGATAGCCTTCTGAGACAATCCAAAGATGATCAAGATGGAAGTGACCACCACGCTCAGGATAGCCAGAGCAATGGCAACAGTGCTCGGAGTCTCTTTCACTTTTGGGTCCTTAATCAGCAGATCTGCCGGCAGGCGCTCCATATCGAGCGTGTAAGGAGTAATCGTCCTCAGGGTCTCGTCCTCGGTAGAACAATAGCTCTCCGCAGTGCAGTCCGGGAGCCATCCCTCGGGCGCACTCACAGATGAATTGAAGAAAAGCCTCATCCATCCAATCGCAGCGCCACTGTCGTTCGCAGGCGGCCCTTCAGTCCAACCTGGATAACCCAACGACCAATGCTTGAGCGAGAAGCTGACTGGCAGCGTCCAGTTGGCAGCGGGCATCGTGCGAGTCTTGTTCACGCCAGCATACCACTCAATATTGTTTGCGTCCCAGTCCATGCGGTACTCCCAGAAATCCCAGGGAGACTGATTGTAGTCGCTGCCCAACAGAGTGGTGTAGTTCACACTGTTCTCCGGAAGCGGAGCCTCGCCGTTCATCGTGCTGGCGTACTTAGCAGTAACACCAGAGTCGTCCATACTGAGAAGATTCAATTCCGCCGAAATGCTCTCATTGTGAAGCAGACGCATACTCAAAGCACTTCCACCACTGGCATACGGCGCAGCAGAACGCAAAAGCCCTCTGAAGCTGCCGTACATCATATCTTGCCGCTTGCTCTCAATCTCCGCGCCAGGGACAAGATGCTTCTGCGTTCGTCCAGACACATTGAGATTGAGCCAGCCAGGCGACAAATTCCAAGTCGAGCCATTCTGATAGTAAACATTTTCTTCACGGGCGCCCTCGCGCCAGTACTTGCCCCATCCCTTCTCGTAGGCGTGTTCGTAGCTCGAAACGTTGAAATCGCTCGTAAGTCCTCCGGTCTCGTTGAAATAGACGATGAGAGAATCCGTGTACGAGCGGCCGGTCAAAGGGTCGAGGAAACCGCAGTGGCAATCAGCAGGGACCACGCTTGATGAGGTGTCGTTGGTCTGGGTGTCTGAACTCTCTGGTGGAGGGCTGTCCTCGTATTCTTCGCCAATGGAGTCTCCGGGTTCGGTGTCGTTCTGCCCACGTGCTGCGCCGGAGAAGAAAGTGTACGCCACGAAAGTGGCCGAGAGCCACGACGAACGCATAGCTAAGGAAGAGAGCAAAAGCCGCTCATCACTGAACAACCGCAGAAGCGACAATTACTGTGAGATTCGCTGTTCAACAAGGTACGTGAGTAGTAGCAGTAGCAGCAGATATCACAATTCAAGAAGTGAAGCTCTGACCTGCTTGCTTGCTTGCCATGTGCCGATCGGGCAAGTGTGCACCACCGCACCAACCTGCCTACACACTTCACCTTTCACCGCGTAGGGCAAGACAAAAGCGCATGCAGGCCGTTTGCCGGAAGCCGCCACATCGGCCATGGCAGCGACGGACGGACGATGAAAGAGATAGAGAGACAGAGTGAGGGCAGAACACCCGCTAACGAGCATCCCCCATGTGCCGGAAGCCAAAGCCCACGGCGCAATAGACGTTGTCATGTCGAATTGGTGGCGCGAAGATTACCCATGCACGCAGAAGCAGAAAAGCCACCGCCCGTGCGGGAACAAGGCCACCCAATCTACTTCTTTCCAAGAAGCAAGTTCTCTGTGAATTCTGCGGGCTTGTGTGTTTGACCTTTTACTTTTTCCGGAATGGACTCATACTTTGAGTTGAGGCTACAACAACTGTTAACAGCAAATTTATCCAACATCCATCAACAACAATTACCTCACCTGAAAACCCAACAACTCACCTCAGGACCTGTCTCCGTTTACGGCATCTTGTTCAGCCTGTTCCTGTATCCGGCGCGGGCTGTTTCTTCATCTAATTGCGTGGCGTTTTCTCGCCTCGCCTCCCGCCGACGCCGACTCCGTCGTCCCGCGTGCATTATGCATGGCACCATGCAGCCATGCAAGCCACCCGTAGAACATCGACTGCGATCGTTCAGATGCACACACGGGCGATGACGCGGCTTCCAAGTTTTCTTGGGCACTCCGGCGCATGAGCTGTCTTATCAATGTATCGGCGTCTGGGCGTCGGCGGCGTGACTGCTATCGTTAATGTAGCAGTAATAAAGAGGCTGGGCGGATCGATTGCGACGCATGACTGGGTTTATACATGGTGAGAGGAGAATAGCAGAGTGTGAGAAACAGTGTGGAGGATGCGACGTGTAGAGTACTATGTGGTTTTCTGCACATCTTCTATGGAGCATTATTATTAATCTGTCGGGCAAAGCCCATATGTATAGTTGTCGTCAGCCAAAATTCAAATTATCTACAATGCTCCCAAAAACACTCCAGCCTGAGCATAGACATCTATAATCGCATCTCCCAGAACCATCAATGGGTACACCACAAGCAGTATCGGGAACGCCCATCCCGGAGGCGCATATTCTGATGCCGCCTTGTGAACCATAGCAACCTTTCCAACGAGACACAGCAGACCTGAGACAATGAGCCAGATGGAGATGTGATATGGGAAGAAGATCAGTCGCGAGAACTCAGCAGTCGAATGTGGTGCCTCGCTGAAGAGTAGTGCCAGCGCAAGACAGAAGTATTGCAGAATAGCATGCGAGCCAAGACGCGCCAGCAGTAGCGTGAAGAGGATGCTGACACGCTGCTTGAATGTCCGCGTTGTCTTGGGTTGGGGGCTGGATTTCTCGAGCGCGGTGGTCGTTTGCCTGGTTTTGGTGAAGACGAGGTTGAGGTACGGCAAACTTGCCACCCACTCTACGGCTGTCTGGATCTGAAGCCGAGAGCAGGCGGGTAGACTTTCTGGGCAGTTGGTGTAGGTGATAACGCTCAAGTCGTATGCAGCTCGGGTGTTTTGGCTGTAGGCAGAGAAAGCCACGGCAGGTCCATTGTGTCTGCTTGAAGGATCCTTGAGAGCCCTGAGAGTGTTCTGTACTGCTGCTGTCCGGCCGTAGATCGCGCTTCCATGTGAGACTGGGATTCCCCAGGTGACGGTTCGTCCAGGGAGAGTCAACCCGTATGCCGCTTCGTGTTGGAAAGCAGTCAAAGACGAGTAAATAGCGCGGAAGAGTGTGGAACCAGATTGCCAGACCAGAACGCTCCTGCTCTGAACGATGTCGATTTTCTTGTCCGATGCAAGGCGCGCAACAGCATGCCTCAATGCGTGTGGGTGTGGCGAGTCCTGAGACCTGAAAACTGCCGTATACTCAGGTAGTGGTCCAGATTGACGGTCTTGTACGTTGCAGATGTGGTGGACCAGTGCAGCGTCATCACCTTGGTCCGGTAGCAAAGTGATGCGCATCTTGTCTTGTGGGTAGAGAATGCTTTCGCGCAATGCATGGACCCGTTCGTTGCCAGTGCCATTTTCGTCGTCTAGGATAAGCTCAATGTGTGGCAGTGAAGCGTCGTCTGCCAAACCTGACTGAGCTGCCTTTGAGACCTTTTTCCGCGCATCTCGCAAAAGTGACAAGCCGTCGTAGGTCTCCAGGAGAGCAACACCAGCAAGCAGCGTTCCAATGGTGAGGTAAAGGAACCAGAGGACTTTGACAGCGTCCCTCGGTGAGAGTGTGTAGATCGAAATGGAGAACACAAGGTAGGAGACCATGAAGATCGTTGGCGACCAGCGCCACAGTGTTGTCAACATCTTGTTTGGTTTTGGACTTGGACTTGGAGCTGGCTGTTCAGGTTCCTGTGTTTCGATTTCTGGTTCCTTAGCTCCGGTCTTTTCAGATTGCAATGATTGTGCGTCCACCACGGGCGCGGGAGCACTCTTGTCCATCAGCTGCGGTGCACGTTGGTGATATGGAAGTGCAGTTATGGTGGCTTGTGACACCTACAGCGATCTTCAAGCAAGCGAGCCGCAAGACTTGACTTACCAGCAGTGATGTAGCGAGAAACGCATGTCAAAATAGCGCCTGCGCTGCAACACGGCCCGGCGGTGGTCTGCTCTGTACACGCCTGAGTGTCTCGCGGGTCATGCGAGGTACGCTAGACCATGGAGAGTTGGAGACCCCAAGCTTTAGGGCGGGCCCGCCTCACGCCGTTGCTTCGTGATGACTCGCTGAAAGCCTGGCAAACAGGATTATACCAAGCCGCAGCGGTGTTGAGCTTGCCGGCTTAGGTCTGAGGGGCCGTCGGCGTAGACAGGACAGGCTAGAGGTCAAGTCTTCGTAGGATGCAAGATGCAAGATGACGAACCAATCCGGAACCGCCAAGCCGGCAAGGTGAATCCCAACCTTGTTTTCGTGCGTTTGGTGGCACAAACAGAACTCAGCCGGTGATGCACGCGCAGAGTTAGAGGCGAGTGAGGCGTGTTCAGGCACGGGTAAGGCTCAGCTGCTGGATCTTGCCGCGTCACTCATATGAGCGCCTTGCCTGATTCGTACCGAGATTGGACACGTCGGTTGTTGCAAACGGCTGCCTTCCAGACCAGGCTTCCAGTACACTCGTTACGACTGACAGAGGGAGTGACCGGTGTTGGTGGAAAAGAGTAAAATAACAGAAGACAGATGTCATTTCGGTGGCTGCTACTTCCAAGAGAGTGAACGTACAGCAATCGCTGTACCGGGCGGACCTTCCGCGGCAAAATGTCCCATCAATATGAGCAGCAACATGAATACACCAACTCATCGCCGGAGACTGGTGACAGCCGACATGAAAAGGACAGATTCTCTTCGTGGATCTCGTCGATAATGCCTTCGTTCCTCGCCCGGAAGTGGCCCAAACCACAGCCTCAGCAGCATGCCAACAACACGCATCAACGGCCTTTCGACAGACGCCAAGACTATCTGACAGGAGTGAGAGGCGTCCTCGTGCCCATGGCCTTTCTCTGGACTTTCCTACGTGTCTTTGCTCCAGCAGCTGTGAAAGGCTCTGCAAATGAAGATGGCCCTGCCTACCAGCTCGCCCTTCGCAAATCGCTCTCGGTGCTGTTCTGGAATGACACCCTCATATACGGCAGCATCATCCTCCTCTCAGCGCGAACCATCTGCCTGCCATTCCTGCTCGACTCCAGCAAGACCGTCCTCGCCAGTACCGTCTTCCGTCGCGGTATCCGACTATGGTTCCCCGTCGCTGCCTCCATGATAGTCGTGTACTACGTCTTCACGCAAGCAATGGCGACCAGACTCCTCGACTTCGCCGCCATGACTGGCAACCAATCGCTTGACACCGATATCTACATCCTCCCGAGCTCCCTTGCAAATTTTAACGCCATCTTCATGACCTTTTGGATCACGCACAACTTCCAGTCGCAAGCGGCGAGTTTCGCTTTCCCTTCACAAATGCTGTGGGTAATCTCTGCGGTCTTCCAGCAAAGCTACACCGTCTACATGGCCATGGTCATCATCCCCTACACCCGTCCTCGCTGGCGTATTATGGGTGCCATCGCATTCATCCTAACAGCCTGGTGGGTCTACTCCTGGGCATGGTACTCGATCTCCGGCCTCCTCGTCGCCGACGCCGTGATGAACATGGGCTTAACGCCAGGCGGCACCAGCTCAAAGTTGACCATCTCCAAAATCCGTATCCCCGTGTGGATCATTGGCGGCCTCCTCATGGCCGCCGGCTTCACGATGCAATTCGTCTGGACAGCCGCCCGCCCAGACCTGCAGAACGCAGAGCTCCTCTACCACACCGGCATCTACAGCACAGGCGGCCTAAACACATCCGTAGACACCACGAACGCCCAGATCCGCGCAGACTGCTACCTCATAATCCTAGGCTTCTTCCTAATCCTAGAAACCTCTAGCATAGTGCAGTCCCTCTTCCGCAATAAATTCCTCGTCCTTCTCGGAAGACGATCACTAAGTACGCTTTCCCAACCCTCGCTTTCAGACAAGTCCACCCGAACGCTAACACAAATACCCTCACAGGCTACTTCCTCATCCAGTCCACCATCGTCTACACCCTCGGCGTCAAGATCGCCGCAAACATGACCTCCGATGGGCGAGAGAACCGCTACCCAGCAGCGGCCGGAGTGTCTTTCATCGCCACTCTGCTCGTCACGATCGTCGCGGCCGAGGTGCTGTACCGGCTCGTCGAGCTCCCTTCGAAGTGGTTCGGCAGGTGGCTGTTCGACTGGATCCGAGCCTGAGGTGCGAGCTGTGAGGTGAATGAAGGCAGACAGGCAGGCGTTGGGGGGACTTTTGCATAGCGCTGTATCGCGGAACGTGTTTCCATACCTAATGCATATTGCTGGTTTTCCGGCATACTTGTTTGATGAGAGCAAACTAATCAAACCTACCCGTCTCCACAATCTACTCAGCCCCGTCACTTACTGCCTCTTTGCGGAACGTTGTTCAGTGGAAAAGCAACAATAAAGGAAGAGCCGACACGGAGCATTATGGTAGAGCAGAGATCATTTTTTGTTGCTAACAAGCACCTGACGAAAACATCGTCAGACTGAAAAGGGTATTTTCTTCCGAACTGTACTTTGTGTACCCGCGCTTTCGACCCAGCGAAGCGTTCTTCACATCCCTACGATCTCCGACATGCATGCATGCATTCACATCGTCTCGCTGCTTTCATTGGCACTTCCAAGCAAAACCTGTTCGTCCATCTCGTGTTTGTGTGGTCGCATTCTCCTGCCATTTCTTTCCTTTCCCGCCTCTTACGTCTCCAACCAATCCAAGAACTCCGGCGTGAAGTACGATATCACAATATTCGCGCCCGCGCGCAAAATCCCCTCTGTGCTCTCAAACGCCATCGTCTTGCGGTCAAACACGCCCGCTTTCGCCGCCGCGCAGATCATCGCGTACTCGCCGCTGACCTGGTACGCCGCGACGGGCATGTCCTTGCCGATCTCCTTCGCGTCCGAGATGATGTCCAGGTACTGCGACGCGGGTTTCACCATGATCACGTCGGCGCCCTCGCCGATGTCGCGCGTGATGGCGCGGCGCGCGAGACCGCGGCCGCCGGGGGGCAGCTGGTAGCAGCGTCTGTCGCCGAAAGCGGGCACGGAGCCGGCGGCGTCTCTGAAGGGCCCGTAGAGGCAGCCGGAGAATTTGGCGGAGTAGGACATGAGGAGGACGCGGTGGGCGATGCCGGCTTCGATGAGCTTGAGCTTGATGGCGCGGATGCGGCCGTCGTTCATGTCGGAGGGGGCGACGCAGTGGGCGCCTGCTTCGGCGTAGGCCATGGCGACGTCGGAGATGCGCTCGACGGAGAGCTGGTTGTTGAGGGAGCCGTCTTCGTGCAGGATGCCGCAGTGGCCGTGGCTGGTGTACTCGCAGAGGCAGACGTCGGTGTTGATGAAGAGGCGCGGGAAGGCCTTGCGGATGAGGCGGATGCCCTGGATGACTGGTCCGTTGGGGTCGTCTGCGGCGGTTCCGAGGGCGTCCTTGGCCGAAGGAGCGAGAGGGACACCAAATAGCATGACTGACTTGAGGCCCTTTGCTACAAGAGGAGTGATCATGGCAATGAGCTTGTTGAGACCAACGCGCTTCTGGCCCGGCAATGAGGGGATGAGCTCATCGTCGTCGGGATTGTCGGTGATGAAGATGGGGTATATGAGCATTGATTTTGTGAGCTGGCGCTCGGCTTGCCAGGAGCGCGCGAGAGGGTGGCTGTAACCGCCATGGAGCTGAGAGGAGATGTCGCCAGAAATGCTGACGCTGGTGGCCGCGGTGGAAGCGTAGGACTTTGCTCGTGAGACCTGCGAGCGTGTGTCCGTGTTGTTGGAGTGGAGGTTGGGGCGGTCGCGGTAGGTGAGGTCTGAGACCAGCGAGGAGAAAGACATGGTGTGTGAGGTTTGTGGTGGGTGAGATTGAGTGTAGGAGTATGTATGGGCAGTGATTGTTTCGTCTGGCCCTTGATGGGCGGGCAGGGTGGTTATGCTGGTCTGTTCAGGAGGCGGCGAGGCCAATGTCGAGCGCGTGTTACTGGGAGGCGAGTGTGTTGTTCAATGGTATTTGCGAAGAAGGACAAGTGGTGTATAGAAGGAAGAGAGTAAGGAAGGTTGTGGATACGTCGTGCTCGGACGATGAGGCGACTCGGAGTGTTCAGCCCAAATTATTACAGTGACGGAGTCGCCCAATCATACAGCCCCGCATCGTAATCAGATTCTCGGCACCTTCGCTCCGAATAGATCAACTTCGCCCTCGTTTACTCCTTTCGGCTATCGCGCTGAAACGAGACGACATCACGGGCCTTCCGCCATTCAGCAAGGTAGTGTAGTGTCGGACAAACCGAAGGATCAATTCGAGGCTCTCACAGCCAAACGCTTGCTTTTCCACATTCATCAACACGCTTACATATCGTCGCTGATACTTGACAATTGAACCCCATGAATTTTCCCCTGTCATCCTGATGGAATCGATCGTCTAGAAGAACCCCCCTGCGCCCTCGCTCCAAATGCCTGCAACCAACAAACTCTAGTTCGTACCGCTGACCGCCAACTTCATCAAGTGGTCCATGAATGTCTGCAAGCTGACATCGTCGGTGAAAATCGTCTGAGCAGTCTGCGTGACGCCACCGTAGCTGCTGGAGGTGTGTGTTGTGCTAGGGTTGAGCTTGGCGAGCAGGAAACGAGCTTGTGATCCACCGGCGTCGCAGACGATGAAACGGGGAAGAGGGAAACGGTCTTGAATGAGGTCCTGTGAAATTGGTTAGCATAATGATCACATAGAAGACTGTCAAGCAATTGTCGACTTACCCTTGCGTCTTCTTTGGGGGCCTCAAGCAGCTCCTTGAAGTTCTCGTAACCCTCCTGGTCTTGGTAGCCAGCCTTGCGCCACTCTGCCATGGTCTCACCGTGGAAGATCAGAATGTGGAAGAAGGTGTCGAGAAGAAGCACAGTCTGGGGTTGAATGCTGGTGGAGTCGAGCAACACAGGGACGGCGCCATCTTGGTCGAAGTTGTAGCTGTCGAGTGTGGGCTGGATCATGACAAGTGAGTTGCCAACGTCCTCGTGATTCAAGACGTGACGGTAGAACGCCGTTTCATCAGGAGAGTTGTTGAACACCTGCAAGAATTGCGAACGACGCAAGTGGAACATGAATTGCGGGTATAGTGTGAAGTTCTTCTCGAGGCGGAAGCTGCTGGGATCATCCTTACGGTACTCAGCGAAGCGCGAGCAGAGGCGGATCAGCATGCGATCGACCCAGCGGAGGACATCGGGACCATCGTCGACCTCAGCCTTGAAGACGGCGATGCGTGACATGAGCACTGCGGCGGCTTCCTGATCGAACGATTGAGCGATGGCGGGATCGCCGGAAGGTCCGCTCATGTTGCGTCCGACGGTCGTCACACGAAGGTGGTACTGGCCGGAGCTGTGCTGGTAGTAGGTCAAGAATTGAATGAGACCCTTTTGAGGACCTTGCTGCATGGCTGCTGCCGCGGGGCCGCCCTGGCCAGCGATCTCGAAGTAAATACCATAGCTGGCTGCTGGATCGATAGAGCACATCTTCCAGCTGCAAGTGTTGCCAATACCGCACTCGGTCTCACCAACGGAGCTGGACTTCTTGTTCAAGCTGACAGCGTGACCGATCAAACCAGTGACCTTCAACTCCTTGGTGGTCAAGACTTCCAGCGAGGCGTTGAAGCCCATTGCAAGGTTGCCGTCCGCATCGGTGTCGAAGATCTTGGCGAAGGACTGCTTGTACATGGAGGATGTGAACGAATCGGTCAGAATCATGTGGCCACCAGTGGTGTTCGGAAGTCCCTTCATTTCCAGCAGACCGACCTGGTCCAAACATCCAGCGAAGATGTCAACAACGTGACCATTGTGCGCGACACGCTTCGCAAGGTTGTCGTAGAATTTGAGCGCCTTCTTGAAGTACTTGATGTTGTCGCGGTCGATGTCGTGGTGCGAACGAATCTGCTCCTTCAGCTCGGCGCTGACAACCATACCCGGACCCTCAGTAGCTGGGCCACCTGTGAACAACATAACTCTAGCTCCCGAGTTCTGGAAGCTAGTCTCGAGCAGACCGGTCGCAACAGTAAGCGCAACACCGGTGCAGCGAACAGCACGCTTCTCGTTCAACACAGGCCAAGGGTCCTTCTGCAGGCCCTCAAGAACATTGGTGAGCTGGTACTCACACTGCTGCACTGGAAGAAGGAACCTGGTCTGCGCACCACCCATGGGCGCCGCGGGCCTACCTGGCTGCTGCACAGGTGGCATGTTCGGCCTGCCACCAGGTGCACCGATCAGACCAAGCATCTCCTGCACCTGCTTGGCAGTGTAGTCCTTGTTTCCGCGGAAGACGTATGACTTTGCGCACTCTGTGTATCCCAGCTCGTGTACCTGCGCCATGGTGCCGAATGTGATCAGACCCACCAATGCATTGGGCGGCAGCAGACCCAGCGACATGATGATGCTGTCCTTGAGCGCCTTCAGCGAGTCCTCCTCCTGGCAAGTGTCCACAACGAACAAGAATATGGGCGGAGTAGGCGCGGGCCTTGCAAGTCTGTACTCGATGGTGGTGCTGCCGGGGTGCAGCTCAGGCGGAATGGCATTCTCGCTGATGTCCTTGTAGTGAGGAGGGAGGTTGTTGCGCTGCAAGCAGAAAGGGCATATCCAGATGCGCGCGCGCATATCGACCTGGCAGAAAGGGTTGAGGACGGCTCGGCATGGCGGCTTGCAAGTGACGGGCTCGTATGTGAGGAGGGGAGTCTCGTCGGTCTTCTCCTTCAGAGGGGTGTAGAGGGCGCCGATGGGGACAACAAGACGGCTGGCTTCCATGCGGGTCGAGGGGAAGGTGTTCCATGACAGGCGGATGCCATCGCGGTCCTCGATGTCGGACCACTGCTCCTTGAGCGCCTCGTAGTCCATGGTGGGCGAGTGTGCGGGAGGGGTGTGTTGGTGGTGGTATTGTCGAGTGTGTGGTGCTGTAGTGGGATGTATGTATATGTGAGAGGCGGTCGGCTGGATCGAGGCCCGCTGATTGCTTGTTCACGCAGCTGCGGCTAAGGCAATGTGGCTGCGACGGGAGAAGTGGATGGTCGATGGTATAGGCCGAAGAGGGGGAAACTATAGGAGTCGCAGTGATGAGTTCCTAGCAGCACATATAGATATCTCCTGCCTTGCTAACGCTCGCTGCCTATGTCTCGCTCGCCCTGGATTCAGTAAACGTAGCTCCTTCCACCCACCATCTCCGGCCAACCACAGCCCGCGAGCCAGATCCACGTCCGTGCGAGCACCGACTACAAATTATGAGACTTTGCACGCTCGCGGCTCCCTTTTCCTTCTCTTCAAAATTCATGCCAGCTTACAAAAAACATTACTTAACGGCAGATATACGCTAGCTTTCCTAGTATGTCTGTTTTCGCGCTGAGCAGAGAGTAATCTTGCTTCTAGTGAGAAACCGCGGCTGGGCACCCAATCTTGACTATGCTCGTCTTGAGTTCACTGATAGATCGGGAATCAGCATGGTTTACATTTCTTATTTTGTCTTTTCGTTCAGCAATCAACGATGTGCTTCTGATGGACAACCTGACTGTGGTTCATTGACCTGTTCATGTTTTCTGGAATGAATTGGACACTGCAGTCTGCGGGGAAATGTCTACAGACGGCACAACTTTCTTGTCGAGACACCTGTATATTTCATCTTCATCTCAAGATCAACGGCACATGTCTGCGATCTTACCAGGAGCATGCCGCCGATGTAGCGCACAAACTACGATACATGTCCTGGTCTGCTGAGGCTCTGCACGTGAATAAGAGTAGAAAGACCGCAACCTTGAGCTCTCTGTTCATCATGTGCGGACTGGATGTTTCTCTCTACCGTCCAAATCCTCCGCCACTAATCAAAACCCTTGAATAACCCTAAATGTACAATCCTCTGCCAATTCACCCAAGGACCTCACCTCTTTAGCCATCGCCTCCGCTTCTCAAACCTCACAATTCATGCACTTCTCCGCAGCGGATTAACTTTATGGCAGTATCGACCTCGGTATATACTGTACCGACTGCTCGATCCCGTTCGTGCCTAGTCACAGTAGGGCATTGTGTCGATCGACCAAGATCATTCCGCTGCGTGCATCATCGTACTGCTGCTTTAAAATGTAGTGGCGTATAAATGTTAGTCCGACACATCGCCTCCTCTCAACATGTATTATAGATCAGCCTGAGATATATATAAGGTAGGCTGATCATCCTTAATCCGTTGTTGGGTCCTCTAGCCCTCGTGTCCAGTCTGCAATCATGGGCCTCAAGTTCGCACCCCTCGCGGCATTGTTGTCATTGGCATACCTCTCGAGCTCGCATGCCCGACTCATAGGAAACGCCAGCACGCCCATAGTCGACCTCGGATACGCTCAATACAAAGGCAACACAAGTCTCACAGGCACAAACGTCTTCTACGGAATCCAATATGCGCAAGCCCCAATCGGTGAACTTCGCTGGCGGCCTCCCCAAGACATCGAAGCAAGCAACGATTTCAATCCCACCCAAGTCCTCAATGCCGAGAGCCCCGGCCCATCCTGCGTGCAAGGAACGCCAGCCTGGCGACCACCTCAACGAGGCAATTTGACCGTCAACTTCCCAGTCACGGGCGAAGAAGACTGCCTACGTCTAGACGTAGTCGTGCCAACGCAGCCGCAAAGCAGCTCTCTCCCCGTGATGGTCATGATCCACGGCGGCGGCTTCACACAAGGTAGCTCGTACGCGCTTCCGGGCTCTACTATCGTGGACACCGCCAGTGGGTCTATGATCTACGTCTCGCTGCAGTATCGGCTCGGTGCTTTCGGGTTCTTGTCCAGCTTTGATGTGCGTGAGAATGGGCAGGCGAATGTTGGGCTTTTGGATCAGCGGTCTGCGTTGAATTGGGTGCAGCGGAATATTCGTGCGTTTGGTGGAGATCCGGCAAAGGTCACTATAATTGGTGGCAGTGCGGGAGGGAGTTCTGGTGAGTTGTGATGTCTTCTGGAATTAGAGGTGGATCAATGCTGACAGCTTGAATAGTGATGGACCAGATGAGTACGTAAACTCAATCCTTAAAAGTGAACGATGTGTGCTAATGCTCCTTCAGTCTTATACGGTGGTGTCTCGAACCCTCCATTCAGGGCAGCGATCTCCGAGTATCCTTGGTGGCAATCGTGAGTTGTAACCTCTACGGATAACATTGGCTCTTCTCAGCTAGCTCGCTAATGTCTTTTGGCAGCTACCACAATAACACTATCCTCGAAGGTCAATACCGCCTCCTGCTGTCAGCATCTGGTTGCACCAATTTGCAATGCCTTCGCACTCTGGATTCCGCTGCACTGAAACTAGCAGCTCAACAGACGTACATTGATGCTTACAATTCCGACCCGGGCCTATATGCATTCGGCGACTTCTACTACGGCCCGTCCGTGGACGGTGACCTGATCCGTGATCTACCTAGCAATGAGTGGAAGCAAGGCCACTTCACAAAAGTCCCTCTACTCGTCGACCACGACGGCTACGTAAGTCTAGAAATCAGAACACCCAACCAACAGCAACGGGACACCTACTAACACCCAACCCCAGGAAGGCTACAACTACGGCAACCAAAGCATAACCACCGCCGCCGGCACCCAAGCCGACCTCCAAACCCTCTTCCCAGTCGCAAAGAAATCCTTCTTCGACAGGCTGTACCAGCTTTACCCTCTAGAAGCCTACAACAGCACTTTCTGGCAACGCCAGTATATCTTCGGCGACTTCATCATCAACTGCCCGACCTACTACATGGCCAGTGCAATGGCAGATGCAGGCCAGCCAGCGTACAAGCTTATCTTCAACGCCGGCACGCAACTGCACGGCGCTACCAGCGCGTTCATCTTCGCGCGGAATGATGCGGCGAGTAAGTCGAGAACCTGCTAACAACGTAAGACCGCACGAGTGATGATACTGACCTCAAACCCAACAGACGTCAACAACGCCACCATCGCAGCCTACATGAAAGACTGGTTCATCTCCTTCGTGACAGACCTCGACCCCAACGCCAAGTCCTTCTCCAACAGCACGGTCGACAAACCCGTCTGGTCGCTTTACAATTCGCAACTGGGAACGCAAGGCGACGTTCCGGAATTTGCGGTCATGGATGTCAATTATACTCAGATCGGGGTGATTCCTGATCTTGATGTGTCGGATAAGTGTGACTTTTGGCATGGGCAGTCTTATGTTGTGAGGAATTAGAGGGCGGTGGTTGAGGTGGGATGAGTCAAGTCGAGCGAACTGCGTTACGTCGATGTTGGCAAATCATGAACGTACAAGATATCATACAATCGAAGAGGAGGATACGATCAAGACTTATGCTTATGCATTAGAAAATATATACTGCTACCACGACGTATTCCGTCTGGTGAAGGCTCTTCTCAGCCATGCCGCTAAAGTGAGCGCATTCCCTCATAATCTTCAAAAACAAGAAATCTATCTTCCCGTTCCTCCATACCATCCCTTAACGAATCAGCACTTAAGCAGGCGAAGCACGCTTGCTGCCAGCACCCATAACATCGTCAAGCATGCTGTTCCAAATCTCCTTGACGACGCCAACCTGCTTCTCGACGGGCTTCTTGACGGAAGTCATGAAGTCCGTGACGGTGTGGAAGTCGATGCCGTTGGCGTGGCCGTCGTGCGAGTCCGACATGGGCAGGACGATGGAGAAGGGCGAGGCGCTGACAATTTCGGCTTTGGGGACGATCTGAGTTGATATGTTAGCTTGACGTTCATACATATAGTCATTGATTTTGCGGCAACTTACAGTCTCGACTTCAGGTGCGTGAGCACCAGTACGGACGGGAGAGAAGTTGTCGGGCATGATGGGCACACGCATCATGAGGGTGCTGCTGGCTTCAACGTTGTCGGGGTCGAAGTCGGGGAGGTAGGCGAAGTCGATGGTGGAAGAGTCGTTGACGCTCTTGAGGGCACGGGAAGTGTTGAAATGGCGAACGGGGGCGGAGGGAGAGTCGGTCTTCTGCTCAGTGGCGGTCGGGCGTTTTGACTGCTCGACGGCGGTGCTGAAGGCGCGGGAGCTTGTGATCTCGTCGGCGGAGAGGCGGGAGATGAGCTGTGAGGTGTTAGTTGTTTTGTTTTGTTATATTGATTGGAGCTTGGACGAGGCTTACGTCTTGCTTGTTGCCGCTGAAGTCGAGCTTCCTCTGCTTGCACTCGTTGCGAAGACTGGCGATGTCGTGAGGAAGGTTGGGGCCAGGGCGTTCCTTGGTGAGAACTCTCGAAGGGAATGTAGCAGGGCCGGTCATGTGTAGGTTGCGGACCTGGTGGCTGCCGCGAGAGAGGTTGCGCAAGGCAATGAACTGGACGGATCTGGGAGCTGCCATTGTGGTGATGTGAAAGATGGGGTGTTTTGGTAGAGACGAGAAATGGTCGTAGTCACGAGGTTGAGATAGTGGTTGATGCTGAGTTGTTGTGTTCGAGCAATACTAGAGGAGAGGAGAAGGCAAGAGAGGTTGAGAGCAATGAGGGCGCTGGTGGGGGTTGTGCTACTTAAGAGTATCAGATCAGGGTGGCTTACACGTTCCGCCAGTGCTCACCGCAGCGCACGATCGTATCAGCAGCAGCAGGTGTGGTACGATGCGATGCAGTGTGCACCGACATGCGTTCCCATGTCGTGCCGGACGTTGTCTCAAGGTTCCCCCAAACCACAACCCATTGGCCCACCCGCCCCGGATGCACACCTCCCGCTCGGGCGGTCAAGAAGCACCCGCGTCTGCACGCCCAGCTGCTGTGCGTCCATCACACAATCAACCTTCGTTGACCACTCAACTCCCCCGCAGGTACCGCCGTATTGCATACCTGATACGCTGGCATTCAAATCTTCCTTGTCTCCGTTGATATCAGGCTTGCATCTTGCAGCTCCATTCTCGAGCCATGTCATGTGTCTCATCTCGTCCAAGTCCACCACCCATGTCTCTCTCCCCCACGGCACCCTCTCCTTCAGCCAGGTACCCGCGTGCCGCAAACAACGCACGGAGCGCGATGGATGCTCATCACTCCGGTACTCCAAACCCGAGAAACGGTTTCGCATGCCAGCCGCGCTCCTGTATACTAAATCCAGCTTTCCGAGCAACGTCAGCATCATGGTCAGCTACCAGGCCAGCCTTTCCCCGTCGCCATCCTATCTACGCAGCACGCAACGATGCATCATCATGTTCCATGCCTTGTCTCGAGCTCCAACTCACAGCACAGCGAGATCCTGCAGCTGTTCCTGCCTGCTTCCATGTCTTAAAGCCCTTGATAAGCAGTTGATAAGCTTCGAGGTTCGGCGGCACGATGCAGCAAGCTGTGCGATTCGTCATGAACATGCCGGCTGCCGTTGGCTGAAGACACCGCCTTTTGGTGTTTGCAGCAATTCAGTGGTCACGAGGGCGTGTTGTGTAGGGCTTCTCGTCTAATCTACGCGTCGCAATGTATTACAGTGCAGCAAGGCTGATAATAGCGCAAGGACATATTGCCATTGAGCTCGAGAGCTCCAGTCGTTCCGTGAAGCCCCACTTACCACGTAGCTTGTTGTTATGTTCACCTCATGTTTACATGTGCTCACGGTCATATCGAGGTCATGACTCTGCGCAGCGATTGATCATACATCATACCAACAGCAGAGCGAACAATCAATTCCCCGTTATCGCATGCGTTGGGAAGTCAACTTGTTCGTAAGATAGGAGATCCGATAGCAGATCTGTCCAGTTTGGTGTTGGATCGTCAGCGCGAGCGGAAGTAGACTTTCCGCGCGGAAACCAAGCTTACGGCCGTTTTCTAATTGCGGCTTGCGCAGCTGACCACCTCCTTCGTCGAGGCTCTTGAGGCTTGACCACGCCGGTACAAAAGAGTCAAGTTGCCTGTCTATTGCTTGTGGATGAGTCAAGTCGTCAATTCTGCCGGACTTGTACCTATGGCTAAGTGTCAAGATGACAGCGAAGCTGTGCACATCTTCCAGGCATTGTCATTTCTTGCACGTTTCGGCTCCCTTGCGAACCTCGAGCTGGACAACGTTGTTTTGGGTGACCTCTGATTGTCATTGTTGTCCTACGGACCCGATTTTTTAAATGCCAAAAACAGTCTTGCATACCTTGACGGCAGCAGGTGAGAGTCTATCTACAACCCAAAAATGACATCGCAGTTAGCACGGCAAGGTCGCTTGGCCTCAGCCTCGCATCATATCATCTTGGAGAGGCTCTTGCCACTGCGGACCTTAGCAGATTGAAACTGTGTTCCACGAGCGACGCTTTTCCTTGTCGAGCAATGCAAATACGCATGCGAAACCTAGCCTTGCCGCCTTTGTGCTTTTCCCTTTCATCGAACACGATATCGACCGTGGCCGCCTATCATCGTAGGTACCGAATCAATGGCACTGCCGCTGCAAGAGTTTCAATATGTTTCGACTGCAGGCCAAAGTCGTTCTCCCAATAGCCGAAATCGCATATGGTCGCACGCAAGGAATCGTTGAGGTGTTTGCCTCTCCATTCAAGAACCCAACCGGTGACGCTGGCCATCTTACTCCCGGTATTGCGATGCATTAGATGGACTGCCAGGTATTCGTCCCGCCGATAACGATTCCAAAAATCCCCAACTTCCTGCCAAGTCAATTTGAAGTTCTTGATTTGCGAGAGGTTCGCTGCAGGGATCTGCATCATCTTGTGTGCTCCACCAGAGAAACCGGTCCAGTTAGATCCACAATTGTCTACATCGGTATCCGACAGAATTGTGAAGACGAAGGTCGCACTGCCATAGAACAGAGGCAAGGCTTCGGTGCGGAGCACTCTCGAAGCAAGTGTGAGGGGCGGTTGCATATGAGCACTGCTAAGGCCGGGGAGGTCGAGAAAGTAAACCTCGTAGATCATGTTTCTGATCTCTGCAGGCAGGTCCAGGAACCGGAACGTAGCATTGTCGTCTGCTTTCTCGAGTGCACGCGCAAGCCGTGAGGCTGTCTTCGCTTTCGAAGACACGCCTTTGGCTCTGCACAAGGACTCGAGTTCTGGTACGCTGAGGCCCTCGTAGGACATCAGTCCACGTTGGAAACGGCCCACAGCGTCCAGAGCAACCGCTCTGGTGGCATTTTCGCGGCAACGGTAGCCTTGATCCTTGAGGTACTCGATTATGCCGCGAAGTTTCTTATCTTTGCGGAGTTCAAGTTTCCAGTAGCTGTTGTTGTCCTCAATGGCGATCTTGGGCTCACTTCGACGGTAATAACGCTGGTCGTCTGACTCTTCCATGACGAGGAATTGAACCATGATGAGAACTTTGGAGTATGGAAGATCTTCGAGGTGTTTTCGGAGATTGCCGGTCTTTGAGACAGAGGGTGTTTGTCCTGCCTTCAGTTACCAAGCAGCTCAGTTTTGCCGGATGCTGTTCTGGTGAGTTGACTTTTGGGCGTGATGGCCAAGGATTCGAACCGTGGTGGTAGCTACGGATAGATGAGGTGTTTAGGGCAAGGATGTTCGGGTTGGATGGAAGGAAAGGAAGATTGTTGTTGGAAGAAGAATTGATGTGGAAGGATTGCGATTTTAGTATTTGCTCAAGCCACGGGCGTCGTCACACAAGCGAATGCAAGCATCAACATACTGTCATATGCAGTCTAACACAGCAGTAGAGAGCGGTGGTGAGGCAGATTTAGTGAGGCATGTGTAGTGAGGTAGATGTAGTGAGTGAATCGTGTACCACGTGAACATGGTTGACTTGTCTCTGAAGACCTGTCTGTAGCTCAGAGGACGACATCATTGTCCAAACACATGCTTTCGCAAGACCTTGTTCACCGCATTTTGAAATGCGATGAGGTGCTCCCGCTGCAGCTTCCAAGTCACGTCCCGGTATCCAATCTCGCCGAGGACCAAGTGGATGGCGTTCTTGATGTCTTGTGACTCAGTCTCGACACGCTTATTGAATATCATATCGACCTTCTTCACATTGTTGACTTGCGAAATCTCCACAGAGAAGTCGACGCGACGGTGGGTGTAACCTCTCGCACCACGGCTGACACTAGTCCAGTGAAGCTTAAAATTCTTGATCTGTGCAAGATCGGCCGCCGGTATCTTCGTCAGCTTGTACGAATCGCCGGTGAAGGTGTGCTCGTGAACGACGAAGTTGGTGTCAAGAGACAAGTCCCAGGTGAAGGTCACACACTTGTAGAAGAGAGGCAAAGATTCCTCGTACACCTGTGTAATTGGTGGCGGACTGTGTTCGGTCGAGATCTCGTCGTAGTCCCGGAAGTGCAGCTCGTAGATCCTGTTTCTCAGCTCGGCTGGGAGTTCCGTGAAACGAGAGAAGGCGGCGTCGACCTTGTCGTCTGCATCCTCGAGCAGGTCGACAAGACGTGGGACTTGCAAGTCCTCCATCCTCTCAGATGGCGACGATATCTTCCGAGCAAGACAGAACCGACGAAGCTCGTCCGCGCTGAACTTTGCATGGGAGAGGAGACCACGTTGACAGCGACCAACTGCATCCATGAGTTTTTCCTTGTTGGCATTTTTGGGACATCGGTAGCCGTGTGCGGCGAGGTATTCCTGGAGCTCACTTGTGGTTTTGTTCGTGTAGAAGCCAAGTTTCCAGTATCTGTCCTTGCGATATCCGCGCTCGTACGGCTCCTCCTTGCCTACAGCCAAGTTGCCGTCACGCTTGAATTGTACCATGATCGTCGACGTGTAGTGTGCTGGTACGAAGCCAAAGAAGCGGCTTTACCTCCAGAAAGAATGTTGTGTATCCCAGAAAGCCTGACGATCGATTCGATAATGCCGTTTCCCGGCGATGGTCTACTGTTGTTGGGTGTGATTAGAGTCTGTCAGATCATGACTGCTTGTTTTGTGTTTGAGGTGTTGTCTTTGTACAGCTCCCCGTGAGACACGCCGTATGTGAAAGGTGAAGTTCGCCTGTACCAAAAGTGAATACATCAAGTCATAGGCCTGAGATATAGTCCCAGTGTGAAGGGTGACTCTGGCATGTTGGTGGCGTAGGACATAGCTGCATCCTGAATCCGAAGCCAGATACATAGACTCTGTGTGTCCCAGGCCTGGAAGACAAACCGCTGGCCACATATTTCGCAATATCTTTGCTGCAGTAGAAGTGAAGGGTATAAACAGAGTCTCGAAACGCATCACATAGGTATGCTGGCCGAGATTTTATATGTCGCTATCGGCCCCTGACAAAGATGGTGCCACGGTTATGAAGTTAAGGCTGTTAAGGTCCGACAGAACAGTGTCTCATGTATTTTCAAGACTGAAGCCACATGGCTACCACTAGAACTATAGTATCATTGTCACAGTCAATTAGTTCATGCGAGCCGTTTGCATGCATCTCCAGTAGGCAAAAAGTCAAAAACATACAACAGGCGGGATTCCCAGATGGTCACCCACTCTAGTACTAGTCGCCCGGTTCAGTGCTTATGTATGGCAGAGCGGACGGGATGCCCAGTTTTCACTGACCTATGGTCGTATGTACAAGACTGAGGTGTGGTTTGTTTTATGAAGTAGAAACAATCCAGTGGTCCTGCTCTGGTCATCGAATAGAACAGCGCGCGTGGTTTAGAGCGCCCAGGAGTCCGGGATGTCCAGAGGAAGCCATGGCTCAAATCTGTGCGGTATCGAGCATCACCAGTTTTTCGAAAACAGCCTGAATAATAGGTCGCTCGCAGTAGATATAGAGGATCGAAAAGGAACTTGGATGTGTTGTCAGAGTGCAGGATCAAGAAACATTCTCTATGCAAGCGAGCTAAAGAAGATTGTCCGGCTCGGAGCTGCCGGCTGTGGTCCCAGGGCTGTCGTTCGACCGCACTCTCCAAGGCTCCCTCCCTTTGTATCACTCCACAACTCAGATCACAACACACACTATAAGCCATCGTACTTCCTCAGTGTGACGACTGAACATAATGACTGCGATGTCATGAAGGCCATGGACTTCCTCGCTCATGTCCGAAGGAATGGCACTATCAACACATAGGGCTAAATGGGCGAAGCTGAACAGCGTAGCCCTTCGCTTGACTTATGTCCGGTCGACATACCACTATTTTGGTATGAGCTCGCTTGCTCCGAATGGTTGTACATTATAAACCTTGAAATGTTTTTCTTCCTAATGCTGTTGATCTTCTCCTTGATGCTGTTCCGTGCCAATAATTGCATTACTTGTATCTCCTCATCAAGCCCCGGTACTGGCACTTGGACATTTATCCGAAGAGTCCACCCTTCCCCGAGTCTAACAAACCATACAGAAATGGCAACAGAAGCCGACTACAAACGTCTCGGAGCCTGGGCTCGTATGCTCGAACCCGACCAACAGATCGACCGCCACACCAGCCACCGAACAGTCCCAATGGAAGTCCTCTCGCTCGGCTGTCCACGAACAGGCACCCTCTCAATGCAAGAAGCCTACTCCATTCTCGGCTACGCCTACCCATACCACTACTCCTCCGTCTTCGAGAACATCCGAGACGCAGACATGTGGCAAGAAGCGATACGCTCCAAATTCCACGGCGGTCCCGCTCTGGACTGGAAAAAGCACTTCGATAGCTTGCTGGGTCATAGTGCTGCTGTTACTGATGCGCCTGCTGTTCTGTTCTGGAAGGAACTCATGGAAGCCTATCCCGAGGCCAAGATCGTGCTAGTGGAGCGTGATCTGAACAAATGGCTTCCCAGCTGCGAGCTCCTGTTGACCGGCGTCCTCAACCCGGTTGCAGGCTACGTTCTGCGATTCGCAGATCCTGCATGGACAGGCAGATGGAATGGCCTTGGGCGAGCGTGGATCAAAGCCTTGTTCGGCTCGACCTACCTGGCCAAAGCGAAGGCGAATTCTGCCAACGCTTACAAAGCCCACTATGCTGCGATCAGAGCAGCGGTACCAAAGGACAGGCTACTCGAATACAAGTTAGGCAGTGGCTGGGACCCTTTGTGCAAGTTCCTGGGTAAGCCAGAGCCTGATGAGCCGTTTCCTCATCGCAACGAGGCGAACACGCTTGAGCAGGCATTCGTGGTGGCGATCAAGAAGGCATTTCTCAATTCGCTGTGGATTTTGAGTCTGGTCGTTGGAGAGCTGGCCTTGGTCGTTGGGTTTACGAGGTCGAGCCGGTCTCCTTTCGTAATTGCGAAGTAAAACAGGTTGTTTACAATCAATCAATATCGCATACATACTCTAGTGGTCGATTTGTGTTTAGCATTTGCCTTGGTCATTGGAGCGAGGCAATTCTGGTATTTTCATGTGATCGCAGACATTGGGCGGTATGTACCTGGGCTACACGAACTATCATTCTTTACTCCGAAGAGTGTCCACAACCTCGAGTGCTAAACATTGTGCTAGTAAACCTCCATCCAAGCCCTTCCCTTTCGCTCTGGTTCGCAGGTTTATACCTTCCTGTTCGCCTGCGGCACGTTCGCTGAAGACTCACTTCGCCTTAAAGCCGCGGTCAAGTTTGGCTGTTCATATTATGATCTCCTCCTGGTCGGTACCCCTCTTCCTTCAATTCTGTGAGTGCACCCCAAGCTGAAGGTTTGGGCTTTCATCTCGGGATGCGCTAATCATCATCTGGGCCATCGTACCACTCTGGAGTCCACTCCTGGCTCACCCTTTTGCCGTCCGAGTTGTAATGCCCCTCGTCATCTTCGGCGTCAGGGCGCCCATAATAGCGGTGTATCGTGAGACGCGGCGAGGCCAAGGTCGGCGCAACATAGGCGAAAGCGCCATTGCTAACAATCTCGTGTCCCCGACTTCTGCCGGCTTCCTCACACTGCTTCAGTGAGAGGCCGCGAACGTATGTGTGGTCGCAGTGACTGCATGTCGCGCAATTTCGACAGAATTTGCCATCTCGCACTTCCTTGCACCTCCGGCACACGAACCTTACTTCGTCCCCTTGCCCAACCTGGTTTCCAGGTACGTACACGTTCTTGCTCAATCCACATGGAATGCAGTAGCGGAACACCTGTCGCTCGAATGCGGCGCCGCGTCCGCGCTTGAGCTTGGTCTGACTGCGGGCAAAGCTTTCACGAGGTATGACCTTGTTGCATGAGAAGCAAGCAAAGCCGTCGCTCCATCGATCAAAGTACTGTACTTCGAGAAGGAATTCATGTAGCTTGCTGCGTTTGGCTTCATCGGCTGGATTAGATAGCCTTTGGAACTGCCGTGAGGTCTGAGAGAGGGCGATGATCGATGGCATGTCCAGCTCTTCGATCATCGCGAGGCTGAGCTCCTCAGGCAGATCCGCCAGGAAGGATGGAGGAGTGTTGTCGCTGACTTGGGTCATGTTGAAAAGTGCTGTGAAAGATTCTGCGATTCTTCTGTTGTGACATGGAACTGCGAAGAGAAAGAGGAGGAGGAGGAGGCACTGGAGGGAAAACTGCTTTTATAGACAGTCTACGCAGCCTGAGACCCTGTGCCAAGGAAGTGGCAACTGCTGGTGTCAGTGAATGACTTCCCAATCTGTGGTTTCACTTTCACTCCTCATACTGGCATCTGGCTCTACTTCCCAACCACTAAGTCTCATCAGCAGCTTGGAGTGCAAGATGTCGGCCATCTAGTAGCTAGAGCCGACAAAAGTGACGGCTTCAAGCCCTGCAGGATGCAAGCTTCCCCTCATGGTTCTGCATTACAGTGCCTTTGAGAGATCTTACTGGCCATCGTGAGAGCTCCCTTACCTTCTTTGGACCTTCGAAATCGCTATGAAAGAGTATCTTGGTAGAAGAACTGGTGTTGCTGGGTTAGGTTTGCGAAGTCGAGCTGGTTCCCGTCCGCGACTACAGAGTGGAGCATATCTCCTTCGAGCTGAGAGCGACCAAGGCAAAAACACACGTATTGTTTCCAAAACAGCATTATATTTACTAGGCGGTTCGGTCCCAATAATGTATCACCGTTCACGCCGGCTAGCATGCTACCAATAAGTCCTATCGGTCCTCAGCCGCTGAACGCCGTCGCCGTCATCTTTCCCCTCACACGTGGCGAAAGCGACATAGCCAACCGCCCCCGTCGGGCGAACATCCCCAAGTATGACCCTCGTCTTCCGCAACCTTCGAGCCTTGTCAGGCGCATCCTCCGTTGACGGTCCAGTCTCGACACGCACGTGCGGACTGTCTCTCAGCATACCAGCAAAGCTGTCTAGCACTTCAGGCGCCTTTCGAAACAGATTGATGACAGTCGTCGCTATGCCAGCGACTATCATCACGAGCGAGCCGAGAAGCAGTAGCACGAGCCAGACAGTGTGGCAGACAAGCACTGACTCCACTGTCTCGAGCTGAGCAGTGGTGTTACGGGCAGTTCCTTTCCCGCCTTGGTCTCGCAAGCTTCCGTTTTCGTGGGCGCTAAAGTTGCCAGTGATGGAGAAAGGCGCAACCAGAGCTAGCCAGTAGGTGTTGATCAACTGAGCGAAACGCTGTGAGAATACCGTGTCGTCGATACCGACAATGGGGCTCATCGCCCCTGGATCTGCAAACGGCGTGTCGGTGTTTGTGAAGTAGCGCTCGAGAGCGCTGAACGTGGCTGCGTGGATGACGCCCGTCGAGTTGATGAAGAACGAGCAGAAGTTGGACGCTGCAAGACTGGACGCGTGATTTGAGTCCACTCCGTCGAGGAACGTCGCTGCGGTCGGGATGTGTTTGAGTGTTGACTCCCGGATAGCGGTAGGCTCGCACTGACGACCGTCGCAGATGAAACGTGTCTCGACGTACGTCGTAGTTGTAACACAAGTCGCCATCGTTCCCATGGAGCCGAATTTGATCGTCCTCGGCTTTGTCACGGTCCCAGGATCGCGAACTGGTGCGTACAAGTCGGATGGTTCATGATCAAGGTCGAGGTCGATTGCCATATACCCTGAATTGCCATTGTGGCAATTCTCCCTTCTGAATGTATACCAGGCCGCGTCTAACTCTGTCACCGACAATGTACATGTCGGGTAGAGATATGACGACTCGATAGCGAGATACGTCTTGCCCTGTTCTGGTATTCCTACGGTCGGCAGGCCAAGCAAAGAACTGTAGATCAAGGGAGCATCAGTCTTGGTGGGAAACCAACCATCTGCATCGGCATGGCTCGACTGTGTTTTGATAGATTCCAACAGAGGTATCTTCAAATTACCATAAATATCCTGATAAGCGTCTTTGATAGTCTGCGGGCCAGTAAGAGCGCCTATAAAGACTGCGTTGATTGTTGCTGCGTACGTGCCTCCGTCAGAGCCTCCGGCGGACCCTCCTAGCCAATACGGCGAGAGGCTTTCCAAGTAGGCGACTGTAATAGTTTGATTCGAATACACCAAGCCAGGAGTGACGACTCTCAAGCTTGCTTGGCCACCCAGTGGGGAGAGCACCCAAAGACTCAGTAGGAGCGGCAACGCGTAGTGCAGGAATCGCAAACGCACAGGTGTGCTGATCACACCGAAGACAGTCCGGCTACCCAGTAGATATTCGACAGATGCTACGTCGACACCACGCTCGAGTCTCCACGTAGCGATGGATGTCAGGAAGCGACCAATGACAGCAGAAAACACGATTGGCCAGATAGTGGGGCCCTGTACCAGCAGTCAGTGATGTTTTTACTCACGGCGTTGCACTCAGCCCTAGCTTACCAAACGTGCAGCATCTAAGATGTTCTCGGCAGTTTTTGACTTCGCAGACTTTCCATCCTGAGATATAGTGATAATAGCAAAGGCCACGAAATAGACGGACGTGATCGTGATGCATATATCGAGGACTGCTTGTCCGATGGCCGGGGCTGTCTTCGCTCTTCTACAGAAGCTCGGCTTTTCGTTCGAGTCATGTGCTGGTAGCGCGCTAGAAATGGAATCGTTCTTCTCAGTTGTGTGGGACTGCTGTTGCTCGACGCTGAGCGTCGAAGACTGCTGATTTGGAAGCATCGGAACCAGAAAATTGTTCTGGTTCTCTCTGTCGTTATGTCCATTTCGGTCGTCATAGTGCCGCAAAAGTGGCGACCCAGTCTGAACTTCTTGCTCGGGTAGCGTAAGGTGTGACGACATTTTTGGTGTATTTCACGACTGATCAAACTTTCTTGCATGAAAGGGAGCCTGGGCCTGATGTCTTACGAATGGAGTCTACTCCAAAGTCTCGTTATCAGGCCCGTACAACAGCCTGGCCACTTTTCTTAAAGAAATGGTGCGATGAAAGCCTACGCAACAGCAAGGCTGCATCGTCGGCGAGGCTAGGCCATGGCGAGAAGGCTGTGTTTTGCATCATACGACAAGGCTGGGCTATGGTGACAAGGCTGGACTGTGATAGCGAGGCTGCGTGGGTAACGGGGCTGCGTGAGTAGCGAGGCTGCATAAGTAGCAAGGCTGAACTACAGCAGCAGAGCACCGCTTCAAGTGATCCATACCGCCATCCTACCGGGCAAAGCAAGTATTTTCATGCGTTATCAGCAGGTTTACCTATAATTAGAGCGACAAACATGACTTATGACCAAGAAGGCTGCGAAGAATGGATGACCGAAGAGCTTGGTATAGCTGTGATGTGTACATCCATGTAGCGAAGCATGTGTCAGGCTGTGGGTAGACTTACATGTACTGCAGAAGTAGCCTCCACAGCCGTAGCATCACGCCACATAGAGGGGTGATGGCCAGGAGTTTGCGCTGTCAGCCCAGACCAAGCTCTTAGGATAGATCGCACTCTAGGCGGTTGAGCATATGAAATTGCTACGTGGACTTATGTTTCCGCAGTTGTAAAACATGACGATCCTGGCCGTTGTCAGCACCACTTGAGAAAATGTTCTGTCTACACAAAGAGGCTAACATGAACTACCGCTATCTGCCAAAGTTGACCCCTCTCGCAGGATCCCAACGTCCATCCACAGCACTCCCAGCCCTCGAGCCCTGAGTTGCACCTTGCTGTGCCTGAGCTGGCGCACTCCCGCCAAACTTAATGGGCATACCCTCTTGCCAAGTCTGCACCGCTGGACTCTGCACAGTAGCAACTGGTGGCGGCTGAGCTTGCGGTCTCTGGGGCATTGGAGCAGGCATGGGTTCCTGGCCAACAGGTCTAGCGGGCGGAGCGGCAGGCTGTTGTTCCTGCGCAGCTTTCTGTTGGCGCAGATTCGCCTGGTTTGATTGCTGGATACGAAGTCCGGCCATGGCATCAGACAAGTCGGCTTCCAGGCTCTGCGCCTCCGAGCGACGGGCGTAAACGAAGTTGCGACACTCATCGCGGAAGCGCGTGGTGATGGCCGACAGGTCATTCCAGAACTTGCGGCCTGTGTCCAGGTTGCGCAGGATCTCCTTGTAGCTCATGTAAGCGTTTTCGAGGTTCTGTAGAGCGCTCTCTCGCTCTTTCGAAGACGTGTCGCCTCTCTTGGCGGCCTGGAAAGAGTTGTTGGTTTCCTGCACGCGACTGAGGAGACGGTTCTGCTCAGACTCTTCTCTCCGTACTTCTGCCTCATCCACGTCGTATTTGTGCAGTCGTTCATCGAAGAAGGACTCGAATTGTGAAGCCGCGAGCGGTTGCATTGGAAGCTCACGCTCAAGTCTAGCTGCCTCACGCAACAGGTCTGGGTTCACGTCATCCTCCCTGGCTTTCAATCTCAACGCCTCCACCTTCTTTCTCCTCCGGCTCTCAAGCCTGTTGACTTCGTTGAGTGATGCCCGAAGCATATTGACTTCGCGCTCGACCTTCGCTGTGATAGTCGCTCGGCGACTTGACGGCACGTAGTCTTCCAGATCTCGATCGGTTCCGCCCAAAAGTCGAATCAAACTTTCATTCTCTTTCAGACGACCCTGCACAAGGCGATCGCTATTCTCTGCTTGCTTGAGGTATCCGTCGATATCGTTTACCTGCGCGTAGAGCTTAGGTACAGCACTCGGCCCAGGCAATCTGCTCCAGCGGTCTGTGCCGAACTTCCTGCGTGCTGCTTCGTCCTCTCCTGCTTCCTGTCGTAGCAAATCTACACCTTCCTGGTAGAGCTTGCGGTTATTGTTCTTCAACTTCTCTGTATCGGCGATAGTGGTGTGAAGTCGATGCACACCGTTGGCTTGACGTATTTCTTCGGCATGTGACGCCACACCTGGTGGCAATCCAAGCGGCTTCTCCAATGCCTGTAACGACCCAGGCAGTTGCAAGCTCGAGAGTAATTCATGCATCTTCTGAGTCAGGTTGTCCAGCTCTGCAATGATGTTGTTGTTGACCAGGCGATCCCTTCTGTCGACATAGATCGATGCTGCAACATGAACGCTGTACGGAACAAGTTTCGCGAACAGCGGCTTCCCTAACTCGCCATGATCGCCAAGCATCTCCTGCGAGTTGCTGACCTCTTTTGGTACGCGTGCAGCAACCATGCTCGCTCGGTCCAGTGGTCTGAGTTCTGCCTTTGGAGGCTCGGGTATCAGGTAGATGGTATCGTTGTCCTTTTCTGATCGTTTGAGATCCTCGCTCACCCTTGTCTTCAATCCGTTGAGGTCTGCCAGCACCGACTTGTTGATGTATCGACCCTCCTTGAGAGCCTCATTCACGCAGTTCATGCTGTCCCTCAAGCGAGCAACTTCCTCTCCATACTTCCGCTTTTCCAAGCAATCGCAAGCGGCTCGGTACTGCGCAGCAGCAGCAAAGTGGTGGTGTTTCGCGTTGACATGGTGTATCCACTCGGAACTGATACTGTCGCTCTTGATGCCCCAGTCGCCGGCATCTGAGTACAGATCGCTAACTTTGGCGGCAAGCTTCGAGATGGATGCGTCTTTCAGTCCATCCTTGACCGCCTTCTGCCAGAAGCACTCTTGAGCTTGCGCCAGCATCAACGCTTCCACACTCTCAAGTGTCAGGGTATCCATGTCCTCTGGTGGGTTGCTCCTAAGCTCTGGAATAATGTCTGTCTTGAGGTAGCTAAGGACGCCTGCCGCGAAGCAGAAGTTCGAGGCTGCTGACTTCAAGCCTTCTGAGGTCGCTCGGTTGGAGGAAAGGGCGATTTGCGAGTACATGGCGGCAAGGTTGAAGAGGATGTTGGCAAGCTCGAAGCGAAGATTGTTCTCGGTGTGGGCGTGGGTGGTGTGGTAGCCAAGAGCAGGGTACCAGGTGAAATCTGCGCCGATCTACTTCATAGATGATTGCTAGTTAGTGGTGCTGTTCAAGTGTCCAAAAGGCTACACTGGTGATTGTACGTACATCAACTGGGAACTTCCCTCCCATCCAGACTAGCTGGGCAGCATATGTCTGCAGCTTTCGTATGCCACTCGCATGTGGCTCAAGAGAGGTAACAGCATCTTTGCGCAGCTGGTCGATGACCTCCAGGTCGCGAGCGAAGGTGTCTGGGTGTTGGTCGTATTTTGTTGAAATGTATGATTTGATTGCGTCGGAGAGGAGCAGATTGTGGGTACGACGAAAGGGAATGGGGAGGATATTGCTATTGCCCGACATGCTTGCAAACTATGTCGATGGCTGGAAAGAGGGTGGGTAGACCGCAATGTGATGGTGGTACGAGAAGCAACACAGCACAGCAGCACACTTCGCTTCACAGCTGGTGTGAAGTCATCGCTGGCGTAGTGGCTGTGGCGTTCTTGGTGGGCTGTCTGGAAGTGTGGCGGTGGCGGTGGCGGTGGTGGAGTGGCGTTGTCGATGGAGGGGCGAGAAGAAGTGGCTTGAGTGATGGACTGCACTGGGCGCGGGGCACGCCATTCAACTCGCGACACACGCCAGCGCCCAAACAAGCGAAACTTGCTCAAAGACAACTCCAGAGTCTCCGAGGCGGTGTCGCATGTGTCTCGCCAAAGGGCCAAGTGGAACAGTATATAGTATAAACTACATCTTACCCCCTGCTGCCCATCATAGTACCTGAGTCCCTGCTTCCTGCCGATCCACGTCCTCGCTTGTGAACACCTCTCGCCGAGCTACTTATATCTTTCAATTACCAAGCAACCACTTTACCTCCCAAACACAACATCAGTCTCTCTTCTCTTCATTCGAACCACCACACAACTCTCCACCTACCTCACAACCCTCACAACAACAAGACAACCACCAAAATGTCCGAGCACAACTACAAGTTCAACATCACCATGACCTGCGGCGGCTGCTCCGGCGCCGTCGAGCGCGTGCTGAAGAAGCTCGATGGTAAGTCAAGTCTGACACAGATGCTTCTCTAGACGTCCTTCTGTCTGCTTACTCTCACGATCTCCGAGCTAACAACCTCTCCCTACCAGGTGTCAAAGAATTCGACGTCTCCCTCGACTCCCAGACCGCTACCATCAAGACCGACGAGAGCCTCGACTACAGCACCGTGCTCGAGAAGATCAAGAAGACTGGCAAGGCCGTCAACTCCGGCGAGGCCGATGGCGTTGCTCAGACTGTGTAGATGGGCGAGAACAAGACATGAAGAAGGAGGAACAAAGTTGCTTCCGCAAGAGAGGCGCCTCACGGTCGCATCATCCGGAGCAGGCAGGCGTTACAAGGCGCTGGGGATACCAGGAATCTACATACTTTAAAAACCTGCAAAATGAAACAAGATTATTGATCGTCTCTACAGTTCATGCTAGATCATTATATTCAAGGAAATTGTTTACAAACAAGGAGACCTGTCCCTCCTCTTTCATGCCATCAACACTGGTAAGACGACACTACCATTCTAAAACCTCGCCTCGACCTTATCGTGCACATCACCAAGCGCCCACTCGTTGCGCGCCTTCTTAGACCTCACAGTATCAACCTGCGCTCTAGTGAACCCCTTCGCCTCAACAGCAGGGTTGTAGCCCAAGCCGTTTTTCTTGCCAACATCCTCCGAGCTAACCGCATCGCTCGCCTTCCCATCAGCACGCTTATAAACACTTACAACCACAGCACCCCCAAGCCCAAGATTGTGCTGCAACGCAGCAGTAGTCCCCTCCACCAAACGGTTATTAGCCCAACCACGCAAGTGCCACACCAACTCCGCGCACTGCGCAATCCCACTGGCGCCGAGCGGGTGGCCTTTGGAAATCAGACCTCCCGAAGGGTTGACGACCATTTTGCCGCCGTACGTGATATCGCCCGCGCGCACCATCTCGTGCGCTTTGCCCTTCTCGCTGAGCCCCAGGGCGTCGATGACGATCATCTCGTTCGCGCTGAAGCAGTCGTGCACTTCGGCGACTTTGATGTCTTTGACGCTGACGCCGGCTTCAGTCAGCGCGACCTTCGCTGCGTACTCGTTCATGCCGTAGCCCATGAGGTCGATCGCCGAGCGCGAGAACACACTCTCCGTGTCCGTGGCCAGCACCTGTCCTGCGATCAGCACAGCCTGCTCCTTGAGATGCGGTCTCGCATCAAGGAAACTCTGCGAAACAAGAACAGCCGCCGCGCCACCATCGCTAGTCGGACAGCACTGCAGCTTCGTCAACGGCTCGTGGATCATGGGCGACTTCATGATCTGCTCGAGCGTGTACTCGTCCTGGAACTGACTATACGGATTCCGCTTCGAGTGCTCGTGGTTCACACGCGCGATCTCCGCGAAATCCTCGTTCGTCGCGCCGTACTTCTCTTTGTACTCGCGGCCGGCGTTGCCGAACATCTGCGCGGCGCCGGGCGCGTTGGTGATGCCGCGGGTGGCTTTCATCATTTCGCCGAAAGTGCCGGTGGGGTTTGCGCGGTCTTGGAAGTACGACTGGAGAGAGCCGGGATTCATTTTCTCGAAACCCACCACAAGAACAGCATCGGCCTGGCCGCCGGCAATCATGTTACGGCCCAGGTACAGACCCGTCGAGCCGGTGGAGCAGTTGTTGTTGACGTTCCAGATGGGGATGGAAGTCTGGCCGAACTGGTAGAAGACGCGCTGGCCGCAGGTGCTGTCGCCGTAGCAGTAGCAGGCGACGCCCATGTCGATGTCATCGTAGTTGACTTGGGCGTCGAGCATGGCTTTGACGCCGGCTTCGAAGCCTAGCTCGGTGTAGTCCACTTTGCCGCGAGGTTTGATGAATTTGGTCATGCCTACGCCGAGGACGTAGACGGGGTCTTTTTGTTTGGGCGCCATAATGGAGATGTGACGTGATGTTGTGATAGTAGGTTGGATCTTGAATGTGATGTCTGGTGGTGGCGAGGTAGCTATCTTCAGTTCGTGGGAGACGTTTCAGTACTTGGTGGTACACTTCACTTCGATGGTACAGTGGTTTGAAGAACGATCAACAAAGAAGATCGAGAGTCGATATTACAGTCTTAGCAACACTGATATAGCAACGTGAAGTCGAAACATGAAGTAGCATCACTTATCCCCTTCTATGTACAGCCCCAGCCCATATCCGGGGATAAAGTTGAAGGGCGGGGATTGTCCTATAAGCGAGCATGAAGCGAGGTGGGTCCAAGTGAAGTGACGGAAGAGAACCGAGGCCCAGTGAGAATCAACAAATCAACCTCGGCGATCTTTTGACCATGGCAGCATTTGAGAGCCAAGTGGTTTTCTTGCAAGGGTGTTTGGATGATTTGTACATGCATGTGATGAGGCTCTGCCAACTTCCATTTGGTAGCAGGATCATGTCAGGATGCAGCGTAGAGCCAGAATATTCCTGTAAGAGGAGGAGTAGAGTGACTAAGTTGGTTTGATGTATAGACTATTGCGCATAGCTATGTCTACATATCAGTCCTTTGAAGGAACTTGAGAGAATGCTGCGACCAAAATATTCTCCAATCACGCCTGTTATTATTGCTCGTTACAATTGCGTATATCGTATCTATCATGAGCGGCTCTCTGTTGGATATCAAAGTTAGAGCTTGCTCTTCCTCCTCTTACACGAGCCCATTCCTAGATTCTACTAGGCCTTTGTGCTCAGATAAATTCTTAATCAGAATGACTGCCATGTGCTCTCCAAGGCTGTTGTGTCGATGTCTACCCATAAGACCTCACAGTTGAGGTGCGCTGAAGCATGTCTGCTCTCCACGTGTGGGTCGACTTGATTTGGATCGGACTCAGAGCAGGTCTCCTCCAAAGGTGCACCAGCTGTGGCTTTCACACCTCATCCAATGTATGTGTTTCCAACCAGCGGTCCAACAAGTTTTCCCTTTCCTCCTCTCGCAGCCTTCATCTCCATGTACAGCTGCGGATTAATGCCCTTCTTCTTCAACTTGGCGAGTTTCTTCTCACTCAGCCCACTAACATCAAACTCAGAGCTCTTCCATTCAGACAATTGTTTGTCTCCGTTTTCCGAGGGCGTCTGCGTGTGATTGCTGCGAGAGTCCTCCCAGCCGGCGACTCTGCCGAGGCTGGTTTGTGTTGCTGCGGTGTGGATGGAAGAGAGGCTGTTGTTGCGTTCGATCTGCTGTTCGACGGATGTACTCTTGAGAATGCGAGGCGCTGATTCTATCTGGAAATTGCCGTGTGTGGGCTTGAGGTCCTCTTTTTGTCTATGATCCTCTCTGGGCCTCAAATCCTCTCTTTGCTTTTTCTCTTTTTGCTGCTGCCGTTGTTGAGCGATGATGTGAGGTGAGGGTACGTCACCCGGCAGTTCGGGGATCAGAGGGAGTTCTGGGTCGTTCGCAGCGCTGTCGTTTGACAAGAATGGCCGGTTGCCTGGGCGGCGTGGAGCTGGAGCTGCGTAGCGCTGGGCTTCGAACTCGCCGTTTCGACGTGTGCCAGCTTGCTGAGAGCGAAGCTCACCAGCACTGTTGTCCCACACCAGATCCGAACCGGCGGAGCGGGTGGAGGGAGCTATGCTGTCGCCATCCTCACCTTCGCCATCGGAGTCGTCTGAGAAGCGCGGCTCCGAGGGCAGGTCGCGGGAGCCTGGTGGTGGAGTGTTATAGTAGGCGCCTGCGCCGCGCGAGCTGTTTACTGTGTTGCCGCTGGAGGTAGACGAGGTCGAAGTCGCATAGTGGACATCGCGCTGGATGTTTCTAGACGAAGGGAGATCCTGTGGCTTCGGGCGGGAAAAGTTGAGAGGGCGCGGTTGAAAGTCGCCGGACACAGGGCGAGAATGGTACAAGCTCTCGGTGTCGGTCTCGCTGACGGATTCGCTGACTGGACTGAGACGCCCGAAGGGCATGATGGGCTGTATGCGCCAGACGGCGGTCGGGTGTGAGGTGAAGTTGGTTGTGAAGAGGAATTGAGTTTTAGCCAGTATCGCGAAAGGTGTTGTACACGTGAGAGGCTCTATGCATCGCTCTCTCTCCCTTTCTCCGACGATAATGCGACGCGCATTGGCAATAGACTACAGGACAGTAGTAGATTGCAACGCCCGACCGGGTGCGACTGGGCAGCAGACGAGTGGTGCTGTAGTCACATACTGCTCACCTTAGTGCCAGCAATGGAGCGCTGCCCGCTCTCCACCCGTGGATCGGCATCATTTGACAGAAGCTCCTTGCTGCTTGTCGACTCAGCGCTTGCAGCTGGACGCCTGGTGACGTGCTCTTGTCCAGCAGACGCACTCCTCTCCGAGATCTGTGCCGATGTGAGTGCTGCTGGTGATTGGCGGCTGTGCGATCGACGAGCTGCCGATCGGCATTGCTAGCCCCGAAGGTTCGAAGCAGTCTGTCTTCACGGCCCTCACAATAGCACCAGCACCACGCGCTCTGTCTTGGGCTACCAGTCAATAGTCAACTCTGGTACGTAAGGGGAGTTTGTCGTTGGCTGCTCCTGTTGCGCTGTCAAAAGATGGAATTCAATTGGACATAGGAAGGACAAGAAAAGAAAAGCCGTTATCGAAGCCACGGTCTTGCGAGCCAACATTCGAACTACCGACCTCACTGCATCGTATCACGTGCCCATCAAGGCACGCGCCGTAGGTCCATTCATCCCATATTTTCCAGCTATCTTAGTCGACACGGAAGTGCGAAACCATGCCACATCAAGCATTACTCGTCATGCGATGGATGTAGACTAACGAACAGTAATACGAGAACCACAATCGTTACACGAGCACAGAGTTACAAAACCAAACTCTCCTGCCAACACAAAATACAGTCTACGCGGAGCCCGGAAGACAACCAAACTCCGTCATTCTCCAAAAAGATCTGCACCCTCGAGGCACCAAAACCAAAAACAAGCCTCCTACGCAAGACCCTTTCCTCAAAGCCAAAAACACAACCCACAACCACAAGGCCACCACCAACCACAAATTCACTCATCACTCACCAACGGGCAAAAGGGGAAAGAGTCAAGCTGGGAGTAAGGGTCCAAAAGTAACAGACTCAACGTCCGTCTGAACCAAACGCGCAGGAAGGATTCCATGGATAGGAATGGTGAAAAAGCGCTTCCGCGCCGGACAACGCAGCAAGAAAGTTACCAAACTTCACGGCCAGGGGAGGAGTCTAAGAGGTGAAAAAGGGTCCATGTTACTAATCCTTGTCTCGCTCTGTATCGCGACAACGAATCAACTTCACTCGCTTTTCCTGATCGGCCTCTATCTCTGCAACTCTGAACTCTGGCCATGGGTGCATGCATGCGTGAAGCGAAAATGTGCGCGGCTTCTCGGGACGACGTGCCATCCGCGGAGATAGGGCCCCGGTGTCCTGGTGGTCTTTTTGCTCTGAAGGAGCATTTGAGTTGTACTATCGTCTAAAGTGTTCAGTGCTTTTACTAAGAGTTTTTGCTTCGTTTCGTTCGCTTGTGTGGATTGTATGTACATGTACAAGCATCTTGTTGAGTAGCGTGATCCCGCACGGATCTTTGATGATGAAGTGCATAGCGAGACGGGTTCGGGATACTGGTGACAATGTTGGTGGTAGCGGTGGATAATGGTGCGTTGGGGAGTTATGATTTATTTGTGTTTGTAATGCATTTTGGGATGTTTCGATGGTATGTCTGATGTTCGTGTTGGCATGTGCCTGGCGATCTTCGGTATGAGTGTGAGTGTGAAGCCAAAGGTAGTTTACATGGAGAGGTGGTGGCGTTAGTCAGCTTTCGATGTCAGGCAGATGAAACCACATAAGCGGTTAGGTGCTGTGACATGGCAGAGTATATGCAGCGGAGAGTGAGAACTGAAAGATACGCAAGATTGAAGAGGCGGGGAACATCATACAATGTTCCCTCATGTATTGATACGATCAAGATCGACGGTGGCTGTATTGAGAAGCAACGCAGTCCATCCCGCTCAGTGAAGTGAAGCACTCACTGGCTTTTAGCATATCAGAAACACCCGCCCATTCCATCTATCCCTTTCACTCCATCAGGAGTCCCCATTCATAGCGACATTCGTTAAGTGTTGAAAAGAAAACAAATTTCGTCCATATGTCAAAACTCCGTTCGCAGTGACCATTTCGCGCTCTGCAATGATGGCCCTGTAGTCATTCCCCATAGATAGCCAATCGAATCCCATCGTGGGAATCTCGATTTCATTTGCGCCTCGAATGCGCCTTCAAAAACAATCGCTCACATGCAAAAGAATTCCCGAATTTCCCCATCGTCGCGCCACGCTAAAAGTTCGTAGAGAGCCAAAAAAAAATGATTGACAATTTTTTCGTTAGAACCAGGCCTTGATGAAAGGCGGAAGCAAGCGTCATTGCTGGTCCTCTTTCAATGCAGAGTGGCTCTTCCTCTTACCGACCTTCATTCCGCTGAGTCGACCCAATTTTTTCCACATGTTGTTGCTGTCACGACTGGTACGAGGACTGCCAACGGGTGATACAAGGTCACCTATAGGCGGGCTCGTGGGTGGTGTCATCGGGCTGTCGTTTGTAGGACTAGGCGTGCTGTCGTCGGTCATACCAGGGGCGCTTCCTGAGCCAGATGCGCTGATAGTCATCTCGGAAGTGCCAGAGGTCGCAGAGGCAAAAGGAGCAATGACGTTGGGATTTGACGGTGAAGGAGAAGGTGCAGAGGCCGTTGGTGAAAGACGCATACTGAACCTCGCCTTGTGTAGTGTTGTTGTTAGAGTTGAAGGTGCAGATTTGCGGTTCAGCATTGAGGGAGCAGAGTAGGTGTGTGCATATGGCTCAACTGCGGTCTGTGGTGGTGGAGAGCTGCGAATGTGACGTCCGTGACGCTTGAACGACTGGGGAGCGCTTCGCTCGCTCGAGTGGCTACCGCCTGACAAGCTGTCTGAGGAAGCATTGACGGGCAATGATGACACTGTGGGTGCCGCACTCTGTGGGTAGCAGCTATTGATAAAAGGCACCAGTACAGACTCCTCCATCAACTCGTAAATCTTAGCCACGGCAGGGTCCAGCTTCTCAGGTGTAGGAGGGAGGTCGCCAATTTCCAGATTGAGGATGGGATCTCTTACTTCCGAAGGCAGGTTGACTTCCCTAGAGCCGTTGGGCTGGATATACGCGTCAATCAGTCTGGTCCAGAGAAGCTGCACGTATTCCCTGTCCTTTGCTGGGGGTGCTTCCCCATCTTCCGCTTTTGATAGCATCTTTGCATAGTGTTTCTTGTACCGTCCTGCGTCCATGGTGAATTCCAGAGTTTCCAGGCAGTGGTTGTTGGAAAGATATGCCATAAAGGCTGCGAGCGTCCATGGTGAAGGGGATGTGTTGGCGAGGATTTCTCTCAGATTTGGTCGCCTAGGGCAGTAAGGTCCATGTGCCCCAGCAACCTTGGGTATAGCAACGCTCAAGGGTCGCGGCGGAGACGACTCGTCCGCCGACATTTCGTCTGCCTCGTCTGCTGACCAGCCGTCGGTCAAGGCAGAAGGTGGGTAGAGGGAGGAGCAACGGGAGGAGCTCGTCGATGATGATGTGAATTGGGAAGAAGGTTTTCGCGTAACCATAACGTTCCAGAAGGTGTTTTTGCAGGTGTTGCTCGAAGCAGCCTTGCGACGTTGGAGGTTAACTCCGACACGCACAGGAAGCTGTACTGAAGCCAGTTTGAAGTGAGGGAGACGGGCACGGTTGCCGTCTCACTTGTACGTCCGCCGTCAAACCGAGAGGTATTGCGCGGGTGGTGTTGGGAGTGGAATTCCTGTCGTCGTTGTATGACGTGAAGTGGGATGCGACCTTGCGTGCGGGTAGGGACAGAGGAGCTTGATGTTTGCTGGTGCGGCTCAAGTCCATGCAGGGTCGAAGTAGAAGAGTGGTGGGTAGTGTCGGCTGCTGGCAGGTGACAGTGCGCTCCCAACGGGAGGAATGGGTAGGACAACAGGCACAGGCACGGTGACTCAACGCGAAACGGCGAGTATGTGTGTGCGGGCTGGCGGGCAGCAGCAGAAACAGTAGTGGGAGGTGCGGCAAGGAAGTGCTTGTGTACGACTGACTGTGCTGGGAGTTGGGAGCCGGCTGGCGGGCAGCGACAGGGCAGGCAGGTAGTAGGGCAGTAGAGCACTGAGCAGCACTCGCAGGCAGGTGGCCGGTGCGCAAGAAACAGAGAATAGTCTGGCGTTGGGTGGGAAGGGCGGTTGCGGTAGGCGAATTAAGATTATGGCCGGAGCGTCGGTTGGTGGTGCAAGAGAGGCCGAGAATCAAAGCAGAAATGCAAGAGGGTCAGGATCGAGGGCCGATTGCGCCGTGTTGACGCGTGCTGGGCCGATGCAGGGTGCGAGGGCGGTGGAATGCGATCGCGGGACTTTGTCGGCGCGCAGGGCTGAGGTGAGGGAGGAGGTGGAGGAGGGTGTGTTAGGTGGTGGTGGTGGTGGATGGAGAGAAGTGGAGGAGAGGCGTCCAAGCAGTAGTATGTATGTAGGTAGCAGCAGTAGGTAGTAGGTAGGCACAGCAAGAAGGGACGGTGAGAGAGAAGCAACGCCCAGGCGCGCGGGAGAGCAGCAGAGAGGCAGATAGATAGAGGCAGATAGATAGCAGGCCCTAACTTCTGCTGCACTGCACTCTCCTCTCACTCCCTCTCTCTCTCTCTGATCAGCAACGGCAATAAGGTAGCACCGACAGCACTGTCGAGACAGCCAGCTTGCAAGGGTAGGGCGGGCAGACTGGCGCGCACGCAAAGGCAGAGCGATGCACCAGCTAGCAGCAACTAGACGCAAGATGCAACGAGCACCGCGCACCGGCGTGTTTAACTACCTCAGCCTCTAGTCAACGGCGTGAGCTGCGGAGACGACTGGCTGGCTGACTGGCTGGCTGGCTGGCGGCGGGAGGAAAGGCAAGGCAAATGTTGCAGTACAGTAGTGAGGTGTCGTCTCTTGCTGCTTCCAAACCGCCTTCCACAGCTCTTCCACTGCCAATCGCCACCAGCCCGCCAATCAGCAGCACCTCTGCGCACAAGCCATGAAACAACGAGCCGCCGCCGAAGACGCTAAGAAGCTCGCTAGAACCTCAAAGGGCTTAGCCACGCGCACGCGATCCACCAGCTTACGTTCAATTGGCTGCGCGGGATTCCATTCCTGCTTCGAGAAGCCATCATCAGCATCAGCCCACCTCGCCTGCTGCTGCTGTTCTGCCTCTGCGTGCAGCGAGCAAGAGCTTCTTTTTCCTCCCTTTCTTCCGCCGTCTCGTCTTTGTGCAAGAATGCGTGCATGCAGTCTCAATAACAATCGTGCTCACTCTCCCCGCCCTCCCATCTGCCGCGGCACTTTGTCTCGGGCGCCGTACGGGATGCCGAAGACGGCTTCGAGTCAAAATGCCATCGCCGATTGCCTGCCTCACGCACCGGCCGGCGCCCTACGCGGACAATCATAGTGACGCTCGTCCCCTTGTCTCGCGCGCACTAATTGGCTCCACCGGCTGCCGAGCACTCTCAAGCCACTCTCTGCCTGCAGGCACGCCCTGTTCACCTGGCCTGATGATGCCAGACCGCGATGCCTGCCTGCATGTGCCGCCCGCTGCGTGCGACGCACCATAATGGCTGCACGTGTCTTGTGAATCCCATTGAAACTGCCGTCTCACCGCTGTGGAAATCGCCTTCGATTGCCTCGTTATAGCCTGCCCCGGGCACGTGCTCGCTGCAGATTGCTGGAATGCCATCCATGACAAACCACTTCCAGCCCGTCAGCATCGCTAATCGCTTTGGGCTCACCGCACGCGAGTCCGACCCAAGCCCCCAGTCACGTCAGCGCGATATTATGATAGCTCTGACCGTCAGCAGACAAAGAGCCCCGCTCGCGAGACAAACTATGTAGAGTGCTAAATCCACTCCTGTATCTCAGGCCACCGCTCTAATGCATGGAAGTTTTCTAGAAGCCTTCCCACCGCAGCCTAGCACGTCCTAGTGCTTCCAGGAATCAGTCTTGTCCGCCCGTTCCCGCGCCGATCAGCAGAGCGCGCAACCGCACATCATCCAGATCGCACGCCGCAACAGATCTGTGAATTTTACGCGAACAAACCTGCTTGACCCCTTCGAATCCTTCACATCTCCCGGCGCACCCTTTTCGTCCTTTTCGACGCACGCTAAGCTTTCGAGGCTTTTTCTCTGCGCGCTTTCCCATCACAGAGCCGCACCATATTAACGTCTTGCCCATATTAATGTCCTGCATCGAGCGAAGCGTATTTCAAGAAACCCCCTTCACCCTGATCTAGCGTTGTCCCTCCACTTGCAAATCTCCTATCTGTCTTGCAAGTTGCAACATCGCAATCGAGATTCGGACCTTCTCAAGCCCCCACCGCGATCTCACCATCAACCTCGGACTGATCTCGACGCTGAAAGTTTCGGGCTCGCTGAGAACGCGTCGACTCGTGTGGTTTCGTATCGCAGCCTCAGTGGGCCCGAGACCTTGCGTACCGCCGCCTCCCCGGCATGTCCGGCAGTATTCTCGGGGCATCATTATCTCATCCATCCCCATCCCCAGACGGAATGTCATCATGTGCACAAGCGCGCGCTACCTCTCGCAAAATGCGTTGGCGTTATTGGTTTTCGTCCGTAGCGCCGGCATGTCACTGCGCTCTCCGTTCCTGAGGACTTTGCTCCGAACGCACGACATTGGTGTTTTTGCAAAGAGACTGGTCTTCGGAACGCGGAGCCATGGCGCGTTTGAGTTTGTGCATTCACTTATACATGCAAACATTAATTCTATCGGGACACAGGTACAAGGTAGGTCCATCCGCACTTCCTATCTCTAAACGGCTGCTTTGCTAGCACTGGCTTTTCAGCCTCGTGCGTCAAGCAAACGAGTCTGTTTGGCACTTGTTCCGTTTTAGGGGATTGCAAAACTGTACCATGAACGTAATATTTTCATACTACGCCATCTCCGTCACTGTCTGTTGGTCACGATTGCTACACAATTACTGTCATACGGGCACGGAGGCAAACCCGCCTGATGGATACCTTCTTTCTTGTAGAACCTTCTCCAGACTGTTGATGTCCACCAGTCTACCAGCCGCTTCAACTCTATCTGCCCTACTCAGCCGCGTATACCGCCTCCAGCGATCGCTGATGTTATCTAGCGAGAATGTCACCGCGTGAAGTCATATGAACTACTTGAAGTCCTCGATGGATCTGCAGAACGCGATCACTGCGGTTCGATGAACCTTTAGGCAGAAGTCGGGACAGCGTTCAGTTCTGCAGTTAGGCGCAGAACCGCTGGATCCGCACCTCTGCATCTAATCCACTTTCCCTCCTCTTCCTTCGCTCATCCGGGTCTCCTCGCGAGAACAACAACCGATGTGTGCCAAAATTTGTGATCTGTCGTCTCTCGCACATCCACCCTTCCTGTCTGTCTGCCAACCTCATCACGCCCAGCCGGAATCCTCGCCCGGTCACTCGAGGCTTGATTCCTCTTGTGTTCCCAATGGCCTGGTCTGCCCACTTCGCGGCGTGCGTGAATCAGTCCTAACACCGCTCGTAGGGCTCCACGACTCGACGAACGACAAGATTTCCAATGGCCGACCACGGCATCCTCGGGGCGAGCGCAATGACGCTTCCGCCCCATATCGTTGCGCCAGGTGGCCGTGGCTTCGTCGTTCTGGACCTCTGTAACCCATGTTGCTTCGCTCACAACCCTTGGTCTTTGCAGGGCTGTATAGCACGAAAAAGAAACTCCGTACTTCCGGAGTAGAAGAATCCGGAGAAAAGCTCTCACTCAAACGCTCTGAGTTCGTGTGGCTTGACGCGATGGCGCACTTTTGTGACCGCCGACCCGGCTGCGGCGAGCGCCTATAGTGGTTTTGTTTGGTTGTTTTCCGGTAACGGTTAGCGATGGGCTATGGGCTATGGATGTTCTGGATCTGCTTGGGGGGGCTTTCTGCGAACGATGACTACTTGCGCTGTCACTTCTCTCGTAACGCTTGCCCTACTTCTACCAGCCTGCTGGGAATATTTTTTCTGGGCAGACATGGTTATGAAGACGCAAGCGGAAGGTACATGCGGTAGGATCTGGTAAGGAAAAGGACCCTGGATATGTTCTCGCTTTATTTTCTATTGTATCTTTTCTTCGAACATGCCATGCCATGCAGATACATGAGTCGCAAACGCCGTTCTGGGCGCATGATCCCTTGCTCATCTGAATAAGATTGCCTACCTCGCCCAACTACATACTGCAAGGCGCGGTGTCAGCCTTGGAACAGAAAGACTGTTATTTCCGCCTTCTCGCCTGTTTGGCCTCGCAACGTTGTGCAACACAGGACCCTTTGGTCTAGGCCAGGCCGCCTCGCCTCGAGAAAGTTGAGATTTCCACTTCCAAGGGTCCTCGTGAATCCTTCGAAGTCCTTAGCAGTACTACTGCACTTTTTTTTATCGGCTTCAACGAATTTACGCGACTGCTTGCTTGCCGATTTCGGGACTGCCGATGGCATTGACAACCGGACTTGTTTTGGCGAGGATGGGTTGGCATTGATACTACGGGAGGATTTTCCTGGTGGTAGCTGGACTTTCTTGGACTTGCTTGCTTCGGGTTGTCATCCGTTTTTTCGCTTCGAACGAGGGCTGATGATGGGCTAGTTCACAGTAGCTCTACAGTTCGCAGGAACCCATGTCGTGGTTTGGAAATTACACGGTGGCGAGATGCATACAGGGTAGCATTTTTTTTCCGATGGGACGAGCTTGGTGAAGAAAAAGGTGATGGTGGATGCGAGAGGTTTTCGTTGTTCGCTGCATCTCAGGCCGAGAAGTACGAGGTGGCGATTTTGCTGATGGGTGCAACTGATGTGGTGGGTACGTGTGTAGCTGGACTCGGACGTCTCCCTTGATGGACCATGACACTGTGAAGGTATCGTGTCGTGTCTAAGTCGACGGCCTCGAGGTCAATACAATTTGTTAACGCAGTCAGCCTAACGTCGACATACTCCGGCTTGCTGGCACATCATATACGCATACGCACATTCGTCTGCGGCGACCGAGAGTCCCTATCATTCCTTAAAATGGCCAATGAATAGTCTAAGGGTGTTTTGAAAAGACCAAGGTCACGGTTTGAACTATTATCCAACGAAGGCGATGAAGCTGGACTTGCTGCCATCTCTGTTCAAATTATCCGACCTTGACGATCGTACTTCCGCCGGCAGTCTTGTTAGACAAGCCTTCTGAGACACCTCCCGGTGCTATAGCGACCAACCTTGTTTACCGAGAGTGACAATGTGGACAGCATTATTCACAAGCATGAATCTGGGTTTGATGTCCATCAATGATACCATGGCGCGTGTCACTGTGGATGCTTACATTCAGGATGATGAATCAAGTTGATATCTCGAATTCATGTCTGATCCAAGTTTGACCACACTGAACTGTTCTGTGATGGATGGCGCTGAGTCGACAAGCTGTATTTCCTTGATGTCAATCGAGAGATATCTCAGAAACGTACATAAAACTAGCGCTCGATCTTGTGCCATGAACAACAGGTCGGCTGGCCCAATGGCAAGGCGCTTGACTACGAATCAAGAGATTGCAGGTTCGATCCCTGCGTCGATCAATGATGTGAGCTCTTCATGAGCCCGAGTTGTTTGCTTTTTCTTGCGTGACATCTGATATCTTTTGCTGCTCTCAGTCTGCCTTGTAGTATCGATCTCCTTTGCGTCGCAGCGCATGAGTGGGTGGGGTTGCATTCGTGGGATCTGTAACGCAAATGTGCACGGTAAGTTGGCATTTCGTGTTCTTTCGGGGAGCTTCGTGTTGGCGCTTCCGAACCAAAGCGAAGAGGCGTAACACGGTTAGTAGATGATATATCACGTACACTAATGGCTTCACGTTAGATCAGGTTGCAATGCTGTAATTGCAATACTTCTGACGAGTTGTTTTTGAGACATGTACTCACCCCAACCCTGACCCTTATTGATGAAGCACCATCAATCAGAAACATCTGATACACGACGTACTTTGGATTAGAGCGAGTTTGTTTGCGCCTCATACCGTAGACTGCTGAGGCCTGATCAGTATGCGGGTGGCGGTTGTTATGATCGTCACCGATGGCGACATGTTGCAGAATGTTCGATACTGCGAAGCAGGCAGCCAATCTCCACTCCAACTTCACATCCTGCTCGACTTCATCTCGACGCACGCCGTCCCATCGTCAACATCTCGTATCACCACATCATTCATCTGTGAACGACCGCCAGGAAGACTCCGATACATACCGTGCCTGGGTACGATATACCTAAAAGGCCACCGAACGAATGCACCTTGTGGCCAGATCTCCCTCTCACTTATACCCCGGCCGAGGGGTCCTCCAGGTATCGTGGATTCAGAGATGCATTTACACCAGGGCTTAGTTACGTTGCCATTGGCGAGTACTACAGGAGCTGTCAGCCTGGAAAAAGGAAACCTCATATCCAAGTTCTCGCCAGCTTCGATCTTGCCACGACGACATGTTCCAGGTCCATTTTAGATCCAGTGTACCGAGTTCTTTCGCGCCTCAAGTCTGACCATTGGTTTCCAGCTTCTGATAGTACTGCGCTTTGCCGATACATCGATGCACCATACCAGCTCTGTGGCGCATACAACAGATGAGAGGAAACGTAGCTGACGGCTTCGCAGGGGCGGGAGTGCAGTGCAGAACACCTCGCCAGCTTCTGACCAGTCTCAACTCTCAAGCGATGATAGAGCACACTCACGGGCTCTCACTGAAGCCAGAAGAATGTTTCGCATCAGAAGAATGCTGTTTCTCGAGCCTTCACCGTCGTAGGCGGTGCCAATGCACTGGATTCTCAAGCTGGTGTTTGCGCAATACCTTTGATGTGTTCTGACGAAGGGACAGCATCAACCGGAGCTGCGCAATCTGCTCACGCAATGTTTGGTGACTATGAACTGCTGTATAGCTAGAAAGCTGTTCATTGTTTGTAAGGCTTAAGGTGAAGATGTGCTCATATTGGTGTTACAGAGGTGACGTGGTATTGGTTACTGAGTGAAGTGAAGGACGCTTTGAGAAGTTTGTGGTATCAGTACAAACTCCCTCATACAAAGACGCAGGCTATAAGAGTCTGACGAGTGGCTTCCTCCCAATCCGGCACACTAACACAACAGATATATACGACGCATGCAGTCACTGTCAAGTGTGCCAGTAACATATGCTCATCCACATGCAAGGGGCGTAGGCGCATGCAGTGAAGGCAAGCCTCGGCGACGTCGACCTTTACGCTATTATGCGGCGCTGCCACGCGACCTGCTACTTCACTTTGCATCCATCAACGGCCGCGCCGCTCTGACCCTTCGGCACGAGCCAGACACTACGACAAAAGTCAGCTTTCTCGACGCCTATATACATTCTTCCACCACACCAATTACACCCAGAGACAACAATCCCACCATGAACTATACCACAGACCTCGACAACACCGATCCCTCTACACAGATGCCATCCTCGGGCGACGGCCAGGAACATATTCAACCTGTAAAAAGTGATTCAGCAAAGCAGCCAGAGCCTTCTGCTGGCGACCACACGCGTCTCGACATTGAAGACGAAACCCTTCCTGCAATCCAGATACCACCTTCCGAGGCCGACCGAGCAGGCATCGAGCATGTTGACACCACCTATCCCAAGGTCTCACTACCAGGAGCATTTCCCGAGGCCGACAGTGAAGATTTGTCCCAGGAGTTGAAGAGCGGCGGCCTTACGAAAGACCAGATCAACCAAATTATCGAAGGCCTCGTGAAGTCATCACCTTTCAGGACCTCCGTCATGATTAAGGCGATCGAAACGTTTTCTCTACCCATGACTGCACCATCTTCAACACCCAACCTCGATGCTCTTGCGAAGAAACTCCTCAATGACAAGCTCTTCACTACCCCTCCACCACAAGAAGTGAAGATGCCAGGTGCTCCTCGCCCAAACAAACCAAGCGGCACATCGCCCGAACCCAGAAAGCGAAAGGAAGGGAGCTCACAGCCTGTGTCAGGCCTCGATTTGCGTGTCGATAGACTCGAAACTGACATGCGAGGTTTCAACAAATTCCTCCAATTCATCACCCAGAAGCGCAAGGCGCAGCAGCCGCAGCTATCCTCAACATTCATTCAACAGTCCATGCCGCAGCCATTCCCAAACTTGACCCAACAACCCAATCCGCAGCCATTCCCAGCTTCGAGGCAACAGCCCATGCCGCAACCACCCTCAGATCCAGATCCAGATCCAGCATCAGACACCGGTTGCTGCCGCCTCCTCAGCCTCCCCGGCGAACTCCGCAACCGCATCTACCGCTACGCCCTGCACAGCGACCGCAACATCGAAATCGACAAGGCCCGCTGGTCAATCCACCAACCGCCCCTCCTCAAAACCTGCAAGCAAATCCGCGCTGAAGCCCTGCGCATCTTCTACACCGAGAACAAACTCTCCACCAACATCCACGACTGGGACCCCGTCGTCAAGTACCGCTTCCAGCAACTCATGGCTTCCCACGCCATCCGCCCGCAGAACCTGCACCACTACTTCACCGGCGGGCCGAACTGGAAGAACTTGATGGACTGGCTGCAGGCGGTGCATCAGGGGCGCATCGGCGCGATCTCGGACGCGGTGGGCAAGCAGAGGCCGATTGAGAGGAAGCTAGTTGGTCTCATGTTCAAAATTGTGCGTAAGGCGACGGGGGTGTCGGCGTGGTCGCACGTGGAGGATTTGTTGGTGGCGCATAGGGAGTTGTTGGGGATGAATGATGATACGTGGTTGATTGACCCGGTGGAGCCGAAGGATCCGAAGGACCTGAAGGACGCGGCTAAGGACGGGGTGGATGCTGCTGCGGCAGCTTGAATATGCTTGAAGCAGATCGGCGGAGAAGATGTCGTGATTGTGATTGTGAGTTTTCTTTTGTTGTTGTTGTTGTTGTTGTTGTTGTCTTTTGCTGGCTGGAAGCTGTTTTTAAACGGTTCGGCTGGGTGTCTTCGGAACCTTTGGGTTGAGGCTAAAAGGTTCTTTCTTTTGGACCAGGCTGTGTATGTTTTGATCTCTCTTTTTTTTTTCTCCTTGGTCAAGTGGAATTTTTTGGTTTTATCGAGTGGTGGTTCGTACAGATAGACAGACGGCCATGCCTTCTCCCGATCGGGCTTCGACGACATCGTCGTCTACTTGGACGAAGGCGATTGGCGAAAGCGAGTTAGCATGTTAACATAGAGTACATGTACCACTACACTAGAAAATGAAGTCGTAGAAAGAACATCTCTTTGGAAGCGTGTGAGCTTTTGCACAATTTTCTTGTCACTCTCGTAGAGATACCCAAAGTCTCCAAAATCTTCGTGACGGAGAGAAGAAGCAAATGACTGGAGAAACAAACACTTTCAGTCCCGGTAGATGGCTCGGATGGTGCTCTTTGGACTGAACGGCAGAGGATTACCCTTGATTGTGGCATTTGTGCTCGAACAGGGACCGAAGAACGGACGGTTGACACGCATTGAATCGCTCGATGACCAACTTAGGGTGAACTTTGATATTTCCCAAGACTTCGTCGGCATAGACATCTTTCGGAAAAGAATTCATATACAAGTAACTACTTTTCAAGGCATGACTGACGCCTAAGGGGGTATGTAAATGTAAAACAAACAACACGCATCAATGACAGCAGACGGGCACTGTTAATTCCCCATCCATATCCATATCCGTACCACAGTCCTGTTGATCCCTTCCCTGCTTCCCTTCCCTCCCTCTTCCCCGCACCATACCCCTGTCGATAAATTTAGGTCAGATTCACCGTTGGTCGCTCTGCACAAAAAAAAAAGAGGAAACAAGAGAGCTCAAACGCTCAGCGACGCCCTTGCTCTCTAATGCCGCGTCTGGCACGCATGTCACGCAAGCTGCGCTCGTTTTCCAGCATCAATTGCTTATCACTGACGAGATCTTCGTCACTTAGCACACTGCCGACGCTGCCGCTGTTGGTGGTGAAAGCGGTGAGCTCACGCGAGTGGCGTTTCTGTCCGGGGCTGTCAGATCGTGAGAGCTGTTTGATGACTCGGCAGGGGTTGCCGGCGGCGACGGTGTAGGCTGGGATGTTCTGGGATTGATGTTAGTTGGAATACTTTAGTGTTGTTTGATCGAGGCGGTTGGACATACTCTTGTGACGACTGAACCGGCGGCGACCGAGGCGCCTTTGCCGATAACGCGATGGGGCATGATGATCGTTCCTGCGCCGATGTGGACTTCATCTTCGACGATGATGGCGCCGGCGGTGAGTTCAGACTGGCTGCCTTTGCGTTGGACTGGCTCGTCGGTGCCGCAAAAAATAACATTTTTGCCTATGTGAACACGGCTGCCGATGGCGATGTCGGCGGCATCTTCTATAGTACAGTTGGCGCCGATGAATGTATCGTCGCCGATGTGGATGTTGTAGCCGTAGTCGCAAGTGAACGGACAGACAACGATGACTTGCGAGCCGATACTACCCGGACGGGTGAGAGAGGCTGATTTCTCCCGGTATTGGTAGTTTCGGTCATCTCTCTGGTATGGATCCAGAATTGCTTTAAACAGGCGTCCTTTCTCTTCGTCGCTCGTTGCCGGACCGGGCTGGTGCGCGGCATTCCAGCGCTCGACGGCGGCCTTACAAGACCGCCGATCGTCGAGGAGCTCCCCATCGATGTGGGCTTTATATGGTTCGCCGATCAACATTTTGTATTTTTCAGATACCTCACTGCTTGGCATGGGAGCGAAAGGTGGACCGCGGGACGAATGGCCGCTGACACTTTCGCGTGAGATCAAGTTTGGGACAGCGCCGGGGAGATGTGGGCGGTAGGGGTCATGTCTCCATGAGTCGCTTGGTGGTCGAGGTTCAAAATATGAGATTGGCTGGGTGTAGTCCGCTGGCGGAGGAGGATTGTTGGGACCATATGGGCTATCCGGCTCCCGATATTGCCAGGATGGTCGCCAAGGTTCACGGGCTTGAGGATGCCGAATATCAGTTGAACCTGGTACTGTAGGAGGCAGGCGATGATAAGGTTCCTGTGTCGTTGGAGTTGGCGGTATGCGACCCCAATGATCATAACGAGGACCATCTGACGAGAGTGGAAGGGGTGATTGTAGGGGCGGCGCATCTTGGATCTTTGATTGCAGAGGCACCTGGGCGCGACCATTGGCGTTGAGACTCTTTTGAGTTTCAATAGGCTTTGGGCCATAGCCAGTGCAAGTGAATCCGCCGCGGTGACAATTCTGGCATTCAGGCTTGGCTTCATCGCACTTTTTCTTCCGGGTCCTGCATGTATGGCATCCAGTCTTGGTCCGGTTGCTGAAGTTGCGCTTGCGCTTGCTATGTGGATCACTGGGATCAGCTCCAGGACTATAAGCATCCACGGGCGACTCTTCCCGGCGTGTGGCTGCTGGCGCGGGCTGCACAGGCTTTGCAGGCTGTGATGTCGAAGCACCATTCATTGGAGTTTGGTTGCTGACATCCTGGAGGTGGGTTGCCAACGACTCTGCAAGGTGTGCCTCGGTCTCCGGTCGGACCTGGGGTGGTGCCGATCGCTGGTTGCGAGTTGGAACTGGTGAGCGCTCTCTAGAACACCGGTCGCTGTTGGTCGTCAGTAATGAGCTTTCCCCTGGACCAAGTCAATAATTACCGTGTGTTCTCAATCGATACATGTGTGGTCAACAGACTCAACGTCGGCCCGCTAGGGTTATGTGAGTGAAAGCTGTTTCGAGAATCCGTCATGCGCCTTTTGGGCGACAATGCTACAGCTGATGTAGGGCTTTCCCGATGTGAGTTCTCGATATTGTCAGTCATCAATCGTTTCCTCTTGGCAGTCTCCGGGCTGAGTTTGATGGCAGGATCCGGGCATAATACAGAGTCATTCCTTGTAGAAGTCTGTCTCGATGGCTGGATATCCATCCTGTTCGGTTCCGCGAATGTTCCATTGACGTTGGACCTGAGATGCGGCTCGTTCGACGGGTCCATCAAGGCTTCAGAAGACACAGCAGTTTGTCTTGGATCCATTCCGTTGACAGCAGTAAACCCCTGGGCAGGCATAGCCTTTTCGATAGAATATCGACGTCCAGATGAACGCTCATGATCTGCTGGTGATCGATTCAGCAGCTCGACCATAGACCGCATCGGGTCGTTGCAGAGTGTTGAACGTCAAGAACGGTCGGTTGACCTCCTTTGCTTTGGCAGAGACCTCTTCTCAACGCTATAATGGATCGTTTGAGTGAAAAAGCGGCAGACTCCTCAGGGAGGAAGGACGCTTGGGTTGCGGCTGTAGTGCTCAAAGTGTTTGGTGGAGCTGTGCATGGGTGGCGCCTAAGGGTCGGCTATATTAGACGCTGGGCGGCTGACTATGGAGGGAAGCGACGTTCAGGCGAACGTAAGCTTGCAGGACAAGTGGGAAGTGTAAGCAAGAATATGGCGCAACTGCGCGCAGGAGTCGCGGAGGGTCTGATATCTAGGCAGTGCGGCTAGGAAGGCCAGAGAGAGTTTGGTAGAGCGCCGATCACGGGTCGGGGCAGAAACGGCAGCGTTGCGATTGCGTGGGGAGAGAGTTCCGGGCAGGGTCTGCAGATCGACGGTCGAAGTAGTGAAGTAGTGAAGAGCAGATGGCGGCGTAAGTAGCTGCGCATGGGGCTCCAGGAGGTGGACAGACTTGGAGGGTGGAGTCTGGGAGGCAAGTGTGTGTGGTCACGATTGCGCATACAAGACGAGCGGCGCGTCGAGGGTAGATGGTGTGCCATGGAACTGGCCCGGCCAGCTGCAGCAGAGAGGCTCGATGGATTGCAAAGCACAAGCGCCTGGCCGTCGTCTGCGCGCCTGTCGCGCTATGCCTGCATCCCAGGCGTCGTCACGCACCACCCCTGCCTGGCTGTGGGCTGTGGCCGTTCCGTCCTCCACCGGCCACGAGTTGGGGACCCTCTGTGCCTTCACCCGCGCGCGGTGGGCTGGTCCGTGGCAGTCCAAGGAGGGAGATCCACTTCAGTAGTGGTCGTTAGCCTGGACGAGGCCGTGCAGTGCAGTAGTTAGTCGAGTATGTAAGGTGGTGAAGTGACGAGCTGTCAGCCCAACGCGGCACCACAGCCACTCGAGGCAGGCCGTGAGCCACTCTCGATCACTCAGCCAAACGACGGGGACAGAGCCGGCGGGCATCGGCGCGGTTGAGGGTGGTGGTGAGGAGAGGGTTGTGGCGCTGCTTTGGGCCAATGGTGGATGGCATGTAGACAGAGGCACCTTGCATTGCCGTGCTGGCCGGGAGGTGCTATCTGATTTGGGTCTGGCGTGACAGTGGGCGATGCAGCAAACTAACGGGCAGCGCGCCTGTTCGTGACGGAGGGCGCAAGCAGGGCGTGTGCATCTCGATTGCGGTGCTCGCGTGTGCCAACTAGTGCGTGCGCCATACCTGCTAGTGGAGTAGAGCAGGCTCCTACCGTCACGGTCCAGCACATCACTTGCTTGCGGCGAGAGCGCTTCGTGCCGGCCGAGAGGGCCTGATACTTGATAGTGTATGTTCATGATAGCGGTCAGGCTGCCCAGCTAGAGGTGATCATCCCCCACGAATGATCCAACCAGGCCAGCAGCCGTTTACTCGTTAGCAGTGAGCAGTGTACAGGATGTATGATAGATGCATGCACGAGTCAAAGCATGTCTCACGGGGGGAAGTATCGGGCGGGCCGGCGACGCAGAACAGCAGACTGCAGGGGACACAGACGCGACTCAGGCGTGGGAGTGGGACATCCGGAAGAGGCCATATCAAGACTCAGCAAGAGACTGCAAGAGGAGAAACAACACAGTTCGCCTTCAACACTCCAGACCAGGAGGCGACCTGTGCGGCTGGTAGGCGTGGGAGGAATCGGCGCGTTCAGCTGGCGATCGTCCAGTCTTGTCAATAGCGACACTATTACATTACCACCACCACTTGCCCGCAAGCGAAGTGATGCGCGAGGATTGATTGATCGGCGAGGGTTCGCGGCGAAATGGCCTTTCCTTTCCATCTCCGCATGCCGAACCTCACACTGTATGCGTGCATGCATCCTAGCACACTACCACTTGCGCGCGCGCTTCTCCTCATCATCCTTCTGCACCCTAATCCTATCGCGCGCGCTTGGACGCCATATCGCAGGAGACAGAGTGATATAGCGTGGCCGTTAAGGTTGCATTCGTCTCGTCCCGCGCCTTCCCCTTCTCGCCGCCTGCCCGTCCGCGCCTGCCTCCCACCCTGCGTTCTGCCCATGTCTCGCTCAACTTCTCGAGCTTCTCAACAACCCATACAGTGACACCCCCATTATCGCCGCAACTAAGGGCAATCTGCACTGCTCATCTCTTGATAAGGCGCGTCGCATACTCTGTCACCAAACTTACCACTCCCTCGGCACCGTCCAACCATGGTGGCCAGTATCGAACTCGACCAAACTCAGGCGGCGCGGCCTGCCGGAAGGCCCATGCCGGTCAACGGCTGCCATCAAGCGAATCTGACTTCGCTTACAAGACGAATAACCTTCCGTTGTACGCTGGAATGATTCCCAAGCGCTTTCCTCATCCGTCCTCCCCAATAGCCAAAGCTCACAGACTTCATGTCCCGATATGCGACTCACGAGAGATGTACTGTATCGCGGCTCAGACATCCCGAGTCATCCATGGTACTTTCCACACCTCAACAATGCCATCTTCGACCCCTGCTCACCTCACCCTGTCCTTTCATACATGACTACTGCACGAAGACGCGGCAGATGCCCCGGGAAGTCCCTTCGGAAACCGACAGAGTGGTATGGGTACGGGAGCTTCGCCTCGCTTTTAGTGCTGTAACACCAATTCACGACAAGCAAGGGTTTCTCGCGCTATCTACGACATCGGACTTGAGCCCGACGGTTATACGCCTTGCACTGCCAAACACGACTTGGAGATCTCTTTTGACGTGCCGAAGCAAACTGCGTACTGTACTCCCATCTCCGGTGCAGACGTGACCTTCGACTTGCACTTGTGCTTCCCTCACCCATTCATGACCGCAAACATTCGATTGCATTGAGATCAATGATCAAGTCTCTTCCTCGCCCTGGTACGAGCAACACGCATCATTAGTCCGCCATCCACTCGGGATCAGAGCGATCACATTCTCCGCGTCCACAGATTTGGGTCTCTGGAAAGCGTGGTGGCTCCTCCTAACAACAAGCCGTGTAACGTTCGGAATGTACGTCTCATGGTCTGGATCCAAGGCATCGAACATCGCGTCCCACGGGTACGTTATCATTGATCATGCCAAGTGCAATCGCCTGTGTTGTCTGCTTACTGCACATTGCCAGTTGAACGCATTGACTCAAGTGTGAAGGTGAGTTATGCGACACATCACTCACGACATCCGACCAAGCTTGTGAGTCTGCATCGCATCTACCGCGGACTACCCATGGCAAGCTTGATTTGTGTTCAACTCGGCTCAATGAGCCATGATTGCAGTCGTGGGATTGTGCCACAAGACAACTGGTCCTGAAACTGTCTGTGTCATACAACCATTGCACTGTCAATTCACTTCGCGAAACGAAAAACCTGTGGCCCAGGCAAGCCTCTACGAAGACAAACTCGCCTGACTCTCTCGACTATACACGGTCAATCAACACCCCGAAATATTGTTATGGCATCACCGCTCACAAAGCCTCTTCATCCTCGCGACGCTAAGGCCAAGAAATTGACAGAGACGGCATATGCAGCCTCTTCCGAGCTGGGTCCGCTCTGTCGTTACACGACCGCGCAAGTCTTTACCAATCCACTGTCCTGGACTTTCCCAGGTACCGACACATGCAGCAACGGTGAACCCCCCGCACGTTGTGCTACATTGTGGCTGCAGCGACGCTCGATCTGTCCAATGCAAGAGGGCTGTTCAAGCGATTGGATTCGATTGCGCTTCAGCGTGGACGGATGTAACGCATCTTGTATTGCCAGGCGTGTCAGAGGCGACTCCCCGAGCATGGTTGCAGTCGGTACAACATATATGAGGCGCGGTATTTCGGAAGACGAGCACGGCATCCGCCAGCTTGAGACCATACGCTGGTAGCATGCAACAGCATTTCGCAGGCATCAATGCACTTTTTTGTTTCGACCTGGCCAGCCCACGGGAAGTGTCATCGGCGCGATCTGCACCTGAACGCCCACCGATCTACACCACATGCCAACCGCCTCTCTCAAGAGCCCAACCCACCGCACCGGACCGCCCGGGCCATTGTCACGGGTGCATTCATCCATGTCGACGGATAAATTACTGTGCGAAATCGGGCTGAGTTACAACGCGCGTCAAGAACCTGCAAGTCCTGCATGCGCCTCCATAAGCGCAGCTCGCGCTTAGGGCAGGGCGCGGGAAGCGCTTCGCGATCATCACACAGTGGAACGGCTGTCTGCAGCAGCGAGTGGAAATGTTTGCCTTGTTTCTCGTATGCTGTGGAAGAGCATGTTTTGCCCTCTTTGCGCCGCCTGTCCCTTCTGGCCCTCGATCTTCCGGAGACTGGTGGTCGGAGGCGAGCGATTCTCATTGGCACGGAGAATGAGAAGGCGTTTTCGACTCGCTTTCATGCGAGTGTTGTTGAGATGCACGATGGCAGCTTTCTTTGCGCGATCGAGATGCCTCCCTGTCTGCCTGTTGTCGTCGGGCTTTGTGGTACCACAGTACACGTTTGTGGGAAGTCACGGCAACGGCTTTGCAGCCGTTTGGATGCTTGATTTCATGCGTGTATGCCTGCGGCGATAGATTGATGTGTTGGTCTGTTGGTGGCGTGCTCGTCGCCTTGTGTGATGTCTGTGTAACGTGATGTTGGTGGTGCGAGTCTTTCGACGTCGAAGAACTTTTGTAGGCCGGTGGTGTGAGTGAGGTGAAAAGTATTACGTGAAGCTGATGACTGGCCTGGGGTGCCATGACATTTTGCATTGGTCTTGATGTGACTTTGGTAGCAACTGGCGTGGACCAACAACAATAACCATCGATGGACTCATCTTGAATATTTGATCGCTTCCAGATTTCCTTCAGAACAATCCAGGCAAAAAGTGGCGCGTGGCGCTCACCATCATCTGATACGCTGATCAGATTGTGCACTTGGAACATGTACTCTACTGCCCAGCACTACCAAGAAGAAAGAATAATCACATACTCATGATTACAATAAGACCTACGAAAAAAAAAGAATAAAACATTCCTAGTAATCCCCATCCATCCATACTACTGCCTCAACTCCTCTCCAATCGAGCTCAAATAAGCACACCTCTCCCGCTGCGCATCTGGCACGCTCTCCATCCTCGTCTCATTCCTCCTAAAGAGCAAACTCCTAAACTCATTCTCCTCCGTCCACGCATCCCACACCGGCGTGCCCTGCTTCCGGAACACATTCGGATCTTTCGCGCGGATGAAACTCGTCCAGTAGCCCTGCACAACAGGAACCACAGCGGCATTTGTGCCGTTCTTGAGATAGCTCTTGGGAGCTCCGGGGATGTACTCGGGCCCCCAGATGGCGTTCAGCTCGACGGTGTGCGTGACGCCGAGCCCGGAGGCTTCGGCGGGGGGGTCTTGCACGTCCCAGTGGTAGTTCCAGGCGGGGATGTTGAGGCGCGCGTACACTTCGTTGATGAAGAAGCCCGGGCAGTTGTAGCGGATTTCGCCGTAGGCGGTGGCGGCTTGGCGCCAGAAGCGGCCGGAGTCCGGGAATTGGGGGTAGTCTTCGACGGGGTAGTAGGCGTGGATTTGGCGGAGTTGGGACGGGGTGATGAAGGGGAATTGGTTTTTGATGAAGGTGTCGGAGGCGGCGTAGGAGTCTGTGCTGTTGGGGGTGAAGACGGTGCCTTCGTTGGTGGTGTCGCCGTAGATTGCTGGGAGTTGGACGAAGTTGCCGTTGGCGTAGGCTGGGTAGGTGTATTCTTGGATGAAGTCGTAGTCGAGGGTTGGCGCGTACATGTAGAGGGCTGGGCCTTGGGCGCCGGGGAAGGGCGTGTTGAAGTTGACGGCTTGGATTTGGTCGGCGGTGAGGGAGCGGAGGCAGGCGAGGGTGTCGTCGGCATCGACGCATTCGGTGCGGATGACGAGGTTGTCGTACATGAACTGGCTCTCGGAGACGTCGTTGATGGTGGCGAAAGACTGCGATTCGGCGGCACTGGCGTGGAAGAGCCCGTCGTCTCGGCCGCCGTACGCGGTCAGCTGGAGGTTGATGCTTGCTGCACCTGCACTGTCGCCTGAAAGGACTACATGGCAGTTGTCACCGCCGAACTCCTCGATGTGCTGCTGCACCCATTCGAGTGCCTTGCGCTGATCCTTGAGACCATTGTTGATGCTGCCGCCTTCGAGGACTTCTTGGCTTGCAAGGAAACCATAAGGTCCCACGCGGTAGTTGTGGGTGACAACGATCATGTTCAACTGACTGGCCAGCACAAGCCCGGTACCATTGAAGTTGGAATTGGCGTTTGAGTTGAATCCACCACCCTGGAGGAAGAACATCACGGGCAGCTTCGACCCTTTGGTGGCATTGCTCGGTGCATAAATGTCCATGAACAAGCAATCCTCATTGTTCTTCGCCGTGGAAGGCGAGGCCACGGCGCCTGATGACGGCGTGCTCAGACAAACCGCGCCGTGAGTATCTGCTTCCACGGTTCCATTTACAGGAAGAGGATCCTGAGGTGCGGCGAATCGAAGGTCTCCAAGAGGCGGTGCGGCATAGCGGATCCCAAGCCATTGTGTAACGCCGCTTGAAAGAGCAACACCATTGTACGAAGCATATCCCAGGTGTCTAGTCGTATCAGTAGCGGATGCAAGCTGGGATAGCGCAGCCAACGCTGCGGGATAGACTGTCTTCATGTTTGGGATGCCCGCTGTATGAGTAGAACGTAACGAAGAAAACAGAGCAAGAGGCGGGAACGACAAAGGACCCTCAAGCTCACCTAAGACATAGGCCTAACGTTCTTATAAGAGTACATTAGACATCATATCAAAGTCAAGGGCGCCCTGCCTCCCAACGGCAGTTGCGGCAGATTACACTTGCCCCAGCACAGACGATGAACATCGTCCCGGCTCTGGTGTGCCGTTCGAACATCCACCAGCGCTGGCGGTGCACGCCATGTGACGACTCAGAGGCCGATGTTTTGACGTTGAGAAGATCTTGGAGGAAGCGTAGTGCGAGCGATGCGTGGCAGGTGACAGGGATCATGTCCGTTCGCATGGTCTGGTGGCCGGGGATGGCAGGGGAAAGTAAAATGACCATGCGGACGACCGCCGAAAAGCGGGGAGGGAAATATGGGCACGGGATCTGATTATGGGGTCACCATGGGGTTTAGTTGTTGACACTGCGTCATTGTATCGTTGAGACTACATGTTGTCAAGCGGATCTTCAGTACCTAGGTATTCACCAAGCGGGTGGCGGTGAGCTGGTGATGTTGTTGAAGGATCTCACGTCAAAAGTAAACACCTAGCGTTGTCTTGTTGTGATTTCCATCGCTTCCAAAACGCGTGCCAAGTTCGACTTAACAGAACATCCCGGCACATCTTCATAAACAAGAAGTAGTCTAGAACTCTATCTGACTCGAGAGGTGCGGAGAAATAAAAACAAATCGCTCAATCACTGCCATTCTGCTCTATAGCGTCAAAACAAACTCCTTGCTAAAAACGCCCGCATCGAACATCGTAGAAAAAATAAAAAGAATCGCGTGGAGAAGCAGATGCCGACCGCCTAAGCCAGAGTTTCGGTGGCGCTGGGGGTATCGTCATTACTCTTCTAGTTGGTATTCCAGAGTGTGATCTTCGCTGCATTCGTTGCAGTAGAAGCGGCTGATGCCTGCAAAGTTTACGGCTTGCTTCTCGCACATGTCGTTGGACCAGCCGTCGACAGAGTAGCCCGAGAAGATTCGATTGCTGCAGAACTCGACGCTGTCCGAGATCATGTAGTAGTCGCACCCGCAGTAGTATTGGATGTAAGTGTACCCGCACATGTTGATGGTCCGCGGAGGGGTTGTGGCTGGGTGTTGTGAACTGTTGTCGGTGGCTGGACACGAGCGATGCCTGCGTGTGTGGGAAAGACTGTGTCCAATTGTCAGCACGTGTCTCTAGTACTCCATATTGTAGTAAACTCTATGAGTACTTACGATCTACTTTGCTTGGTCCTTGAGCCTGATAGATTTAACGAACGTGGATTTGGGTGGGCTGGTATGGCTCGACTCAACACAGACAGACAGCGAGCTTATATACATTTACAATCACTGTGACTCTGACAAGATAACATTGTTGGGGCTTTCCTATTGCAGCACTAAGCATACCGCTCGGGGTTGAAACAACGACTTCACCGCTCGCGCTGACCATACACAGCGAAGTATTCGCCTTCTACCATGGCGCTGTGCGACCGCACAATTCTCGGCGCATGCGATACAGTAATATCGGCCTCGAGTCTGTCGTGTTCGCATTACTCGCCGGCGATAAGCAACATGGTGCGACGCAGATCCTGTTGGTCAGATGGCAGATGCCACCAATCTTCGTGGAGACTCAGGAAGTATAAGGGTGTTTCCGCGCCCATGAACCAGCAAGGTTGGAAGTCGGGGGGTTTGCGAAGCCCTGCAGAAGGAAAGGTTGATGGAACCCGAGTTGAACCTAGATCTTTCATGCAGGGACTGATAAGGCCGTGGACCCTTTTGCATGTATGTGATAACACTTATGCCTTGGGTCGTGCAGTTGGGACCGCTCTCGTAAGATGGAATAGTCGGCATCGTTGGAGTCTGTGCAGTCGGCGCAGAGCCATTGAGATGCTTTCCTGTGATGCTCAAGTCTGCTGTGTGTTTTTTGTGCTGTACCACTGGTCGTGTTGCATCTGCTGTGACGAAGCTTACTGAGAGATAAGGACTTTTGCTCTCGCTGGAAGCAAGTATGCACAAGTACGTTCTTGAGTTTTCTGAACCGCGACGAGCATTGAATCCAGGTTTCATTGTACACATTATGTTACCTGTAGATGTAAGTTGCACACCAGATCAATGGCAGATGCATGTAGCATGCGTGCCAGCATTTTTCTTTTAGGGTAACGAGGGTTAGGGCAAGATTTCGAAATCGCGCTTTTCGAGCCGTTCACAACGCGTCTGTCCAAGGCATTTCCTACTTCCTGCTCTTTACACGCAAGAGATAACGATGATACCATTTTGAAACAAATCAAAGACATCTAAATGATCCTTCTAAACGCCAGTATCCTAGTGTGTCTCTCGCTCCATAGGAGACTGCGATCTTGAGCCATTCACGCCACCTGGCAACCCGTCTCAGCTGATGCCTCCGATTGACCTCGATTCACTTGACCTCGATCCGACGGAGGATGTCACCGCATACACCTTGTGGTCCAAGAAGCGTAAGGCCCAAGACCCATTGACTGATGAGGTTCGCCGTGAGAAAGCGCCTGCAAACGGCCAGCAAACGCCGCATCTCAAAAACACAATTGGTAAGCTCATGTTCACAATGATTGTCCCCGAACGAGTCGCACAATGAAGGCGTCATAGAGATAGTCTCCATGCACTCTATGCTAATAGTCCTACGTTGCAGCGAACAGATATGCGGCCGCTCAGAAGGAGAGGCTATCTACCTCAGGCGCCCAACGCAGCGGCGAAGATCGCCAAGCATTCATGGTCGAACAGTCATTATCTTCACTCCTTGAGATCTTGTCCAGCAGTAGTGTTGGGATGAATGCTCTGACCTCTCAGGTGGCAACATTTGGTGTACTGCAGAACGCCCATGCTTGTGCGACGACTGGAGACGAGCTTGGCTTCGAATACGTCCGCATGTTCATTGCTCGATTGGCCCAGCAGACTTCTGACCAGGCGAAAGTTGCGAAGGTGACCGAAGTGCTCCACAAGAAGCTACAGGATCAGGTTATGCGCGCATTCGCTCAGGCCCAGTCACTGAGCAATTTGCTCCCCTCAAAAACTCCGCTATCCGATGGCAAGATTGCGAGCGACAAGCAGTCGAAAGTCCCTGCTCAACGACCAACAGTGGTGAAACCGATAAATGTATCAAACGTGTCGGTCAGAACCCCCAGCGATACGAGGCCTATCCAGCCAGCGCCGTACAAGGATGTCCCGATGCAAACCACACCTGTCAACATGACTGCGGTCAAAGCTTCAAGCTTAGGATCCTCGAATTCACGACAGCCCAAGGACATTAAGTTTGAAGAAAACGTGAGGGACAAGAGCGTGGTCCAGAATGACCGTGTGCTTGTCTCTCGTGTTCCTCCCAGTGATACTGTCGAGAAGCCAAATGTCCCACATGTAAGACCACACCATCACGTGTATCCCTGCACGAGCTCGGATGGCGTGGCCGAGAAGAATGCTGCGATCTCAGCAGACATCAGGAACTACAGCGAACCTGGAGAGGACCTCGATTGGACCAAAGTCTCGGATCCGGCTGAACGTAAGCGACTACAAGGCATCGTTGGTGGCCGCAAGTATCGCGAGCGTCAACTTGCTGCCCAGGGTAAGGGCGGCAGTGGTGGTAATTATCCTGGCGCTGCGGGCGAAGGCAGTACGCTCAGCGCAGGTTACGGACCCCAACGACCTTACGGCTACTCGAAGACGAAATCGAAATCGCCACAGCCACTCCCAACGAACGTGATTCCTGCAAAGTCGAGAGACCATTCCACAAGCACACCAAGCACCCTGCTCCACAAGGCACTGGGCATGCACCCCGGATCATCCGCAACTTCTTTGGCAGACGATAATGTACCTCGTCGCAGCCTGTCTAGCGCCGATAACGGCCGGGATCCTGTGATATATCATAGCTTAGAACATCAAACAGGAGAATATTGGAATCGTGGTCGCCTGACCAATTCCATCGAATGTCCAGGAAGTGCAGCGCCTGGAGAATCATCCACGTTGGTGATCTCCGACGATGATCAGGAGTTGCAAGGGAAGAGCGCCAATCAAGGAGGCTACGAAGACTCTTCAAGTCTCTCGTGGAAAGTGTGACACCGCAGGGCTCTCGAAACAAACACGAGCGGAACTCTACCGGCTTTACTGATGACGGTCACCAACAGAGCTTAATCCACATAACTCAGCGCTCGTATACGACCCAAACGATGACTACGAAGAAGGAGAAGACGAACGATGTACCTGGGTGCCCAATCCAGGCGATGCCGCTTGCTTCCAGCTCGACAAACCACTGAAGACCGCCTTCAACATGTTCGCCCGGTCCGCACATGACGTGCATCGATTCCCAGCAACGACGCGAAAGAACGTCGTCGAAACATATCACTTGTTCATTCGTCAAGTCTGGAACTTGCTCTTGGAACAAGACAAAATCGCTTGGAGGAACCTTGCTGCCGCTCGCGGCTGTTTTTCCGCGACAGAGCTGTCAGTCAAAGGGCAACATATCCTCGAGTCGCAAGGACTCCTATCGAAATTTCTGCCGCATGTTGAGCCCTCTTTTGAGGGGGTATCAAGTATCCCCGCTACCAGTACTTGATGCACAATCGACATGATCAGTGCAGAGCGTCCCTTGCAGAACTGTAGTAGCCTCAATTCCAAATGACTTTTATGCCTCCACATCCACTTATCTGCAGTCGGCAGACACGTTGAAGCCTCGCGAGTATCTTCGGTATTGTCACGAGCTGACCGACGAAGGCGGAAATTAGTGGGTTGGGCGAACTTGAAGCCACATCAAGCCTCTCTCAGCTTGGAAGCATGGCTTGCAGTGGAGATTAGCTGGCACCGCTGAGCTGACGAGGCTGGCGGCAACATGCATGAAGCGGGACGGGATGGGCGTGCATTGCGCCGCGTCTCTTGGCTTAGATGACTTGATCCTCAGCCTGATGCCTTCTTTGCGACTTCATAGCACTGCTAGATCCCTCAAACTCCACATTGCCAGCTCTGCGACATACAAATTGCCATCGCAACACGGAAATCTGGACGGTTCTATAGCGCCAGTACAGAGTTCCATTTGGAAACATCTACTCGCCTGCTGAGTCTGGAATTGGGCAAGTCCGCAGGATACTGCAGCGAAGCTTGAGCTGTCTGCGCCGCGCTTTACTCGCTTCCAGTGGTATCAGTACCACAGGAAAGGCTGGACATGGCGTCAGTACCAACGGCTAGTAGAATTTATCAGAACATTCAATCTGCGGATAACAGCCGCATGCACTTAGGAGATGTATACCACGATCACTGGTCACCGGACGAGCGAGCATTGGAGGCGATACTCGAAAGTCTCAGCTATCCGGGCATGACCGATCGCAGAGATGCGCTCGCGGAAGCTCACGAGAAAACATTTGGCTGGACTTCACCGGAACCCATGAGAAAAAAGTCCCAGTCCAACGATAGTGGCGAAGACTCCGACGATAGCGACGAAGACTCCTACGATAGCGACGAAGACTCCTACGATAGTGACGAGGACGGCTACGCAAAAACCTATGGCAAGTTCAATTCTTGGCTACAACAAGAGGCCAGTGGGTTGTTCTGTGTCATGGGTAAGCCTGGGTCAGGTAAATCCACCTTCATGTGCGTATGAAGCGATAGCCACTCACGGCAACATCGGATACAGTGCTGATCTGACCTTCAGGAAGACGCTTGCCGCGAACAATAATGCCACGACAAGACTGCAGATCTGGGCAGCGGATGCCACTCTGCTATGCTCCGATCACTTCTTCTGGCTACTTGGAGCACAGATGCAGAAATCCGTTGAGGGGCTGTTACGAAGCATCTTGCACTCAGTCTTGCTCGGCTTACTGCGAGATGGAATGTCCAAGAATATCGGTGCCATCAAATACATCTCCGGTCCTCGATGGCAATCAGCTACCAGCAACGGTGCGTGGAGCCGTAGAGAGCTGAAGCACATGCTGACCCGCCTTGGCTCAGTGTCAGAGGTGAAATGCTTCCTCCTCATAGATGCGCTGGACGAGTGCGAGCCCCAAGATCGGCTTGGCGATCTTGCTGAAGAGGTCCTGTGGATATCGCAGTTGTCAAACATGAAGCTTTGTGTATCTTGCCGGCCATGGGACATATTCACCCGGAAGTTCCAGGCTGGAACTACCTTATATCTGGACCAATTGACTCGTCGCGACATGGAAACTTATGTTGAATCCAGACTGACCACGACAGAGGACGAAAGTGGCTGGTATTTCGAGTTTCGCGAGAAAACTCCGCCAGCCAAAAAGCTTGTACGAAGTGTTGCTCAAAATGCCGAGGGAGTTTTTCTTTGGACAGAGCTTGTTGTCGCGGCGATGTGTAGCGAGATGCGAAAAGGAAGCAAGGTGGAACGGCTTGCCCAGATCATCTCCGACTTCCCAAGCGACCTTGATGAATACTTTCATCGACTCATCTTCAATCGCATTGGGAGGTCTCGACGAAATGTCGAAGACACCGCCGCTGCACTGAGACTTGCCATGATCGTGCACGCCACAACACAAAACAAAAGCGTTACTTTCCCTCGTGGGCATCCGTATGCAGACTCCTACATGAACTTCTGGCTTCTAAGAGACGGTCATTTGGAGACTGGTTTCTCATGGATGGACAACGAACGTATTTCTCAACCGCCTATACCGCAAATTTTGGCGCAGACGGCGACTTATCTGGAAGAGACATGCAAAGACCTCCTGGTTCTGAATCGCTCAACAAACAGAGTTGGCTTTCTCCATCGCACAGTGTTCGACTTTCTAACTGACAACAAAGTGCGCGATACATTGGAGCAAAACGTGCCGAGTCATTTCTCAAGCGAGAATTTCGTCTTCGACCTCGCCAGACTACGTTGTGTCTGTCTCCTACGCACAAGACACCCCACTTGTCACTCTTTGGTTTCGGCACTTGACGAAATTCTCGAAAAGTATCAACACGTGACTTACATGGATGAACATGTAACCTGGCTCTCGAAAGTCGAGTCTGTGACAATGTCACAGATGCATGACAACAATCATTGCTCATTTTGGAAACCAGTACCCACACTGAAACCCCTGATGCCAAGTCGCTGTATGGAAGCAGGCCTCAGCCGGTTCCTGCTCGCATTATATAGCCACGTGCCTGGTTTGGCTTTTACCGGCGATGACGGCATTCTAGGGGAGTTCCTTCACGTTACCGCTTCCATCAAGATTCGAAACCCTGACTTGTCACTATTGGGACACATCTTGGAATTAGGCTGCAATCCTGGCAGAACCGTAGGATGGCTGGATATTCCCTCCGCCATCTCTTATCCAGGATACTATTCGGCATTGAGTATCAACGCCTATCACAAGCCCGGAGGTTGCATGCGCACAGCCTGGACAACTTGGCTAAGTGAGACATACGCACAGATTCGCACGACAAGATGGATACCAAAACCAGAAGAAACCCTAATCTGGCGACACCGGCAGGCGGCCGCGATGATTGCTCTACTCCTTCAACATGGGGCCGATCCGCAATGTATGATTTGTATAATCCACCACCGTGGCAATACTCCATGCCGCCTGATCGCGTTGGATCAGCTTATGGGCGCCATTGTACCGCCGGATTGTCTGACAATGCTTCGAGATTTGCGCAAACTGTGCTCCAACCAAGCCACAAGTACTGCTTTAAGACGCAACCAGCGGAGAAGAGCCATGCGATGTTACCTGATCTCCGAGCAGTTTTGCGAGAGCCTTGCAAAGGATGCATCCGCTCCAGGGCCTCAAAACCCGTATTGGGGAAAGCGTCAGCTGGAGTTTACTCTGATACAACTAGCTCATTACGGTGTCGAAAACATGGCAAATGTGCGACCTGGTTCCTGCAATAGATGCCTGAGCCACGATTCTGCGCTACTCACGGTGATGTGGTGCTTGGACTGTGGAGACCGGTCCATACTGTGTTTCGATTGCCTCAAGCAAGATCCTTCCGAGCAACTTACTTTAAAAAGCTCTTGCGGAGATTGTACAGGTGACTATAGCACAGTAATTGGCAAACATACAAGGGTCACATTTGTGATACTCCATTTGAATATGTCACGAAGAAGTCGTGAATCCTTCGAACAAGACGCGGTGTCTATCTGTACAAGATATCCAGCAGCCCAAGCAATTGCTAGCATGAAGGGATGGTACGCCAAGGATCCCATCGACCCAGATCTTACCTTCGAAGACGTCGTGCGCAGCACCCGCGCAGCATCTCCACCATCATCCGATCAAACGCCATCATCCAGAGGAGTCACTGGAGAGGTGTTGGAGGAGCGAGGTGGCAAATCTCGCTGAGCATGGTCGTCGCTCAAGCAATTAGTACGAAGGCGCTGATTTCTGTGAATGTTGGCAAATTCTCTTCTGCGATCGGTTGACGACTTGAGCTCCATACTGTATATATGTACAAGGTATGCTTTCCCAATGATCCATAGCCATTTCAGTCAATCACGAAGTTGCTACGGTGGAAGACGGCAAGATTTTGTTTCAACGTGGTTCCAAACGATGCAAATTCGCGGTCAAGAGGAATGAATCGCTTGCATACTCAGTGGCCACTCAAGTCTCGCCTGATTTCTCTGATGTTCTCAGAACGGTGGTGCTCTCTCGACAGTCGAGTGATCCAGGAAGCAGAAGTGGTTTAATGTTGTTCCACGCGTGTCGATTGGTTTGAGGATATGGAGCATGTCTACCACCGTGCATGATGCCCAACGGTAGGATAGGCAGTCGCGAGTCTGCCTGATGTCTTCATTGTCATTGCCCCATTACTTAGAACTGTCAAAATATGCTAATCCTGGCCACTCCAGCTCCACGTCCTTCAACCCACTAAGATCAAGATCTTTGGGGTTTTTGACGACCACTGACCACTGAGTGAAAGGCGTCGGATTGATGTGGTCTTTGTTCCTCAAGACGGAATCGATCAAGTACTTCGTCCGATTGATGCTACCATCGGCGTCGATCTCGTACTGGAATCGACGTGAGAGCGGTCGGGACGAGAATGTCGTGATCTTTCCAGCACGGTCGATGTTAGAATAAAGGCCTGTGGTGCCTATCTCGAGGTCAACAATGGGTTTGCCCTCGCGAGCTAGAGCTGCTTCCGATGGTTTGACTCCGATGAGGAAGGCTCTGAGGCCCCAAACTCGGACGTGGTGTCCTTGACGCCAAAAGTTCCCAATTGTCTCAATCTCGGAGACAGGGGAGACAGTGAAGATGAATTGCTGAGCTTGCTCATTCTTGAGCGAGTCGACAATCTTCTGAAGAATAGACTTTCGAAGATCATGGTCACCACTCGGCGCCAGCTATTCTTGTTAGCCAATGTTTGGGAGAACTTGTCCACACTTGAGAACCACGTACCTGCGATGCAAGTCCAGTAAATGTCGATTCTGGGTAGTTTTAGCGTGGTTCAGATTGTATACCGCGGAAGTACATACCTTGCGGGTCTGATGCCTCTGTTGCAAGAGACTGCTCCAGCTCATCCACCAGAGCGTTCGCGTCCTTCTTGTACGAGATGATGTCTTCCTTGAGGGGGTCCAAGATGACGCGGCTATTGGACAGTGTCTCGTAGTGGTTGGCGAGTTGAACGTTCCTCATTCGGGTGAGAATATTCATGCGAGACTCTTGGAGACGATCGAAGTACGCGAGTTGCGCTTCCAGCAAGGATTCGCTCTGCCCTGAGAAGTCATCCCGCAGTTTCTGGTTGCGAACCACGGCAGCCTTCGCGTTCTTCAGCCTGACGGCGGCGAGACAGTATTCGCTGCCAGTCTTGATTGTCAGAGCCTGCGCCTTGCAGCACAGCTTCCCGTCAAGAGCATAGAGTTTAAGCAGTCCTTGGTACTTGGCAGCTCCATCGATGCCCTTACTAACAGCGGACGCAACTTGGGCATCGGACTTGACAGACCATTGGTCCCAAGCAGTCAGCGACACCTCAGCGCTGGCCTCACCGGCTTCGAGCGGATCATATCCCTGCTTCAAGTACTTACCGTCCATGCCCACCTTCTTACTTGGATCACTCACTGCCTTCTGGAAGATGGGAACGAGCTTCTTGATCTCTTCCGCTCCTTTCGCGAGCAATTGGATCTCTTTCACGAAAAATTCCAGGACTTCCGCGACTTCAACAGCCTCCTTCACGGCACCTGCAGCAGTGGCGATCCCCTCCACCTCTTCCTCTACCACTTTCGGGTTTGGCGCGCTTGGCGCCCCCAGCACTAAAAGAGCGGCACCGGCACCGACAGCTATTGGTTGAATCAGCTATGGTATCATCCCCGATGCGAGAGACGTACTTATGATGACAGAAAGAAGCGACATAGCAGCGTCCACAGCCACCTTGATCTTGTACTGCTCGATTCCGTTCCTCAACTCCATCGCCGCAATGTCCAAGTCCATCACTCGCATCTCAAATGTGATCAGTGACTTCTGGTATACATTTTGTGCGTCCGTCCAGCGTTCGAAAGCCAATTGTGCGGAAAGCTCCTGCTCGGCCAGGTTGTCTTGAGCTTGATTTAGCAAGACGTCCCAAGTCTTTTCTTGGTTTTCTAGATTGTTCTGTGCCTGAGAGAAATTCCGATACCCTTCCTGGTATGCCTGTACCACCGCAATGGCGGCATTCAAAGATTTGCGGTAGTGGTCCACCGTGAGGACTGGGAGCTGATATACGTTCTTGAGCACTTTATGCTCAGCAAGAATTTGCTGTCCGAGGGCGACGGCCTGCGTGTGGAAGTCTCTACCTTGGTCCGTATCGTCTTGTTCTGCTGTGACTGCCTCAACGTACGAACACAGCTCGATGGCAACGTCTGACTCTGACCAGAACAATATCATCGCCATCTGCAACTGAGTTCTCAGAAGACGACCGAAATGGTCAGGCATCTGGTCAAGACGGTCAGGGTCGGCGGATAACTGTGCCACTGGGAAATTACCAGGTGTGGCCTCAAACAAGACACTCGCTGTTGAGATGCCATCGGAATTGAGAGCAGCGTTCGGCTTCGTGTCACCAGGGACGTTGTAGGTAAGATCTCCGATCGTGCGACGACAGGATATACGGAAGGCAGATTGTTCTTGCTGGGAGAATTCCAAAGTGAGTTTGCGGGGACTTTCGCAAATGATCTCCCGTGCAGAGATCATAAATGATTGAAGTGGCCCAATCGTGATCGTCAAGTCTGAATCGATGACAAGCCTGTCGGCCAACACATACACCCGATGTGCGTCGGAAGTCAGCGCTGGTGACTTCGCGAGATCGATGCTTATCGCACGATGATAGAAGTCCTAGAAAATCTGCTCAGCAATTTCTTCATGAGGTACAGCTGACTGAGCCGTGATACATCACCCGTATCGCTGCCTCCGGAAGACACAAATTCTTGGTCGGGCAGCTTTTTGAATGCTTTATCCATCTTGCCAAGTCTCGGAGCGTTGTTATCCATGTTGGAACAGTGTTCATGGGACCACCGCTTGCCAACGAGAAGAGTGGTGCCTTAAGAGAAGGGATTGGGAACATCGCTTGTGATCTCGGAAGGGCAAAATCTCGGCATGCGTTGCTGAGACTCTCTCGCAGTGATGACGCATCGGGCGAAGTGATGGTGCGGAAGTGAAGCTGCTCGCATCTCAGCCGCAGGTGTCGAGCTACAGGAACTCAGTCAGCCACACTCTCTTAGGAGATACGATAGACTGTTCCAGAGCATGGACTCGCACCTGATGGTTGTGCGGAAGACGAACCAGGAATAGATTGAGTACATGCTAGACTACTTGTTGCAACCGTAAGGGTCATGGAGAACCGAAGCCAGAGCACAGCTGAGGTTTGATTTAGGCGCATGTGGCGCGGCTACTGTACATCCTAGGAGGTAGCACGTTTTGTGAAGCTGAGATCGAGAAGTCCACGTGCACTTTTCGACTTGTTATTGGTGGCGTGCGTCAGTGCGCCCACCTGAAAACGTCTATGCTATCGGTAACTTTAACGATACCTTCTAGCCCGATTTGTACAACAAAATGCACAGCGCTGAGCTCTGGGCACCCGAAGTTGCGTGCAAGTCGGGAACACCTTGCGACTGCCATTCGACGTTTTTGTCCAACGGCTCAAGTGCCGATGTAAATGTCATTATGAGCCGTAAGAAGTTTCTCGCACACATCCCGATCCTGGCACTGAGAAGGAGTACTTTTGAAAGACATCTTGCAAACCTCGTGGATCATTTAGAGGAGAGCAGGATTATTTTATCCGTGGTTCTCGTGCCGACATAGCCATGTTCATCATCCCACAAGAGTTACTCAATCAGGCTGACGATGGCGAATCACACACGGTGCTGCGTGAGCACATGAATGACACCATATCAATTGCTTCCCATTGGGAAGAGATCGATTTTCAGGCAAGTCTTGTCCAATCGTGCTGTTGTGAACATCAGCTCATGTTTGACTACCAGGATCCTCTTCCAGAAGTTGTCCAAAGGGTTAGGCCGATCCGTAGAACCATCCAGCATGTCACTAAGTCATACTCTAGCTAGGCACGCAGTGTAAGACGTTGAATGTATGTACGCCGACACTTGGACAGCATTCTTGGGCAGCCTGACAGTTTCCAGCAAGCCTGGCAAGACACGCACACCAAGATGGTTCAGCACGTTCACGATGAGGCGGCTTCTTCGAGCTCGAACTACAGTAGGAGGCCAATGATCAGTCTCGAGCTGCAGAAATCGTGGCTGACTCCAGCAAGGTGCAATTCTCAAAGCCTTAGACGAGAAGGACGCCGCCACCTTAGCCAAATTGAAGACAGCTCTCGCAGACCAACACCTCAAACTGAAAGAGCTTACACAGCAATTGCTTGATGCTGTCCGGACTTTCAAACAGCAATCCGGTGAAGATCGCACGAAATGCCAGCAGCTTGTCAAAGATTGGAACGATACACATGGCTGGGACCCGCCCCAGCGCATCACGATACTCATGAGGCCGTATATCATGGATTTAGACAACGTGGATGCCACCGTCCCGACTGACCCGATCAATGCAAACCTCGGAACATCGATTGGTCCGCAATTTCACCACGCGCACGGGGAAGATCCTCCACTGACGCATCATGTAGGCATATTGACAGCGCTCAGAGACGATCTGAACATTCTGAATCGTAACGAGGAGAATCTAGAAGCTCATTACCAGAAATTGGCTTCCGCAATGGAATTGAAGAGGATTGTGAAATCGCGAGAGGAACTCGTTGATCGAGGTGCGTTGACGTTTCGATGTTCCAGGTCTCAGTATCGCTGACACTGGCTAAGTTGCCAAATTGAAGCTGTGAATTGCAAGGAGGAGGCCTTCTGCTCGTGACATTTGCGTGCAGTTCGACAATAGTCTAGATCGTGACGACAGTAAATTATCTCTATCAAAGCTGGCATGGTCCTGTAGATTCCAAGGCCCGAGCGCGGATTCTCTTAATTCCATCGTTCTGTCTTGGGTGATCTAGTATCGCATCTGAATCGTTGGTGTCCTGCAACTACCAAGCTGCAAGTAGACGACATGCACGTCGCAGCCTCGGTGAATCACAGTCAGCTAGCCTTCTGTAGCGTCGTTTCTTGTCTCCGTACATTCGCTAGCTAAGGATGAACATGCACCGGGATTACGCTCAGCGTCACATTGCAAATGTCCCAGATAGGTGTGCTAGACTTTAGGTCCTCACTGTGGCGTCGTACTCTGCGGTGACTGCGGCATCATCTCGCACCCAGACCCTCGGCGTGCAGTAGTCTATGTGATTCGCTTCCTCCTCCCCACCTAACTCTCTTCCCCATGGCCACTACACTTGACGTTGCTTCCAGGTTTAGTGTGTATGCGTGTGGCATGCAGTAGGACCTTGGCTTCCAAGTAGTTCAGCTCGCCACAAAAGACGCCACGGCGCGTTCGCATTTAGCCTTGTTCCTACGTAGACACTAGTCTAGCCACAGTCGATTATATATTTTGTGGCTGACTGAGTTCACTGTATAGCAACCTACAGTACGCGTTGTTTCCCAATTTTGTTACCAGAGCGTTGTTCTCGAACGGTCTGAAGTACTAGTGTCAACCTGTGGGCTTGCGATGGCTGCAAGAGCTGAAAAACAATATCCCGCTGCATAGAAATGCCTCAATCTATTTCGAAGGACTGCGCAAACATTGCACGCCTCAGTTTACTTCCGCCAGCTGAGAGCGTCGAGGTTCTCCGTGTCTTCGCAAGCGACACTGCATTGACTAGGACGAGAGCTTCAGCCTTCGGCTACAACTCCCACCAGGTGATGAAGAAGTCTGGCAACGTCCACTCTATCAATCGTTCTTTATAAGGACCCTCAGAGAACCCAGCGTCTCTACCCTTCCAACATCAATCAAAACTACAATCCTAAGACTTTGATCCGTTCTCAATCTTGCAAGACATCTCGCAGACATAATGGCTACCTCCGACAAAGCAAACATGAACCTGGAACCTCGCAAAAACCTCACAACGGGCCTCATCACCAAGGAACAAACCCGTCCGCTCCTCCTCTTTATCGACGAAGCATCTCTCCTACCCACAGACGAGGAGGGCTATCGCCTGGAAATCGGCGTCACGGCGGACCAGTTCACCGAGATCAAGAATGAGCCCAGCCTCGAGATCACGAACATAATAGAGATGCAACACAAGGTATGAGTTCGTCCCGCTGTGAGATTACGGGCAGCAAATGTAACGGCAGCAATAGATCCGCGACCATTGCGCCGACTTCAATGACAATGAGTACCCCAAAATGGTGAACCTGGCTGCTCTGCTCAAGAACTACGCCGACAAGGTCGGGCCTCCGATCGATACCTCGTTCTACGCGGGCCTCATCGAGCAGGCGAAGATCCGCGACGCAGCCCTCAAAGCCATCAAGGCCGACGGGATCGACGCCGCAGAGAAAACCAAACAACAAAGTATCGTCGACGAAGCCACCGAAAATATCCAAGGACTGCTGGACAGCCTCTTGGAAGACGCCCGGACGCTGCTCAAGGAATCCGAAAACGTGGTGACCAAGCTGAAGGACTTCAACAAGCAGTGCAAAGACGACGCGAAGGAGCTGAACCAGGAGCAGCAGAAGACCAAAGACGCGCTGACCGGCGAGGAAGGTCTGTTGAAACATGTTGAGGATGAGTTGACGGCTTTGCACAACGAGTGGCACGAAACCTATGTGAAGTTTTGCGTTGGTATGTTTTGCGGATTTGGTTCCATCGCTTGAGGGAGCGAGCAAAGACTGACACTTGGCTTCGCAGCGACGACCGCCGCCGCAACGAGTTTCCTATGGCTTGCAGTGTGAGTTTCGTCGCTTTATAATTTGAGCTCCTACCCTCTTGGTACGATCGACTTACTGACACATCGCGCAGGCCCGTCTTAGGACTTATCATCTTCCCCGTCGCCGCCGGCGTCGGCGGCGCCGAAGCCAAAGAGCTCCACGACCAGATGGAGCGCATCGACAAAAAAATCGCCGAAGACGACGCGCAAGTGGCCAAGTACAAGAAGCTGATGTTCAACGTCGGGCTCGTCGCCAAAAAAATCGACCACCTGTCGCAGATCATCGAGCCGGCGATCCACGTTATCGAAGACTTCATGGGAGTCTGGACCGCCATTGTCGCCGATTTGACCGAAGTGCAAAAGACGCTGTCCAAAGACTCGGCGGCGACAGAGGAGGGCAAGAAGCTCACGCAGTTCCTGATCAAGATGGATGTCGGAGTGCTCATGAGGAAGTGGGAGGATGTCGGCACTCGTGGTACGTTCTTGAATTTCCCTGGCGCTTGTGCGGATATCGTTGCAAATACTGACGAGGAGTAGCCGAGGCTTTCAGAGTGTCTGCGTTCATCACGGATGGCAAGCCGAATCCAGAAAAGAAGACTTTTGCAGAAGTGAGGGCGCTGATCAAAGAACACTATCCATCGTAGGTAGGTTGGGCGCAGTGTCGGATTCGGCCTGGCACGGTTGTGAGATACTTATGATGGATGCTATACATCTGTCTTCATGCGCTTCTTTTTCGGTGAATGCCTGTTCGTGTCACACATCTGTCGTCAAGCGTCCTTTGTGGTGACTAGTGACACTCGTATGTAATGAGCGTCATTGTAGACCTGACAGAAATCAAACTGTGCAAGACCAGTATTATTCAGCGCTTGTGCTGGCTTATGGGTTTGTTGGCCGGAGATATCGTTGAAAGGAGAGAGAGGAAACACTGTTCCTGAATGAACACGACAAGTGAACCCTTCTTCTCTTCATCGGAACATGGATCATGATCATTTTGCTGGGAATAGGAACGTGTTGCTGCTTAGAACATTCACTCTGCCATTAGCGATATGCTCAGTCATTCACTGCTAAGCCGATGGAATTGGCACAAGTAGTGTCTCACGATTCGAGCTTCAATACACAAGTTTGAGACGGGCCTTTTCACTGCATACGTACTGATCAACAAAGACTCGCTACCACTTCTCAGCTCCACAACACTCGCTTGCATTGAAGTTGCCGAAAACTTGGCAAATCCAACGGCCGTGGCCACACAAGTATCGTTCGCCAAAGCACTACCGCCTTCTTGATTCAATCACATTCAGCTTCCACATCACATGCCAGGCGGCGGCGGCACACTGCTGTAGCCACCGGGACCAGCACCAGGAGGACCCGGAGGCGGAGGTGGCGGAGCAGAGTTGTCCTCCGGAGGTGGAGGCGGCGGCGCACCAGCACCGTTGGTCGGAGATCCGGCCTGCGCCATTTGGCTCTGGTAGTAGTCGGCGTACTGCTGTTGCTGGGGTTGAGCAGCGGGTGCTCCGGCGGCTCCATAAGCTGCCATGACTGCCGCAAACCCACCGTAGTTTGCGTATGGGTCCTCGGACGGGTTTTGGGCGTAGTAGGTTGCCCAGGCTTGGGTCATTTGCTGTTGCTCTGCGGTCATGGCTGCGGCGGCAGGTTGAGCAGCAACGGCGGCTGCAGCGGGAGGAGACTGTGCGCCGCCACCGTAGGCCGCAGGAGTCTGAGAACCATAGCCTCCGCCGTAAGAGCTTCCTCCTCCACCATTGCCGTATCCCGACTGTCCACCGCCTCCGTAGCTGGAGCCTCCACCGTAAGAGCCGTGGTCGCGATCACGGCCGCCGCGACCTCCGTAGCCACCGCGCTCCTCGCCGCCGCCGTAGCCGCCTCCGTATCCGCCGCCACCACGAGGAGGCCGCTCCTTGAACTCGGCGTACGACTGCTTGACGGAGTCGAGAAGAGAGATACACATGTTCTTCGCGTTCTCGACCTCAGCAGGGTCCGGGCCACTGTAACTTGTCAGCTTTGAGTGCCTAGGGCACATTTCTCCCACAAGTAAACTTACGCAACATGCAGATACATCTGCTCATCGCTCTCCATCTGGGTGTCATGCTCCTTGAAACCGCTTCCTCTGCCCTTGATCTGAACTCTGCAGCGCGTCTCCTGCTGAATGTGTTTGACGTAAGATCCGCCAGCTCCGACGACTTGGGCGCGCAGGTTGAATCCAGGAATGGGCTCGAGGTCGATCGGGATGCGCTCTTCGGGCCACTTGCGGCGTCCTAGATGGTCGCGCTCGACTTGAGGCGCATCCTCTCTCGGGCGGCGGAAACGACGTTCGTCGATCAGGTTGGGCAACTCCTGCTTCATCATCTCTTCAATCTTCTGGACAGCCTGTTCGAGGCCTTCCTTGGAAGTGCTGGTAACGTGGAGGTAAAGGGGTGGGTTCTACCGAGGATGAGCGTGTGAACGAGTAACTTCCAGACCGACCTTCACTTACCGCGGCGGTGGCCATGCGCTTGTCCGGGTAGTAGTTCCCCCTGGTGGTGACATCTTAAAACATGTGAGCTTGTGGACCTAAAGTTATCATAAAATCGTGGATGGACGGGAGCGTACCGGCGCCAGTTTCTTCTTTAATCTAGAGGCCACAAGGTCAGCTTATGCAAATGGAGCGCGCTGGCGGTGGCGGCTTCTTGACTAGACGTGAGTATGTGGTCATTGTTTTCTTCCCAAACGTTTTGACACAAACCCATGAGTAGCTACGGATGAGGGCACATATGTATGAAAGGGAGGACAGGAAGGGCCTGGAAAGATCAGTGGGCTAAGGTGCAAGAGTGAGTATTTACCATCTTCTGTGTGCTGCCTTTGGTCAGGGTGTAGCGATTACGCAGGTCATTGACCTCGATGTCTTTGATGTAGTCACCGTCTTGCTGGTAGATCTCAACATTGAGAGTACCACTATCGGCCGCAGCGGAGGGGGACTTTGCAGAGCCCGGTACGACACTGGGAGAGTTGGTCTGAGGAGAAAAGTCAGCTTCGCGGTCTGGGAGAGCTTCTTGCTGGTGTCGCGGGCATACTGCACGAATTGGCGGGACGTCGACATGCTGCGGGGCCTTTTTCTGGCTGAGCTGGGCATTGATACGTGCTGCAGCTTCGGCCGCAGCAGCTGCCGCGTCCCTCTTTGGTCCAGTAGACTCGACGCTCTTCGCGACGGGGCTGCGACTACGGGCGGCGCCCTCACTGTCGCGCTGCGCGGGAGAGCGCGAGCGGCGGTCAAACTTGCTACGGCGCGGTGGGTCAGGCTCGGCCTGGTCGAAGCGAGAGCGTTTGCGCGGTTCGTCGCCCATGTTGGATGGTGATGCGGTGGTGCTGCTGAAAAGTTTGGTTGGTGGGAGAGCACTGAAAGCTGCAAGTCGCGGCTTCTTTTGAAGGTTGACGTGCGGCTGCGCTTCGAATCCATTTTCCACCGCCTGCCGGCAAGCGCCTTCCCCAGATCCGCCGGGAGTCCGAGCTCACTTGCATGTGAGCACTACTTTACATACGATCTTGGGACTCGCCGTCACAATGGCTGGTCTGCAGCTCGAGGAAGATTGCAATTTCTCTACAGATGCCTTCAGTAATGTTAACAAGCATAGGGTTTTATCTTGTACCGATCGAGGAGATCGATCTCTCTTTTGACTGCTCGTTCTGTTGCATCGACTAACCTGTCACATCGATCTGCGTATCTAAACTACACGCCCCAGCTCTGACTCCAGTCTGAGTCGACGCTCCTCGGGCCCAGCGAAGTCGGAGGGTCAAAAAGAAGCTCCAGTCTGTAACTCTCTCTTGACCCAAGAGTGAGCTCACTCTCCATCACACACCTCCAATGGCTTCAAAACGCTCTCTGCGCGCCCTCAGCGGCCTGCAGGCTGACGCATTGCTCGCCCGCAATGCCGCTCGCCAGACCTTCGTGCGACACTCCTCCTCCACCTCGGCCATTGCCTACAAGGCGCTGCACCGCCGTATCCAACCTCTGCCTGCCGCCTCGCAGGCCACCAGCGTCTCGCCCGCCGCTGCCGTCTCCAGTATTCTCTACGAAACTCCTCTGCCCAGCCAGTCGCCACGTAACCGCCATGTCCTGAACTGCCTCGTGCAGAACGAGCCCGGTGTGCTGTCGCGCGTGTCCGGTATCCTGGCCGCGCGCGGCTTCAACATCGACTCGCTCGTCGTCTGCAGCACTGAAGTCGCCGACCTCTCGCGCATGACAATCGTGCTGCAAGGTCAAGATGGCGTTGTCGAGCAAGCCCGCCGCCAGCTCGAGGACCTCGTCCCCGTCTGGGCCGTCCTGGACTACACCAGCGCTCCTCTCGTGCAGCGCGAATTGCTCCTCGCGAAGATCTCCATCCTCGGGCCCGAGTACTTCGAGGAGCTCCTCGCTCACCACCGCGAGATGACCGACGCCGACGCCTACCACAACTCGATCTCCACCGAGGACATGACTCCCGAGCAACTCGAGGCGCACAACGCCCACCAGCAGGTTGACTACCACCCTCGCAACCTGGCTCCGTCCGAGGCCCTGCGTCTTAAGAACCAGCACTTGGAGCACATCACACACCTGACCCACCAATTCGGCGGTAAAGTTTTGGACATCAGCACCAACAACTGCATCGTCGAGGTGTCAGCGAAGCCCAACAGGATCGACAGCTTTATGAAGCTGATCGCGCCGTTCGGTATTCTGGAGAGCGCCAGGACAGGTAAGTTGTTGCAAAATCTCACCATCGATCACATTCTATCAAACAAATGCTAACCAATCTCCCACACAGGTCTCATGGCCCTTCCCCGCTCCCCTCTGCACGGCCCCAGCGAAATCGAAGAGAAGGACGCCGAGGATGTCGTTGACCAGAGCACCCTCCCTCCCGGATAGGAGCCTTGTAACAACGAATTTTCCCTCGTTGTCCGATTTCCAGCGTTCTTGCGTTTTTCTGCTGTCCCGTGTAATCACTCAATTTTGGGTAATTGGGTTGGCTGTGTCAAAAGATAAAAAAGGGCGGAGAGGAAAGATATCTTTGTTTTGTAGCTTCGCAGCTTTGTGACTGCCAGTTCTCGATGTTTGTACTAGGAATGAAGGTTATACATTCAGAATGTTGGTTACCGGCTTGCATTGCACTGCTATAATCTTAAGTTGCTCAGTTCTTGAACTTTGTCACAACTCGGAAACTCTGAACTTGGAAATACAGTAGTTGGGTTTCGGGAGGTCTTTGAACTTGCTGGGTATTGTGCTACGCATTCTACATATCGATTTCTTCTAACACAGGCAATCCCGCGTCTCTGTTGCGGGCGTGCGATGTGTGCCTCTTGTTAATTTACAAACTCAACGATATCGGAATATCGATCAATTTCTTCAAGCAATCTTGCCCTTGTTGACAACAAAGCCCTCAAATGCACTGAGAATAGCCCACAGCCTGTTCTCCGCCTCAGGGAACACCAAGCTAGCAGGCGAGTAGAACACCTCATCGCTAACTTCCTCCGGCTTGCGCGGCAGGCAGTGCATGAACTTCCAGCCCTCTTTCGCACCACCACGCTGCATCAGCTCCTTTGTGACCTGGAAACCAGCAAAGTCTGCCAGACGCTTCTTCTTCTCTTCCTCTTGGCCCATGGAAACCCAGGTGTCGGTCACGACGATGTCGGCGTTCTTGACGGCTTCTTCGGGGACGGTGGTTTCGGTGAGGGTCGATTTGCCTGAGGGAGCGGCGGAGGTGATGATGTCGCGCATGAAGGAGGGGATTTCGTAGCCTTTGGGCGTTGCGACGGAGATGTCGACGCCGAGTTTTTGAGCGCCAATGGCGAGGTCGAAAAGGACGTTGTTTGCATCGCCGACCCAGGCGATTTTGAGGCCTTCGAGGCCGAGCGATTTGGCGTTGGGGGCGGTCTGAGTTGAGGGGAAGGCTTCGTGGATCGTCAAGAAGTCGGCGATGGTTTGGAGGGGGTGGTAGAGGTCTGAGAGGGCGTTGATCACGGGGACAGAGCTGTGTTTTGCGAGGTCCGCAACGTCGGCGTGGCCATTGACGCGAGCGACGATGCAGGAGACCATGCTGGAGATTACGACGGAGGTGTCGTAGAGGGACTCGTTGACGCCTAGCTGGATGTCATTGGAGCCGAGGAACATGGGGTGTGCGCCCATCATTGCCGCTGCTGCTTCGGTGGACACGCGCGTTCGGGTCGAGCGTTTTGAGAAGGTCAGGGCGATGCTCTGGCCGGCGAGCGAGGATGTGAAGTGTGCGGGCAAAGAGCTTGACTTTGCGGCGGTCTTGTGAGTGGAGGCATTGCGGACGAGGGTGGTGAGTTCTTGAGGTGAGAGGTCGGCGATTGAGAGAAGATGGCGAGGCGCAAATGGTGATGTTTGTGGTGTTCCTGAGGCTGAGGTGGTGTAGCGGTGTCGGTGAGCTACTGTGGGAGATTGCTTGAGGCTGCGAAGGCAGTTGTTGGACGGGCGAAGGAGGCGGGAGGTGGCCATCGTGAATGACTTGGTATAGACTGGATATTCAATGGCGAGGAACACCAAGAATTGTTCAGCCAATGACGATTTATATGAACTTCTTTACATGAGTCAATGCCATCGATGTCGGAGCAGCTTGCTCATAATGTTGAGCACGACCTTTTCTCCGTCATCTTATCTTATCGCCCGTCCAAGCTTCGACTGGAGCAAAGAGCCGAACGCGGAAGCAGCTCAGCTTCCCCAGCCAGTCGGCGTCACTTACGCAATCGTTCGTGCTCGTCGCGCCTTGGCTACTCTTCACTACCGGCATCATCACTCATCCTCCACCTCAGCCTCATTCACTCCTTCCTGCTACACAGTCACGCCATTTGTCGCATTGTACAACCAACATCACCTTTTGAGGGGGAGAATGCTCATATACTGGATCACGAGATAACCGCATACCGCGCCACAACCTGAACAACCACCTTACACACCACAATGGCTTCCAATGCCTCTGACGAGGTCACCCGCGGGCGGGATCCTGTGCGCGACGCCGACGTTGAGGCCGAGCCGTCATCAGAACGTACACCTCTGCTACTACGGGAATCCTCACATGGAGCCACCGACCAGAGCCAACCAACACGTGAGCACAGCGCATCCGGTCTACTGCGCGCTCTGAGTAGTCGCGATGGCGGCAGCGGCAAGGGCTCGTCACGGAGATGGCCTAGCTTATTAGCACTATTACTGCTATGTGTCGTCGCCGCTCTCATCATGGTCTTCGCCTTCATCACTCCTTCTATTGTTGAGAAGTATGCGCAGCAGGCTGTTGTCTTCGAGCCAACCAGCTTGTCCATTGACTCATTCACATCGGACGGAGTCAGGGCTCGTGTGCAAGGAAACTTCATGATGGACGCTGCGAAAGTAGATGAGAAGAATGTGCGCAACATTGGCAGGCTTGCGACATGGTTCGCTAGAGAGATCAAGACTGGAGAAAGCGACCTGGAGGTATCGCTACCAGAATATGGCAATGTTGTGCTGGGCACCGCCGAGGTTCCTCCCATCAAAGTCAGCATTCGCAATGGACACAGCACGCATGTCGACTTCCTCACCGATCTCCAACCTGGAGATGTGGACGGTATTAGAAGAATCGCAAAGGACTGGATCGATGGCAGGCTGGGCCAACTTCGCGTGATTGGCAAAGCCAACGTCCCATTGAAGTCTGGCATCTTCAACCTTGGGAAGCAGATGATCCAACAGGAGATGACTTTCGCCAACGATGACATACCGACCATCCCTCAGTACAAGATCAAGAAGCTCAACTTCCGTGAAATCGACATTCCGTCAGGCACCGGCATGGCAGCTGATGTTGCGCTCATTGTTAAGAACAAATACCCCGTTGATTTCACAATCCCGCCTCTTGGCTTCGGCATTCTGGTGGACAACTGTCAGAAAGATGAGCCATACATCATGATCGCTGATGCACTTACCCACGACATCCACATCCACCCGCAGGCAGACGTAGAGCTGAACGTCACCGGAAATGTTCGCCATCTTCCGGACAGTTTCATCCAGGCTTGTCCAGGATCGCACGAATCGCCACTCGATGCCATTGTCGGTAAATATATGTCTGGCAAGGACACCACTGTCTACGTACAGGGATCCGAGTCGCCTTCCGAAGATACCCCCGACTGGGTGACCGATCTGATGAAAGACATCACTGTACCTGTATCACTACCGGGTCGCTCTTTCGGCTCGCTTATCAAGAACTTCACTCTTGATGATACCCACTTTGGTCTACCAGACCCATTTGCGGACCCAAGCAAGCCCGAGTCTAACCCGCGTATTTCCGCCAATATCAAGGCCATCGTCGCGCTGCCTGAAGAGATGAACTTCAACATCTCCGTGGGTCGTGTACGCGCTGATGCGGACGTCTTCTACAAAGGCAAGAAGCTTGGCATACTTGATCTACACAAATGGCAACAGGCCAACAGCACCCGCCTAGCACCAGAAAGTGAGGATGACGGACCCTCGCTTTTGGTACAATCTAGCATCAACGATGCACCATTGAATATTACAGACGACGACGTTTTCACAGACGTTGTCCAAGCTCTTCTCTTTGGATCCAAGAGCGTATTCCTCAGCATCAAGGCTCTGGTGGACGTCGAGACCGAGACCGCGCTGGGCGCGTTTGCCATCAGGAAGATCCCCGCGGAAGGCCAGGTGCCTGTCAAACGTAGGTGAAACAAACCTCTTATTCACGAAGTCACGAAACAGATTGTCCGTTCTCCTCGAATGTATACGCCTAAGATAGAGTAGATAGCTAAGCATATGTGCAACAGCCATCTCGCAAGGCGGTAACGGCTCCACTGGCGATGCCATCGACTCAAAGCTTCAGCCCAAGGTCTTCAACATGAACATCATCGATACGACCGAAACGTCTCTGACTATATCCGCCCTCGTGAACTTGACCAACCCAACCAACTACTCTGCCACTGTCCCCTACGTCGACATCAATATCTTGAACAACAATACTCTTCTCGGCCATGCCACCGTCAAGGATTTGTATATTGGCCCAGGCAACAACACTAACATTCCCGTCATCGCTTACTGGGATCCCACCACTCTCGGTGGCAAGCCAGGCGCTGCGGTTGGTCGCGAATTCCTCAGTCAATACATCTCCGGCTGGAACACCACGCTCACCCTACAAACACACAACGGCACAATTCCTGCACTCCCAACCTTAGGACGCGCCCTTTCTCAATTCCCAGTGACCTTCAATACTCCACGACTCGGCGGATCTGACCCTCCGCCATCTGATGACCCCAATCCTGAACCCCCAAAGAAAGAAGGCCCTCACTTCATCGAAGACGCCACTTTCCACCTCATCGGCTCCTCCGCCACCTTCACCCTCCTCTCCCCTCTGAAGTCTTCGACATTGTACGTCACTTCTATAAATGCTACCGCTATCTACAAACATAACCCCGCCGGCAAGATCTTGTACGACGTTCCTTTCGCTGTGCCTCCTGTTGACGAGTGGGGTAATGGTATCGTCACACCGAGACTGCCTGTTGATTGGAGCTTTGGCAGTGTTGGGTATGAGGCTGTGAAGAGGGCGCTTGGAGGGAGTTTGAAGTTGGGTGCTGAGGCGACTGTGGGTGTGAGGATTGGGAGGTGGGTGGAGGAGGTTTGGTTTGTTGGGGGTGGGATTGGGGCGAGGGTTAGACTGTGATTCTTTTGAGCTGGGAGTTTCTTTTGTTTGTTCAATTGGAGAGGGAAGATATGGTGTTAATGGCGTTTGAATGTCGACAAGGATATTTTGTGTATACGTGATTTGTTCTTTTCATTGGTGCTTTTCACGCGTCACCTGGAATTTTACTTTGGTATACCGCGGGCTATAAAGTTGCCCAATAGCTGTCATGGTCAATGGCGTGCCTCACACAAAGAGATCGTACATGCTGTGCCTTGCGATTTTTCGGAGCTAGACAATCCTGTGGAGTTGCACCCCTGAACGTTCGTTGGACGTGGACGGCACGCATTTCGCCCGATCGCACTAACGCTAGTAGGTACAATCCTGTGAATCGAACCATGTCTTCCTTCAAATCTGTAAGCGTGATTTCTTCTTAATGCCGGCAGTTAGCAGACCTGACGACTGAGCAAGTTACCCCGCGGACCATTCATCGCTCGCTCGTCCCCTCAAGCTTAGACGTTCGAGCTAATAAGATGATGTCGACCCTTGTACCCGGAACACTGAAGTCTGATACTCTACTTGCTAGTCATGGCACACGCTGTGTGCCGGCAGCTCGTCTCTTCAATGCTCGTCTCGGAGCACAGGAAGGTCTTCACATCTGAAGGCTGGACTAGTGGCGATCTCGACGGCACAGCTGCAGATTGTTCAGGGAAACTCGAATCCACACTTCAGCTTCAGCGTTCCACACTCCGATTTGCCGGGACTTAAATAACAATGTGCCGCTATCTCCACTCTTGAATCACGACCAAGAACTCTGTTTTCGGTACAGCCAACTGGACTTCGCGGCAGATGCACCGCACTGGAAGATATCCGGCTCCCAGATTGCTCCTGTATGATGCCAAGCTGGGTGTTCTCGCGGCGAATATGGTTCGGATACACGACTCAACTACCGGTTGCCTGTGATGGCACGCGAAATTTACCTACTGTCGATGCACAGTTGCAAATACACCTCAAGCCCAGCTTAGTATCTCTTCACAACATTTCATCTGACGCGACGATCCTTCATCCTCCGGCAGTGCGGACATGTGCGGCTGGGGGGTGCCAAACCATTCCGAACCCACGGGTCTGATAATCACTTCTTTATCCGTTATGGTCCACGACTAATGGACACCCTCCTCCCGGGCATGTAGTAAATTCCGACATACACCCGGCATGGGATATCCCAGCACACGTTGTGCCTGTTTTTTCGACACGATCCTTTGGGAACACACTACAGTGTCTAGTGGTCCAATTGATTATGCCAGACTGAGCTGCCGGCCATGATGATGCGAGCAGATCCACCCTTACCTCTCGACTGTAAGGAGCCGCAAAGTCTACAGTATTTGAGTAGAACGGTCGACTATACTTGTGGACCGGTTGACTCTAGAGCTCAGACTAAAGCCATGATCTGCATCTGAAACCGTTCTCCATACTGATCGCCCTTGATAGCGTGGCGAGCTAGGCAAGTGCATTGCGTGCCACTGTCATACAGAAGCCATAAGCGTCCTACACATCCTGGTCTTCTTCAGGGCAGAGATCTGGCGGTTTTTGCAGCCCTACTGTCTTACACCACAAGCCCTCATCATGCGGCTCCTTTTTGCCCTAGCAAGCCTATTGTTCTTCACGCTGCGTGTGTCTGCTGAGACATCGAAGACAAACGCTCCTCCCAATTCTACAGAGCTACTTGCAGAGGTCGCGACATTGCCGACATGTGTTGTACGTATGACAACAGAGAGCCTTCAGCCTAGTCTATTATATATAGCTAACAATCACCCTAGACCGCATGCATAGGGCAGGTCCTACCTCTAACGAAATGCCCTCTGAGTGACTTCGCTTGTCTATGTAACGATCAGGCATATGCTGCTGCTAGCCAACAGTGCATACTAGGCAGTTGCACAATCAGGGAGGCTCTAAGTATGTCATTTGGAGCCTACAGCTACAATACCCTACTGACTATTCTATCAGAGGCTCAAGGATGGCAGTACAAAGCCTGCCCAGTACCAGAACACAACGCAGGACCATTTACTATCCGACTCGCTATAGCCTTCCTCGTTCTCACTGCTCTCTGCGTCGGAGCTCGCTTTGTCGCAAGGTGGCGTATCCAAAACGCCTCGATTGGCTTGGACGATTGGTCGATCCTTGTGTCATATATTCTTTTCATACCAGCGACAGTCCTAATCATCCTTAGTGAGTCGTCACTCGTGACTGATGTTGATTGGACCGATTATGCTAACATTATGCTACTAGTGGCCAAGAGCGGTATGGGAAGGGACATCTGGACTGTTCCAGCGGATAACATCACTACCATGTTGAAGGTACGTAGTCTGCAACCGAGCGGCCTGCTTGTCGCGTTCTTTAGACTTGGAGCTGACAGGGAGGATCGCAGATTTTCTACATCACTCAGTACTTCTATCAGGTCGTTGTTTCCTTGACGAAGATCTCGATCGTCCTGTTATACCTCCGCATCTTCCCGAAAGAAGTCTCTTCAAGATTCCACTACGTTGGTTGGACGGTCATTGCCGCTTTGATCGTATACTGTCTGGCCTTCGTCGTCGTCTTTATCATGGAGTGCCAGCCGATCAGCCATTTCTGGAACCAGTGGGACGGCGAACACGAAGGTTACTGCGTCGATATTCAAACATCCGCGTATATTAATGGAGGCGCCAACATCTTCTTCGACCTCGTCGTGTTCTTCCTCCCGATCCCGAAGCTCATCAAGCTTCAGGTTCGGGACACGCGACGAAAAATCGGGGTCATATTCACCTTTCTCGTCGGCCTCTTTGTCACGATCTGCAGCGTCATCCGTCTAACATACTTGGCGGACGTCGGCAACCTCACTAATGCGACTTACCACTACAACAACATCGGGTTGTGGACCGGCCTCGAAGCCTACCTTGGCATCGTTTGCGCTTGCATGCCATCCATCCTGGGGCCGCTTGTGCACTTCTGCCGCAAGACAGTCGGATCTAAGCTCAGCTCGAGCTCGAAATCTGGCTCACGGTCTCACCACACACACAGCAAGAGCGGAACGAGGGTGGGCGCCAGGTCGGTCGAGCCCAGTGAGGAAATCGAATTGGCGAAGCACGCTCAGAAGCGCGGGGAGGCGGAGAAGATGGGAGGGAAGTCGCTGTACGATTTGACGGAAGACGATCGGGTGAGCAGAGATGATGATGCGGAGTTGGTGATTCAATCCAACACACAACATGACGGCAGGAGTCAATATGGCGTCTGATGGGTTGGGCTCCTGGTTTCGTGTTTGGAGAGGGGTGAGACGGCATTTTCTGTTCTTGAGGGCTCGAGAGGATGGAGTATGTTTGTAGGGATATCTTATACATGTGTTGTTCATCTTGTCGCAGATACGTTGCATATGTCGCTTAGGGATCTTTGCTGGTTCTTTGGCTTTCACTTCAACATGCGCGAGCTTTTCAGCATGCACGAGCTTCGAGTGATTGATGGCACACCCGAATCTAGGCGTTGCATGGACATTTCTTGAGTTAACACTTGCTCGCGCGAGTAAGCGAAGAGAGCGGTGAAAGTGCCACGGGTGCCTTGCAATTCTCGCTCGCTCTGTCATCGTGTAAACGCTCAACTTACTAACTCGCATCTGGTGATGTTGTGCCCTTCAGCTCCACCTTCCTTCTCATTACTAGGGTACTCAACAAACACACAAACTCAAAGGTCGATTCTGTTTAGATGACTCGAGCATCAGATTGAGTTTGAGTTTGTTTGTAAGATCGTAGTTTTGAGTTTGTTTTGACTGTACACGGTTTGAGTTTGCTTGCCAAGCTTCAAACAACAAAGTGCAAACATCGGCAGAGACTTCGTTTCTTCCACACCCTAGTAACTACGACTTAGTAGTCGGTGCGTTGGAATTAATGTAATAATCAAGGTGAGATAGCCCTCTAACCAAACAATCAAGGCACTTGATCCTTTGAGTTTTCTCAAACTGGTTTGGACATGAATGAGGCCTAGGGTTATCAACAAGACCGGGAAGATGACAATTACGAACCCTGTTTGTCAGTTACATAAGCTAGACTTTGTAAAGGAGCCGAGTTCGATGCTACGCTTGTCAATCACCCTCCTGCACACCCTCAATGCCAATACTCTCACACCATACTCTACCGCCTGTTCAACCCATCCTCGCCAATTTCGATGCTTAACCGCTAACCTTGATGTTGGCGGATCCGGTGCCGCTGAATGCCTCGACGGCGAACACCTGGTAGTTGAAGTTGCTGGCGGAGAATCCGTAGTTCTTCCAGGCAGCGAAGTGGTTGGCGACGGTGACGGTTCCGCTGGTGCGCTTGTTCTGGCGGACGGAGAAGTACTGGCCGAAAGTGCTGGTGCCCTGGATGGAAGGCTGGTTGACCTGGGTGTGCTTGCAGATCTTGTAGGTGGAGCCGTCGCTGGTGACGCTGCCGACGGTCTGGGAGCCACCAACCGAGCACGGGTCGTAGCTGTAGTTCTCAACGATGTAGTACTCTGTGTTGAAGTCAGCTTTCTGCGACTATGACGCTTGTAAGACACTTGGTAAACTTACCAGTCAGAGGGCTGTTGATCCAGCCGTAGACAGCAAGGTACGAGCCCTGGTTGGTAGAGTAGCTGCCACTGTAGTTGATGACTCTGTAGAAAGCGTTAGTCTATGGTCGACTTTCGTCGAGAAATGTGATGATCATACCTGTTGGCAGTTCCAGTGTTCCAACCAAGACCGACTACGAAGTCGCCAGGGTTGTTCCAGTTAGCAGTGAAAGTTCCTGCGCCTTGGTTGTACTTGAAGTTGGCAAGGTTGCCGTTGTAGTTCTGGACGTAGCCAATGGCTTGACGGCGCTCCAGTTGGTGGTCGAGCTCTTGCGACTCAGTCAGAGCGACAGGAGAAGCAGCGGCGGAGCCGAGAAGGGCGAGGAGAGCGGAAGTGAACTTCATGTTGTTTGGATGATGGTTGAAGAAGGGCTGGATGGTAGAAGTTGTCTGATGGATTCAAATTGTCTCTGAGCACCTCCTCTGCTCCTGTATTATACCTGACGGCCAGGAGTGATGCCCACAACTCGACTTGATGTTATTCAGCCTGAAAAAGCCACATAATTTAAGCTCAAACATTAAGACGACGTAAGCAATACACAAGCGTGACAAGCTAGTCTTGAGTCTTGGACACGGAGTCCGATTCCGCATTCAGCCTGTATAAACATGTTTCGTGTGTAGTAATTTAGGCGTTCGGCACATTGACGGCGTGGTGAAAGGAACCAAGCATTGACAAGCAAACTTAGGCCACGAGCATCTCCGGTGATACGGAGACGGAGGATTTGATTGCGGGGGAGGAGCACTGGCTCCTCTTGTTTCTAGTTGACAGGAAGTCAATCTATATGCTGGAAATAAGGTCCTTGCCTAAATCCAACATGTAAGCAAATACAGTAGTACGTAATCTGGTTGTTTTATGGAGCTTAAATTGACACGGAGCTTGCGATACCGCCCTTTTAAGCGCAATCGTAGTCCTCAAAGAGTCCAGAAGCATATGATCGGCGTTTAACCTACGACAAGCTCATTGAGCATTGTGAAGCCGCAGCTAGGCTAAAATACGGCAGTTGTCAGCGGTAGCACGTGGACACTTACATTGAAACACCCGTCATACGTGCCCCCTGGTCAGGACAGCGATCACTGACAGAGCGAGATCCCGACATGATTCTACCCTTGCTTATGGTATAGTCCCCTTGCACGTAGCACTGGAAGCTGATCAGGCTGTCCAGCGGGTAATCTTCCAGTCGTCGAGCTAGACCATGAAATGGCTTATATTATACGCGACACGACAAGTGCAAGTCTGCCTTCTTGTCCATAGTTTTGTATTGCTACTATATTGTTATAGCACGCCACCTCCAACCAACCGAATCAATTAAACCAGTCGGTCCTTCTTCTCTCACAATGCACGGTAACGCCCTTGTCTTCGCTCTCTCGAGCGCTGCTCTCGCATTTGCCTCTCCGATCGAGCTACAGAAGCGCGCGTGTCCTCCCATCCACGTGTTCGGTGCCCGCGAGACGACGGCGTCTCCAGGCTATGGTTCCGCTGGGACTGTTGTCAACAAGATCCTAGCAGCGCACTCGGGCGCTACAGCAGAAGCCATCAACTACCCAGCTTGCGGTGGCGGAAGCGCATGCGGCGGCGTATCTTACTCGAGCTCTGTGCAGCAAGGCACTGCTGCCGTTGTCAGTGCTGTCAGCGCATTCGCAAAACAATGCCCAAGCACTGAGCTTGTCATTGTTGGGTACTCACAGGTAAGCTGGCGGCATGATGTGACTGTGATATGTTCCCGGAAAGCTACTGACCCGAGGCTGCCAGGGAGGTGAGATCTTCGACAATGCCCTGTGCGGCAACGGAGACCCTAAGCAAGGACTGTCCAGTTCGGGTAGCATCGCTTCCTACAACATCAAAGCGGCCATCTTCATGGGTGACCCACGCTTTGAAGTTGGAGCTCCGTACAACGTTGGTACCTGCAAGGCTGGTGGAGTAAGTTCGAGACCCACCCTACCATGTATTCAAGGTCTTGCTGTGATACTGATCGATCGTCTAGTTCTCTTCCCGTCCCGCCGGCCAGACTTGCGGCGCGTACAACAGCAAGATCCAGTCCTACTGCGATGCTGCGGATCCTTACTGCTGTAATGGCAGCAATGCGGCGACCCACAATGGTTACGGTGCTGAGTACGGAAACCAAGCTTTGAGCTTTGTGAACAGCAAGCTTTGAGATTCTGCGTTTCGCTCCTTCACCTGGTCTGATACTGACTCCTAGTTTGTACTACTGTGCTTCCGTATGTGCTCGTCTAACCAAATCGAACCTATGGCTTTTATACAACTGTTCTTCATCTTCTCAAAGGTGCTCTTCCGTATAGTAGAGGAAGGTTTTTGGGATTATTGTCGGTAGCACAGGTGCGTGATGAACATAAATACTCGAGTGAATGCCTCATTGCTCGAACATCTCAGTGAAGAGGTCAGTGAAGGCAAAAGTGGTGCCGTGCGTTCCTTGTCGCCTCATTGATCGAATGCGGACTCACTCATCGCCAAATCAGTGAATTCACGTGAAACTTTCACTCATGTCTGCTCCTCACTGTCACCAAGTCATGTTCAGTGACGTGGTGCCCTTCTACTCATACCAGCTTCTCAGTACAAGTCTACCACCAGATTCGCGACAAACAATTACCACCCAATCCACCTTCACAACTCCTGTCAGTCGCCATCTTCCCCAACACCCCCAAACAAGTCCCTCGCAGTCAATATGCGCCTCCCTAACTACGACAACTGCTCACTGCAAGAGCTGTACGGGTTTCTTGCCGAAAGGCACATCCATGTCAAGTTCACCCGCGCGCAAGCCCACACCAAGACACTGTACAAGAGAGACAAGGAAGAGCGTCGCAAGCTCACGGCTGCCCTCGACAAGACTGACGCTGCCACGACCATCAGCTTCATGGAGCTTCCTCCCGAGCTGCGCGACCAAATCTACGAGTGCATCTTGGAGGACATCACAACCTCAGATCTATTCGCGAAAGCCGAGCTTCGCGAGCGCATGTCTCGTGTCTCAACGCAGTTCTGGGCGGAGGCTAGGGATGTGTTGAACAGAGGAGACTACAACACCATACCCGAGTTAGAAGATGCTTTAGTCGAGCCCTTGACACCAGCTCAGGAGACTTGTACTTGCAGTACCCGCAGCATGGCGCCGGACATCGTTGCAACGAACACCATTGTGCCGGACCACTCGATCTACCAAATGGGCCTGTTAGGATCGATGGGTTCAGGGAAATCATCAACTGTACTTAGTCTGCCACAGGCGGTCTCTGAGTATCAAGAAGCTTCAGCTAGCTTGCTTGGGCGGTATGGACTGACAATTTTACATCTTGATCAGTATTACTGACTGACTTGCAGAATAATGGCGTACCGTGCGTTTTACGCACCGAACAAAAGACTACCCCACCAGGACCTCGAACGATCCCTCACTACTTGCTTCGGAAAACTCTTGAGCATGCAGGGTGGCGTCGACGGAGTATTGCAATTGATCCCTACGTCGAAGCCGAGCCAACAAGTCAGTATATCGTTTGACATGTCCTTCATACAAGTCACCTTACTGACAAGACTTTAGACACTCAGAGACTACATGAAGAGCAAAAAACTTTGACTTGGCTCTGTCCCACATGAGTGGTCATATCAAGCTCAACTGTGTGTAAACATATGATGGCTCCAAGGTGTCCAGAATCGAGCAATCCGGTGGAATCGGAATTAGAAATACACCTGCCGTCAACCTTGGTCGGTACCGTGAGGCTCAGACGAGGCTCACTTGGTCTGAAGGTTGTCATTTATTGTTGCGGGAGTTTCACGGGCCGCGATGTTCCTACTGCTCATCGATCTCAATGGGCTGCTTCTCGGAGGATTTACAACGAAGCAGCGGAGGTAGACTCTTGCCATGTTCACTTTGCATAAAAGTCCTGTGCTCATATCGATATCTTTGATATGAATTCCCACACTTTGTAGTAAAAGGACAGATACTGAAGTCGACGAAATTCAAAGTATGCATACGAATCAGGTGGAAATGTCTGTGGGAGGGTTTCTTTCTGTAAATGTGACACTACTCTCGTAGCAGGCTCACTGGTCCTTCGTTCACATGAGCCCAAGCATTGGACAATCACGTGCAGTGATGTGGAGGCCTATGAGCAGTACTATCGTGTTACACGGCGGCGGAACTTGCCGCTGTTCACATGCAGATGAGAAACGCCTGTTTGCACAGCAACCAGATCACGAGTTGATGATCTCCTATCACCGTAGTCTCTGACCGTCTTTCATTCCCTCAACTCTTCACAAATTATCTAGTATCACATCAAGGCCACACTCATACACAAGTAGCAATATTGTGAACGTTTACCCCGGTCATCTGAGCCATTCACTTCCTCCGGTCCTGCAATCGACTCGCAATCACCAGAACGTGCGACAAATCGCTCGACGACTTCTGGGTACCACATTTTCTGAACAGCCAACAGTATCCTACAGTCCTCTCGGTCAACAAGCGATTCAGCATTGCCTATCCGCCTCCTCACAAATCACATCGGACTGTACACAATGACACTGCCGGAGAACGCGCTCAGATACGACACCTGCTCCCTGCAAGAGCTGCGCCAGTTTGTCGCCGACAGAAAGATCGCGTTCAAGTATACTCACGCACAGAGCCATACGAAGAAAAGTCGGACCAAAAAGGAGAAGAGTGAAAGACGCAAGCTGATTGCCGCGCTCCAGAGAGGTGATGCAACTGAAACATCATACCTCTTGAACCTACCGCCTGAGCTTCGCGACGAAGTGTATCACCACTTCTTCATGAATCAAGAAGTCCGCTTTTGCTATAATTTCTCTACGAACACTGTGGCTGCCGACAATAATCTGCAGCCTGTCCCAGAGCAGATTCGCGATGAGGTGATCGCTGTGTTCATTGCGGTGTTGCAACCGCAAGAAGTGAGGGAGAAGAAGTTCGGTGGCGTTCCATCGTCTGAAGACATTTGTACTGGGGCGAATCTTGAACTGTTTCTCGGTACTGGGTTGAGCAGTCTTGTGTGGACAATCCAGGTGCCCAAATTGCTAAAAGTGTATTGCCCGAATCTGACCTTCTTGTTTAATGAACGTTCCCACTAATCGAGTCACAGACATCCAGCCCCAGTTTCGCTTCTTGACCTTGAGAATGCACAGCTTGTTAGCTATGACATGCTCCGTGCCTAGGCTTCATATCACCTTTAGCTCCCGAGTTGTTCTGTCTTGAGCAGTTTGATGGGCTTCCGTCAACAGGTCACTATATTCTCCATGAAGTCTCGTAGAAGATGATCGGTACTGACGGATTGTAGACTTGGAGACCGTATGGAACATCGCCCACCATATCTCACGCACGTGGTGGACAACGGGTCGCATGCCTGTTCACCAACAAGGAATCAATTCACGGCAGCTTGTATAAATCGCGGTGTCCCATGGCCTCTTCTCACTTCTTTCTCTCTGGCCCTAGGACCTTGCTTGTTAGTGGACTTGACCTGAACTTCCTACATTTCTTTCTGTCTTTGGAGATGGGTAGTAGTGCGAAAGGCTCTTGACTTTGGATATATATCTTTAGTCCAACTCAGCACCACACGGGTGGATGTCGTACGACTCACGAGGTGATGCCCGATGTTGCATCGTACAAGGCCAGACTCCATCGTCCCAACACCAAATAACTGAAATCACCGTGAACGAGTACTTGTATGTTGAACTTGAACTATGAGCTTGTAGAAAGTAAGAAATTACGTTGCAAGACTCCATGGATGCTCGGTCCTCAAGCTTGACGTCCAAATCCCGATGGGCGAAACATCTGCTTTGCCTGCTCTGTTTCTACACACATTCCCAGACAAAAGATCTCATAAATCGCAAAAATCCATCTTGTACTGCACTAATGGCTTGAAGCCTCAATATTGACCGCCACTCAGCTGTGCGATTGGGGCTTCAACGGAGCCACCCCACTTCGCCTGGTGAGGCTGAGAAGCGACAAGGGTGTCGGTTATTCGCCACCTTGACAAGGGGCTATGTAGTTGGTATCTCACCATTTCATACTTAAACTTGTCAACTTTGATGTCGCTCTGTCTTGACCGATTGACTTCTTGCTGGATATGCGATATTTCAAGCCAAAGCCGACGTCACTCCGTCGAATACTGTAGTACAAAAAGTCTTGGAACTTTCGCAGACTCCCACGATGTCCGACTCTACTATCGCCATCATTGTCGCTGCCGTCGCCTTGGCAGGCACAATAATCACAGCGGGGTTCTCTGCCTGGTTTGCTTACTGGTCCGACAAACACAAACGACAGCGCGAGCTCAGAGTCTTCTTCGCAAAATACCAGGATGCGATATTACTCGCTTCGCAGGATTTACAATCGCGACTGTACAACATCGCGGATTACAAGATCACAGAGTTCTATACCTGCGACGGCCGCTTCAAGGATAATCTGTTGATCTATACGGCATTTGTTGTCGGGCAGTACCTCAGCTGGGTCTACATCATCCGCCAGCGGGCACAATTCCTCCAATACGAGACCGGGCAGACGAATAAGCGAATTACCTCGGCGATCGATGCGGTCAGTGACGAATGGCTGAGTGATCTTCACGGTGGGTGCTTCATGCTATGGAGAGGCGACCAGATGGCCATTGGAGAGATGATGACTGTTAAACATGGCGACCAGTTGAGTCCAATGGGCTACGGGACGTTCTTCACGAAATGGGCAGAATGTGAGCCGGACACAGATTCCGGCAGAGGGCGTGAGAAAGTTCGATCAAGCAGCGAGAAGTCTATTTACAGGGGCGTAGACCCCGTTGATGCGGTCGATTTGTATCCGCCAGCGGTGTATGAGAGACGCAGCCATTACTCGGGAAAGTCGAGCGGGTTCGAGCAGGACCTGAACAAGAGTTCACAAGGCAAAGCAGACGGCCCGAAGGGACAGTTCCGGGAATGGTTCGAACCAATCACCGCGGGCATCATCCACGTTGCGGAGGAGAAAGCGAGGGCTAAATCCGATCTCAAAGGCACCACGCCCGGACATAGAGTCAGCGAAGATGCGATCCAAGTCCCTGGAGACTTCAGGTTGAGAAACCTGCAACATCGACTGGCTGATTTGATCGACGTTCTGGACTCGAGGGGCGAGCGTTCCGAAGCAAGACGCACGAGGCGAGCCCGACCGTCCACTTCGTGTGAGTGCTCTGTATGTAAATGCTGCTTGCCAGAGCCTGCAGAGCTTCAGTACCGGGTTTGGAATTGGGATTTCCGTATGCGGAAGGAGAAGAGTTCAGTACATGCTTGAACGCAGAGCATACATGTGTGTCTTCACGTCGTCTTCAAAGTCGGTCAGAAAGCTATTAGTATGTACAAGAGCATAACGCTTCGACTGTAAGCATTCTATTAGCCAAGAGCTGAACAAGGCGAGTCTTGAAACGGTCGTGCTGTGGGCGTTTTCCTCAGATCCCTCCCCCCTGGTCTTGACTCTTCGAATACCTCGAGACTCGGACCCTGGAATTGTTCGCCCTCAGTGGCATCTGATGAGCATGATGAGCTCACATTAGAGTGGAAAGGCTTGGGGTTCTCATGGACGTACCTTGCACATCGAGACCACTTCGCAAATATATCTGGTGGTAGTGGTCATCATTACCCTGTTGCAGAATATCTGTGAACCTCAAAATATGGAAGCAGTGCGTCTCATTCTTGACAGCGCCATGTCTAGTACTCGATCTTAGTCGTGTGTGCCTTGGCTCTGTCATTTATATTACACATATCTCGAAAAATGGGACGGCATCATAGCTGCGCGGGATACCCGAAGAGGCTAGCTTGAAGATGTCATCCCACTAATCGTTCAGCTTGGTGTCTCTGGTGTCCTCAGGTGCTACGAAGTATAATCGCAGCGCAGACGAAGCTTATGTTCTTAGCATCGTCTTCACGGTACGCCACAATTTGTCTTTATAAGAAGAACACCTCTCTCTAGCCAGACATGAGTCTTGCCAATTGTCCTGCCGATCTTACGTTTTCATCCCACTAGGATGTGTCTCCGTAACGAATGGACTGGAATTTGAACTGCCTTGGCTCAGCGAACCAAGCGAACCAGTCAGCAGGATGCATGGGACGAAGCGAAGGATCGAGCAATTCTCCGTGCATACGAGCTGCAGCATGTCGCGTTCCCACATCTGGATGCAAGAGCAAGGCTGGAGAACCCAGCCAAGCCAGCATGTCAGCTTGGAAAGTGCCATCGCTGGCAAAGGTGTCGACCTGAAGCGCCTGCACTTCTGGCCACCACTCTCTTGTGCTATGAGTTCCTGGCTACGCGCGCATATCTACGACTTCCCATGATCTTGCAATGCTCTACACCGGCCTTCAGCGGGGTCTCAAGCTTGGAGACCGACCTCTTCCAACGATTCGTGCACTTGTAACTTCTTCTGCCGGCGTATCATTGGCTTGCACCGCAATACTGTGGCTCTCTATCTTTGCAGCTTGCAAGCACCTCCTCTGGCGAGATCCTCACACGGCTTTCTTCAGCGAGGACGGCGTCTACGACCTGGACTACAGCTCGTTTCGACAGGCAGAAGCGCAGGAATACATTGCGCAGGCTGAGGAAGGGACCCACAACCGGACACAGACACCTGAGACTTCAACGCCGACGATCTGTGCTGCGATCACAACCTTCAACCGAAATGGACGCCAATATCTCAACGAGACTGTAGGATCAATGCTGGCGGGTCTCACGGGCGAAGAGCGAAATGAGTTGAAAATACAACTGCTGTTTGCACATGTGGATAGCACAGTTCATCCCGACTGGGATGCGAAGTGGCTGAATACCTTGGATCAGTGGGGCACTTACAATGTTTCCGATGAAGATTTAAGGCAAGTCCAAGAATGGGAGACGGCGCAGAATTTTTATGCGAAAGGAGTGTAGTGAGTTCAACCGTTCCGGGAGAGATACCAAAGAGCTGAATGTCAACAGTGACTACGTCTACGTCGTAGAGAAATGTCTCAACGAGACAGACGCGCCTTATATTGCCGTCTTTGAGGATGACATTATCTTTGCGGACGGCTGGCTGGTAAAAACCTTGAATGCTCTGGGCGATGCGCAGTTGCGCGCAAGCTCTTCCTGGATTTATCTCCGCTTGTTCTACACGGAAACATCTTTAAGCTGGCAAGCTTCCGAAGACTTCTGGTACGGTCATCAAGTACTCACCTTTTCCCTCACAATGAGCGGAGTTCTTTTGCTTCTCCTCCTCGGCAAATGGTGTATTCGTCCTCTGGATCGCCGGCTGGACATCTTCGCGATGATCATCCTAGTGTTTGTTGCTGCTCCAGCTTTCACCGCGCTGGTCTTCATGACGGGGAAGTACAATCTCAACCCACTTAGAGGCATCGAGCGGATGGACAAATATGGCTGCTGCACGCAAGCTCTGGTCTTTCCTCGATCTCAGACTGAGGGTCTGCTGAATTATCTGCACCGAAGAGGCTCTGGTCAGACCGACTCGCTGATTGAGGAGTACGCCGACGAGGAAGGCTATGAGAGGTATGCGCTGGCGCCTCAGGTAGTGCAGCATGTCGGACTGATCTCAAGCCGTAATAATTTGGCAATCAATGCGAAGAGCACGTGGGCATTTTGGTTTGAGACGCAAGATCCACTGAAGTTGAAGGAGGAGCATTATCGACTAGTGAGTGAGGGTAGTTGGCAAGCTATAGGTACTAGTACTTAGACATCTACCGTGTGCCCTAGACATTGCCTGAGCCGCCACTTATTTGCACAGGCTTGCCTAGAGGTTCATGGAAAGACCCCATCCAAAAGACCCACCAGGTTCAGCGTGTCAAAATGTAGCTTATTGAGACTTGACGAATGGCCCCTCTGGAGTAGCATGTATGGTTGATCATGCCCTACCCACACGCACTGCTCAACACTGTAGAAGTGCGGCCGACGAATTGCAGCACGTGGTGGGTTGACACAAGTGTGGTACTAAGGCAAGCTCTCAGCGAGACCCAAGCAAATGCTCCAAGAAGCTGTAAATGGTAGCCTTCGTTTCACTAGAGATATACCGGCAAGTGGGAGGCTGAAGGCGACAACACTGATCAGCTTCCGTGTTTTGGCACTATATATGGTGGCTACTCACTAGCTTGATGCACTACATGTGCACATGCACGTACGCACGCACGTACGCATATGCGCCTTCGATGCACTTTAACCTGCACAAGACTCATGAGCTCACTCGCTAGATAGCCGGCGCCACTCATGCGAGTTGCACAGCCGAGGGCGCAGTCCGCCTTATCTCGATAGCTGTGATACAATTTCCGCTCAGCTTGTGCCTGAGTCTCAAGCCTCATCTTTCGGGTTTGGCTTCAGACTTCTATTTCTAAGAGACCATTCGCGAACTGTCGATGGCGAGCTTCAGCAAGCTGACAGCCTCCTTGTTCTCGGCCCATCCAGAACTATCGTTAGGGCTAGCACACCTGAACTTCGATTTCAGCTTAGTCAAGGTAAAAAACACCCACTGCAGACTTTTAACTTCCAAGTCCTTACGACCTTCTAGATTGAGGCTCCTGCTGCGTACGAGGGCATCGGCCATGCCATATCACATAAGCGCCGCGACATAGCCGAAGACGGGACGGTTCACGTTACCGCACGACGCTTGAGCGCACTATTCAAAGACAAGATACCGTACACTCCTCGACTATTTGACGCATATGGGCGAAGAGCTACGGAAATAATACAACATGACCATGCGTTGCTCAACAGGGAATACCCGAGAGGGGCTGGTATGTTCAAAGACTTTACCGGACCAGATGCCACGAGCATTTGGGCAGCAGCAACTTCGGGTCAGGCAGCGATAGCGGTCCATCTCCTGGCCTGCATGTTGGCAAGAGTGTGGCCTCCTGCAGAAGCGATTTCTATCTGGTTGGAGCTCATCAATGGTCAGCAACGTGAGATTCAAGAAAAGTACAACAACGGCGCGGAGACATTCGAGCGCCTACTTGCTGCACTGCCTAAAATTGATCATGCTGATGTTGCGGATTGGGACAATAGCGCTCGCGCTTGGATTCGTCGAGCTGATGAGGTGAAACAGAGAGAACAAACCCAAGTCAAACTGATCCTGAGCAACCTGGATATCCCGGTGGGTATCTCTGAGAAGACACTGAACAGTGTACTTGAGAGCTGGAAGACGGCCTTGCTAGGCATGGAAGGCTTACTCAACCAGCGATCGCAAGTCATTCACGATGGATCGCTAGCATTAGCTTTGTCTGCGTGGCATCTCTATCCTAACCTCGATATTCCTGGAGTCAAGCACGTGATCCAGGGCGATACTCTCTTCTCTCCAGAGGTCGAGGCCGTGCTGGGCCTTGAACCTGCTCCAAGTCAGCAGGCACGAGGCGTCTACTGGTCACTCTCGCTGTCCAAGCTGCGTTTCTATGGTGCACCCGAACAGACGACACAGACGTTCCGCTTGGAGACATCTCGGTTGTCCTTGGAACAGCTTCGGTTCGTTGTTCTAGGCTCTGTCCTGAGAGGCTGGACTTTTGACGGTACAAGCCTCAACAAAGCCGCACACTTGATGTCAAACCTGTATCACCTAGCTTACAAGGAGTCCAAGGATGCGAATCAAGTTCCATGGCTTGAAGTTCTTGCTGAGGCCGCCGATGACTTCCTCCATGCTGCGAATGAACAGGACCGAAACACCATGGTCAAACTGATGACTCTGGCCAAAGGACCGAGCAAGAATATACTGGGCGCAGAAAGGCATCCCGCAGCTGTCTTCGGATTGACAAAGGTTGAGAACTTGCTCAACATTCTTCAAAGCGATAAGAATCGTGTGGAGCTACTTTGCGGAGTTGCTAAACGTTTGTTCCCTGATGCCCTCCCTGGAGATGTCATCATTGCTATCGTGGATGATACTCTGCCGTCTTCGTACGAGCATTCCCAAAACGCCGAACGCAGACTGCAAGTGCCTGTGGTGCCTGTGGATCCTCTCGCTGGGATAACAACGCCAGGCTCTTCTCCGGACCACGATGATCCTCAAGCCTCAGGTGGGGTTGATGTGTCTGGCGGCCAGAAGCAAAAGGCTCGGCTTCACAGTTCGAGGCCTTCTGATGAAACCGATTCCACAGGTTCGTCTGGTGAATCTGCAGCAAGCCAGCATCCATGCAAACGGCACAAGCCTGCACCGACAGCACGCCCCTCACTTGACAACGAAGATTCAGAGCAACCACAACCGACTGATCACAACAATTTATCACTTTCTGAGACGAGGACAGATATCCCTCAGGTCAATCTGCCGGACGATAATGGCGAATCAGATACTCGATCTTTCGTACGAACCAGTGCTGGATTCGTTACAGCATTGCATGACTCTGACGGTCTACGCCACCTTTGGATGAGTTCTTCTGCGATGGGTAGTGCCCTGGAGAAAGACTTGAGCAAGGTCGCAGATCTGCACACACATGAGCTTCCTCAAAATTTGCTGGTCACAGGTCATGACGGTGACGACAGCGTGCTAGGGTCAGTCGTCAAAGAAGCCTTGCCACATATACATGCACTTCTACCTTCGCTCAAGGTCACACCAAGTGATGAACTCAGTTACGAGTATTTCTTCATTGGTGAGGAGAGTCAAGATGATGATGAGAAAACTGAAGACGACCACGATAGTGTTCGGTCAACGAAAGACGGTCCATCCGTTTCAACACAGCCACTGGCCAAGGACAATACATCACAACCACGAATCGCCATGTTTGTCAACAAGCAAGTTCTTGACAAACACCGCGCCGTGAAAAAGCAACCATTCTGGATAAGACAGAAAATTCTGGCGAGGGCTATTACTTGCGACGATGTCGACTCCGCATTGAAGGACGGTACTTTGCACACAGAGCGACTTCGGCGAACGGTTGCATCGCACATCCTCGAGACCCAGAAGGCGACGGAATGCCAGACATACTGGCGGTCTTTAATTGCGCTCAGTATGATCGAGTCTGTTTACCGCGGGTTTCCAGGAGCAACGATCGACCCTGTCATCATACGTGAGCCTCTCTGCTCAGCCAAATGGTTTGCCAACCAGAGACAGGTCCTCGTTGCAAGATCCGATCTTAGTCGATCCGAAGCTTTTGGGTGCATTGGATATCTGGAAGGCGGCCTTGACGCCGAGCTACAGACTTACAGAGATGTCATGGCCTTGTCTTCGGGAGACTCGATCTATGTTGCAGCCGCACTGGTAGCGGATCCCTTGCACATGCCCCGAAAGAAGACTGTCATCAAACGTTTACTAGGCAATATTGGGAGGCCTGGCATTTCGCTTCTCGTTCCTCCTCCCAATCCGATGTCAATGGAAGTAGATCCTGATAGCTGGCTATTGGCCGACCTGGAGCCATACACAGGGCACCTGGAGGATAGGTTCAACAACACGAGTCTGCGCATGTCGTTCACAGACTGGTCTTTGCCTATACACGTTGCAGGTGCACCAACAGGCCGTCCTTTCACGCAAGCTCACATTGTGGAGACATTGATCTCAGTCTACGACCGCGGGAAATGGATTGCTGATATTGATGTTTTGGATGCAGCAAGCAAAGGTGCTGGCGCTTGGGACCATCAATGGTTCTTCAAAAGAGGCTGTAATCATGATGATCACGACGAACAGAGGGAATTGGAGATGACAGCGTTAGGGACATGGGAGGGGTTCTTTAGTCGACCGCTGGAGAATCCAACAGTTGCGCTGACATACAAGAACTGGGAGGCTCGATTAGCTATGGTAGCATTAGCAGTTCGCAGAGGGAACAGAGTACTGCTTTCAGATGGAGTTTGTTGGAACTGTTATAAAGATTTGTATAGCTTGGGAGGGCCAGATGTTATGTCTAGAGCATTGTTTATAGCGTGATGGATAGCGTGGCTAGCCATAGTAGCATGAGCAGTTTGGAGAAGAAACAGAGTACTGCTTCAGATAGAGTATATTAGAACTATCATAGATATCCGTATAGCTGAAAGATCGGCTGAAGCTGAGAGACGGGCATGATCTCCTTAGAAGCGAGGTCAGCTGGCGGGCTGTTACTACTTAGTAGATATCGACTGAGATCTAGTGCTTTCATATGTTCATGGTCTCGTATCAGCTTTTCCTATAAGTTGCTCACAGAGGCGGGGCTTTAGTGAGATTACTGCCTAATCTTCTGCTTGAAACCCAGGTAGATGCAATCCGTCGAGATTTCTTGTTCACTTCGGTCGTCTAGAGCAGCTAGGCAGCAGCGTGATGGTATCTGAGTCATAGTAGATGGCTATTGCCGAGGTATTGTGACAAGCGATAAAGGAGAAAGTCGTGTCTTTCTAGCTGAACAACGATCTATGACTTACTCAACCAGAAACTTAACAGGCAGCCGCTCAACCTCGCGAAGTTGAGCGCCCGAGATCATGACAGCCTCGACCGAAGTCGCTGGTCACAGACCTTATACATGCCAGCTCCAAAAGATTGAACTCGATAAGCAAGAACAATACCAACGCCTCCAATCTCAACGGAAGGAATGCGGCTGGTACTTTGAGAATACGTACCTCAATCGGTGGCGAGAAGCCGCCTCCGAGGGAACGAAGTGCCTCTTCTGGATTATGGCCCTGACTTCCACTTCCGATCAGTCTGCTATCTTCGCTGGTCACATCTCCCTAGATTCTATCTCGGAATACGAAGATCCCAAGCATGAGCTGGCCCGGCCCGACAAGTCGCTACTCACAATCAGCACGTTCTTCGTGCGTGCGGAGTTTCAGGGACAAGGACTAGGCGGCCAGGCTATGGCGCAAGTAGAGAAACTGGCCAGACTAGAACCGTATGGCCACCCGAGATGCGCCGCTCTTACGATGATGTCGCTAAGCTGTCGATACGTAGAGGATCCTATACTAAGAGCTCAGTATATCGAATGGATAGGTGAAGGGCCCTCGAGCTACGAGAGGTGGTACGCAAAAATGGGATATGTGAAGTGGAAGGAAGAGGCTTGCACTAAAATCACGACGCCTAGTAGCGAGGTAGTTTTGCTCGTCGAGGTATTTATGCGAAAAACTCTAGAAAAGTAGGAGTATAGGCTAGGATTTAAACCTACGACCTCTCTCCAGCGACAATTAAAGAGTATTTCTATTCTAGAGAAGTCTATTAAAAGAGAGAATCTACTACTTTAATCTATTCCCCCTTTAGCTTAAAATTTTCAGATTAGAATTAAAGTATAATAGAGTTAGATATTAGAGAGACTTTTTATCTCTAAATTATCTATAGATATAGTAGTATTTGATAAAATAGAAAATCCCTCTAACTTAGAGCTCTAAGATAAGTAAGTAACTAATAATATTTTATTTAATAGAAATATTTAGATAAAAGCTACTTAAAGGATTAAATTAAAGGGACTTTTTACTCTTAAATTATTTATGAATATAGTAGTATTTTATAGTATAATAAGTCCCTCTAAATAGTTTTCTAAGGATAGTAAGAAATTAATAATATCTTTTCTAATAAAAATATTAAAGAAAAGCTACTTAGAAGACTAAGTTAGAAGGACTTATTATATCTAAATTATCTATAGATATAGTAGTACTTTATAAGATTAAAAGTCCTTCTAACTTCTAAGTCTAAGACTACTAAATAATAATTAGAGATTGAACTTTTAAAGTTAAACTAGTTAGAGTTTCAAATTAGAGGAATATTTAGTATCTAATTTAAGAGAAAAAATAGAGAATTTTATAGGATTAAAAGTCCCTCTAACTTTTAGGTTTAAGATTACTAGATAAGAATCGAAGATAAAACTTTTGAAGTTAAGTTAGTTAGAACTTAGTGTTAGAGAGACTTTTAATACCTAAATTAAGAGAGTTTTATAGAGAAGTTTATAAAACAAAAAGTCCTTCTAATTTACTATTCTATGTTAGATAACTTATTTTCTAAGATCTTAGAATATTATTAAAAGATAAAGAAAAGTATAATTCTATTAAAAAGGTAGAATTCTACTAGGAGAGTAAAATTCTAGTAGAGGAGTAGAATTCTCCTATAAGAGTAGAATTCTTCTAAGAGAGTAGAATTCTCTTAAGAGAGTAGAATTCTACTAAGAGAATAGAAGGTAGAGTTCTATTTAAGGGGTAGGGTCCTACTAGAGGAGTAGAATTCTACTAGAGAGGTAAGGGATAGAATAATTATTGTAAACTAATTAGCCTCAAAAGTTAGAGGGACTAAATATAGCTAAATTAGGAGAAAAATAAAAAGAATTTTATAAATTTTAAAGTACCTCTAATTTTAAACTCTAGAATAATTTAATATGATTTAAGCTAATTAGGCTTATAAGTTAGAGGGACTAATTATAGCTAAATAAAGAGAAGAATAGATAGAATTTTACTATATCAAATGTCCCTCTAACTTATTACTCTAATTAAGCTTTTTAAAGCTTAACATATATAAGTATTAGTTTAAGCTAATTAGGCTTCGAAGTTAGAGGGGCTAATTATACCTTAATTAGTAGTAAAATTAAGCGGATTTTATTAGACTACAAGTCTCTCTAACTTATTATTCTAGTATAGCTTTTTAAGAATTAGAAGATAGAATAATTCATTAAAGCTAATTAGGCTTAGGAGTTAGAGAGACTAATTAGTAATAAAAAACTACTAAGGTTCTAGTATTTTATAGAATAGAAAGTTTGTCTAATACCTTATTCTAAGATTAGTAATTTAGAATAGAAATTTAACTTTTAAGATTAAGGGATTTTAAACTAAAAGTTGGAGAGATTAGTTAGCTCTAGAACATTTTCTAAATTCCTAGTATTTTCTAATATTAAAAGTCCCTTTAACTTTTAACTCCTTATTTACTTAAGAAGGAGTTATAAATCAATAGGATTAATTAAAGCTAACTAGGGTTAGAATTTCAGATAGACTAATTAGGTTTAAACTATCTATCTAATTTCTAGTATTTAATAGAACTAGAGGTCCCTCTAACTTATTATCCTAAACTAGTAAAATAGAGGATTCAAGATAAGAGATTTAATTCGAGCTAATTAGGCTTATATATTAGAGGGACTAAATAGTACTAAATTATCTACTAGATTAAAGAAATTTCTTAAAATTAGAAGTCCCTTTAACTTTTAATCCCTTATTAGTTAAGAAAGAGTCTTAAATAAGAGAATAAATTTAAGTTAATTAGAATTAAAAGTTAGAGAGACTAATTATCAGTAAATTATCTACTAAGTCCCTAGTGTTTTATAAAACTAGAGGTCCCTCTAACTTATTACTCTAATATAGCTTTCTAAGGCTTAAGAGATAAGATAATTCATCTAAGCTAATTAGGCTTAGAAGTTAGAGGGACTAATTCGCTCTAATTTATCTACTAGATTCCTAGTATTTTACTATATTGAAAGCCTCTTTAACTTTAAGCTATAAAGTAGTTAGATAGAGATCGAAAGATAGAGGAATTATTTTAAGCTGGATAGGCTTTAAGGTTAGAGGGACTAATTCCTACTAAATTAGGGGAATAATAAGGATAACTTTATTAGAGTAAGAGTCCCTTTAACTTTTAAGTCTAAAGTAGCTAGATAGAATCGAAAAATAGAAAGATTGATTTTAGCTTATTAGGTATATTAGTTAAAGGGAGTATTAGCTATAGATTATCTTCTGAATTCGTAGTATCTAATAGAATTAAAATTCTCCTAACTTATTATCTTAAACTAGTTAAATAAAGGATTTAAGATAATATATTGAAGCTAATTAGGCTAAGAAGTTAGAGGGATTAATAATTCCCAATTTATCTACTAAACTTTTGATATTTTATAAGATAATAAATTCTTCTAATTTTTTATTTTAAAACTAGTAGATTAAGGTAGAAATTCTAGCTTTTAAAGTTAAACTACTCTAGGCTTAGAGTTGAAGGGACTAATTAGCCCTAAAATAGAAGAAAAATAAGGGGAAATTTATAAAATTAAAAGTCCTTCTAACTTTCTACTTTTAGCTAGTCTAAAAGAGGCGTTAAGCTATTAAAATTGATTTAAGCTAATTAGGCTTAATAGTTAAATGGACTAATTAGCCTTAAGTTATCTACTAAGTTCGTATTATTATACTATATTTAAACTCTATCTAACTTATTACTCTAAGCTAATTAAGATAATACTTTGAGATAGAAGATCTATTTATAGGGACTAATAAGCTCTAGATTAGTAGATAAATAAGAAAAAATTAAGAATATAAAAAGTCTCTCTAACTATATATATTAGGTTAGTCTAATAGAGGCTATTAAATAAGAAGATCTATTCTAGCTAAGTAAGCTCTAGAGTTAGAGAGACTTAAAATACCTAAAATTAGAGAGAAATAAGGATTATCTTATTATATAAAAAGACTCTCTAGTTTATAACTCTAAAATATAGTTATTATTTATAAAGCAAATCGTCCCTCTAATTTATTATTCTAAGTAGCTTAGATAGAGACTTAAAGTTTAAGATTTAAAGTTTGATTAACTTAATAGAGTTTAAATTTAGAGGAACTTTTTACTTATAAATTAAGCTTAAATTTACTATTATTTTATAAGAGAAAAAGTCTCTCTAACTTACTACTCTAAGTTAGTTCTCTATAGATATAAGATTTGAACTTTAAAGTTTAGCCTAATAGACTTTAGAAGTAGAGGGACTCCTTAGCTCTAAAGTAAGCTTAAATTTACTCCTATTTTATAGGATAAAAGCCCTCCTAACTTATTACTCTAAGTAGCTTAAATAGAGGTCTAAAATCTAAGATTTAAAATTTAGCCTAATAGACTCAAAAGTTAGAAGGGTTTTTTACTTCTAAATTAAGCTTAAATTTACTATTATATTATAGAAGAAAAAGTTTTTCTAATTTATCACTATAAGTAGATTTATTAGGGATCTGAGATTTAAGATTTAAAGTTAAGTCTAATAGGCTCTAAAGTTAGAGGGACTTCTTAACTCTAAGTTACCTTTTAAAATATTACTATCTTATTTAGTTAGAAGTCCCTCTAACTTCTATTCCTAGATACCTTAAATAGCACTTTCAAATTTAAGATTTAAAGTTTGACTAAATAGTCTCTAGAGTTAGAGGGACCTTTTAGCTTTAAATTAAGCTGAAACTCTATACTATCTTAAAATATTCAAACTCCCTTTAATCTATTACTCTAAAGTAGTTAAATAAGATTAAGATATATAATATTCAATTTAAGCTAATTAGGCTTATATATTAGAGTAACTTATTAGCTATAGATTATTTACTAGAATAGTAGTGTTCTATAGGATAAAAAGCCCTTCTAAGTTATTACTCTAAGCTAATTAAATAGAAGCTTTAAAGTAAAAGAATTAACCTCTACTAATTAGTCTTTAAAGTTAGAGGGACTAAATAGCTCTAAATTATATTTATAATATCTACTTCTTTATAAGATTTAAAATCTCTCTAATTAATCTCTTTTAGTAGCTTAATTAAGAGTTTTAAGTTTTAGATTAAGATATCAGCTTATAATACTTTAATTATAGAGAGACTTCTTAGCTTTAAATTATATACTAATATAAGACTAAATCCCTTTATATAATAGCTCTCTAACGTCTTATCTTAAAGTACTTAAGATAGAGTAAATAGTTTAGAAGATTATCTTAAGCTAACTAGCCTATTAAGTTAGAGGGACTTTTAATTTCATAAAATTCTCCTATCTTTTCTCCTAGTTTAGATACGAAATATCCCTCTAACTTCTTAACCTAAAGTATTAAAAAAAACAAAGTAGTTTAGAAGATTATTTTAGGCTAATTAGCCTCCTAAATTAGAAGGACTTTTTATTCTATAAAATTCTCCTGTATTCTTTCTTAATTTAGGTACTAAAAGTTCTTCTAATATAGTACTTTAAAAGATCTAAATTTAAGAGTTTCTATCTAAGGCGTAGAATTCTACTTAGAGCATAGATCTCTCCTTAGGTAGAATCCGACTTAGAGCGTAGATCTCTACTTTAGTTATAAATTCTACTTAGAGTATAGATTTCTATCTAGGTCTCTATTTAGGAGATAGAATTCTACTTAAAGTATAGTATAATAGCTTATAGGGTTTAATAGGAAGTAATACTTAGTCCTTACGTATAATTCGCTCTACTATATAGGCCTTACCTATTAGAAGAGATCTCGTATTCGAGTTAGGGTAAGAGTAGATCTATAATATTAATTAGGTAGGTATATTAAGAAGATAGGCGCGTATCTAAGAAGATAGGTAGCTCTAAGAATAACGCTAGCTACGGCTAGTAAAGATAGGCTTACGCGTACATAGGACGCTATACGCTAAATATACAATTTAAGCGCCTAGTTCATTTTTAAGACGAAGTCGAACTAGAGATACGCGGAAAGTTATTAAGTCTATAGGTATTTAGGAGAAGAACGTAAGCGATACGCCGATACGCTAATCGTCTTTTAGTAAAATTGTCTACGTAGCCTATACCTACTAATTTCTAGATATAGATTATCTAGTAACCTCGTCGCCTACGCTAGGAGTAGCACGAATAATAGAGCGGATATATATTCGTAATAAGGGCGGGTAATCGTAGACTATAGGTAGTATCCTAAGAAGATAGATAGTAGGTTCTCTAAGAAGATAGGTAGCCCTAAAAAGATAGATAGTACTCTAAGAAGATAGGGAGCCCTAGAAATATAGATATAGTACTCTAAGAAGATAGAGAGCTATAAAAACATAAGTAGTCCTAGAAAAATAGGCTATACTAAGAAGATACGCGCCTTAGAATATATACGCTCTAATAAGATACGCGCCTCTATATAAATACTACGTAGGAGGTAAGATAGCGCCCTAGAAGGTAGCGCGATATACGGAAGTAGTAAAGCAGATATCTGCTAAAAGTTATACGCTATTACTAGAAGCTATATACTGCTAAAAAAGTATTACTACTAAAAAAGTGTCGCTACCAAAAAAGTGTTACTACTAAAAAAGTGCTATTACTAAAAGAGTGCTACTACTAAAAAAATTGCTAAGGCAAAAAAGTATCGCGACAAAAAAGTGTTAAGACAAAAAAGTGTCGAGACAAAAGTATTAAGACAAAAAAGTGTCGAGCAGCTAAAAAAATGTTAGGCAGCTGTTAAAAGATGTGCATTACATACGAATACTAGTATAGCGCTACACTCCTACGAAGACGGTACTCCCGAATATCAAGCGTATTCAATCCTAGAGATAGCATTACAGACTCATAATGCTAGTTCGCATCTTCAACCCCCTCTACCATCTCCTTTAAGACCTCCTCCGCTACCCGACTCGGAGTATAGATCGCAGAAACCCCCTTACTGCGAGTCTTCAACGCAGAGCCACCCCAGATAGCACCTCCCGCACGGCTGACTGCCTTGATCATAGTCTTCTGCTCGGGCATTGACTTTGCCCAGGCATCGACGACCGCGAAGTCCTTATACTTGACATCCTTAACGAGCTCGCCGATATGCCCTTCAACCAGCTTCACGATCTGCTCACCAGTGACATCCTCCGGACCAGTCAGAACGTACTTCGCTTTGTTATGCTTATCGGTCTCCTCTGTTGCGAGGAGGTGTGCTGCGAAGACACCGACATCATACGCATCGATCATAGCATTCGGCGAGGTCTTATCCAAGATCAAAGACAGAGGACCTTGCTTCCCAGTCTTCTTATACTCCTTGATGAATTCTAAGGCAGGAGCCAATACCTGCGTCGAGAAGATGTTGGGCTGCAAGGAGGACCAGTGGTAGTTCTCGTATTCAGGCTGGCCGAGCAAGGACTCAATCGCCCAATGCGCGCGAGGGTAGAAAGCAGCGCAATCCTAGGTTAAGTGTCAGCCTTCTATTGCGAGCAGAAATCGTGAACAACACTCACAGGCTTAACACTGTAAGCAGTAGTCGAAATGCGCACGGCATACTTCACACCTGCTTGCAAAGCAAAGTAATGAAACTGGCTCTCTTCAGCAAAGTGAGAGACGCCATTGTGAGAAGCAATGAATAATCTTTCGACTTCATGCTCGCGAAGCCATTGGTCGTCAATCTCAGTCCAGTTCTTCTCGAAAACTTCCACGCCTGAGATGTCGGCCAGCTTTTTCGCAGTAGCGCTGTTTTTAGAACGCGTAAGAGCAAGAATGCGGTGGGAAGAGAGTTTGGTGTTTTGAAGCAGCTTTGGGAGCGTTTCGACGACGCTGCGGCCAGTGTTGCCGGTCGCGCCGACAATGAGTATGGTGGGTGCCATGTTGAGTATTAGTAGTTTGATGTGTAAGGCAGATGAAAGTTTCTGGTTTGCTGCAAGGTTGTAATACGCTTCATTTTATAGGTGAACACCCGTTACTTGAAGAATGGATTACTGATCGTCCTTCAGTTGGTTTCATTCTTTTTCCCAAGTCAATCATGCCGCAACTGTATTAGTAAGATATGTCCTTATTTCACGGAAAGACCATATTCCTTTTGCTTGCACAGAGGGCGATACGCAAGTCGAGAACGAAATTGGATGCATAAGAGCGGCAACGCATGCTGTAGAACGCCCCGTTTCCGACCGCCGATGAAGTTGCCCTAAGATGTACCACTTTCAAAGGGTCTGGATCACCCTTGCTGACGTCAGACCACAGAGATCATCTCCCTCCATCCTTAGGCCACGAAGAAAGCACCTTGGACCTATATAATCACCACTTGAGAATGGTTTAGATCGTTCAAGAGATTTGCATGTACATCAAAATGATTTCTGATTCAATGGAAATGGATGCTTGAGGCATGGCGCTTCTATATGAAGCTAGACACTCCGTTTCGGATCGCTCCACGAAAATCATTGCCTAACTCAACCGATTTCTCCGACATCGATTACAAGCCTGCAACATACACTGTCTGCACTCGAAGATATACGAGGGCAAGCGATGATGGCACTCCTCACAGCGATGCGGCCCCTTGACCCAGCGCCATTTGTCGTGGGAGCACTCATGATTCCCACGGAGATGAGCCATGAGAGCATCGATGTCCATGGTTTTGCCAGTCGATGGTTTTTCATTCCTTGAGGGGCCGAGCAGATCACGCAGATCAGCTAAGGGATCAGGTCTAGGCGCAGGATCTAACACTGTAGCAGGCGCAGGTGGTGGGGGTACTGTCCAGGTGGCTTCTGGGATGTCTACCTCATCCTCGTCGTCATTCACCGGCCAGTCTTGCTCCCATTCCGAATGATCTGAAAAGTCAGATTCCCAAGCGGACTCGGGGCTGGCAGAGCGTGGTGTCGCGTTGAGGCCGATAGTATTGCCAGCGGCAAGCGATTGACGACGAGTGCGTGGTTGTGGTCGTGCAGCACGTTCTGGTTCGAACAGTCTGCGACGAGGGTTGGGCTCGCGCTGGATGATCTATTGGGCTCTCGCGTACAATCTTGGCTCTTCCCACTGCGGGCAAGGGCAAGTCTTCCATTGAACGCCACAGATGTAACAGAAGTGGGCACCGAAAGGGCATCTGAGAACTGTTAGCACACGGAAAGAGAAATGGTTTCAAGAGAATCAAACGTCATGTGGTTGCAGCCCTGTTCAAGTTCGACAAAACGGTGACACTGGTAGCATCGTTGCCATTGCTCGTTGCCAGCAGTGTCAAGAAGCTGCTGTAGAGCGGTGTCATCTGGACAATGTCCAGTGTGGGCCGCAGCTTTGCAAGTTGTGCAGGTCGTTTTCTCGCACGCAGGACAGGTCAACCACTCGCCCTCTATGCGCTCCAGCGACACTGGCCAGGGAATGAAAGTTGAGCACCGAGGATCGTGGCAATAGACTCGATTCTTCGCACTAAGCTCGACAGATCTTTCCTCAAACTCTTCTGCTAGCTTGACAGGCAAGAAAAAGCGAACTTGGTTGAGAGGGATCGCCTGGCCGTCACATCGAGGCGGGAAGAGTGATTCGTCTTTCATCGAAGCCTGAAATAAGCTTGCAAGGCATTCACGGCAGTATTCATGATCGCAAGGGACGCGTGCGACGTCGAAAAAGTCTTTGGTGTCTCCGCAGGCGACGCAATAACCCAGCTTCTGCTTTGTCTTTCCAGCACGTGATGCTCCCCAGGCAGAGGACTCCGGTCGCAAGGTCGTCTCATCTGAGTCAGAGTCTTTGTCGTCGAAGGGTGAACAGACTCCTATATCAACGAAGTCATCATTATACAGAGCCGCAGCCTTCTCGAGCAGTTCGTCATTGACCCAGGGATCCTTCATCCCTTCATCTTGCTGAGGTGGGGCGGTTCGAACGGTCGGATGGTAGTCGACATCTGCTGGATCTTGCATGAGGCTGGCGGCCAGTCGACGATCTCAGGCGATCTGATCTTCCTGCTGATGGGCCCTGGAGATCAAGTTGCCATCGCGATGAACAGCCAGAGCCATGCTCCGAGCCATCATTCGGTCTTCCAGAACGCGTTGGCATGTATGCAGTTCCTCGGTGAGCATCTGCAGGGCGACTTCTGCATCATTGCCGGTCCCTTCACGTTGTTTGCCCTTGGCCGATCCGGCCAGTGCGGCGCTATCTTCGAGTTGGATCTCAATAATGGCATTGAGAGTGAGAGGATCGAGGCCATGGTAGATCTCCTGTAGCAGAGCCATGCTGAGCTATGAGAGAATGGTGCGTTTTGAGTGAATGTCGCAAACGACTGCACTTAGTGGAGAGAAAGTGTAGGGAAGAGAGGGATAAGTCCCGCAGGAGACATGGAAACGAAGCTGCACTCGTTTGCTTGTGCGACCTGACAGGGATGCGGGTACCTGCACGAGACCCGTCAATCTCGCAAGGTTGAAGCCAATGGCTCACGTCGAACTGCGTCATCTGAGCCGTAACATACGTGTGTCACAGCACATTGACGATGAAAAGCAAAATTGCCTGCGAGACTGGTCCATCAGCGTCCTTCTCATGCCACTGTTTCTTTGCGAATTATATCCCGAAGACAACCATCGAGCATCCAGCAGACACTTACTCGCCGATTGCCTCCTCAAAATGCAATGCGTAGTATTTGAGCCAATGGGCATTGTTGCTGTTAGCTGGTGACACAAGGTAGCCGCCGCACGTGAAGCCCGCTCTGACTTGAAACGGACTAGCCTCGACGCATGCTTGTGCCACATGCTGAGGGCGAAAAGTGCATTTTGGATGCAGACATCACCTTGAACATGCAATAGTGCTCATAACACATCATTCATTGTGTGGCTGTATAGTTAGTCTCCTAATCCCTCTTCGCAACATCCTCCAACAAAACCTTCGCCGCCAGCTTTCCCAACCCGTTCGACGCCAACGGTGAATCACCCGTCAACACATAACGATCTTGGTGCGTCTCGCCCGTCATCTGCGGGTTCACAATCTCAACACCCTGCTTCTTCAAAGCCTCGCCGACAAGCCACGGCATCTTGCCCGGAATGTATCCAATGTCGATGTTGGCTCCGGTGTCGAGTGAATCAGGGAAGACGCAAATCTTGTAACCCTTATAGATGAAGTCGCTGCCCTCGGGCTTTCCAACACCGGCTGCGAGCATACTCGCAGGGCCGTGGCAGAGGGTGATGAAGTATCGCTTCTCGGCATCCGCCCAGCGCAGGATGGAACCAACGGTCGATGAGAATGGCACGCCGTTCATGACACCATGACCGCCTGGGATGAAGACACCAATGTAAGGCGTGTCCTTGGTGAAGCCATTACCCCAGACCTTCTGCAGGTCAAGGGGAGCCCGCAGCTTGGCCTTGTACTTCTCATGAATGGCCTTCACAGCTTCATCCTCTTTTGGGAACGCCCACATCTCGAACTTGACTGGGTCGCCTGAGACGGTAGCAATGTCAATCTCGAAGCCGGCAGCATCCAGATGCAGGACTGGCAGCAGCATCTCGACAGGGTGGTTGCCTGTTGAGAAGAACTTGCCGTCGGCCATTTGCAGGTATCGTTCTTGCGTAGCGATGAGGAGGATCTTCCATTTGCCACCAGTGTATTTGTTGGGATAGTCGGCACCATCGAAGTCGGTCTTTGGTGGGACATACTGGGTAAGAGAGTATGGCGAGGGGAACCAGGCGTTGTCCTCTGCCAGGTCTGCGGCCGGAGCACGGTCTGATGATGAGTTGGACATGGTGTTGTTGCAGTTGTAATTGGGTTGTTGTTTGGAGGGGAATGTGAGGGGGTCAAAGGAACAATGGACGGCGACGACGTCTATTATATACCCAGACCTTCCAATATTGAGCCCTTAGAGCTGGCAGCTGTCGGCATGAACTCTGCTACAGTAGGTTCGTACCGACTTCCTTCCGAGCCAATGCAGACGAGGAGCCGAGTGCAAGATGCATATATCTGGCCATAGCTCCAGGTCGAGGTTTTCTTCGGCTCTAAGACATGATCGACGCGTGCACCATCACACATCGATCATTGACACTTGCAGCCGACTCATTGTCGCCTCATGAAGTATCGCGTATAAGGTATGCATCTCCCTTGGTAATTCGGCATCTTGTGGCAATCGGGAGCGCAGGCACATGCTAGAAGCCGATGGCAGTATGATTTGACGACGTGAGCCGAGGCGGGGAGCTCCAAACTCCAATCTCAGAAAAATGACGTATTTCTGTACCTTGATGTGGAGGATAAGATAGATTGATCGTTCCTACGGATATGGTCATTCCCACGGCTCTGGAGATCTCTCGGCCTCTGATGGAGACATTTTAAACAGAATACGCCCACACGTCATCTGGTATCAGGAAATCAACCTCACATCGAGGAAACAAAATCGAACTACGTATGCCACGTGTGTATCTGCACCAGGATCCGGTGGCAAAGTGCAATATACAGATATTGGATCTTCGCTTACTAACCACCACCATGACTCTCCTTACGCTTGACTTCTGGGCTCTGACCTCGCGATCGTCCTTCAGTCGGGCTCATAATGCTGCCACTGCGTACACTCTGCGCCATGCTTCCGCGTCTGCTGGTGCCAGCACCACCTGACTCTGCCTCTCTCTCCAAGAAAGCACTCCATAGTTCTGCCAGCGTCTCTCTGCTCGCGCCGCTTGGGCTTTCCGAATTGAATTCTCCCAGCGCAGGTGTCGATGGTGTTCGCCTGAAGGGACTGACGGGCACGCGAAGAGAACCGACGCCGGCACCTTGTCGGAGCAGACCTGCTTGCTCTTTTTGCTGCTCGGTCCATCCCAGGAGTGCAGAGATAAGGCCAAGAATCTGGAATTTCTTGGGATCGCTGCGATCCAAGGCGAGGAAGTGTAGGAAGTGGTTGGTGACCAGCTGTCGATCGACATTATCTTCCGGCTTGCCTCTCTTCAAGAAGCGCAGCGCTTTCGTCAGATGGTCGTTCAATATCACCGCTTCGTGCCTCAATTTGCCAATGAGTAGGTTCTTCTCTTTCACCTCCTTCTCGAACGGCAATGCGCGCTCAAGCTCTTTTTGTGTTGTCTCGAGCTGCGATTTGAGCTCCGCCGAGCTTTCCTCTGCACCCTTGACCTGTTTCCGCAATTCTTCAAGTTGTGACTGCGATTGTTCCACAATTTCGCGCAGCTCTCTCTTGCGCTCTTCTTGCACGTCGCGCAAGGCGCGTTGAAGACCGTCCACAGTAGATCCTTGTGTGTCCGCCTCGCTCCTCACTCTCTCCAAAGCTTCTTTCTGTGCAGCAAGTTGTTCTTCAAGCTCCTGCGCCCGCTCATCAGCTGCTTCGCGCCGCGATCGCTCTTCAGTCGCGAGAATCTCCCAGTCTTGCATCGCTTGCCTGGCAACCTCATACTCCTCACGCACATACGCTTCGCGCGAGATTAGATCATCACGCTCCTTCGCCCAATTTGACGTAGACAAGTTTGTCCGCGAACGCAGAGTGTCGATTTCAGAAGCTTGTGAATCCAGTTGGCTGGTCAAGTTGGCGATCGAAGATTGTAGCCTCTCATTGTCCTCATTTGTCGTCGACTGCTCCTGTTCCAGCTCTTCAATGCGCCCTCGTGCCAGCTCAAGCTCCTCCGCATCGGCCTTCAAGCGCTCGCCCAGCTGCGATCGGATGGTGTTCACTTTGCTCAGCAGATTGCGGTATTGTGTCTCGGCTTCCTCTTTCTCTTCTTGTGATCGCTCAAGCTCTTCCCGTAAAGCTGGAATCTCGTCTCCTTGGCTTGCTTGCAATTGCTCCAGTGTCTCTCGTAGATGTGTGACTTCCGCACGCAGGTTGTCGCGTTCTTGCTGCATGGCGTCCAAGCGGGCGGTCGCCGCGGAATCGGTTGCTGATGCGTTTGTAGAGGAAACGGCGGCCGCTGTGAAAGATTTGGAGGTCGTGGGTTCATCCTGGTCGTCTTGCGCTTCCTGAGCGCCGTTCTGGGCTGCGTGTTCTTTGAAGTCCTCCACTGGCGTCGATGGCTCGGTTGAAGATTGTGTGTCTACATTGTCCTCCGTCTTTAGTTGCTGCAAAGCGGGTGCAAGCTACTAGTGTATCAGTGAGTTGGTCAAACATTGTGGTCCTTAGTCCGTACCGCTGCCACTTCTGGCGCCTCATCCTCGTCCCCATCCTCATCGTCCCCGCCTACTGGGTGGTCTTTGCCTCCATTAACCTCTGCACCATCCCCTCCAGACTGCGCCTTGCCGTTTGCCTTCTTCTTGTTGTTGCTCTTCTTCTTCTTCTTAGCAGCTAAAAGTATGCCGCGTCAGCCGAATTCAATGTCGAACGGAACTGTCGATTAGGAGCAGCAATGGATACGCGACTTACCTGACTTGCTTATCGAGTCCGAAGCATTGACAGCTGACATGTTCAGTATATCTTTATACAATGAGCTAGTCTGGTATATCGCTCGTTCGCTTCCTTCAATCTGGCATCTTGGAAAGTACGAGGATTTGCGCCTGAGGCAGCCACGCTAAACGTGAAGCCGAGAAGGAACGAGGGCACGATGTTTAACCATCTTAAACTGCAACACTATCGATCTATATATCATTTCGTTCTAGTGCCAGTGCACATCTGCTTTGGCAAAAAAGAAAAATACACAAGCTAGATGGCTTTGTCTCGATTCCATGAGATGCGTGACCACAGCGAAGTCCCAGGCTTCGCTTGAGCGACTGCGATGGGCTTCGAAGACAGGAGAACCGAGTACCAGCCGCCGCTAAGGTACGCGATCTGTATAATTACGTGTCGATGGAATCATGATCATCTTCTTTTCAGGTTGACTCTCACGTCTACCATATTGAGGACCAAATCAACAATATCGCCTTCGCACGCATTAGCGAGCTGGCAAGATGTCCACCAAGAAAGCAACCCACGCGGACCACACATTGCCACCGAATGTTCATCAAACAGCTGTATCAACCGAAGGTCACGGCGTGAGAGTCACCCTTGAAGCACCATTGATCGGTCTGGCGACGTACTTGATCGGTGTCTCACTGGGATTCCGCGATGAATTTGGATCTGGTGTTCTCATCGCCACAAGTTTCATCAGCGCTGCCAGACTCATGGACTCCGGGTTTAGCAAGAAGGAAAGTATCGTCGGCAACGCCTCGCTCGGCCTATTCGCGCAGCTCGTGTGTTATCATTTTGAGATGAACTCCACCATTCGCTTAGGCAACGCTCTTAGCACAACCTTTTCTGTGTACCTGGCGTCAAGGAAAAGCTCATCAAGCACCGAAAGCTCGGCTGAGGCATCGCATATCGTTCCTGAGGATGACCCTGCCAGTCCGGCCGATGAGAGCGTCAACCACAGCGAAAACAGGAATACAAGCATGTGGCTCGTCTTTACAGGCCTGGTCTCCGTCGCCACGTTCGCGAATTATCTGTTCACCCATCAGCCGCCGACCAAAAATTGCATTGTCTCTACCAGCAAAATTGACAGCATTCACTGGCAAGCAGTTGTACGTGGAGACATCTCGGGTGAAGGCTGCGAAGTACCTACACAGATGTCTTTAGCGGCAGACGAGATAAGAACCTACACTCGTGACCTCAACGCAGAAGCCTGCAGCGTGAGTTGTATCAAGCAGAACCGCGCCGGCTACTGGACTGCGTATGTCTCGATCACTCCACCAGGTGGCCCGGTTGATGGGACCTACTGTGGCGAGGCGTACAGTTATGGGAATTGTGGGAAGAATCAGGTGAAGCCACAGGCTCGACTTTTGCCTTCCTCTAGCTATTCCGCTTCCAGTCCTTCTTTCCAGAACCTGAAGTAAGCTATCGGATCATGCCCCTCAGGATCTTCATCTGTACCAGGATGACGCGAGGTAATGTAGAGTCCTCCACCACCAGCATGCCAGAAACGCCTTCTGGTTTCAAATTCCTGCTCGTCAATGTTCTCCCATTCTTCCAGCACTTTGTTGTAAGGAGCCTTCCATTCCTTGAGCTGCTCGGGACTGGCCTTACTGCTTTTCTCAAACCTCTTTTGAAGGAACAGAATTTCACCTGTGGTCCTGTCAGGTCTGCTCGCAGTTTGAGGCCAGTATCAAAAATGCTGCGTACGTTTGTAGAACTTGCAGAACGTATCGCTGGATACGGATGCAGAGCCCAAATCGAATTCCTTCACAATATCGTACTGGTCCTCGCCCTCTTTGCGGGTGGCTTTGATTTCGCAGAAGATGCCATCGACTTCTTTCATCTCGTACTCGCTCGAAAGTGCCCTGGCGTCATTGGAGACGTCCTGTGCATATGGTCAGGATCTGATAAGATCATTATGCCAGGCAGATTTCGCATACTTTGTAGTATGTAACCTTTGGATCAGGCATTGCAAGAACTGGTAGCTGAGTTGAAACTTGACGGCTTGTCGTTGGCAGGGTTTCTATAGGACAGGCGTCACGAGGTGCTGGAAGCCAGGTCGTTGTGCCTTTGAACGAGCAGTTCTTTCCTCTTCACCACTCAGCAGGGTTGTCATCCAGCGAGCTATTGTTGACCGCTGGTCCTACGCAATGTAACTGATGCCCGATACAGTTTCTTCTTTCGACCAACCCACGTTGCGGTCCAGGCTTCCGACATCCGGTCCATGCATACTCGGCATACCACGAGACTTACTGTGCGTAGAATGGAGACTCATGGCGGGTAGCTCTTAAACTCAGTGAATCCATTCCTACATGTAATCATACGATAGCAGTGCACAGAAGCATGTGACGTGGACTTCAACGTCGATATCATGGTCACGCGTACAGCGGATGACGGGACTCCCGTACCGAACCGTGTGATTCCGTGATGGAGGACCGTAATCATATATTCTTCTAGTAAGAGCTATGAGCCAGTATGGCTTGTTCTAGAGGGTTTGAACCTTGACCCAGCATGCGTTGTTTTGCACTATACATTGAGCGGTGTGAATACATGACCGTGGGTGCCAATGTTCTGATGGTGGGGCCGGTCGCATATACTACTGCATGAAGTGCAGGCCGATTCCTATATGCATGATGCCTTGTGTATAGTAAATACAATTTTCGGTTCCGCGACTGTCAGTTCGATGCCCGTTTCAGCAAAGAATCCTCAGCTATTCTCCATCAATGATCGATGGTTGCTTCCACGCCGCTTCGTCGCCTCTACGCTTCCTGCATGAGCGACAAGAGGTCGTTCGACTTGACAAAGTCCTCCCACATTTTCAACTGTAGTCCAGGGAGCTACAAACACATCAGTTCACATGCCGATACATTGCAAAATCCATCCGGCTCACCTGGCTTGCCTGAACGAAATCCGGGTGATCGTAGATCATGCCGCACGCTTCAAAGATCATCAGTTGCTCGGTGAAGTCCAGTGCGGTCACCGGGCCCATCGCCGCTTCAAGCTTGTTGCGGAAGTCTTGTTGCGGAGTCTGCTCGTAGCGGACGGGGATGTTGTAGGCTGTAGAGACTGGTCAGGACTGTCCATTCCGAAATCCAATCAGGCGTTTTCCGCTCACCTTTCTGCAGAACCTCAAGCTTTGCCGACTCGCTGATCGATTGGGAGTTGAAAGCAATCGTACGCTCGTGATATTTGTCGTCGTGCTCAGTCAAATACTTGACGAGCTTGCCGGTGTCCGAGATGGCAGCGTTTGGGAGCGGTGTTTCGCCTGAGAGTACAAATGAGCGAACGTAAGTCCCATCAATCTGCTATGATCATTGTGTCAGCATTGCATGCACCAAACCAACTCGTCAGCTGAACCGGTAACCCACCTTCACCGGCAAATACACCGGCGCGTTCGTTACGCAATTCTCAAAGTAGTTCGGGAACAAGATCTCGATAGTTTTGGACCACAGTGCCGGCTTCGAGTTTTTGATGTACTTTGCCACATCTGCTTTGCTCTGCCAATGGAAAATGTTGACGAACTGGCCCTTGGACAACTCTTTCCCATCCGGCAAGGAAGCCCAGACGAAGTGCTCCAGCTGCGGAAGAGACGCAGCGATGTCTACGATCCGTTTACCCTGCTCGAACTCGATAGCTGCTGACATGCTTTGCCAAAAGTCAGTCATGGCGTAAATGATATGAGCGCCCTCGAAAGCGTGCTGGAGGCTTTTGGCATCGTCAAGATCGGCTTGCACAAGCTCGACACCTTGTTCGGCCAATTTCTTGCTCTTCGTTGATGTAGGGTCTCTCGTCAGACCGCGAACGTGGTATTTGGTGGGCTTTTGTAAAAAAGCCTGCACGACTGATCCGCCCTAGAAATCGTCGGTTGATATTACTGATGGGCATTTATCTTCCCAACGTGTGTGATACGTACTTGCTGGCCAGTGGCGCCAAGGATAGCAATGGTTTTCTTGGTTTCAGACATGGTTAACAAAAATCGGGTGTGGCTGAATGACGTGCTGGTGCCTTCGTATTCCAGTGTCCATGGTGAGCGGTGTTCTCTTATAGCTGGTCGATGTGGACCCAAATGTTGACAAAGCAAAACTATGTCATAGATCCAATTCTGGCCTAAGCGCACTATGTGTTCGCAGCGCCGGTGTTGCTAGCTGCCATTCTCTACTAAGCACGAGCGACTTTCGTCCATGTACCTCGGAACAATGATAGGTCGCACACACCAGAGGGAAAGTAGCTTACAAGGAGGATCATCAAGCTACAAACTTATGGACTTCCGGCACAAGTCTTGACCCGGTCTTGGTAGGACTTTCGGGCTGAATATCGTGACAGCTGAGAGCCCGAAAAGCCCGACTCAATCGCTCTGCCTTTCCCAAATGCGGACTCCAAAGGCGAGCTGAAACAACAAATGTCGACAACATCAAGCAGAGTTTCTTGGCTGTCATCAAATCTGGCAAGATCACTAGCGACCAAAGTTGCTACGCCCATATTCTTTTTCAGCGTCCATGCTACGGGTCCTATGCGTGCAAAGTGAACCTTCTGCCATGAGAATGTTATATAAGAGGCGAGATAAGCCACCTTTGACGGTAGGTACACATATCACTGAGCTACTCAAAATCCTTGGAAGGAGATCTTGTACTCAACACACCGCATAACATGGCAGGTAACTTCACCATCATCGTATGTGGCGCCGGAATTGCTGGCCTGTGTGCTGGCATCGCGCTGGCAAAGCATGGACACAAAGTCATCATACTCGAACGAGCAAGCGAACTGTCACCAACGGGAGCTGGGATCCATCTCCCACCCAATGCTACTCTGCTTCTGAAACATTGGGGCATCCTCGACAAGCTGGAGAGCAAAGCAGTCGCACCGGCTGGATTTGTCTTCAGAAGATACGCAGATAGCTCTGTCCTGGCACGATCGGCATCAAATAAGTCCAAGGAAGTCCCAGCAACACCGTAAGCTCTCTCATACTATAGCTGGATGCACGCGGCAGAGGCTGACATTAGCTGTAGATATCTGTCTGTACGACGATCAGACTACCAGCAAGTCTTGCACGAAGCTGCCCTGGCGGCAGGTTGCGAGCTTCGCCTGGGCCAGAAAGTCATCGACATCGAGGAAGCTCTGCCAGGCGTACAGATCCAGGATGGAACAATTGTTCATGGAGAGATCGTGGTCATCGCTGATGGTATATATGCTGGTCTATTACGTTTGATAGTATTGACCACCAAGCTGACCGTACCAGGCATCAAATCCGCACTTCGGCAGAAGATCATACCCGAAGAGGACACAGCAGCACTCTCACAGCCATTGTCAACATATCGAGCATGGGCGCCAATGGACGCGCTGAACACGAACGAGCAAGTTGCTGAACTGCTGGGCCAGCCTGCGACAAACGTGTGGCTCGGCCCCGGTCGCCACATGATCGTGTACCCTGCAGAAGGCGGAAAGATCCTCGCGATCAATGGCACCTACCCATCTCGCAACGACAGCGCAGGCGAGTGGAACAAAGCCGCGAGTGTAGATGCGATCCAGCGGCGATTCCACGACTTCGACCCGGTGGCCAAGGCTATCCTGGCTCAGGCACGGGACTGCAAATCATGGGCTCTGGCGGAAGTCCCAAGGTTACCAAGATGGAGATCCACGTCTGGCAAAGTCGTCTTGATTGGAGATGCAGCACACGGTATGCTGCAATTTCTGGCCCAAGGCGCTGCAATGGCGACAGAAGACGCTGGAGCTCTTGCCGAATGCGTCAAGGGCCTTGGGCCGGATGGAGATATCCCGAGCGCGATGCACTGCTACGAACGAAGCCGGAAGTGGAGAGGTGAGAGAGTGCAGTCACAGGCACGCCGTAATGGCGAGTTCATACATATGCCCGATGGCGAGGAGCAGGAGCACCGGGACAGAGAGCTCGCCGGCAAACCACTGGCTACCGATCAAGATGTTGACTGCGGTCCGCTATTGGACCCAAAGTTTACGTCGTGGTTGTATGGGCATGACACGATCGCACATACCCGTTACGTCTTGAGAAAGGCTTGAGAGGGACATGAAATATTTTGCAACAAACGACAATCGCATAACAATCCTTAATACTGTAACAAAAACTCATTGGATCCTTCCATCTTGGCCCACGGCATGGGTAACCATCAATAAGTTCATCACTTGCTTCCACCCCGCCACTGATTCGGCCCTTCAAGAGCAAGCAACACAAAGTGCCCGCCGACCACAGGTCTCGCCCTGTACCCATCGTAGGTTCCGATCTCATGCTGTTTGCCGTCGAGGCCAAGCTTAGACTCCGTCCAGAGCTTGTCACTGAAGGGTACGGCATTCTTGCCGTTGCTCATGTAGGCATGGATGTCGTTGATGAACATATCTCTGACATCCTCGCTGGTGACGCCTGGTGCCATCGCAGTGGCGGCAGCGTACACCATCCAGTCGGTCTTGGCCCATGAGTCTCTGCTATCCAGCGGTACGCCAGCTTCTTTCCGAACAGTAGGGTAGAAGTCGGTCTGCATCCTGTATGCCTCGGCGGGAAATGTGTTCAGCTTGAGCAAGATGTCGAGATAGAGGTTGAATTGGAGACTCCATGTCTCGCCCTCGCCTTGGAACATGGTGAACCGTGTGCGCTCTGAATCAGTGCCCAGTGTCTGGTTGTAGAGCACGTCTGCGAACTGACGGCCGATATCACAGTACTTGGGCTGATTGGTCATCACGCCGTATGCGTTTAATGCGATAGCAGATTTCACAGCGAGGCCAGTTTGATTGGCAGCTTCACCCGCGCCGTCGTCTGTGCTGAATTGTCTGATGGGGTAGAGCCCATTCTCTACCAGATAGTCCGCGTAGGTCTTTAGCATGTCGAGGAATTGATTCTTGTAGTCGATGTCCCCAGAGGCAAGCTCGTACATGTACATGAGCGCCAGAAGATTGCCGCTCTCTTCGACGGGCATGCTTTGAGCTTCTCCATCGTCATGACCGGTCGCATTAGGGTAGTGTGCGCCTATGTCGTGGATCGTATAGTTGTGCGGCCAGGCGCTTGAGTTTGAGTAGTATATAACCGGATGAAGAAGCAGCCTGAGGTAGTCAGGTGCTAGAACGTAGAAGATTGGCGCCATCGGCATGATCACATCAATCGTGTTGACGTTGCCGTTGCTGGAATTAGATTAGTAGTTATAGTAGACTGGAGATCAAACGAGCAAATACTGACCTAGAGATCTCCTTCATAAAAGTTAGCACAGATGACTGGTCCAAGCTGTCCGACGGGACTGTGAGTTCCAAAGTGCCGAATGTTTGTCGAGTGGACAACGCCAGAATGTTGCTGTAATTTGTGCCACCCACATCCACGTTTGCGATGAAGAAGTCAAGATCTCGCGACTCCTCATCAGCTGCACGCAAGTCATCCAGAGCGTGCATACAACCACAGTTGACGTCCTTGCAAACGCTCTTCCAGTAACTGGCTCGGTCGACCCCGTGGTAACTGACAATCGGATCTCTGACATTTCCAATGGCAAAGGTGACATTGCTTGTTCCTTTGAGAGAGCCGAGATCCTGGCTGTAGGCAAACACGCTGCCGGGATGAAAGTCTCCTTTGCCACTAAGCTTGCCATCTGCAGCGAATGCGTTGCGGACCTCATCGACATTCCCAACTCTGTGGCTGAGCTTCGAGCCATTCTCACGTGTACAGTAGGCAGCAGTACCCCAGAGCGCCATGTCCTCTTCCTCTGAGTACTTTGCCGTCCCTACTTGGCTCAGGCTGAAGACTTGGGTTGCGGCTTGGGTCTTCTCTTGGGTTGAACTCCAGTTCCAGACCAAGTTGATACCGTCACCATCTCCGAACTGGCCGATCCATGAGTTGTCCATGTCAGAGTAGATCTGTACACTGGGCGCCTTGTCGCCATTGAGGCTTGACGTCGACACTGTGAGGTAGCTAAAAGGCGTACTTTGTCGAGCATAGTCATGGGGCGAGACAGGCGAGAAAAAATCGAGGACAAACTTGACGTCGTTCGCAGTGGCCGTGAAGGTAGTGTGTGTCGCGCTGAAGTCGGCGGAGGTGAGAGAAGCAGGCTTGATGTTGTCCCCAGGGCGTGGCACACCAAAGAGGCTGTGGGTCTTGCCATCAATACGAGCCATGACCGACCATGTCAGTGGCTGGCCGTGGTAGAACTGAGCCACGGCGGTTGACAAATTTGCAACCGCATTGCCAGGGAGCCATGCTAAAGAACACTGGTCAGTAAAAGCTCGGGAATTCATTGGAGTACAATACCTGAGAGATATGGATTACGGACTGCCAACGGGTAAGACGGCGGCAAAACTGGTGTGAACGAGGCTTCGGCTGTGGCTGAGCCAAAGAAGACGACAGATATAGATAACGCAAGAGCGCAAGTTCGAACGAGGAATGAACCCATTACTATTATCTGTTCAGTTCGATCAGTGAAGTAGAGAAGTTGGAGCGGAATGTTGCAGCGATCAATCAACAAGTAGGCAGGAACGGAGGCAGTATTTATGAGTGATCGTACAACCTACTCACTGCATTAACGGACGGTCAGAACAACCTATGACCCGGTCTAAACAAGCCGGTATCGCATTACACCGGCATACCAAGGCTGCAAAGCCGTCAATGTTGTTATGCAGCAAAGTTGCTGTAGCGTTAACATACAATGAGGTGTAGAATTGACAAGGCCGATGTATTTGCTGCGAGCTGACGGAAACGAGGTGATCGCTCAACACAGCATCAGTACTTATCGTCCTGCAGATCACGGGCGAGATCGACTGGGCATTGACATATCCTCGTCTTGCGAAGGCTTGCAGAGGTACAAGAGCGCCACTCGGCTTGGAGACATGGCGTCGGCGGAGCAACAGTAGGTAGGTGCGTGACTTCCAATCGATGTCATTCACTGGTACCAGAGAGTAAAAATCCAGTGGAAATGCAGCTACTAGAGTGGCCTGCGGACAATGAACGCACATACCACTTGGGAAGAGGGAAAAGTCGACTGGTACATCCATAGCGAGCAATCGCAGGTAAATTAGATGATCATTACCTGTGTTACCAGTCCGGATGTGGCGCGATGTTGGAGGAGGATTTGCCCAGGCTCGGCTCTCGCTGTGCTCCCATGGCTGTACAGCGTGCAACACATTAGTCGGCGTGGCGGATTTGTAGCAAAAACGCCTAAATTATAGCACGCCGGCTCGTTGTGGTAGAAAAGGGTTTCCATCTGTACAGCTGCCCGTTGGGAATCGATTTTGAAGTCATTTAGAGTTACTGTCAGAAGTCAGGGCGAGTGCGACAAAGCTGCCGTACTGTAGACTACTGTACCTGTTTGAGCATAGACCAGAAAGCTTAACTCCGCATCTGAGATATGTATGCTCCCATGTCGACACCGCAAACCGAATGCGATACGGAAGAGTCCTGTCGATCCTCTGCCAAGACAAACGTTGTCACGGTATAAATCGTGACAATTGTTGACACTAAACACATTTCAGCTAAAAGCAAGCAAAGACCAAAACACCCTCTCCACGGCGCAACTATGCCTACCCTCCAAGTCCCTGGCGCAGATTTGCACTATGAAGTTGTAGGCGATGGCCCGATGCTATTGGCGATTCATGGCGGCGACGGGTCCGGCGAGATCTGGCGGGGTTTCAGCAAAGCGTTGAAAGATCGCTTCATGGTTGTGTTCTATGATCGTACGTCCATTCCCACACACACCAGGCGACAAGGTAAATGAGGTTTCGTTCTCAGAGATAGTGCTGATGCCATTCAGGACGAGGCTTCTCTCAGAGCTACCTGACCGGCGCGCAAGACTACTCTCAACGTCTAGAGACCGACGCAGACGACGCCGCTCGTCTGATCAAGCACATTGCACCCGAAACTCCTCCTATCGTAATCGGCAACAGCTCCGGAGCGATCGTGTCTTTCAAACTTCTCTCCAGACACCCAAACCTTGTCGCCACAGTTCTGGCGTACGAGCCACCGGCTGCACGCTTCCTGCGAGATTTCGAATCACTCTACGCGTCCGCCGAAGACATACACGCCACCTATCGCGCCGCCGGAATGGCTCCTGCATACGAAAAGTTTATCGTGCTCACCAAGACCGAGGAGAGCATGGGCAGGATGATCAGAGCGGCACCAACAGATGATGTGCGCCGCAACTGGAACTCGATATACTGGTTCGAGCGCGAGTTCATGGCTTATCCACATGCCGAGTTTGATTTTGATGAGGAGCTGAGGCCGCACAAGGCCAAGTTGGTGTTGATCAATGGCGAGGAGTCGAACAAGGAGGCGTACCAGTTCCGGGCGAATGTGGCGTTGGCGGAGCGATTGGGTTTGCAAGTTTTGCTGTTTCCAGGCGCACACGTTGGGCATGCGACAAATCCTGTGGAGTTTTCTGCGAAGTTGACGGAAGTTTTGGATTCAAGAGGCCAATGAGTTGGTAAACCGTTGTAAAAATGGACTGTATAGCAAATTGTGAAGAGGCCCAAGGATCCTGGTGCTTAGATGCCATCGTTCGAAGGTGATCATCAGGCTTTGGAGTCCGTTTTGCCTGACGATCTCGTCACTCGCCGTGAAGTCGCTGGCTCCTCGGTCTTCTGCTTCTTCCTTGTTGGCTCAGGCTTCGATTGCTCGTCTGTTGTTACGACTTGAGCGACTTTGCGCTTCGAGTCTGTGTCGCTGGACTTCGCTTTGCTTACTGTCTTCTTGGCCGGTTTGCTGCTGGTATCTTCTGAAATCTGATCCAACGTTTGCAAAGCACTCAAATCAGCCTCTCTCTTACCCAACACGTAGGCAACTTTCTCAGCTTCGAGTGCTCCTTTGCCAATTCTCTCTCGCAGCTCGTCGATTTTCTCCTTCAGCTCGCGATACTCTTTGGTCGAATATTTGATCTTGCGATCCCATCCGGCGCCAGATTTGTTCTCCCAGAAAGCCCAGCGGAAGAGTTCGTCTGAGAAGAACGGTAGCTTCTCTGGATCACTAGTTGACAGCAATAAAGCCGCAGTGGCTGGGCCGATGCCTTTCAATTTCGTGAGGATGTTCAGACTGTCTTTCCATGAATCTGCAGAGAAGCCTGCGGTAGTCGTCTCTTTGACGAATTCCTCACTGTTCTGCTGCACCAGACCTTTCAGCGAGGGGCGGAATTTGCCGTGAGAGCTATGTGATATCAGTCGAAAGTCACCAAATATAAGAAGAGCTAGTCATATTCGCAGATCGTGTAAACCTACAGTTTCCAGTCTACTAGTGTGGCGACTTCAGCCTTGGTCAGATATGCTTCGCCTGCTGCTCGTCTTTTCGCAAGAACTTTGGGTATTGTCGAAAGCCTTTGCTCTTCGAGATCGGCCAGCTTGGCGGGTACTGTATCAGGATACTGCAACAGGATTTCCTCGAAATCGCTTCCTGCGATGCGATCGAACGCGTACTGGCTGCCCATGCCGATGAGAATATCCGGTCTGCGGTGCTGCTCGGTATATGAACTTTGGGCGTGTTGGCACACACGTCGACAAGAAAACAAGCGGAATGTTTTGATATATTGTACAGAGTTATGGGAAATCTTACATGTTGAGAGGACGAAGTCACAGAACACTTTACGCGCCTGCTCGCGTGTCACGGCCAGCCCAAGGCTGCCACGCGAGCGCCCCACACTCACGTCGACCTCTAAAAGCTCCACAGACATCAACTCGACTTCTTGCATTACACTTCACCCTCACGGCGTATGAGGTCTGCAACACCACCGGCTGCTGTTGCGAGTCAGTCGGGAGTCTTCTATCGCTAAAGTTATTAATGAATACCAGCACAACACCTCGACGTTCTCTTCCACTCGCTTGACATCCACTCCCAGAACTCGTCATGGACAACATGAACCCATCAGCGTCACGTAAACCCTCTGCAGGGCCCTCCTCTACCCTTCGTCCTCGAGCCCGCCTGCGACCTATAATGGCCCACTCGTCTGGTGAGGAACCAGCCGTGAAGCGCAAAGACCCAAAGCAACCACCTGCGAAGACGACCAGCGACGAGCCACCCGTCAAGCGCCGTAAACGTTCCCTGCCATCCGATGCCACGGCTGAGCCTCCTGTGATTGACACCGACAACATTCCCGTAGATTCTGCCAGGCAGAACAAGGCCGCCTCTATTCCCGTCAGAGGAAACTCTCGCAGGAAGCTTGCAACCTCTTCGGTAGAGCGTGCGACCACGTCTGTCAAGCAAATGACCGCGAACGACCAGGATGACAATAGTGCACCTTCGCCCATAGTGCTAGGGCAGTCGAGCCTCCAATACAAAGAAGATGTCTGCGCGCGGCAGAAGAGCAAGATCTCAAAGCTTGAGGCCGAACTTGTCCGAGAGAGAGCCTTCACTGAGCAGGCGCAGCAACGTGTGAAGCAAGACATGATGATGGACATTATGCGAGAGAAGGAGAAGCTGAAAAAGGCTGAAGACTCGGCCAGCCTTGCAAGGCGGCTCTATGAGAAAGAACTTGCGGAACACAAGGTGAAGCTCGAGAAGGCAGCCGAGAAAAGCTTGATGGAGCGCACCCAATTCTTGAATGCTCAACGTGCAATAGAGTCGTACCGCATGGAGACCGAGCATGTACAGCACCTCAATGCTACTCTGCAATCTGATCTTCAGGAGCTGCGAGCCATCGAGGTGGAGGACAAGCGTGCGCGCAATGACGAACGTCGTGACCTGCCCCCGGCGTACGGTAACCTGAACGACGAGGACCGCTTCCCTCCTTATTCTCGACAAGCCGATGCGGGAAGCATTGAGCTTGCAAGCCTCAAACGTGAGATCCGCGGCAAGTTTGAGAGAAAGGTCGACGAGGCCCTGGCAAAATCAGAGGGAGCATCAAACACGTTCTGTCTCCTCTCCGCCGCGCTCAACGACGCGAGCCAGAGTCTTCGCACGATCCTCGAATTTGCCAAGGATGTTCTTGTCAGCCACGCATCCGCGCAGAACAAACGATACACTACACAAAAAGCTCAAAGTGCCAACACAAGTGAACAGCCAATCGCTACGAGGGGGAAACTTGCCAGTGCTCTCGCCGGTGCCCCAGTCGGACCTTCCGGGAAACAAAGCGAAAACCTCGCAAAAGACAAGAGGAAACGCAGAAGATGGAACATCGCCGTCGCGATCCCCGACTTGGCCATCTACCGAAGCGCCAACGCCGCACCTTACGTCGCAGACCGTATCATCAAACTGCTTTTCGACTTCCTCTGGCGCACCGTATCTGCATGCGAACTCCGACCAAGCCAACAAAGCACCCCCGCGATGTTCGATCACACGCTCCCCGTCATGCACACCAGTGTCGATGAGACTATCGTGGCAGCGCTTCGCATCGCCTTTTCCAAAAGCCATTCGCTCGCCGCTTTCCAGAATTACCTGACGCAGATCGAGATTATGGCGAAAAAGTTCAAGCTCTTGGGGGTCAATATGAGTCTCGGAGCTCACAACTCGCTGACGCATTTTGAGTTCTTCGCAAACACTACGCTCTGGCTGAACGAGCAGGTTGAGAAAGAGAGGGAATTGAGGGCTAATGAGACTGTTGAGAAGGCGGTTCGCCTCGAAGACGTTGAAGGCAGTGATGCAGTAAGCTCTCGCTGGGAGGGCTCTGGTACCTCTGGCAGCGACAGCGAAGATGATTGATGGCCAGGAGGGCTTATCTCATGTTGATATGACTTATTGCGCATGGCTTACCGCGCATCGATGAGTTTGGGTGACTTATCTAACGACGACATGGTTAATTGAGTATGACTTATGGAACGCACGCTTACGATAGAATGGTAACAACAGAACATTTACATATTTTTTCGAGGTCTTATGGCACAGTGATCTTGCAGGCTGGCTGAGCTTGTTATGGTTCTCAGGTATTGTAGTTTAAGTTGAAAGATCAGCCCGACGGTGGCGATTTCAGAGCCGTGGCCACACAACACATCCACATCCACTTACTCATACTTGCTCGATCCCGCCCTGCTATTCCCCATGCAACAAGGCAAAAGCTTCATCGTCATCCTTCTCCTGAGCGATCTCCTCGGCGAAGACGAATTCGTCGAAGGCGGCGGCAACACCAGAAGCCTCTCCGGATCCGCCGTTGGCTGTTCAAGTTTGCCAGAAAGTGACAAGTCTCGCTCGACACACCCAAAGCGCGAGTTGCCTTGGTCGAAAATGGCGTAAATGCAGCGCAGGAACACACAGCCCAGGACATCGTACTCCTGGTTGCCGCGAGACTGGATGCCGCCGTAAGTTGTGCCGTCGGCGAGGTCCTGAAAAGCAAAGTCTGCGGGCTTGATATGGAACAGGGCGTTGCCGACGGAGAAAGCGACTTTGGGGAGAGTTGAGAGCTCGGTTGGAGTTGGGAAAATCCAGCCTTGCTGTGTTGCGCTCTTGGTGGCGCCGGGGATGGAGCTGTAGATTTTCTCACACAGGGAGTCGGATACCAGGCAGAGAGTGGTGCCTGTGTCTGCTAGGGCTCTGTTGCCGAAGCGGCCATACTGGGCTCCATTGATTGAGGCGACGCTTGACTCGAACATCCAGGTTCCTTGGCTATTGTCGAGGGGCGTGTAGGTGGGTTTCTGGCCGTGAAGGGCTTTCTTGTCGATGTACCCGAAAGTGAAGAAGCTGGGTTCGAGTTTGTTGCCGAGCCATGCTGTGAAGAGTTCTGCTTCAGGTGGAATGTCATCTTGCAGGATCATGTTCTCGACAGGCGTTGCGACCGCGAAGGGTCTGACCGAGTTGTTACTGCCAAAGGATAGGCCGAGCAGACCGTCGCCTCTGTTGTCGATGAAAGCCTTGCTGACTGAGTCGGCGAGTTCGATGGCTTGGTTTCTCACGACCAGTCCGCCAATGCTGAGATTGTCTGTACCGACGGTGCCGGATGCTGTGCTCTTATCGCCGTAAGCGATTTGCCAGCTGCTGGTTTTGTCGTCTTTCCAAGTAGAGCTCTTCGTCGGGTCGAAGATGGCGTGACGGCCGTCTTTGCAGATGTCTGCCGGGAGCAGGGTACTCTAAACCCAGGTGTCGGCGGACCCAGTGTCGAAGTTCAGTTTGACTATCTGCGGTGGCGTGCCGATACCGACTTCGGCGATGTACAATGTATTGTGCTCGACATCTTCAACCTGCACGGGATTAGACAAGACCTTGCCACGAAGAGATCTGGACTTACCTGGACTTCACCAGGACGGCCGCTGTAGGGACCATCTACAGTCGGCGTGATGCCGTACTTCTGCAGAGCACGTACGTACGACTTCAAGCCATTTCGTTCGTACTCCGGATTGCGCACCAGCGTGGCGCGGCCGAGATCGTTTGCCATAGGAATGACTGTATTGCTAGGGAGCTGATGAAGCTAGGCGCGTATGCATAAAGTGTTGTATCCAGGTTGTAGTAAGTCGTTGCACGCCGTGGAAATGTTGGTAAACAATGGGCCAGACATTTTTAGGGAAGTCCAGTCTTGTTCGGTCCGGTTCGGTTTGCCGAAGGTAACCACACGATTCCTTCCAATAATTTCTTAAAGCTGCTTTCCACATGGTAGAGTGGTGATCGGCGAAATGTTCACGTCGCTGGCTGTCACAAAAGCACCTTACCTCATGCACTCTCGGAATCTCATGTGACGCCGAGCTGAACAATTGAAAATTACTTCGAGAGCACATATATTGGTAAAAGTATGCTTGTATGCATTATTCAGGCAAGTAGCACCGCTGTCAGTCGCCTCAGGTAGGAGGAAGGCGTTTGCCGGCGCTCAGAAGCCACCAAGTCCAGCTCGGCTGTGATCACTAATCCTTCATTCTCACACATCAGCAGACATCGCGCCAGTCCAACGTTTTAACAACTGATGCTTTGCTAAGCCGATGGTGTGACGACCACAATTAAACACGTGTATCGTATTGCAGTGCGCCTGAGAGGGGAATTACAACTCATTGGCTGTTCGGACCTCACATGCTGAATAAGACATGCTCTGCAAGACCATGTCTTAGCTCCAATTAAACCAACAGCTTGTCATCGCTTGCATATCAGATGGGCGATGCTGCTGCCTTGATTACAACAACGACAACTAGATGCATCGCGTAAGCCAAGATGGTATCGGAGCTCCAGCAGCATCTTGCTGATCAACCACCGTGAATGCCATGCTGATTTGAAAGCAAGACGCATCCTCATTTTATTGTTATGTGACAAGCGAACACATAAATATATGGCTGTCAACGCATCTGCCCAAATTGTCAACAAACTCACCAGTCCACTCAATTCACTCAGTCCGATCCACCATTGCTGAAGCCACATCAACGTCCAGAACTACCAATCATCAACATGGGTAAAGAACTCGTTGTCATAACCGGCGCCACCGGTTTCATCGGTGGTCGTGTCTTGCAGATCCTGCTCCAGCAGAACTACAACGTCCGAATAGTCGTTCGCAGTGACGATAAGAAGCAGAACCTGCTCGACAACCTCAACCTTGCGGGCATCGAGAAAGCAGAATTCGCCGTCGTTCCAGATCTCCTGGCTCCGGGTGCTTTGGACGCCGCTGCGGTCGGTGCAGACTCCATCATACATCTCGCATCGCCCATCCCACTCCATGGGTACATCCCACCAGAGCGCCAACACGACGAGCTGATCGTGCCAGCAGTCAATGCAACCTTGCGCGCGCTCGAGGCAGCGCAGAAGTCCGGCACCGTCAAGCGCGTGGTCATCACTTCGTCCGCCGTTGCTATCATCCCTCCGGCCATTCTTTTCCCGTCTGACGATCCGCCATCGGGTCACATTGCATCTGGCAACGACAGAGTTCCTGAGTTGGAGGCACCGTTCGCCAACCCATTCGTGGCCTACACCGCCTCTAAAGTCGCGGCCCTGAACGCCTCTGACAAGTTCGTGGCGGAGCAGGCGCCTGCATTTGACGTTGTTAACATTTACCCTTCGTAAGTACCGTTGTGATTGCGCTCGCCTGCTGACCATTGTATCAGCCAGAAAAGACATGTGGCATACTGACTTGATTCCCAGCTACGTTCTCGGGCGTGACGTCCACGCGAACACGCCAGAGCAGCTGGTCGACGGCACCAATGCTGTCTTCCTCAGCCTCTTGACCGGAAACTCCGACCCGACGACACCGCCAGAAATCGGCGTTGCCGTCCACGTCGACGACGTCTCGGAGCTCCACGTCCTTGCTCTCGACCAGAACAAGGTTCCCAAGGCCAAGCCTGTCCAGAACTTCTTCCTCAGCAGAGGTAAGCCGCCACACGCTCTGGCTATAGAGATAAGATGAAGACAAAGCGACTAACCAATCGACACAGACATCACCTGGGACGACGTGACCAAGATTGCCGCAGAGAAATTCCCAGAGGCCATCGCGGCAGGAAAATTCTCGGCCACTGGGACCAAAAAGTCGAAGCCTGGTGTTTCCAATGCAGGTAGATCCGAAAAGGTCCTTGGACGGAAGTTGAAGTCGCTCGAAGATATGGTTATCGACCTCACCAACCAGTACCTCGAGCTGTTGGGCAGGGCTTGAACGCGTAGAGGCTTACTTCTTCCTTTTCCTGATTAGTCGTACTAGAGGTCAGAATTGAATACATGTTTCCGATGTCCTGTATCCATTCATGCCACGCGACGGCGATGAGCGGGTTTCTTGCTGTTTTGAGTCTGGTACTCTACTGCGTACCACAATCGTCGCCGACAAACCCGAATAAGACGCGTGGTCAACAACCAAGCACCGAGTCTTCCCCATGCGACATGACTCGACTTTTGTCGAGATGTTCGTAAGCGAGCAAAACAGAGACACTCCCCATTGGCATCCGGATCCCCCGGAATCTGTCGCGTGGCTGGCGCCGTGAAACAAAGATGGCGATGACGTGCATGGTACAACTGTGCTTGGCAAGATCGTTCAGCCTCGGTGCAGTGCTGAAACAATCTTGTAATCAATTTGTATTGATAGCTAGAGATAAGCAGCATCTGGTATCTTATGCAAGCCGCTCGTTGCAGATCTCAAATACCTTTGAAAAGCTACAAGGCTACTCTCGATGTGTAAAACATAAGTCTATAGAACATCGACAACTTGAGCACCAACAGATCGCATTCTCGCATCCACTGGAAGCCACCGCTTTACGCTTTTCCTTAGCGAGAGCAAAACCGTCTCGGCTTCCGTCATGGACTACCAACAACTATCCCAATCCGTAACAAATGCGTATACGCTTCCCAACTGCTGCTGCTGCGATGCACATTATTGCCAACGATGAAGTAATATGTACCGCCATCGCTATGTATAAGTAAGAACAGTACATAGGGCTATCTCTCCCAAATAATATATATCCTCATCAATCAGAAACTCCCACATCCCATCCCAGAATCATCAAACGCATCAGCTTCTCTTTACCTGATACAACACGTCGTCAACATCGAAACCAATAATCTCAGAATCACAACATGCGTTTCACCACAGCATCCCTCACCCTAGCGCTCGCCGCCCTCGCCTACTCAGAAGAAACCCTCAACGCCGTGCCCTCTTCCTGGGACGGACACTGCTACTACCCCAAAGCCGACATCGGCTTCCAGCTCGAGTCGTACCTGGGAAAATGGTTCCAAGTAGCTGGTACAGTGGCGCCGTTCACGGCTGGGTGCAAGTGCATTCAGGCGCAGTATGCGCTTAATGTAAGTCTCATATCAAGTCCTCTTGGGCAAAGGAAGAATCGGTGAGCCGGCAGGATTGGGCTGACGACAAGAACCAACAGGACGAAGGCACCGTCGCCGTTAACAACACCTGCCAAGCCGAAGGCCAGGCTGTGAACATTCTTGGTACGGCTGCGCCTGCGAACCCGACGTATGGTGCTGCGGGTGTCTTCCAGGTTGGATTCCCTGGTCAGCCTGGACCGGATTGTCCTGGGCCGAACTACATTGTGCAGGGTAAGAAGTATGATCGCATGTGAGCATTGCAAGTAGCTGACTTGATGCAGACTACACCGGAGACTTTGCCATTGTGCAGTCGAGCAACTTCACGACGCTGTTTGTCCTGAGCCGTGAGCGCGAGGTGGAAGAATCTGTTCTTGACGTAAGTACTCTCAGAGCGGTAACAGCTTGTGACGTGATATTAATGCTGGATTTCGCAGGCTTGGATCGCGAGGGCTGGTCTGCTAGGCTCGAACTTGAAAAATGTGATCAAGAACGACCAGACTGGCTGCATTATTTGAAAAGCTCTCATGAGGTCAAAGGCGATAATTATGGCGTTCACGAATGATGCATGAAGCGAGCGTTTCCGCTCCACTTCTTTCAATTCTGACAGGTAATAATTTGGATAAAGGTTATCTGGTGGTCTGGTAGCGGAGAGAGTTTCCACAGTTCATCAAGCTACATTGCCGTAAGTAGTTCAAAGCCATAATATTTACATCTTACTGCTTCAGCTGCACCTCCAAGTGCCCGCTTTCAAAAGAACTTGAAGCACCATCACTTCCCATCGATTCGAGCTCTCGGTCACTGACATCGGCCGCAGCCTTCGACCACGCAGCTCTCCAGCTGCCTCGCAATTGGATCTGGTACTTCTTGCCATCAGTCGGAACCCATGGAGACCTCAGCCCGAGTTCTTTGGTGACAGACTTGCCCGGGCTGATCTCGACCAGATCATCGCGGGGCGGTGGCAACTTCCTGTTCAACTTCAGGCCTGGTCCTTCGATTTCGACGCCGGTTTCGACGTCTTTGAGGCTCAGAACACCAGTGTTGACGGCTTGAGGGTCGAAGGGCGAGTCCCAGCTGAGGAATGAAAAGGTCTTGTCAGGCGAGTCGTTGCGGATGGTGACCTTGACAGTGAGTGGAGCGTCGGCTGAGGACAATTCAACGCTCACTTCGCGGAGAGGTGCTTGGTCAGAAGAATGAGATGCCATGATGGATGTCTGCGATGTGGTGACGTGGTACAGTGTGGCGATGGTGCCTAGGAATGCGGTTGCTGCTATGGCTGTCCGGAGGGCCATGGGAGATATGGCGCAGTGTCTTTGTTCGAACAGCTGAAGAGTGTCCTGGTGATCCACAGGATGATGATGACGGGCTGAGCTAGTGCTGTATCGGAGATGGCCGTGCGCGAGAGGACAGTGTCTGGGTTGGGCTGGCAGGCGCTAGATGTGAAGACAGCGGTAGTGAGTTGTATATCACCTCGGTATAGCACTAGTGTTAGTGGAGAAGGTGTGGATATTCAAGGCGTTACGCGGCTGCCTGCAGGTACTAAGGTGACTTTGCGATAAGAGTCGTCAAGAGGAGAAGCTCTCACGCTCCATGGCAAAGTGACACATGGCGGAAGCGAGAGAAGAGAGGCTGTTTCATGCAGCGCCATGCCTCTCCTGTCCATGCTTTCTGCTGAGAGGCATTTTCCAGCTTGTGGCAGCGAGATTTGTTGATAGCAGCACGGAAAAGTGTCTTCCGCGTCTTGGAGCACGCGATGGTGATTGGATGCATGTAAATGCAGTTGAAGTACAGCACTTTGCTGGGCGTGTTTTAGAAGCACGTGCCCAGGCGCTAACGAGCGGAGGAGCCGTCCAGGAGAGGAAGGAGCGAACAGAGCCGCCAAAGTGAGGACATGCTGAACATCACCTCTGCGAACGTCGATTGGTACAGGGCAATGTCACTCATAAACTTTCATCTATCGCGCCATCGCGTGATAACGACAACGCAACCTCGTCCATTGCTGCTCTCGCCCTCCGCCGGTCCAACTTTCAAACGGGGGATCTCCTCTGACGATCCTCCAGAGCCTCCTCAACACTACTCTACAGTCTACACCTTCCAAGACTTCGCCCTACCCGACTCGTTTCATGGGAAGATGAAGGGTAGCCTCCGCGAGTCTTGTGCTGTTTGAGCCATGCCTGGGCCATCTCGACTAGGCCTTGCTTCCATCTTGCTGTGGTCGCTAATTTTCGCATGGTGATTGGCCACGAAAATGCTCATGAAACTCTCAAGCGGCAATTTGTACGACTCAACTGGCTTTCTGGAAGTACCTCGATGGACAACATCTCGCCTATCGCAAACTCACAGCTATCGTATAAAGAGCAGATTGACCTACTTTGGTTAGCTGGTGCAACTGTGGAGGCCGATGGTCAAGTGGCTCCTCCAATGAACATGTTCGCATACTGGCCAAGCTGATAGCAAACGACACCGTTCATGTAGTTTGCAGCTTTCCAAGATATACCAAGAATCGCTACCAGCGTCACTATTGATCCTGGCGACGATCTCGGGAGATAGTATACAGCAATCCTCCCGCGCGGTGCGGTGCGAACATCTGCCATTGCACGCCATACGTGGGAGTGGTCTCACTCGCATTCTGCAACAGAGCTAGTCGTCTCCACAGAACTGCCCTTCCACACCTTCTACTTGTCTACCAAGCCTCTCGCTCCAACGTACCGCCGAAGACAAAGCAGAAACCACGGTTTGCCCTGGCGCACGCTCACTCGTTCGCGCCGGACGACTTCCCCTTTCGCATCTTGCTACTGAATTATGTTTCGTCCTACTTGCCGATCTCTCGGCCTGCCCTGCACGTGTATCACAATCTCACTCTCTACCACTGGGCAAGTATAATGATACCAAGATTTATACCAAGAGTCCTACCTCCCTGACCTGCCACATCTAGCATCGCCGGCCAAGCATACCTGCGGAGCAATTTATCTGACTTGTGCAACATGCCAAGATAAATGATAACCCTCGAACAAAGCACGCTGGCACTCGAGGCGATGAGGGGATTGAGAGAGCACTCACATCTCTTGATTACAGCCATGAGGGTATAAGTAAGACAGCAGATCTCGCTCTGAAACAAACATCCAACAACACAGCAACAGCATCGTTCGTTCCAGTCTATCAAGATCTTCACTCGCTCCATCCAGCCACCTCAATCCGTCAACATGAGATACTCTCTATCATCCCTCGCCCTTCTGGCCACCACCGTCAGCTCTGCTGCTGTGGACCTTGCAAAGAGGGACTCTCCCCTTTCTGTCAAGCTCACCCACACCGAGGACAGCAAGGTCAAGGTCGCGCTCACCAACGCCGCTGAGGTGGACTACAAGCTCTTCTACAAGGAGTCCTTCCTTGACGATGCGCCCATTGACAAGCTGACTGTCACTTCGTCCTCGGCACCGGCCCCTTTCACTGGTCTCTTCCAGCGTATGGCTTACACCAACCTTCCTGAGGAGGTGTTCAAGACCATCAAGGCCGGCGAGACCATCGAGGTTGAGATCGAGCTTGCTGAGCTGTATGAGCTCTCCGAGACCGGCACCTACACCGTCTCTACTGCTGGCGGTTTCCTCTACGCTGAGGCAGGCTCAACTGAGCTCACCGGAGATGTCCTCGGTTACTCTGGCGAAGCCATCACTGTTGATGTCGATGCTGAGAAGACTGCTACCATCTCCACTGCAGTCTCCAAGCTCACCAAGCGTACCATTGTCCAGAGCGACTGCACCGGTACCCGTGGCTCTGCCATCCGCACTGCCATCAGCAACTGCCGCAGCCTCGCTTCCAACGCTGCCACCGCAGCCGCCTCCGGCTCAGCCACTAAGTTCCAGGAGTTCTTCAAGACCACCTCCTCCACCACCCGCAACACCGTCGCCGCCCGCTTCCGCGCCGTCGCCAACGACTGTGGCTCTACCACCAGCGGCGTGACCCGCACCTACTGCACCGACGTCTACGGCGCTTGCTCCGCCGGCGTCCTCGCCTACACCCTCCCTTCTGCCAACCTCTTCGCTTACTGCAACACCTTCTTCAATCAGCTCACTCCCCTCACCAGGACTTGCTACGGTCAGGACCAGGCCACTACTGTTCTTCACGAGTCCACCCACGCTCCTGGCGTCTACAGCCCTGGCACTGTTGACAACGCTTACGGATACTCTGCTTCTACCCGTCTTACTGCTTCTCAGGCTCTTATCAACGCTGACTCTTACGCTCTTTTCGCTGGCGGTATGTTTTACATCCTTGATGATCTTCGTGAATAACTTTGCTGACGAATGTCTCTAGCCATTTACAACAACTGCTAAGTGACGCTGTTGATCGAGATTGATGACCTGCTCTGAGCTTTGGCTGGCTGGATATCCCGAGTGGAGCGGCAATGATCTCTTCGTGACGACAATCGAGAGATGCTTGCGGCTAGGTGCTTGTTTGTACACAGCATTAGCTTACATATAAAGCCCTTCACTCGTCCATGTGCTGTTCTGATCTGGAGCGATTACTTCTAATCCATGTGCTGTTGGCCCTTTTCGTTGGCTTTCGGCCTCAATCATCGAAAGGCCAAGCTCTCTGCCATGCAATGCGGTCTTGCTCTGTCCGAGCATATTGACCAATAACCTGCTCTTTGATCTCTCGCAAAGTCTCTTTCGTCTCATCGTATCTGTCGTGCGATATTTGCCCATGGAGCGGATATAGTTCGCCCATTGCTTGCTGCACTTTCCTCCATCAGTTCAACAGCTCGCTCCGCATCTTCAGCATCTATTTGTATAACGTCTCGATCGCGGACTAAAGCCCGCAACCTATCCCGCGAGGCTAGACCAAGAGTATCGTCCGCCAGGATATCCTCATGCGACTCTAGAAAGTCGAGAATCATCCTGACGCATGTGGCCTCGCCTTCGAACAGAAGGAGGTTTGCGACAGAGAGTATCTGATACTCCAGCGTCCGCTGTTGTTCCATATATTGCCAGAGGTTTGGGCTGCGCTGGCTGATCACATTATTGTATAAAATTACCAGTGATTGCTTCAACCACAAGTCTTGCACCCGTCGCTGTTCATTCTTGGGCAAACATCCAAAGTCGGAAGGAAGTTGTGGCCTCTCCAGACCTGCAGCTTGTCGGCCTTTGTGTACGATGAATGGAGGTCTGCCGACTTGCATGAGAAGTGGTGCTATCTCTATCGACTGCCAATCGATTATCGCTGTGACTTCGGTCGGATCGTCGGGATTGACCAAGATGTTTTCGTCGTGCAAGTCCGGATGCCAGAGACAGGGTTTCAGTAGGTCTGAGTCTTTCGGCATGAGGAGCGGCAGTACGTCGAGAAAGCTATTGGCAGCTCTGATCTTTCTTGCTTTGCTTGGCTCATAGACTCCTGGACCGAAGATTGCGATGGGTGATCGGAGTGACAAGTCTAGCTGCTGTATACTGGCGAGTTCTCGCTTGCCGATGGCCTTGAAGTGGTCGAACGCGCTATTCCCTGTATAATTATCAGCGTGGTCTTGAGAAACGGTATTTGATGATCATACAAGGCCCGAGATCGCACTTGACTGAGATCTTGCCGTGCTCATTGTATTTTCTCGCTGTCGTAGGACCGATCACAAAGCGTTCCAGATTTGAGCCTCGCTCGTCTGAAGCCACACAGTCTTTCACATCAAGAGATGGGGCATCAGCTCGGTAGTAGAGACTGCCATATGCCTCGAATCGTGTCTCTACCCACTGCATTTGATAACCTGCCACAGCGCATGCCAGCACCCAGCGTTTCTTAATGTCCATCTTTGGTAGCATCGTCGATAGCAGCACTCCCTTGGCTCTCTCCATGATGATGTATTCGGCTTGCACTGACGTGCGATCCGCGTGCTAGCACCAGCTGTAGACCTTTGGTACAGGCATTCCAAGCTCTTCGCGAGCCTGAGACAGTCAGCGACAATTGTGCTGGTGAGTACTGGGGGGGCTTACATAGTCCATTGTAGCCACTTCGCTCGCTACGGTGAGATGTGGACGGCCTGCGTTCGGGTTCGGAAGCTTCGCCACCGCTTGAGCGCCGTCATCCATCGTCAAAAGCAGAGTCTTGTTGTAGTTGCCATCCGGCAACTTCTCGACTGAGACACAAGAAGCTGGTCCTACGACTTCAGCTGCGACAGCAGCGAGTGCCTCGAGGTTGAAAGGGACGTAGCGCTGGGCCATCTCTTTGCTTTCATCACATACGAATCGTGATCGAGTGAAGCGGTGGAGCTCTTCCTTATCAATTATGCCTGCCATTCGTGAGTGCTTGCGCTGACGTATAGCCTTCATGAGACCCTGACCGTTCGTTGTGACATTGGCACGCTGATGCGCGTTCATTACCCACCAACAATGCGACCAGCTGCTTGCGGAAGGAGTTTGTAGCCTACTCTTCCGGCATGTGGACCGCAGCATTACATTCGTAGCCACAGTGCACATCAGGTCTAGAAGTTGAATGCGCGCGGTAGTCACTGTCGAGAACTGTGTGTAGTTCTTCTTGATGCCGAGCTCGAGCTTCAGCGGCGGCGTGCCATGATTGGTCTCGCTGTCGCCCCGCAAGTGAATGATTCGAAGCCATAGCACTCGAGACTCTCTAAATATTGCTTGTTCATGTTCTCCTTCATCCTTGGCGCGTGCGTTTTGGATTTCGGGTTTTTCGAAGATGTATATGGGACATATGACCACGACCTAAACAACATGTAAAGACTAACCTTGTTTAACATTTGTTTTGTTATTGGTTTTCATTAGGATATACTGTGACTGCGACCCCCTCCCATGGCCTGCCACCAATACGCATCTCTACTGTCAAGATCGTACGCACCGCTGAGATATCGAGTCGTGCAACACTCAATGCAATTGTATCGCCCTATGTTGACTTCCAAATTTACTTCATCTTCTCATACTTAGGCAATGGCATGCTCTCCACGCCTCCCAGCCATCCTACTTGCTTCAGGGCCAGCGTCAAAGGCCACAACGCCCATCCGAGCACCGTACCAAGGCCCGTAACCCTAGAAGCACCCATCAGCAAGCCCACAGTCGCAACAACCCTCCTCAATGTCCAGATACCCCACTCCGTATACGGGGTGGCAAGGGCAGGAAGACCAGGGCCAAGTGACTGCGCCGAGTCGACGAACGGACGCATCTGCTTCTCGTACTGCTCCAGCGCCTTGGGCAAGTCGCGCTCGTGTGTGATCAGACAGCCAGCCAAGACGTACGCTCCGACGAGAGCCATGGTGGTTCCGAGCCCACTGATGGGCGATGGGCAGTAGCCTGCATCACCAAGCAAGACTGTCCGTCCTTTGGACCACGAGTCCATCTTGACCTGCGCAGTCTGCTGGACATAGAAGTTCTCCGCCGTGGCCATTTCCGAGATAATACGGGGTAATTCCCAGCCAGCGTTGGCGAAGATCCGCTGGACTTCTTCTTTCTGTTCTTCGACGGGTTTGGTAACGATGGAGACGTCTGGGGTGCCTTGGGAAAGGTAGACGCTCGTCCGCTTTCGTTTAATGTCTGGACGGACGGTGATCCCGAGGCCACCAGGTGCGTTGTAGAAGCGGCTCCAGGTGCCATCCTCTGGGGTGTGAGGGATGAGGAAGAGAGCCGTCCACTGGTTCAGGCTTTTGACGAAGGCGTCCTTGGGCTTGCCGAAGGCGACCTCGCGAGTTCGACTGCTGAGCCCGTCGGCGGCTACTACGAGGTCGAAAGTCCTATCTTTGCCGTTCTTGAAGCCGACGGTGATGCCCTTCTCCGTCTCGGTGAGCGATGCAACTCGGTCGTTGAAGATATATTCCGTGTCGTTCTTGGTGGCTTGGTAGAGAACGTCCGCAAAATCACCGCGCATGATCTCGATCTCCCGGACAAGACTCGCAGTGCTGCCTGAGACCGGGAAGGAAGCGAAAGCCTTGTTGTTGGCGTCGACGAATCTGATTCCGTTGTCTGTCACGGTGCGGGCGCGGATGGCGTCTTCAACGCCCATGAGGCGTATGATCTCAACACCTGGTCCGGTGACATCGATCTGTTGACCTGTAGTTCTCAAGTTCTCAGCTCGTTCGACGATTGTGGTCTTGAAGCCGTTCCTGTTCAACAAGATTGCGAGAGCAGGGCCGGCAATGCCGGCACCAGCGATGAGGATGCTCGTTTGGGTTGACATGTTCAGTGTATGAGCTGATTGTGAGTGAAGGAAGGAGCATTTCAATCATCGAGCGAGACAGTGATATTTCTACTTTTGGTTGCAAATGCCATTGACGCAGCAAAAACCTTCGAGCCGGCCAGATTTCGCCGGACGTTGCTGTACCTCACCGATGGCCATAATCATATTGATACGGCAAATCGAACAGGTGGAGATTGACTCAAGACAGTCGAGGCGTGTATCGAGTCGCATTCGGACTGCTGGGTGCTATACGCATGGTCAATAGTTTGAGTGGAAAATAATACTGCTCCTGAGATGTAAGATACGAGCGCAAGTGGCTGGGCGTGCATGGAAGGATCGGCAACGTGCGTCATCGAACAGAATTACAACCCTACATGCAACCCTTCTTAACCTACTCATCGTTTGAGCACACATGTGCACGCATACGTGCATTTCTCTATGATACAACTGTAAGTGGTCACATAGCTGCAATATCCATGAGCCTCATAATTCTTCTGATACTCATCATCTGCTCATCAAAGTAGGAGGGTTCTACCCATTTATTCATCGATCACGCGCTCCGTTTCCGAAACCTTCTCAACATCGAACCTGTGTATTTTAGATGAACACATCCAACAGCATCACAAACCTCCACCATCGAGTGGAAATTGATGTCGAGTGAGACATATGCGATTTTACACAAGTATTTCATGTATCAATTGCGACCATCATCGTCAGCAGATTGAAAGAGCATTGAGATCCATGAGCGACTTCGGTGGAATAACATGTCAGTTTCCTTGTAGAAATTGAGTACTATAATCGGAAACGACGGGTACACAGCATGATTCAGCCGCTTTAGCTCACCTGGGAGAGCGCCAGACTGAAGTTCACTTGAGTCCCGCATCCACATGCGATTTCTGGAGGTACTGTGTTCGATCCACAGAAGCGGCAATCCTTTTGCTTTGGCATCGTGCGATGGTGCTTAATGGAGCCGTCACGCATGCGTCTCTGCTGTCCTTTTGCTCGCTCGCAGTAGATGTGAGGACATTGAACCATCGGAAGTGTAGAAGAAGCCGTGCATAGCGTACATGTATCGACAAAGCATCCTTGCTTTGGCCTGGCATCTCACAGCGTATGCGGAGCTCACATATAAGTTCTTGAACCGGGCCTCCATGATGATATGATGTACAGAGTACGCCGTGGATCATTTGACGACAGATAGTCTTCTTGGTCTCTCGATATTGATCGATCTTGTATGTCCCTCCATAAAACGATCGCCTAGAGTTCGCGTTGTTCATGCATCGACTGCCTTTAATGAACAGGAGCTCCGTTCGATTGCGGTAACCTATCGTCTGAGAGTCTTAGCGAGATTGGCTAAATATGCATATATCTCCCATGGGATATTGCAATTGCAACACATGGTCCTTGCCTCCTGGCCGTAGCTTTCATCTAGACCGACGGGAGCGTTTTCCCCCACCTGAGCTGTTTCACGGCTTATTACCCGTTGGCAGGGACTCAAACGCGGCCCCGGAATAAACAAACAGAAACACACATCTCTCTTCTGCGACATCTTCTGCACTGCGCCCTCTAGTATTGAGACAGCAGCCTGTTAGCTTTGAAAAGGCAAGACATATACTTCTTTCCAGACATCGCCCACTTGCGATTGCGCACGTTTCCCGCCAACATAATCGCAATCTTGTCGTCAAAACAACAACAACAACAACAACAAACCACGAAACCGCCAACATGGGTCGCATGACGCGTGCCAAAGCAGCTGAGGTTGCAGAGCGCATGCATATCGACGAAGACGCGGTACTTGACATGTCGAATATTGAGGAGAAAATTGATCCTGCCACTCCTGAGCCGACCGAAAGAGCAGTACTTGGAAACATCGCACCAAACAGCACGGATAGCAATAAATCAGAGTTGGCGGCAAGAAAGACGAGGAGCAAGAAGAAGGAGAAAGTCGCGACTGAGGTGAACACTGTACCAAAGGTGGAGGAACAGGAGGAGAAAAGTGCCAGCGAACAATCCGAGGAAGATGCCTTGGATGCTACCACAAATGAGACGATGGAGAGGCTTGCGAAGCTGAGAATAACATCTTTCGGAAATCAGCCACCAACTGCCAGTCCACAGTCTGAGAATGGCGGCAACTCTGCAGTGTTAGGCCAAGTGGCAGAAGGTACAGAATCTGAGCACACTGATGCTGAAGCCGACAGCGCAGTCCAGTCCGTGACGCCTACAACACGAGAATCAACGAGTGAACTGCCGAGCATCTCAATCGTTACACAGTCTGGACCGCAGGAGGATGACATCTCGGAACACTACGATCAGGATGCGCCTGAGCCGCCTTCTTCGCCTATAGCGACAGCAGTGCCCAAAGTCATCAAGAGCCTACGCAGAGACTCCCCAACCAAGCGTTCTACAAGCAACAAAGAGAACGTCGAACCGGTCGCACCAGTCGAACTGGCTGAGCCAGCGGAAGAGGAGCAGGATGCAGTAGCTACAGCTTCACCCGCGCCAGTCATTGCCCAAGAAGCCTCGCCCTCGCAATCTGCGGCTGTCGAGGTTGCTGAGGCGCAAGCTGTCACGTCGTTGTCACCAGAGCGACGCTCTGAAGGCAAGTCCGAAAACTCAATCGAGGCTCTTGACGCAATGGACGAGGCCGTCGAGAAGGTCAATCTTGGGATTGCGAATGCAAATTCGCCTGAAAAGAAACTGTCTCCAAAGGCAAGCAACGAGAAGGAGAGACCGAAGAAGACGAAAGCCGCGCCTGTCGTAAGAATGACCAAAGCTGCCGCCGCTCGATTGTCGATGGCCCAAACAGGAAACAAAGACAACAGCAGTTCCTCGGCGACAGCCCGGCCAAGGCCTTCAACGGTGCCTGGCCGCACTAACGGTGTGCGCCAGAGTGTAGCTCCTGCAGCTACAACCAAGCCATTGCCAAAGCCCAAGAAGGAGACGGTAATCCCTCGCAGCAAGCCTCGTCCAGTCTCCCTTTCATTCCCAACACCGCCCCCTGCCGCCAAAAGTTCCAAGGCTCCAACTAAGAGCTCATTCCAGCTCCCAGGCGAAGCAGTGGCAGCGAAATTGAAGGCTGCTCGCGAGGAACGATTGAAGCGCGAAGCTGCAGCTGCCGCTTCCAAGGCCAATGCCAAAGCAGCCAGCGATGAGAAGAAGCCAGCATTCAAAGCTCGTCCAGTCCCAAGTACACTGAAGAAGACCCCGAGCGTACGCCATACAGCTGCCAGTCGTGCCAGGGAATCGATTATGACAGGCGAACCCGCTCCCAAGCCTGCTGCGCCGTCATCCGCCACAGGTCTGAAACGCAGCAATACTGTCGGAAGCTCCCGACCTCGACCTTCGATGGCACTCGCCGCATCCACCAAATCGTCACAGCCCGCGCAGCTCACAGTCCAGAAGCGCGCTCGTCCCACTTCCGTTCTTGTCACTTCTGGTGAGATCGCCGCGGCCGCCCCGCGTCAGCCTTCCTCCAGTGCGTCTCGCCCGAGCATCGCTCCTACTGCCCGCAGCACAAGTGCCACATCCAAGGGCAAAGAAGTGTACGCTCGCTTCTCTGCTGCCCGCAACGCTGCGGAGAACGAGAAGAAGGAGAAAGAAGACGCGGCTCGCAAGGCAAGAGCTGCTGCTGCTGAGAGAGGTCGTGCGGCCAGCCGTGAGTGGGCGGAGAAGCAGAAGGTCAAGAAAATGATCGCTAAGGTTGAGGGCGAAGTGGCCAAGGCTTGATCGAGAATGGATGGAGGACTGGGTGATTGATTGATTGATTGTAACGATTACGAAAATGGGTGTGAGGCAATTGGACGTTTTTTCTTTGGCTCTGGTTGGATATGGGCAGGCGTTTGGATTGTAACGGGTGCTTACGGTAGTGTCTAGCTTGCGCATGTCCATAGGTGTAACATTTCTTACTACAACTGTCATTAGACTGAGAAGACGAGGGAGATTCGTAGGCATAGTGGTAGTGCTGATGTATCGTCATTGTCGCGATCCAAATTGGACGGCTACGCTATGATGAAGCGTCGTGGAGCCGTGTTGGACAGCGACATCACGTGGATGGGAGGACGAGAGGATGGTAGCAGGAGATGTGCCGATTTGATACGAGTGTATTTGCCAGTCTGTCAAAGAATCGCCACTGACATGCCGTTAGAGATCGATATCATTCTCTTCGATGACGTCCAAGAACTCCGCGGTTTCAAAAGCCGTCGTAGACAATTGCATCTGCCGCTCGTTGATGTTGCACAGAGCATGGAATAGGGTTGGAAGAAAAGCACGGCAGTACACAGCGTGGCAATCTTCTCGTTGAGCGACCGATCGTGAGTCTGTTCGAACGGCAGAGGGTCGGGGACAGACGGAGCATCGGATGTCTCTTCGTCATGAAGTCTTGCCACGGAGGTGTTGCTGCGGTGCGGTTGACCGACTCCAGGCATGATTTAGTGCCTCAGAGCTCACAATGCCGAGTAATGAGCGATTGAATCTCGTCAGTGCAATTGGCTGTCGTCTTGATCTACTCGTCTCCTGACTGGTGCGATGTTGCATTGCATCGCAGGGGTCCGGGTGTGTCTCCGAACTCGACGTCACACACCAAGCTTCGATCTCCTCGCCTACACGGCGAACATGTGAGAGAGGGTTCTTGGCCATGTGATCAACCCTTGAAGCTCTACGACTCCATCTCTACAAGCGAGAAAGTAAAGAACATCCCGACATACAGGGCTTAAATTGTAGCCTGCTTTTCGCGCTACATCGCATTTCACTTGACCACGATGCAGGACACAACGCACTATCTTCCACATCTCCGCCACTTGCCCATGGGGTGAGCGTGGGCTGCTCCATCATCTCCAGACGCTAGAGCAGACAGCGCAGTGTTGGAAAATTGGACCTGCGACATTAGACCGACCGATAGCGAGAAGACTGGAGCAAAGACTGGAGACGACGAGAGCCGGTGCTCGATAGCCAGCTCAACGTGGCAACCTCTGTCTCTCCGTGTGTGCGATCCACTGGCTTTCGGTTGCTGTCCAGGTTAGAATGAGGTCCGCTGTTCGATGCGCTGTGGTCGTTGGGTATAAGTATCACCTGTCTTTGGTCCCAAGTAGATGTTCTTGTCCCACACATTACCCACCTCCGCATCTTCCCCATTGTCAACCCCATACTGTCTTCTTGTAATTCTCGGAGATCAGACTACCCTTCCCAGAACCCATAGCAATTTGTTGGATCACATCCACCGCAACCATGGCACCCATCGCAATCTCTCCATCCGAGTCCCATGTTAACCTCCCAAACCAGAAGAGCGTCGATATGGGGCGTCGTGACAGCACATCCCCTGCCCAGGGAGTCGGTGGCCGTAAGATGCCGCAGCGTAAGCGCACGATCGATCTAAATGACGGCCATGAGATTCCTCAAATTGCCCTTGGCGTGTACAAGGCACCGAACGGACAAGAGACTGAGGATGCAATCATCGCTGCGCTTGACGCCGGTTATCGCCACATCGACTCCGCTGCTCGTTACATGAACGAGGAGGCTTGCGGAAGGTTAGTCGTTCCCTTCATCGCTTGTTCGTCGAAGGAGAGTTCCGCTGACATCATATTTCCATAGAGCCGTCAAGTCCTGGTGCGCTCGTACCAACACTCCTCGTGAGGAGATCTTCATCACCACAAAGCTGTGGGACGCCGACCACGGCTACGAGTCAGCTTTCAATGCCCTCGTCGACTCTCTCAAGAAGTTCGGCTTGGACTACTTCGACCTTTACCTCCTCCACTCTCCAGCCGAGTGCGAACAAAAGCGCCTCGACTCATGGCGAGCCCTCGAAACCGCCCAGAAGCTGGGCATCGTCAAGTCCATCGGCGTCTCGAACTTCGGAGCACAACACCTCGAAAGCCTCCTCCAGCACGCCCAAGTCGTCCCATGCGTGAACCAGATCGAAGTCCATCCTTTCGGTCAGCGCAAGGACCTTGTCGCGCTATGCGAGAAGCACAACATCAAGATCGAAGCATACTCGCCACTCGCTCGCGGCAACAAGCTGAGCGATCCACGCATCGGCGAGGTCGCAGAGCGTCTCGGCAAGACTCCCGCACAGGTCTTGATCAACTGGAGCGCTGCTCGCGGTAATGTCGTGCTTCCCAAGTCATTGACTGCTTCTCGCATTCAATCCAACTTCGACTCCTTCGACTTTGAGCTGTCCGAGAAAGATATGGCGACCATTGACTCACTGGAGGAGAACTATGTTACTGGTAGTCTGCACAAAGCTGAAGACTAGGGTGATTGGGGCTTAGGCTCGTAACGAGTGTGATGAAAGCATAGAAAGAGGGCGAGAATAGAGAATAGATTAGCATCTTCAACATAGATGGATACAAACCTCTTACTCATTGACTCGCCAATCCTTCAGCCTATTTTCGGTGAATACATGATCAGGCTTCGTATGTTCTTCTGTAAATCAGGATATGCATCTTGGTGGTATTACTGGTTAGGCATGGCCCATTGTTGAATATGGGATTGCACAGCTATGAAGCGTGGCGGGTGCGTGTTGTCAACAACTTCTTCGTATAATCGTTGAATCGAATATCATGTGACCACAGCATCGTTGACCACCAGTTGTAAACCATTCAGTTATGTAGTGCTGATCGGTATTCAGATCCCAGCATCGAACATTGGGCGAGTGGTGTTTGTTGCACGTGCGGAGATAAAATCCAAAAGAAAATTGAAGGACTTGAGTGAAGAATGTCGAAACGAAAGGATACATCAAAGGTATTAAGAGCATTCGACAGCGGACTCACCCCTTGGATGATATGCTCTGACGACGAGGGAACGTCAACTGATGCAAACATTCAATAATACCGGGTCCTTGATTTTGATAGCCACGGCGTTGGTGGATTGCCTATTTGGGAATGCCGAAGCCGCATGATTGGCTTGATAATTCGCCGCTTGAGATGTCAGATTCTTAATTCATGCATGCCGGCGGAACATGAGAGTATCGAGGTCGGCTGGAAGAGTTTCTGATGAAGGCAGTTAATTCCTGGTATATGTACATGTTATTAGTTTTACAATGTAGTGTGAAAGATCATGCCCGCTGTGAGCTGCAGACGACTTGCCGACAACTGCGCATGCTGAAGTCGTGATGGCACCAGGTCCACAAATTGTTACGCGTATCTTGGTCACGCTTCGCTCGCCAGAACGAATCGCACATGCGCAAAGGTCGACCTCGCCGAGAAGTTATTATGATTCGATCGTAGTCTTCTCCTCAGCTTCGGTCTCTTCGTACCAGCCCAACGCATGTGCTGCGTATTCACCAGTCAAACCAAGCGAGATGGCTCCGCCAGTGAACCAAGCTCCCCGTCTGAACCAGGCCCAACAATCCGCAACATTGGACAGATCCACCTTCTTGATCATGTAGCCCAGCGTAGATGCCGCACCTCCGCAGACACCACCGAAGAAAATTGGACCCGCACCAATGGCCATGCCTGAGCCTGCCAAGAGCGCGACTTGCAAACCGGCGACAGCAGAGAGGAAAGTCTTTGCGTTGTGTTGCTGTGCCAGGGCAATCGACTTGATGCCCGCCTTGACGTCGTCTTGGATATCCTGATAAGCGTAGATCATGTCGTACACCAGCGTCCATGCTACACAGCTTCCATATAAGCAAGCAGCTGAGATAAGTGCTGGCGTGTTCGAGAGCAAGTCAATCCCTAGAGCTGGGAAACCCATCATGGCGCCCCAGGAGAAAGTCAGGCCGAGGACAAATTGGGGATAATTCGTCACGCGCTTCATCAGTGGATAGACAGCCACGAAGAAAAGTGACGGAGTGGCGTAGAAAAAGCATTGCCATGGGAATTGCAGCAGAATCGCGAGGCCGGCGAATAATTGGGCGCCTAAGAAAGGGATGGCCTGATAAGGTGTGATTGCGCCTCTTGCAATGGGCCGTAGACGCGTCCTCGCTACGTGAGGGTCGAGATTGCGGTCCCACAAGTCATTGACGGTGCAACCGGCGCCGCGCATGATAATTGCACCAGAGTAGAAGAGAAGACATGTCTCAACTACAGTCGAGATTGGCGTGATCGGACTGGTCAGAGGGGCCGCCAGGATTGTGCTGAACATACATGGGAAGAAGAGATAGTTGGTGCCGACTGGCTTGTCAAGGCGAACAAGCTCGGCGTATGGGACCCACGAGCTGGGGAGGCGTGAAAGGAGACCTGTGGTCGGTGGCGAGTATGCCGCTGGAACTGTTGAGGCGTCTGGCTTCGTGGCTGCAACGGTTGTTCTCGTCTCTCCCGGTCTTTTAGAGGCGGTAGCATTCATCCTCAATGTTGTAAGATGTGTAGGTTGTAGTCTTCTCTGAAGAGCCAATGGTCTGGATTTCGTGGTGGCGGTCATGTTCCATCTTCGTGTGTAATTTAATTGAAGTTGTTGTGAAGTGCGAGGGAGGGTCGATTGGCCGGGGAGAGACTGACGGCCAGCATGACGCATAGCAAGAAGAGAGGCCATACTGGTGGTTGTGAAATGAAATAGACTATGACCTACCTACCTTAACACGTGATGATCGCTGTGAATAGAATGAAGGAACCTACTGTATGTCTTCGAATCGGCTTGCTGGAATAGGGCTACCGGGGCTCTAACAATTGATACTGCTGCTCCTATACTAGGGATGTTCAGATGTAGCAGTAGAAGATGAGTCGAAAAGGTTCATGATGAGTCGCGATGCCTGGCTCCTCTGTCTCCAATGGCGAGTGTGTTGAAGCAAAGCAAAAGAAGGGCAAAGCTGGCTCGAGCTTCACCTCGGTGTGTCGCGCCTTCTTGCTCCGCGTCTTCTATACACTATACTGTACGCAGCTTCGCGCCCATGCCACCACCAACAACTTCCGCTCCACCCACAAAACCACAACGACCTAGCGCAGACACGGTGGCTGCTGTTAATTGTACAGTAGTACGTCGCCATTTGGTTGGTCTGGTCGACGTCACTTGACCATCACTTGCCGCCTGCATATCTTCGATGCGACAATCCTCCACCGTGTGAAGCTCCACGGAACAGCCTCACTTTCGGCCATGCCACTGTAACCAGCACCTTCCTGCGTCACTTTGCCGCGATCATCCTACGACGCACTGGACATAGACCCGATCATCTCCCAAAATGCCAGCATCGCGACCGCGCGCGGCCTTCGAGCCCATCGCGCCTGACTTCGACCTCAAAGCACTCGTCGAAAACAACCAGAACTTCTCCTACGTTGACAGGATATCATGCGACATGATCGACCAACAAGGCATGGCTGCGTTTGAAAAGCTCGTGCTCTTGCATGTGGTCATTGGAGGAAAGCCCTTGGTGATCGACGGATTTGAAGAGCGTCTGGACCCGTGGACATTCACTCCAAGATGGCTTCTCGACAACTGCGGCGACAAAGTCGAGAACTCACGAAATCTCTCTGGCAAGGAGCACCTGCCTTTGACCCTTGGTCACTACTTGAACAACATGCGACTACTCACCAACCAATTCTTTGAGAAGCCTGGAGCATACAAAGAGAAGAATAAGCAGCGAGTGTATCTGAAGGATATTGATTGTCCGGCTGTATGGTGGGACAAACTGAAAGAGCACATACCAGGCATGCTTGCCTACCTGAATGATAGCACAGGCGATGTCGGCGGGCCCGGGTCAGTCCAAGATGGTCGACGTCAAGGTAAGGGCATTGCCCATGCTGGCGACCTAATGAGCTCGTTACCACCAGACATGCGCGCTGAGAACCTGATGTGCTACATTGGACACGAGGGCACCTACACTCCATCGCATCGCGAAATGTGTGCCAGTCTGGGACAGAACATCATGGTAGAAGCGAGCGGCACTGTCGACGAGGACGGTAAGCCCGAGAAACCAGGCAGCTCCATCTGGTTCATGACTGAGACTAAGGATCGACATCTTGTCTCCGAGTATTGGCTCAGTGTTTTGGGTCACGATATTGAGGTGGAAGATCACTTTGCGCAAGTCGTTGCTTGGAAAAAGGCGCCTTTCAGCGTTTACGTCGTTGAGCAGCGACCGGGCGATTTCATCCTCATTCCGCCACTTGCGCCACACCAGGTCTGGAATCGCGGCACGAGAACGATGAAAGTAGCCTGGAACCGCACAACTCCCGAAACCCTGAGGATGGCGCTGGACGAAGCATTGCCTCGCAGTCGAATTGTTTGCCGAGACGAGCAGTACAAGAACAAAGCAATTGTCTATTACACTTTGCAGAAATACGCAAGTCTCCTAGGAGCTGCACAGCAGGCGGCTTCTCGTATGGCACCTGACGCAGGACATGTATTCATGTACAAGGGTAAGGTGAGGCAGCTTATCAAGGACTTCAAGAACCTTTTCACGCTCTATAGCGAGATTCTTCTGTCTGAGATGTTCAACCCCGATGAACCTGCGCCCAAGAACGTGGAGTACCTTCCATTCGATTCCAACGTGACCTGCGCGTACTGTAGAGGCAACATCTTCAACAGATTCCTGTCATGCGGTTCTTGTAAAGATATGCTGGGGCACACAGACGATGCCGAAGGCGATCCCTACGATGTGTGCATGGAGTGTTTTGCAATGGGACGATCATGTTGGTGTATCAGTGGCCTCAAATGGGTTGAGCAGTTCCGCTGGAAAGAATTGGCGTCAAAATACGAGAGCTGGCGAAAGCTCATCATCGCTCTTGGAGGCGGCCAGATCACCGATAAAACACCACTTCCACTCATCGATGAGCGCAGACGCCACCGCAAGAAGACTCTCGCGGAGGTTTGCAAGGATCAGCTGAAACGCCGACCCTTCAAGGACATGCACAAGCCTATCGAAGAGCCCAAATCCGATGCAGAGGACGAGGAAGAAATTGTCGTAGGCGACGACGGCATGGTCAAGAAAATCAAAAAGAAGAGGAGCAAAGCGTGGCTCAAAAACAATCTGCCATGCCATGTGTGCTGCCATCGCCATGCTACCTGGAAAATGGCCTTCTGCACGACATGCGACCGCGGTTGGTGCTACGGATCATTGTTCAGAGGCTGGGACAAGATGCCACTCGAGATTATGGAAGATCCCGATTGGAAATGCCCGCACTGTCTGGGCATTTGTTTTGCAGGTGCTTGCAAGCGTGAAGGCAAGATGCAGCCGTACGAGCCCAAAGGCACATTACTCGGCCACGACACGAAGAAAGTAGCAGATGTCCGCAGTGTCGAGGCTCTTGTGGACTTCAGTGTGAGCAACCTTACTTGGATCAAGGATGACGAGACCCTTCCAAGAAGCCAGTCGAAACGTTTGAGCCGTGCGAAGGCGGACGCTGACAAGGCAAAAGAAGACGGTGCTGACATAGAAGACGACGACGACGAGCATGAGCATGAGCATGAGCATGAGCATGATCATTTAGATGAGAGCCGCGTCGATTATGAGCAGACGCCTGCGAGCGCTACACCTATCGATCCAGCATTGAGTGGAGAGGTCGACGTGGACTCTGATGCGTATTTTGCACGCCGCTTGCAAAAGGCCAATATCTCTGTTCCTCCTCCTGCTACAATGCTAGCTGGTGCACCTGTAGGCAACGCACCTATACCCGACGGTTATGCTCCGGCTGGCTATATGCCTCCACCTGCTCACATGTATGGCCATATTGATGAGAACGGAGACACGAACTACCCAGACCCATACCGACCAGGAAGCGTCGAGCCGATGAACGAGTTCGAAAACCCCGTGACGTTCAACGACTTCGGCAAGCGCCAGCGAGCTGATGATGAGGAAGAACAAGAAGATATCGCTATGACCAAGGGCAAAAAATCCAAAAAGCCTCGACTATCGGCGGCCGGATTCAAGAGCGTCGATCTTGCGGATACTGCTCCCACACTCCCCAAGAATGAAATGCAACGTCAGTTTGGGAAGGAGAAAGAACGCAAGGCGCTCGAGAAGGCAAAGGCTGACGGACGATTTATCATGGTACAAGCCGCGTTGAAGGGCAAGAAGCGCATCGTCAAGCTCTCGATACCCGGTCGAAGACTAGGTCAATTGTTAGCTGCAAAGGCGGCACAGGCAGCTGAAATGGCCCAAGCAGCGCTTGCTGCTGGAAATGCAGGTCATGCCGGCGTCAACACAAATGGTGGGCTCAATGGACATCAGAACGCCCTGGAATCCACGAACCACCAAGACGCTGCCGGGCCATTAACGAGCGATCTTCTGAAGAGTGACATTGCCCCGAAGAAAGACAACAAAGAACTGTACCAGAAGAGGGTTGAACACGGGCACGTCATCACCAGCAGAAGCAAGAAAGCACTCATTCCAGTCGAGAAAGACGACAACTACGGTCATCGATCCATTGAGAAGAAGAGAACAAACGCAGCGGAGAAGAGGCCGGGGCGCAAATCCGGCGCACACCACGTCGACTACGAGGAAGTTGATATCGGCTCAGATCTCGAGGAAGAAGAGCTCTTCGTCCTGGGTACGAACAAGCGACGTTCTGTTCCGAACTACCTCAAAGATCGGTACAACGGCGACGATGATCTTCCCGACTCGCTACCAGATGACTTCAGGGACCGACAATGGGACAGCAAGAAGAAGGCTAAGGGACGCAAGTCTGGCGCCACGGCTTCTGCTATTGCAACGACTCATGTTGTGGATGCAGATGCGGGTCCAAACCAGAATGGTGCCAGACCGCCTGCTGGCAAGAGGCCTAGCATGCGTCCAGCCGCCGCGACCTCTCCACACGCAGATGACGATGCGAACTCCACGGGGTCTGCGGACGAAGACGCCAATGTCGCGTCCACGCAAAGTTCCGGACGCGCAACCCCGGTCAATGCATCTGCCAATGCCGCCAGCCAGCCACCAGCGTCCTCCGGCTGGACAGCTGCAAACAAGCCGCAGACGAGCACGCCAAGCGCTGCCGTGCAGAAGCAGCGCCAGCGACAGAGTGCCATGGATGAGGAAAATCGTAAAGCTAAGCTGCAGGTGCTGCAGATGATGGAGGATGCTTCACCCGGTGCATCAGCCACTCCTGCAAGTGCCAAAGGGAAGAACGTTCGCTTTTCCACGAATAGCGGTGCTGGTAACAATATCAGCATAGCCGAAGGCCTCGACGATGAGAGCAGTGACGACGAGGTTGAGAGTGTGCCTGCCAAGCGCGGCAGGCCGGTCAAAAGTAAATGACGAGCATCTTAAGTTTAACGCAAGCGAGTTCCTAGAGATGTGTGATTGATGGTCTGAGTGGTCTGAGGAGAACTGATCCTTCGAACGTGTATTGTGTTCCGAGTCGGGTGTTTATTGGGACGGAAGGAAGGGGCAAGTGGACAAGCGGCTGGGCGCAGAGAGAGCTATGATGCCTCTGAGCAGCGCAACACATAGAGCTCTCACTATTGGTTTCAAGTAGTGTAACAGCAACCAAAACACCATGAGTCTCTTGTATATCTTTCCATCAACGGACATAATCCCGATTGTTTCGACTCATGGTCTGGAGATCACTTACGAAATCATCCCCTAAATCGAGCATCTCCGTGCAGTTGAAACAACGCACCGGTGCACTTTCGCCCTTCTAAGTTCTAACATCTGGGGGGACCATCGCACACGAAGATCGCCCGCAAAGTCTAAACGACCAAAAGTCAAATAAAGAACCGAAACGCAAAACGATGCGCAACGTTAAATTCATTACTCAGCAAGCTCCGCATTGGAAGATTGTGATTACCGGTGACCGCTCCTTCTGCCTTGCCCAAACGTAAGATGTTCAGATATCGCGTGTCAACATCACGTACAATCACGGACAATCACGTAAATTCTCGCCGTGCCGCCACGTGTGCCCTTTGCTGTAGTGCGTGCATGAATCTGATTAATAGTACCCTCCTGCTACTACAGCGGAGCCTCCGGGCGAAAAGTTTGACCTTAGACGTGATTGATTACAGGATTGTCATTCGAGACAGGGCCGCCGCTTATAGGGAGTCGCCAGTGACATTCTGGTCAATTAGTAGGCAGTGGGGCCTGGGCGGACGGACAGCAGGCCCGGAACCGCTCTGGATCTGTCGATAGAGCAGTTTCCCAAGGCAGGCGAAACAGCGCGCCAACAAAAGGGCGTGTTCGACTCTTGCCTGTGTCGAGCGATGGCTTCGATCCCTTGTGATCCGATACACCCATCGGAACCTTAAGCTATCCGACTTCCGCGCCACGCGCGATAGGTCTCCACTATCAGAAGGTGCGTGAACTCCACTCGCAATAGGTGTGTCTCCACTCACATGGAAGGCGAGCGCTCCACTGTTCGCAGAAGGCTGCTCCACTCAGAGCCTGCGAGGCGGCTCAAAAACCACAGAGCATATGCAGGCAAGAAAGCACGCGCACGCGAGTGGCCCGGCCCCTGCTGTAACGGAAAGCGTGCGTGTGCGACAGTGCGTGTGTGCGAAACTGCCACAAACAGCGAGAAACCTACTTCCAGCCTTGCGTGATAAGGATAATTAGCGGGAGCCGCTTTGGTCGCCTCGGGCGTATGCCCGCATTGCGCAAAAGCTCCACCGCACGACGGGTAGAATCGTCGAACCGTCCCACGGCACCGGCGAGAGGGGCAGCGTAGTTGCCAGAGCCAGACCTGACAGAAGCTTAGGGAGAAGCGGATCCCAGCAAGGTTCAGACGCTAAGGCGGACGGCCTGAAGTCTGTGGCCATGCTCTACTTGGACGGCCTGCCTTGGCGGCATGGTTATGGGAAGACGTTCGTGAACTCGTGACGGCGTCCCTGAATGGCTCGAATGGGTATGAAAAATGCAATGATGTGGCGAGGCCCTTCTTGCGTGGGTCTTGCGTTTTTATTGTCTCCACTTTGTCGAGCTGAAAGCCTGAAACGTGGGAAGGATGCGGAAGATGATCTGTGATACGGCAAGTTTCGTCGAACGTTCGTTTGTTCGTTGGCAGTTCGATGGGGCGGCTGCGCGTGCTGCGGCTACGGAATATTATCAGCCACGGCTCACGGGACACGCCGAGGAGGTGAGCAAAACATGCAGATCTGTAGCACTGATTGATTGAGATGAACAAATCGATCCGTGGACGACAATATGTATTTGGATGTGGCAGTACTGCTTACTGATACCAAGTAATACACAGAGGTAAATTACAGTACAGAGGAACTTGGTAGTAGTTGAATAGTAAAACATTGCTTGATAGAAAAATAGACAAAACCATCTCTGCCGCAACTAAACCTTGCGTCCATCGAACCAGCAAATCGAGGATCAGGAAAATGTAGGGTATCTGCCCCAGCCAAGGGGTTCCCACCCGCATTGGATCCGCAAACGTTTGGCAACGACGACGAAGCCCTGAAATGTCGCTATTCGCCGTCGAAGTGCCATGACACGAGTGCGGTGCGGCCGCGGAATGCTCAGTAACAGTCTTGGTCGAATGAGTAGCTGTTATGCGAGCGGCATTGGTGCTGCCCTGTTTCCAAGTGCCGTATGATTTAGGGCTGATTTCCCAGTTGACTCCAGTGCGGAATTGATGCACATGGCAGAAGTAAGCATGTCGAGGAGGATTAAGTGAGTAGGGCTGGGTGAGCCGCGTGTATAGCTGATGTTGTTGACTTGTTGATGCACAAACGCTCAAAGCAGCCACGCAAACAGATATCGCCAGCGAATCTGTTGGCTTCTATTAAGTCCGGCCAAGAACCACAAGCGAGAACATATGTGTAGTGACGAAGGTGGTAGTCCTATTGTGAGCCTCTGGTCCGGTGTCGTATCAGCGCAGCCGGGTCGTCACTGCAACATAGCCGCTGCAGCATGATCAAACGATTCCTCTTCACCGACAGGATGTAGATGTTTAGGAGGTAAGCTGATGGCTTCAGACGGTGCAGGTCCCCGCGTAAGATTCGGCCGTAGGCTAAGCAGCTGATGTCTGGGCGCTGGCGATCTGGGCAGCACCCTGCGAATTGAAACAAGGCCAGCCAGCCTCCCGGCGCATGTCCTCTCGGTGATGGTCTGTCACGACGGGTATGCAAGTACCCTGGTGAAAGGATGCTGCCACTGTGGCCTTCGGCCTTCGGCTTCACCGATCGAGGCAACTACTTTATGCTGACTCGGGTGGGCACTGGGCAGCGGCATCGCGGCAGCTGTGAGTGGCGTCAAGGCTGCCGCCTCCGGCGTGCTTTAGTGTATGAGAGCCCCACGTGATGAATGGCAACGTCGTTCCCAGTCTGTACTGCAAAGGCAGTAAGGTTTTCATTTTGCTGCGACGACTGCATTAGCTTTGTGCGATACGTGCTGCGGCTGATTAATGATAAACAGCGCATTCCATGGAATGAGCTCACAGTGACGTTAGCTGCGATCAGCTTGTTGCTGCTCGCCAGCATGGGTGCTTCGCCAGTAGCGATCGACCGCGCGCTCGGCCATCTCGCCCGTGAAGCGCTGACGGAAGTAGTTGAAGACAGCGAATTCGTCTTTGCTGAGCAGGTAAGAGTCTGGGTAGGATTCCAGATTGTTTGTGATCTCGGTGACGGCGTCTTCAAGGTAAGCCGTGACATTAGGATCCAGGTCGCCTTCGGTGTTGCGGGCAATGTCGATGGCTCGTTGGTAGGTCAATTGGCCGATGCCATCGATGCCCACCGCGTTGTTGTTGTTGGTAGTGCTGCCGCCCATTGTAGACGACGAGACAGATAGAGAGTGGCGGTGATGCAAGGGTTCGGGTGAAGACGAGGCGCGCGATGGAGGACTTGGGTAGGCAGGTGCAGGGATAGAGAGGATAGACATGGTCGCTTTAGTAGAAACGGGATGTGGTGATGGTCTGCGCTGGCACTGGGTCCCGGGCGAAATAAGATGAGGCAAAGACGCAGGAGATAGAAGGGATGTGAGCGGTTCTTGGGATAGGGACAATGCCTGCTTACCCCGTGCCTCGAGCGTCCTACTCACTATATCACTTGCGACGTGACTAGCAAGCTTCGCAGGAAACTCCATAACGCCATGCACTGCTGCCAGAACCCACACGCAGGATGGCCCGGGATACCGCCAAGGCATGCCGCAAGCTTTTGTGTTGCAGACCAGTGTTGCTGGTGCAGGGCGAGGTGGTCAGTGGTGGGAAGGTTAAACATACGCCTAGCACAGCAGTGAACCAGCACGGCAGGCGCCAGTGGGCGATGTCGTTAGGCGGATGGCCTGCGTGGGCCTGCGAGGGCTCCACAGCTCGCGCATTCGTGCAGCGGTTGACGCCGCAGGAAGCGTGTGCATGGTGGGGACGCGCCTTTTCGGCAGATATCGACCACCATCCACCTCCCGTGCGGCCTATCACCAGGCCTCGAGGCGTACTGTGCGACATTGACGGGGCCCCAATACGGTAACACGCGCTTGCGCAAGCGGCATCTTCATGCCTGCAGCCCTTCACGCGCGACGACCGCTGTTGTGGTCGTGATGTGCAAGTAAGATGCACCCAGGCGAGGCGCGCCGGTCACCATATCCGAAGGTTTGATGCTGCAACAAGGGTGAAGACAAGGTTGCCTCTAGACAAACTCAACTTCACCTCGAGCCACATGGTTTTTAGACTTTGCCCAGAGCGTCACCGCCGCTCGAGGGCTCTTCGCATGTACAACGCTGCTCGCGCTGTAACGACTCGTGAGACTTTCTCGACAGCTAATTTGGCCTGCAACCTCCGTTCTTCCTTCGCTAGCAAAGCACGAGCATCGTCTTTCAGTTTCGGTAGATGTTATGGGTACTTTTGGCCGTTATAATTCCCACTTTCAGCCGAAGCCCATGCGGCAGACCAGATCGCTCGACCCTTGATCTGTCAGCCACACGTATAGCATTCATGATGACCTCGCTTGTCTTCACGAGGCAAGCACGGTGTCAAACAGCGATCGAACGTGACACGATGCAAACTGTGCATTGCACATCCCGGTGACTCTCCATTATCGGTATGACAGTGTCCAATCGGTTGAAGTTGTGCCCTCGAATATGATCATCCGGCACATGAGCAAGCCGCACATGACGGCTCAGGCAGGCACGACGTATCGCATCAGGGCTCCATACTCAACTTTCTTTCGCTGAGGGCTGTCATAGGAATCCTTCGACCCAGCCACAGAAAGGCAGCACGGCTGGTATGCAGCACAACAAGCGCTTTGCAGCTGCGGCAGCGGTCTCACATGCACGGGTGTTGCAACACTCATGTTACGGGGAAGCCTCCGTCTGCCTGTAAACTTGTTCTTGCGGCGAAGACCAAGAACTATTTGCTCATGGCAGAAGAAGCGCTTGGCGAGGACTGGCGTGTTCGTTTGTCGTAACTCGTAAGCATGACGACCTCACGTCATATGCCCAAACTTAGATTTAGAGCGACTGCATGTCGTGTGCTTATATCCAGGCGGAGCACCCACGCCTCTCTCCTCGTTTGAAGATAACGTGCAACCAGAGACGAGATATCTCAGATCTCGCCAAGCTGGTGTGGAATGACAAATATACTGTAGCTCGCTTGAGACAGCTGTCGCCTTAACATTTGCCGTGTAGACGGTTTGTTTCGTTGCCGGAGACAGGACCGGAAATAACGGGCTGGCCGTGGCTGTCGAGCTCCAGCAGTAGTGGAGCGTACCGATCTTGAACCCTCTTGCGGTTGAAGGCCGGTTAGTGCGTTTGGAACCACGAACTTTGATCTTCTCTCGGCTTGCTAGCCTAAATCAATAGCCCTGGGAGCCGTGTGCCTGGGGCAAACCCGGCTGACTCGCTACGAGCCCAGAAGTAATGCAAGTAATGCCAAGGTCCAGCCTCGCTGTCGGCGCCGGACGCTATGAGATTCGAAGGGCATTCGAAGCTTGCGACTCGAACGTTAAGCGTCCGCGGAGCCCACGTGTTGTTGGAAGACAATACAGTGGGTTTGCCCCTTCCTACATCCTCCACCACGCCTCTCCTGTCATTCAGGAGGCGCTGACGATGGACTATTCTTCGGCGCCACAATCCTGGAAGTTTGGCCGTTCGATCACTGGAGCTTGGGCCAATGGACAAGAAGGTGAAGCGAGTCCGAATAAGGTATCTTCTGTACACAGCTCGAGTGAAGTCGGAGTCTCGGCCCTTTCCGACGCCGAGTCCTGCCTGAGTGCCTGAGGCCATCTTGCGAGCCAAAGAAACATTGAGCATCTTATGTCAGCCAGGCATCATTACAACCAGGAGTGTCCATACCATCTATACATCTGTACAACATAGCGCGCAAGAAGCCGCTACCATAATCAACATGTTTGTCTCGACCCGCATGGCGCAGCTCGTGCGCCAGAAGCCTGTTCAGGAGTCCATCTTCCAAGCAGCGACACGAAGGACTCTGGTTAAGCAAACACCTCTGCGCCAGCACCCCAGCAGCCTTTCACGCACATATTTCACAGCTCGTCCCACGAATTCATTGCCTTTGCGATCATGGCACTCCACGTACCGCGACATGCTTCTGCGACCTTTCCGCAGCTTCCGCTCCTACTCTTCCAAGAATTCTCCTCATCTCAACCCAACACCACACCTCGGCAGCCCTGAGGCTACGGGCATCAAAGCGCGGCTGAAGAAGCTTTCGAAAGAGTACGGATGGGTAGCGTTAGGTGTATACTTTGGTTTGAGCTTGTTGGACTTCCCGTTCTGCTTCCTGGCCGTTCGACTTGCTGGGCCTGAGCGAATTGGTCAAATCGAGCACACTATTTTGACGAAGGTCAAGTCATGGACCGAGCCAGTATGGAACATGATTGAGCCGATTGTCGGCGATTGGCGAAAGGAGAAGCAGGTGGTAAAGGAGGCGGGCGACGCTATCGAGAATGCAGGAGAGCATGTCGAGCAGCGTCCGGCGACTGCCAGTAAGTCTATGTTTTCGCGGGCACTTTGAGCTACCTACTGACAAAATTTCAAGGCATCTGGACTGAGCTGGCCATTGCGTACGGCATTCACAAGACAGTTGTGATTTTCCTCAGAGTGCCGCTTGCGGTGGCTCTTACACCTAAAGTTGCGAAAATACTACGAGGATGGGGCTACCAGGTCGGCCGGAAAAAGAACTGATAATGATAAGATGTAAAAGAGGTGGCTACTTGAAGCAACAGACACTCGACTCCGTGCTTGGAATTGTATAAAGAAATGTAAATCAAACGGGCGGTATTTTGTGGATCGCGACGGTGTATATAAAGGAAAGGATGTACTGATAGATCTGTAGACTACAACTCAGAGAGAGGCCTAGACGGATATTTCACGCCTGGTACCTCTTTTGTTTCGTGCACTCATAACATTAACACCGAGCAAGAGCTTGAGTACGCAAGTACATCATGAGCAAAGTACCTCAAATGTGAACAGTTGGCATCTAATTGCACTCGACCCAGTATCCATGCAAGGACGTTGACAGTATGGATTAAAGATCTTCGACGATTCAGTCAGCCTCTGATCGGATGAGATGCCTGCGCCTGTTGCTTTACCCTAATCCTTCAGGAACAAGCGTATTGCTACAGTGTCATCGGGTAACAGGGTTTGCCATCAGGACTCGAATGCTATTCGTGATCCTTGTGCTCTTTTCTGTGAACAGATTGCAGAGTTTCGTCATTCTATGTGGAAGAAGTACGGGCAAAAATTAAGGTATGCATGGGTGTTTGTCGCCGTTATCTTTCTCGACGTGATCGGCCGGCCTTGGCCTCCGACGACCCTAACTGTATTCTCCACTCTTGCCAACTTCAACCTTGTCAATATCCGGATGTCTGATGGTATCCGGCGACACGCGAGTGTCTTTACATGCTCGAACTTTTCTCGGTCGCTTGTTTCAATTTGCAGACTGGAGTCGCTCGCCACATGCTCGATTTGCAAAGAAACTTTGGGATTAATGAGTGAGGTTGGGCTCGCGTTACGTACTGAAAAGTGTATGTCTGCCAACATCACGCTCCATCGCGGGCACTGCGACCCTCCCTACATGTACAGAAAATGCACAACGCAAGAACTTAATGGCCTCCACTTGGTGTATTGGTCTCACTGACTCAGTCTAGAATTATCGAACCACGTAGATAGATAGACATGGCAGTGGCAATCGATACAACGGCAACAGCTGCCAAACTTCAGCCCTCTAGTACCACGCCTAATAATAAGAAACCAAGAAAGAACCCAGCTCGCCGAAAGGCTGACAGGGCAAACTCCAACACCAATGTAAACCAGACGAAGGATACCACTACGTCGGCCAAAGGCTCCACTGTCGTTCCTTTGCCATTAACTCGACAAACCAGCGCGCCCTCTGTTCTGAATGACACAAAAGCAAATCGACCTACCGCACAGAGTACGAAATCGAGCATTGCTTCAAAAGTACCAACAGTGCCTCCGATAACCACCGTAGCTGTCTCGCAAAAACCAGATAACAACACCGCTAGTCGACCAAAACAGCAACAGAAATCCTCAACCCCCATAACCACTCCACCTCGCCCCTCGCTCCGCCGCAGCCACACCACCAGCTCCTCCCTAACCTTCAACGCTCCCGCCCTCGTAACCGGCGGCCTCATAGGCTGTGCCGCCGGCGCCGCCATCCTCATGGCCGTGCACGTATGGTACGACTTCGCCGGCGTCAAAGCCGCCATCGCCACCGCCCGCGCCGCGCGAATGTGCGTCGACAACTTGAGCGAAGAGCTCATCACCAGTCTGAGCGTCGGGACCTACAGCACCGACGAAGCCCTCGACATTCTACGGCGCACGACGCTGGCGTACGCGAGTATGATCCCTGACGGAGCGCCTGTCGTTGAGCGGATATTCCGCGAAATCAGTCTTGTACGGCAGTCGCGAGGGGCGGATGTTGATAAGGTGCTTGCGGGGGCTTATGAGGAGTTGAGAGCTGCGGGGGATAAGGGGTTGTCTGCTGTCGAGACTAGGAATATTGTGCTGAAGCATTTGGTCAAATTGAGTTTGTTTGCTAGTCGGGCGACGCAGGATGTTTTGACGAGGAATCCGAGGTTGAAGCCTTTGAGGGATGGGGCTGTGAAGGCCTTGAAGGAGCCGCCTAGGGATAAGGTGCCTACTACTAAAGTCAATTTGGTGGTCAGGCATAAGTAGTCTGCGGAGTGTGTGAGCTTCGAGGAGGTTTTTACGAGTTGTCATGCTATTATATGATCTACGAAGAGATAATGAATCCCAATTGCACAATACTACATGTAGCATCCAAATGTTCCAGCGCCACTACTAGTCGCATGCCTCAAACATGCTTAGAACTTCCATCTCAAGTAGATGAAATACATCTACGCCCTCGCAGACAACCACCCTGTCATCAACTTCCCCTTCTCACCCATCGCGCTCGTCCAATCAATATCAACCTGCGCCAACGCCTTCGCACCACCACCAGGCGTAGTCCACCCTCGATCCCTGACAACAAACATAACTTGCTCCACATCCCTCGGCTTCAACACAATAGCCTTCCCCTGCGAACCACTTTCCTTGCCCTCCCTCCCAACCCCACCACTCCACTCAATCCCACTCCCCCCATTCAACCACACCTTCTCAACAACAACCCTCTCCTCGCCCACATTTTCCACCTGCGCCTCCAACATCCACTTCCGCCCACTCTCCTTCGACATCCCGAGCGAGCTGACTTTACTCCGCACCGCTAGCACAGGCTGCGCCACGAACTGGTACAATTTCCTGAAACTCCTCGCCCGCCCTCCGCTCGCCACTTCGCCTTCGCGCGAAGTCTCCGTGTACGAGATCGTCACAGCGAGCACGTGCGCTCCAGCTTCTTTCAAGTCGTGAGAGAGAGTCTTCTGCAGCGTGGCAGCAGGCGGGAAAACGCCTCCTGCTTCGCCTTCTTCTTCGGCGAAAGCGCTGGCCAGCTCGAGCGGAACGCCAGCAGTATTGCTGGGCGTTTGAAGTTCTGCCGCGATACGTACAGCGGTGATGCTTTTGCCGGTGTCGGGAGTGCTGAGCTCGTTGTTGACGCAGAGAGTGCAGGCGAAGGTTTCGCCGACATAGGCTGCGCCAAAGGAGGCGGGGAGGGTGAGCAGGGCCGTTAGCGGGGAGGTTGATGAGGGTTCGGCGGAGGGGTAGGCGAGGGTAGCTTGGGGTTGGATGTCAAGAGGTTGGCCGAAGGAGGTTGTTGGGAGTGGTGTTTGGGTGGCGAGAGATGGTCTGGAGAGGCGGAGGACTTTGAGGGAGAGAGAGTGTGGGCTTGTGGATTGGATGTTGGACTGGGCCATGGTGGGTGTGATGGGTTTTTCGCTCGTAGGTGGGTGGGCAGGCTGCTCCGTTCAGAATCGTTGGATTTCTCTTTCTCCTGAGCCACAGCTTGTAGTCCAAAGCAACGGGGCCTCGACGAGTGAATATAACAAGGTATGACCTGCCAGCAGGTATCTGAATCCGCTGCGTAGTGATACGCAAGCCCGAGGGCAGTTTTAGCTCACGCCAGTATCGGATAATACAACAATTTCACTTCGCTAGCTAGCTTGCCTCAAAACAAATTATACGCGTAGAAATGTAAGGTATATCGTGAATAGACAACTGATGTTGGAGGCATCCAATCCGAAGCCGAAACTCTTGGCACATGCTTTCTACAGCCACCCGTCGCCTCCATACCTACAAACAATACGCCAACAACACGACCAATTGAGAACATCGGTCTAGGGTCTTCCGCAAAAGACCACGTAGGGCGAATTGAACCATGTACTACAGCAGTTTATCAATTACCATCTAACGAATTTCACCACCAGTTCGCAAACAGCGTTGCTACAAGAGACGAACCTACATCAACACACCCACCATCTAAACTCAACGACAGATCGAATTCAAGTTTACGCATCTCCAAAGCCTCACACAACAACGGGAGAAAAGGAAACAAGAACAGACAAGCCTGCCCTTCTCTCCAATCTTCTCTCTCTCTCTCTCTCATCCCCTCACGCTGCAGCTCTTCAGAATGTTAAAAATATTTGACAATATACGTTAATCTAAGCTAAGTCTTAACGCTTCCCCTATGTACAAAACAACAAACAGAGATCGCCAACCTCTCATCTGTGAAGAAGAGTGAAGGGAAAATAAGAAGCAGATACCCATCCAAGAGTGTTCCAAAAAAAACGCCCGATCCCCTCTTCCCGTGATAAACGCCATGAAAATAAAGATAAAGAATGCTTTGCTTTGCTTTCACCATATGTACGGCCCTGTTGCAAAATTGTGTGCAGTTTCCCAGAGGCTCTTGTTAATTTCCCTACGAATGAACAAATTTTGAGGAAGAGGCTCGAGGCAAGCTGGGTTTCGAAGAGGTCTCGCAAGTTACTGCGCAGGATCTTGCATTCGGCATCCCTCGAGCTTCGTGCTGCAAAACTTGAACGTGAAGAAGAATTTGACGCTGAGAAGTCGAAAAGAAGGGTACATTGTTGCGTACTGTACAACCGGCTACCGAGGCCAGGCTATCTGCGGGACAAAAGGGCAAAGATAAGGAGTAGCCAAAAAAAAGCCACTCCGTACAACGTGAAGAGTCGAAGTGAGAATGCGCCGATGCTTGGATGGATTTCCACATTGAAAGAGTTGTGCTTGTCGTGATAAAGTCTATGTTGCTTTGCGTGTCGTTATAAGGCTTTCTTTTGAACAAAGTCGATTGCTGACCGACTGACTGGCTGATTTAAAGACGAATTGAATATACACTAGCCCATTGTTGTGTCCTTGCGCATGTCCCAGCTGGGCTTCAGCTGCGCAGAGAGGTCATCGCGGGTACCGACCATCTCAGGAGGCAGGCGAGAGACGCGGTACGCACCGGCGCGGAGAGCCTCGGAATGCATGTTGGAGATGCCCGAGCGAGCACTGCGGATTGAGCCGGCATCGCTCATACCATCACCAGGCGCCCTAACGCGGCTGGGAGGAGCAAAGTCCAGTCCAGTGAAAGTTCCGGATTTGCGCATCTGGAAGGGTGAGGGCATTGGGCTTAGGTCGGCCATAGAAGGGGCCAACGGGACGTGAGATGCCACGCTCGGGCTGTATGGGCGTAATGAGCCTGTGGGGCTGTCCAGGGCGCGACCGGCTTGACGGTCACGGTAAGAGACAGGAGGAGCGAAGTCGTCGGCGTTGAAGATGGCAGTGTCGTCCTTGAGCATACCAGGTGTTGGGAGCGACTTCAAAGGCATGGGAGGCGGAAGCACCTTCTTGGGCGGCATAGGGCCTCGTGGAGGACCATAACGACCGACAGTCTGAGTCGACATCTGGCGGCGGTGAGGACCAGGAACAGGCGTTCTGGCACCACGAGGAGGAGGGGTCATTGCACGGCGTCCGAGAGGTTCCGCGAAAGGTCTGTTCGCTGCGCGGCCAGGTCGTGCAGCCACTGCGAAGCCTCCAGTGTCCGGGTCGTAGATTGCGGCATCGGTGAGGTAGTCAAGGTCGTATGTGTCTTGGTATTGTGCTCCGGCAGGTTCAGGCTTGCTGTCGTCGAAGTATTCCTTGTAGAACGAGCGGATCCTGTTGGCACGGGTTTCGGGGTTGTCTTCGGGACCAGAGGGCGGCAACGGGCGAACACCCATTACAGACAATCGGTTGTTAGGCGCGGATGGTTGAGCAAGGTTGAGACCCTGAACGGACAATCTTTGATTTTGCCTGTCAGGTTCCTCGACCATGAGTGACGGGACGCGACGTTGAGGAGCAGCATCAATCTCATCGACTTCGATATCGCCGTAATCACTGGACTGTGTCGACATGCGTGGTGGGATGGCGATGTGAGGAAGCGGGCCTTTGCGTGCTGCAGGGCCAGACTGGTCGACAGCGGCGGACGAAGTGCGAGGCGGTGGTGATGAGAGCACCTTTTCCAGCGGCGGCGGAGGGGATTCAACGTTGATGCGGGGACTTGTTTCTGTGATGTTGGGAAGTGCTGATTCTGGTTGTGGAACGGGTTTGCGACCGGTGACACCGTTATTTTGGCTGTGCAGGGTGCGGGCTAATGATGTGTCGGAGGCGATTGAGTCTTGAGGTGATAGTGGTTCGCCAGCAAGCTTCGAGTCGCCACGCTTGGGGAATGACTGAGACATGCGAGACGCGTTGGCAACCAGGCCAGCCCTTTCAGTAGAGTGAACGCTGGTGGCGCCGGAGTAGATGGAACCCTTTTCGTTGTACGCACGACTGCGAATCGATTCGTTGTCGCCCTTGATGAATGTGACCGGTCGGTAGGGATCGTGGTCGTCGTGTAATGAGCGAGACATGCTGTGGATTGAACCACCAGATCCAGCAAGCTCTCCGGGAAGCAGGTAAGGGTTTCCGAGTCCCATGTCGTCGAGTGACAGGCCACGGTCCTTGCGACCAGTCTTGGAGCCGTCAACGTCGGTGACGCTCATCTCTGGGCCCTTCCTCTGTTTGGCCCACTTGGACTCCTGCTTTCCTCCAACGCCTTCCATGCCGAAGTCGAGCGACTTGTGCGGGTCATTCTTGTCCTCAATGCGCTGTTTCCTTACGTGGCGTTGATGTAGGTAGACGAGTACGAAAGCTGCACAGATCAAGGGAATGCTGTATGATAATTAGTCACGTAAAAATTGACATGAATGTCGTACAAACTCACCCAGCGCCCAGGGCAATGGCAATGGTCTGTGTGTGTGATCCGGAGACAGGCTTCTGGCAAGCATCGGAGTTGTCGTTTGGTTTACATGTTGTCTCCGAATCTCTTGCTGCGAGTGTACGGGTGACGGAGTGCATGACTGTGGACGCGGCGGTGCCAGCAGTAGCTTCAATACCGCGCTCTTGTAATTGTCGCCATTGTTGGCCCGCCTCGGATATCAGGGCGAGCTTCATGTTGGCTGATCTCTACGCTCCAGGGCAGCGACACGGCCACGCGTGCGGTCACACGAGATGTGCGGTTGCGAGGTCGAGGTGCGTTGAATTGTTTGGCGCAAGGCCGAGAGCCGAGAGAGTAGTATCGAAGCCAAGGTGGGAAGCGTGTGTTTGTGGTGGTCGGGACGGAAGTGTTTGTTGGTGTTTCAGGGGAGGGTCGGGTGTTGCAGCAGACGGTGGGGATTAGACAGTAAAGGAGTGAGGTGACGCTGTACACGTGCAAGTGAGGGAGTGAGTGAGGTGTGAATAATGAGTGAATACGGTCAATGCCAAAAGAATGAATGAACGACTGTCGCCCACACGCCCGTTGAATAGCTGGTGGGAGAGAACGACGAACAGTGGTAGAGCAGAGTCGCTGTGTGGTGGCCTCGGGCGGTCTGGAAGAGAGACTCTGGAATGCGCCTCCCAAGCCTCGCGCATGGCCGGTGCACGACACTAGCACGCTCACTAACGCTTGCTTGCTTCGCCTCTCCGAGTGTGGAGGCACTCAGGCACGCGATATGCAGATGGGCAGGCCTGGCAAGCCCTCCTCACACAGATTGCCCACTCATCAAAGACATTGCAGTGCCCGTGCCTCGTTTCATACTGATAGATGTGTATATCACAATGGCATCCATACATCCAGCATAACACACATTGTACTATCATTACTACTGTCATAACAACAATACGTACCTATTCTGGAATCATCAACATGCTTGAACAAAGCGTATATCCACGGCCTCCAACTGCTCCATGTCTCCCGTCCTCTCCTGGCCCAACCCTGTCGGCCACCATCCATCCACCACCAACCAACGGCAGATAACCTTCTTCCTCTCCTGTTGCCCTTAGCGCCAGGAACACCCGCCCTCGCCCGCCAATCGCAACGTCCTGCCCGTGCCTGTTCCTGACCTTGGCGCACTACAGCGGCACGCCAGAGTCCACTTGGTTCCAAAGATCATCTTCAGAAATACTCCGGGCCCGCTCGCCTGCAGCACTACCCTCCTACTAATTATCAGCCCGCAGACTGCTCTGCTGACCTGGCCGCGTCGAGTAGCCCACAGCAACACAGAAAAGGCTTTGTGCGCGCGCTGTTGAGCCCGGGCAGCCCCATGCTCCAGCGGGCCAACGATGCTGGAGATCCCACCTGGCCAATTTCCCTGACCTGACCAGCATGCGGATCCTCTGCCACATCAATGCAGCGCACAGCAGGAACTGCAGGAGCGTCCGTGGTGCGAAACATCAATTCCAGACGCCGCGCCTGCCTTGTGCTATCAAGGCTATCTCGGCAAGATACATGCCTTGTAGGCTTGTACCTTGTTCGGCTCGTCCGTTTTCTATCGGAAGGCGTTTCTGCATCAAATATGCTTTCTCTATCTGACGTCGTCTATTTGTGACGTGCTAATCTATCGTCGCTGCTGAACCTTGAGGATCCTTGCGTCTCATCTCGCATCTGGTGTCCCTTACCGAGCGATCCGAGTGGACTGAGCTTGTGCGACGCTGCAGCACCTCGACTTCAAGGTCTCATGAGAGTCAAGACGATTGTGGCCTGCTCTTGTGGCCGTTTTGTAGAGAGTCGACGACAGAATCCTCGGCGCACCTGATGCAATGGCTCTAAGAGGAAGTCGTTGATGCAGATCGGATTCGTCACCACTCATTTGGTGTTCTAACGTCTGTGTTCCCAACATTGCTAGCTTCGACGATGAACCATGAAGCGACAAGCCATATCTCTCATGTCTTTCTCTATTCTTATCTGTCGATGGGAACCTTGTCTGTCGATGCACGTCATTGCTGGCTACTTTCATACTGATCATTGAACCTCGAACAGCCAGATGGAAGCCCGGTCGGAGAGCAATTCCACCATCCACACATCTCTAGAAATGCAGCACCACAGGTTGATACGCTTCACCAGTCCATCAATCGGGTCCAACACGCCTGCGCGGTCAGGCCCTGCTCCCTTTGTCCTCCAGTGATGCAACAAAACACCAGCAACATCCACCGAAATGTCCCATCCTTCTATACCGAAATCACACAGTCCCATCAATATCTCCGCGTGTTCACTTCTCGCCGAAAGCCGCTCTCGCCCCGCTGCTCGCCTCCAGCGACCATCCCCATGATATCCGACTATTCAACACCCTCCTGCACTCCCCCAGCACCACAAAACAACCCAGAGGACCACCAAAAAGCAAAATGACAGGCGGTTGCCAGGACTCGAACCTGGGACCTCTCGCATTTGATGTCTTGCGACAGCCCTAAGCGAGAATCGTAACCTCTAGACCACAACCGCTGGTGCGATGCTGGAATCAACTCTGGAAGCTGATTCGATGAGGTCACGTGCGCGGCTACTGTATATCAAGCCTGTGAAAATAGGAGCAGCACGACATTTGAGCTGTTAGAAACGATCGTGGTTGTCCAGTCCTTAGTCGTCTATTCGCACTAGGTAGTAGCAGTCTGGCGGCGATGGTAAGTTTCCTGATATGAGAACTGGACAATATATGCAATGTCCGCTCCGCCTCTCGTACAACCGCTGATACAATGGGAGATAGTGTGACATGTTTGTTTGTAGCCTACAACCGCTTCGTTGACGGGAAATTCGCCGAGGTGTTGGATCACTATATTTCCGTCGACCTCCCGCAACAAGAAGGGGATGCTACATACCGTTCATGGGTACTCTCGTTTCGTTGGAAGGAGGTAGAAGTACCTCATGAATCTGTATGTGTAGTCAGACTCTACAGAAGTCGGTCCTTGTGTCATGTGGGAGAGGCGTGTACATCTGTACATCTGTACATGTAATTTGAACACGTTATTTGCCCCAACCCTAACCCTGCATCCCAAGGCTCATCACCCGATGTCTTCGTATATCGATCGCTGTCGTTGCTAGAAATCATGAAGAGCTCATGATCAACGATGAAGAGATCAAAAGGCTTCCGTCAAGCTATTGTTTTAAGCCGTTCTGGTCTAATTGCGTGTTGTGACGCCAAAATGCATATCCAGCCGACAATCAGGATTGCAATTCGTAAGCAAGTCATACATAAGTGCATGCACCCCGTTACGATGCGCGTCACATATCGAATGGCTACTACAGAGAGAAGCTATCCCCTGCGTTCAAAGTAGGTGAAAGGATTTGTAAGCTGTTGTTTTTCGGCATCCGAGTATAGCGATCTGCTCAGCTGCTGCCTGCCTCGCACGTTGCTAATGGCGAAGCTTAGTCAACACATGCGAGAACTTTGCTCCTTACCCTAGTAGGGCAGCATGCAGGGTCGCGTTCAGCTCCAATGCCCCTTCTGAGTGAATGGTACCCACATGGGCTCACAAACAACGATCAGGGCATGGATCATGTGAAAGCAATCACAGTCTGAGTTGACAACGGACCTTTTATATAGTTCACAGCAGTCAAACACTTCCACAACAGCATCAACTCAGCTTCACCTCACACAACTGCCCATCAACTCACCAGATCACAACAAAGCAAATCTTCCAACATGGCCTTCAACTTCAAGGACATCCCGCAGGTCAGGCCTGCCGAGATCAAAACCTACCACAGCGTGACCTACGATCGCGTCTCGCCGTCAAACAGCACGTTCGACGCAAAGGGCAAGACTATTTTCATCACCGCAGGCGGTATGTTCTCCTCGATCACATAAATAAACCCCCAGCGACTAACGCACCATTCAGCCACTGGCATCGGCTACGCGATCTCCGAGTCCTTCGCCAAAGCTGGCATCGCACGCATCATCATCATCCAGCGTCGTGAATCCGTCCTCGCCGAAGCGAAAGCATCACTCGAGAAAGCGTACCCGAACACCAAAGTCGAGACCTACGCCGCCTCACAGTCCGACTTCCCACGCATGACCGAGATCATCCAATCAGTCGGCGAAATCGACGTCCTCGTCCCCTGCGCCACCAACACATCTAGCTTCGAAGACGGAACCGCCATTCACCTGACCAAGACCATCAAGACCGAGAACCTCGCTGCGGACTACACCGTTAACGTCATCGGCTTGTTCCACATGATTCGGGAGTTCCTCGCTTTACCTTCAACTGCGTCCGGCGGGCCGAAGAGCGTCATCCACGTCTCTTCTTGCGCGGCGCAGCTGTACATACCGGGAATGGCTGCGTACTGCAGCACCAAGTCGGCGGCGAACCAGATCATCACGAACTTCGGATACGATGAGCCTGAGGGTACCGTCAAGTTCTACTCCTACCACCCTGGCAGCATAGCGACTCCGCTTGCTACGGAGTATGTGCCTGCGGATGGCGTGACGTTTGAAGATGGTGAGTCTTTAGTCTCCTAGATCGCTCGTTCTGAAGTTTGCTGACGAAGTGTGATCTGCAGTGAAATTGTCTGGTGACTTCGCCGTGTGGCTTGCCAGCCCGGAAGCTGACTTCTTGAATGGTCGCTATGTGTGGGCTGCTTGGGACGTTGATGAGATGATCGCCATGAAAGAGAAGGTGGCCAGTGATCCGAGTCTTCTGACTATGTCGCTGGTCAAGTAGGATGGTGTGCAGGAGAACAGTAAGGGACAGCATATCGGTGTAAGCACTGTGCGGATAGCCAATTAGACAATTCTTACTACAACTTGTGCATCAACATCCAGAGCCTACCATGCTCTAGAGGGAGTCTAATTGTCGTGCGCCCATAGCTTCGAGGACGAACCACATTCCACATGAGATCGTAAAGTTGTTAGCAGTCAATGCCAGCCAGAAAACGCACGTGATAGAAGTCCACGCATCTACGTGGAATAATAGAGTCTTCGGCGTATATTGTCTCGGAAAGTGGTCAGCAAAGTACAATAACATTTCGTGGAAAGCGCAAGACAGGGAGAAGCTTGCTGCAGCCAGCCAGAGCCGTTGCTTGGCACGCGCAACCTTACTCGAGCGTCGCGTCTTCTGGACTTCTCTGTGCATTTGGGTTTCGCGATCTGATATCCTCAAACCATTACCTGCCATTTCTTTCTTTTCGCAGCGAGTAGATTCATCATTGTACCATCGGGCTAATTTATACAGTGACGACACCCGTGCATGCGAGCACACAATATCTACCAGCGATACAACTTATGCCTTGACCACGACCCGCACCTCTGCAACCATGAACGGCGCTGGGGATGCCGGCCCGGCTGAGGGTGTCCAGGCGTGGCGCATTGCTCTACAGACCGCGATGAAGAAGCGCACACGATGGGATCAGCTACCGTTGCGAGAACTTTCTCGTACACATCGCGCATCCCTGCAGGAAATCGCAGACCTTGTCGTCGACTTACATCCTAAAAATGCAACCTGGTTCGTCGACCCCTTGATACCTCGCTATACAGAGGCACTCATCAGGAACCGCTGCACGAGTCCGGCGTGTGTTCTCTCAGCGTTGTTGCGCTCTACACGACTTGGGGATCTGTCTGCGGCTGCCGAATACAATACTGGAGCCAACCACTCAGACGATCCTACTTTCGAGGATCAAATGTTCACACTTTTGAGGACTATGCTAGCTGGATCACGGTTTGCAGCTGGGCAGCCACAGATCATGAGCCTTATCAATGTTCTGGTACGCTGGCTGAACAAGGCACGGAAAGCAAGTGAAGCGGATGTAAGCAAGCAAGTCGCATCCGGAGCCTTGTCAGGGGAGCATGGTCCAGCTGCTTCTACGTTTGAGTCTTTGGGCTTACTTGCAATTGCGATCTTTGGACATCCCTCGTTCCGCGAAGTCGACACACTGCCGTTTTGGAAGGTCAGAAGGGCTCAGATTGTGTCGGAGATTCAGATGTACGATTCACAGGTTATGCAGTGGATCCAATCACAATACGCTGGGCAGCTGCAGAATTTGACAAATTCGCGACCATTCCTCGAGACTGATGAGAAAGGTCTACCAAAGTTGACAGACGAGCAAATCCTTGGCTGCGTGGTCGACATTCCGATGGTCACGTCACGTGCTGGTCTGTTCGTCTGGCTGAGTGCATGTCTTTGCGCGAGACCACTGACGGATGATGCGACAATGCGGAACTACGTTCTGGTACGCAGTAAGGATGATGCCCAGACAGCGGCTGTTGACCTCCTTGTTGCGTCCTTCGATGTCTTGACGAACGCTCTTCTAACCCGCGATACCACTCAGAATGTCCGGTTTATCAGGTCTTTCGTCTGCCACAAACTCCCTTTGCTTCTGAACTCTCTACTTGGTTACAGTGGGCCCGGTGCGGTTGAGAGCTGTGTCCAGATGTCTTTTATGGCCATCACAATGGACCCGTTGGCCCCTCTGAGTACTGGTGCAACAGAAACCCGGGACGTTCTTAAGAAGACCAAGCTGGAGTTCCTGTTTGCATGCGCCTTACATTCCTTGGTTTCCGAGCGCGCGATTGCGAACCTGGTCCAAGAACAGTCGGTTGTCATGCCAAAGACTACCAAGTACACAAAAGAAAGCCTCATGGCGCAGACATCAAACAACACCGGCAGAATCGATACTGTTATCCAAGAGCTGGATCTCATGAGCGGGAACGCTAGCGCCATTACCGGCTGCATTGTCGACACCATTAGCAATCTTTGCGCCAGCCGAGATACGGCAGAACTGAGAACTGTCTGCACCTCCCTGACCAAAAAGTTTCCCAACATCGACATTATTATGCTCTTCACACAGCCAACAAATATATTCCTCCCGCTTTGCAACATACTAAACGATTGGGTACACGACCAGGAATCAAGCGAGTTCCAGCCACCATACGAGGAATTTGCATGCATCCTCCTCTTCGTGCTCGCCGCAATTCATCGTTACGACCTCAAGGCGGCAGATCTTGGGGTGACGCAAGAAGATAGCTTCATAATGAAGATCTTGCGCTGCGATCCCCAGAACTTGAACTACAAAGACATAACGGAAGAGCAAAAGAAGCAGTTGGGCAAATGGATTGATGGACTGTACTCCACGGACGAGCATGGCGAAACCACAGGCATAGGAGACGAAGTCATGTCGCAGTGCCCGCCTCAAGCCTTTTACATGCTGGTACCTACGCTCTTCGAGCAGAGTGTACTCGCTTGTAAAACAAACCACCTGTCGATTGAGACATTACGCGGAGGGTTGGAATTCTTGCTGGAACCTTTCTTGTTGCCTTCGCTTGTTGGTGGGCTGAATTGGCTGGTCAAGCACTCATGGAAAAACAACAACGACGCCGACATCCTACTACCAATGCTGGAGAAGCTATTAAAACCTTCGGGTAGCTCACAAGATATGCAAGCTATGCACAGATGCATACTGGGGATTGTCGCCACTCCTCTGGAAGGTTCTCTCCAAACGTTGATCAAGCGAAAGCCGGAGAAGAGAGACAAAGCAAATGAGCTGATCGAGCTTCTGAAGCCACACTTGCACCAACGACGGACTATGGAGATCACAATGGCCAAGCTTGATGAGATCGCGGCCAGCGGCGGTGGTCTGTTGGACCGCGCTGTCACTAATACAGTTTGCGACCTCGCCTTGTGGGCGGCAAACGGCAATTCCGATCCACCTCCACGGTATGCACCGCACCTCGTGCACTGGGCAATCTCATCCCATACTAGCTCGCGGGTGCTGGAAGCCGTGATCGAGGGACTCAGGGACCAAACTAATATTGGCAACGGACCTGTTGCTCTGGACATTTGTGTAGCTTTGGTGTGCCGCCCAGAACCAGCGACGTACGTTCCATTGATGAACGCGGCAATCCCCGAGCCTCAGATCACTGGACGAACTCTACACGATGCCATCAGGCTTTCAACAATGGACGCACAGAAGCTGCTCACGATGAATACAGCAGATGCAGAGGCGCTTGTTCGTCTGGCTCGCAGAGTCGAAGCACAATCGACCGTATCGCAAGTCGCGCTTGTGAACTTGCCCACTTCCACCGAAGAGCAAGCTATGGCGGACCAAGTGATGCAAGGTCTTGGGATCACCACTGGCGACGGTCCATTGGTCGTCAGCGACTCGCTGCTCGTTGGTGATACTGGTCTGGATCAAAACGGCAACACGGACTTCAGCACCGCAGACTTCACCGCCGCCGCAAACGGAGGCATGGATCTCGGAGATTCTGCCAACCAGAATCTGAACGACATGATGCAGCTGGACAACTCGAATGACATCTTCGGCGACATCAACGTTGACTTTGGCCAGACAACTCAGCAAAGTGGTCAGAACGTCATGGGCGATGGTGGCCAGCAGCAGAATGCAGAGGAGGACATTTTCGCTGGCCTGGACATGGGTGATTTGGGCGGAGACTTCGACTTCTCTTAGGACGAGCACGAAGGCTTGCGGAATTGGATATTGGCTATGAATGATTGATTCTATATGTGATCGGTCTAGAGGGGAGCTTGGAAAGGGCTCAGACGGAATGCGGCTATCGTGATTGAGCGGATTCAAACAGGCGAAGTTGGACTGGAGGCGGCCGATCCATACATCGACACCAAGCTGGCCTATCACTACCTCTTGAGCTAATTGCAAGACACAGGTTGGAAAGATGGGAGATGGCTTCTCGTTGTTGATGCTGCGTGGCCATCTACTTCCGAGGTTCGGCGGTGCGCGGGGTACATGGGAGCTTGCCTTACTCAGCACAGCACTTACCCACATGGATGTAGGATTAGAAGACCTGAGACACCATATACGCCGAGAAATAATACATTCAAACCATCTGACCTAGCTGAACAAGTGCCAAAAATGCCATACTCTCTCAAGGGACGTAACGTCCTCATCACTGGCGGGTCGAGGTAAGCTCTTTCGCCCAGGTCTTGGAGTGGATGTTCCAATGGTCGTAACAAGATCCAACATTACCACGAACGATCTCACCAAAACTCCACCGCTCAAAAAACCAAACCCATCTCCAACAATTAAAAAACCCCCAATTAACCCTCACCCTCCAGAGGTCTCGGCGCCGAAATCGCCCGCGCCTTCGCCGCCCAAGGCAGCAACATCGCCATCAACTACGCCAACAACGCCTCTGCCGCGCAGAACCTCGCCGCCGAACTCGAATCCACCCATGGCGTGAAAACCGCCACCCTCAAAGCCGACGCAGGCTCAACCGCCGAAGTCACCACCCTAGTCCAAACCGCCACCTCAGCCCTCGGCGGCCTAGACATAGTTATCGCCAACGCAGGCTGGACGCGCTTCTCCGACTTCGCGGACCTCGACGCCCTCTCCGACGACGAGTGGGACCGCTGCTGGAAGACTAACGTCCTAGGCATCAAAGCTCTCGCTGCTGCTGCGGTGCCGGTGTTTAATGCTAACGATGAAGGGGGAGTGGTGCTGGTGACGAGCTCGATTGCGGGGCGCAGTATTGGGGGGTCGAGTATGGCGTACAGCGTTACGAAGGCGGCGCAGCTGCATCTTGTGAAGTGTGTGGCGAAGACGCAGGGGAGGAAGGTGAGGTGTAATGCGGTGCTGCCGGGGTTGTTGTTGACGGAGTGGGGGTTGGAGTATGGGGAGGAGAAGATTGGGGCTTTGAAGGAGGCGGCGGCTTTGGGCAAGGAGGTATGTTATTTCTTTGTAAATCTGCTTGTTGCGTTGTTTTGGGGAATGATTGAGAGAAGACTGCTGACTTGTGCCCGTTTCTTTCCAGACGGATCTCCAGGACTGCGCGAACATGTTCGTCTCGCTGGCACAGAACACGAGCATTACGGGGCAGCACATTCAGGTCGACTCCGGTCTCGCGATCCAGCATCTCTGAAGGAGGAAAGCCTTATTAGTGACCGACAGCCGATTGAATGCCGATGCTTGCACGCCGACGCTTGCACCAAAGCCCTCGTTGCAGAACGTTCGACCGCATCGTATCAACGAAAAGAGTAGATAGGAGTGATGGAAGAACTGCTACGCAAGACATTCTGGCGCGGCGAACATAGTGTCAGTAGATCGAACACCAACAACAAAACTCCTTGACAACCTGCTAGTCTTCGAACAGTCTTCTTTTCTGACTCTCTGTGACGATTTCCAACCTCATCGAGTGTACACAAAATGGCTCCTCTGGAACAGTAACGTGCGCATCAAGGTACAATGATCTCCGTTACCAAGAGGTCTCAGAGGAGCACATGTACACAACACGCAGTGAAACAACAAGAACTGCCCTGAAGATCAAAATCATAATATGACATCATTCTTTTTCGCTTTTTGCTCAATCGTATCATCTAAAGACATCATATCTAAGACCCGCATGCCCTCCACGAATGTCGAGGGCCGCAAGAGATGAGCCGCAACAAGGTAGGTGTCTAACCACACTTGAAGCGAGCCTACTCTCCACCTGCTCAACCCACGACTTCATTCGGGCAAAACCCAACGGACCGAAAAAAACAACCGCCGTCGCCGCCGTTGGCTAGGATATCTTCGCAATGCGCCTCGTTGCCGTCATGCGCTGGAGAAAGTAATGGAAACAATCGAACCAGTAACAAGAGCAGAACCCGTAGGCCTGGTCGTCCATGCAGCCGAGTCGAAAACAGGTCCAGAGCTCTTCACGCCGTTTCTTCATATTCCAAGCGCCTCTGCCTCCCAGTGGACCCAGCCTTGACCTTGACTCTGACTGGCGCCTTTGCTCAGCTTCACTTCGCTATCAAGTCATAGCTCGTCGTCGTCAAGCTCACTAGGCTTGAGCAAACCACCGACCTTCATGGCACGAGAGCGCTCCTGGTCCTTGGCGTCCTTAGCAGCCTGCTCGCGGTCCTCGGTAAACAGCTCGGCGTTGTCGCCAGCGAACTCCTTGAGTGAGACGAGGAAGTCTCGGAGGATGAGCTTGAACTTGGGGAGGTCTTCGGTGCTCTCGAAGAGGTTGGCGATGAAAGCGGTGATCTGGGTCGCGCCCAGGTTGGGGAAGGCGTTGGAGAGCAAGTTGGCCACGAAGTTCTGCAGGAAGTCCTTGTTCGACATGCCTGGAGTGCCTTGATCTTCGGTGTAAATGGGGCCTTGAATCTTGCCAGTGCCGACGAGCCAGAACATGCGGGCGAGCAGCATGGACTGGTACTTGAAGCCGGCCTTGTGGTCAGAGTCAGTGAGCACGAAGAAGACGTCCTGGAGGATCGTGGTGTAGAAGCTCTGGAAGAACGCGTTGCAGGTCTCCGGGTTGGTGTGCTCGGCCATGTTGCTGATGAGCTCAATGCACATGTTGAGACCTTCGCCTTCGACAGCGCGGTTGTCGTGCTTAGAAGCCCACATACAGCTGTCGATGACGAGCTTGAAGTGGGCTTGGTCGAGAGTGAGAAGCGCAGGGAAGCAGCGCTGGTTGATCTGCCTGAGGAGCTTGAAGAACTCCACACGGTGCTCGGGGTACTCGGAGAAGTCCTTGTTGATCATGTCCAGAGTGCATTCGAAGATGGCGTCGAGAATCGGGGGTACCTGCTCGGTCATCATGCCCTGTGATTTATTGTCAGTTATTATTCGCTTGATGGGCGCAGCATTGCGCACCGTCATGTATCTAGTTGTGTGAGGAGTCCAACGTACCTGAAGCTTGTTGATCAACACGGTGATGACAGCAAGCACCTCTGCCTCACGCGCATCGGGCACGTTCCTCTTGTAGTCGAGCAAGACAGCCTCAAGAAGAGGCGGCACGACAGTCTGGTGAATCATCTCCTGGTCATCGGCCTTCTCGACGTAGGTTGTGATGAGCTTGAGAATCTCCTTCTTGATGGTCCTCAGACCTCTGACCTTGGGCATCTTGGTGGCGATGTTGCCATCTCTCTGAACAGCCTCGTCAATCAGTGAAGAAGCAGCGCGGTACATGGTGAGCATGTCGACGTAGATACGTCCGATCTGCGGGTAGAAGTAGCTGCCAATAGAGCTGCATGCCGCGACGTTTGTCTTCATGATGTTGCCAATGATCTTGATAGTCTCGCCATCCTGGAGAATGTTAGGGTCCTGGCGGGCAGCTGCGATAATTTGATCCCAAGCCTGGTTGGGAAGAGACATGAGCTCGCCAATGAGGCGTTCCTGAGAGTTCTTGTGGCCCTGAGCGCTGATCATGTAGCCGCATGCCTCGTAGAATGTGTGGATTTGCTGAGGAGACAGGTCGCAAGTGATCTTACGCATCGTACGAACAATCTCGTCAATGAAAGCCTCAGATTCGCCGGGCTGTGTGATAACAAAGTGACGCTTGCACTTGTTCGCAATCTTGATGAAGGTATCGCAAGCCATGTCCTGGACACCTTCGTGGGTCTCGTGCATGAACTCGAAGAGCTTGTTGACGACCGTCTTGAGGAACTTCCAGTGCGCCTTGAGGAAACGCGGGTATTGGCCAACAATGTACATGATGTTGGAGGCAACCACAGCCTTGTTGTCCTTGCCGCGCTTCATCTCGGTCAAGCCAAGCAGATCCTTAATAACAGTCACCAGGAAGCGCTTCTCGGTTTCCTCGTTCATGGCGCCAGAGATCGAGCCAATAGCCCAGCAGAGGGTGTTGCAGTTCGCCCAGCTCCATTCTGTGCCATCCACCTGTCTCGCCAGCTTCTCAGACATGATCTGCTCGGTATCGACGACGTCGAGATGTGTCAAGAAAACGAGGCACTCTCTGGTGGTCTTGTAAAGCTGGATGGTGTCCGACTCTTTCACGAATTCTCTTACAATCTCACCCTCATCGTTCTCAACAATCAGGACTTCCTCGGGACGGACCATCTTCTCAATCATGACCTGCCTCAGGTTAGAAAGCACATCGCCGTACTTGTGCTTCCTCAGAGGGTAGTTGGCCATGGTAGTCGGGTTCGGGGCGCCACCGTTGGCCAGTCCGCTCACACCCATGCTGACCAGAGGGTTGAGGTCGGTGATCGGCAGCTGTTGCATCTCGTCGTACAATTCGCAAACCAGCTTCGTCCAGTACTCCAGGCAGATCTTGAAGATCTCGCGGTCCTCGATCTGACTGATGCGGATGAGGTAGAAGTGACCGTGAAGGAGGAAATCACGGTTGGGCAGAGCTTCGATGACTGGCAGGTGGTTGCTGAAGAAGTTGCAGAGGAAGAGGGCCAGGTTCTGCACAAACTCCTGATCCTTGCTGTTTGATGATGCGTAGGTAGACTTGAGGTCGAGAGAAAGAGGGATGATGTTTGAGATGGTGGTCAAAGTCTCTGTGAACATTTGTACAAGCTTCTCGTCCCAGTTGTGCTCCGTCTGCAAGCTGCCGATCTCCGTCAAACATTTGAGAGTGATATTTCTGAACTCGGGAGTCTCCAGGAAGCGGCTGCGCAAGATCTCGATTAGTGACTGGCCACTGGGCGGCGTCTCGAAGATGTAGCCTAGAGGGATCCAGTTGAGGAAGCGCAGAAGGGTCTCGAGGGTCGCCTTGATCAGACTAGGCAGGTCGGCGGTGCGCAGAATCTCTGAGCACAGGTTGTAGATGCTGGTGAACTCGTCACACATGCTCTGCTTGAGCTGGCGTGTCTTGGTGGAGGTCATCTGCTCGGCCGAGAAGTCAAAGACCTCTTCCGAAAGCAGGCGCAGGATGGCCATGTTGTTCTCGCAGATGGGCAGACTGCTTCTGCAGCTGGAGATGATCTCGTTGATGAATGTGGGCCAGTTGTGCGGCCATTCCTGCTTCAAGATGCTGACCAAGACCAGATTGAGCTTGTTGAGCAGTGTCCTCTCCTTCTTCAGGTTCTCCTCGGTGCTGCTCAGCTCGATGATGAAGTTGACGACGAAGTTCCTGATGCCCTGGCACTGTTCGCGGGGCAGGACCTTCCACCTGGTCATGATCACATTGTCGAGAATTTGCAGGCCCAAGAACTTTGTCGAAGGGTATTGTGCGTCTTGCAGGATCTTGTCGACGAGCAGCCACGCGTCGGGGTTCTCTTTGAACTGGTTGAGGGTGGCCTGGGCGGTCTTTTGCTGCTCACCACGGCCCTCGTAGAAGGCACGCACGGTGGCGTCGAGCTCCTCGATGCTCATAGACATGTTGGAGTGTAGTGGGGGTGGGTGAGTGGTGGGTGTTTGTGAGGCGGCCAGACGGGCGTGGACAGCGCGAGAGTGCGACTGGTGGAGGATGGAGTAGCGCTTGACGCGTGCAGAGCAGAGCGGTGATGGAGGCTAGTCGTGTAGCATGCAGCGGCGGGGGTGGAAGAGTGCTCGAGGGCGGAGGTGTGGTGGTGGTGGTGGTGAGGGTGGAGTGGGTGTGTGTTGGGAGGGAGTGAAGGAGAGTGTTGGGTGTTTAGAGCAGTTGTGCAGATATGGAGATGGTGGTGGTGAAAGTGTTTTCAGCGGTAAGTAAAGGTGCTGCTGCGTAGTGGCGCGGGGCTGGAGGCCGCGCTTCGGACGGACCTGAGCGTTGATGTTTTGGCGTGGTGGGTGACAGCGTTCAACTGCCCAACCAGGACGTCATTTATCGCTGAAACAAATCGTGATGAAAGGGGAGAGGGGACAAGATAAGATAAGATAATTATCATAATCATACACATTCACTTACATCCCGTGGTCATTCAAGCTACACTCGCAATTACTGCTTGCGGTGAATTAGTCAGTAGAGCACAGAGAGTTCGCGACACACCGTCAATCTGCTGGGTGGGTCTTTGCCCCGCATTATTATTCATTCATTCACTCAACTTTGCCCTTCCATCTCTTCTAGCCCTTTCCAACAATATATCCCTCCTTCTTCCAGAATAAGCCTCATCAAAGAGACAATCGCCAGTCACCACAGATTGCACCCCCAGCACACCTGTACAACCTCACACACCGCCACACCACATCACTGGCAAACACACAACAATGCCACCCCACCAGCAAACCCACCTACGGGGCTCCAACACCGCAACACCCACAGCCACCCACGGCAGCCAAACAATCCTCCAGCCCAACGCCGGCCCCAGCACCCTCAGCGGCACCCTTCGCCTGCGCGCAGCAGAACCCGCAGAACGCAGAGGCATCCGCTGGGCCGAAGACGTCGTCGACAACGAGGGCATGGGCAAGAAGAGCAGCAAAGTCTGCTGCATCTACCACAAGCCGCACGAGCCTGGCGATTCGGACTCGGATTCTTCTAGCTCGTCGAGCGATAGCGATAGCGACAGTGAGCCGGATTTGAGCAGGGCGAGGAAGGCTGGTGGAAGAGGGAGGAAGGGGAAGCATGATGGCCATGGGCATGGAGATGGGGATGGGGATTGCAATGGGAAGGGCAAGGGGAAGGAGAGGAAGCCGAGTCCGAACGCTTATGAGCGGCAGCCGAAGTACAAGAGCAAGAAGGAAGGCTGAGAGGTGCCCGGATGGAAACTGGAAACATTATTACGCCTTTACCGTTGAAAGCCGCCATTCATCCCGCGCAAGGGATGGCATGGTTGCCCTTCTGGACACACGCTGTACGAATTTACGACGAACGAATTTTGCACCTATAACACGATACAGGACAGATGTCCACCAATGCCGCCTCGACAAGTGGCAATGGGTGGTAACTTGCAAGGCTTGCACCCATTGACAAAGCAGGCCGTGGATGGTGTGCGGAGAAGCAGCGGAATCTCTTAGTAGAGAGCAAGTCGGAAAGTTTTATTCGCTTCCCGGGCGACCGAGAAGCGCCACTCACCCTACATTCGATATTAGAATTTACGATCGGAGGAAGCATGAGTGCAGAACAGACTGTTGCATGTTACAATTGGGCGCCGTAGGAGATTGTTTTGCAACCGTGATCAGCTAGCAGCATAATACAAAGTGGGAGCAGATTTTATTTCGCTCATCATCAGATTCATTGCCAGCATGTAGTTCCAAGAATATATAGATGGAAGTCTGTTCGAAGACCTGATTATCAAGAATGCGTTGAGCACTCCCTTGTCTAGCAGGCAGTGCGTCGCTCTCACGTCAAGCTGATGCTGATGCTTCGCGAAAGACTTGTACCTAGATTCGTGGGCTTTGGTAGTGGGTCTCATGCGCATGGCTCTGGCTCACGGCTGCTGCGACAGGCGACGACTGACTGCCAGATTGTGCTACTTTGTCCTCTGATCTCCTCCACCAAGGTCCCACCCCGATCTTCCTGGTCGACACCTGAGTCTTCAAGTAGTAATCTCCCACGTCGAGACGGCAGAACAACTCTCTGCGAATTTTCCCTCTGTCACTCTCAATTCTTGAGCGTGCTTCTGTCCTTGCCTGACCTTGTAGCCTTGACAGCCGTATTGTACCTCCATTCGAGCTTCGTTCTGTTGCCGAGTAGCTGTGATGTGGCTTAAGAGCTGTTCCATGCGCCTCCTGTGATTTTGTATTGCATGCGACAAACAAGCCTTCAACCAGCACCCGCAGCAGCCTCTCTCTCCTGCTCCCTCTGCGCCGCTTCCGCCTGATGAATCGGAATCCTGACCAACGTATTCGGCAGCTGTCGCGCCTCGCCCTCCGCCTCACCACCCTCCTCTCTCGGTTTCGGAATACCCGCTACAATCCATAGATCAGTCTCCCATACTCCCACATCCTCTAAAATCCAAAACGTGTACTCACCACTCGCCATACTAACCGCCCTCAACACACTCCCCCAATTCGCCATAACCGCAGCAACAGCCTCCGTCCCATCGCTCAGCGTCGCCAATTTCTCTTCCAATTGCTGCATTTGCCCGGCGAGACCTGCGCTCAAATCGCGTAATTGTCGTAGGGATTCTAGTTCGGATTTCTTCTCGTGGATGCGCGCTTGAAGGGCGGAGGATTGGGAGTTTTGCGAGCCGCCTAGGCCGAGGCCGGAGGAGGGGCGGATGGTTGTGGTTCGGGGGGCGAAGGACATTGTAGATTTTGTAGGGTTTGTTGATTGAGCTGTCACATGCGCCGACGGGTGTTGTTTTGAGGTCTGATGTGCTTTTGGAGTCGGGGCGTGAACCTTGAATCCTACATATGGCACAGGCGGGGCACGCGAACCGCGTTTCCGCTGTGGAGTATGTTTAGTGCCGTGCCGTGCCCAAAGTTGTGACTTGGTTATGCAGGGCGGGTGATGTTCGGGTGTTGCTAGCGTGGGCAAGAGCGATGTTTACGCTAACACGAACAGCCAGCCAGCCAGCAGCAGCAGCAACCTTTTGCGAGTCGAACAACGCCTAGCTAAGGAAGCAGGAAACAGGGCCGCGCCCATCGCTAAACACAGTTTATCCCGACAAAAAAGCAACAGCTTACTGGATTTTCAGCATCAGCAGCACGCATACATCGCTATTATATCGCAATCCGACAAGCACACAACTACATCATACGCCGCTTTTTCTTTTCCTGGATGCGCGACGCCGAATGGCGCGACTGAACGAACCGCCTGCCGCTCCTGCTGTGTCTGCGACAGTGTTGGCAGCAGCAGCAGCAGGAGTAGGAGCAGTCGAGAGCGTGGATGCCCGTAAGTAACACCCCAAATCCACCCATCACCAGCCGCACAATAACGAGAGCGCGTGCAAATCGCTATGCGCACCCCAAAACAATGCGCACCAAATCGCGCCCTCCACCTCTCGCTAGGCAGAACCTCCCCGCTAACTTCGACGAAGTCAAACGCCGCTTCATCAGGCAGAACCGCGAACTCGCCAAGAACAACTCGTCGCAGTCGCTGCGCATCCGCGGGCTGGAAATCGAGGTCAGCAGGCTGCTGCAGACGAATCTGGAGCTGAGAGAGGAGTTGCTGCGCGCGAGGAATGCGGAGCAGGATGCGCGGCGGCAGAGCAATAAGGATGGCGTGCGCGGGTTTAAAGAGGAGATGATGGCTAAGCTTAGGGAGTTGAGTGGGATTGTGGAGGGGATTGAGGAGGCCAAGGAAGAGAACAATGATGAGATTATTGAAAGGGAAGAGAGAAGGATGAGTGTGTTGTCACAGATGGAGTTCCGGGAGAGGCAGTCTCTGGCGGAGCTCATGCGGGATTGTCAGATGCCTACGATTGACGAGGGCAAGATGCACCCAAGACGGACACTGGAAGCTGCGGAGATCAAGGCTATTCGACTCAGTGATGGAAGCAGTAATGGAAGTCCGGATCTTGGACCTCCTCCTGTGGCGCGATTCGAGTGTCAGGATCCTATCAAGTTCGACACTCAAAACGCCGCGGAGTCACCAGAAGCAGACGCAGAGACAGTAGCTGATGCAGAGCCCGAAGCCAGGCCACAGGAAGAAGATTTGCCTGCAAGCTTGTCCATCAACTTGGAAACTAGACGGAAGCGGAGAGACACTCAGCCAAAACTCGAACTACGACGACACTCAATACTGCCTCCTCCTTCTCCGACAAGTTCTGACCCGGAAGCAACAGCACCTTCACTACGAACGGGTGCGAAACGGAAGTTGGCCGACCGCGATCTGGACAAACCTACAAAAACACCTGGCAAGACAGACTTCACATTCAACCGCAAGACCTCTGCAGAATCGACGAAATCCTCAGAAGATGTTCCAGCAGAGGCTGAGCAGAAACCGGAGACCGTCGAAATCACGGCACCTGTACCAACATCCGCACGTAAGGTGTTGGGCGACAAGAGTGTCAACATGTCTCCCAGGAAGACTGTCGCAGCTCTCGACAAGCCTCTCAACGACGACGTAAAGAAGCCCGCGCAACCCAGATTTGGTGCTGCTAAGGACCGCACAACTTCACGAAGATCGAGATTATCAGTCGTTCCACCTCCACAGCCTGAACCGGAAGTTAGTGTCAACACAATCGAGCTACCCGCTGAACCAGCACTTTATACCCCAGCGCCAGCCGACATCTTCTCTCCTACACCCGAGCCTTCTGCCGTTTCGAACGAAAGGGCTGCCACGCCTCCGCCAATGAAGCTCAGCAACCCTTCGATGGAAGCCGCTAGACCATCACGACGAGCACGTTCTGCTGTCAACTACGCGGAACCTAGTTTGGGAGCCAAGATGCGACGACAGGAAAAGGGCATGATGGACGCTGTGACAGGCCTTCAACATCACCGACTTGCTATGAGCGTGTCGGCTGAGAAGAAAGCCCGGAGCAGCAAGGTGGTTGTCAAGGACGAGCCTCAGGATGAAGATGCGTGGAAGAACTTGCCTGAGGTGGACGAGGCTGCTCTGTCGGCTGCAAGGAGTCGGGCGGCGAGCCCGTTGGAGATGAAGGGCAATGGAGCGGGCAGTATGGATGCGATTTCCAGGCCAGAAACCACCGAGGGCTCGACATCAGATCCCAAAGCATCTGCACTCGCACCCACACAGCCTCCACGACAACGCACGCGCCCATCATCAACCCAAGAAAAACCCTCCGTCCCCGACACCGCCGGCGCAGAACTCGACGACGCAGCCAAAAAGCTGAAAGAACTCGACCTCTACGACTTCAAAGACACATCCTCCTCCTCGCCAGCTTCCACAACAAGCACAGACTCAACAGCCAAGCCTTCAGCGCCAGCACCAAGATCCCACCGCAGGCACTCTTCGATTCCAAAGGACGGGCTGAGAACGGCAGGAGATTCTGAGCGTAGCAGACCCGCTGGAAGGACAACGTCGGCGACTTCTTCGGCTGCGAGCAGGAGGCGTAGTATGATGACTTGAGTCTCGCGGCTGAGGTTTGACTTGAGGATGAAATTATGACTGGGGGATAGGCGCTTGGGTTGTGTTTTATACCTTTCGTATTGTTTTCGTATTGTCTGGGGATGAGAAGGAAGAGGAAGGACTCTTTTTTTGCTTTCGTTTGCCTCCCCTCTTCTATGATGGTGGGCAGGCATGAAGCTTGTTTACAGCGTAATGATTGTGTTTCTCGTTCGACTGTAGAGAGAATTCTTGAACATATTCGCTTCTTCTGATTACTACTCCTTCTTTCTTTGTCAACATGTTGCATGCCCGACGGGTGAGGTCAGTTTAGCTAGGGTCAGAGTACATATGCATTACGTCTATGGGCCAGGGAACATGAATCGCTGGACCCATCCAAGCCCATCCTCGATCTTGACTTGTGATTTTCGTGTCGTTGCAGATCGGTACTTTGTCTCCTTATGATCACGCGAAGAAACACATCAGGTCTCAGGACCACTTAGCAGTAGAGAGTCTGGCAAGTTGAAACAAACAGACCCTTTGCTGGAGAAATGCACCTGCACATGTTCGTAAGGGCTCGAGAGTAGTGCGGCTCAGTCGGGTACCTTAATCTCGCGGCTGTCGCGCGCGCGCACACCCGCCCAAACGCGTTCTCTGCTGAACGTCGCACCATACTTTTCGGAACGTCGAAGCGGCTGAGGGCCAGGTTTCGATGGGAGTGAGTTCAGGTCGTCTCAACTGCCGCATCTCACACGACATCCAAAACAACATGATATGACTATGACATCGAAAGCCTACGAAAATGATGTATTTCGCGTCCTCTAATATATTAAACAATGATGTCGTCCTCGCCGCCGCCGACCGCGATCTGCGTCACATGCAAAGGCCAAGGGGCTAAGGCGCCGGAGGCTGTCAGTTTTTACGCTTTGCCCGTAGCCCTGGAGCCCTGCAGGACAGGCATAGCCCTGGAACCACAGTTGGGCAAGCTGTCGGAGGAGTGTCCCCTTCCTGCGCCGCTGGACTATTGAAAGTCTGGTGCTGGCGGTTTGCGTACGGTCACGGTTTCTGGGGTTGGGTACATGAGTACTTGGTAGCCGTTGGGAGACGTGGATGCGGGAGATAGGTGGGATGGGATGTGTTGATGGTGAGTTGTTGTTATTGAGATGCATGGTCATACGAGTACAGTCACAGTCAAGTATTATCATGTCCCAGCTTCTGCAGGAGATGCGTGCGGGTGTCTAGGCGACACGCGAGGTGGTAGTGCAGGCCTTTCGGTTTCTTGGGTGGCGGCGGGCGCGGCTTTGATGGATAATTGATTGATTAGCGAAGCTTGGGCCGATGGGCTGCAGCAGGCCAGACACCAGGAATAGCGCAGTCGAATGCAGCCGTTACGAATGCGTGCGCAAGCTCCTCTTTGCCTGTCACACTACCAGGTACTCTGTAGTCACTGCGCCTTCCCTTCCTTTCCGTTGTTGTTTCTCGCGCGTGCTGTGCTGTAATTGATTTCTCGTCATTCACCTATACCTATACTCGTGTCCATTTGCTAGTACATACTACTACATACCCTCGCTTGTCTTGCACGCTATCATCGCCGCAGTACACTCGCTTACTTGCACTCGCCTTCACCTTCGCCTTAATCACACCCTTCCACTCGCTGACACACCACTCCGCCGTTCTACTCTCGCTTTACTGCTTCGGGAAGGAGCCACCAACGACACCCCCAAGAGCTGGAAATTGCGAGCGCGTTTCGGTTGCAGTAGTCGCCCATACCATCATATATCCGCCGCCATGCGACCCACGCCTGTCCTCTTCTCTGCCCTTGCTGGCTTCGCACACATCGCCGCTGCTCAAGAGATCCCACAAGGCGTCATGCCCAAGCGACAGGTCGTCGGCACCGGTGTCACCACCAGCACCAGCGTCTCCACCACGCCCTCATCCACTCCTGATACCACCAGCGAGTCAACGACATCACAGACAACCTCCAGCGCTGACCCAACTACACCCTCCACATCCGCCTCTCAGCCTGACACGACAACACCAATAGTCGACCCGACCACCACCCCGACAACAAGCGACGAGACCACCCCTACATCTGCTCCAACCTCAGATCCTACCTCAGATCCAACATCCGAACCCACGACTTCCAACGACACCTCTGAATCAGGGACTGGCACGTCAGCATCGCCGTCCAGCACTCCCACATCACAGACCGCTGTCACCACAACCGACAGCAGGGGAAGCACCATCACATCGTCCGTACCTGTCACATCAGCATCTCGCTCAGCAACTCGCACTGGCACCGCCGCAGTCGAGACCGTGACCGACGATGACGACCCCTTAGTCGTCATCGGCAGCAGCACCATTGACCCTTCGACTTTCGCCTCCAAAACCACCATCACCTCGAACATTGTCCGTGAATCCACCGAACCCTTCACCACAACCTCATACTTCACCGAAGATGGCACCGTCAAATCCGCCGTCCTTACCAGCTCACGCGTCGTCTCTTCCACGGAGGTCGCAACAGCAACCATCGATCCTACTCTAGCCAAGGGCGGCTCCGGCGGCGGTGGCAGCAGCATGTCACCAAAGACCAAGGCTGTCGTTGGCGGTGTGGTTGGCGGTATCGGTGGTGCAATCCTCATCGGCGGCCTTGCAATCGTTGCATGGAGGTTGTGGGGAAAGAAGAAGCGCGCTCGCGAGGCGGCTGTGGATGATTATGGAATGGGAACTGCCGGCTCGCCACGCGACAGCCTTGGCCGCGAGAAGCAAGTCTCTGCTTCTAGCCACGCGCCGACTTTGTCCACGGACACATACCGCAACCCCAACGGCGCGGTCAATACTGCAAGCAATTTCTAGACGGGTTTCATGAACTTTGTCATGATTGCGATTTCTCTTTATCACCGGCTCTGCTTATGAACCAACAACTCCCGATCCATCCGGTTTGCTGCATTTCGAGCGTTTTACGAACATTTAACACACACCATCTGTACTTACGGAGTCGAGCGAAGAGAGAACCCAGGACTCAGCGAGAACACATTTTCTTTTTCTTGCGCAGAATGAAAGAAAGAAAGAACATTTTACAAGAGCTAGGAAAACATATTCTGGACATATCCATCTCGTATTTTGAGGGAACGGCCTTTTGCGAAATTTGGTCTGGTTTCCTTGTTTTACCGAATGGTTCCTAATTTTATTTCTCGTATATCTTGAATCTGTGGCTGTAATACACCACACTTTACGACTATTGCCCGGGAGCACATTGAAAATTTGGAGGATTTGTTTTAGTTTAGCATATACTGTGCTTATATAGTAAAAACAACACCTACTAATCTCATCTCGAATCAACAACGCATTGGTGCGATTTCAACGGGGCCTGTACTACAGAATCAACGCGTAAAGTCTTCAACTTCCGTCAAGAACAACGATTTACGAACCCCAGTCCCACCTACATGGGCGTTCCGGTGTCTTCGAAAAACAATATTTGTTTTGCGATGATGACACAGCGAATTGGTACTAGACTGTATTTTGAGCTCCAGACTCCACATGCATTTGGGGAAGCGGAGACGAAAAGCTACCTCTAGCCTGTGGTGGCGGCGTCGGTGTCGGTATTGGGTCTCCGGTCTTTGTGTCTCGAGGACGTTCATCTTTTACTACCGCCGTTGGAAGACACTGGCTATATAATAAGAGACGTTTGTAGTGCGTCGAAGAATCACTGATATTTGATGATATAATCAAAGGAATTATCTCCCCATTGCCGTTCAAAACAAGACTCGAGAGGAGATTAAAGAAAGCAAAGCAATGGCTCAACAGCAGCAGGTCGACACCGTCAAGTCTGGAGATGTCGATATCGATTACCTGGCTATCAATCGTGCGCGCTGGGACGAGAGGGCGCCTCATGTAAGTCACGGCCTCCGTCTACCTGATTCACACTTCCATGCCGGCCCGGGCGACGATTCGTCTTGCCGCTATGTACTCGGCCTTCACTCACTTGCACACGACCCGCTTACAAACATGAACAGCACGCCACATCCCCCGACTACCACGTCTCCTCCCTAATCTCCACCCCCTCCCGTCTCTCCCACACCGTCGCTTTCGACGTCCCTCGCCTCCCCTCCCTGCAAAACAAAAAAGTCGTCCACCTCCAATGCCACATCGGCACAGACACCCTCTCCCTCGCCCGCCTCGGCGCCTCTTCCGTCGCCGGCCTCGACCTCAGCCCCGCCAGCCTCCTCGAAGCGCGCAAACTCGCCTCCGCCACGATCGGCAGCGGCGGCGAGAAATTGGCGTTCGTCGAAGGGGACGTTTACGCTGCGCCGGAGTTGTTGGGAAGGGGCGAGTGGGATGTGGTGTTCACTGGGATCGGGGCGTTGGGGTGGTTGCCTGATATTAGGAAGTGGGCGGAGACTGTGTCTGCTTTGCTGAGGGTGGGCGGGGAGTTATTTATCCGCGAGGGACATCCGGTGCTTTTTGCTGTCGGAGATCGCGATCCGACGAAACTAGTGCTGGAGTATCCTTATTTTGAAACGGGGCCGATTGTGAGTGAGGAGCCTTCGACGTATGTGAGGCTGGAGATGGAGGGGAAGACGTTTGAGGCGCGGAAGACGGTGGAGTGGAATCATGGGTTGGGGGAGATTGTGGGTGCTTTGCTTGGGGTGGGGATGAGGGTGGTTATGTTGGAGGAGCATCGGAGTGTGCCGTGGAATGCGCTGCCGGGGCAGATGGTTGATGTTGGGGATGGTGAGTTTGTGTTCCGATGTGATGTTGAGGAGATTGGTTTGCTGACTTGTGAGTGTAGGAGAATGGGCGTTGGAAACGGGGAGGGATCGGATGCCTTTGTCGTATACGCTCAGGGCTGTCAAGGAGTAGATCACTCACAGGAGTTTATCATCAGTATCTCTGCAAGCTTCTTCAACTCTCTTTCCGAACCAAGGCAATCACACTGGCATTCAAACCAGGCCAGTGCTTACGTCCCCAAGCGAACCAGCCGATCGTCGCACAGAAAAGGACAAAAGCATAGATCGGAAGGGCATGGTTCATATTCGAGCCGTCGACCTCATACGTAGTGGGAAAGGGCAAGTAAATTGTGATGTAGATCGTCCAAGCCAGAGCGTATACGTTGATGGGCACTGCGAGGCGCTTGGGAAGACGCCATTCGCCGTACTGCACTCGCGCGGCAGAAGTCTCGCCTAGGATGCCGGTAAGGCGAGCGTTGAGCAGACATGCGATGGCGATGATGTACGACGAGTAGAGGCCTAGTGACGAGAGGGAAGTGAATGCTGAGAACGCTGTTGCGGCGGTGGAGCCGATGTTAAGCAACGAGAGCAGCGATACAATCAGAATCGGAAGCCACAGAGCTCGAATCGGCACTCTGTACTTAGGGTCCACTCGAGCGAAGTACTTTGGCAAAGCCCCGTCTCGCGCCCAAGCCCAAGTGATACGCCCAACGGAGGCAAGTGAGGCTGCCACCACACAATATGTGATGATGAGCAGTCCAGAGACGAGAGTGTTAGCGGCTTTGGGGCCAGCGATGGCCATGAAGATAGGGATGATTGGATATCCGGACACCAAGTACGGCGTGACGTCTCCCATTTGGAACATGATGACGAGTGCCATGATAAGGGCGAGCGCACCGTTTATCAAGATGGTGTAGACCATGGCACGAGGTACTGCGTGTCGAGCTCTGCGAACCTCTTCAGACATGTGGTTCACTCCGTCGAAGCCAATAAAGCCCCAGGCAGGAACCAACATGCCGATGTTGAACGCGACGAACTTACCCCAGCCAGAGTAGCTCGTGCTATCGGTAAAGACGAACTCAGCACTATTCCCCTTTCCAAGACCAGCAAAGACTGCGACGAACACGATGAACAAGAGACAGTGAGCCACACCAGAAGCCAGCTCAAGCCAAGGTACGATGCTGAAAGCGTATGAGTTGATCAGACCAGTCGTCACAAGGATCGCTATCATGATAGGCGCCAGATGCCAGCTCTTCTGAGCTTCAGCGTAGCCGGGCATATTCTCAGCTATCACGCCTTGCAAGCTGAACGCCAGACTAGAGCTGCTGCCTCCAAGAGCAGAGACCCAGGCAAACCAAGTCACCCATCCTTGGAACCAGGTGATGGCTCTCCGCGAGCTTTCTGGAGCAAGCATGTCCGTCCAGTGATATTGTGCTCCTGCGATGGGTAGGATAGAGCCTAGCTCTGCCATGGATAGTGCTTGTGACAGGGAGCCTATTACGACGAGTAGACAGCCCCAGATCAAGGCTTGTGGGCCTCCGTTGTAGAGCGAGGCGCCCATGTTCCTGGAGATGAGAGTCAGTTGTGAGGACGAGAGCAGCGATGCAGGACGTGGCTTACATCGCAATTACTTCCCAGCTTGACATGAACGTCAGCGCAAACGCTAGGAGCTGGATGAAGCTGAACAGTCGTCTCAAGCGACCTTGATTGACGGCCGATGCTTCATCCTCGTACGCTATCGTGGCGTGAGAGCCGTACGGATTCGTCGATGAGCCTGTTGGCTCAGCAGATCCGACCGCAACGGACGGAACGCCATCCTTCTCAGCGAGCCCTTCGGGATCCATTGTAGTGGTATGGCGCTCGTGAGAGATGTTCAATAGTGGGATCGCGCTTTCAGCTGTCTCGGCAGTCGTCCAGCTGGACATCAGTCTCCTGAATATGGACACACGACAGGATCAGGTACATGAAGCGAGAGAAGTGAAGTCTCAGGAATACTAAGAGTGCTACGAGATAGGCGTTACTCTCAGCCGAGATCGGTTATCTGGGTAATAGACTGCACCACCTCGACGTGCATTGGACGTTTCGTTGCTGCAGGCCAAGTGCCGATCTTTCTTCATATGGACATGCATGCAAGACTCAATGCAAGCCACATGCAGCTAAAGAAAGAGGGCAGGGCTCTAAGTCGTGGAATTTGTGTATTGTGTCCTTGTCATTGCTGTGAGTTGAATACTGTATACCAGCGCTCTTTTGAGGTCGGCGTAGGTAGGGAGATTGATAACCTGTAGGAGGCCAATGTTGTTGTGGAAGGCGTGTGTTCGCGTCGGTCGCTATTCATGAACATACGCACTGTTATATGCGAGAACCGGAGTTGAGCTCCACGGGCTTGAAGATACAGATTATACATTTTACTAATCTCTATATGTAGGAGAATCTAAAAGAAAAAAGCACCGGTGTTTTGACCATGCTTAGGCACATCGTACCAACTGACCTAGTACACAGACTGCCCACGAACACCACCTGCCTCCGCCTCATAGCCGGTGCCCGTGACATCATGAATGCCGTGCTGCGCTGTTGGTGGTGGAAGAGCGTCAATCCTTTGCTCGCCTTCCATGCCGGCAGCATCGGTCTTACGGATCTTCCTCGCGCCTGGTGTCAGGTGCAGTGCGTCTGCGGTGACGAGATCCTCGCCTTGAGGAGGCACCCAGTTAGTGCTCTTGCGCGGTGGCACGTGCATGATGTACATTGTGTCGATTTCTTCAAGACTGCGTCCGCGGGTTTCGCAGAGGAAGAAGTAGACGACAACGGCGCCGAGGAAGTTGCAAGCGGCGAAGACGTAGCCGTAGCGGTAGTCGATTGCTCCTGTGATGAAAGGAGTAAAGAAAGAGATCAGGAAGTTCTGCATTTTGTTAGTGAAGTTCTGCATTTTTGCCGGCAGTAGATACAACTTACCCAGATCCAGTTGGAGGCAGTAGCCAGACCCATTGCTTGGGCGCGGTAGCGGGTCGGGTAGAGCTCGCCGACGATGGCCCACACAATAGGAGCCCATGTCATCGCATAGCCAGCAATGAATAAGCAAGCGAATGCGATCATAGCGGAGCCAGCTTCAGGAGTATTTTGGGGAGTCCCTTGATCCAAGGCAAAGTGACCGACGGAGGCAAAGACCAGGAAACAGACAAACATCCAGAGACCTCCAGTAATAAGAGCACGTCTCCTGCCAAATCGCTCGACAACGAAAGTGCCTGGAATGGTCATGGCAAAGTTGATACCACCGAGAATCATAGCTGTCTGGAAAGAATCGTCCAGGCCAGTCGCGGTGAAAATAGTCGTGCCGTAGTAGAAGAAGAAGTTGGCACCAGTAAGCTGCTGAAGCGCTTGCATGCTGACACCAAGCAGAACACGGTACAACATGCGAGGGCCAGTGAAGACCTCATAGAACGGGTGCTTTCCGCCGCCAGCGTTCTCAGCATCGAGCTTCGCCTTGACTTCACGAATTTCTCGGTCGACTTCCCAGTGGTTCTCAGGCACACCATAAGACTTGGCGATAGTTGTTCGTGCGCTCTCCACACGGCCCTTGCGGTACTCCCAGCGGGGTGACTCGCGGAGGAACATAATGCCAACGGCCATGATGACCGACCAGATGTAGCCAACACCCATGGGGATCCTCCATGAAGCAGGTTGTCCATAGTATTGGCTCTTGGTGCCGTAGTTGATGCAGTTGGCGATGAAGATTCCGAGAGTGATGAAAAGCTGATAGCATGAGACCATGGCTCCACGGATCTGGCGAGGTGCGGTCTCTGACTGGTACATCGGGGTGAGCACCGACAAAGCGCCAACTCCAAGTCCAGCAACCCATCTGCCGAGAGCGATCTGGTACCATGTTGTCAGAGTCGTCATCTGCACGACGACACCAATGCAGAAGATAATGTTCCAGAAAACGATGGCAAGCTTTCTGCCCAGTGCATCGGCGATGGGAGCACCAACGATGGCACCGATGAGAGTTCCGATAGACAGAAGACCGACGATGGTGCCTGACCGGACCTTTGAGAAAGCGGGACCGCCAGTATCGTTGGTAGTGTCGCCGAATCTTTCAAGGAAGTCCTCCATCTCGAGGAAGCCTGAGATCTGACCAGTATCGTACTTTCAAGCTATTAGTAAATTGAATATGACAAGAACTTCTTTTGACTTACGCCGAAGACGAGACCGCCGAGAGACACAATCATGATCATAGCAAAGATCCGTGGTGTAAACAGCTTGACCGGGGTGCTGGTATCAACATTGCCCTTCTCGATCTCAGCTGAAGCTGGTGACTGTGCTCCAGAAGGGATATAATCGCCATTCTGAGGAGCAGGAGGCTCGTTACGCCTCAGCGTATTTAACAACCCCATATCGTGAGGGTCTGTAAGTAGACAATAGAGTTGGAGGAGAGTTTGCGAGAGGGTCAAGCCACCAAATGCACTCGCAATGCGGCAAGGGGATTTTATAAGACACGACGAGCAATCATGAGACCCAGACTAATTCCCCAGAGCGTAATGCCCACATTTCGTCTCCATTGCCCACCGTCATCCCGCCTTCGCCCTCGTGCTCACCCACGAGGCTTTCCGTCCGTGGGACCGGGTAGTGGCAATCGAGCGATGACCGCATTGCCATGAACTGATGAAGACAATCCCGATCCGTGAGGTCGAGCAGAGACGCGGACTGGTCGGAGCCGGTCTTAGACATCTCGAAGGGCTCCACATCGTCGAGTCAAGCGAGAAGCTTGGGCATAGGTTCGACGCGCCGAAGCTTCGACGGCGGTCTTGGTGCCATTCTTGTTCGCTTCGTCGCCGGCCGCCGGTGGAGGAGCCGCGGCGATTCGCGATTGTTAAGCAATTGGAAGGATGCTGGAGGCGTTTGATCGCGTGCCAAGGCGAGAAATCGTCAAGCTTGACGTCACTTGCGTTATCAATTTTGTTTCCTACGCCTTTCATCTGGAAACTACCGAATGTTCAGGCCGTGAAATCATAGGGCTGGAAAACTTTGGACCCGAATAGCCGGACGAGAGACTCTTGAATGTTACATGGCACGCATGAAGCGTTGCAGTGACGGCTGCCGGGCTCGCCTGTTCGATTATGAAAAGTCTACTATGTATCCGTGACCTCCGGAACACAGCGGACAAAGCACTACCCGAATGCGAGTTATCAAATGAGCGACATTAGCGATCTCGGGTGGAGTAACTTCAACATTGACCTGGCGGAATTGGCCAGTCCACATTATTGGACTGTAATGTTCTTGAGCCCACAATTGCTGCACAACCTGTGCAACTGCAAGAAGACGGAGAAACTGCCGGAGCAGATACCGTCACATGCTATTAAGGTGTTAACGATTAGCCTTAAGGGCAGCTACGGTGGCGATCATCGCCGTTGACTAATCAGTAAGCTAGGAGGTACATGTGTTCAGCACTTGCTCTTTTCCGGTCAGAGGGCGCGTGAAGGCAGCTCTTGTGTTCTGTCTCGTCTCGATGTCTCTCGGTTCATACTCACAACGCCAGACCGCAAGTACTTCTTAAAGACCGCCCATCGATGCAGGAAAACAGCACTGTGGTTGCGAAACTCCACGAATCCCCGCATCACGCTATCGCACCATCTCCATCGTTCGCGGTGTCAACTCGGCGGACGGGTTGATGTGTTGTGTACGTGGAGGTCCTGCGGAGCCCCATGGTGCGCATGTTGGTATCCACACACGATGCTGCGGACGGAGAGGTGTCGGACCGATTGCTCAAAGACAGCGTTATCTCGATGCCTCAGGATGTGATTCCTAGTCCTGACTTGGTTCTCTCTTGCTTCGCTATCACATTTAACAACGAATCTGCATTGGGTTTTCACCGGGTTATGACACAATAGCGAGTGAGGTTGCTTTGCTTCCGCTCGCTAGGATTTATGATATTGTTTTCGCGGTCACGTCTAGGCCGTTGCGACTAGATCTACCAAGCTGACGAGGCGAACAGCTGATATCCGATTTCATGCCGAGCATTGAGACAAATATTCGTGAGGTTGACCAGGAACCGGGATCATTCAGACTGATCATGAGCAATGCAGGATCAGAGACCCACCAGGGGCATCTTCAGTGTTGCATGTCGGGCCCACCTGTAAGAACCGTGAAATGCATGAGGATAGAGAATTAAAAGCATCCTTCTGTCGCGTCTAAAGAGTTTCATGAACATATTTACATATCGCTGGTAGTTACAAGTCTCCTGGTGACACGCTGGGCCACGGCACTTGTTGGTGATCTCTTCCTGGGCGCCTGCCTCTTCTCTTTACAAAGCTCTTGATCCATGTACAGCATTTTTGGCATGAGCAGTGGCTTCCAAACACAAGTATCGTACCTGGGCGAACGAGTACTGCTGCTCCCATCCGCGCAAGTCCAAGCTCCCCCAGTCATTGTCATTGTTGCTCCCTCTTCCAATTCTTCACTTCTTCGCACCTCCAGTTCCAGCAATCCTGAGGATGAAGTTGACAACAATCGCAAGCAAGAGAGCAATGGCCAGAACCGTCGGACCAAAGCGATCATCGAAGCCACCCTGCCCTCTCATACGGATGCTCTTTGCGCGCCAGTGGAATGTGATAAGCGCGTAGATCATGGCCATGAGCGCGACGAGTGTGAAGAGGCCGGCGCTGATCTGTCCGACGCGGTCACCGAAGTTGAGAAGACCGACGGCGAGGCCGCCGAGGATGACGGTGAAGTTGAGCCATGAGAGGAAGGTACGCTCGTTGGCGAAGAAGACCTTGGGCTCGACGCGGGTTGGGAGGGCGATGCGCTTGCCTGGAGGTGGGGCTGTTAGGAAATGGTCGCAGAATGTGGTGAGAGTAGTGTGTACTTACCCGGAGCGGTTTGGAGGAGAGGTTGGCTGGACATGGTTGTGTTTACTGCTTTGACTTGCTCTTGATGCGGTGTTGCTACGAAGGTCCTGGTCCTGGAGAAGGAGTCGCAGAGGTCCAATGGCTGAGATTTGGTCGAACAAGCTTCTTAGACTGTGAGTATTGCCGGTCTTCACGTTCGCAGGAAGAAATATAGCTCTTCCCCAATGCCAGCCCCACTGATCTTTGGCGTCGTCTGGCGAGATGCGTCGAGGCGTTCACACGTGCATCGTCTCCCAGCCTCATTCGTCAGTTGAACCTTCGTGTGGCTCGGTCCGCTGCGCCTGCCCTCGGCCCACCTTGATCCTTGTACTTTCCACTGAGCTTGACACAACCATCACCAACCACTTTCGAAAGTCCACTTGTTAAACACCAATGTGACGTATATGGAGGCGCTGCTGATTCTATCCGCTCATGTACTGCATCTCGAAACTGAGAAGTTCAAGATCCTGCGCTTGACCTAGTGAACGAGCTGTTGCAAACCACGCCTTTCATTGGAATATCTTAAAAGAGCCCGCGCATATCTAACCGCTGGCTGAAAGTAAGGTATTCATTTTTTCTTCTTTTGAGGCACGAGAATATTACCACATACAGCTTCACTGATCAGCCCTCCAAGTTTCAACAGCATCGACATGGCAGACACGCGGCTTCCTTCGATTGCAGAGATACTCGATGCATCTGACGTGCTCAGCTCACAAAGCGGCGCCAAAGTCGTGAAAGTCAGAGACAGGTTTGTGGTGAAGTATGGCGGAAGGGTGTCACTCTCAGAAGCAGAGACCATGCGTTAAGTATCAGCCAACAGCGACGTGCCAGTCCCGAAGGTGCTCGGGACAATGACGGACCCGGACAATGCGAACATCAACTACATTGTTATAAAGTGTGTCGAAGGGCAGTGCTTGGATACTATTTGGTCAGATCTGAGCACCGCGGAACGAGAAGACGTGAAGGCTCGGCTGAGAGCCGCAGTCAACAGTATGCGGCTTATGCCAGACCATGGTTACATCGGCTCAGTGGGCCATCGGAAATGCTTCGATGGTGTATTCATCACCAGTGGACCCGACAGTCCTGATGTAAACGGGCCTTTTACAAACGAGAACGAAATGAATGAGGGCATGCTGAGCCGATTGGCAGAAACGGAACCGCCTTCCTCAATCCGGCTCTTCCGCACAATTCTTTCAGACCTGCCTGATCACAAGATCGTTTTCACTCACACAGATCTACAAGCAAGAAACATTCTTGTGAGGCGAGGCGGTCATGGTACCGCGGACCATGGCAAAATTAAACTGACCATCATCGACTGGGAGTACTCAGGCTTTCATCCCGAATATTGGGAATTCTGCAACTCACTCATCTTCAACACTGTCAGAAACGAGTGGCTCGACATCGTCCAAGACACGCTCGAGGTTTATTCCAACGAGTATCTGCTGATGCAAAGGGTTCGAAACGTCTTTTTCTGTTGAAGGGATCTCAAGGTAAGCGTAGAGGTCCTTATATGCTTTGATGGCGAATCGTGTTCAACATCAGCCATGACAGAAAATACAATCTTCGGTCGCAGCATAAAGAAGTTGCGCAAACAAATTGCCAGAAACTTCCCGCTTTAAACGCTTTCCAGCGACTAACTCCATCTGCTTGACAAAGCGTGGCAGTGTACAGAGCCATAAATACCGCAACAGTCTGATAGTGAAAGCTTGATTTGTATATCGCTTATTGCTGTTGAGAGGCGTGGATGTCCTGTTCCGTTACCTGGACATTCCTCGGAAAGCTAGGCAGTTTGCCCGATGAACTTTTCGTTGGTGACAACTTCTGCCTTGCTTACCGCACCCTCCGCCAGCGCTTTCGCCACGACTTCCTGCACCCACTCTCCGCAACGACGCAGTGGTTTCAACGGGTCGAGGCGGCGGCCATTCAAGGCCACCTGAGCAGCTGGCGGAGGAATCGACTCGCAGATCTCCTCAAGCAGTGGTATGTCGCTCTCCGAAATGCGACCTATGAGGCGGTCTGCGCCCTCAACGTACTCGGGCGAGAGCATGTAGTCCCCGGAGGTCTCGCAAGTGTACTTCATTCCAAGTAAAATGGTTCCAACGACATGATACTTGATCCCAGAGCCCTCACGGATGTCGCTCTTGGGTTTCGTTTCGACGTAGATGGCGACGTGGTTGGCTTTGTTCGGCTGGCCGAGAAACTCGACTGTGAAGACTTTGCACTGCATGTCGAGTAGGTTACTTTTGATCACGTTAGGTACTTGCAATTGTGCTCGATGGTTCGTGTACTGTGTTGAATGTGGCATACCTCAGAACTTCTGACTCTGGAAAAATTGCCTTAACTTGAGAAGAATGGCGCTCCTGGTGGCTTGTGAGTCGGTTTTGTCGCGTGCTGTGGGTTTCCTAGTGGCGTCCAGGACACGCGCTCCAAACTTCTCGCTTTTGTTTACATGTACCGCGATGGCGCAGGAATCTGGCGGGCCCGTACTGCATGTGCGGTGACTGGCTTTTTAGGCAGCAGCAGAACTCACTTTCTCGTTTCAGGCAGCATGTTACACCTCACTTTGCGTGATTATTTATGCTATGCAGGGCGATCAAACTTCAACCACCTTTTATGTAACAGGTATGCACAATTTTTATCGATGTTGATATACCACCTGTCTAGTTACCTGTGGCCGTACTATGCCTCACGCCCAGAGAACCATTCGTCAAGAACGCCCTTTGCTCCCTTGGCGGAACAACAAGGCCATCGGCAAACGATTGCTGCGACTGCCCATCACGCTCGGAAGACTTGGACCCATACCCTCCACCACCCGGCGTCTTGATAATCACGCGATCGCCGGCCGCAAAGTGTGATGTCTTTCGTGGGCCCAAAGAAACCTGTCTAGTCGCTCCAGTGGCAGGATCCTTGCGAACCCAAATATTCTCACCTCTCTGACCATCCTCTCCACCCTCAAGTCCATACGGAGCAGTGACTCTGCGGTCAGTGAGCACAGAGACCTGTAGTGGCATCCTGAACTCGATGTCTCTAACGCATCCATCACCGCCGCGCCAATAGCCACCGCCACCACTGCCATTGCGGACAGAGAACTCATGCAGGATGACAGGATATCGTTTTTCAAGGATCTCAGGATCCGTGATTCGCGTGTTTGTCATGTGGGTGTGTACTGCACTTGCTCCATGCCAGCCATTACCAGCACCCGCGCCGCCGCAGATGGTCTCGTAATACCCAAAGCCTTTGGTGACTTTGCCGGTGACTTCGTCTTTGCCGCCGCATCCGAAGCTCAAGTTATTCATCGTGCCCTGCGAGGCGGCAGCGGCATTGAATGCGCGGAGCACAAGGTCGGCGATTTTTTGGCTGGTCTCAGTAGTGCATCCGACTGTCGCGGCTCCGGGAGAAGGCGTCAGAATCGTGTTGTCGGGACAAACCACTTTGATGGGCTTTAGACAGCCTTGGTTGAGAGGGATATCCGTGGCCATCATCGACCGCAGACAGTACTGTTCGAAACTGTTAGTGAAATCATCGATGTTGAGTTGGCGCGAGAGAATTACCATAATGACTGAGTACGAGCATGTAGGAGGCGCGTTCAGGTTTCCAGAATGCTCTGGACCTGTTCCAGTGAAGTCGAACACAGCGTCTCCAGAGTCCTTGTCAATGGTAATCTTCAGCTCGAAAGGAATACCATCATCGTTGTACTCAGTTGCTTGAAGTATGCCACTCTCAGATTTGGCTGCAAACTGCTTCAAGAGATCCCGCACTGATTGGGCAGCGTTCTCCTGGATGGCGTGCATGTAAAGCTGCACAACAGGCCATGTGAACTCTCTGATCAGAGATCTGATGAGTGCGATACCTTTCTGGTTGGAGGCAACGGCAGCTTTCAGATCCGCGATGTTCTCGGTCAAAGTCCGTGTGCCACTGCAACCCGGATACGATGCTGGATCATCGTACAGGTGCTTGATGAGACCGGCTTCATCAAACACGCCCTCTGAAATCATCTTGAAAGACTCGATCGCAGCACCCTCTTGCCACAATTCTGTGGAGTTGGGCGGCATAGAACCAGGAACAATGCCGCCGATATCCGCATGGTGACCTCGGTTTGCTACGTAGAAGATGATCTCGTTGGGATTCTCTTCGTCGTCGAAGACGGGAGTAATGGTGGTGATGTCGGGCAAATGCGTTCCTCCCGTTATTGGGTGGTTAGCAATGATCACGTCTCCGGGCTTAAGCTCGCCAGGCTTGTACCTTTGAGCCTGATAAACAATTGCGGTGCTCATGGACCCAAGATGGCTCGGCACATGAGGCGCATTTGCAACAAGGCCTCCATCCGCCGCAAATATGGCGCAAGAGTAATCCAGCCGCTCTTTGATGTTGACAGAAATTGAGGTCTTTTCCATCGTATGTCCCATCTGTTCTGCAACCGTCATGAAGCGGTGACCGAAGACGCTGAGCTGCACTGGATCAACTGTTTCCGTGGAGACTTCTTGCTGATCGTCTTTGTACACCTCGAGGACCACATGTTCGGGAAGAACGATCGCTTTGCTGAGGTGATCGACTACGATGGTTTGTGTTTTGTCAATGATCATAGCTGGGCCAGCTATGTGTGCGCCAGGACTGATGGACTTGAGTTCGTACACGGAGGTCTGTGTCCAGCCATGCTTCTCGAAAAAGATTTTGCGCGAGAACGTTGGAGTGGGAACCGGGGTCAAGTCCTGGGTGTCATGTTTCTTCAGCTCTTCGAACGGACTGGAGATGTTCAGAACTCTAGATTTGCCGACACTGCGGACGCGAACGTCGTCGATCAAGATCTCGCGAGCCTGCGAAAAACCAAATTCTTGAGTATGCCTGGCGGTAAACATAAGACCGGCATCCCCAATACTTTCTGGTACGGAGATCATAAGAGAAGTATCGCTGCCCTTGTATCTCATATTCAGGAATCGCTCATGTTCGATTGACTGGCCGTCAAACCCTTGAGCTTCGAGGCCCTGAGATCCCTTTGTCGATAGAGTCTCTAGTCGTGACTTGATCTCAGATACCGAGTCCTCCGACCAAGTGATGGCAGCAGGCTCCTGGTTCTCGACTACGACATCCGCGAGAGCCATTCCGTAAGCTGACAGAATGCTTGAGTAGCAAGGAATGATAGCCCGTCTGATGCCGAGATCCCGAGCGATGAAGACCGCGTGTTGACCTCCAGCACCACCAAAGCAACCAAGATTGTGACTGGCGGCATCGTATCCGCGGCCTTCACTGAGCGTACGGATCGGTCGAGTCATAGTGGCATTGGCGATGGCCAGGAAACCTAGAGCAAGAGTCTCGGGAGTGAATGGCTCTTCACGCATCATCTCTGCGTTGACGGTATTCGTGAGAGCGGCAAACTTCGCCTGGACAACATCCATGTCTAGCTTGCGAGGAAATGTGTTTGGGATAATCCGGCCCAGTAAAAAGTTGGCATCCGTGACGGTGAGCGGGCCTCCTTTGCCGTAGCAAGCAGGGCCAGGATTAGCCCCAGCACTGCTAGGTCCAACCTTGAGGAGCCCATTCTCCCAGCTGAGTATGGATCCTCCACCAGCAGCTACTGTGTTGATGTCGAGCTGAGGGGTTTGTATCGTTACTTCGGCAATGGTGCTTTCAAAGATGTGCTCGAGAGCTCCCGAATACCTGGCAACATCTGTGCTGGTACCGCCCTTTCGTGTATGTTAGCAATGTTCCACTCCGGAACAGTTTGAAGACACGTACCATATCAAAGCCAAGCACTGGTGTACCGTCAGAATCGTCATAGCAAGTGCGTGCTAGCCCCACGACTCCACCAGCCGGTCCGCTCAGCACGCCCCGAAGTCCTGTGAACTTGGACCAGCTTGTCAAGCCACCATCAGACTGGCAGACGAGCAGCTTGTTGATGTTTTCGTCTTCCAGGTGTCCTTTGAAGTTCTTGCGGAAGCCATCCAAGTATGCCATGGTCATAGGGGTCAAGTATGCGTCCGCGACAGCAGACTGACTTCGGGGTACAAATCTGGCCATGGATTGAAGTACTGATGAGGCCGATATCTTGAAGCCCATCTCTGAGGCAAGGTTGGCTACCTGCAGTTCATGCTCGGGATATGTGTATGAGTGCATGAACCCGATTGCAACATTCTCAAAGCCTTGTGCTCTCAGGTCCTCGAGATCTTTGCGGACGGCAGCCAAGTCTGGCTTTTTCATGATCCTGACAATCTCACCTGTGTGTCCTCTCACCAGAGCCTCATCTGATGAGACGTCATCTGGACTTTCAGATGGAACTTCGCTGGCCCCCTCTATAGTCACGCGTTCATCAACTTCCACCACTGTCTCGTAAAGCTGCGACAACCGCCGTACTGAGAGATCAAACAAGTCTGGCCTCGTCTGATTGCCGATGAAGAGGATATCGCGAAAGCCCTTTGTAGTCAAGAAGGCGACGCGATCTCCCTTGCGTTCTAGTAGTGCGTTGGTGGCGACCGTTGTTCCCATGCGGATGGATTCGATCTGATCCAGGTCCAGTAAGGAACCTTTCGGTATTGAAGTGTTTGATGCAATCTCTAGAATTTGTCTGATGCATTCTGTCGGAGCATCGTCGTATTCGTCGGGACATACTGAAAGAATTTTGAAGACTATGTGCTCCTTGTGTCCGGGCACCTCAGCCCAAGCATCTGTGAAAGTTCCGCCACGATCAATAGCGATGCGAATTCCTTGTGAAGCCATATTTGGGTATCTGTGTGAAATGAAATAGAAGATCTCGAAGAAGGCACGGAAGGGATGATGATGGCAGGATAAGACTGACGATGAATTTAGACGAGAATCTGGAAAACAAGTACCTTACCAACTTGACTTTATGAATACAATGGCGATGATGGGTTTACCGTAGGACACGGTTCTCACTTGCCGGTATGCGCGGAGTGTGTTTGTGACCAGGCCGGCTCTGCGTGGCCGATCGGAAGTATAGATTCTGCGCACAGACCGCGACCCCTTGGACGATAACGCTTATCTTGACACTTGCCGGGGTGGCACTCGGCAAGATTGATTTTGCCGATGCACGCCTCCTCATCGGTGTATCTCAGTCCCGTCGTTCAGTTTAATGCTTGGATCCTGATGATACATATTGTACCATATGATTGTGCCGACGGGATCTTGTCTGTGAACCTCGGAAACAATCTCCTTACTGGCCCACCTAGGGCACTGAACATTACGTCCCAGCAGTAGAACACCTGGATCATCTATACTGTAGAGTCACCCGCAGTACTAGGAGTGCGATCTGGTCTTCGAGTGTGTCACATTATTGATACTGAAGCCTCCTTGCGAGTCTGTACGACATGAGCGCTTCCACTACGAGAAGGCCAAAGCGACTCTTAGCAGCGTACGCCGCCAGCTCAATTTATTTAGCAGTACCCTTGATGATTGTACCTGACATTTGTCTTCCAGCTGTCGGAGATGCCACCTTCAGAAGATCAAATGCTCGGGAGAGCAACCCTGCCGCTCATGTTCAGCTGCTGGTAGAGCGGACGACTGCCAACTTCCTCTGAAAGAACGAAAGATTCATGTGACTGAAAGGTATGCACGAATTGAAAAGTCATGCGGCACGTTATCGTCTGACTTATATCATCAGCTATCTGAAGATGCTCGAGGCAGATAGCAGACGGCTACGAGCACAGTCTACCTCTGCGCCAGCTTCCGGGGGTGAGGGAACAAGCACGCCTAGAGAAAGGAACAGCCACGTGTATAATCCGCCGTCTCTGCCGTCGGAAGAGAGCAACCTGTTCAATCCGCTGTTTGACAAGCAGCAGGACCGGCCTGTCCATGAGCGGTCAGCGGAGCCGAGTTTCATCGGCGAAGCATCTTGCGCTGCGTTCTCTAATCGACTGCTTTCCTGTCTCGACAGCACATGTGCGCCGCTTACAGCAGGTCTCTCGAACTACCATAGACTTGACGAACAAGGTCGTACCCCAGTGGATCAGAGCCCAGAGTTCCCTGAGCGCATGCACGTCAAGCTTCTCCTCAATGTCGCCCGCCGCTTCATCGGCAACTACCATCCACTTTTTCTGGAAGTCAGCTTCATGAAAGAAATCGACGCAGTGTATCGAGGTGACATGGTACCTTCAACACTTTGGCTTTGCAAGTTCTATGCCCTGATGGCTTTAGGTGAGATCTATACTCACAGAAGAGGTGTTGGTGACAACAACAGGGTACCCGGCACCAGTTACTTTACGAAGGCGGTGCACTTGATGCAACTGGATCAGGACTCATACGAGGAGCCGTCTCTGATACAAGTTGAGGTCTTGACGCTACTGGTGTGTGACTGAGTCCTACTTGTGTATGGAGACAGACGCTAACGACTAATGTAGGCATGGGCGTCGAACATCTTGGGCCGCGTTCGAACTGCATACATCTACAGCGGTACCGCCATGAGAATTGCTATGGGTCTCGGTATGCATCGGTGTGCGCCGCGACACACGACCTTGAGTCCAGTCGAGCGTGAAAGCCGGCGACGGACGTGGTGGGTCCTCTACTTCTTCGACCGCTTTTCCGCTTCTAAGATTGGGCAACCTTTGACCATCAGAGATGAGGACATCGACGTTGAGATGCCCAGTATGGATGGCCTCACGCAAGACGAGATGGCCGAGTTTCTTGACCCTCGGAACTTGGTCATCAACATCAAGCTGGCGCGCATTATTGGTAACATCTGTAAGTCTGCTTGCTTCGTTCAAGTCTTATCCTGGTCCTTCATCTTACACGATACGTGCTAGTGACTCAAATCTATGGCATCCCAAAGGCCACGAAAGGCTTGTACATCCATCAAGTGCACAGCATCCTCAATCAACTCCGCGCGTGGCAAGATGAGCTGCCACCAGATATCCGTGTCGTCGAGCGAAGCACTCCTCGGCCGGTCGCCAGCCTTCATCTAGCTTACAACCAGTGCATCATTCAGACCACACGCCCAGTTCTGCTCCATCTATTCAAGTTGCAGTTCCAACTTGGCACGAAATCTCGAGACACCACTCCCCGACAGGGTGTCTCATCCATTACTCTTGCTCTGGCCGAGAGTTGCATAAGTGCAGCTCAAGCCTCGAGCCGACTTGTTGAGAGTCTGTTCCTTGATGGGTCGATCGCCACATTCGGTTTCTGGGATGCCCATCACATATTCTCGGCAGCCATGATACTGATCATGTCAGCTATCATGAAGCCATCGGCAATGAACTCGGACCTCCTCGAAACATTGCTGAGTGTCCTGCGCTCACTCAAAAGCAACGGCAATATCCCAGCCGTCGACTTTTGCGAAAGATTGTCCCAGATCCAAGCACGTGTCTCCAATCTGCGTGCGACTGGTAGACTGGAGAACAACACCGCTGAGTTACAGGCGCGCTTTCGTCTATCGGCCGAAACACCCAAGGAGCGGTCGCCGGTCAGTGCAGATCGGCAACAGCCTATGCACACTCCCGTTTCGATGCAGAACGGAGAAGTGCTTGGAGGGCACGCCAACATGCTGGGAAATAACGATATCGACATCCTCGGCGACCCGATCATCGGAAGCTTCTTGGATGGAAATCAGATGCAACTGCTTGATGCCATACTACCCGAAGGTGGAATACCTAACGATTTTGCATCTGATCTGGACGAACATTTACTACTTGGTTCGTGGTAGATTGAACAGCTGTTCTGAGTGATCTTTAAGGCCTACCGTGATTGTCACGGTTTCTTACATCCTCATGTTACTCTTTTTGATGAACGTGTTCCCCACAAACGACAAACCATTTGTCTGTACATGCATCGTTCATACTCATGAAGCAGCCTCGCTATCAGCACGTCTCCGCCTCGGCTCCAAAAACGCATACACCCCAATGCCGCCGACAAACATGGCGCCAGCCAGCGATGCATACATAGCCAGCAAATAAGGATCCCTGTACGTCGGAGTTAAAGTCAGGCCGAGCACAGAACCAGCAGCGGCAGTGAGGGCGAAGAAAGCCTGCAGTACGGCCTTCATACTTTGCGGCGCCTCGGTGAAGGCGTACTCGTACATGGCCGGGTTCGAGAAGATCTCGCCGAGGCCCTCGAAGACGTAGATGGGGATCTGCATGGCGACACTGACGTGGTTGGGTAAGCTGCCGTCTGGCGATGCTGGGCACGCGCGCGGGTGGTCGTAGCACGGGCCCGAGGCGTAGATGTAGCCTTGCACGCCCGCTGCGAAGCCCATGGCCATGGCCTCGAGCAGGAAGCCGACCGCGATGCGTGTCACTGGAGGGAAACTGATGCGCAGTTTGCGTAGCAGCGGGTACAAGGCGTGACTTGCCATTGGGAGGCATAGTAGAACGGTGATGGCGTTGAGGTCGGGCATCAAGTCGTTGGGGATGCCGCTTGTCTCCATGTTGGCTGCTTGGGAGACGGTGTTGCTAGTGAGTTGGTTCTGGCAAAGCCAGTAAACGACAAATGGGACGCTATTGAGAGTCAGATTTGGTTGCGTTTGGTGAGGGGTGATCAAGGACGGCCACTCACCCAATGCGCGCGGCGACTAAAGCCTTTTTCATCTCCTCGATGAAGCTGTCACGCCACTTCACTGTCTTGCCAGTATCCTCGGACACCTTCTCAGGCCTGGCGGCGTCCAGCCGGAACCCGTGTCTGACGGCAATGCAGATGACTTTCCACGCCGATGGGAGAACACTGCCATCTGGAGGAAAATTGACTGTTGAAGCGTGTTAATACTCCGTCTCGTTACGCTTGGCAGACTGATTGGAATCTCACCATAATGCTTTCGGCCCATGCAGAGCAGAGCGAGACCAAGGAATATGGCGCACGTGCATATCAGAAATGCGACCCAGAAACCAACGTTCTTTTCGAGCAAGGTCGATGCAACAATGGCTTGGCTACCGATGTTCACACACCTTGTTGTGTTAGACCCGACTTTGGTTCAACCGAATTGAAATTTTCAATTCTTACCAATAATAGACATTGAAAGCATACTCGACGGTCGCATCACGGTCAACAATGACTCGCTCTCCTGTTTTGGAGATCCTGATTCTAGTCTTGGACGCATGACATTGCTCCGCTAAGTTTCGCTGCGGGTTAGCAGCTGCAATGAGATTATGCGACAAGCGGGTGTAGCGACTCGAGACTGACCTAGGAATGGCGGCAACGTGGACTTGACACCTCCGACACCAAGGCTGATGATTATTAGAGCGACGATCAGGCCAGGAAGCCCAGAGCCTTGCCTCAGCAAGGGCGGGAGAGACGTTATCAGAAGAATGGCTAGTCCGACGGCGTACATGCTGCAAACAAGTAAGTTGGTGCATTTCGTAGAGGCTGCGCGGGAGTTGGTGCTAACCAGAAACACGTGCAAAGGGTCTTGTAGTGACCAAGGTATGAATCCGCAATAGCTGCCGTCGCGAGAGGCGTGACCTGGCTGACGAGAGTGAAGCTGTTGATCATCATGGAGGCAATGTTCTGGCCGAGTCCCAGGGCGCCAGGGCGTAGCGGGTCGTCCCCGCGATTCTGGATGTAGTTCTCTGGCCTTGGATTAGTGGCCAGTTGCGTTGTTGAACGGATGCGATGCTTACGGAGGACGCTCAAGAAGCCATAGTAGGCATAGCGCTCGCATAGAGAGACGACGGCCACGAGGATAGCCATCTTTGGTAGCTTATCTGCCTCTCGTCGACATGTCTCCAGATCTTCTTCGGTTGGTTCCTCGAAATGGTCGGTCTCAGCATTGGAGCAGGCTGTGGGAACCGACGCAGGAGTTTCGTCTTTGAAGGGTCTGTAACTGATGTCAGTGCTTTATCTTTTGCATCTTTCGTGCTATAAAGATGAGGCTCACAAGTTCTTCTCGTTGGGTGTGTCCATGATCGGTAGTGGTTGCGGCTGAGATGGATATGCAGAGAGCTGTCATCCCAGAGCATGGGGGAAGTGACAGGTCGATACATTTATAAGACATGACAGAGCACATGGCTCCGGACTAAGCATTTGAAACCATGCATACATCTATCCAATCTTTGTGATCGTTCAGTTCGAGCGTCGGATACGGTGTGCCGAATGGAGAAAGATATCTTTCGGAGTAGACCCTCAATTGGGTCAACTTACCCCGGTGATGCGCCCTGTGTCTTTGCCCCGTCGGCAGCTACACTATCTAAGATGTATCAGTCACTGCCACGCTACTTTCTATTAGCCATTAACGGCTTTGATCATGTCAGCTTGGAGGAACGTAAGAGGTACATCACCGGCTGTAAGTCCCCCGAACAAAGTTTCTCCGGTTTCAATCCATCTGACATTCAACAAGGTGACAGGCAAAGTGTATACAGCGGTAACTCCATTATTGTCTGGCCGTGTCTCAACGAACAACAGTCGTATAGGGATTTTGAGGACGTAAATTGATACAGCTAGATTGCTTCAACGTTCGCGATGAAATCTTGGATTTGTTCTATCGTTGCTCAATTTTACGTGAATGTTTGAAGTATCACTTATCAAAAGAACGTCTGAATACCAGCGCTACGGCAATAGAATACTGGCGTTCGTATACGCCCTGGGTGTCACCTCCTCGACGCACTGGAGTAATAGCTACGTCCGGAAAGGTGTAATGGGAAGTCTGATTTCTCTCCGCATCTCCTTCGCCGCCGCAAGAATACATTCGCGGCCATCGTCAGATGACACGATCAGATGACCAACGAGGTTGGGTGCTGTTGTAATCGGATTGGTGTAACGGTAGTAGGAGCCACCTTGGTAGACCATGGCGCCGAGATCGGGGCGCCGCCTCTTCAGATCAACAGCAAAGCACTCGCCGTTGTAAATTCCTGGGAACTCGGTGTTGACGAAGACGATTGCGGAAATGGGTTGAGCCTCAGACGCATACTCGTGTGCCAGCGCAGAAAAGCGCACGGTATCGTTCAGAGCTGCGAGCACGTGCAAAGCAGTCCAGTCCACTCCGCTCTTGAATGCCGTCATATGCTGAGCCATGATACCAGGCGCGCGCTGGTTGATCTCAAGCAATGTTACGGTTGGGGCCTTTGTCGGCTGCTTGCCATGAGGCCGCAGGTCCACACCACCAGGCCCTGAGGTATAAGCCATTGAAGAGTTGGTGATTCGGGCCTCAAGATGGAAGACGCCAGTGTGAAACCCCAGCTCGACAAGCATACTCCTCAGCTCGTCTCTGATGAAGTCTGACTCATTAGGCGGCAAGTTTGAAGGATAGAGCATCTCAGTCTCCAAGAAATTCTCTTGGCCAGGGAGATCGTCTCGTTCCGATGTGCAGGGAAAGTCATCGACCAGCTCATAGAAGAGGATATTTCCGTCTTGCAGCACAAAATTGGCATCGACCTCGGGCCCATCGAGATATGTCTCAATGACAATGTGAGTGCCGTCCTTTGCAGGCTCGAAAGCGGCGACCGCAGCAAATAGCTCTGCCTCGTTGGTGACCTTGGAGACACCCTCCGAGGCCCAACCCTGGCTGGGCTTGACGATGAGCGGATATGCTGTGACTAGACCGTCTGAGACTAATTGGCGAAGTTCCGCGGACCTGTCGACTTGGAAGGAGTTGCAGTCTCCGGGGAACAGAGATCGAGTCTTGGACTTGTCGACGGCGGTTTCTACGGCCGACAAGGGCGCTGTGGGCAGATTTAGACGAATCGCAGCCCTCGCAACGTCGACGAAGTAGGTGTCGGTGAAGGTGGTGATGCCGTGGTAGGCGGTGCCATCTTTTATGAGAGCATCGGCGATGCGATCAGCCAAGCCGCTGTCCGTCTCCATGTTGATCTGGATATACTTTTCCACAGACTGGCAAAACCCCTGGTGCTGCAGCCATCGACCGTGCTCACCAACGATGGTGATATGAATGCCAAGGTTGAAGGCAGCTGTTAGCCATTTCTCCATGATGACTTCAGGTCTGCAGCCAACGAGGACCAGCCGTTTCGGAGTCGCTGGAGCAGGGCCTAGTCGTCGTTAGCATTACAACGGAAGTGCTGTGCGAAGCGCGAGGTAGCTTACAGATCCATGGGAAAGAAAGCCTGGCCTGCAGTTCTTGGTTCACACTTGGCGAACTTTGGATATGCTGATGTTCAAGAATGGCACCAGCAGCGTAGCTGAGGATACTGAGCAGGAGTGTATCTGCACCTGGGCTCTCTTGAAAGGCAGTCATATGCTGGTCGAGGGAGACAAACTCCTCGACCCGTTCAGTGGACTTGCTGGTAGCCAGGCGCTGACGGAGTATGTCTGCACGCACAAGGTATCCGTCTAGGGCGGGTAAGATTATGTGTACAGTGGCCGCATGCCTGCCGCCACTACCCACGCAAATCAGGCGTGCAGCCCAACCAAGAAAGTCGAGCGCAGAAGAACATTGAGAGTTTAAGGCAGACGGAAGCTCAGCAGTGCGAATAGTCTGGCCGTGGAAGGAGTCATCGGTCTTGGAGGGAACGCTCATGTGCACCCGGAGCACACGATAGTAGGCGGGCTGAGGTGAACACGGCGTCTCCAATGCCCACTCGCACACGACGTTGCCTGTGCTGGTCAGCAGCTATTGGCGTTGAACATGAATGCTGCTCACCTTACCCTCGTGAGTAGCCAGCATGATGTTGTTGTTATGGGAAGGTGGTGGCATTTTGGTGGTGTCTTTTGAAGATATGCTTCCCTGGAAAATGTTGTCGGCGATATTGTGAAGGTCAAGAAATGATGCAAGACTGAATTGAAAACAGTAATATCGCAAGTGGACAGCTGAAGCACGTACATACTGTACTTATACAACATGCAGCCCCATTGGGACGAGCATGTCGGAATACGGCATGTCGATTGGGACGAGCAGGTCGGAATAAGGCATTCCAATCAGGACAAGTATATCAAAATGAGGCATGTTCAACTGAGACGAGCACGACGGAGTGAGGCATGTCAATGGGACGAGTATATCGGGATGGTGCATATCAACGGGGACGAGGATGTCGGAGTGCGATATCAATTAGGCAGGTGGAGACTCCGCTGCGAAGTCCAGCCGATTGCGAGCGTTTTCTAGCGTGGTTGCAGATGAGTGGCAAAGTTATTGCCTGATCACGACTGCGAAGTTCTGTGGAACACCTACACGGTAGGTACATCCTTCATATACTGTAGAAGACCTCCCTATCACGACAGCTCATTGCGACCCAACATGGACGGTTCAAGTACTCGAACGCGATTTCATTATGTGCGGACCTCCAACACAGATACCGCAAGCGCTTGTTGTTCTTTCTCGCTTATTAATACTACCTCCTACAGTCCATCGTATCTCGTCCGCTCTGTGAATCCTGCCAACACCATGTTTCAATAACAACTTACGCAAACGAGCACCACGCGCCGCCATGTCACCTGGCATTCTCCTCCCACGTACACAAAGCATCCAGTCTTGCCTCACCACTTAAGGTAGTCTGCGAGGCCATCTGCTCGCGATCCAGCCCCTGCGGCAAACACTCGTAGCCCAGCTTTTCCAATAATGTCGACATTGCGTCGAAACGGCACACGCAGCTCGTGCGAGCCCTGTCGAAAGGCTAAGGTGAAATGCGACCATCGCTCCCCATTCTGCCAAAGATGCGAAGCGCGCGGCATCAGCGCCTCATGCGTCTACCACCCGGCTCCCTTGACGCGCTTGCCTGCACCCGAACTCCGGCGGACTCACAGACTCAAGGGACTGTCTAGGCAGCAATACCAAACTGGCTTCGGAGTCTTGGATCTGTCCGGTGACAGGCTGAGCGAGCCGGCGACTCCCAGCACTCAAGCCTCATTCGCGGCACCTCTGGCTCCACCAGCCAATGTGCAGGTATACACCAATGCTGTTTCTAATGTCATAAACTCGCGCCCTCCCTCATCGTTTGGCAGTGGCAGTGACGCAGAGCTCAACGCGCAGAGTGCTGCAAAGACTGCCAGCCCTGGCTACTATGGCTCAACCAGCCACTACTCTGTCTTTGACCGAATCGTGCCGACCGCTAACACAGACCCTGAGGCTCCTGAACCTGCTGGCGACACGCTCTCTGCAGATATACGCGACGATGACCCCAGCGTGAGCCAGTCACTCCAGCTTGGGTCCTGGATACTTCAAACCCTCCAGCATGTCTCCATCATCCAGTCCCTCGTCGACATGTACATTGGGACAAGCCAAGTATCCCCTACGGCGACTTTGATCCCTCTGAAAGCTGTAGAGACCCTGCAGCACCTGGCCAGTGGAAACGTGCATGCTCTGGCCCAAAAAATCACCAGAAATACGCAAAAGCCGCTGCAAGTACCTCCTGACATGCACGCAAGCACCTTCAGTACACTCTTCACCGGCGACAACCTGCGCTGGGATTATCTTGGTCTAGTTTTTGCCTGGGCTGGCTTGTCTCTATCCATGTCTTTGCCGAATAAAAAAGGCTTTGTGACGACGCCAGATGGAATGAGCAAGCCCTCCTTTGCCCAGCTCTTGACCGCTTGCAGTGACGCGTGTATCACCATCTGCCGTCAAAATTCGCATGCCAACGACGTACTCTCCTGGTGTCTCTATGAGAACCTCATTCTACAAACCTTTCAGCACGGCGAAGCAAGTGAGCATTACCACTAACACTCTACTCGTGCCAATCTAGCTTCTAACAGAGAGGCAGGCCACGCATCTTGGCAGCGGCTTGGAGACCTTTCCACCGATATTCTGGCCCTCGGCCTGCATAGGGAACCCGCAGCAACGAGTACCTTGCCTAGTTTCCTCGTACAGGCTCGAAAGAAGCTATTTTCCGCCGCCTTTCGTGCCGACAAGAGTATCTCCGCCTTCTTTGGCCGGCCACCGCGGATACCGGGTCGATACTGCGATGTCGGTCTTCCCCTAGACGTGGACGACAACATCTTCCATCAAGAAACCTTTTGTGAAGACCACCTCGGTTCCGTACTTAACACAGCTGGTTGGAACGTTGACTGCAAGATCCGCCCACCTTCTTGGATTCGCATGCGCCATACCATTAGCAAGTTCACAGAGGAGATTTTGGAACTATCTCTAGGCGTCGCGCAAGATAATTTGGTTTACAAAGCACAGTAAGTTCCTCCAGACCCGACTTTGGCACTTGTGGGCGTTTGCTGAACCGTAGCAGGGACATATTGACTCGTTGTAACGAGATGTGGGATCAGATCCCGAGCCACATGCAGTACAAATATGGCTGCTGGAACGACAGTACCCCGCCAGGAACATGTTTGATGCTGCTACTTGTCTACCTGGAACATCTGCAAAACGAATTCCAGCTGCAGAGATTGCTCTGCCGCCAAAAAAGATGCGCCTCGGACGCCCTGATCGACATTAGCAAGCGCATGCTCACAGCTGCAATGATTCTCCCTAGCATCCAAGTCGACAGCGTTCACATACATCGCGATCGTACATGGATTGTAAGCATTCCTCCCCTGATATCTTGCCAACGTCGCTAACATGTATAGCTTTTATACTATGCGCTCCCGAGCGCCGGCGTCCTTGCCATCGACCTTCGCACGCGTACGCAGCAAGCTTTCAACTCTTCACGCTCAATATCGAAGTCTGAAGTCATTAGACACACGAGCGTGCTCGCCGCATCGCTGCAATGGGCGTCGGAGCCGTCTGGCGGCAACCACAGCCTGTGCGCCGAGGCGGCAAAGACACTGTCGCGTATTTTGGACGAGATACTTGACAGCTCCTGCCAACGGAGCGAGATGAACACTAGCGGCGACGTAAGCGGCAACATGAGCGGCCCCGTGAGCGGCAACATGTCGCCCATGGCAATAGACATGGACTACGGCATGCTGGCAGATCCCGGCGTTGATTCGGAGACATTCTTGAACTGGTTCGACAACTTGGACTGGGAGGCGGTGCACTAGCCCGTGCCACTTGAAGTGCAGATTGCGCTGATCTACTGCTGTACGCATACCATGACCATATATCTCAAAGTACATCACAAGTATGATTTGTGACTATATCAAATATCACATCATAAATGTCTTGCAAGTATAAAGCAAGCATCACATGTCTATTTCACCCGAGAGTGACAGTTCCAAATGTGGAAGTTTTCGCAGTCACGAGTTGGATGCAGCTCGTCGACAAATATTGTCAGGAAGCCATTTTCTTCGACCCTCGAAAGCTACAACACTCGATGATAATCCATATTCCTATCACGGTAAGAAGTGAGTTGCTCTGCCTTCTCGCCTCGGCAATCTTGTATCACCAACATGAAGACACCAGACGGCTCATGGTGTGATGCCGTATGACGATAACGGCAAAAGTTGAGATGCCGATCTCCGCAGGGAACAAAAAGGTGTCTCCACCAACTCAGATCCACAATGCCGGCTCGTGTACACATACCCCATCCTGCGCTTCAATGGGCATTCCAAAGATATCGTTAGAGTTAAGATGACCGTTGATGACTTTTTGGCTTAGGACTTGGCAGGATTTGCCTACATACCGACTATCCTTCGATGGTGCGATGGCATAGATGGTTGCAGTATGTACCAATGTTTCCCTCCTCCGTGTTGACGTTACCGAGGGTATCTTTCGCTGATCAGCATGATCGCATCCCTCCACAGCCTCCCACCTCGATTCCTGTACTAGGCAAGTCGTTTTGTACCGAAGGCCAAGGGACGGCCGGCCCCAGAAACGCTTTCATGCGTCAACACAATCATCGGTCCCGTTGTCGCGGACCTATCTTTCCCACCGAAGATACTCCCCAATCTTGCATCCCCCGCATATTGTCACTACCTGGTCATTGTTGACTTGCCGGGGTGTCTAGATAAGCTACCTTCGATGTTACCGTGTTACGTATAGGGAATCTTCCATATACATAAGCTCGAGCCTGTTCGCTTCTTTCGTCTTTGGTCTATCACTCCACCATTAGCATTTTGGGCTTTGCTGCCTTTCGCCCCATACTATTATATTCGAGAGGTCCTGACCCACACTCACGGTGGATCTCAAGATGGAACAGACATCTTCCAACACGCCTAATTTGGCAGACGAGAAGCAACATAACACTGTTCAAGATGATGTCTACATTGACCCTCAGGAAGAGAAGGCACTGCTTCGCAAGCTTGACAGGTGGATTGTACCGCCTGTCATGCTGTTGTATCTCTTTAGTTTGGTATTGCTCCCCAGGAAAGCTGTTGAATGAACGACACTCGTGCTAATACTTTCACAGTACGTCTCACCCAACCGTGGCATCATTGCCCTTCTGGACCTATCTCTAGCATCAAACAACAAAACTAACACGTCCCCAACAGCCTCGACCGCGTCAACATCGGCAACGCCCGCCTGTACGGCATGGAAGAAGACCTGAATCTCGGACCGAATCAGTATCAAATCGCAGTGTCCCTACTCTTCGTCACATACATTGCCAGCGAGCTCCCGAGCAACTTGGTGATCAAGAAGTTCACGCCTTCGAGGTGGCTTTCGTTCATTACCACTGCGTGGGGCATTGTCGCCACTTTGACGGGGATCACGCAAAGCTTTGGAGGTTTGGTGGCTTGTCGTATCATTTTGGGGGCTTTGGAGGGTGGACTATTTCCTGGATTGGGTAGGTTGTTGTGAAAGATGTATTGTTGACGAAAACTTGCTGACAATGTTGCAGTATGTGACTCTCCACATGCGAGAAAGACAAAGACGGACCCGGCTTCACGTTTCCAGGATGCTGACTACATCTCCAGGCAATCTACCTCACTTTGTTCTACACTAAGCGAGAGTACGCGCTCAGGATAGGCTACCTCTTCGTCTCAGCAGCCATCGCCGGCTCACTAGGTGGCATTCTAGCCTACGGGTAAGCAGACAAACACCAATCTCCTCTCCCTCATCATTTACACAATCAACCGCTAACAACGTTCCTCCCCTTTGCAGCATCGGCCACATGGACGGCATCGCCGGCCTCCGCGGCTGGCGCTGGATAATGATAATCGAAGGCCTCCCCACCATCATCCTCGGCATCTCCATCTGGTGGTGGTTCGCCGACACCGTCGCCACCGCGCACTACCTCACGCCCCGCGAGAAGGAACTCATCGATCTACGCCGCCGGCGCCAAATCGGCCACACCAAATCCTCGGACGAGATGCACAAGGCCGACGTCTACGAGGGCTTCCGCGACTGGAAGATCTGGCTGTTCTGCGCGGGCCAGTTCGGCGGCGATATGGTTCTTTACGGATTCAGCACGTTTTTGCCGACGATCATCAAGGGCTTGGGGAGTTGGAGTGTGGCGGAGGTGCAGGCGTTGACGATTCCGTGCTATGCGCTGGGAGCTATCAGTTATATTGTTGTGGCGTGGTGGTCGGATCGGACGCAGAAGAGGGCGGTTTTCACGGTGGTGTTTGGGCTGATTTGCGTGGTTGGGTATGCGATTTTGATCAGCACTGCGCCTGGGGGCGTGAGGTATTTTGGGTGCTTCCTTGTGGCTTGTGGCTTGTATGTGATCGTGGGTTTGCCTTTGGCATGGCTGCCGAGCAACAACCCGCGGTACGGCAAGAGGACAGTGGCGACGGGTCTTCAGCTTACGATTGGCAACTCTGCTGGAATCGCGGCGCCGTTCATATATCCTACTGGCGACGCTCCCCGGTTCGTTAAAGGACACGCAATCTCCATGGCCATGGCGGCGATGTCTGCTGTGATATTCCTGGGTATGTGGGCTTGGTTCCGTCGTCAGAACAGGCGGAAGGTTGCTGGGCTGGACGATCACAAGGTCGAAGGCATGACTGAGGAGGAGGCGGAAGAGCTGGGAGAGCACAACCCGCGGTTCGTTTATGCTTATTAGATTTTACGTATTTCCGATCGATCAACGTGAAACAGTCATGTCCTTCTTTCATTCGCTCTGGTCGGGAAAGCAGAAAGCAGTACCACTCCAGGGCCACGAACACAAAAGTTTCACAATTGACAGGTTGAATGAGTAAGCATGAGCAACATCCCTATCGTTCCAATTCGGCGCCAGTAAAGTTATAAAAGGGGTATCTAGCGATTCTCAGACCCAAAGTCCACGCAAAATGGTGGTGGTGGTTTTGCTGACCAAAAAAAATTCCAAAAATCTCCCCAGTCCACCCTTCCTACATGTTGCTCATTTCCCTCATAGCACCTCCAAAGAATGGCAAAAAAACCCCACGCCTCAAAGAGTCATTCGCATGTACTTTCGATCGGATCACTGCTTGAGCGGCTCTGCATCGACACGGGTTTCTTCGTCCTTCTTCTCAATCGCTTCCTGGCTGTCATGCCACTCGCCGCTGAGTCTGCTCAGAGCTCCGCTAGCACTGGCGTGCCTGACGAACCCAGGACTTGCCAAGGGGCTGCCAATGCTGCCTGAAATGCTATCATTCCTCCCGTGGCCGAGTGCGCCAGATCGAACACTGCCTTCGTAGTTCTTGATACTTCCTTCCTGGTTGCGGAGTGACCGCGCATCGTCGGCTTTCAAGCTCCTGGAGTCGACATTGTTGATGCTGCGAGCATCGTATTGCGAGCGAGTGTCGAGTCCGGTCATGCTGCGTAGAGACTTCGCATCGCCGATGTCCTTCCTTGGGCCGGCGTAGTAGCTATTCCGCTCGCTGGCAAGAGCTGGAGCTGTGACGCCTTGGTTGCTGTAAATACTGGCGCGTTCGGCAGAGGCGAGCCCAACCATGGATGGTCTGATGGAGGGTGCATAGAGGCCAGTCGTGCTGGCTCTATCGGAAGCCTCGTTGTTGCCAGACAAGACACTCAGAGGCAGCGATTCTCGGCTGCCGCCCCATGTCGAACCAGGAGCGAGAGCACGTACGGATGCATCAGTGTCCATGCTGCGACGGCGGCGTTTCGAGGACGAAGCAAGAGTTAGGATACTCGCGTCATCGGTCAGGACTGAGGACTGGTGCGGATCGTTGCTCGCAGTCAGGTGGCGAGGTATGGCGGAAGGCGCATTGAATGCAGGCGACACAGGATACTGATGGCTGAACATCACGGCGGGTTGCGTTGATTGTTGGCCAGAATTACTAGGCTGTTGTAGGGTGTTCGCTGGAGATGTAGACTGGATAGTGGTCAAGGTAGTCGTGAGGGACTGGTTGCTGTGGTTCGGCGAGCTGAAGGTACTGCCATTGCCGGCTCCGTCAATGCTGCTCAGAGCTCCACCGGTTGTCGTCGTGAAAGCCTTGCTGTGGCCTGCGTCGCTGTTGACTGTATCTGGGATTGTGGCTACTGTTGGCGCCTTGCTTCTGTTGCTCGCATGGTTTTCTCTTTCTTGTGGTCCGCCAGAGATGATACTGCTGCCGTCGTCGTTGCGCGGATGGGTCGGCGTCGCAAAAGATAGCTGCCCATCCCGACTGCTGCGCGGCGAATGTTGGCGCACAAAGCCAGACTCTGGATATGGGTTGTTCTTAACGTTGCCGTTCCCCGAGGATCCCTTCTTGTGCTTCCCGCCCGTCAATGGGTTCCCCGTCTTCTTCTCTTTGCCGCTGCTCCCGTTTTGGTCTCCGCCCTTGAGGTTGGTCAAGCGCTTCACCCACGCTGCGAAGGGACGACGCTTGGAGGGTCGTTCTATGATGTCCAGGTTAGCACTGTCTAAAGTCCGATTGCGCATTGAGATATCGCGCTTACCTTGCGGTCTTGAAGCAACGTCTGTGGCCATGTTGTATGTGATGTTGTATGGTCAGTCCCGACTGATGGACTCCTGGGAGAATGTAGCAGGTTGGGTCGGCGGTGGTGGTATGACGCAACCCGCAGTATCAGTTATATTAGTAGACAAATGCGTGCTCGCGCAGGGAGGACGAGACGAGGCGGGGTTTGCCGGGGGTGCAGGGAGCGTCAATGGGCGTGGTCGTCGGCGATGGTCAGCAGTGCTGGGAATTGGATTAGAGGATGAAAGAGTTGACGTCGCGTTGAGGAGGAAGACAGGGTGGATTGTTGGGTATTGGATGGCAGTATACAGCATAAAGTTAGACAAACAGACAGGCAGGCAGGCAGCTGAGGTGCTGAGGTACTTGCTGCTGTACACACAGCCTGAGACAGCGCAACACAAAGCGCCAAAGCTTCTTTGCCCCTTCTCCACGAGGCTTGACTGCGGCTCAAAACGTTCACGGCGTTCTTCTTCAGATGCCCTGATATCCACATTTACTTCTGTGACGTCTTTTGCTCGCCACCACCGCACACCGAGAAGATCACCTGCAGCCTACCACGCTACACGGCACGTGATCTGATGTCGGACTCACTCACGGTCTTAGCCAGCCATCTCAACACAGATTGGACGCCACCGTGGGACGATACCGTAAGGTGCACTGCCCGGTCTGGACACCTGCCTGACAACAACCACCAACATCCATGCCAGCGCGGATCTTGCCGCTGTCTGAAGATGCCATCTCAAGGATCAACTCTTCCAAGCAGATCACCAGTCTGTCTGGGGTCATCCTCGCTTTGCTGGAGAATGCTTTGGACGCCGATGCAACGAAGATCGATGTCTCCGTGATTTTTGGACGGGGAAGCTGTATCGTCGAAGATAACGGCACAGGCATCTCTTCTCTGGAGCTTTCCGAACATGGCGGTCTCGGTAAAATACACCATACTTCCAAAGCCACCACGTCTGGGCAGACGCTCCATGGCAGTACTGGAACATACCTAGCTTCGCTTGCCGCAATGTCAATGGTCAGCATCACATCGCGGCACTCGACCGAGGACTTCGGTGCGACCGTGATTATGCATCAAGGCCGAGTTGTAGCGCGCCACTTGCCTTCGCTCCCTAATCACGAGCTGACTGCATTCGCTACGCATGGCACCCGTGTCTCAGTCAACGACCTTTTTGGCAACATGCCAGTGCGAGTAAAACAACGAGCACTGCTCAGCGCTCAAGGCACCATTACAGATGACAAGACCTGGCTTGAGCTCAAGCGTGATGTTCTCGCACTACTACTTGCGTGGAAGAGACCGTGCTCCGTGAAACTGCGAGACAGTGAAAACCATAACAGGAATCTCACATTATCTGGCAGCCACTCTACCGTCTCCTCAGCTCTCACAGAGAGGAACCTGAATACCCTTCACGGCAATGCAGCCCGGTATGATCTCAGAGACGCTTTTCCGCTGCTGTTTCAGGCGGGACTTGCGTCTTTCAATAGTCGCCTGCGATGGGTGCCCGTATCGGCTTCTACTTCAAAGTTGTCTTGCCACGGTTTGATTTGTCTCGATCCGTCGCCCACGCGACTTTGCCAGTTTATCAGCATTGGAATACAACCTTGCTCATCTACGAGTGGCCACAATACCATTTATGAAGCCGTTAACAAACTGTTTACGAATAGTGACTTTGGCACTGTCGTTGGACGTGACAGCCCTCGACCAGATCAGAGAGCCACACAATCAGGAGATCAAAGTACCTACAGGCAGAATCGGATCAATAAAGGCATCGATCGCTGGCCGATGTTCATTCTACAATTGAAGCTCGGAGACGAAAGCAAGAAGTCAGCACACGACCGGCCTGAGAATCAGCTGGAACAGATCATCGATGTTCTCGAGGCTATGATTCGACGTTGGTTGGAGCACCATGGTCATCGACCTCAGCAGAAACGCTCGCGTAAAGGCCAACACCCTGTGCTACCTCATAACACTGGTAGCTCGCCTTCATTCACTGCACGACAGGCATCAGATAGTCATCACCACGGCAGAAACTCTCGGCACGGCATACCCGTCCGAAGTCGGACCTCTGCGTCAATGGACTTGCTTACTGCAAAGCATTCAGTTGATGATCTGTGTGAAGACACGCCTGAGCCAAAGCGACCGAGGACGGCTTACGACGTTGATTTGATGAGCAAGATCAAGAGTGGCAAACATAGGATCGTGGCACCAGCTAGGAACTCTCAAATCCCTGCCACGATACAAAGCAGACACTTCACACTTCCGCCACTGGAGCCCGGCTCACTGAGTTCCCGCTTCAAGGTAACAAAGTCTCTCAGACACCCTCAATCGAAAGATTCTGTAGCTGCAATTCCGCGTCCGGCGAGTTCGCATACAGCAACCCAAAGCGACGACTTTGGCTCGATCAGCGAGAGCGATCTACTCGAGGCAGCTTCTGTCTCAGAAGAGCGTGCCCACGCACATACAGACTTGATGATAGATCAAGATCGCACAGTGGAGTGGAAAGATCCCATCACAAAGCAGACATTCATGGTCAACTGTCGTACTGGCATTGTTGTTCCCTCGAACGATCAGACTGGCACCAGGACGGGCGGCATGGCCGCTGCACGTCCAGATGGCGCTTCTAGCATAAATATGGCTAAAACTACTGCGGGTAGACCATTGACCATGAACGGGCGTGGAACCTCTGCACGTGAGAATCTGATTGACCATGAGGTACCAACATTTCTCAGTAACTGGCAAACCCCGGTCTTTGCCCGCCAGGCTGAACAAGAGATTCCAGTTGCTTCAGTCACGGGCCCAGGAATTGATCTATCTAGCTTAGGAGAGCGGCGCTGCAACCACGATGCCGTCTCCAACTACTTTGCAGTTTCTGGACACGGCGTACCGAGCAAGCTGTCCAAAGCAGATCTTCAGCATGTCACAATCATCAATCAAGTAGATGCCAAGTTCATCCTCTGCTCTTTACCCTCCGCAGACAGTAGCGCACAGACACTGGTCCTCGTCGACCAACATGCCGCTTCCGAGCGCATAATACTCGAGTCTCTGCTTTCAGACCTCTGCGCTCCGATCGATGAATTGTCCCCGATTGCAAGCCTTCGCACCAATGTGCAATGTACATCGGCTGTCGATACCGTCCCTCTGGAGTCGGCGCTGGTATTCGAGGTCACACCAGCAGAGAGTGACTTGCTCCGCACGCATGCACCGCTTTTCGCGCGCTTCGGTATTCTCTACGACATCCGTGCAGACATTGGAGGGAAATCATATCACACACTCGCAGCCCGAGCCCTTCCTCCAGCAATAGCAGAGCGGTGCAAGCTCTTCCCCAAATTGCTGATCGACCTGCTGCGTTCGGAGATCTGGTCGCGCGTTGACTCTGGGAAGACACTACCCGCTGTTCGTTCAGAAGTATCACCTGGCACACAAGGCTGGATTGAACGCATTGGTTCCTGTCCGAAGGCGTTGCTGGACATGGTCAACTCGCGAGCTTGCAGGTCTGCGATCATGTTCAACGATGTGCTGAGCACACAGGAGTGCGAAGAGCTGATGGCGAAATTGGCTAAGTGTGCTTTTCCTTTCATGTGTGCGCATGGGAGAGTTAGCATGGTGCCTATTGGAATTTTAGGAGGTGATGGAGAGAGCGTATTTGACGATCGACATGGCAATATGGGCTTGAGTAAAGTTGTCGCCGACGACAGGCCCTTCTCGGAGGCGTTCAAGGGGTGGAAGGCAAACAATTGATGCATCGATAATGCGCAATAGTCACATCCTGATAGAACGATCATGTACGATCACGGTAAACCGTTGAATCCCGTTGAAATACGTTCATATTTCTCGAAAAAGAATTCATCCAGATCTCCCGCCACCCAAACCCCCCAAAATGCAAACTGCTCAAATCAAACAAACAGCTCAAAGCTCGATCCCCCCCAACACCCCACCCATCCCCTCCACCCTCCTCTCCTCCTCCTCTTCCTGCCTCCTCGCCTCCTCCGCCTCCGCATCCACAAACGTCAACTGCCCCGGCGCCCCGTACGAAATGCAAAGCTCCTCCCCCGCCGCCACATCCCGCAACGTCTTATACACAATAACAAGTTTATCCACATCCCGCGTCCAGCCGACGTTCTGGCGCAGCGTGGAGTGGTTGAACATGGAGCCTAGGCCGAGGATCAGGGCTTGGGGTTTTGCTGTGAAGGGCTCGTCTGGTTTTGAGATTGGCTGTGGGGTTTCTTGGGGTTGGTTACTTTTGCGGGTGCTGGTGCTGGTGGGAGCGGGCCAGTTGTAGGTGTAGTGGAAGAGCTCTGTTTTGGCGATGTGTGCTGTGTTGTCGGTGGGGGAGAGGGGCAGGACGGGCGAGGTGTCGAGGATTGTTGAGGCGGGGAGGGGGACGGAGGAGAAGACGCCGCGGCCTGGGATGGGGGGAGGGTTTGGTTAGTTTGTTGGTTTGGGTGGTTTCTTTTGGTTGTGTTCATTGAGTTGATTGGGTTTTTTGTAGGGAACGTGGCGAATTAGGGGGTTTCGTGGTGATCAACGACGATGGGTTTTACTAGGTATGGATGGTTGGAGAATGGGCTATACCTTTTGCTGCTGTGTATTTAATATACAAGTGTGGGCATCGTTGTAGAGGAACGATGTCTGCTTCTTCCACTTCGATGTTGCTGTTTCCAGGTTTGGTGATGTCGTTTGCAAGATCGTTTGCGTCCATTGTCGATGTGTCAGATCCTGTCTTTCGTATGATGACTCTTTTTTGGGTCAATGATCGATAGAACAATAACGAGGAGAGCAAAAGAGATGGTACGATATACAGATTTGAATAGAAATGCTGGGCCTCTTTCTAATCCACTCTGAATGTGTCGTTGGAAGTAATTTATGTAATGTGTAACGCTGGAGTCTGCTTATACATGTAATGCAAAAGTCTATTTGCAAAAGCTGTTGTGGTTTGAGAGGGTTAGGGTTTTCGAACATTTGCAAGATTGAAATACAACATGGTTTGGTTGTATGAAAGTACATGTATAGTCTCTCCAAGTATGAAGAGTCTCACGCGTGTCCAGTGTTCAGCGAAGAGTTGATCTTAGAAGCAAGCAAGATCGCTTTTTCATACAGCCCAGTCGTTCTCTATCATTAACAGCCCCCCAAGCGCAGCACAGCCAGTCCAGCTAGCGTAAAGTACATACACCTTAACAAGAAACAAACCGGAATATCTTCTCCAGCGACCTAATTCGTACAAACATGCAATCATTATACTTTTCATTGCGCGGCCGGCCTCCAAAGCCAGGCACATCATAGCCGCGCATCGCCTCTATCAATCCTACCGCCTCTGACGCGCGCGATGGCTCGCTCGGCGTGCATATCTGCGCGTCGCACGCCATCTGGCGAACGAGGTCGTCGTCGGTGTTGTCGTGGCTGGGCGAGCGACGGATTGAGTCTGAGGCCCATGCTCGCCCACCAGTCGTCAGGGACATCTTCACGTGTGGCTAGTCGTCGTGCTACACGTCGCATAGTTTCAAGGTCCTGTTGGTCGTTGCCATCCTCCAAGTTGATCAAAATGTCGCTGACCTCTCGGGCATTACGTCGGGATGGTGGTGATACTGGGTTGGCAGATGGAGGTTCTTGGGACGTCGCAGGCGGTGAATGAGGACGATAAGGTGGGGAACGAGTCTGTGTTCTCGTTTGTCGTTGAGCAGGATCGCGGAATCTGACCATGCGATGGATGGCATCGTCGCCGCCGAGATTTGCAACACGCTCGCGACCTTCTTCGGTGTTCAGTGCACTGTCGATGAGTTGGAATCCCACATCGACAGGTGTTATGAGGTGGTCGGCATCAGGTATATTGGAAAAGATGCGGGCACGGCCTTCAGGCGTGGCCATCTCGTGATAGTACATCTCACGGGCGAAAGACTCAGCCTGCGCGATGTATTCTTCGTCAGTGCAATCAATATCCGCAGAAGAGATCGAATCGCCATCGCTGTTGTCGTTGTCTTCCTCGCGTCCACGTTCTCTTGTAGATCGCCGGCCAGATGCTGACTCCCTTTCGGGCTCGGTGATTGTCGTGTCATTACTCGAGGCGAAGGAGTTCGTGGCAGGATGGGAAGCGAAGCTGCTTTCCGCACTGACAAATGTCGTGTCTGGCGGTATGGTCGTCTCCATGATCGCCCATGTGTCCGTAGGCGTGGGACTGCGATCGCGATCCCCTAGACCGTTCAAGGTAGGCGAACTGACCTGCCAGGCGTGAGCCAAGGGATGCAGTGGGCGAGTCGGGTTTGATCCGATGTCTGGCATGAACAGACTGTCGCCATCGGGTTCCGACTGATCCAGAGGCGGAGTGGGTAGAAGTGTTCGAGGCAGTGCTGCAGTAGAGGGCTCGGACTCAGCGCTATCAAGCAGGTTGGGTCTTGGCAAGTGTCGGGTGGCATCTCTACCACTTTCAACCTCCACGAGCTCGAGATTCCCAGTGGGCGGCGTAGCGCGTGAACGGCTTAAAACAAATCCCGGACGACGGGACTGCGCAACACTAGCAGTCTCCAGCAGGGTGCGGCGCTCGACCTCGGACCACAGGTCATTGTCGTGCTCCTCACTCGAGCCTCTTATGAAATCCTGGGCACTCCGTCGCAGATTGGCGGCTTGAGCGTGTAGTTGATCCAGGCTATCCCTCAGCTCCCGTTCTCTTCTCTCTAAGGTATAGTAGTGGCGTGAATGTGGGACAGGCGGTGGTGGTGGAGGCAAAGGAAGGCTGCGATCCGCATGTTCGAGGAGCGATTGTATGGGAGGCACGCCATTGCGCCGCGAGTATCGCGATGCTGTGCTGTTAGTCCGTGGTCCTGGCGGAGGCGAACGCTCGAAACGAGGCGGCACAAAGGTCGGATCGCGTGTCAATCTTCGGTTGCGACTGCCGTGGACTGAGGCGCGTCGGCGAATGGAGGAGCGGGCAGCAGCGGTCGGATCGGCTTTCAAGGCGCTCTTGTTCTTGTTCTTCTTCGGCTGCTCATCGGGATCGCGCCAGATGCTGAAGAGTCGCGTTGGTTAGTGGGTTGTACGAATGTACGAAGAGGGAATGCTGACTCAGGCGGACATCGCGGGTCAAGCTGAGCTTAATGGATGCGCGCGCGTGGTCTGGCTGGCTTTTGCTGGCTGGCTGTCTGTCTTGCTGAGGGGTGATGACATACGGAAGACCCATCGCGGTGGCTGCGTCGTCGTCAAGTCGATGTAAATAATGTTTCTGGCAATGCGATGGACTTTTGGAGTGCAGGCTGATGTTTGGCGAGTGAATGGGGGGTGCAGGGATGGCGGAGGGTTGCAGTACAATAGCTGCTGCTGACGGCGGGCGCGCGCGTTTGTTCACTTGAGCGCTTGAGAGAGGGCTGGCTGGCTGGCTGGCTGGCTGGCTGGCTTGAGGCGCAACACATCATTTACCCTGACCCCAGAGAACGGAGAGGGAAGCTGCGACGAACAACGGCTCGGGCCTCTGCATAATCTCTCCGATTGGCCGCGCAAAACGTCAACCTCCATCCTCAGGCACAAACGCTGACTTGACGAGATAGGGCGTGAGTGAATAATAACATCCGATAAGCATTTTGCGCCAAAATTACCAGTCATGTGGCGATGATGTCGGGGCTATCGTCTGGACAATATTCATGATATAAACAACATGATCGAACTCGGCCTACAACGCATCAGCCGGCTGCTATCCCAAACACATCTCCCATGGCGTGCCATCCACGTGGCCGGCACCAATGGCAAAGGCTCCATATGCGTCTACATCTCTGGGATGCTAGAAGCCTACAACAACTCCAGCTTCCGTAAAATAAACAAACGGCCCGCAATCCGACATGGCCGCTTCACAAGTCCTCATCTCGTCGACAGGTGGGATTGCATCTCTATCAACCAGAAGACTGTTTCGTCCGCGCTATTCCACGAGATTGAGAAGAAAGTCCTCTTACGGAATGCTAGTGAGGAGATCAATGCCAGTGAATTCGAGCTCCTCACAGCCACCGCTTTCGAGATTTTCACACACGAGAAAGTCGACATTGGCGTGATCGAGGTGGGCATGGGTGGTAGGCTGGACGCCACCAACATCCTCGGAGTGCCTGTTGATGAAAACCACCCATCTGGAGAACCGACCACAAGGGCTCTTCCTTTAGCAACAGCGATAGCGAAGATTGGTCTCGACCACCAATCATTCCTCGGAACAACACTACAAGCCATTGCATCTGAAAAAGCCGGCATCCTCAAACCTACAGTCCCTCTAGTCTACGACTCTTCCAACCCTCCCGAAGTCCACGACACATTCCAAAAACTCGCCTCCAAAATCGGCGCGCCAACTCCAAATCCAAAGGACCTCATTCTACCAACGCCCGAAACCGCACAGCTCCTTTCACAAACCCTCCCACCATCCGATATCGCGCCTCAAACCACCACAAAAAACGACCCAACAACCAACACCACCCCAACCCACACCCGCCACAACATCTCAGTCGCCCTCCAAGCAACCCTCCTCGCCCTCTCCCAACTCCCACCACTCCTCTCCCCCTCCACCCTCTCCCAAGCCCCTAAACTCCTCCAATCCCTCATCTCCATCCCCTCCCAAACAACCTTCCCCGGCCGCCTCCAAACCCTCTCCATCCAATCACTCACCAACCGAACCCAACCAATCCTGCTCGACGGCGCGCACAACGCGCAGTCCGCCGCTGTTCTCTCCGAAGCCGTCACGAAATTAAGATCCGAAGGCAGCGGGAAAGTGACCTGGCTGCTAGCCGCTTCAGACTCGAAGGATATCCACGAGCTGTTACGGCCGCTGCTGAAAGCTGGCGATGAGTTCTGCGCGGTGGAGTTTGGGCCTGTGGATGGGATGCCTTGGGTGAAAGCTATGGGGTCTGGGAAGGTTGCTGAGGCTGCGGGGGAGGTGTTGAGGGAGAAGGGAGATGTCACTGTCGCTGTTGGTCAAGGTGGTGAGGGTGAGAATGGTGATAGGGCTTTTGGGCGAGATGTTGTGGCTGGATTGAAACGTGCGAGCGAAGTCGCGGACGGGGGAGCGATGGTTGTGGCGGGGAGTTTGTATTTGGTTGGAAGTGTGTTGAGAGCTTTGCGGGAGAGTGAGGCGTGAGCAATTGTTGGAACGCTGGAAGCATAATGGTTATTGTACAGTAAGATTTCATTTCTACTATAGATACACTCGAGACTCGTGAGTCTTGCTCGCCTAACCGCGCACGGCTTCTACTCGCGGCAGCACTCTTTCCAAGTACTTTATTGCTGCTACCCACTTGAGCTGCTGCTCGATGCTTTGAGGTTGTGGTAGTAGACTTCTCCAGTCTGCGATTTCATGCAGACGTTTGCCGATTAGATCTTCGCCGATGGATGGCGAAGAGGGAGTGAGCTGGATGTTGCATTCGGTGATGACGCCGAAGCGGGCTGTGAATTCGATGAGAGGAATGTCGAAGTCAGCGGTGTTTGCGTGTGAGTTGAACGTGAATTGCGGAGTTTGGAGATACGTCCATTCGAGGGACTGTTGAGAAGCATTAGTAAACGTGTTCAGCATAACATATGAGAAAAAAAATTGACTCACCCTCAACTCATCCATCCCCTTCTTCACGCCCTCAACTTCCGCCCAGCTTTCGCCGACTTCAACCAGCCCACCTTCAGGCTCACCATACATTTCTGCAAAATGCTTCCGCACCGCAGCCTCGAAGCGCTCGTTCTCGAGCAAGATATTGCCTACAGGTGAACTCACGCTCTCGACGCCCTTGGCGGTGATAAAGCTCTTAGCAGGCGAGTGCAGATAATGAGGGATCACATTCAAATTCGGACTGCTCAGCAAACAAGTTCCATGGTGCAAAGCCCTCGCTCGCGTGAGCTTGTACGCCGAGCCTGAAACTTTCAGCGCTTGGGGCGAAGATGTCTGGTAGGGCGTGGCGTGCGTGTCGTCTGGATCTGGGAGATCGGACGCTCGCTTCTGGCCTTGGTCCAGCACGACATCGTGGCGCTCGTTGACGCGGGCTCGGGCTACGCCGTTGCTGCGCAGGGCGCGGACGACCATTTCGGCGTGCTTGTCGCGGGTGAAGATGGAGGAGGGGCAGATGACGGTCCAATTCACGTTGCCTTCGTCGTGGAAGACGGTGCCGCCGCCGCTGCGTCGGCGGACGATGTCGACTGGGGCGTCGAGGCCGGTTTCTGGGAGGGAGTTGATGTTGCCGTCGCCATTTTGGTTGCGGGAGGTGGCGTTGAGGAGGGCGAGGTTTACTTCTAGCCAAGGGTTTTGGTTGCGGCCGATGATGATGCTGGGGCGGTTTTTGTACAAGAAGAGGATGGCCGAGTCTGGAGGCGAGGTTTGGAGGAGGTGGTGTTCGATTGAGAGGTTGAGGTAGGGGTCGTTAGAGGTTGAGGCATAAGCTTTGATGGGAGACGGAGAGATATCAGCAGTGGAGGAGGAAGAGGTTGCGGGTGTAGATAGCCATCTCCTCGCTGACAGTCTGCTCAGAGGCGAAGTGGCGGCGAGCACGGCTCTGCATGTTGGTATACGGGATATCATCGAGCCATATGGAGGACTGAAGGAGCTTGGTGTTGGATCAGAACAGACTAGGCCACTTCCACCCCGGCGATGGCGATCCGATGCGCGGCCGTTGGAAGATGCACTTGGAACTCTGCCCTACACTGGAGACGTTCTAGAATTTGTGAAACATGAGATCACAGGCGTGGGAAGAGTGCTTCGTATATTGGAAATACACTGTCGTTCTGCAGGTCGTCTAAAATGTAGTAAATAGTATAAGTAATAATAGATTGAACACTCGCTAGACTACATTCAGCGATTTTGGGCGCCCAACACCTCATCGCCTCCTGCGTGACAGCCAGCGAGTGTGCCCCTGTCAGCGCCATCCGCGTTCCTGCGCAAGCGTCGAAACATCTCCACCAACGACACATCCACCACGGTAACCACTTCGCCCGGCACTCCTGATTTCAGCCAAGGCAGCATCTGCAACATGCATACCCTCGCCTCGACCACACCGACGTGAACATCACCTCAAACACATCATCTCCATTGCCGCCCTCCCCTGGCCTGCCTCCGCCCACACAATGCGACATGGCCTCCGACACGGCGAGTGCGACTACGCCCTCTGAAACAAGACCTCCCATGCTTGCCGCCGATGTCGTCGCATACGTCCGCAAAGAGCTGGACATTGACGACGAGCATCTGGCCCGCGTCATCACTGCCAACAGCGGCGACATCCCTCGTGATGCCCACTCCGGCGTCACCCTCGACCTCAGCCACAAGAACATACGAGAGCTGCCTGTCGAAGTCATTGCTTTGATCAAGGACAAGGTGGAACGATTGGCTCTATCCCACAATCCTCAAATTGCCGTGCCGACACAAATCATCCAATGCGACCGACTACGATACCTGAATCTACGATGGAATTCCCTAAAGTACTTTCCCGAAGCGATCTTGCAGCTGTCGAAGCTGGAGATTCTGGACATCAGCAAGAACCGCATAATTGCTATACCGGAGGGCATCAAGCGAATGTCGTCACTCAAGTTTTTGGCTGTAGCAAGGAACAAGATCACACGACTGCCTTTGTCGCTTGGAGAAATGGCTAGCTTGAGCAAGCTCAAGTTTGACGAGAATCCTATTGAATTTCCGCCGCCCGAGGCATTGAAACTGCAAAAAGAAAAGGCCGGAACGTTGGAGACGGAGAAAGAGAAGGACATTTGCGCACAAGTAAAGCGATTCCTGAAACAAGCTGCGTTGAGGGAGAGGCTGATGAGCCATTCGGACCACGAGACGAGGTAAAACAGGGAGAAGCTCATGCGAAGTGCTACGGCTGACAAAAGACAGTGAAAGTAATGTTGAAACTCCTCGTCCGCCGAAGCGTGGCATGGGAATGGGCGGTCGATTCCCTGTGCGGCCTAGCATAAGTGGCATTGAGAACATCATCGACCTCAGAAACGAATCGCCCTCGGACAATGCACCACCGATTCCGAAACGATCACACGCTCGGATGTCCTCAGGGACACTTGGTTTGCAACTACAGCGACCAGGCGCAGCGCCGCTTCTTCAGACTAACGGCGAAGCCAGCCGCAGCCGCAGCGACACAGTTTCGAGTCTCAGCAGTATTCGCACGCGACGACAAGGCTATGTTCCAAGCAAAAGAACCGTCAGCAGTAACAACACAAGCACAGATTTGGGTGCAGTGGACGAAGTCGCGGGCCAAGGCTCCACTCGATCAAGTCTGGCTACGATCAAGGCTTCACATTCACGCAATACCAGCATTGCTTCGACGTATAATGGTTTCCTCGCTCCGAACGGAAACGGAGACATATCTTCGGGTGCTCCTAGTCCAGTCGACGGACCAATTGATCGTTACACTCATGACCGCGGCATGGGAAGTGTCGTGCAGCATCCAAATATGAAGATATTGAAGTCGCGGCCTATCGTGGCGTCAAGACGGCTTTTGTTCACGTTGTTGGAGCTTCAACGACCGCTAGTCCGTATCACTCAAGGTCTTAAAGACGGTACACCCAAACGGACGATGCTAGAACGACAATTGTTCAGCGCCAACGCACACGTCGAAGAGCTGGATCGCTTGTTGAACCGCCTAGATGGCGGATTCGAAGATACGCCTAGACGCGAAGCTGCTGCCGCTAGGAACATCGCGATTGCGTGCGATAACAGCATGAGAGCTTGTGCCATTGTGGTGAAAGAGCTCAAAGGATTCGTGCAGAAGATTGTTCACATCCTCGATCCAGTCTTGATCCGTTGCTTGATGTTCCAAATCAATGCGGCGATCATCGAGGCAAGAAACGTTTGCAAATCCCTTGGCTTCAACATCGTGCCACTCACAGACAAAGAGCCATCGCGCACTTCACGTGCATGGAGCAGCAGGACTGTAACCCCGACACAACCTAAGCCTGTAACTAATCGACGCTTGAGGGGTCCAACCATTCTACGAAGCATTAGCAGCAACGCCACTCTCCGTGCAATGCCACCCCCTGTTCCATTGAACACCGGCAGCCGCACGAACACGATGACATCGATGGGACCAGTGATGGGACCAGTGATGCAACGCCCTGGCGACTCGTTCAGCAGTGCTCAAAGCTCAGCTGCACCATCTAGGAGCAACACAATGCGTAGTATCCACCCCGACGAAGGAGATGAGACCGAGCAATTCGAGAGGATCTTCGTGAAACTTCGCACTGCTTGCGATGTCGCCAACCAAGCTCTTCCCCACTGCCACACCGAGGTCACTGTCCACAAAGACAATGCTGAGACCGCTGGCAAGGCACGCGATGCACATTACTGGTCGCTAGCATTATCCAAGTGTAATGCTGTGATACGCGCAAACCAAGCACTATCAAGCCGTCTAAAGCAGGTGAAACTCAAAGATCCTGGGGTCCGCCACCAGCGCGAGTTCTGGCAGCTTTGTGATGCTTTCGTACAGGTATTTATGGCCACCCATCTCTCCCATCAATTTGACGTGTCAGCTGATCTACCATTTTCTCCAGACCTGGGCCGAACTCGCCACCGAAGTCAAAGACATCGGCCAACAGCGCATCGACATCACGACGATTAAGATGGTCATGAAACCCGTCCAACGCGCCGTCAAAGACGTCAGCAAATCCATCTCCGACTCGCCCCTCTACCACGCCGCCCTACGACCCGCAAACAACAACAGCGCCAACACCAGCTTCGGCCTTGCTTCACCACAGTCCCTCGCGCCGCCCTTCCAAGGAGGCTACCAAGGCAACTTCACAGCAGCAGGCCTCAACACCGCCCTCGCGCAATCAATGCCTCTAAATCTAGGCCCGCCAACAAGTGTGCCAGCAACGCCACTCACCGCTGCTCTCGGCCCAGCAGCACAAGCCACCCTCTCACAACCGCAGGGCGACTACATCTCCTCGCACAGCGCCGCAGGTAGCGCAGCCGGAGTGCGAGGCATGCATGAGAGACTCGACACGATGATCCAGCATCCTCCAAGTTCGGGAGCTTCTTATAACCAGTACGGCCAGCAAGCCTCACAGCAGAACAACAATATCAACAGCAGCAATGGTAACAGCAACTACGCGGGTTTCCCGCACACGGCTAGGAGGGTGGACATGAACCGTTGAGATAGAAGAGATACGAGAAGTCACAGTGCTTGAGAATTGTGTGCGTGCGTATCAGCGAGCGAGCTATAGACCAAAAGCAGGATGAACACGCATGGATGAGAGACCCCGAGCTTGGACTCGGCGGGTCGTGATAGTCTTGGTCACGGCATATGTGATACTTTCCGCCCCTGGAGGATGAGCGCAGAAAGAAAGGAAAGCAGGAATATTTCCCACAAAACGACGATACCAACGATTTGCATTTCTGAGAACGAAGAGTCATCGATACTAGAAGAATGTGTTTTTCTGTGATTTGTTTTACCTGTTGACCGGCATTTTGCATTTGGCTCGATCAAGGAGTGCATTGGGAGTTAATGGCGTTGGTTCTTTTAGCAGGTGGTTTGTCGAGGGGTCGAAAGCATGGACGAGCGGCATTATGTATGATAGGAGTCAATGTCCGAATGTATTACTATATGGTGTTATGATACCCAGGAACGATCAAGGATGTTGAGACTTGTTCTTCGAGAAGTTGCGAGACTTCAGAGCGTGCCTTCCTCATTCATTAGGTCGTTCAATGATTCTTGGAGAATGAGCAAGACAGCCCAGGATCGCGATAAACAAGATACAATGGACATCACATGCAGGGAACAGAATATTGACACATCAAGACATGAATTCTTTTCATGACAATCAAAGAAGCCGCTTGACAAGCTGCCACATGCATTTAAGCTATAGCTGCGGAATCTAGACATCCCAGATGAAGTTTCTTCCCCACGCCACGGCACGTCGTCCTTGTCGTCTATGCCATGACGGGATCCAGCTTGCCAGAGAACATTCCTTGCCTTGTCGAGACACTTGGAGGCATCGACTGATCGCGATACGCTTAGTCGAAGAGACCGAAGCCCATGTCGTCGTCGGACTCCTCCTTCTCTGTTGGGTGATATTGTCAGCGATCGCGTTCTTGTTCTCGTCTTTTCTTCAATGCGATTCGACTTACCCTCCTCAGCCTTCTCCTCGGCGGGGGCGTCAGCGGAGGCAGCGGCACCACCAGCGGCAGCACCACCAGCAGCGGGGGCGGCGGCACCACCAGAGCCGACGTTCAGGAGGAGGTCCTTGACGTCCTTGCCCTCGAGGGCCTTGGCGAAGAGAGAGGTCCAGATGGGCTCGATCTCAGGAACCTTGGCGGCGGAGATGAGAGCCTGGAGCTTGTCGGCCTGTATGCGAAAATTTGTGAGTGAGTTGTGCTTGCGATGCTAGACAAGTATGCGACGGTCATGCGCAAGCAGGCAGGACTTGTTTAATCCCATGTGGTCCTCCTCTTTTTTTTTTCCTTTTCAAGATCTGCTCGCAATGCGCACGAGGCCGCCAGCATGGTGGGTTGGACGTACAGTGATCTCGAGACCCTCATCGGCCAGGATGAGGGCGGCGTAGGAGGAAGCGAGCTCGGCGGCAGACATTATTGCTGGTGTGTGGAGGTTGGTGGGAAAGTGAGATGCCAAAGACGTTTCTTTACGTTAAGGACTTCTTCTCTGCGACGATGGATTTCGTGGTATTGAATTGTGCCGATGCGCCGCAAAAGTGTGGGAGTGTCGAATTGGGTGCGCCCGAGACGCGGAAGGTTAAGCGCGGCTTGGCAGTGATGAAGTATGCTGAGTGCTGCGTATACTGCAGTCTGCACTGGAAGCCGATCGGGTGGGGCAGACCGCGGCTGCGTCATAGTTTAGACTTCGCGCGGAGCTGCTCGTGGCGCGGTCTGGACGAACGACAAGACGCATCTCGTGACTGCCATTATCCCGAGAGCTCAGCTACCTTATCATCACACTACGCATACTACTATCACGAAACTCTACGCTGTCAACTTGCAGCACACCACATTCACAACTCATATTCACCCGGAAGGCACATACCAATCAACACTAGGACCTCACTCACACTCACACCCACCCTAAGGATGACCGACTCGCCGCTCTACCGCTTCCCGCTCGATCCGCAAGAACAGCCCATCCTTGAGCGCATCCTCAATCTGCGCGACTCGCTCAGCTTGCTCAAGCAGGACCGTAGCACATACGTCAAGTCGCAAGATGTCCTGCTCCTCTACAACAGCCTGATCGAGCAGGTGGAAGCCCTCAACCGTTTGCGCGTCAACAAGCCCGACGAACAGAACCGTCTAGACTCTGCATTAGATGATTGCTTCCAGCTCATCAGTCTCTTCTTCCTCACAATCGGTCGTAACCATGAAGCGCCTGCCGTCTACTCAGCGGTCTCCACCGTGAAGCGTTTGCTTGACCACCTGCAAGAAGCCGGCTTCTACAGCCCGAAGGACCTCGAGGGCATTGCTCAGCATATCGAAGAGTGGGAGACATCGATAGGCCGATCCAAGGACAAGCATTCGCCACACCTGATCACACTGCTGGAGGCGCGCATTAATATCTGCAAGGCGACTTTGGCGGAGCTCCGTTCTCATTTATCCCGTCTCGACCCGCAGATGTTGGACACTTACCAGAAGCTGGTCAGCATATTGAGGAGTCTTTCGGCCTGTAACACACGATCGAGGGTACGTTGGGAGATCAGTATTGATAATTATGTTGCGTTATGCTAATAGGTGATTTACCAGTTCCCTGTCAAGGATGTGAAAGAACTTGAGGCGCAGCTGCTAGTGATCCAACAAGAGCTCCACGAAGATCGCGACCCACATGATGGCAAGAGCGCGGAAGAGGCGTACTCCGAAAGATTAAACAAGCTCAGCTTGACCGAGGGTGGTGTACAGGACGGAGAAGTTGTGGTCAAGGCACTGCTAGCAAGGTGCCTGCTCTGGTGCGAGGTCATTCAAGAGAAGTATGTTTAACTTGTGTGTTGAAATGAACTTCCGCTAACAATTTATGCAGAAAGGGCAAGATTGATGAGCGATTCCAGGATACATACGACAAACTCGTCAAGATCCGCAACAACCTCGAACAGATGAACCTCACTCAAGCCTGGTCACTTCGCGAGACAGACCTCTACAGCTTCCAACGCCAACTAGATCGCGTTGACGAGTCGCGTGTTGGTGGCAACTTCGTGGACGAGCAGCGTCGTCCTGCAGACCTTCACGCTCAGCGTACGCTGCTCTACCTTTTGCGCAAATCATACGCCTTCATCTACCAATACATCATCTCCTCGGAACCCGTCAGCGAAGCACTGCTGCCCATCTACAACCAACTGCTCACTCTGAAGCGCTGCTTGCAAGAAGTCAAGCGCAATGGCGGTGTGGACAGCCCGCGCGAACTCTACCCGTACTCGATGAAGCTCAACAGCATCGACAACATGAAGAAAGACGGCGCCTTCAGAGTCGGAAACGATATTCCCGAAGGCCAAGGCTCGGTCATTGCTCTGCTGGCCGAATGTTTCGATCTGGCGTACGAGCTTCGGACGGAAGCCGAGGAGAAGGACGCCACACCGCCTGCCGAGGAGACCAATGGTGTAGGATCCAAGGAGTAATTTCTGGGACGCTGAAACACGATACATATGCTTTTAATCTGGTTTGCTGGCAATGGTACGGGGAAATGGAAACGACGATGAGAGGCCCTGAAGGGCATGTTTGACGTGCGCAAGGTGTTGTAGGCGTTGCAGTTGCTCTCGATTGTCCTTTCTGAGAGACGAACCCTTCTATTCTGCCAACTTATTCTTCGCGCGAGTGGATCTCACTCTGGTTCTTCTTCCTTTTCATGAGGTGTATTAAATGTACCAACAATATTTGTACACGATGCAGTCGTCCAATCAGTGCTGCTAATCTGTCCCTTCCTAGACACTCCAAAATCATCTCTGACAATTCACTAAATGAAACCGCAAGCTAAATTCGCACTTCCCTGGCACTTCTTCATGGCAGAACTCCCCCAAGATAAGGCCACAACCCCGGGAAAAAATGAAGCAAACACCCCTTGACCAAAAACCACGGCACATACCACTCAACCCTCGTGCCCTCCCCCGCCGGCACAACGCTCACATTCCTTTTAGCCTCCGCCCACATCCCCGCCGGTGAATCCGCCGCTTCAACCATCCCGGCTCCTAAATCTGCAAACGACAGGAACGTCTGCTGCCGTTTTGTGCTGAGGCGGTGGCCTACGGGTTTGTCGTGCACGAGGCCGCCGGGTTTGATGAAGATTAATTCGAGGTTCGGGGGGGAGTGAGTGCGGAGGTGGGTTTCGGCGTGGCGCAGGTCGGCGTAGACCCAGGAGGCTGCGGCGTGCATTAGGGGGATGAAGGGGGTGGGGAGTTCGGTCATTAGGTGGGGTTCGAGGGAGGCGGAGGAGAGAATCATGAGTTTTGGGAGGGTGGTGGAGGGGGTGTTGTCGAGGTTTTCGTTGTTGTTATTGTCGTTGGTGGTCTCGAGATCATTCTTGTTCAGCTCGAGCGCGGCGAGCACGGCGCGCGCTTGCTCTTGCGCGATGCTGCAGTGTGGCACGTTGTCTTGGGCTGCGATGCAGAGGAAGACGGCGCGCGTGCTGCGGATGCAGGAGGCGAGGAGAGCGGTGTCGTTCATCTGACCTTCGTAGAAGGATATGAGTGGATCATTAGCTAGGGCTGGACGCATCGAGAGCAGCTTTTGTTTGGAGCGGACGAAGACGTTGATTCTGGTGTTCTTGCAATTGGTGAAAGTGGGTGATTGCAGGAGGGCGTCGAGGACGGAGCTGCCGACTTGGCCTGTTGCTCCGAGGATGGCGTAGGTGGGCATTGTGGGTAGGAGTAGTTGTTTTTTTTCGTTGATGTTGTCAGAGGGGACTGATGAGTATGAGTTTTGTTTCGAAGTTTGGATATCAGTCTGCTGTTACGATGGTAAATTTTGATGCACGCTTGTTACTTGTGAGACTGGGAAACGTATATGCAAGGGATGAGGATTGTATTCTTATAGGCGTGCCTATCTCCTACCTTAATTCGATCTCGATAACAAACCTTGGATACACTCCTCATAACCATTCCGGAACGCTATCGTTCCATGGCGTCTTTTGATGTTTGATCGGGTTTTGGGGGGCAGTACATTCCCGGATTCTGTAGATCCTCCAGGACATGATGTTGTACGTGTAGGTTTCGAGTGACGTCAAAAGACGGCCAAGGTCACGTGCGCTATTCATCTCGAGGTTGTTCTTGTCGGTTTCGCTCTGGCCTCTGGGTTTTCGGGTTGGCGATCTAAAATCCGCCGGCCGAGTCTCCTTGGCCGTGGGAGCTGCGAGATGGAACGCTGGGGCGTATGCGAGACCGAGCAGAACGATCGCTCGGTATCGCACACACTCGCTCGCTCGCAGCTGAAGACTCGAAGGATCTCTTGGCTGCCTCAGTGGGCAATACTTCAGCTCTGATGAATAACTTGGCAGCTGAAGATGACAAACCGCTGAAGGCAGCGCCTAGAAACCTTCTGTTCGACTGTGGAACGATAAGTCAACCTGAACACGCTTTCATATAAAGCATGATGTAGACCAGCAAGATGTATTCTTCTTTCTCTCAATCGTCGCTGTCTCTGTTGAGAAAAAAAAAATAGACCAATCTTACAATTTGTAAACAATGGCCACTTCATTGATCTCACTATCAACCTCCATCCTCCATCCATTCTTACCGCCCTCCCTCTTCGTGCTTTCAGGTAAAGACCAAGCCTCCTCAGCGGATAAACCCAACCTCCACTAATCCAAGAGACCCCCAGGCATCGCCATCGCTCTCTCAGGCTGGGTCGTACCCTTAATGCTCCTTCCCACAACTCCCTCCCGCACTATCACCGACCAATTCAAAGAAGTGATCCGCCGCGGCTACAAGTACCTCCAATCCGGCAGCCGCAATCTCGCCATCGCCGTCCTCGCCGCCGCGGTACTCACTTACTACCATCCCGACGAGGCCGTCGCGTTGAAATGGAAATGGTACGCTGCGGCTTTTGCCGTGCTGATACAGGCGGCGTGGTACGAAGTGGTGTTCATCTTTCATATTAACGACCAGGCGATTGCCATGGGAGACAAGTTGGAGGGCGGGGATTTGTGGTTGGCGGATGCCGAGCATGCGAAGTTGCAGGAGTTGATTAGGGATTGGCGGTGGTGGCATTTTGGGAGGATTGTGGCTGCTTTTGTGCCGGGTTGTTTGACGCTGGCTGCTTTGCTGTGAGAGCGATGGACTAGAAATTTTGGCTGGTGAATATCAGATGGGAGTAACCTGTACGGGTGATCTATGTCTATGTCTATGTCTATACTTCTATATCTTACAATCTCGCATTATGAATCATGCCTTTTAGGCCACCCTGCAAAGCTTTCCGGACTGCAAATCGTAGTTCCAGCCATCACTTCCAACGCCAGAGAGAACAAAGAGACTCTCAGTCGGGTCATACTTCTGCTTGACCTGCACCAAGCGGTCATAGTTCGATCCATAGAAGTCGTGCTTGAACTCAGAATTGTAAGGGTTGCCCTCGTTCATATAGGCGCCTGAATCGGGTGCCCATTCTCGCCACAGGCTTTCCTTGTTGTCTTCGATCCATTCAGCCGCGTTTGAGAGTGCCGCACTCGGTGTCACGTCTGCACTTGGAGACGCTGAGGCGCCTCCGACGAACAGGTGGAGGTATGCGGACTTCCAGGCCAAGTGGAGAGCGCCGAAGCGATGTTCTGGGGTGTTGATGACTCCAGGGCCTCCACTCATGCCAACGGTCATGTAGGTGCCAGACGTTGCGTTCTGCGCAGTGACAGCACGCTGCAGGTATGATTTCAATTTGTCGTGAGGAAGATCGACGTGTCGATGGCCGAGCAAGCGGCTCGATGAAACGCCACCACCACCTGCGGTGTTACTGCCGGAGATGCCACTGTAGAACGAAGTATAGTTGTCGAGCTGTGATGCAGAGTAGGAGAGCGTGATCGTCTCGTTGCTGCCGGCGTTATGCATCTGGCGTACAAAGGGTTCCAGTAAGCCATCGAATTGAGCCTTGCTCATGTTGAAGGCCCAGAGAGCTTGCGCAATGACAGCGCCAGTTGAATGAGCTGGTGCTGAAGGGTTGAATTTCTTGCCTGTAGAGCCTGAGGCTAGTGACATTGCGCCGGCCACTCCAGCATCCATGAGGCCAGGCAGAGCATTGAACAAGATGGTTGCGGCGTCCCATGAGGCATTCACACCCTGTTCGTTCAAGGGTGCAAGGGTAATACTGCCCATAATCACACTTTCAGGAGCGGGATAGTGGCGAATAACGTACTCAGTAACCACGCCATACTGGCCCGCTCCGCCGCCGCGAATCGCCCAGAACAGGTCACTGTTTTCGACTTCGTTCGCGACAAGGATGTCACCCTGCGTCGTGACGACACGCACCTGTAAGACTTGCTGCGCAGCCAATCCATGGGTACTCGCTAGCGGTCCATGGCCGCCACCCTGGATATATCCGCCGAGACCGACGCTTGGGTCCTGTCCGGTGGTGACGACTCTACCTTGAGCCAGTGCAAAGTCGAGCACATCGCCCCAGCCATGTCCGCTTCCAGCGATGATGACATCTTCGGTGTTGTTACCCTCTCCAGGAACTTTCCAGCTGGTCTCGCGCTCAAGCTGACGGAAGTTGTGAGTCCAGATGGAGAGAGCGAAGGCACCGCTCGATCTAGTTGATGTTAGTCACGGTTTTGATATGTGCTCAAAGCCTAAATTCCACTAACCGGCCATTGAGGTCATGTCCTGTGCCTTTGATAACGATGCGTAAGTTCCTGTCAGCCGCCCACTTCATCGCTTGCGCAACCTGGCATTCATCCATAGCATTGAGGACATAAGAGGGAAGTCCACCAAGACGGCAACCCTGAGATTGCATGAATCCATCCACTCCAGTGGGCAGGCAGGAATTGTTAGCAAACAAAGGTGCGCCGATGGACTCAGGTTGATTTTGGTGGAAGATGCTTGAGGACCAGTTGGCCTGTACAACTGAGCAAGAGTACGGCGATTCGAAGTCGGTGTTGTTCCAGCAAGAAGAAGCAACCGGCGAAGTAGCGATGAGGCCACCAATCGACTTGTTCAAAGACAGCCATTCCGATTCCTTGGGCCAGGTGAAGTCGAGCGGGTTGGCTTTGCAGGTTGCATTGCTAGGAGGGAGTGCCGCCGAGTAGGCAGCACCGATACCTCCAAGGAGAAGTAGTTCAGTGAAGAGCATAGTGTTGCTGGTGTTGGTGATGAACTGAGATGTGGTCAAGTAGCGACAAACTGCTCACCTTAAGTACACAGGCAGCAGAGGGCCATGCTTTGACCCTCGAGCGAACCATCATCGTCATCTTTGTGAAATGCTTGCGTGTTTCTCTTGCATGGCATTCGAAAATCACAACTGCCATGTCGTTAGATCGTAAGGCTGTGTCTCGCGTATCTTGTACGGCCTGCGCCAAGCGTCGCCGTATCGCATACGGTGCCGCAAAACCCGGTGCCGGGGAGTGGAAAGCAGATTCTGCCTCCTATATATGCATCGATTGGCCAGCGTCATTGAACATGGTGAAGTGTATTGACTTCAATGCTGTCGCGACGCGTTTAGCCGTACTGCTACCGTCGCTACGTTGTTGTAGAGGTTCATGTTCTTACACCGGTGCCACTGGACTTCGAACTTCCCACGCAGGTGGTGTATCACGTGACCTCAAAAGCTGATTGTAGGGTTAGTGCTTCGGGGTTACGTTGCATCAACATGTGAATACATCGGCCTCGTAAAAACATATATGTTAGCTCAGCATGACCTGCACCAATACGGATGTCCCGAATAACAATTACATAGCGCATCCGTAATATCGACGCCGCGAAGTCGCTGCCCAATTTGCTTTCGTTAGAAAGAACAGGACGAGCCCTTTGCCGAATGGCGAGAAATGGGTTTGCCGACACCCAGTATCAGCAATGGATCTACACATCCTTTGTCACAAACCGACGCTCATCTCCAAGTCCCAAATCATGTCCAGATACAATCTCAACAAGCGAAGCGGAGTGCTGCAGGGAACATACGCATCGGCAATGAAAAACCCATGCTCGGTTAACACGAAACCTTGGAAAGGTGGGGCATCGCGTTGGCATTGGCAGTCCAAGGTAGAGGTACAACTGGCATGTCACGTCTCATCAGCATGGATGATTGACAGAGATTATGATTCACACATCAATAAATTCGGATCTACTCATCAAAGTACCTCTCTATTCGCAGAATGTCACAACACATCATTCCAAAGACCACGAACGACAACGACGGCGAGATCGTCCGTCCAGCCTTCTCTGAAGTCCCCAATGGTCCACATTTGTCTTACAACTTGCCATTCGACAAGGCTTGTGCGAAGCATGTGGAAACAACGTTCAAAGCTGAGCGAGTGTATATACTGGCTTCTGGATCGTTGTGCAGAAACACGCAATACGTCGAGCAGTTGCGAAATGCTCTCGGGAGACGAGTAGCAGGTCTGAGAGAGGGAATGACGCCTCACACGCTCTGGAACGAAGTGCTCGAGGTCGCCAACGATTGCAGGCGTCTTGGAGCCGATTTGATTGTGACGATTGGCGGGGGGAGTTTGACGGACGCGGCGAAGATTGTTACGTTGGTAAGTGAGCAACTGCGCAAGACGCCCATACGTAAATGCAGACGACTGACCTGGCGAACGAAACCACCAGGCTCTGGCAAACAACGCAGATTCTCTAGATACGCTTGCCCAGCTCACAACCGGCGAGATGATGCAGCCTGCAAAGCGTGTGAACAAGCCTGCTACCATCCCCATCATCAGCATTCCCACTTCTCTAAGTGGTGGTGAATATTCCAATCTCGGCGGCGGCACTCATCCAACAACCCACCAGAAGCACCCTTTCATCGACGGTGCTTGCGGCCCTTCACTAGTAATCCTCTCACCAGAACTCACCAGCACCACTCCAGATGCGATCTGGCTCTCTACCGGCGTGCGAGCGGTAGACCACTGCGTTGAAGGCCTCTGCTCATTGACGAACACTACGTCTGCCAGCGATGCTACTTGTGAGGCAGGTTTGAAGCGACTGGTGCCGGGACTGCTGCGTTGTAAGCACGATGCCAGTGATCTCGACGCTCGGCTACAGTGCCAGCTTGGAGTTGTGGAAGCTGTGAAAGCGGTGTTTCAGCATGGCGTGCCGCTTGGCGCCAGCCATGGTATTGGCCATCAGCTAGGGCCACTGGGAGTCGGACATGGAGAGACGAGTTGCATTCTGTTACCGGCGGTGTGCAAGTACAATGTCTCGGCGAATGCAGATAGACAGGCTCTGGCGAGTAACATTCTGTGGTCTAATGAGGATGTATCAGCCGTGCTGCGAGCGAGAGGTTTAGTCCAAGGCAAGGCAGATCTGGGAGATGCTCTAGACCCTATTGTTAGAGAGCTCGGCCTGCCGCGGACACTGAAGGATGTCAAGGTTGAAGGCGACGAGACTGTGCAGAAACTAGCGCAGAACTCACTCCAAGACCATTGGTGTGTGACCAATCCGCGTCCCTTGAAGGAACAGGCGGAGGTTATGAAGATATTGGATATGGTTCGTGGTTAGTTTGGCAGATTTGGCAGGTCTTAGGGATAGCTTGGCGAAGGTTCCAGAACTTCGGCGCGTGACTGATATGCTATGCTATTTCGTCTCAAGGATACTTTGCTTGTGCCTGTCTCGGATGCGTATCGGCGATAACTGCATATCTCCGAGAACATCGAGGTGCATGAAGGCCAAGACTGACACGCTGCCAGGAGACCTTATCAATGGTGAGTCCAAGATCTGCTGTTCTATCTATCAATATTGTCACAATCACGTGAGGAACAACTATTCTGCGTCAGCAAATTCTAGCACATACGACCATAGGTCAGTGAAAACTGGGCATCCCGTCCGCTCTGCCATACATAAGCACTGAACCGGGCGACTAGTACTAGAGTGGGTGACCATCTGGGAATCCCGCCTGTTGTATGTTTTTGTCTTTTTTGCACTTTATGGCGTTTCGTGCACTTCCTCTTTCTGACCGTATGGTTGCGCGCCTGGGTGGACGTCGGCAGCAGAAGCACGGTATGTTCAATGGTATGCATGAGAACCACTGTGGCTGAACGCTCTCCACGCTGGCGACTGATTACTTGTTAAACATCCCGAAGAAATGCGTGAAGGTTTCTGGGGCCTGCCACTTGGGACGCGCCCATTGTTAGCCGACAAAAGCGATGAGCGCCATACCGTGAAGCCGGTAGCATGCGGACAAAAGCATAAATGAAAAATCGAGCGGTACCGCTGGTCTGGCACACGCGTTCGCAAGCCATCGCACCTTAGCACCAAGCAGCGAAATTCGAGCGTGGCTTTTTTGCCTAGCCTCGACGGCTTGGACACGCGAAGATGTATCATCGTGATGCCCGGATGGGTAGGTACGGCAGGGGATGTATTATCAATCGCGTTTCTTTGGGCCAAGCGCCAAGACGAATGTGGCGTCAGTTGAGCGCCCTGAGGCTTCGCCAGGAGCAAGGCGATCGTTCTCGCGTGGTGTTCTAGCGTAGAGTCTGTAAAGTGGCACGAGTGGCTTTGCAGGGCCGCACGGCAGGAAGAGCCACAGCGCGACGGCAAGCCCACGGCAAGCTTCCAGCAACTTAAACTTGTGCCGACGTCCTTGAAGTTGATCCGACGTGTCTGTGCTGAAGGTCTGGATGTCCTCGGAGTTGCTGATTAGAGATCGACGCCTCTTTCGACCGTACCAAGGGTGAGCGACATGTGCTACAGGAGAGAGTGTGGGCAGATATACAGCGCCCGAAGATATCACAGGCTTGGCAACAGCCGAGGCATCAAGACATTCGAGGAAAAAAGAATTATGGAGATGGAGGATGGCGTTGAACTGAATGCTTGCCAAAGATCGAAGCTTAGATGGTGCCATGCTGCAGCCCTACGAGGTGCAGTTAGAGTTAGCCTGCACCGATCGCACGGTCACTGTGGGGAATTCTAGAGCGGCCGACGACGAAACTTTTGGAGCGACATCACAATGACGACACATTGGCGGCTACTGTTCGGCAGCAAAAGGTGTTGGAGCCGACCGACGATGGGATAGCGCGACAATGCTGTGGTAGGCGCTCGCAAACAATATCGCCATTGCTCTCAGCAGTCTCTGGATAGCGAACATGAAATACACGCGAGAGGCATTGGAAATAGAGCATGACTCAAGCGAGGTAGGCGAAGTCGCAAGCGAGGCAGGGTCCAGCGATTATTAATGTGACCCTGGCTGCTATTGCAGGCGATCATCTCGTACGTTCGTATCCTCGGACGTGCTGCCTTCCGAGCCCGTTCACAGCAACCATGACAGTTGGACAATGCCACTGCATTTTCTGCGTGCTAGGCGTGCAATGCAATGCCATCTCTCAATTCTACCGGTTAGGGCTCGGCAGGCTCTTCACGATGGTCTACAAGCGGCGTGTCAAGCCCTTCCCCGACTCCACTGCTGAATACAATGATCGCGGCTACACTTGCAACATCGCGTAGATCATCCGCCCGTCACTATCTGGACCCATGAGTCGTCCACATGCGGCCGCGTCCATCCCGACGGCATGGCAACCCGCGACCTAGTTGTGCTGTAGATATCAGCCCTGGCCTGACTCTGCAGGCTCGCGGCTGCAACACTCCCATGACACGGTGTAGCGAATAGACTTCTGGCGGCTGCAGTGATGGCCAACACCGGGAAGCGCAAAGATGCAGTTCGAAGGAGTTCGCTCCGGGTTCGAAGGGCAGCGTTTCCTCCTTGCGGTCTACGTGACGTAGGGGCAGGAATGAAGTGCAAATAAGCTTTGCTGACCTGGTGTGTGGTCGGATGAACGGCAGGCGGTTGCTGCTGCGCCTCGTGGTGGCTCGTCGGCATCCAGCAGCCGATGTCAGGCTTCTTAATAAGCATGGCTGTGTCTGTCGACTGCTCCTTCGAGGCCTGCTACGCGAGGTGACAAGGGTCTCGCGTGATGAAGAACAACGAGAGGTTATGCGGGGCGGGGCGTGAGATAGGAGGCTCAGGACGAGGTATTTGACATGCTCGCAAAGACCGGCTGCGCCATGTGGAGTGACTGCCAAGGCCTCAAGACGGCCGTTTTGCCCAAGATGATCGACCGCTTGACGGCTACCGCTGCGCGACCCGGCACACACGGCATGACGGAGATACCGTTCCAGGTACACAACGCTCCGAGCAGACCCTGAGGGCACTAGGAGCCCTCGCCAGTTGCCACGATCTGCACCCGCACGACATACCGTCCCCATAGCCCAAAACGCAGACAGCCACAGCCAATGCGAGCGCCAAGTTGCTCGAGAAAGACCCGTTCAATCGGCGCCAAGGGCTCCCTCTGCCGGTGCATTTGGAACGGACTGGCGGCACCCTGCTCGCGCGAGCATTATGGCACAGCAAAACCCGTCGGCTCTTGGCGGGGCCCTTCACCTGTGCGAGAGCGTAGTAGGGATGGACGGACGTCGCGAGAGCCTTCTTAGAAATGCAGAGACTGGAGTATGCTCCAGTCTCTCAATCCGACCCGAGAGCTTGAGCTTCGCACAAAACAAAGTTATGTCGCTTGGGCTTTAACAGACCAGCCTCTCTTCTCGTGGCACTTTCGTCTTGAAACCCCTCGCCGCCCCTACTTTCTTGATTGACTATACTTCAAGACTCCGCGGCCTTTGCTCCTACCAGTCGCTTGGTCTGATCTCACTACTACCTCTATCTACTACATCATCAACACAGCAATGCCTCCACGTCCCCTACGACCCAAAGACGAGGGCACTTCTGTTGACGACATTGACTCGCCCGCGGAGACTAAGGCTTCGAAACGGCGTGCTGTCTCATCTGCATGTATACCTTGCAGGAAGCGCAAATCAAAGGTCAGTCACCAATGCTGCCATTCACTTAGACACCTAACTAATAAAATCTACAGTGTGACGGTGGAGCACCATCATGTTCAACATGTGTTGCTGTATATCGCACAGAGTGCTTCTATGACCAGGACAGCGACCACCGCCGAAAAGGTGCGCTGAAGCGAGACATCCAGACTTTGCAGCAACGGAACGATTCTCTGGATGTTATTGTCGCATCGCTTCGTGCACTTCCCGAGTCGGATTCCATCAATTTGCTGCACAGTCTTCGCTCAGATGACAACAATGAGAGCATTGCAGCATCATTGCAGACCAATGTTCGTCTCCCGCACAGCTTTGGTCCGCAGACGCTGGAATCTGAATTTGTTCAACACATGACTCACCCCGACTCTGCAAGAGCACAGAGCGACATGCCAATGAGCGATCCTTCATTATCGCCTTCACAGTATCGACCAAATGGCGAAGATGCGCCTTCAGGCGGTGGCATCACATATCAAAATCCCAGCTTCTGGTTCAGGACCCCGCCAGATCCCGAGTTCGTTGAGCATTTACTCGACCTCTACTTCACCTGGGTTCACCCGTTCTACCAATTGTTCTCTCAGGACCGATTTCTTATGGACTTCAAACGCGGCGAAACCGGACACTGCAGCGCATTATTGGTTAATGTAATTGCAGCCTTCGCGTGTTCTTACTCCGATAGGCTGGCTGCGCGCGACAACCCGGACGACCCAAACAGTACGGGCGATCAATTCTTCGCAGAAGCAAAAAGATTGTTAGATCTGGATGAGAAGCCCTCATTGACTATGGTGCAAGCGCTTGGCATCATGAGCTTCCGCGAAACATCTCACGGGCGCGATAGCAACGGCTATCAATACACTGGTAGATGTTTGCGTGTTGCGCTGGAGATGGGTCTGCATCTGTCTGTTATGAGCAGCAGTCTCAGTCCGCAAGAGTACGAGGCACGAAAGATTACATTCTGGGGAGTATTCAACACCGAAACGTAAGTGAAGACGCTACACACCTTTGCGGTTCATGCTAGAACCATCAACTAACCAATATGCAGCATATGTGCCGTTGGCCTAGGACGATTATCGCAAATGCCTCGCGCAGCCGCAGACATTGAGAGACCAACATTAACTGAACGCACGGAGTTACAAACATGGCGGCCTTACACAGACACCAACATGGGTATCAACCCGGCTACAGAACAACCAGGCCGCTACATGAGCTTTGTACAGTGCCTAAGTGATCTGTCAGAGCTTTCTAGCGACATGGTCAATACATTCTACGCTCCCCGCGAGCGCTTTACTAGCCGCAGGCTGTCGACTACCTACGAAGCCTATCAAGACTGGTATAGGAAGCTACCGGCGCACTTCCGATTAGAGCAGACTTCGTTGCCGCATGTGCTCGTTCTGCACATGTACTATTATGCTTGTGTTTTACAGTAAGTTACACTCTGGTACCCTGCTAACCTTCACATACTAACATTCTCGACTAGTCTCTTCCGTCCTTACATTAAGCTTGATCTGCGAGGAGCGAACCTTTTCCCACGCGACACATGCACTTACTGCGCGAACGAAATCTCTGGTCTTTCGAACGCGTTGCGGGCCATGTACGGCCTAAGGCGAGTCTGTCTCCCTGTGACCGGCTTCCTGCTATCGGCAAGCACGATTCACCTGCTCAATCTGCCCTCCGAAGCGTCTGCTCGCCATCTTAGTCAGGCTATGCATGATCTCAAGGCAATGTCCACGAATCACCTTTTCGCTGGTAGATGTGTGGACATCATTCGCTCTCTTGCCTCGAAGTGGAAGATCAACCTACCCGAGGACGCGCCGAGCCAGTCCCCTTCCAAGCAAAATGGACGTACGACCAACTCACCCAAATCCGCCTTCTACTCGGCCTCAATCCCTCGCCAGAACTCCTCCCAGTCCGGCACTCGCTCTGCCGATTCTATGGACTCGCGCGCAAGCAATCCAGCCAAGAAAGAATCCCCTTTTGCGCCTCCGGCTCCCTCTTCTCACCCCCAAGACTCGGGCCACAACTCAAGTTCCGGCTACTACAACGACCAATTCCCCTCCATGGACCAGATGTCCATGCAGCAACAAGCATTCTGGCTCCCATTCCCAGTCCAAAGCATGCCGAACGCGCAATTGGCCGATTTGCAGTCTTCTAGCTTGCAGACGCCCAACTCACTCAGCTACTTGGATGGTTCTGCGGAGCAACAGTGGCAACAACAGTACAACACTATGCACACGCCGACGGTGCAACAGCATCTTGCGAATCAGTTTCAGTCGCGCAGTCAGCAGCAACAGCAGCAGCAGCAACATCAGCAACAGACTCCCATGACTTCGGGAGGGAGGTCGGACGAGCACATGGGGAATTCATTTGCTAATTGGCAATGGCAGTAAAAGAAAAGTTTTCGAGTCAGGACTATGGTAAGGCGTTCAATGTTTCGCACAGCGGCAGGCCCAGACATTGTCCTTATTCTTCCTTTTTCTTCTTGCACTCACGACCTTCATGTCTACGAGCACTCGTCCTCACTGCACCTCTTTGGTTTTCGCTTTCTTTATTATCTTTGCATTTTTGCCACGGTCACCATCATCAAAAACATAGCATATATATACCCTAATGTCTTATAGCGAGGAAGGGGAGCATTGTGCCTGGTTGCACTGCTCTTCAACATTCAATCCCTTCCTCTGTATCTTACGAACTTTCCATTTCAGTCTTCTTGGTCATGATGTTAAATTCCCGGACTGTGGTAATCATGCCATCGTCTACTGGCCGCTTCACCTGTTTGGCCATGAACGTTTGAGAACCACGTATCTCTGGCAGTCGGAATTTCGTCGTTGAAGGTTGTGAAGGCTATTTGCATGTGACAATCTGTGCCAACGCCTCGGTTTAGGAATATCAAGGAAGAAACAGAGCGATGTGTGGTTTGTCAGTTTTGGAAGTATGGAATTACAAAGACCAATGGAGACACGCCAAAAGGGACAGCTGCCCTAATGCTCGATCACGCAAACGTGGTGGCAATCACGGAAGAGCCGGAAGTGTAGTCAGCTATGCAGTCGGATGCACGATGGATTGGTCACGGAACGGACGTAGAGTGATGCACGCACGAGTGCACAGTAATACAGATTCCAAATAATCTCTTACGTACGGAAGTCCGTTGATATTGTGAAACACGATCTGATTAATGGTGTAGATTATTGTTATTGGCCCTTCGCGAAGAATTGGATTGTCGATCTAGGCGTCATTTCTTCTGAAGCTATACCATTCGCAGCCCAGTGCTAGCTTTCAGCCTCTCCCCTCTACTCCTGTACGATATCATCATCATTCCTTTTTGTCTCTTCTAAGTACTTTATAACAAACACCCCGCACCTCTTCCTCCTCCTCCTGCAATACCGCCACGCTGTCTTCCTCTCGCCTCTTCTCCCAGGCCTCCGCGCGCACTACGTTCAGGACGGCAAACACCACCTTCAACCCCACTACCGCCTCTACCCAGCGACTCGGCAATCTCGCCCGCCACTTTTCGCGCTCGGCAGTCATCATGGCACCTATCCAAAAAGAGGCTGACTATCTGGTCATTGGTGGCGGCTCTGGTGGTCTCGCCAGTGCGCGCAAGGCCAGCGGCGCATACGGCGCAAAAGTTATTGCTGTCGAGAATAAGAGGATCGGAGGCACATGCGTGAACGTGGGCTGCGTGCCCAAAAAAGTGACCTGGAACGCGGCGGCGATCGCAGAGACCATCCACGACAGCAAGGCGTACGGCTTCAGCGTCGAGCACACTGCGCCTTTCGACTGGACGGCTTTCAAGAACAAGCGTGACGCCTACGTCAAGCGCCTCAATGGCATCTACGAGAAGAACTTGAGCAACGACAAGGTCGAATACTTGCACGGTACTGCTTCCTTCATCGACGAGCACAATGTCAAGGTCGTGCTGGACGACCAGACGGAGGTCAAGGTCAAGGCGAAGAACATCCTCATTGCCGTCGGTGGCAAGCCCAACATTCCCGACATCCCAGGCGCAGAGCTCGGCATCACCTCAGACGGCTTCTTCGACCTCGAGACGCAGCCCAAGAAGGTCGCCGTCGTCGGCGCCGGCTACATCGCCATCGAGATGGCCGGCATGTTTCACGCGCTCGGCACGGAGACCCACCTCTTCATCCGCCACGACACCTTCCTGCGCACCTTCGACCCTCTGATACAGGAGAAGGTCACCGCCGAGTACGAGCGCCAGGGCCTGCACCTGCACAAGCAGTCCTCGCAGAGCAAGATCGAGGACCTGGGCAACGGCCAGAAGCGCGTGCACTACAAGGACGCCAACGGCGAGTCCAGCGTCGACGTCGACACCGTCCTGTGGGCCATCGGCCGCTCGCCTGAGCTCGAGAAGCTCAACCTCGCCGCGACCGGCGTCAAGCTCAACGACAAGGGCCACATCCCCGTCGACGAGTACCAGAACACCAACGTCCCGCAGATCTACGCCCTCGGCGACGTCTGCGACAAGGGCTTCGAGCTCACGCCCGTCGCCATCGCCGCCGGCCGCAAGCTCTCCGAGCGCCTGTTCGGCGGCAACGCCGACGCGCATCTCGAGTACGAGAACATCCCCAGCGTCGTCTTCGCGCACCCGGAAGTCGGCAGCATCGGCATGACGGAGCCCGAAGCCCGCGCAGCGTACGGCGACGACAACATCAAGATCTACCAGACCAACTTTACCGCTATGTACTTCGCCATGATGGAGCCCGAGGACAAGCAGCCTACGGCGTACAAGCTCGTGTGCGCGGGCAAGGAGGAGAAGGTCGTTGGTCTGCACATTATGGGTGTTGGCTCGGCGGAGATGTTGCAGGGCTTTGGTGTGGCGATCAGGATGGGCGCTACGAAGAAGGACTTTGACCGCTGTGTGGCGATTCACCCTGTTAGTGCTGAGGAGTTGGTTACGTTGAAGTAGGAGAGATTTTCATTGGGGAAGATGAGAAATGTGGAACGTTTCGCATATAACTTATTACATTTCACACACGCATTTCACAAATTATGGGCGCGCGTTCTGGTACTGGTTCTGGTAGCATGGGTCCTGTTGGATTGGAGCGTTTTGGTTGAGAGTCCCGCTAATTGTCTATCTGGCTACATATTGACTGTGTTCTAGGCGATTCCTGGCGCCACCACGGCGGGCATCGCTGCGACGAGGTCCGCTAATATGCAATGTCTCGATGAGCGAGCGTCCCGTTTGTTACGCCATGCTCTCGTGGCTGGGCCATCCACCAGTAAATCAACGTACACAGCCGATGTTGCTCAACAAAGATGGACAGCAAGATGCTTGCAGTGCCGTGGGTCCTTCCAGAAATGACTTTCTGGCTGTTTCATTTAGTTCGACAGCTGACAGAAGTAGTGGCAGTATCTCAGTGGCCAGAGCCGGCAGGTGCATGGTTGAAGAAAGTCGGTCACTGATTCGTGGAGAACCATGAGCTAAGGGAGCTCATCGAACCACAACATTCTTCGAGGGCTCCACCGAAGTGGAATAAGCAAGAGCGTCCGTGTCTGCCTTGTGAACCGGATTGCTTTCCAGCTGAACGTCCTTGGCGCTAGCGTCTGTCTGAATAGGACCAGTCTTCGCTCCTAGGGCCCCGAAGAACTGGAACAGGTTGTTCATGCGCAGCAATGTGTTATAGTAAACTGAGCAGCCGGTAATACAAATTTCCTCTTTAGTCTCTGCCGAAAAGTCGCCCATGAACTCCAGGAAGCCCAGCTTCGAGACGGCCCAGATGTTACTGTGGAATCTGGCCACGGGCTCTTTGTCCGAGTTCAATAGGATGAAGTCCCAGTGCTTGAAACCTGAGGTACTAGTCCAGTACATCGGCACAGGGGCATCGCTGCCCTGCGCAAACGCATCCGACAGATAGGTGTACTCTGTTGCGAAGCGTTTCATGGCCTGGATGCGCTTAGGTTGGCCGCGGATTTCGCATTCGGCGTGGATGGAGACGACGTTGAAGGATGCTGTGCCGATGAGGTTCTTTTGGGGGTTGAGGAATTTGAGGTGGGGTTTTGTCATTCGTTTGCAGTCGATGTCCATGATGGGGGCGTTGGTTTTGTTGTCTGTGATGACGCCTTTGAATTTTTTCCATGTGAAGTCGACTTTGTAGGCGTCTAGGTCGTTTACGATTGGGAGAGTTTGGTCGGTCATGGTTTCGGTCATGGTAGTGAATTGTGGATTGTTGTAACGATTGCGGTTGTGATTGAGATCTGATGTTTTGTCTAAATGTCTTTCACATTCTATCTGCGATGGACATACTGACTCTAAATACCTTCGACAGGTGTGTCAGTCGACTCCATCTTGGCTGCTGTCATTGTACACTGGTAGTGGGCTGAGCGCATGCTAGGTGTGCTGTGCACGGCCTCACCAATGCCTCAAGCTGAAGATCACGCCTCTTTGGGAAGAATCCACCGCTCGAAGGATTCAGCACGGCCCGAAGGTTCTCTTGGTACCGTTCAAGATTGGTGTGTCGTGAGGCGTAGTATCACTACAATATATGGGCTGAGCCATGTTACCTAGGGCGAGAGGGTGTGAAGAGGCGTGATGTTCTGATGGTTTCGCTGGTATAGTCACAGGCTTCCGTCTGCGAGAAACTCTGAGAAATCGCCATGTAGCTGGAAATCATGCCAGGGAGACAGTGTCCGCCACGAGTTGAACATAGATCCATCGGCCTCGACCGTCGGGCTGTGGGTACTCTCATGTCCAACGGACGATGTGATCGATGAAGATCGCTGCTCTGTACTTGATGTACCTTGTGATCAAATGTATACAGTAGACAGAGAAGACCTCCAAGGTGCTTTCCTCTCATCGCGCTAAACTCAACGGGTCTCCCGAGCGAGGGCAAATCCTTCCGCAGCGTCGTTGAACTCGAGCTGTATGACTCGCCGTCATAGGTCCGAATACGGCCAATTTTCTGCCCGAACAGATATCACATACAACAATAGGCCCTCCCACCAATTATTCTTGCTCTTTCACAACGGTGCATTTTGCTTCATCACAGCAATATAGCCATGGCGGGAGCAGAGATTGAGGTCAGCCAAGGTCCCTCTCAAAGACACCGCCCACATGACGAACACCACAAGGAAAGCGAGTCTGAAGAAGACAACGAACGCAATGTCTCACTCGAAGGACCTATGGACTCGACTCGCACCCGTCGCCTGTATCGCAAACTAGATTTGAGAATCATTCCGCCATTTTGGGTCCTATACTTCCTTTGCTCTGCAGTGCGGTCTAACGTCGGCCTGGCGCAAACCATGAACACAAAGCAAGGTCACGACTTGGGCACTCGCCTCGACATCTCGGCACACCAGGTATCGACCGGTCTGGCACTGTTCTACGTCTCATATGTCATCTTCGAAGTCCCGTCGAACCTGGCCATGAGCAAGCTTTCGCCTTCTGTCTGGCTCGCACGCATTGTCATTAGCGTTGGCATCATCGGAACTGCTATGGTTGGCATGAAGAATGCTGCTGGGTACTATGTTCTCCGACTGCTACTTGGTGCCGTGGAAGCAGGCATGTGGCCCGGCATGTCTCTTTTCTTGACGATGTTCTACCCACCACACAGAATGGCGAAGCGCATTGGATGGTACTTCACGGCGTCGCAGGTCTCTGCAGCAGTTGTGGGCCTTGTCAGTGCTGGCTTCCAAGAAATGGATGGCGATGGTGGTCTTGTTGGTTTCCAGTGGATGTTCTTGATCTGGGGCTTGGTTACACTTGTTGTTGGCTTTATCCTGGTCTGGTGGCTGCCTGACCGCCCCCTGGCACCTGGCGAGGAAAAGAAAAAGAACATTCTCAGCCGTTTCTTGCCCAACAACAAGCCCGCACTTTCAGGCGAGGATGCAATTCTACACTACCAGGATCTCAGCCAGGCGTACCACAGCTCCGACTGGACACTCCGCGACCTTTGGAATGTCATGATCGACTGGCGCTTCTGGCCGCTGTTCGTCATGTACTTTGGCGTCGTTGGTGTCGGCAATGGTGTGCAGTCCTACGGCACCGTAATTCTCAGAGCCATCAACCCTACATTCACGGGCGTCGAGCTCAGTTTGCTCTATGCACCGATCTGGATCTGTGATCTCATTGGTATCCTCTGCGTGACTCCCATCAGCGACCACTTCCACCGCCACCGAGCACTCTGGTTCAGCATCCCGACTGCGTTACAGATCGCAGGCTTGCTTATTGCGACCTACGCCGGTGACTCAACCTCTTCCAGGTGGGGCCGCTACGTAGGCCTCCTCATCGTCGGGTTCGGTCTAGGCCCCACCGTCCCCATCGCAATGACCTGGACAGCAGAGATCTTCCAACCAAGACACGGCGAGATCGGCGTGGCAGCAGCTTCAGCGCTGGTCTCTGGTCTCGGCAACCTAGGAAGCGTTGTCACCAACTATGCTTTGTTCTCGGGATGGGAGGGCGACAGAGAGAGGAGCCCGGTGTACTTGGGCAGTATGTGGGTTATGATTGCTATGCTTTTGGCTAGTATTGTTGCTAGCTTCTGCATGCAATGGTTGTTGCAGGTTACTGACAAGAGGCGGGCTAAGGCGAGTCGCTAGAGCCTCGTGGATCGGAACGAGCGATCCAGGCAGCTTGTTTAATGATGGGTCTGCTAATCAAGTCGGGAACGATACGGTTGTGGAAGTCAAATTAATCATGAATCGCTACCGCAACGCTGTTCTGCAGGGTCGTCCAATCGTTGAGCCTCGTCTGATCCCATTCAATGCGAACATAAGCGGCGAAGAAGGTTGCGCACATCCGTAAAAGAAAAGCATAATGTACATAGATAATCCAATACCGCATCGACAGCGTAACGGCTTTATCGTTGCTTCACATTTCTCAATTTTCGTTTGACACTAGAAATCATGTACACACTCGCCACGGTAAGCGCTTGTATCATGTAAATGCTGCCCTTCTCCAAGTGGCGACGCTTAGTCTGTATGATACCTTAACGACAAAAATCTTTTCGCATTTCCAATCGTCTCAGCATGACCGCCATTCTGTTCGTGTAGCTATCCGATGTTCACTCGACACACGCCGTCCAGATCTCACGCCTGCTAGCTGCATAAGAGCGAAGGCTCCGGCAACACATGTAACCCATGCAATGCTCACGCGATCAGGCGCCCAGCCACGAGATGGCAAGCTCATGGAACCAAGTCCGAGGTCGTGCTACAAGCAAGCTTTGGTAAAGCAAGTCGAACTGGTGGTAATCATGAAAGTATCATTCTTGGCATATGATCGGACGATCAAACACTGAGTTCGTCTAAGATCGCATGCCCGGCGCAAGGTAAGCTTCCTCCCGCGCTGCTCACGCTTTCGTGATCACCACAGGGTAACTAGCGATGATACACCAAGCGTCGTACGGACGGATAGATCCCGGCGAACGTATGCTTGATCATAGGAGATACAACGATCACAGATTCTGACCGCCACTCGGCCTGCCGCCGCCCGGCGGCATGCGAATGCCCATGCCTCCGGCGACAGAGCCCGTCGGCCTCGTCTTGGCGGCATCGACTCGGCTTTTCTGCAGGCTGATGGCGGGAAGCACCCAGTCGCCGCAGCTGCATTGCATGCCTTGCCAGGCGTATTTGCCCACGTTGGCGTGGCATTTCGGGCACTCGAGGCGGCCATCTAACTTGCCTTGCTCGAGTTCGGGGCGCATCCAGGAGAGCGCATCGAGGAAATAGTGGCCGCAAGCTGAAGAGGTATTTGAGGATTTGTCGCCAGTTGAGCTGCGGAGCGGTTCGTGTGAGATGAGGTACTGTGAGGTTGCGAGAGGACGTCTAGAGGTACAACAGCAGCCTGGTCAGCGACAAGAATCCATAAGCCGATTTGTGAATGTTACACAGAGATGTCATACCTGCATTTCTTGCACTTGAGTTCGAAATCTGACGTGCCTTGACTTTCGTGCTCGTCTTCGAAGCGGATCTTTTCCGCTTCTGGTGCTTGGCCGCATGCTCGACTCATCTCAATCTCACGCTGGTAGAGCCATCTTTGGTATACTGGCGAGCCTTCAATGTCGTCGGTTTCTGCCATTCGGTGGTAGAGCTCGAGTTGCTTCATGAAGCCGTCGTTGGGCTCGCAGAAGGGCCTGGTCTCGCGGATTTGGGCGAGGGCTTGGCCGGGTGTAATGCCGTATTTTTTCATGAGGAATGCGCAGGTGACTGTTGCTGAGCGAGATTTTCCCATAGCGCTGGAATCATTGTCAGGCTTCGAGGTCTTTAACAGTGTACGCCACCTTCTTGGTCCTAAGAACTCTGGCAAAAAACGCGCTCTCACATCGTGGCAAACGACCAACAAGATAGACATGAGAAAAGATCGTAACCTACCAGTGAACAAGCACGCTGCCACCAGCATCGAAAGCGCTCTGAATGAATCGATTCGTTTCCGGGAAGTGTTCGAGCAAGTTTTCATCCTCTACATCGTCCACTTCGACAGCCATATGCTTGAAGCCATCGAACAGGCCTTGCTCGACTGGCAGCTTCAGTACAGTGAGCACATGTGTGATACCAGCTTCTCGTAGCGATTCTTTCCGACGAAGGGTGAAGAGTCTATATCATTGTCAGACTCATATTTTTCTTGGTGGCGTTGGCCACTCGACCTTCGCCAATAGTGACATGCGCCACCTAAAAGATCAAACGGCTGAGTACGCACCCGCCAATATAGAGGTTCAGTTCCCCTGAGACTTTGTCTAGTAGCGCCATTATTATGCAATATTGCCTGTGGCAGATCTATGTCTCTCACGTTCTTCTTTCGATGTCGCTTGTCACTCGAGTCGTGTATCAAATTCGAGCTCACGGACGCTCCCGATTGGCTGTTCGAAGCAGGCCATAGTAATTGCCGGCTGAGTCTCCGGGTAGCCCTTCTTTGCTCCCCTGCCAAAGGTTGCAATATATCTAACATCCAACAAAAAACTGGAGAGACGATCATCCGGATATACATCGGTGCGCTTGATCATCAAAGCATCTCCTATCTCAATGCGAAACATCAGTCGCGTGGTCCTCGACTCTAGGCGTTTCCACTTTGGACATGTTGTTGAGGTGCATCAGATCCGTGCTACTTCAACAGTACAGTACAGAGTTACCGCCTACCTCACTCGAGACATTTGATCGTCTGCAATATAGGCGCCTCGCTTAGACATCGAACATGTTCAATGCAGGCTCACCGTGCACCCTTCGAACTTTAAAACGATACTCGCAGTTCTGGCTTGTTAAGGAGTATGTTAACAACCAAGACATCGGATACTGCGCGACATCAGCTTGACCGTTCACGGTCCGGCGTCATCCCTTCAGTGTACCACTGCCGAAGGAAATTGCCCTATGTGGAGGTTTTTGCACTGCCTCACAAACAGTTGGGCGCGAGATGATTATCCGGCGAATAAGGTTCCCGCTGTAAGACATTCCACCGTGCGTCCACGAGACGAGACGCTCAGCACGCCGGTCCGAATCAACACGAAATCTTATGCTGCCTACAAGTAACCGCACGCGCCGGCGGCAGCGAATGAGTAACCGACGGCATGTCACCATGTGCTGTCTGTGCGAGCCGGGCCCTGAACGATGATGAAACCCCACTACCAATTCCTGACATCTGTGGGGGTTGCATAACCATGCCGCTGCAAGATGTACGGGCGAGCGACGAGTCTGGCCTAGTGGCAGTGAGGATCACTGCCCTTGGGGCACAGCTGCTGGCAGGCTGAGAGGGTTGTCGCACACTACTCCTGCGCTGCAGTCAGCCCTGCAGATGGCCGCCTCTCAAGGCTGCTGGGCACGCGGGCTTGACGGGCCTTGGGCGTGCGGGCGTGAAGACTTGAGTTCTGGGTCGAGTCGTGCCTGGCTGGCTGGGCTGGACCCCTGCGTTGCGGTGCAGCGCAGTGCGTCGCAGTGCATACTGAAGTTGCAGCTGCAGATGCAATACCAGCCAGCAGGACGTACGTCCATGGGCCCGCAGTGAGATGGATGTGCACTGTATGCAGACGGGGCGGTGGACGATGGGCATGGCTATGGATAGCTATATGCCTCTACTGTATGCCCAGCTATACAGCCAGAAACGTCCAGACCACCGCCGCAGACGCACCGCCAGCGCTGCCCGGTACGCCTGGCACGCATGATTTGTTCGTCGTCAGGTTGGGCGAGCTGTGCTGCCTTTCCTGCTCCTCCCTAGGTGGCCGGGAGGGAGGGAGGCGCCGTTTGGCGGCACATGGTTGTGCGGTTTTCCACACTAACAAGCTATTTAGCGTGGAATTTGAGGCAGTGCAATACTCCTCTCCACATTTCGCAACCAGATGGACGCTCCCATCATCACCTCGACCGAGCGAGCAGCGTCCGGTCCCGCCGCGAGGCATGTGCACCGGCGATGTTCTGTTGAATGAGGGACCGCGAGACCACATGCTGTTCCCTTTCCCGCATAATCGATCAAAGTATCTGCAAGAGGACTGCCCGCCGCCTTGAAACGACCATACTCCATCCATCCAGACAGCCTCGAGCCTCGAACGGTGATCCCTCGTCAGCCCATACGCCCATCCAAATAACCTCCCCCCTCTCACACGTACCTATTACCTACCTGCCACACTCTCTCCCGTCCTCTGCCCTACGCCTTGTCCAGCCTTACTGTGCGCCCACTGCGTGCTTCCGCGCCTGAAGGTTTCGCCGCCGTGTGTGCTCGCATGACCCCGAGTCTTTCCTTCGGCTTACTCTTCTTCCACCCACGCACTGGCTAGCTGCCCACCCCGGCGCACATAAGCGCTGAGAGTAGAGCTCGTCGCCGCCTTGCTTGCCACGGCTACGTGCTTGTGGCGATTGCCTCGCGCGCACTTGCTATCCTTGCTCGGCGCATTGTTGCGCTCCACTACCTGTACGACTGGCGGACCACACTCGCCACTCGTAACGACGTGCGCTCGCTCTCGCCATGTCATCAACACCGTCCATTCGCATATCGCAGCCTCAGCGGCAAACTAGCCCTGCCTCGTATTCTGGAATTCAGCCCGAGGCGGCGTCGCCAATGCCGATTCCGAAGGTCCAAGAATCCATACCGCCTCCTCTACCACCACCTACGCACATTCCCGAGATTTCTACTGGACAGGATCCTGGTTGGCAATGGGGCAATGATCCCAGTTCTGCGGATTTTGGTCGTTCAGCTGCGGTGAATCCGGGCTCGAGTCTGTTAGGTGGGGAATTGAGAAGCCCGCTTCACGCGAAAGAGCTCGAGCACACAAGACACGCCAGCATGGACGATGGCCGACGAGGAAGCGTGTTGTCTACGATTGCTGGAGGACAGCGCGATCACGAGATGCTAGACGCACAGCCGAACAGCGATGAAGAAGGTGCTTCGAGGTCGCGATCGGGGTCGACTTACAGGTATGTCGAATTGCTTGGCGGGGGTTGTTTGTGACGAACGATCGATTGAGAGGAGGCAGCGAGACTGTGTACTGTCTGATCGATGAAGCAATGGACGGTCGACTTTAGAGCGCCTTCTATCGATATATCTTGCTTGTACAATCACTGACATACGATTCGAACAGGCTTCAAAGCGAGCGTAGGCTCGAACAGACTACTCTTGTGGGGTCTTCGAACGCATATGACAAGCAATTATTGAGCCGAATTGGAGGACCAAGCACACCAGATTCCAAGCGACAGTCGGTCTCGTCAGTAACTCTCGTCCCTGGAATGCAAGAGACGGCTCAACTGGCGCATGCCGAAAGTGAACGTCGCAACAGCCAACTGAGACCTTTGACCGTTCCTACCCACGAAAGGCGACAAAACTCAATTTCCGATTCACCTGCCAACTCTCGCTTTCCTCACAGCGCATCATCGGGAGCTGTCTCTCCTGGATTTTCTGGCTTTTGGGAGCACGCCCCTGTTGACTCCAACTTGCTGCACACCCGCAACGGAAGTCTATCATCATCGCACCGTGGAAGTTACGACAACACAATGTACACTCACGACGACATGGAGGATAGTCGTATGAGTAGCTTGAATATCCATGATCGTAGCCCTTCCGGATACTCAGACGACTACGCGAATGGCGCTAAGACGGGCACCAAGCGACGTGCATCGTCGCCACCGAGAGACCTCTATTACGACGATCGCGCATCTGTTGGCAGTGCATCAGGGCAGAACGACGCCTACAACCGCCGATCTCTCCATCAACTGCCAGAACGTGGTTCACCTGTCGCGCGATTCCAGCCCAGTCACTCTTCGTTATCTTCAGCATCTTCATACCAGCCGCGTCACGGCTCTTTTGGCTCTTCCCTCGGCGTGCCAAGTGTACCGAGCAGTGCGACTAGCTATACATCTGGCCGGGTGTCACCCAACACGCTCTCGCCTGCAATCGATCCCGAGTTGGCAAGAGCCAGGACACCTTCGGGCAGCGGTCAATCGCTCAAGCCAAGCCCAATACTCCCTAACCCACAACATGGACGCACTCTCTCAAGCAGCACTCAAGGTGGGGCACAGAGCTCTGGAGCTGATAGCGCACCCCACTCCCGCCAAAGCAGCTTGTCCCAGCTCCAGGGCATGTACATTTGTGAATGTTGCCCCAAAAAGCCCAAGAAATTCGACACCGAGGATGACCTCAGGTAAGCTTAAGGCGCCCTGCAGATTGCATATTCAGAAGCATGTAAGCTAATCAATCTCCAGGCTGCACGAGTCCGAAAAGCAGTACAGTTGTGCTTATTGTCCCAACCGCTTCAAAAACAAGAACGAAGCAGAGCGCCACCAGAACTCCCTTCACCTGAGACGTCATTCTTGGTCCTGCGCTGCGCTCGCCGGCCCAGAGGCAGCATTCCACCCGTCCATGACCGGCAACGGCGCTGACGTCTGTGGCTACTGCGGTGAGGAGTTTGCTAATCCTCCTCGCTGGGAGCTCCGCGCGGAGCATCTTAACCATGTGCACAAGTTTGGAGAGTGTAACAAGGCAAAGAAGTTCTTCCGCGCGGATCACTTCCGCCAGCATCTGAAACATAGCCATGCTGGCACAAGTGGCAAGTGGACCAACATGCTTGAGAACGCTTGCATGAAGGATGAGCCACTGCCAGAGAAACGTGTTGTGGCCACAAACGGTGGCCCAGCTCAAGCTCCACCTGCACTGATGTTGACTACGACCGGCCTAACAGGATCTCCTGTCCAGTGTTCAAGACTACTGGAACGCGATCCCCGCGACTGCTAACATATGCTGGATGCGCAGTAACATCGAATTGATGTTGAGCTGCCAATCAAAGCACTTCCGCGTTGTAGCCGGCATATCAAGTCTGCTTTCTTTTGACACACATCTGCATGGCATACTTTCACGCCCTCTCTTTCTACTCATATTTTTCCACACTCGCTACGAAATTGACGAAATACATGGCTTCTGCACTGGAGAACGAAATTACCCACACTGGCAGGGCTCTTATCGGTGGACTGGACCCGGAAGAAGATCTTTTCGATCGGACGATGGCATTGGAGCGAGCAGCGAGTCGTCTTTAACCATCAGCATACATGCAAATACCCGTTGCCTCAGAGGTGGACGAAAAAGTTAGCTTTTGCGACATCTGTTAATGTGGCATGAGGGCTTTTGTCCTCGATGTCTGTTTGTCCCTGCATGTTGAGATCTCTGGATCGGAGGTGGGAAGTTGTCCCGCGTCCAGTGGTGTAACAATAAACAATATGCATTGGCGAGGAGATTGATAACAAATGCAATCAACAAAAGTGTATCGCTCGCTTGCATGCGCGCGCATGCATGCAGTCATTCCATTTTTAAGATCCCCCCTCGGTGCTATGTTTACTACAACGTTGATGCATTCCCACGTGCTCTATTGCCTCCTTTGAACCATCGGTCGCCTTGCTTGTATTGCAAGGGCATGTCCACGTGGATTCAATAGTAGCCAAGCTTCCCTGTTCTCACAAGCCGTCCGAGTAAGTTCGTCTGGTCAGCCCTGCCCCATGCGCGTCCATCAACATCTGCGCCGCTATTTATGAGCGACTGTCGGCTGAGATAGTCCAACGCCCTGCAGGCAAGCCGGAGAGCCCGCCGTGCAGCATTATCTCTTTATTGTCTCCCCGCTATGATCGCCGCAGGAGCGAGCTCCCTTCCTCTGCTGCCCCGTCCCTTGGTCAGCCTGCCCCTTGGTCAGCCCGTCCCTTGGAGTCCCCTTGCGACTACTGCAAGCTCCTCGAGGGAAGCTTACAGCTAGCTACTGCAACGCAGCTAACGCCTGCCACGGTAACGAGATATTCCATCTGTATGGTGAGCAGGATCGTGAGAATCCGTTCAGCTGTGTCGTGCTGCGGGTTGGTACAACTAGCGCTGACGGGCGGGTGTGCTAGGCATTTGCTGGGGTGCAGGATGGTGTTTCAGACTCGTCGATAGTGGGACGGCTGGCTGGCTACGCGCTTCGAAGAAGTGATGCTATAAAAACCTGTGGCTTACCGGAGGTAATATCAGTGCGAAGAAAGCGAGAGGGCTGAGCGCTGGGGGGGGGGGGGGGGGGGGGGGGGAGGGGGGCAGCTGACTTGGGTGGATTTTGTGGCTGGCTGGGCTGGTTTGGTCTAATGTTTCGTCGCAATTGCCTGATTGGGGCATTCGAAAATATCGGAGTTAAGATAGGGAAGAATGGTGTTAAGATGTGATTTGATATGGTTGAGATATGCTTTGGTGATGCTGGACACAAGGAAGTCACGATCTACGAGGTATCAGACGTATGTGGGCAATGAGAACTGTTTCGATACTGATATCTTAAGCCAGAAGAGATAGGTGGTACGTGGATAAGAAAACCTCAATGGCCGATTGAATACTCGCTGTACTCGCTGGAACTGCACTACACGAAACGGTAGTTGAAGCTTAGGAAAGGTCGGCTCAAAGGATGCACAAGCAAAACAAACAAATTCCAAACTCCGTTGAAAGCACTAACCAATAAGTTACATCCAGCAAGCTCCTCACTCATGTTGTTACCTGCTGGACACTTACGAATGTTCCTACAACAGCTGCGCAGTGATGAGCTGCTTCTTGCGTCCATTACCTGTGACCCATTCCTCTTGATAAAGCGGGAAGTCCCCCAGACCGAGGAGCTTCTCAAGGCCTTTCTTGACGTAGTCCTGAGAGCCCTGCGAGAAGGAAGCACCCCAACGGCTGTAAGTGGCACCTCCGCCTTGAAGTTGATACATGTCGACGTCGAGGTCTTCTTCGGTGGCTTTGTGATCAAGTCGGAAGAAGAGTAGAACGTAAGTCCGTAGGATTGTCGATCGTGATTCGTGAACAGCTGCTACAATGATACAATCTCCTTATGGGTCAGGAAAAGATTACATTAAACATAAAGCCATCAACTGACACTACGGAAGTCTACACAGATTACGTCTGGCCGCGAGATCGTAGCATCGAAGGAGCGGCAAAGCTTTTGGGAAATTAGAGACTAATGTGATGAAGGGATCTGAACGTAGAAATGTCGCCTCTTCTCACTTGTCAGCGTTAGGCACAATTATCGAATTAACAACAATCTGAGTTTTCTTCACGAAAGTAGCACACCGTATCCATTCCGCAGGCTCGCTGCTGATCAGGAATCTCTAGCCTGTCCCTCGAAGGACCCGTGATAACCAAAGCACCATTCCCCGAAGCAAGAATAAAAGAATCCCCCAAATTGAACGAACAAAACCGTAGCGTTGATGCCGCTGAGTGCTAGAAATGTCTAACTCTCCCTGCTGCCAGCGCTATTACGCTCGCCGGTCGATCGAATCAAACACTCCAGCTCAAACTGAAAACTAGTGCCAACTGCCAAGTGCAAGCCGTATCCAACTCTCCCTGATGCCAGTGCCATTGCCTTCGCACCTTGCTTCAATCAAAACTCCATGCCGAAAAGAAGAAATCAGAGCGGCGAGTCCGAGTCGTGCTGAACTCCTCTCCATGCCCGTGCTGTTGCCCTCCCAGATCGATCAAGCAAGAACCCCGTGTCGTTGAGAAAGGGAAGTTGTGATGCTGAACTTGCGTCGTGAGTAGTTTTCCATGGTACCAATGCTGATACCCTCCCAGATCGATCAAGCAAGAACCCCGTGTCGTTGAGTAAAGGAAGTCGTGATGCTGAACGTGCGTCGTGTGTAGCTCTCCATGGTGCTAATGCTGTTACCCTCGCATGTCACTTGAAGCCGGTATTCACTGTCCTTTGAAGATATCCTCAGAGTCACGAGGGTCCGGATACAAGGTGTGTTTGTGGTTAAGAACATCAAGCAGGATCTCAATACCTTTCTTGACCCAACTACCCCTCAGGTCGACCTCCCACCGAGAGAACATGGCACAAGAGTTGGGGACATCAGCCTCTTCGTAGTCCGAAAAGTGATGCCGGGTACCTTGCCAATCGACAGGCGGCGCTCTGTGGCAAGGGTTGCTGCTTGACCAATTGTCCATATGGTGATCGCTGGAGGAGCGTTCATGTAGGACCAGCGGATCTTCATCGTCCGGGTCGTAGAGCCGGGTCAGGAACACTTCGTCGAGCTTTAGTGTATGTAGTGCATGAATTATCAAGTCCCAAGTCACTGGCTGGGCCTGCATTCCATTCATCCTGCATGACATGAATTCCACCTTTCGTAGGCTGCGTGAATGCGTAGATAGGACTTGTCGGAGGTCTAGGCCGTCGAAGTCGATTCCTTTGAGAGTCAGGTGCGTCAGATTCGATGCTTTGGGCTTCAAGTCGCCAAGTGCAGACAAGAACCTGTCAGAAATGGTCAGGTTCTCCACGAAGATCTCGTGCTCGTAGCGGAGTTGAAACTCCTTTCCGTCATCTGGATCGCTGAGGGAGAACTCTCTCAGGTTTGGGATCACCTTCAAGAGGCGTCGCACCGACCTTCCGCTTGGAAGCCAATCGTCAAGAAAATCGTGTGTGAACGTCAAATTGCCCATGGTAGGAAGAGACACATGCAGCCCTCTGATCTTGTGCGTGCGTTGAGCCATGATCGGGATACAAAGAAGGTTGTTTAGCTGTCTGACTTTGGACAACGTGCCCAGCATTGTGATATCTTCAAGGTGTCTTCTCTCAAACTCTTCATTGGCTTCACAAAACAGTTGGCGAGAAGCCAAGCGCATCTGGCACAGGTCTTTCTTATGGACGCATTTGAATATCCGGAGGCGTAGCTCAGGATGGAGCCTCAAGAACTGGAAGAAGTCGGAGGAGTCAAAGGAGTCGTGGGAGTCGGAGGAATCGAATGAGTTGGAGGAGTCGGTCGGCGTCATTGTTGTATTCGTCATGGCTGTATGCTGTAGTCGCGTTTGGAGGTTTGGTAATTGCCCGCAGCAGTGTGAAAGCGGTAGCGAGGCTAGTGTAGGAGGGCGAACGCGGTAGCAAGACCAGAGTAGTAGGGTGGATACAGTAGCGAGACCAGATGCAGAGGCAAGACCAGAGCAGCAAAGTGGGTTCTGGTGGCCAACTTTGCTGCAGCGACACTTTCTCGAGGCAGTCGTCCCTCTTTGTCGTGCAAGTTGTGTGTCCTCCTTGAGAGTCGTGAGCGAAGGCTTTGACTAGAACAACGCCATTATGGCCCCGCCGGGTTTCGCGCTGCGTTGCTATGCAGCAGTTAAGTATCCATCGCGAAGGAGTGACGCGATCCAATTGGCGACCCAGCATTGCGGTTCGCTAGCAACTTTTCTTCACAGTTCACTCAGCCAGGCATCAGCGCCTAGGGAAAGTCGGGGAGTGCCCTTCTGTCGTAAGTTGACTCGAGCGAAAGTCACGGGTTGACACTTCATTGACGTCTGAGAGCGGCAAGAAGCCACAATGGCACCCTGCGCGTGTCTGCGTTCTCTGCAAGACCTGTCTGGGTGACAATCAATATCGTCGGCTGTATGCGTACAAGATGGGACCTCGGAGTACTCGGCTTAGTGTGCAAAGGGCAGATGGTGTGATAAGCCTGTAGGTGGGTACAATGGTATCTGTATCATCATCAGCAGTTGAGAAGATACCTATTGTGAGGACATAGTTACCACCTACCACTGCACGATGCATGCATACATCGTAGACTGAATATGCCTCGGCATCACATTCACCTATCTCTAGTGTAGGAAGATAAGGCTGTAAGCAAGTATCATTGTACCTGACGAATCTGCAGATCGCTGACGTCTGCCCGGCATACGGACCTTAGTGCACCCCAAGCCGATCCATATCGGCGCCATTCGACACGCCGAAAGTGCTGGTAACGTGGCGAAGACTTGCCTTTCTGAACCATGGACCTGTCGATCGGAATGTGCCCTGCATGCTGACAGCGTAAAGCCGCGGCTTCCTTTGTCTGTCGGATCGGATGCAGCGCTTTGTTCGTCCGTGAGCCGGTCAAGTAAACCCGCAGATAACGGTATAGTTGAGCTTAAGCCTTGTTGGTAACTTGTAAATGTTCCTATGCCGTTGATGCGAGCGGTTCCGACTGACAATAACGACCACAGACGGCGGTCTCAATTGGCGAAGTGACCAGTCGGGGGCACCTCTTCTTGCCATAACACTGCAATGCCGTCCTACCCGCAAGTGTAGTCAAGGCAATACCACGATGGAAAAGTCGGCATGAACATGCAGACGTGATATATATGCCAATGGACTCTACCAAGGATTGGTAAGAGCAGGCACATCAAACAACCCAACAGGACACAGCGCAAGCAAAACACTGTTCAATTAGCTCTCCACTATTCATCGGAACCTATATCATCAAATGAGCAAACCAATGCCGCCCCCAAACCGCCCCCAAGTCCTGGGTATTCACCATCTCAAATTCGCAGTTTCCAATCTCTCGCTCTCCCTGGCATGGTAAGTCAGCTCAAACGACGAAAAACTCAAACAACACGCCCGCACCAAACAACCAACACAACCAGTCTAACAATCCCAGGTATGAGCGCGTCCTCGGCGCCCACCGTATAAGCTCTCTCGACCACCTCCAACCATCCGGTGTACGTTTCGCAGTAATCTGCGAAATGCCCGACTGGGCCGGCGGGCTCTTCCTCGAGTTGCGAGAGAATGCTGCCAAAGCACTCGACGACCGCAGCTGGGACCCCGTGACGCTGGCCGTGGCGGATCGGAGAGAGTTGCTGCTGTGGGTGCGGTGGTTGGACGTGTGCGGAACGAGGCATTCGCCAGTCTTGACTGGGTTGAGGGGCTGGCTGATTGTCTTCGAGGTTTGGATTCTTATTGTCTCTTGGTGTCTAAAGAATTTGGAAGCTAATTTCCTGAGAAGGATCCAGACGGACGGAGAATAAGGCTGTATAGTCGGGAAGACCACGGCGGGAAGGAGCGGCCTTTATATGACCGACAGTGGCTCGAAGCGAACTGAGAGCTCTGGCTCAGAACGTACAGTTTCGTTCAAGTGCCTCGAGATCCGCATAGTCCCAGAGAAGTAGTTCTAGCGTAGAAGAACGTAGAATGATGACTGTGTATGTGTATCAGCGCTGCTATAAAACCACTCGTTCTCCAACCTCCACTCACGCTGTGTTCACGTCGTCTTGGTAAGACAGGAAACGCACCTTGACGCCTATCATGTTACGATTAACCACATGAACGGCTGTAGAAGGCTTTACCAGACAAACTCCGGCGATCAGAGGAGTCATTCGTCTGGTCGCCGAAGCACAACATATTCACTTCTACTCTTTGGCAACTCCAGACGGAAGGCTATGACACCCAAACCTGCGAGGCAATTTGCCTCTGTTTTTTCGGCATAGACATTAAATCTGCACCACGCCTGGATAATTAGCCATATGGACCATGTGTCCCCGAGCATGATCACGATTTATGAAATGATATGTACACAAGAATCGTAAGATCTAACTCTATCCCCTCATGATCGAATCTTCACTACATCATCCAAGCGGGCTAGCACTCAAACCCATGTGTCTCCTAACACTAAGGTAAACCTCATACACCCTCAGCTTCACAGCAACCTTCGCATACGCCGTCAGCGCAACCCCATACTTGAGCAAATTGCCCGGCCACAGCACACTCCCTTTAATGCTATCCAGCTGCTCTTCGAACACCGCGCGCGCAGCGTACTGCGCGAGAATCATAAACGTGCGGATCGGGCCTTGGCGGGTGTGCAAGTTTTCGTCCAAACTTCGCGTCAGGTCGTTGGTTTTCAGGATGAGCAGGATGACGCGGGGCACTTTGCCGAGCATCTGGACGAGCTGCTCGAGGAGGCCGTCGCCGAGGGCGTCGGAGATGGCTTGCTTCTCCGTGTCGTCGCGCTGCTTGGCGACGGAGGATGTGACGACGCGGTAGTCGCGGCCGGTAATTGCGGAGGCGAAGAGAGGGAATTCTTCGTCACTTACGCCGGCGACTTTGTAGGCATATTTGCGCATGGCTTTCTCGTCAACGTCGAGGACGGCGAGCCAGAGGTGGGCGTAGGCTCTGCGCAGGTCCATTGGAATGTCGCGATAGAGGCCGTGGTCGTAGAGGACAACGTCGAAATTTCTCGGCTTCCTCTTGTCTGGGTTGTGTCGAATGGCGAGGTTGCCACCGTGAGGATCACAGTGTAAAGGAGCTCCAGTGCCGAAGATCATTTCGTTGAAGATCCGGGAGAGAGCTGCTGACACTTCATCTCTGTCAATGCCGTTCGAGTCCAGGAATTCCAGATCGTCAAGTCGATGTCCCGCGACGCACTCCATGACAAGAATTCTCCGTTGAGCCCAATGGACCTCGGGAATGATTAAAGGCAGTTCCGGGATGTGTGAGAAGTATTCCTTGGCTCGTTTCGCGTTCTTGCCTTCCTCTCTGAAGTCCAGCTCCTTGGGCAACGAAACCTCCATCTCCTCGCTCAGCCAAGTCATGTCGTACTCTGGGAACCATCGTTTCAAAGTACTGAAGGAGAACCTTGTAAGAGCCAGATCCAGCTTGGCCCATTCATCCAACGACGGATGTTGCACCTTGACAGCCACGCGTTCTCCAGTCTCCTTGAGAGTCGCCATGTGAACTTGCGCCAAACTTGCGGTACCGATGGGTCGACGATCGAACTCCTCGAAGTAGTCGTCAAGACTCTTGCCAGTGTCCGCCAGAACCATCTCCTGAATGCTCGAGTATCCAGACACCGGGCACTTGTCCTGCAATGGAATAAAGGTATCGCACCATTCAGAAGGAAGCAGGTAGTTCAACGACGACAAGTGTTGGCCAAGCTTGATGAAAATGCTACCGTTCTTTTCCATCGCAACTAGCGTTCGTTTCGCACAGCGCAGGTGACATGCCGATAGCAAGGACTGGTAGTTGGGATCTTCGTGTTTCTTCAACGTTTTGCGATAACTGCATTCCATCGTCAGTATCTCAATCATCATGTCGCAACTCCAACCACAAGGACCTACTCATTAACGCAAAGCGCAAGCGTAACACCAACCCTCCCACTCCTCTCGCAAGCAGTATACAGATGCCTCGCCTTCTGACTGAACGCCAGCGCTCCAGCGCCAGCAACAAACACCAGCGTCGCAACGATCGCAACCTTCCTCCTCTCGCGCGGGTTCTTCATCTTCTCCCGCCAAGCCCTCTTGCCAGCCTGCGAGTATGCATTCTGGGTAGTATGCAGGCTAGCGCGTGCTTGCGCCTGGAGTGGTGCGTGTTTCTGCGTCTGGACGCATGATCGGCATGTCCAGGGCACTGCTCTTTGGCGGAGGAGCGAGGTCGACGCAGAGAAGGCGCTCCGCGCTATTGTTGTGTTCATCTCATGGCAATTCTCAGTTTTGATCTGAGGGAGTGAGGTGTGGGTGACAAGCACAAGTGAAACGTGAGGGAAAGAATAATTATCTACGATCTACATGGGGATGGGGCAAAGTGATGAGATCAGTTGCGCGCTTTGACTTCACCTCCATGCGGGCCGGCGTTCGCTTGCCGGGGTTTGCTTGTGGCGCGCGGGCGGGCATGTGTAGGCGGGGAACATGTTTGGTAAATCATTTCCAATGTTTTGTTTTGGACTGAAAATTGCTTGCGGTTGAATCGTGTCGTTTTGTGTACGCACCTTTGAAGAGCGTGCTGCACTATCAGGCCGGATAACATAGCCATCTCCGCGAAAAGACAGCCGCGCCAGCCGGCTATAATGCTTTTTCCATTCGCCTGAACGCCACGCTGATAATCAAAAACACATCTCCTCCCGCTTCCTAATCATGCCGTATGAATTCATGTCTGGTAGAGACTTTCCAAGATACAGCTCAAGGCGCCTGGTTATCCTTGACGATCTTCCGCACGGCCTTCTCGTACGCAGCGCGGTCTTTCTTGAAGAGGTTGTACGCCTCAGCTTGTGCGGGCGATTCCGGATTCACTTCGTCGAGCAGCATTTGGATGCCGAGCAGGATCTGTTTGATGGTGATGGCGGGCTTCCAGGCTTCCTCCTCGTTAAGGATCGACAGGCAGACGGTGCCGGAAGGGTAGACGTTCGGGTGGAAAAGAGGTGGGGTGAATTTGCCTGGAGGTCAGTCAGTCAAAACGGCTCATCATAATCGGCTTGGTTCTGGTGAGTATGCGTACACTTCGGCGGCTTCGTAGGGTACTCTGCGACGATTGTTAGCGCTGTCGTTCACTCGAAGGTCTGCGCTCATAGTCTTACCATCGGGGAACTGCACTTCGAGCTTAAGGAGAGCACCCTCCCAGATAGTCTTGTCTCTTCCAGGAATCATGCACTCCCAACGCTTGAGGTCAAGAGCGCCTTGCGAGTTCTTTGTAGGCTTTGCGACGAAGCCGAACGGGTGATCTTTGCGCCATGCTTTCCTGTGAAAGTTGTGTGAGCCGAAGTGTTCCAGCGATGTTATCATCGTCCTCCTCTTACCTCTCTTCCTGCAGTCTGCTCATACAAAGCGACATGATGGCTGTGGTGATCGGGTTGCGACGATGGTTGTGGTAGTGGTGTTGGTGAGGATTGTGCGGGAGCTTTCGCGATTTGTACTTTTTGTATGAGCAGGAGTTTCCTGTCAGGTGATTACTGAATGTACAGTGAAATGAAAGACAGGCGCAAAAGGTTCACTGAGTGAGGGAGTGAGTGAGTGAACGACGGAACGCCTCGTCTTTGTATCGCGCGTGATCCGAAACAGGCAAGCACGATGTAGATCGCGACGGATCTTGCCGTGATAAGCGCCTCAGAACCTCAGGTTAGTCAGCGTTTCCAGCGCCTCGGCATGTGATAGAGTGGGACAGCTTGACGACTGACTGTGCGACAATTGACTTCTGTTCACAACAAAGTGATAGTATACGATCGCATACCCAATACGTTTTACAGCAGTATTTTAATTGGTACTTGTCGAACCTCGAGTGACTGACCAACACCATACCACATCTTCAATACCACCATCATGACCGACAAGCCTAAAGAACAGGTCGAGACCGCTCCCGATCCTGACGAGGATGATCTCGATGACCTTGACGGTACTATCCCAAAACACAATCAACCTCTAGAACGCCAACTAACACTCCACAGACGTCCTCGACGAATTCAACGCCCAACCCAAACCAGCACCTACAACACAATCCAAACCAGCCCCACCACAACCCTCCTCACAACATGGCGGCCTCCCCAAAGACGACGAACTCGCCGCCCAGCTCCAAGCTGGAATGGCAGACCTGATGGGTGAACTAGACTCCAACCCAGAAATGCAGAAAGAATTCGAGCGCATGATGGCCGAGCTCGTGCAAGCGGGCCAAGCGCCCACAGACGCCGAAGCGATCGAGCATATTGGCAAAGCGACTGAAGCGGTGCATCTTTCCGACAATGCCGCTGCGGGTGCGAGTGCGAGCAAGAAAGGAAGTGCTGGAGGCCAGCAGGAAAGTTTCCAAGATACAGTCCGCAAGACGATGGAGCGCATGCAAGCCTCAGGCGCATCCGCAGACGCCGCCGCTGCGTCAGACGGGCCTTCTTCTGCGGAGGAGGACATGATGGCGCAGCTGATGAAGGAGCTGCAAGCTGGAGGTGGTGGCGGAGAGGAGGATTTCAACAAGATGCTGATGGGCATGATGTCGCAGCTAACCAACAAGGAGATTCTGTACGAGCCGATGAAGGAGCTGTACGACAAGTTCCCCGCGTGGCTGGAGGAGAACAGGGCGAAGACGGGCAAGGAGGATTTGGGCAGGTATGAGGAGCAGCATGCTATGGTCAAGCAGATTGTGGAGAGGTTTGAGAAGAAGGGGTACTCGGACGACAATGAGGATGATCGCGAGTACATTGTGGAGAGAATGCAGAGGGTGAGTACTGCTTTGCTAGTGAGAGGAGGGTATTAAGCTAATCAAACATCGCAGATGCAAGCAGCAGGCTCGCCACCGCCGGATCTTGTCGGTGATATGAGCGCCGCGCAAGAAGCATTGGGCGAACTGGAGGGTGGCTGTCCCACGCAATGATGGCGGAGACATGAACAGACGGACATTTTGGCTAACTGACCAAGCGGAAGAGACGGCGAAGTGAAGTCGTTTTTACATTCTGGAGCCCATGATACCCAGGCGAAAAAGTAGAACCGTAGTCGTTCTATTACCATCCCAAGAAACCAAACCACGCTCGGTGCTCATACTGTGAGCTGTTAACCTGAGCGTCTCCAATGATCCCCAACGCCGCGCTAAAGTACGTAAATCGAACGATGCCTCCCAGGACATCATCAAGACATGTCCATCGCGTCGCCACTTGACGCATCTGCTTGAAGACCGCTGCTTTGCTCTCCCTGGCCGTGCGCTTCCGCGTTGATAAAGTCCGAGAATAGAGAATCGTAATCGTCGTCATCGCTTCCGAAATGATCAGACATAAGTTCATTTCCTTGCTGGTCTTGACCCTGGCCCGGGTCCTGTATGGGCTGATAGCTGTGCTGTTGAGGTAACTCGTTCCCTTCGCCAGGCAGGAAGCTCAGCAGAGCTTCTAGCTCCTCATCTTCCATCTGTGCGATCTCGTCTGCTTCCTCTGGTGTAGCCTGCCATTGTGAGAACGACATGGAATTCTGTGTCGCGTCGCCGCTGTAAATCATGTGGCTGAGATCTTCCTCGTCTTCCTCGTCAGGCGCGTCTGAAGGTAGCAATGGTGCCGATCGCGCCTGTTCGGCCTCCCACTGTTTCTGCCTCTGCACAAAGTCCAAGCGCATGATCTGTCTCGAAACCGTCAGCAACTCCATTCCCAAATACCCATCCAACCTAAAAAGATATACTCACATCCTCCCCATGCTTCTCAAACCTCTTATCCTCCCTCCCCTCCCTAACCTTCTTCAAGAACATGCCCCTCCTCCTCTCTTTGAGCGCATCCTGGCTAACGACCGGCGCCCTCTTGATCGCGCGCTTCGCGTATGGGACCGGAGAAGGACTCTGCGGCTTGTTCAGGTCGTCGGTCATGAATATCGGGCGCGCGCTGCCATTGCCGTGGATGTTGGCGCTGCGGGGCGAGAGTGGCGACGGAATCTTGGGCAGGAACTCGCGTTGGTGGTAAGATGATGATGGTGTTTGCTGTTGTTGCGCGTGGTAGAAGGGCGAGGCGAGCATTGCTCTTGTAGTCCGAGAATCTATGTTGGGCGTTGGCTGATGAGATGAAAGATGGTTTGACTTTGATGGTTGGTGTGAGAGAGGGTCTTTTTGCGACTCTTGAGAGGGCGACGCGAGGCAGGCGCGTTTCGTGATTCGGAAGGCGGGGGTGGCCTAAGCTTCTGCTGTGATGTTCGCGGGGATATTGACCTCCAGATGAGGCTCGCGACTGCTCTAAGCTGACAAGTGAATGTGAACCGTGGTATTAATAAACGGAAAATTGCTACACCGCTTCAATGCTACTTTTTCATTTTCTACAGATTCATCGTTCAACTACGAAAACCCAGCGACAGATACCACCGTGGAAAAGCGTTGTGGAAACCGGTCTCAAAGCTGAGGCTCAAACCGACACGATGCTAAACGATCTTGAGTTCGCCCAAGTGCAACTGCGAGAAGGGATTTGGCACTCTGGTGCTCGAAAATTCTCCTGAGTGATTCCGGGACGGCAAGTCCCCAGAACGCGACGCGCACCGATCGCGCGAGAACAATGTATATCTCGAGCGGAAAGTTTTCGATGAAGTCGTCTTGCGGAACGCCGTTCGTGCATGCCGACTCCGCATGATAGACCAAGTTACTGACAGCGTATGATAAGAATGGAACGACTCGGTATCTCCTTTCTTCCTGAACACTGCTCGACATCCACCGTAAGCAGCAACGCTTCAGGTCCTCGTGGGCGGGTCCGAGGAGCGACCTGCCTCGTCCGGGCTTGAGAGCTTCGAAGCCTGTCTCCTGCAGGTAGTCTCTCACTGACTCGTGAATAAACTGGACGGTAGGTTGCTGGCGGGGTCTGGTCAGCGTTTCACGAAATGATATATCGGGCTCTGGATGTTGGCGTCGTCAGCTCCGCAAGGCCTTTGGAGCAATTGAGGATGAACAGCTTCATTGTCTCGTAGTTGATGGCATATGAGTTGCAAAGTTGCGAGGCGTCAAAGCCCGGAGTTTCGCTGCGGACGGCAAAGTAGAGCTCGTGGAGTGTCAATGGCCGACTGGCGAACGCTATCCATTGCAGGATTGGGAAAAGGTTCCTCTCGTCTTCTTCGTCATCCGCAACTCTGTGGACCATCTCGTGGAAAAGATTGTGTAGGCCATCAGGGATGGTGTCAAGGCGGTCGCGAACCTTGTGGACATTGCCACGCTGGCAGTCCTTCCTGAGTATTTGAGTGACTAGCATAGCCCACAAGAAAATACCTTGAGCTCTTTCCTGTATCGATTCCAAAATGTTGTCTGCTATCTTTCCCGTGTGTAATTTGAGTTTCTGTTTGACATAGAGAGCGATGTCCTGCCGGTGATCGTGCTGATCATCGAGATTCAAATATCGACATTTGTCGAGCTCAACGTGAGGATAGTGCCGACTGGAGAGGCACACACGGAAGTTTATGCCTTTTGCAAGAGTGATGGACCCAAGGTCTTCGAAGAAATCAATCAAATCTCGTATTTCTTGCTCCGAAGTTTCGTCAAGTGCGTCAATCAGGCATGTGAGCTGCTCAGACTCCAGGTCCAGAACGAGTCTCCTGAAAACAGCTCGCAAGGACGGCAATTGCCAGACTTTAGTCTTGTCACTCTTCAGTCTATTTATGTCGGCCGCAATGCGCATCGTTTTCAGCCGTGGCACAACCGATAGGAGTTGATGCAGCAATTCTCGATACAGCCCAGTGAAGGACCTTTCTTCCACATCGCCACGCGCATTGAAGAAGAAGGAGATGACTTTATCGTCGGGGAATCGCTCGGTCGCAGCCTCGAGCAGGAACTTCATTAAAGTCGACTTGCCGGCCCCGGGCTTGCTTTTAATCCACATGAAGCCATTGTGACTGCGCATGAGATTTGGGTTGCGCCAGTCCTGGTATTCTTGCTTGGTGAAGAGCCACTGGCATGTGTTGCCGAGCGCTGGTGCAACATTGTCTTTGCGAATGCCCATGCGCGCAAAACTTAGTTTTGCCATGACTTCGGCAATGTACTCTGCTCCCGTGCTTGTTACTTCTGCCTCGTCGAGACTTGCAGGCTCAGCGCGCTGATGATGAGAATGAGATTCCCGTATTTGGTAGTGGTGGTGGTGGTGCACCTCGCCATAGCGGTCACCATACTGGACTTGAGCGTGGTCATTGGCCACATTGTTGCTGGCGAGGTGTCCAGTCCGTCGCCCATCTATCCCGGTAAAATGGCTCTTTTCCGTGCGTTGCCGTTTGCTTGTGTGCTCTGTGAAGGAGGATGGGCACGTATGTCCAGGTAAGTGTGGATGGGGTGAGCTTCGTCGTCGTTTGTTGGATCCCGTATCAACCCCTGTCGTGTGTTGAGACGTAGTCTCCGTCTCCATGAGCACGGCTATACATGCGAGCGACCGTACTGTATCGTTACTGACAGAGACAAATGCGGTGGCTTGTCAAATACTGCTCTAGCATCGCATGCAACTCTGCACTTCCGTCTGACAGTGTGCTCAGCCTTGGACAGACTTATCGGGCTAGATATGCTGCGCCATCCATGCACCTGACTAGATCAGGTTTGGATTGGAGCGCGTAGGCGATGCCCAGCAACTTCGCTGCAGGCGGGTCTCGTTGGTCCAGTCTCTTGTAGGAAAGTCGAATATGTTTAAATATGTTTGACATGACATTATATAGCGTTACAGATATCGACATCGAGCAACAAAAAATATTTAGATTGTGGATCAATCCGGGGATATAAAAAAATAGATAAAAAGGAAAACAACTCACCCACCAGCGCCTCGCTCTAAACAGTAAGGAAATCCTTGACCAAAATGGAAACACGCCTCGTTCCAGCACACACCCACAGAGAACCAACAGGGGAGACTCAACCCAGCACCCAAGCCAACAACCCAGCACTACCAACAGCATCGATACTGAACAGCGCACCAGCAACACCCCAGGTGATCCACCTCACGTTTGGCTCTCTCCACAGCGCCGCAATACCGACAATGGCAAAGACCAGTGAGCTAGCGATTGCAAACACCACTCCCGCGTCGACTTCGGTGGCGAGTTTGTGTCTGCCAGTAGCAGCGAGCAAGTACGCAACGACGAGGATGACGAGCGAGGCGGCAAGCGAGAGAGCGGCGAATTGAGGGAGCAAAGGGCTCGGTTCGTCGCCTTGGCCGTATGTTTGGTCGTAGGCGCGCAGCGGCTGTGCGTGGAAGGCGGGAGTTGCCCCGTAGGTTTTGGGTTTGTTGCGAGAGAGCAGGCGAGCGCCTTCGTCTGAGGAGCTCTCTTCATCGTCATCGGGTCCGATCGATGGCGAAGGAGGCAGATCGCCGTCCTCTGGCTTCGGTTTGCGCGAAAACAGCCTGGCGAGTCTCTCGAAAAACAGTTCGAAGGAGGAGCGCTCGTTGGGGTCGATTAAGAGGTAAAACCCTTCGCCAGCGTCCGAACCGTCTTCAGGGTGGTCGTATTCGCTCCAGTATCTACCTTGTGGTTGTGTAGTGGCTTCGGGATAGTCGCGACGGCGCTTCTTGCGGAATGCGCTGAGTGGTGGTGCAGTGACTTCGCTGTCACCATAGCCCATGCTCGGGTTGCGTGATGTTCCGACGGCAGTGGTGGTTCCATCGGTCGTGCCCATTACCGATGAGCCATTCGATGCTGTAGTAATTGCAGTCGCAGGAGAGCCCGCTCCTGTTGCGTATCCACTGGCCGAACGTCTTGCAGTTGCTGGTGGAAGCTTGCGGATATCTCGTGTAAGCATAGTGATCCAGAAAGGCGCAGCTACAGTACTTGGTTTACAAAGATGCCAGATGGCGTGATATTCCATCGAGAACCCACGAACACGCTCCACAAGATGACTGTTGTTGAGAGTGTTAAGCAAGCTTTGCTCGGTTAGTCCCTCTTGTCGCACTTGGAGCACTGCAAACGGAAATGACGTTCTGTTTTCGCTGATGTTGGCGGGTGCGAATTTGATGTTGGTGTCGAGTGACGCCAGCATGTTACTGCTCGAGGAGTTGCTGAGACCGACAAACCTAGATCGTGTGCTTTGCATAGAATATAGCAATCGCACATCTTCTTCACTGATCAGTACATCACGCACGTCACTGAGCTCCGTTGCAGTGCCCTTCATTGACTCTCTTCTTGGTAAGAATGGTCTACTCTTGTCGAAGAAGCCATCAATATGCTTCGGCTTCAGACCATACGTGCTCATGTTGGGAGAACCTGTCCTTGCCGCTACAAGCGCGTCATCTCCGGTGTTCCACCGCGCGCAAAGCTTCACTCGTTGAGGCGTTGATCCAGGCAAGTGCTCGCGCTCGTCCACAGTAGCCGCGCTCTGCTCTTGGATAAATTGGTCTGGGCTATCGGCTGCAACCAGGAAGCAGTCGGGTTCTTCATTTGGTCTCTGGGCTGGAGTGATGGGCCTTCCAGTAGAACTTGAAGAGCTTCTCATGAAATAGCGAAGGTGTTGTAACAGAAGCACCTGCAATTCGACAATGTTATCGGGATGCACAAAGTAGCTCGCAAATGTACCCGAGCTACCGAGTGGCGATGTTGCGAACGCTGTGTCAAAATTTGTCCTTGATCCAGTCGCCAGGCTTGCGTCAAGTTTTGCGATTGTGGATGACTTTGCTGTGGCTGCATTGCTTTGCGCGTCAGGCTTATCTGACGTCGCTTGCTGCAGGCGAGTCTCATAAAGTGTGCGGATGTCGTTCAGCGTTGTGGAATAGTCATCCAGCAAAGGCCGTAGGTCGTATTTCGTGAAGCTCTTAAGATCGTCCAAGACTTCCACGCGCACGCGCTCTTCCAATTGTGTCGAGCCCGTCCATTTCTTGTACTTCTTCAGGAGCTTGCGGAACGCCGTGCGCTGCGTGCTTATGAACCGTGAGAGCGACTTAATCTCCTCGCCAGCCTTGAGGACATCATTTTCGAGCTTGCCGTAGCGTTCCAGTCGGCCAATGGGTATGCGCTGGTCTGCGGGTGTGTTGCGCTTCGCAAGTTGTCGAAGTCGCTTTTTCGCGTCATCTGCCCATCCGTTGTCAGCCACCGCCTAATGAACTCCTCTCAAGCGCAACCACCTACCAAGTCTGTGTTGTATCTCCCGCGCCTTGCTCTTTACGAATAAATCAATGCGGTCGTGCTGTTCTTCCAGTATTTGGTAGAGGTCATTCTCGAAGCCTAGGGCTTTGACGTCGGGTTGGCCGGGTACAGCAACAGTCTTGCCTTTGCCGGGTGTGGTGTGTTCTTTGATGACCTGTTTGATGTCGTCGTAGTCGATGTTATCTGCGCGGGGACGTCAGTGGATCGCACCAGATTGCCGGGTGGGCCGTGTCCGAGTTGATGGGTATGACCAGCCATTGCATCACCTCGCATGGGTGTATGCACGCAGAAAAGGATTGGAAGAGGACTTACATGCGCTCCAGGCAGGTATTGAGCGCTGGCGGAGGGTCTCGCCGTATTTCATGGTGGGAGGTTGGTGGTGAGGGCAGAAGGTGGAAAGCCGGAATGGGGAGGAACAATGAAGCGAGGCAGGGCAGCAGCAGTGGTATTATATGCTCATACTAATCGGGTTTTGCAAATGCAGGGCAGTGTAGTGCCAGGGTGGAGTGGGTATGCAGAGTGTCACTGCGAGTGAGAGACTGGCGAAGAGAAACTGGGACTGGGAGTGCCAATGCCGACAAGGCGAGATTGATGGGCGTGAGTGCCACGAGTTGGCTGCAGGGCGGCTGCAGCTGCACAGATAACTGCCCGGCTATCACACCGTTCACACCAAGCGTTGACGACAGCCTGATCCAGTGGCCGGTGCCGGTACGAGGACACCGTGCGCCCGTTAAGAGCGTTCACACTAGCCTGCATATGGTGGAGAGGCACACGAGCAGTTTAGTCAGACTGCTTTCCATCCACCGTTTTCTGGTTGGCGAGAGACCTCTGAGACAAGACAAAGCACTTTGATATCAACCAATTCGCCATCACCGCTCCCGATCCTGCTGAGCCTGCCTGCATATGCGTCCTGCAGCTCCGGTGCGACGTGTCTCTGATCTGCCGGCAGCGCGCATCTTGGCTTGTAAGGCGCCCGGTTAACCATCTCTCGATGATATGACATGCCATCTTCCTGGCTAAAACATGCACAGCCATCTCACTGCCATGTCACGAGCATTGGGATCGCTCACTGCACAGGCCACCATGACTCGGGCTTTTCTTTGTTTCGATGCGCCATATCAAACGCCTCCACAAGGGACTTCAAATAATAAAGCAAATCGAGCAAAATGTGGAGGACTTTCCCGATTGCGCGCTTGCTTGGGCCATCGCGCTGACCAGACTGGGGTGGTCCAGACACTCGAGCGAAACGACTAACATTCACAGCGACAAGTTGTTTTCTACGATGTCAGGCCGCGAGCATCGACGATGCTTCCATGCAGAAACCTTACGCATATAAACAATCTTAATATGCTTCCACCCCCACAACTGCCGAGCATCTGTCCACAGAGTTCAACACGAGGGCTGTAGTTGAGACTCGGTAAACATTCGTGCTACCCTTTGGGCTCCACACAACTACAGACCATCTTCGGGCGCGACGGGGAAGGGACTACTCACTCCCCGGTCAAAGAATCCACATCTCAAGATCTCTAGACAATCCTCCTGCATAACTAGTGCCCACGTGCAAAAGTGAAAGGCTGTCAATCATACACCTACCTTACGACTCAAGCATTTTTTCACTCTATCAAGCCTGGACTTTGGAAGCCTGTCCACAGGTGACGAAGGTCTCCGCCTGTCCTTCCGGTTATCTCTCAACTACATGTACCGGATACAAATCCATGCTCTTCATGACGAAGCATCTGTCAAAAATGCTCCATACTCACATGCTTCGCGTCTAGAGTCGCTTCGAAGTGCTTCGTAACGAGTGGAGACGAGCACTGCACTTTGTACGAATCCAGCAGGGGAAGATCCAGACCTCTTCGCGTTATTAACCGAATTGCGTTGTATTATGTCTGTCTACAAAATTCAACCGAGGTATCGGACATTTGCCTGAACGAGTATTGTGTCGCGTGCTAGAAGTCGCCTCTTTCGTCAGACTTGGAAAGTAGGTCGACCGATGTCTGCAAGTTTTAGATCACCGTTCAACTGCGTTTTTGGTGTCTCGACCAGGCTTCTCGTTATGCGAAACGATCGACTGTCCATCGCGTGCTACAACAGCGCATGAGGTATTTTTCCTGTTTCCTCAACGTCTATCACAACATTTTGCATTTGCATGTACACGGAGTTCATGGTTGCGGGCACCACTGAGCGATGTGCACGTGCATTGTGTTGTCTCACGTGCATGCAAACATGTGAAAGCTCCAGATGTCGCTTGTTTGCTCAGATTCAGGGTTAGGGTTCAGCTACCGCAAACCTCCAAAGTTCCTTCCTTCCTTCATCGATCTCAACAGCTTCATCTCTACTACCACGAGGTGGTGATTCAGCTACTGATTCAGTAGGCTACAATTTGTAGCTTCTACATTGACCACACTGCTACGACCTTTTTCATTCTCATCTAGATGAATACATATGGATTGACTGAACATGCCAGCAAACGTCAGGCTAGCCTAGAACCCGGCTTCCTGCTGGGAAGAAGATGATTTCTGGCCGCAGACCTTCTACTCTCGCCATGATATCAGAGCAGTTTGAAAGAGCTCCATATTACATGTTACGAGAGGCAGACCGAACCATGAAGCCAGAAGCTCGCGACGGTCTCCATCCTGCACCACCGAAAGAGGAAAGATGGCTATATACAACCACAGCCACTCCACTAGTCCAAACATCAGCCGGCGAATCAAGACATCTTCAAAACTCATGACGTGTAAACCACACCGCATTCGCACGCTGAAAGTGACACCAGCGGCTCGCAACTCCATCTCATCACTCGCAGACAAACGGGCGTGCCTCCCGTGCTCCCCCTTCCCCGCAACCACAATCGTCAACCTCACGTCGTCTTTCTGCCGTTCCGGACTTCACTCCTCCGCATAGCAACAAAACGATGCTCTGATGATGCGCAAATGCCCATGTGTCTCGCAGGAATGCGGTTTCAGCGCGGTCACGGGCGATCATGCACCCGTCATTGTTACGAGATACCGCTCGTTTTGGGCGAACTCGCAGACACAGCTGTAATAATGATGACCGCCTGTGTTATTGTGTAAGACCATTGGCTGGCTCAACTATATCAGGCGGACCGCCTTGCTTGCTCCTTTCAATCTGCATATATCGCACAGGATGTTCTCTGCCAGAGTTTCGACATACCGCAGTACCATTTTCAGCGCCAAAGCTTCGAGCTCTTTTGGAACGATTTACAAGCCCATTCACAGCTCTCTAACTCAGAATTGGTCTTTTCGCACAATGGCAACCGTTGCCGACCCCAAGCATGCTCTCCAAACGTCAGGAGAGACAGAGCCTGTGTGGGTTCACACTGATCCACGCTCACGACGTCCACAATTCCCCACATTGAACCAGAACCTTGAGACGGATATCTGTGTGATTGGCAGTGGTATCTCTGGCATCCAGTCTGCTTACGAGCTGGTCAAGCGTGGCCATGAAGTTGTCATGGTCGAAGCTCGCGATATCCTTTCCGGCGAAACAGACAGGACCAGTGGCCATCTCGCCAGTGCGTTGGACGACGGCTACACTGAGATTGCAAAGAAGCACGGCGACAAGGGTGCTCAACTTGCTGCAGACAGCCACTCTTGGGCGATTGGCCACGTAGGCGATATCGCCAGCGAGCTGGGCATCGACTGTGAGTACCGCAGGCTGCCCGGCTACCAAGTCAGCCAGTATGATCGCAACAAGCAGACCAAGGAGCACAATGACGAGGTGAAGGACTTGAAGGCAGAGGTCGCGAAGGCTCAGTCGCTCAAGATGGACGCTGAGTACAGAGAAGGATACGCCGTGAAGGGCTGGGACGGTGAGCCGGATCAGCGTGATGCTGGTGTGTTCTACAACCAGGGCACGTTCCATCCTACGAAGTACTTGTAAGTGCTCGAATCATCCATATGCGATGTCTTGAGCTTCTTGCTGACATGAGCTTCTCTCTGAACAGGGTCGGCGTCCTCGAGTGGCTCAAGAAGCAGCCGAACTTCAGCTGCTACACCAACTCGCGCGCGCTGGAGATTTCTGAAAAGGGCCTATCCATACCGCTAATTACTGACAACAAGCACGTCGTGATCAAGACCGAAAATGGCTCGACCATCGACTGCAACAACGCTATCATGGCCACTTGCGTCCCTCTGCAGAAACTCAGCGTCGTGGCCGAGATGGAGTATAATCGTACCTACTGCATCGCCATTAAAGTCCCCAAGGGCACAATCGAAGACTGCCTTCTTTACGACACCGCCGAGGCCTACAAGTATATCCGTCTCACGCACTGCGACGAGCAGCACGACTACATGGTCGTCGGCGGCTGTGACCACAAGGTCGGCCAGGAAGACACCACCGGGCGCTTCGCCGAGCTCGAGACCTGGACCCGCGAGCGCTTCCCTTCCGCCGGCAGCGTCGACTACGCATGGTCTGGCCAGATCTTCGACCCTGTCGATTACATGGCTTTCATTGGCCTCGACCCCGGCACCAAGCACACCTACATCATCACCGGCGACTCAGGCAACGGCCTCACACACGGCGTAATCGCAGGCCGCCTCCTCGCCGACGAGATCGAATCGATCCCGAACGACTGGGCGGATCTCTACCGCCCTCAGCGCAAGGCCAGCATCGTCAAGAGCGCCGGCAGCATGCTCGCGCACGACCTGCAGATCAACGCGCAATATAAGCGCTTCCTGCAGTCTGACATTGCTGACATCGAAGACCTCGCGAATGGCGAGGGTGGCGTGATGAATAACTCCAAGACCGGAAAGCCGACTGCTATTTACAAGGACGATGAGGGCAAGACTCATAAGTTCTCGGCGCTGTGCCCGCATATGAAGGGCGTTGTTTGCTGGAATCGCACGGAGAAGAGTTGGGATTGTCCGGTGCATGGTAGTCGGTTTAGTAAGGATGGTGTGCAGCTTATTGGGCCTGCGAAGGGCAATTTGCAGCCTATGGATGAGAGTGGGGAGGAAAGGCAAGGGCAGACTGCGAAGGTGTGAGGGTGTGATTGATGGGTTGATGATTCGATGGTAGTAATGTATGCTCATCGTGATGATTCAGTGACCTTTGTCTTTCTGTTTCCCTGCCTTCAATGTTTGACCCCTTCACGTCGTGTAGTCGCGTTGGTCGGACGCTGCGCTACTGGCCAGATCGATATGTCATTTCATTGCTTCGTTGGACAAACTCACTGTTGCAGCGCAATTTAGCTGCAGTTTGGATCCGAGAAGATATAAAGGTCGCTGTCTCGAGTTTTCGGCGCGACACCAAGACACTACCAGCAAGACACCGCCAGCAAGACACCGCCAGCAAGACACCGCCAGCAAGACACCACAAGCACACCATAACGCAACGAATTGCACTTCCGATCCAACAACAAAATCGCGCGTTTGCTGCTATGGAACAATCTCTGATCCCTACCAAGATGGCATCGAACACCGAGCAACTGCACGTCGAAGGCAGCTCAGACAACGCTATCAACTCGCCGCCTGCCACATCACCACTCATGAAACTCCCCGCAGAGCTCCGCAACACAATCTACGAATACGCCCTCAGCCGGGAAAACGACGGCGTCTTCTACGTTGACCAAACAACCGGCATCCCTGAGCCGCCACTGCTCCTCACCTGCAAAGACATCCGCCGCGAAGCCCTCCCCCTCTTCTACTCCCTCAACTCCATGCTCTTGACCGTAGACTCTTATTCACCAGCAATGCCGCTGTTCATCTACAAGAAACAGCTCGCCGTGCTCGCCCAGTACAACTACCAAATAACCATGTGGTCAGTCGTGCCAGTCGGCCGGCCGAGGTGGCGCAACTTACTCGCTTGGCTGCGACACGCTCACGAGCAGGAGTACGTTGGGATCCCGTTTACGACCCTGGAGTCGCCGTTCAAGCCTGGAGCGTACGTGCGTTGGGCGGGGGATCCGCTTAGGGAGTGGGCGGTCGTTGCTGGGATGTTTCGGATAGTGGATCTTTTGGATGATGAGGATTGGGAGGTTGTTGAGGAGATGCTTGTGCCGATGCGGTATGCGCTTGTGAAGTTTGATGCGGAGTGGGATGTGGATTAGGGTGATGTGGTTGGGGGATTTGGGATTTCGAGACGAAAGGGTTGTAGTGTTGATTTACTAGTAGAGCCAGGTCGCTGTTTGAGTTCTGGGGATGGAGAAGTGCACACATACATGTGCTCCGAATCGACCAGGCGCCGCTCGCTACTCGGACTTTGGTGACGCGGCCGGTGGGAGCGACAGACGTACGGTGCATCGCGGTGGCAGCCGGTGGTCGGAGTTTTGGGTAGAAGCGTTCATATTAGTTGATTAGTTGCCTTTGAAAAAACGAGATTACAGGATACCCGGAATAATCGCCTTCCTGTTCGCCACCTTCTCCGCTCCAAACTTCTCAATATACCACCTCTTGCCTGACAAAGCTCTCGGCAACATCGTCGCAATCTCATTCAGCAAGAAACTCCTCGCCGGTACACAGCCCAGACCTCCGATAATCAGAAATCCAGTCCACTCGATCCACTCGCAAAAGTAGTGCGCGTAGAGCACATAGTGGAACAGTCCGTTCTTGGGCAGCATGTAGAGCTTCTCCACGCTCTCGACGGGCTTGCCTTCCTTCTCAGCCTGCTCCTTGCGTCTGCGCATCGCACTGCGACGAATCTCGCGCAAGTCGTCGTCGTGGAACATATTGGCAAGAAGTCCCCAGCCCCAGATCACAAGTCCGCACTCGATGTAGTACAAGCGTCCGGCCCAGTCTGCAGCAGTCTGCGGGCCATAACCAGCGACCCAACCGCCGATAGAAAGCCCATTGACGATATTCCAAGCAGTCGCAGCGATGAACACAAAAGGGTGTATTGGAGACATAGATGGCTGCGCCCAGGGGTAGATCAGAGCGCGGTAAATATAGTGTATGGTGTAGACACCGGCCATAGTGCGATTACCCCAGGGCAGTCCTGCCAGGCCTAGTTGGTCCGGGATGGTGTACATGCAGTAGAGGACTGTGATGAAGCCGACGGACTCCATGCCTGCCCATGCCCATTTGCCGGGCAGGTTGAAGCGGGAGTCGATGGAGGTCTTGCCTTGGGGGTAGAAGTCGGTGAGCCATTGGACTGCGGTTAACTATCCGGGATTTAGTATGTCTGGTGTACATGTTTTTTGGAGGGAGATTAGAGTGGCGTACCAGTGGGAAGAACTGCCAGGCGTAGGCGATTAACTCCCAATTTTCCCGTGAGGGCGGATACCATCCTGGGACGAGAGCCATGGCTGGTAGCTGGAAGACGCGGCAGGTCTATAATTGTGAAGGTCCTAGATGTATAACCTCCTTAATTAATACTGGGATGAAGATGGTGTGATTAATTTGCGATGAGATACACATCCAAACCAAAGCTCTGCTGGACATTGACGTTGACGGTGTCACAAAGCTATACCGATGACGACATATTCACTCAAGCCATCCGGCCGCTGCCGTTTGCGCCACGCACACGAGCCACAGTTGCTTGTTCGGTGGAGAAGACAAAACAAAGTTCGAACTCTCACAACTAAGACTCGACAACATCTTTACTTCTTGCAGTCAAGCATACACTTGGGCTTGTCTTCGGAACCCGCCAGGCGTGTATCGCAAACGACTCGACGGAGCTTCCTAACTCAGGGGATCCACGCACTGGCCCTGATTTGGCCATGTATGACGTCTTCCACTAATCCTTGTCTACAAGCGAGAGCGCGTACATCTTCCAAGTTTCTGCGGTGATCATAGCGAAGGATACACGTCTAGGCCGACGTCAGCTGTCATGGGGGCATTGCGTGCTGTGAAGACGAGCAATAGATAAAGAGTAGGTGTTAAGCTTCATCTTCCCTCTTCTCCGTTCCACAACCACAACTTTAAAGACTTCAAACGACCACATAAACACATTTCATCCAACCAACACATATAGTCCATCATCATGGCCCGCACTCGCACGACCGCCACTCCCACCACCACCACCGGCCGCAAGCCAAGCCTCCTCTCCCGCCTTGCAGGCAAAAAGACCACGAACGCTCGTGTCACGGAGTCCACTTCCAGGAACCCCATCACTGGCACTACAACCACCACCAGGAAGACCACCACACACCCCAGCGGCATTGGCCACCATGGCCACGCCGGTAAGGGCCCTCTTGCTTCCAAGAGCACTGCCACTCGCGGCACCACCACTACTCGCAGCAAGGGAGTGCACACCACGCAGCACCGCAAGCCGACCATGGGCGACAAGATCAGCGGTGGTTTGATGAACCTTAAGGGTAGCCTAACTGGCAAGCCTGGCGTCAAGGTAAGCTGCTTTGATACAGTAGCAACAATGGATACATGCTAACGATATATTCAAGGCTGCTGGCACTCGCCGCGCACACGGCACTGACGGCAGAGGTACACGCCGTGTGTACTAATTGCCATGATGGCTTTGTACTTGTACGATTTGACGAACACTGTTGATGTTTTCTGAGCGATGGTTAAAGTTTGATGATACCCGACAAATTTAATGCAATTTCGCACACACTCATTGATTGTTCCACCCACCAGTCATATATGTTCACATCTTTTGCCAATCAAGACTTCGACCAACGGTGGAGCTCGAGGTTCCAGTCGCTTATACGACACCACTCGATAAGACGCTGACAATTCCCATTCCACCTGAGATGCTCCAGATGGTGTGCGGCTCATCACAGCGGAAGTCTGACAGAGGTGGAAGCCTGTGAAGGCAGAAGGCATGCACACCACCTGTTGTGCAGTTGCCAGCATCAACTACAAATCCATATGATCAACTACACTCACGCCATGCCCTTTCCACTTCCTTCATACCCTCTTCTCTGTTCCATTTGCTCTCATCCCCTGGTGGCCAACCCAGGGACCTGACCACTTCCTTAAAACCCCGATAGCGATCGTGGGTCAAAGGATAGACATGAGCGGGCGCCTCAATTCCAGGTGCCGAAAAGACCTTGAGCTCTTCAAACTCCTTCCGTAGCCATGCGTAGAACTCTCCGGCACTGTCGAAAGTCGTCTAACCGTTTTCGTCGACGTCCCAAATAGCGACCTCACCGTCAAGCGTGTCGAGGAAAATGTAGCAGCCGGCGTCAGTGATAGGCATGCCGAGCATGACGATGTGCTTCTGTCTGCTTGCATCCTTTGCTTGTCCAGAATACGAAGAGGCTTGCCCGTGGGAGAAGTCAAAGTGGGCGCCTCCTGCAGTTGACACCTCTGTGTAGTCTAGACAGCTGGTGTGGTCGTAGATCCACTTCTCTGCCTCGTTACCGCCAGAGAGGTAGTGGAGGTGCTGGAGGAGTTCGATGACTGTATCGGATTTTTGTAGGAAGGCGAAACTTCCGGGGGTGATTTGTGGCCATCCGGATGTAGGTAGAGTTTTTAGTTCGGAAGGGTAGAAGTGAAGTTGGGTGGTCAGGAACTGGTAGAACTCGGTTACGCTGGCCACGACCTTGTCACGATTGAAAGTCATGATAATGGCCTCCTCGAGTATTTGTCTGGCTTTGGAAGAATAAAGGTGTCGTTTGAGGTCGAATGAATCGGCTGCGATTTGACGTGCTAAGTGCTTGAATGCGAATATTGTTGAGTTGTCGAGGAATGAGGTGAAATATCTACGTCACTTGGTCGAGGTGTGTCTGTTACCGACGTAGCGTGGTACTAATCTATGCAGATCCGTATACTGGTGTTCACTTCGTGTACAGAACCAAGTACCTCTGGGTCCCAAGGCGTGCACACTTTGCATTCACTTTCACTAACGATACATGTGACTCACCGAAGTGTCACAAGTAATCCATGGGTCTAGTCTCTGAGGACTTTATTGCCTAGGTTTCTGCCATGTATATCGGGTTGTTGACACGCTTGTGGTGAGGTTGGGGTCAAAAGTCTACACACACAGCTCTTGAATTGCAAGGCTCTATGACAGACTGTGCCCGATATAGTTGCATGCAAGCCTGGCTGGATGATTGATAGCGCAGGTCCCTCCTGGCAACAACGAGAGGACAATCCTGTTGTTCAAACTCTACAGTAATGACTATTGATAATCTGCAACAAGATGGTAGGCTTATGAGCGGTATGTATACTTTGAATCACCATTTGCGTATTCCCAGCCTCTGGACCTGGCCTTTTCCTCCTCTCCAGACATGAATTCTGTTTTAAGAACCGATGAGACGACCTAGACGTCTTTGAAACTATTCCACACTTGATACAGGCAGCTCTGCACAACAGGGCATTGACCCTACCCATAACAGATAAGCCGCGCAAGGCTGAATAAGCTTCTCCAGCTCCAACTTGATTGGATGGTCGTCGAGCATTGTATCTATGCATGCATCGAACTTGACTACATTTCTCCTTCCCAATGACTATATGAAGTCCCAGTGATGATGCCAAGTTCTTGCTATCAATGCCTGAGATGAAATGGACTCAGGAGTGACATTTGTTTCTACCAAGAAGAACGCGGCTTATCTTACCGAACACGTACGTCACAATTCGTGACCTCGTAAACAAGAACAACAATGGAGGATGCTTGGACCACTTTGGTCCTTGTGATAATCTGGCTAGCTACATGGGTATGAGCGCTAGCTCGTTTTCTATCTTATGCAATATCTCAATTGCATGTCTGTACTGAGACTTCCCCATGCATCTACCTTGAAGACATCGGATCCATCTCCTTTCACCGCTCCAGCCACGGTAAGCCACGACCCAGTCCTCGGACAGATCTCGAGTGCATGCACATCGACTAGCGATGCGTGTGCTACTACTCGGCGTGACGGGCAAAGTAGGCTGCAGGCTACTTCCAGCTCTTGTCGCGCACAACCACACAGTCGTGGCGTATGTTCGCGATCCAGCCAAAGTCAGCCAGGACGTCGCTTCGCGAACAAGTTCTATCTTGAAAGGCTGCGCCACCGACAGTGATGCACTGACAGAAGCCATATTGGCCAACGAATGCGATGCTGTCATCAATTCAGCTGGTTTCGCCCGTCAAATTGGGAACGGAGGAACCTTTCCCTCCATACATTCTGCAGTGAGCAGAGCCGCCCAAGCAGCGAGAATAAAACGTGGCGGACCACCTTTGCGTTGCTGGTTTCTCAGCGGATGGCCTTTAATGGATAGCCCTCAAATGCCACATAAGATCCTGGATTAGTAAGTCTACGTCTCGACTGATCGATTCCTTCTTCTCTACGCCCTAAAATGGCCGGCTGACCGGAGTCAAACCCACTGCAGTTTCCCATTCTATCTCAACCACAAGACAAATTACGAAGCCGTCCGATCTGTTCCCACAAACGACATGGCCTGGTCTCTCTTCTGCGCCAGCAACATGCTGCCACGCACCGTTGCTGTAGATTACTCGCCCCGGCCTGGCGTCAGCGCGGAGAGTCTCATTGCCCGCGCCGAGCGTCCAGTGGCCTGGTCAGATACCTTGGGCTGGGTACCAATCCTAGGCCCATACCTGAATATTGTATCTCAAGTGCAAGACTACTACGCCCCTCTGGAGGACTGTGTCGATTTCATCGCGGCCGATCTGGCGAAGGGACTGAGCAGCGAGTGGGTCGGGAAACGGGTGGGTGTGAAGGTGAAGTAGGTGTGCATCTATGCTAGGAGCTCATGAATATTAATAGTATCCTCTCTTCAGGAGGATATCTCCTCCGCTGACCACACTTCGACCGGGCTGGCTCTCCTTCAAAATACCTGCCTCGTACAAATCTTCGATCAAAGAAAACAGCATGCCATCGCAGCCTTTGGCGACCATCACATTGGCGGTCACTGGAAGATACTCCACATGTCCTGTGATCGTCGAATTGTACGGCGCTTCTCCGAGAGGAACCACGAAATCGGGTACCTCAGCCATGACCGAGATGCGACTGTTGCTGAACCCGAACGGAACTCCAGGAGCATCCCAATATGTGTTACGGTACACGGGACGAGGCGTGGATGAGCCGACGTACATTGTGAGACTTTCCGAGCACGTCTCTGGTGAGGGCGCTAAAAAAGTCTCATTCGCCCAGTTCATGAATATGGTCTTGTTGGCGATGGCATCGTCGACTGTGTACGTCGAGTTGTCGCCCCATCCCCATCGTGACAGTGGCACAGGGTTGACGAAGGGCTTGCGTCCGTCGTTCTTCTCGGCGTAATCGGCGTAAAATGGCTCCCGAACAAGCTCGATCTGCTGCTTCGTAATGAGAAGAGCGTAAGTCAGGTTCATTATGGATGTCAATGACTCCAGATCAGGATTGTCCGTGGCGAATGATGCTGTGACGTTGTAGGCGGTTGTGTTGCCAGCAAGGAATTCGGTGACGTTGCCTAGGAAATCGACTAACAGCTCAGTCGCAGCGTCGGTCGCGTTGACAGGCCAGCCAAGTGTTTGTACACTCTTGGGGTAAGATTCTGTCATGGTCACATTGACGCCGTACATAGCCTGCGCGGCGTCTTTCCACAGTGACGGGTTGCGAGCCAGCAAGCCAGGAGTGTCCAGCACAGGACTCAGTGGCATAGTATGGTCGAGTGACACCAGCCCGTGGGATGGCCTATTTCCATACAGTCCCTGGACCTGCGACGGGCCACGAACGCTACCTCCTGTGTCGGAGCCTAGGGTGACATCCAGCCAACCGTAGGCACCTGCGCCGGCGCCACCACCAGAGGAACTGGATGAAGTATCTTGATACCCATCACCACGGGGGTTGAAAGCTTCATGATAGTCGACCCAGTCGGCAGTTGCCGTCTCACCATTGGCAAATTGAGACGTGATCATCTTTCCGACGACGATCGCTCCGGCATCGATCAAGTTTTGGACAGGAGGAGCCGTGTTGTTTGCAGGAGGATAAAGCCAGTACCAAGCACGGTTACCATTCGAGGTTCTCAAGCCTTTGATGTCGTAGATGTCCTTGATACCGATGCGAACACCAGCCAACGGTTTGTCGGCACTCTTCGTGAAGTAAAGACGAGACGGGACCGCAATTGCTTGCTTCTGTCCTACGGTTCCAGCAGGAAGCACGGAGTAAGAACCATCTCCATTTGCAATGGCGGACTCGGTGAAAGCACCTTGCACGTCCGAGTACAAGCGCCATGCCTCATAGACATTGCCGGCCGCGTTGATGAAGTATGGTCCAGGCGCCAATGCATTTGATGCGTTTCCAGTCATAATTGTGCGGGAGACGTTGAACGGCTTGCTACCATTTTGTGAATAGATTGCTACGATAAGTCAGTATCGACCTTGGCAATGCTCCGATCAGAAATTCATACCTTCGAGGAAGCCCTCTTGCCAGACATCGTCTTGCTCCGCAAAGGTAGAGAGCGAAGAAGAATCACTCAGTACTGTGAATGGAGCAAAGACTTCATCATCAAACAACGATTGCAGAGCCTCGCAGCTAGCGATCCGAGCAACGGGCTTGGGCGGCAGAAAGTAGTCGACGTCTGTCAAAGACACTGTAAAGCCAGTCGAAGAGACAGCAGCCCTAGCACCAAGAATTGCAAATGAGGCAATGCCCAAGGAACGCACGAAACCCATCTTGTTACCTGTTCGCGCTGACGCAGGTTTGAATAGTGATGCAGTTTGAGCTATCTAGGCTGGATGTCACTTTATACTTCACGCAAGCATGATTTTCTGTTCTTCGGCCTCATCGGGGTAAACATCCCGCCGATACAGAGCTATCAACCAGCGTTCTGCAAGGCCAAGCCATACCAAGAGGACTCCTCAAGGTGGTCCTGCTCGCCAATCTCAATTCCCACATCCTGTCAAAGATAGGCGAACGAGCGCGCGATTGCCGGCTGGACAGTGCCCGAGAAGACCTAATCTCGATACCTCGTGGCCGGTAAGGTACGTAAATGGCGTCCAGATCAGCGCAAATAAGAAACGAGATATGGAGGGTTGCACGGCGTCAAGATATCGGCGGGTCCCTTTGGGTCTCATCGCGGCGAGGGAGAGTGGGGTTGCGGTATCGGCAACGATAAGGATTTACCGGGTCCGCGGTAACGATGTAATAGTCAAGAGCTATCATGAGTCTGTCTTTTCACAACCGTAAAGCTGTTATCAGTTGCTTGTTTTGTATCGTTACCAGATGCTCTGTGAATAAGATTGATGGCAAAGTGGTGTCATTGAAGCAGATATCACTCATTCAAATTTGATTCGCCTCAACAACTTGCAAATCTTTGCGATGTCGGAATTCCGGTGCCATGGGATCGACAAGTATAGTAATCGGAGCTTAAATCTAGGTGCTCTTGTCGTAGCTTCATATTCGAAGTAGATAGAGGATACAAAACATAGATACATCACTAACATGTGCATGTATCGTTCATCCAGTTCATCGGGAGCTAATCGACATAACATGCATAGGGTTAGAGTTCGGGCAACCACATCCATCAACATGTTCTATCGTCAACGGCTAGCTGCAGTAATGAAGACGATAACTGGTCATGATTGAGGGAGCTAAGGCTGGAACATGTGTAGTGTGTCAGTCACCAGGATGTCTCTGAAGCAAACAAGACAACACCGCTAAGAACCTTTGTTTCCCTCTCAACCGTGCACTACAAACGGTTCAAAAGGTCCGTAGAGTTGTTCCTCCTCCTCCGCCGTCAATCGTCCATACGCATCCCTGAGTACTCCGTCTGCATGCCGCTGCGCCATGACAACATCCTCGCATATGTCGCCTTCCGCCGCCAGCCAACATCCTAGTCGAAAAGAGGCGAGCTCGAGCGACATGCGCACTTCAGCGTCGGTTGCTTGAGCCGCTTCGTCTTCAGTGAGCAGCTCTTTCATTACCACCAGCACGGTGTCATCCCGGCGTGTTCGATCATCGATGATGACGAATGATTCGTAGTCGATGTTTGATCCGGCTTCGCGCATTGCCCGGAGTAAAAGCCAGCACTCGTCGGCTGACTTGTTTTTGAAGGATGAGTTTGGTTGGCTGGGAGTGTTTTCGCCTACGTCGTTCTTTTCGGCGTATGTTGTGGATGAGTCGTCTACGAAGACAAAATTATGGTCCAGCTGGTCCGGGAAATCGATATTGGCGAGCAGGAAACGGTCTTTGAACTGATGGGAGAGTTAGCTCAGTGGGGGATGTAAAACCCACTGGCCATGGCCTAGATACTGTATTACCTCCTCACTGACATCCGTGACGCAACATACAGGCGTTAGTTGGCCCTGCGAGAGTAATCTTGGCATTTGTGGAGTCTTGACTGATCTTTAGAGTTGTATGCTATGGTCTACTAAGGGATGGAAGACATGTACTCACGTAGGTAACCGGCTACGAAACGAGAGAAGGGGAAACACGTGAGCACTTGACCAAAGGCTGTTGGCATGTATGGCAGTTATTACTGATTGGTGACAGCCTCTGCGCATCCGAGCCTATTGCAGCACCGGATTCGTGGTAATTTCGCTACGCGACATGTAGGGAGTGAACAGGCTAGCAAGGGTAACGAAGTCGGAGGAAGAGCGCCGAGGTCTAAGGTAACATCAATGCCGTCTTGAATATTTTTATGCTGGAGATGCCATCGATGAGTTATGCAGCCTCGAAAGGCATGATTTTTTATTGCAGCCGGCATCAGAGTTCAGGTGCTCTTCGCGAAGTCGCGATCAACCCGAGCCTTCGCGTTCGATCCCACGAACAAGGCGACACAACAAGTTTCGAAGGGATACTTACTCTCCAGGCGCTGCGCCCATACTCTGACGGTACTTTTTCACGAGATGCAGTCTCGAATATCTAGTTGGTCAGCATGCCACTATCGCTGCTTCAACTCTTAGAATTTGCCACTCTCGTGGCAGGATTAACGACTCCTCTACAGCAACCGGTCATCAAACATTCGACCTCAGGCCATCAAGACCGCTACCCGACACCGCAAAATGAACCAATCGAGATCGCTTCCATACCACTTCCACCTGTAGCCAGCTCAAAAGAGCCTGGCGCATGCTCCTATGCCATCAACAGCCGCGGAACCGGCTGCATCGGCCAGGCGACTGGACTGCAGGCAGGGAACTTCCTACCAGATGGAGACCACGTTCTAGCGACTGTAAAGTTTGTCGGAGCGCCTTCTGCTCCTGACCCGAGAAGTGTGTTTGATGGCCAGCACCTCATCATTCTCAAAGTTGACGGAACACTCTTCTCCCATGGCAACAGTTGGAAGTGTCTTACCTGCGGCGTACCTGACAACCAGAAGTTTGGATCCGGAGAACTCGATCATCAATACCCGCAAGCATTCTCAGATGGCAAACGTATCTTGACTGGGTCTTTCATTCTCGACTGCGGCCAAGCGCTCCTGATCAGCGAAGATTGCGGGCCAGAACAAGTCTTTGTCTACCCGATTCGTCTCGCAAACAAGGAAGATGGCTCAGGACCCGGTGCATCCCTTCGTGAGCTGCGTCTTCATCCTGATGGCAAACACCTTGGCTTCAACGTGTTCAGCTTCGTCGGTGGACGGCTGGGCCAGACTGCTTACATTGGACGACTACAATTCAACACTTCACCCAGTGCTGGCTCACCGAGCGGCCCAAGATACGATCTGACACACGTTAACCAACTCTACGATCCGAGTGCGCCACAACCAGTATCCACCAATGGAGACCAGCTAGTCATAGACCGCGAAGCCATCGCCATTGGCGAGCTGCGCGGTTTCAGCGGCACAGGGCAGGAAGTCCTATACTTGGGATATCCTCACGATTCTTGCAACATCGACGTCTTCGCTGCTCACCTGACTACTGGTAAAGTGCGAAGGCTGACCAGTCATCCTGGCTACGTTGACCCTGTGCAGATGTCGCCAGACGATCAGTCAATTGTGATTATGGATACTCGCAGCAACGATCGCACGACTTTCATGGCTGGTTTGCGCGGAGTGCCGCCAATCATCGATCAAGTTACGACAATGGCTTGTTCTTCAGTGCGCAATAATGGCGAGCGTCGCTTCTTTCAGCCGTACTTGCTTGACCGCCATGGTGACCAAGACGGCTACTATGGCCAAGAGATCAACTCTGCTTCGTCGGGGACACCTGGAAGTGGCGATGTAGACGATCCTGAATGGAATGGGAGAGCGGATCCTTGGTTCTCGCCTGATGGTACTCGTATCGTATATTGGCAGGCAAAGACTGTTGCACCAGCGTGTGGAGGCGACAACCCTCTACCTTGCTACGAGTCGAAGGAGCCAGGATGGCGTACCGAACGTGCGATGACTGCTCATCTCACAAGCAGGACACCAATCGAGCCTCGTCCAGTTCTCTCAATGCCTGATGTGATTCCATGGGCAGTGCCATATGTTCCGGGTCAATCAGATCCTGTTCGTCAGTATCCCCGAGAAGGCAACTACACTCTAAAGGGCACTGCTTCCGGGCACGCATCAGTTTCGCTCAAGGAGGATGCATCAAAGACTCATCTCCGCACTGTTGCTGTGAGCTACCACGCCTACTCCGAGGATGGGCTCAGTTTTCTGGACGGTACGCAGAGTGTTACGGAAGACATTGAACGAATGACGTTGGACAAGTTGGAGTGGCATTCCAATCTGACGTGGACCGGAATATATGAGGGATCTCAGAGTACAAGTCCAGATGGGTTTAGGCTTAGTATCGATGTGATGAGGAACGAGTTTCAGGCTACCGGGACGTTGAAGACGGTGGTGGGTGGAGTTGAGTATTCACAGCCGGAGAATGGACAATGAGGCTGTAGTCATACAGTAGGTGCGTCCTTCTAAACATTCCCTAGAAACTGCCCTAGGGAACACAAGATGCCCGTGACGCCTCAATGTCGTGTGATGTACTCGTCAGACCTGTACCGCAAAATTAGACCTCGATCTCGCCTACATTGATTCTGCTTGATTGAACGTTGGAGATGTTGTGATGCGAACAACTGTTGGCGATCTTCGGCATGGCAATCTTGGGCTGGAAAGACCAGGAGGTCAATATTGTTTGGATCTATATAGATTGTAGAGCTAGCTCTCCTCGGACGCCAGGAGAAAAGCCTGCGCGTTGTCCAGATTTGATACAGCGACCAGCGAACAGATATTCGCATACATAGTCACAGTGGATCTTCATAAGTGCCATACGGAGAAGAAGCCTGGTCTATCATTGTAGCATATCGCCATACCTCCAATCATGTTCAAGCCTGCGCCGCCATGCATCTTTGACCGGTTACTGCCCGGAGGATCAGGCTTGAGTAACCCTGTGCCGTGTTGATCATATCGAGACCCGCGCCACCATGCATCTTCAACCTATCGCGCCAGCAGAGTCTGGTGCGAGCAGCGTCGGTCTCTCAAGGCAACCTGGCATCAGGCTGTGTTGATGTTGACGTATAACTTGCTCTTCTCCCCAACACAAGGAAGCGGTATGTGTTGAGCCTAGCTTTTCTCTGACCACGACGATAAGATGTCGCACCAGTCTGCTACTCCCAGTGGCAGTACAGATCTGGTATCAGACCAAGAGCGACCATCCATCGAGACGAGTCCCGGAGCCGCGCCACCAAACGCCAAGTATGCCTCCCTGCCCACCGACGAACATGCAACCTCATTCGAAGCACCGACCGCGAGTTGGTTCTACCGAATCACACTCGACACCTGGATCCCTGAGACACTCGCCCTACTCATCAGCGTTGCATCGATGATCGCAATCGCAGCGATTCTGGAGTATTACGACAACACGAAATCACCACAGCTGCCATATGGCATCACTTTGAATGCTATTGTCTCTATCCTGGCTACTGTCAGCCGCTCGATGCTGATCTTCACCGTGTCTATGTGCGTCGGTCACCTCAAGTGGTGCTGGTATCATAAACGGAAGCGCAAGGTCGAGGATATGCAAACGATGGTGAGTGTCAAGATGATGTCCCACATGTGAGTCCTGGGCTTTGCATGAGGATTAGACTGAAATGACTCGTTTCGACTGCTTCAGGATGCTGCGAGCCGTGGGCCCATGGGCTCAATTAAATTACTGGTAATGCTCCGTGCGCGCCCACTCGCCTCGCTCGGTGCAGTCATTACCATCCTCGCCTTGGCTTTCGACCCCTTCGTCCAACAGATCCTACAGTATTCCAGCATACCCTCGATCGATCGTGACAAGGAATCGTCGGTCATTCGGTCACCAAACTTCACAATTGAGCCCACTTCCGTCACCTGGCTCAATGCTATAGGTGCTGGTATCTGGTCGGGCGCCGCGCGATTCGCTCAGCAACCATCCTGTCCTTCTGGCAACTGCAAATGGGAGAAGTACCAGTCCACGGGCTGGTGCTCAAAGTGCCAGGACGCGACCTCATACGCCAAGATTGTTGACTGCGATCTTGATGCGGACTACCTTGACATCGATCGGCTGAACCATACTGGTTCCTGCTCGGTTGGTTTCGGCCGTGGTAGTAAGTTTCAGGTATTAGGGCCCTATTGGACCGATTTTGAGTCGCTGAATCAGCATTCAGCCGCTACACCCGTGAACAGGTCCGATATCGTCAGGAGTGCGGTTTGGCCACTGAGCCTGCTGCACTACGACCTATCCTTGCCTTTGGACAACAAGACATATGCTGGAGTCACGAACCCAATCCTGGCTTTGGGCATGGTCCATGTGGAGCGGTGCGATGACTCTGCTCTCGACAAAGGCTTATGCATTACGTTCGCCGAGGAGTGCGTGCTTATTCTGTGTACGAGACAATTCGAGACATCGATCACGAACGGCACTACCGACATGACTTCTGCCGATGAAGACTTTGGCTGCTTATTTCAGATCCACACAGATGGTGGCTATACCCTGGACCACGTCGACACACATTGCTGGCAGGCCGGAGCACAATGCGCCGACCTGCGTTTCACCAACACCACTTCATTCCGCCGAGAGGACTATGCAAGATCTGAATACTGTTCGGAGGGCATCGTTGTCGAGGGACCGCTCTCGCAGTCCGCACCCTTCGGCACACCACTTGCTTCCGATGTCATGGCATTGCCCCACGTGCAAGGCAAGCTTCTGTCGCGCTTGACCGGCAATCAGACCGCCATCCTGACCACAAATCCCGGTGCATCCGAAGGTGCTATCGTCGACAGCAGTTACACCATGGAATACATCGCAGCCAACGGCCTAGGCCCAGTCCTGACCGGAGTCGCCGCATCGCTCACCCAGCAAGCTCTTCTCGCAAACACGTCCGAAAAAGTCGTGGGAACCGTCTGGAGCACGGTCACGTACGTCGCGGTCGACTGGCCTTGGCTGGTATATCCTGCCACGCTGGTGCTCGGGGCGATCATCCTGCTTGTCCTCACGGCAGTGCACAGCCATCGATGCGGCGTCGAGATCTGGAAGAGTTCGATGCTACCGCTGCTCTACCGCTCCCTGGACCCGGAGCTACTGGCGAGACAGCGCGTGTTGCAGAGTGTCAGCACGATGGCGGGAGTCGCGAGCGGAGCGAAAGTGACGTTGGTGGAAACTGCTCGCGAGGACAAGGTTGTGTTGACGCAGTGATGAGCGATGGCGGTCGTAATGTCTTTTCTAGGGATTAGCTCTTGAGATGCGTTTCCATTATAATCTTGAGATGAGAACAGCCGCTGTGACTCAGGCCACAGCAAGAGCTTCAGATTTGGCGTACGTTCCCTCGCTGGTAATAATGATTTTCGCTCAATCTTCCAATTATACCTGGTTATATCAGCGTGCAATCGACCGAGTTCTAGATATAAACAGAAAATGGCTCTGAATAGAATGACTTGTTTGAACTTGACTCTGCCTCCGGGATGTGTTCCGGGCACCACGTAACGTATCGTACATGTCACTAAGTGCTGTAGCGGTCAGTGACGATCGAGTCGTTGGCCCAGCGCAAAAGCTCAATCACTGGCAAGCGCTTTGGGCGTTGCTGAACCTGAACTTTGCCGTATCCTTGATCCCAGCCACTCTCACACAACTCACGGCTCGCTAGCTGCATCAGCACGAGCTCCAACCAGTTTTTGGCCGACCAGCCACCGCCACGAGAACATGACATGAGCGCCCAAGAGGGTGAAGATTACACAGGCTAGGTTCATGTTTGTTTCTTCTTGTCTCTCCTGCACACGCATCACAATCGTTATCCTTATACCCTGCCTCCCTCTCCAATCTCCATAAGCATAAGCGCCTGTACAACCATCTCCAAACAAGCAAAGCAGCCACCCGCCCACCATCCCGGTCTCGACCTGCAGTAGCCATGCGAGATCTCCTGGCGCTCCCAGCGACCTTGCTAGCACTAATCGCAGCCTCGACCACAAACGCACAAGGCCACCTTCGACCAGCGGACCTCCTCCCCGAACACCAAGCACACCTCAAGCGTGAACAACAAGCACAAGAGCAGCTACAATGGCAGCAGCCCATAGGAATGCGGAAGATGAGCAGCGACGAGGGCGAGAAGTTCTTCCTGCATTACTGGGATTTTGGCGAGTCGGCGGCGGGGTCTGAGACATTGGATGATGAACAACACATTGATGGAGCGGAGGGCTACGCCAATACTTCCGCACGATTGCTGGCCCCTTTGGCACCACATTTTGAGCGAGCGCATACTTTCCGAAGGTTTCCTGGGTATAGCTTGTTCGCGCGAGACTGGGGATCTTGCCCTTCTGGAACAAAGTCTTGCACTGAGATCGACCGACCGAATAGCTGTTGCGGCGAGACGGATCAGTGTATAACTGTCGAGGATACTGGGAATGGAGATGTTGGTTGTTGCCCGCAGGGCAGTTCATGCGGCTCATCGATCGCAAATTGTGACGAGAGCGCCGGACAGACCAGTTGCCCGCAGAGCGAGAACAAAGGTTGCTGCATTGCGGGATACTCTTGCTACGATGTTGGATGCGTTTGGGCGAGCACACAGACTACGACTACTATTTTGCCGGTTGCAACTGCGACTTCGGGACGGACGAGTGTGGAGCCGAGTCCTTCGACCAGCGAGCAAACAAGTGACACTGTGGCTGTTGCTGGAGGAGTCGGAGGCTCTACCTATACTACAACAGTCGAGAACACGGTCACAGAAACTGCACCGGGCACGACCAGCATCGGCACAATCACGGCGCCCACAACAGTCACCGTCACAGCATCACCATCTGAGACGGCCGAGGAATCTACCGAAACCGAGGAGCCGAGCTCTACCACCTCATCCGAGGAGACTGCAGCACTCCCTCCTTCTCGTCCAACAGGAAGCTCTGAGAGTTCTCCTGAGAGCATGACTACAACCACACCGGAACCCACCCCAAGCGATGCCAGCTGCCCGACAGGATTTTACATGTGCTCTGCGCATTATCTTGGTGGTTGCTGCCGAGTCGGCCGCAACTGCGACACGACCTCATGCCCGACAAGCGACAGCACCGAGCTAGTATCGAACGGCGTGACGATTGGAGGCGCCGGCGGTGTTGTCGCTGCATCGACCTCTACCACTACTCTTGACCCCAACGCCTCGTCTGCCGCAAGCACTCAAGATGGTAGATGTGCGAATGGATGGTTCCTGTGCGGCGAGAGCGACGGAGGCGGATGTTGCCCTGCAGATTATGTCTGTGGCGCCAGCTGTACTGCCAAAGTCAGTGGTGTCGCAGACCAAGCAAAGCAGCAACCGAGTGGTGCTGAAGCGGTGAGATGGGCGTGGGGGTTCTTCATGCTGGCACTTGGCACAGGAGTTGGTATGGTGTGGTTGTAGATGATTTCTTGAACAGTGCTGCGGGCGGCCATGAGTGCACATATATGAGAGCTTCAGACTTGAAATGATTTACTGTATATAGAAGAACGAAGGAACGAATTTATGTTACTGGATATATTGTCGATTGCCTTACACAATGTCCTTGTGCATCTAGTCCCCATGTACATCGATGACATATATAACGACGATTGATATGCGTCTACTAACGAAGCATATGCCGGCTCGCTCGGCGTCACATGTCAAATAGTGTGGAGGCCCCTTCCATTCTGGGGTATTTGCGGGGATGCCCTTGCTCTGGACCTCGAGCCGACTCTCAACATCTTGCTCTCTTGTTCTACCTTTCCTTCTCGTCTGATTTGACAAAGCTTCACAATGGTGAGTCTCGCGCAAGAGCTACAGATCTCAATCAGTATACCCAGCTAATCACCATCCAAGTCGACCTCACGCTCCTCCTCGCGCAACAAGAAACGAAGCACCACGAACCTCGCCGACCTCCGGCTCGCACCGCTATCCACACGCTTCGTACCCGACAACAACACCAGAACCCGACATGGCTCGGCGCCTCGCAGTCCGTACGAGGAAGCCGCCGACATGACTTTCACGCGACACCATCCCACATATATGCAAGGCCGCTCGGCTCCTACCTCGCCAGGCATCTTGAGTCGCAGTTCGAGCCGAAAGCACCTCGGCGGTGGTCTGAGCAGACGTGGCTCTTTGTACGATGACACTTCTGCGCCTGTGGAAGTGAGCATTGTGTATCCTGCGAGCGTCAGGGAAGAGGCTTTGCGGACTAAGAGGACTGGCGGTGGTGGTGGTATGACTAAAGCCAAGAGTGAAGCTGCGCTCGCGCTGGGAGGGCAACAGCAGAACAGACTCTCTGGACAGGGTGTGCAGCTAAGTCAGAAGCGTCCGGGTCCACCTCGAAGTAAGACGGCAACAGCCACCACGCCGCGCGTGCGGAGCAGGATGAGACTTGGTGCGAGTGCCGAGGAAGATTGGCTGACGCATGCCACTGCGACTACAAATGCCTTGCTGCAAGAATCGCGTGGTCAATCGTGGCTGGGCTCGCGAGACTCGTCAGCAGCGTTAGCCGTGCCTTCTTCGGACGACGATGTGGATGACGAAGGATACGAGGAACTCGCCGCGACGGCTCATCTCTCCTCACCACACAATGCTGGCACAGTCTCTCCATCAAGTCCCAAAGCTTACAGATGGGGAAGCCGATTCGGCAGTAGATCAGGCAGTCGGAGAACAAGTCGACGTGGTAGTCTCACGAACTTGCGAACACCTTTGGCGACAACGAGCGTTGAAGGAGCGTCGAGCTACTTTGACGCTTACAACGATCAAAGAGACGCAGGACCCGACTTCATCGCCGAGGAGAGCGAGGGCGACACTATTGCTGGAGCGATTGACGATCAAAATGACGAGGCCGAACTTAAACATCTGGTGCAGAACCCTGCGATTGGCTTCGGTGGGATCTTCGAACGCATTGCAGGGATCGGTTGGTTTGCTGGAGGTGATAGCGAAGACAGTGGAGTTGAGACTGATCTTGACCGTGTTGAAGAAAGACGAAAGACAAGAACGCCGCCTCCGCCACCGCCGCCGCCTGGGAACGATGGGCAGAGAGTGGGAGTCTGGGAAGACGCAGCGTGGTTGTTGAGTATCGCTGGGAGGGCATTGACTTGATCAAGAGAGGGAGTGAGGGTGATGTGGCACCACTCCGGCGCTTTACGGATTGTGTGGAAGGAGCGATCTCGGAACTTCACTTCATGATCGTCGCAAGTCGCTCCTCCCTCATCGAACCGAATCGGTTCATCAAACATTCAATCCGAATTGGTCTAGTGGCTAGGATTTGTCGCTCTCAATCATCTCAAGATGATCAGTTCCGACAAGGCCGGGGTTCAATTCCCCGATTCGGAAATTATCCTTTTGCGTTCTGCTCGGAACAACGTGGTATTGAGGCCGTTTTTTTCGGGTAATGCCAGGTTACGCGGCATTTCAATTGAGGTGATGCAGAGAAGTTGACGCTAATCGCCTTGGAAGGGACGAAAATATTGATATTGAAGCTATCAATTTTGGTGATAATTCCGGAGCTTCACCATATTCCACAAGGTTTCGACATGAACCTTAATCTTTCAGGCAAACGATAGGGTTTGTCCAAAAAGTTATCCGATGTCAACTGCCAAACCATCTTTTTTGAACAGTGTGCCAAAGGATTTCGTGGCGAAGAAATTCACTGTAGTCTTGAGCGTAGCGGAAAGACAGCTTGAAGCAAGATACCACGGAAGTTAAGCCCTCATGGACAAAATCGTAAAACCAACGTCATTTCCCTGTACTCGTGATCTAGTTAATCGCCAATTGAAAGCCACCTGCAAGGCTTGTACGCTCAAACGAAAACGACACGGACCAGCCTTGAGCAGTGGCATGCGAAAAGAAAATGAGCGCCCCCCGTCACACAATTCTACCTCTGTGCGATTCAATCATCTTGCCGATCATCACGCACTCGTATCCATCTTCTCCGCAGCCCTAGCCGCCTTCCTCTCAGCCTTCCAAGCATCGATCTTCGCCTTCATCTCCGTATCAGGAATCACATCCTCAATCTTCAGCGGCATTCTGTTGAAAGGATCATGAGCAACACTGAGCAAGTGACTGCGGATCGTAGACCTGTTGACGGTGTTCTTGCTCGTAGGCAAGATGACCGGATCGTCCATCAGATCCGCCATAAGCGGGTCCAAGAACTCCTCGGGGATCTCGCCCAAGTCTTCCTCTTCCTCTTCTTCGGTGGCTTTGGCTTCTGCGACGCGGTCGCCTAGAGCTTGCCAGGCGAGGAGCTGGTCGGGAGACATCAGGACGACGCGGCGCATGATGTCGGCTGCTTTGTCGAAGTTACCGGGTTTGTAGCTGCGGCCGTCGCGAGCGATGGCTTGCACGAAAGTGGGTTGGCCGGAGAGGTTGATGAAGACGCCGAGGATGTCGGCGAGAAGCTGTCTAGGGTTCCAGCCGTATTGCTCGGGTTCGTCGACTCTGAGGTTGCTGCTCTTGGGGCCGACCATGGTGTCCAGGTTGTAGTCAAGCATGTCTGCTAGACGCTGCACAATCTCGGGCATGGTGAAGGCGCCGGATAAGGCTTCCGTGAAGAGAGTCAAAGTAGCCATGGACTCGCGGGTCAGGCCCATGTAGCTCTTTGCCTTGCCTTTGCTGTCCTCAAGCAGGTCCACTTTTTCTTTACGTTGCTCATCATCGCTCTCTGGCCAGTTGGCAAGCTCCCTCTGCAAGTCGTGGATCTTGGTGAAAGCACTGAGTAGCTCATCCAACACGAAAGTCGCGTCGTTGATGATCATGTTAACGAACTGCACGAAGAAGTCGGTATCAACAGCTGCCTCCTTGCGGAGATTCTCTCTGTACAACGTGTTTGGCCAGATCGCTTTGATAACTTGGAAGATCTCGTAACGGATGTTGAACTTGTCGTAGAACTGCGAAGACAAACCAGTTGATTCCGCCTCAATGTAGAACTTCATGAGGGCGTGCAAGAGATGCTTGTGAGCAAACGGCGAGCCCATAAGGAGGTCGCCAAGTACACCCCGGGCGTGGTGGTGGAAAGGCTGTATACCATAGAAGAGAATTGTGACGAGGCCAGACTTGACCCCGGGGTTTTTCACATACTCAGTGTTTCGCAGGAAGGTGATGCATACTTGCATGATCTCTTCACACTGCTGGGGGGTGATGATATGAGGGATGTTCTGTGTGATGAATTTAAAGTTGTCGACGATATCCTCGAGGAAGTACTCGGGCAGCGCGGTGAACGCATCAGGCTGCGCAGACGACAAAGGCAAGAGCAGTTGCTCCTGAGGTACGTTCTGTTTTGATGCTAGGCGGAGTAGCCATACAATCACATATCGCATGAACTGCATAGAACGTGCCTGGGTGAGGTCGTCAAGCAGTACTCCTGTGGTGGCATGATATGTAGACCACATCTCATCGATCTGCTGCTTGATACGCCTGACGTGCTCATCAAAGCGAGCCAAGTAACGAGGGTCATTCTGATACTTGTGCCTGTCCGCCTCGAAAGCCTGGAGGTCTTTCTCCATACGCTTGGCCGTCTTCGGGAAAGTCGACATACGTGTCTGAGCGGCTTCTGCGCCGTAATGGTGAGCCGCAACGGTAAGGAAGAAGATTTCGGAAATGAAATTGTTGGTACCTTCCACCTTCTGGTTGTAGAAATCATCGGCGGTCTTCTGATCCGCATTGATCTTGGTTTCGTCCGAGATGTTCACGCGCGGGTTGCGACGCAAGTAGTCGATGTGAATACGATCAATCTTGCCGAACCTGGCATCCATGAAGGGCTCGCAAAGTTGGTCAAGAATGTTGGTAACGTTGACCATGAAGCCATCGCTAGAAACAATCTTGTAGTCCACGCGCATGGCTCGCTTCTTGTGATTCTTGTTGACGCACAGAGCAAACCAGTCAAGCAGTCTTCCTCTGGGTTCTGGACCAGCCTTGACGATGGTGTCGGCAATCTGGAAGAGATCACCCTGATGGGTCCGAAGTGTCATGCGAACAGCGTTTTGTGCATTCGCAATGAACCCCCGGTCTCGAGTCTTCGGCGCAGAGAAGTAGTTGTTTGCAACCTCCTGTTGCATGGGTGACAGCCTAAAGAATGGGCCAAGCAATGTGTCTGTTTCGATCTTCTGGGCCTCGGTACCCTCAGGGAGGAACAACGGAGATTTTGTGATCGCAACCACAAGTTTGGGGAATCGTAAGAAGTTCCGCAAACCATTCACGTACACTCTCTCTTCACCAAGCATGCTCTTTGTCGCCAGCTGCCTACTCAGCTCTTCCACTGCTGACACCATTGCGTCCTTGATGCTCTCATCTTCATCAAACCTCGAGCTCGCCTCGTTGAGAAAGTCGAAGCAAATACCAGAGTCCGATTCTGGATCGCTGAGCATGTGCTCGACCAGAGGATTGCCAGGTTGGACGTTGTCACCGAACATCTCCGGCATTGTGATCGCAAAAACACAGTAGCTCATACAGAGTCGGCGCGTTTCGGCGAGGATCGAGTGCTTCGGGTCCTCAGGACTTGAGTACTTCGTTGATCTGGTGGTGCGTGACACGCGCTTGAAGCAGGCAAGCAGGTATTTGAATGTCTTTCCTCCGGGCGCTTGCGATGCAGCTTCCGCGATAGCTGCTTCCACGACATCGATGTTCAGTTGCAATGGCGCTGACTGCTCCCCGAGATCGTCACGTGTACTTGCGAGGTAGATGAGAGAATGTCCGTGGAGATCCCTAGTCTCATCCGGGTTCAATGTAACCCTGAACACCTGTCGCAGCATTTTGTCTTGCCATGATTCCAAAGATTCCGGCGCCTTTCCTGCTGCAGCTACCTTTGGCCGTTGTGACCCATCTCTTTCGCGCTTGACAGGTGACACAGTTCGAGGTTGTACGTTCGTTTGCGGTGTGCTGGAACCAGATGCTCGTTGTGTGTTGTCGGCACCGCTGGAACCAGGAGTTACAGGTGTCGATGTCGAGCCGGTAGGCGGCGCAGGTGCTACGTTCTGCTTTGAGGGTGTTGGTGCTGGTGATCCAGTCGGTGATGGCGCCTGGTTGGGTGTGGCACTTGAAGAACCTCCAAGCTTTGCAAGGCGTTTCGCACGAATCTATATCGCATCAGTATGGCTATCGCTCTTGTGTGTCGCTGGCTTATACATACTTGGTCTGCTTCAGGCAGAGTAGGGTCCTGAGAGTCCGCCATGTTGAGATCGTGGCTTCTAGTTTAATGCGGCGTCTGCCTGGTTACAGGTCTTATATGCTTTGCGAACTGAGGCGGAGCGTAAGTCAGTTCCAAGACCAAATATGGTAATGTAGCACCCGAAGTGAATGAGCGATCAAAAGATCGATTGCCTTGTGAGAGAGCACAGCAATCCAACGAGTGTAACGAAGCCCGAAGCGGGCGACACATCAGTTGGAGCGATGAGGTAATCCAGGGCTGTTTCGGCCTTAGGCCTCAGGCAGTTATCGATAAAGTATCCTTCACTACATCGCCTTCACATGCCACATCGATTCACTTGTTGTGTCAAACTCGTTGCCGACAGCCACGAAACCCAAATGGCCCAATGTAAGTTGCTCAAATTGGTCTACTGGCGTGTATTCGCGTGACACGCAGCTCATTCGTGCAACGCCAATGCCATGGGTTAAGCCTCATTCGTGGGCTCATTTCGGTTGTCATCTGAAAGAAGGCTGGTTCATGATGTGTCGCAAACATGCGAAGATGATGCATAAGATTGCAACTAACTACACATATTGTTTCCTTCCCTCACCTACAACATCAATACCATACCTTGACTGATAACATTGCTACCACTTATCAATAGCAGCCAACTATCACCAAGTCTCGATCTCGCGGAAAACACAAAAGCCCGTCAATTCTCAGCTTCTACTCAGATATGACACTTGCAAGCGTAGGTCTGAATGCCCTGGGCAAGAATGCTGCGCAAATCCTGCGCAGTGACAGGAAATATCCGCAGTGTGAGCGAGAACTGAACCCGAACTGGTGGAATCGCTACTGGCAGACAGACCTACCACAAATGATGGGCATGGATGAGTTCAGATTCTATCTCAAGGAAAAAGGGTTCTACTGCAAGTCTACCGACCAGCTTCCGAGGCTTAAAGAGCTTACCAAGCGCTGTGCCCGCGGTCACCAGTCATACGACGCTTGTAACATCAACAATCTCAGAGCGCTGGCGCAAAGCCGCGGTCTAAATTCGAGAGTGAGTCGCAAAGCCAGCAAAAGACAGCTCGTCCGATGCTTGGAGACTTCGGATGACGCAGACGATGCGAAAAACGCCACGAAAGCCACGCCGAACTTCCACAGGTTCTCTGAACTTCCACCAGAGTTGAGAAACCGCGTGTACACCCTCTACTTCGAAGCTCTGGGCAAGGTGCCGCCACGATTCGTCTTACCGCCGCTCTGTAGGGTATCTCGTCATCTGCGATCGGAGACGACGGGACTGTTTTTCGAACACAGCACCTTCATGTTCTTGTTGAGGCCTGTGTATTCCCCTCAAAGCCAACAGCTACCTTACCGTGAGCCGATGCAGCTGCATTACCACACCGAAGTTGCAAGGTTTAACATCCCAAACCCGAAATTCGCGCGAATCAAGCACCTTTTCTTCGAGTACAAGGCATGGTCGAATAGAGCGCCCTGGGCTACCTGGACCGTCAATCTCAGTACCGGTCAGTGCGTGAGAGATTGGTCGAATCGCGGCAAAGGCTATCACGAGCAAAGTCTTCAGACTTTGGTCGACTCGATCATGGCGCGCGAAGGATCGGCAAAGTTGGAGAAGAATGACCTTGACAAATTTGAAGTCGCCATCAACGAAGCTTTCGACGATTTGTACTCTTGACCGAAATCTTCTTGTCTCAAGGTTTGCCCAAGTTCACCGTCATCTCGCGGTGCTGGGCGACCCATGACACTACCACCAATGTCAGTGAACGACTTGCGAATCGATCGGACCATGCTTTCTTGCAAATACGACAACACCAGGACCGATCTCCAACAGCAAATCAGAACTGAGACTGAAGTTCTATTTGGAATTGCAATTCTTTACTTGTGACCATGGGATTTTGCTGGCTGTAGTTTTGAATTTCTTGGATATCTTGTGGCCAGAAATGGTGGTAATGGAAGCCTGCCAGTCAACTCCATAAATTCGACAGTAGTGTGGAAAAACAACATACATATTTCCCCAAGCCATCTCGGAAGCAGCGTCATCCATTGATGTTTGTTCGTGATGCACGAGTCGTGTGTATTTGTAAATTTATCTACAACGTTAAAATGTGAAGACACGCCAAGACAACGCCCGCCAGAACGCGAACTCAACGCGTGCAAAAACATTGATCTTCTGCCGGAAGCAGCACATCACTCATCAACAACACTCGTAGGGTCGATCCAGCCACAGCAGTTTTGCAGCGGCAGCACAACCTCACAGGCCAAATCCTTGCGCCATTGGTCACCATGCAGAGTCGCAGGTGACTCGTCCAAACACCAACGGACGGCGGAGGAGAACTCTGGCCCGGCCTCGTCTTTCACGTCATCTGCCCATTTCTTTGCCACCATCAAGCGAAGCATCGGGTTGTCGGTGGACTTCGCTCCAAATTGCTGCCAGAGCTCATGTTCCTCGAGCTGTGAGCCAAACAGCAGTTCCAGCATAATGATGCCTAAACATGCGAAGCTTCTGTCTGTGGCTTTTGGTGTCCGCAGTGCTGAGGGCAGCTCAGGCTCGAAATTTGCCGACACGAAAGGGCGGTCCAGGAGGACGTCTGTAGCATTCGCGCCGACTTGCGGGAATCGTACGTCACCGGACTCCCAGTGTCTTCTCGCCCACGAGGTAGAATGAAGCTGCAAATGCGAAGACGCTATTTTCAGTGCGATCTGGAACCGCTGGGCTCGCGATACTCTCGGTCTGTGATCGGAATGGAGGAGCTCTCGGAGCGTGATCTCGCCAGCGACTACTTTCTGCTCCGGCTGCGAGCTTACTTGATACTGGTCGCCTTGGTTTGTGTCGACGAGTAGCCCAAGACACTCGCTTCGCATGCCGCATGATTCCATGGTGCGACAAAGATTTTTGATCACGTCCCGAGAAATTGATTGCGACTGGGTCGCTGATTCGGCTGGAGATGGCTTGGGTTTCTTCGAACTTGGCTCGCAGACGACCGCAGAAGTGTCTGTCCCTGCATGGTGCACGAATGGTACTAAACCCGAGTCTGCCGAGCTGTCGAACCTGATGGATGCCCTGGCAGGCTTACTTGCCTTGCTATGCCGAGACAGTATCCCAGGTCTCACTCGTTGTCCAGCAATGGCTGACGGTACTATCAGCCTCTGTGGAGGGGGCATAACAACAGCGGTTACGAGCTGCTTCGCGACAGGATCTTTGATCGAGGCCCATTCGATCTTTAAGCCATGCTGCTGCCAAGGAGCCACCAGCGACGAGTTGCTATTCGTTGGCGCAAACATGACCAGCATGCGGAATTCGAAATGAGCAGACGTTCGGTGCTGCAACCACAGATGCGCACAATGCGTCTGCCGGCAGGGGCACACCCAGCTGGACAACAACAAGGCGAAGATCCGGTCCGCGTGTTTCCAGTAGCCCATGAGATTGCTGACCGACTGACGTGACACCGCTAATTTGCTAGGTTCCTCGAATGCTGCCATCTGGTCGCTTGCTGCTAGTATTCGTTCGAGCTTCTTAATCTTCGCATGGATCTCCGACAAGATCTCGTCTCGTTGGTCCTTCGAGGTTGCGAATTTGAGTTTCTCACACCCAGTTTTAAACTTGTCTTTGAGGCGTGTGTATGACTTCAGCATTACTTGGTCTTTTGGTGCTGAGTTCTGGTTCAATAAAGTCATCAGACAAGCTCACACTGGTCCGTCACTCGAAGCTTCGTACCTGGGTACTCATTTGTGCTTTGAAAGCTGAACTCCGGGCCAGTGGTTCAAGTAGCCGCCAGGCCAATTCCTGAATTTCTTCAACATTGCCCATATACCTATCATAGGCTTCGCCAAGTCTCCTCTTCAGAGCAGCGTCGAGGTCTGCATCTTTCCAAACGTCGCTCCGTGGGCTCAACAGAAGAGTCTCCAATCGGTCTTTCGTCATGTCTCCATCACGTACCAGTGGCGCAAGGAGCGTTTGCAGCTGTAGGCGGTACATGAGTTCCTCATCCTTGACATCGTTCCAGACTTTCAGGTTCTCCGAGTTGAAGTTGGCTAGCAGGTTCCATTTTTTTGCCAATGACTGACTATGTTCAAACGCTGATATGATCAGCGGCAGAGCGCCCAGGACAACTCCAACCACTTCAAGACCACTCATGGTCAAGTCATAATCTCGCAAGTATCTTGAAGGAGGTAAATGTGCAGCTGAGTATTGATGCTCTCGCAGTGGGGCGCTACGGGGCTGATAAGCGAATATGCAGCTGGCTAGTCACAAGGCGCAGCTGGACTGCGCCTCTTGGCCACCTCAGGCGACGTGCGAAATGCGACATGCGACAGCACAGCGACTTGCATATACCAGCTGCATGCACCTCTTATCTCTCAACTACAGTATCAGGGCAGTGAGTTAACCTGAAGCCTCTCCACGATAATGAGAGCTTCCGCGACCAATTCACAATTGTCATGATCCGAAGCCTGGCGTGAGTACAGCAGAAATCCGGCGAGGCTGGAGGCTTGTTTTTAGATATGCCTCCCTCACACAACTCAGCACTGCCTTCGTTCAGTGCCCTTGCCAAAGAAATATTGCGCCACCTCGACCAGCGCATCAAGGTTCCTGCTACAGCATGCTTAGGACTTGAAGACCATGAAACTTTGGGGCCCGAGAGGCTCAGGGACATCCGCACCCGTTTCCTACTATGGACTGGCAACCTCGGTGTCATGCACAAGGCTGAGGATCCTCGTGCACTGGACAGACGACTACTTGATGCACCAGAAGTCGCATGCCGTGTTCGCGAGATCCTAGGAGATTTGCAAGGTCTCTTGAACCAATGTGAGCCAGCCTCGATATCACTCCAAGCATCGCAAGTCCTCAATGCTAACTGCCGGTAAGCCGAACGAGCTTGTGACTGCGATGCATCACAGAGGTCTCCCACTGAACAGGTTGGCCCCATGGACGACGAAGATGCCATGATGATGCAGCTGCTGGGTCTCCAGACGTCCAAAAAGTGCACGACTTCGTGGCTCGCCGCTTCTCTGGACGATAGCCTTCGCCGACTCTTTCACCTGTCATCACTGATCACAAAGTCGTCGACACGAGACAAGTTCGTCAGGGCCGAAAGAAAATGCAGACTCGAAATGTACGAACGCTACGATGTACAACATGTACGTGAGAAGGTGGACCGCGCCAGTGGTCGAGCCGATGAAGGCTTGGTGACGAGGCTTGGAAAAGCCAACACGAGTCGAAGACAGTTTATTGCATACTCGCGCGAGCACAACGCTGAGCTCAGTCGCCATGATCTAGGCGATGATAAGCAATCGGACCAGGATCACGCGAATCGTGGATTAGACGGCATGAGCGACAAGATCTCAATCGCAAAATCCATTCTTCATTCGGAGATTACGAAGCAGTCTGCTGTACCCACGAAAGCTTCAACAGTAGGAGTCGTGAACCCAGACGCATTTGACTACGGCTTGGACGATGCTCGGAGCTGCACTACCGTTGCCACGTCTATCGTGGATGGACAGGCATTCAGCGGGCTCAAGGTACCAGAGCTTGCACACTATGCGAAGCCTGGCGAGCATTTCATTTGTCCACTGTGCCAGACTGTCCAACGCTTCAATGGGCAGATTGCCTGGCGGTAAGTTTGGTGTGAGCTGATTCTACTAGTGTTCTCTCATCAGTTCGAGCTCCTACTGGACGCTTGTACAGTCCGCTGACACACTTTAATCACCTAGCCGACACATCTTTTCGGACATTCGAGCCTACATTTGTACTTCCACCAAATGTGGAATGCTGATGTTCAGCTCTTTCAACGCCTGGCGGAGCCACGAAATGGATCATCGACGCGAGTGGTTTTGCCCGCTGTGCGACTTTGTGTATCACGACAAGCTCAAGGCTAGAATGCACATTATACAACATTACGGTAACTCAGATGACCACCAACAGGTTGACCTGCTTGTACAGACAAGCTCTCGCTTACCAGATTATCTGTCGGCAGACGACTGTCCATTCTGCGACTGGAGCACGACCTTGCGGAAGCGCAATGTCACGCCAAAAGATCAAGATCTGACAGTTCCGACGAGACGGTTCATGAAACATCTTGGTAGACATCTTGAAGAGCTTGCTCTCTTCGTTGTTCCTCAGCCAGATGAAGATGATGAGGCTTCCAATGATATTGGCAGCAACGAGGTCCACGTCAGCGACATCGATGGCAACGAATCCGTCTCAACCCTATCAAGCTTCCGATCCGCATTGTCTGCTAGGGAAGGCACCTACGCCAGGTTCAAAGCAAATTCCACCTTGCAGCCTGATGTTCCATCATCTAGCGCTACTGACCCAATCCTTTCGCCGTCGAATCACGAGGTGAAACCGAATCGCGACGCGAACTTCAACGAAATCGGACACCCGAGCACCGCCATCGTCCGCGCCTTCGTCGTATGTGCACGATGTAAAACAGTGGGTTCCGACTTGTCGTTTGTGTATCTTCGAGCACATGCTTACAGTTTGTAGCGTAAAACGAGGTGCGATCCGGAACAACCGGCCTGCGGACCTTGTCAACGATCAGGCTCAACATGCGAGTCATATGACCACAGAAAGAAAAAAATCGTGATACGAGAAGAATATACCGGCTACTATGAGTTTGAGATACACGACGGAGTAGGCCACCAACCAGAAGCGCTAGATTGCCCTATCGCCTACTGTGAAAGACGAAATGGCAAGCCTTTCAGTGGGAAGAAGCGACTCCTGAAACACCTTGCAGCCACGCACAGTCTCGTTACTTGTCCAGCTGACATGCAACTGAACCCTTCACTTCGAGTCGGCCTCCCTGGTCAAGATACACAAAATCAGTCTGCCTCTCCATCAGCTAGCCCCGAAGCTCAGTATGGACATCAGCGCAAACGGAAACATCACGCTCAATCTGATGAGCGACCTGAGAAGTGTCCGGCTCCAAGCTGCCAATACCACACGAAAGGCTTCGCTCGTAAAGCCGATAGAAATCGACATACCTTGACACACTACAAGGGCAATTTCGTATGCGGGTTTTGTCCAGGCTTTGGTACATTAGCCGAGAAAAGCTTTACCCGCCTAGACGTCTTTAGGCGACATCTGATAAGTGTACACGGTGTCGAATCAACTTTTCCAAATGCACGTAGGCGAGCAATTCCCGAGCGCTTGTCGGATACTATTGATCACGATGGCACGGGCAATTGCTCCACTTGTGGCAAGACGTTTCCGAGGGCGCAGCATCTCTACGACCATCTTCAGGAATGTATGCTCAGTGTCATTCAGGATCAATTTCACGATGATCCGGCCACTGCGGAGAGTGCAGGGGGTGATCCGCACAACGCACATGAGACTGTGGACGAAGCAGACAGCCAGAGCGGCGGCCTCAGTGCCATACTTAAAGCCCAAGATCGAGAACTCGACAGTCCGGAGTTGTTTACCACAGCTTATCCAGACGATGTACGCGCGCAGTCTTCCACACCCAGCTCACAAATCCAACAAATGTTGGAGTCGAGACTGGAAGAATCCTTGGAAGACAGCCAGCCGCCCGTCGAGATGTCCTTACAAGACAGCAAACTGGACTCTGGATATATCGGCAAAGACGTGACCGAAGACTTCTCTGGAGAAGGTGCTTCAAGCATTACGTCGATACCGAACGAGCGGCCGTCACGTGGTGACCGTCATCCAGTCCCCCATCACAGCCTTATGAATGAACGCCTGCAGACCGCCAATGCGCTAAGGTCCTCATCGGGATTCTCAGCTTCAGTAGAACACTCACCGTTCAAATATGGATCGCCATTAGCACCAAGTCAGGAAACGAGGAAGGAATCCAATTTCCGGATGCCCGACACACAAAGCCCCTCCTTGCAAGACACCGGCTTCGACATGACGGCCATCAAGGCCCAGCAGGCTGATGCGGTCAGACAGCGAAGGTCTGGCGAAGAGGTTGTCCCTGCGGTTAATAACGCTTCCAACAACAGAACCTTCAACGAATATATGCCCTCGCAGAACGAGCCTACTATTCACGTCACGCCTGCTGGTGACAACGATCAAGCGATGCTTACAAGGCAGCAGCAAATGATGCTTACAAGGCAACAACAGCATGAAGTAGCACTCGAAGCTGTGGTATCGAAGAGTCAGTCCCGTCTCGCGACAGGCCTTCCTAGGACGATTTCACCGCGGAATGCGTTACTCGACTTCACCGAAGACGAAGATGTGCCTACATACAAACTTCCTAATATCGACGAAACCAGAGGTGCCATTCATCACGGCGACAATGTTAATGCCTACAGCACGGAATGGCAAAGTCTGTCATACCAACAACGCAAGGACCGCTGGGATAGAGCACAGCTCGAGCTCGACGACCGCGTACGGTCCAGCCTCTGGGACCAAGCACCAGCAAATTCAGCCCCATTGACACACGACGACTCGCCCTTCCCAAGCAAGCAAGCCCAGGATGCTCAGCAGATCTCCGAATCCAAGGATCTGCTCCAATCTAACGACTTGTCCCCGGCTCTCGCTGAGCGACTGCCTTCTGGCCAGCGCCTCCTGCAAAAGTCTCATGCGATCAATGACGGTCAGACAAGAGACTTCGTTGTACACAATCGTTTGAAGGACCTTCTTGGTGGGTCCAGCGCGGCCCAGCAAGCTCACGACCAATCACCCTTCTTGCCGCAAACTGAAGCCCCTCCTCACGACAGCAACACTATCGCCAGTACATCGCGTCTACGGGATGCCGGGGAGGAGATGAAGTTTCAAGTCCGCGCCTTTGCGATGGCCCAGGCCATGGGACAGCAGCACAATGAGCGTCTTGAAAGGGCGCGGCGCGAAACAACCGGATGGACGTTGCCAACCTCTACCCTCCCAACACTCCCACCATCCCAGAACATTTCGAACGCTCAACCGCAACATGCTTGGCAAACCGCAGACAATGACACCGTGCTCCCACCTTACAGGATATCTAGAGAAGACGCCCAAGCCCACTTTGCCAAGTCCGTGGCGGAGCGAGGTTTGCAGCCACCAAACCATCTGGGCTCATTTGAGCTACGTGGAGGCCTGCCCATTGATATCCCAGAAGACATGGACGCAGTGCATCAAACAGGTAACCTGTTCGGTATGGCATTCGAAAATTATGGCCGCCTCAGAAGAAATGCGTCATCTAACCAACAACCCGACGACCTGGAGGAAGAGGACGACGGCCAGATCGACTGCATATGCGGCTTCAACGAAGATGACGGCAACACGGTCGCGTGCGATACCTGTAACAAATGGCAGCACATCATTTGCTACTACCCACAGTACGGCGATAGCTTACCTGACGAGCTGCAACACTGGTGCGTGAAGTGTCGACCCGAAAGCTCTGTCAACGCGCAGGCCGCACACGTCCGCCAGCGCGAAGCAAGAGCCGACCGTTACGGCCTACAGAACAGCATCAAGCAGCGAAACGGCAAGAGTCACAAGAAGAAGACAAAGGATACTGCTAGAGCCAGCCTCACGAATGGATGGCCTCGGGCTAAGTCTCGATTCGATGATTCACATCCAGACGATCGATACATTCCTACCGAGCAATGGAGCAGCAATCCATCGCCGCCAACGAGCATGCCGGGGCCAACTCGCTATGCGTCTCCGTACGGCGAAGAGAAATTTAAGACCAGCGACGATATGGCTGCCACCTTCAAAGCACATGCAAGTGAGGTACACGGCGGACATGATGCCTTGAAAGTTCTGTACGAGGCAGCAGTCCTCGGTAGAGTTGAAAGTTCTGCGATCACCCAACAGTCATCATACAAGACGTACAATCACACAAGCGAAGCGCCTGACAATGCAAGCTCGGATGCGCCTTTTTGGAAATCAAACGGTTTTTATGAAGATTCGCCGTCTCCTCTTACTGAGCCTGAAGTCACACACAAAGACCTCGGTGTTGAGACGTTCTCTGGAGAAGGGAGTTTCCAGATTGGTGCTAACAGCTATCAAAGACCGGAAAATCCTGTGAACCCTCCGTTGAGCTGGCCTAGGCTTAGAACACCTAAGGAAAGTCTCATGCGTCGCATAGGAGCTTGCCTTTATTGCAAACAGAGAAGGGTCAAATGTGAGCTTGGTGCCAACGGCTGCCTGCGATGCGAGAAAATCAACAGGCCGTGCGAGCACAAAGACGAGATCAGCTTATACAATCAAGCAAAAGACGCTCGACAGAAAGCCGAATATGACCGCTTCCTCTCCCCCGGCCTTCCATCCAGCTCTACGCACAAGGACAGCCTCCCGCCCAGAATCTCCTTTCTGAGCCCGATCAGCAACACATTCATCAACTCTCCCGAACCGTTCTTTCCACATTTGCATCCCAGGACCTACCTAAGGGAGACGCCCACGCTGAATTCGCAGTGGGCAAATACTGCGATGACGAATTCCTCGAAAACCAGCGCAGAGGCATCGATCTAGCCACGAAATTCCGCGAAAAGTACTATCCGGCGTACACCAAACACTACGATTCCATCTCTGAGCGCCAGGCCAAGGGCGAAACAGTTGGCCAAGATGAACTGGACATGCTCTGGAGGATGCACAAGAGATTGGAGGAGCTGAAGCGGAAAATTGCGCCTGCGGCTAATGGAGGCGAGGCCTGAGGTCGTGTTCGCCAGATGTGGCAGACTTGCTGGACAAACAGTGGTCTCCAGCGAGCGATCGAAATCTATTGGAGCACAGGTGAGAAGCACTGACGGCATGCCCACATACTGTGGTGAGGGAATTATAGCGATCTTGTGATGACAACAATACAATACACGAGATCTTTGCTGGGGTACCGGACACACTACAGATCGCAAAAATTCTTTTATGCTTTCCTTATCTATACCATCACGAATTCATGCATTCATGATCTTAGTCCTGATCTCACTTCGCGCTCGCCTTCTCCAGCTCGACAAGCGCGTCGAGCTGCGTCAGCCAGCGCTCGCTGAAGACTTCCTCGGAGAATCTCTTTGCGCTCTCGCGCGAGCGGTGACGCATGGCTAGAGCCTCTGCGGGAGGCAGCTCGAGGGCCTTAGCGAAGCCTTCTGCGAATTGCTCTTCGGTGGAAGCGTGGAAGCCTGTGATAAGATTGAACATTAGCTCTGCGCGGTGTGAAGTTGAGAATGCTTTGTTTTATGAAACTTACCAGTAGGCTTGCCATCAATGGGAATTACAATGTCTTCTTTAGGTCCGCCGGAGTCGTTGACCACTGAGATGAGACCGGCAGCCTGGTATTCAACCACGCCGATACCGAAATGCTCGTTCCACATTCCATTGACACCCACAGAGCTTGTCTTCAGGTAGTCGAGAATCTGCGGCCACTTGGCGTTGACGACGAACTCGACGCGCTCTTTGATCTCCTGCGCTTGCAGACGAAGTTTGTACACGCGCTTCTCGTCTGAGTCGTCGCGGACAGATCCAACGAGGATCAACTTTGGCTTCGGCTCGATGTCGGAAAGGTGTTTGTAGGTCTTGAGGAAAGCGCGGAAAGCATCGATGATCATCTGGTGGCACTTTTCGGGACGGAACTGGGCGATGTACAGGAGATTGCGAGTGCGGTTCTTCTCGCTTGCTTCGTCGACAGAGATCTTTTGCTCGAGTTCGCCGACGGCACAGGGCGGGTAGACGACACTGATAGCGTGCTTCTTGCCACGCTTTGTACGTGAAGCACCCCAAAGTTGAGAAACGTGGTTTTGCGTCCAATTGCTGTTTGTCATGACCACATCAACATTGCCACCAACCCAGCTGTACAGCTTGGCGAACAGCTGCCAGTAGAACTGCTTTACCTTTCCACGCAGGCCGGCACCTTTGCCAGCGTTGACGCCGTGGGTGTTGGCTACTTCAGCGTGGAGGCTGTCGAGCATGTCGGTGGAGATGGTGGGATAGTGGACGTATGCACCAGTCGGGACCTTAGGGAACAACCACTTGCAGGTCGCGATAGCGAAAGCGTAGCCCATAGTGTCGATGAAGATGTCCGGAGCGAGTAGAGTGAACGCATCCCATGCGAGCAAGATAGAGCCGAGAGACTGGCCGAGGAGAGTGAAACGTGGCCATGTGCTGGGGAGGACATATTCGCGGGTACTGAGGTAGAGGAAGCTGACACGGGCGGAGTTCAAGTGGATGTTGAAGCGGTTGCGGACGTTGGCGATGATTTGTTCCTTGCTGGCATCGTGGTCACCGGTGTAGACCACGCAAAGCGAATTTGGGTAGCGTTGTTGAGTCGCGAGAATTGCTGCAAAGAGCACACGTTCACCCCCACCACCAGCATTACAGAATGGGTGGAAGAAGCCGATCACTCCCTTGAATGAGGGGTCTGTTTGCACTGGCGTCTTGCTGCCAGGCACCTTCTCCCAGTCCTCGTCGGAAGTTGTACCGTTATCCTGCTGAGAGTTTTCCTCGGTAATAGCGCGTTCCAGCAGTAATTGTCTCCTCTGGGCTGTCTTGCTCTTGATCTGAGCGCCGCATAGACGTCCGAGTAGACGCCAGGAGTAGGGTGTGAGCGAGATGGCTACCAGGGTCCCAATCGCAAGAGCCAGCAGGTCGTAAGAGAGCGCCATGGCGGGCGAATTTTGGTTGTTGTTGTGGAGTGAGGCCGGCAACAGGCGGCAGGCTGACCTATATCATGGCGTGGGTGGGTGTAGTGAGAGCAGAAGATACTTTAGCTCTGGTGGAGTGCTGCTAAGACAGCTGGCACGCTTCCATGTGAAAGTGACTCTGGAGCACGCGGGAGACGTCATTGCCAAATTAGGTTGATTCCGGGAGACGGGAGGAGCAGCGGCAGGGACCCTTACATCGGTTTCGCGAGCCTCATATTACCAGGTACCTTACACTTTGCTGGACTTCACTCGACGGTCATAACTTCACTTCACTTCACTTCACGCTCTCTTATCACGTGCTACGGGGAGACAGCACGCGGTGTGCAAGATGCTGGCCTTACGAGCGACCGTCGGCAATGCGCGCGCCGCCTTCTTGCAGCTGCCATCCCAACTGCGCCAGCTCTCGCACCAGCAATCGTACAGGTCCTTCTCTGCCTCCGCCCCGAGGAATATTCAACTAGTCGATATCGCCACTGCGCCTCCTCTGGCCGTCCTCAATGCTCTCCACGGTATTGGCATTCCGTGGTATGCGGCCATTCCGACAGCAGCCATCCTCGTCCGAGGCATCTTTGGCTACTACTTTTCCTCGAAGCCGTCCCGCAAACGCCAGCAAATACGCAGCAACCTAGCACCCCTGATGTCGGCAGACATTATGCTCAGTCTTAAAAATGATCACCCAAACAAGCGCTTCGGAGACATACCGCCATTGTTTCACATTACAAAGAGGATGTCGCGTATGCATCACGTCGGAAAAGTATTTGGTGCCCCAGCAATATCGTGGTCGACTCCTTTGAATTTCGGTGCATTGCTTGCGATGACCGAAGCGGTTAGGATGAAGTGTGGTGCTCGGGAAGGTCTGCTGTCCACCATCCTCACGCCCTTCGAGTGGTTTGTAGCAAAAGCCAATCCGAACAGCTCATCGCCGGCCTTCGATCGCGAAGCGCGCGCTCAGGCGCTCGCTGAACGCATGGAGCAGGTTCGGGACATGCGCCTACAGCAAGCTCAAGAGCAGACTCTTGGTGCCGACGGCCAAGCGCTCTCTGAACAGTCCACCATGTCAGAGAACTTGTTTCATGCCTCCGAACTTCCAGCACCTCCACGCATTAATGTCGATTCAATGTATTTCGACCCTACGCTTCAGACCGAAGGCCCCTCCTGGTGCACAGATCTTGTCGCATGCGACCCCTACCAAGTTTTGCCCTTAGCCACTGCAGCCGTGATGCTAAGCAATATCTTGCTCAACCCTTCATCAATTCCCCGCCCGTATGCCGGCGCGCAAAAACTGCCCGCACCTATCAGATTCCTTGTGACACGCTACGGACCAATGCAAGGGTTCATGATGGCACTCGCCTGCGGCTTTGGGTACATCCTGCAGGAAATGCCGGCCGCCATTGTTCTGTACGTCTTCAGTTCGACGGTGACGGGTTTTGTGCAGAAACGATGGCTGGAATTGAACATGCCGCTACGCAAGCCCATCATGCCTTGCAGGAGGGGTACGAGAGTAAGGAGTAAGAAGGAGTGGTCTGCTAAGGCCTAACGGCATGAGAACAAGCGAGCCCAGTACATCTTCAGGACTGGAAGCAGCCGGCCGCCCACACGTGGCGCACCTTGCTCATTTTCGACCGTGTGGTCTGTCACTTTCCACACAAACTAGGAGACTGCGGACATTCACGTCAGCTTTCCTCAACGCTGCGCCACATCAGCAATGCTCAGCAACAGCAAATGGTCTTTCGAAGGACTTTCGGCAAACTTTGGACGGCACGGCCCATTCGAAAGATCTTTGCTGCTGCCATAGTAAGTACAGCAGAGCGACGATGAGTTTGTCTCCACATTCGCTGGCACAGATTCATCCGAAAACGGTTCTTCCATATTTTTCGTGACTCTGGTGCCACGTCCCTGGGTGTAGTCACTACGATCGATGGCCGCGTCAAAACCAAGGTCAACGACGTGAATCAATGGAGCAGTCATCCTCTCGCGACCTCTGATGCTCTCGGCAGTCAAACGACCAAAACAGATCGCGACATGTTATATCATGACTTGTCCCTCGCGCATTTTCCGAACGGGTACGCATCACACCGCAGGTCCACGTCGCTGTGCTTGCGAAATCACAGACGCAAGCGCGCCGCATTGTATAACATCTCTTTCCATTTCGACGTTTCATGGACTGTAACATACATCGAGTGAATAGACCTCACTGTACAACATCTACATATAAAAACGCTACAACGAGCATGAAAATGCACACTTCCTTCTCACATCTCCATCGCAGAAATCAGTCATCAACCCACACGCAGCATCGACAGTACCATCGCCATCTCAAACCATAACAACCACAACCGGACCTCACCATGTGTATTCGCTACCACATCGAATTCTGGTTGCCTGTCAGCAACGAGAAACCAGATTGGGAACGCCGAGTTGAGCGCGGCCTCGTACAGCCCGGCACGAACGGAAACTCCAGGCTCATACCCTTCTACGAATGCCGTGGCCAGTTTCTGCTCCACGCCACATGCCCTCGAGGCGAGATTCGCGACGGCGGATACTACCGAGGCCGCATTCTCGACTTTTGCTACCAAGACAACGACTGTTTCGTGCGTTTGGCAGAGCTGCAAGCCGCTTGCACTGCTGCCAAGAGGGAGGCCGATGTAATGGACGTGGTGCGCGAGGCTCCTGTGATCCAAACTGGGTATACGGAGCGGTGGAGGAAGGCTTACGACGATTGGATGTCGGCGTACGAGAACCATCGCGATTGTCCAGGCCGGCGACAGATGTCACAGCTTTTCCAGGATCTGAAGCGCGCAGGCATTGTGCTTGACCAGATGTATATTCCTGATTCAACCAGGTTGGGTGCACACCCCAGCTCTGTGCCGGAGCCCATCGTTGGCATCACGAGGCATTACAATCCGCCGGTCTGGGAGAGGCGCTCTTGATTGGTTGAAGGCATTGCATGGCCATCGACCATGACTGACGCGACTATGGTTGCACTAGCATTGGAGTTGCGTCAGGGATTATGAATGAACTTCAAACTTGCATGTCGTCCCGGTCAAGTTTGAAGGTGACGTCTTCGCTGTAATCGCATGTGCTAATCCAGATTGACACATCGTCGACAACAACAGAGAAGTAACCGCAGTACGCTGCGCCGGTCTGCGGCTTCTTTCTCGGATGTAACAAGCTTACGTGGCCCAGCGACGCTGCACTTTGTGTCCTCAGAGAATAGCAGTGACTCTGGTGATGGTGCGCACACACCAGTCATCCGCCAACGCGTTGACGCTCACAAACACAAGTTCAACGATTCGCGAGCAGTCATCTGCTATGCTTGCGATTATGCTGGGTGACTTGTAGATGCTACATCGTTTGCGGAAAGGTGTGTCTTTGCTTGGTGACGGTGTGCTTGCTCGCCTAAATTGCCGCTCGTCTGTGTAGACACTATTTCTTCCTGCTAACGCAACTGCGAGGCTCTCTAGTTATAGTGAAGGGTCTCTTGGTGCTATTGGTACAGCTAGGCATCTCCAGCAAGGAAAAATTACATTGGCCATCTTCGGCCTCAACATTGTCAGTCCCTGCGGTCTCGAATCCTACATTGACACCAGCATCATTTGCATTTCCGCGTCCACTCTCGCATTCACCATGCAGGTCTCAGTACTTCTCATGATGGCAGAGACGTCAATGAGGCCTGATACAGGCAATGGCACACTTCCTGGAGTCACTGCTGCCTCGAACTCTCTGAAATGCAACCATGGAATACACATCCAACAGAGTGAATGATGGCCTTTCCACATTTTCTGAACACTTATATACTTCAACTTCAACGATGTCTGCGATCAACTCTGCAAAACCATCCAGCAGCAGCAGCACCAACTCTGCATGGACAATATCTCGAAGCCTTCCAGAATAACCCAAAATGTGCATCCACTACACCGTCGAGTTCTGGACTCCCAATCCAAACCCAAACGCCGACGTCGAACGCAGAGCCCTCCGCGGTATCCTAGCACCAGGCCAAAACCGCGCCGCAAGACAAAAGCAATTCTGGCTACACGATCGCGATTTCCTCTCCGCCCCTCGTTGCCGCGGAGCAGACATCCGCGAAGGCGGCGTCTTCTACGACCGCGTCTTCGAATTCTGCTTCGACGACGTCGACTGCCGTGACCGCATTGCGCAGTTCGAAGCAGAGTACGAGCACTACAAGCGTGAGGTGCGACGTTCCGAGCAGAGGCGCGAGCCTGAAGCGAGGCAGAAGTGGTTGGCGCAGCAGTGGCTGCGGGCGTATAACGATTGGGTGAGCATTTACGAGAATCATAAGGATTGTCCGCAGACGCGGAATCGGCATGAGCATTTTAGGGCGTTGCGGGCGGCGAACGTTTGTATTGGGGGATATGGCTTGCCGGATCGATTGAGGTTGGGCACGAATTCGAATGGGCTGGCGATTCCGACGGTGGGGATTGAGAGAACTCACACACCGGTGCCGATGAGGCGAAAAATTTTGTCGTGGCGACTGTTGTTTGGCGAGGAAGTTGAACTGTACATTAACTATGATTAGGCGTTTGTATGATGTGTAGCACTTTTTTTCGAAGTCACACTTCTCATCAAATGCAATTGTGGGTTTTACCAACGATCTTCACCTTGCTAGCTCACACAGCTGCAGATCTTGCCTCTAACGGCGTTCACTAGTCGTCAGTGTGGTGTATTTCTCTCACATGTCATAGGAGCAGCCTGAGAAAGGACGTACGGGGACGTGACGCTGAACAGCAAAACCCGGTATGGGGAGTGTCGGTGTTCGGGCATCATCACATGCTTTATCAGGTCAGCAGCATCCATCATATCGACTTGCGGTCGAGTCTATGAGACCTTGAGCCCATGAGGCCGGGCGGTGCCACTTGCTGAAGTCCTGGACAACTTCGTCACTTGCAACAGAGGTGCTTCCTTGTTGCTTTCTAATCATGCAGACTTACACAGCTAAGACGGTCAGCTGGACTTACATATATCCAGACGATATCCTGCAAACTTGATCGGATCCTTTCATAAAACTTTCATCGAGAACGATTATCACAACGCAGCAATGTGCCGAAAGCTCTATATCGAGTTCTGGACACCCACCAGCATCAAAGACAACAGCATCGAACTTCGCGTCAAGCAACGTCAAATCACTGAAGCCGACAACTCACTCGCCAGGATCGCCCGAGTAGAATACTTCGAATGCCGAATCGATCCTCCGCACATCCAATACCTCCGAGAGCCTTGTTGTCCGGTCTTCAGCCAAGGCGGCCGGCAAGGCCCAGTCAGACCTTTTTGTGGTGGCGACGACCATTGCGAGACTCGCGTGAAAGGCGTTCGCAACGCATATGATGCTGCAATTCAACAGCTCGACGGTGCTCGTCGATTTCAATCACGGAATTCGGATCCCAAGGATATCGCGGAGTGGGAACAGCAGGCTGAGACGGCGCTGCAAAATTGGCAGGCCGTGTTCGACGAGCATCGACTTTGTCCGGCGAGGAGGTGTCAGGATCCGGTGATTGGTACTTTGATGTATCATGGTGCGATGGACAGGCCGGTGGAACTTTGGCCTGATAGGAGGTTGGGGGAGAATCCGTGTTTCGAGAGAGTTCATTAGTTTTATGTCAACTGAAACCCTGATCACATACTTTTGATCACAGCTTAACCATGACAATTAGACTTTGTTACCAGAAGCATACAGTCTGTCATGAAGGACCCTCGTTTTATAGAGTTCGTTAGCGCTATGGAACATCGATGCTTTTCAAACATACCACGTCAACGACCGAACACAGATCAGTTCAGTAATTCATCCTCTTGGCTGTACAGCACCCACTTCAAGCCAGCCAACAGTCTCTTCCTGAAGTCTTCGGCAGCAGCTTGTACGGGGAAGGCCCAATAGTAATGCGGCATGCCTTTGACAACTTCCCTCTTCACCTTCAGACCGGCATCCTCCATCTCAGCCTGAAGCACTCTACCATCATCACGCATGCAGTCTTTCTCGCAGTCGAGAATCCAAGTCGGCGGAAAATCTTTGACTCCCTCTACGCCCATACTAACGGGGAACCAGTGCTTGGACTCGTTGTTGTACGGCGGGTTGCCGCCGAGGAGGTTGTAAACGCCATCCGACATGTCAGCTGTGACGAAAGGAATCTCCCCGCTGTTCTCGGTCATCGATGTGTGCAAGTGTTTGTACTCAGGATGTACTGCTGAGCGCTGGAGATTTGTGGATGCAAGAGGTACAAGGCCAGAGATCCGGTCGCGGTGGCCTTCCTGAATAAGCTTGTGCACAACAGACACAGCGAGACCACCGCCAGCAGAGCCGCCCATGGCAATGTACTTGCTTGTGTCGGCGCGAAGATCGCTTGCGTGTTCATACGCCTGTGTGTCATTAGTAAAGGGAGCGTTCAATGCACAGTGTGCCACTAATTGACTAGCGAGGAAGCTTCTCACCCATTGGAACCCATCGTAGGAATCCTGGATGTTCTCTGGAAATTGAATAGCAGGGAACTTTCTGTAGTCTACTGAGACTACAACCACATCGGCCCTACCGCATATAGTACGGCAGAGATGGTCCTCAGTGTCGAGATTTCCAGTCACCCAACCGCCACCAGCATAGAACACAACGACAGGGCGCGAATGAGTCGTAGATTGATGCTCCGGAGGTTGATAAACGCGGACCGTAACATTATCTGAGATCTTCTCGTCATCTATGTCACCAAAGATTAGTTCTTGATGCCAAAGACAGTCTAGGCTGGTTGCTGCATACAAGTTTGCACGCCCTCAGGAGGTGGAGGGAAAGTTCGTGCGTTGTCGATCATGAGAGAGCAAAAGACCTCTCCCATACCAGGGCCTGGTGGTAGCATCGGTCCTGGAGGTAGCGAGTTTTCGTACTATCAAACAACGGGTCAGGTATATGAGTGCAAGGCATGGTTTTCATAGATCATACCTCCACCCATTCTGGGTCATATCCCTCTCTTTGAACCGTCGACATGGCTCAGTAGCTGTTCGAAAGAGTGGCATATTGCTCGGTTCGCACGACCACCCCTCAGCTACATATAGTAGAGCATTAGCCGCCAGGATGCAGGCACACCTGCCTCGACTCTGAGCTGTACTTTGCGGCTGCGGTGATAAGCGAGTTTCTGCATCACGCTATCTGATACGGTCGTACAGGGGTTTGTCGCTCTTCGAAGATCTTACATAACCGTAAGCCTCGGCTTGTAGTTGCACAAAAGAACAGCACCAAGCTGCTCGATAATCCCAATACCTGTGGACTTGCGAGCGCATACGATCACTTGATAGACCGGCAAAAGCAAAAGATATGTTGATGAGAGTGGGATTTGAACCCACGCCCTTTCGGACTAGCGATCGTGGTTGTACCAGGGGGTATCACCTTAAGCTAGCGCCTTAGACCGCTCGGCCATCTCACCGTTGAATCAAGCTGATTCGATGAGGGGTCCTGCACCCATACAATTCATGTCCGTACAAAATTTGCAGCAAAAGCCGAATGGCTTCGCTCCGTGAACAGGACGTGATCCGGTGCGAACTGTGAGAACGACACAGTCACCGGGTTCCAGTATTGATAACATATGGAGAGCGTTTAGAATCGACCTTGTGATAAAACCACACTCAGTCGCAACTGTCCACACAGCTCGTGTCCACATTCGTCGTCCTTGCATGGCTCGTGTGCAAGTATCGGTTGGGACGCAGGAGATCGGGCCTCAGGAAACATTCTGGCAATCAATACCAGTAGACTGATGCAGAAAAAGCAACACACCGCTGAGCGGGCTATCTCAGTACTTGGTGACGTGGGTTCCTTCGAGGTAGGTAATTCTTGGGTGCTTGGTGGAGATGCTTCGACTGGGCCTGAGTGCTTTGCGGCCGCAGGCATTTGATGTGGGAAGAGATGTTCCTTCAACACTGGAGAAGGTGGCTGATATCCAGAGCGTTGCAATGGTTCCGCATGTTTGGCCTGTGTCGACGGAGGTACTGAACTGAATCTCCCAACATGAATCCAGTGTGGACATGGCCATGGAGAGAAGAGATGACGTGCTCCCTGTCTAGAGAAAGGCCATGGTTGGGGGCCACGTACGTTGGTCATTGGCATCAAGCACTGTATTAGCATGACTTGTGAGTAGCAACGAGCGGACAATGATCTGGCCACCGCCAGAGAAGATGGCTGTAGCCATACTTGTTGCGACAATCATGACCATGGATCCCAAGTAGGGGTGGTTGGTAGCCTTGCTAGTACGCGGCTTCGATATAGCAATGCCATCCTGTCGTTGTTTCCGCGTCAAATGGTTTTGGTATGGCGAGAGAAAGTAGCCTCGGGCGGTGAAGCGTTTTGTTGCCATGTTCGAAAGGGATATGTTGTGTAACTTGAGATATGGGGGCGGAGGGATGCATTCCTTACCACTCGCGCCAAATTTTAAATTTCCGTCTTGCCGAAAAGCACTTCTTTCAGTATGTCACTCAACAGAAGCACAATACAGCGCGCTGGCCGATGGTGAGATGGTGATGAAGTGATCGCCAGCAAGATGTCAGCGCACCAAATCACCAACAAGAGTTTCAGAAACTAAGGTCATTAACGCTGCGTGGGTGATATCTGCTCCTATTATAGTACACGTGGGTATCGATAAATTTTCGTTTCTCCTCGTAAACTCGCCTCATGTGACGTTTTCGGCCAGCTAAGAAGCCTCACCTCCCAGCCCCTGGCCATTCAGAAAGAAATCCAAATCAGCCATACCAGCTCCTCCGGCACCGTCGTTCTCCGCGAGTTGCTCTAACAAGCTGAGAAAAGGGTCTTTGTCCGGATCTGTATGTGCACTCTCGGCACTAGCGCTCAAGCCGCTCGGCGTCTGATGGTCGAATCCTTGACCTGAATAGAGCACGTCGTATTGACTGAAGTCATTTGGCATGGCGATTCCAGCAGGTAGTGGACTGAAGTTGAAAGTGGGCGAGAAGACGCTTTGTGTGAATGTCTGAGTTTGGTCTTGCGTGGACTGCATTGGTCCTGTTGTTGTGGGTAGGAACTCGGGTTGTGTTTGTGAGGTTTGAAGTTGTTGTTGCTGTGATTGGTGATGCACCTGGTTGTGCACAGCGGTGTCATATGATTGTGTCCGCTCTAGCACCCCTCCTGATGAATTGTCGGCATTCGGTGTTGGGTATGGCATCACAGAGGTCGTCAGTCGTCGCTTCTTAGACTTGCGCGAAACTGGAGGCATTGTGTTCTGTGTCATGTACTGAGTCGGAGCCAACGACGCTAAGTTAGCAGGTGGTGCAGGCGGGAATCGACCATTCCGTATCTCGTCTGGGCTCTGCAGACCGTTGAACTTCTGGAAGCCAGTTTGCAACGTGTCGACCGTAACATCGGCGAATGTGACGTGAGCGCCATCGATGTATGCGCCAGGGTATCGAGCAAAAAAGTCCTCCATCTGGAACACTGGCGAGTATCGAATCGGGTTGTTGGCCAATGACTTCACCAGCTGTGAGTGACTGCCGTAAACCACTTGCAAAGTATCACGCTGGTGTTGAACGCCAGCCCAGATGAAACGCAGGTCTCCAAGTTGCTGCATCTCTCGAGACAAGAACTCGGTGCTGTTGCCAAAAAGGTCGCCTTCGCGGATAGACATGTAATGCGCTCCATGCACGTGGATCGTTCCAGCTGTGCAAATACAGTATCCGACGAACGAAGGCCAGTCGATGATCGATACATTCTTGCCGATTTCAACCAGCTCCGCGATCGCGTTGGCGTGTAGGAAGCAGAAATTCGTTGCCTCGATCTGCCAAGATTGGTGTTGTCCGCTTCCAGAGAGTTCCGCGAGATCCACAGGCAAAAACGGTCGATAGACCAAGCAGTGGATCAAGTGATAGATGAGCTTGCTCAGCACCAGCGTGGAACTGTCAGGCTGGCCGAACAGCACCTCTACCGAACCGAACATGTCCTGTGTGCTCGCAGCCCAATAATCGAGCTCCGTTCGAATCTTTGAGAGTGTTGACTGCGCGTGCCAGGGGAAATGTGAGTCGCCTTTGACGCCTCCAGCTGCCAGATATCGATTTGTGATGCCGAGAACGCGCACAATTTCTACTAGCATTGCGCCGCTCCCTTGGCCTGCATTGAAGACTCCAGCAGCGTATGGCAAACTGGTGCCATTCGGGAAGAAATTGCCATCCGTAGAGACTTGCGCGCCTGGTGGTAACCATGAGGGCAGTCGCAGGCGTATTGATTCATCTGAGATCGACGAAGGTCTCTTTGAGCCGCTGGCCATGAAGCGGTCCATGAGATAACAAGTCCAGAAGAGCCTACGACGTCCTTCTCGTTCTGAAGGCGCAATTCTCATATGTGTAGGCAATTCGCGGTGTAAGCTGAGAGCAGTCGCCATGCTCACAGCATGAGATAGGAGCATGTAGGATCTTTTGCCCTTGCCGTTCTGGAAACTCGCCATAGTCAAGAGCAACAAAGCCTGCAAATGATCGATGCTAGGCTCATCCACGTCGATCTCAGCCCGGCACTGAGACAGATACTCTTGACTTGAATACACAGCTCCATTGTGACCTCCGCAGAGGTGAATGGCGTATTTGATGGTCGCTGCGTGGATCGCATTCACGACATAGCGAGGCAGTTGGTTGTCTCGCCATCGTTGCCTCGTAGCTGGTTCGTCCAGGATATAATATGGTTTCCCATGAAGCCGCGAGAAGTATGTGTCGATGAGGGTGTCCGTGAATGATTTGTTGATCGCTTGAGCATCCGGTACTACCGTGTAGCTCTCACGGCGCACCGCAATCGGTTGCAAAGCTGTCTCGTTCTGTGTCTCGACATGCCCCTGCTCTGTTTGTGGGACCACGATTTGCAGCGCCGGATTCCCGGCCGCGCCGTTGTCTGTAGCCAGCTCTGTGGCGTCTGGTGCAATGCTGGCGCTGTCGTCGATTGCCTGTTCATCTGCCGCCTCAGGTCTGTTCTCGTCTTTTAGCCGCTTCTCCAGCCCATTTACCCGCTTGAGTAAGGCTTCCAGTACATCTGTCTTCGGTCCTCGTTTCTTGGGCGTGGCATCTTTCAACAAACAGTCAGTAAAAGTCGCAAAGTGTCTCCCACTCTCATATCAGTGTATATCACTCACCATAAATACAAGGACAGTTGAAAGCTTGACAGGACTCGCAAACTGGCTTCAGTCTGTTACATTTGATCTAAGCAGAACTGTCAGCCAAGTCAAAGACGAGAGGCAATCCCAATCGTAGACGGACCTTGCGCTTGCGACAGCTCTTGCAATTCATAGCTTCCTTGGGCTCATTGCTTGCCCGCCTGGCCTGCAGACGTTCGATGCCGATTTGCGGCCGCGGCTGCATGTTTGCTGAGAACCCGTCGCCATTACCTGATGAAGCCACGACGGAAGCCATGGTCGATTTACGGCATTTTCATTCGTACAAAAGGCAAGCAAAATATCGGAAGGGAAGCGAGAGAGAAAGAGAGTCACCGTATGTTTTCCAAGACACAGTTTCTCGTCACATTCAGACTCTCGACCGAGCGGAACGTTAAGCGCCTAGTAGGAGCAAGCAGCAGCAGCACAGGTGCAGCTACTCAAGACCATGGGTCTCGGTCGCCTTACGTCCTCCGTGCGAGGGCCACGGTGTGGCCGTGTGGAGCCGACCTCCCGCCGCCGTCAGTGGAAAGTGTAGTTCATTTGGCTTTGATGGAGTAGACCTGGTTCAGGGAGCGGGGAAACGATGCAGGGACGGTCTATGCCCTGATGCTTCGTGCCCTCGCTTGACGATGGAGGTAACGCCTCGCAGGCTTCGTCCGTGTCCTTTTCCAGCCAAGCACCGGGGCCCCATGCAGTGGCAGGCAGGAATCTATAGGGAGAGGCGCGGGCTCCATGCAAACCATAGCGAGGAACGGCCTCGCCTCATCCGATCGCGTGCAGCGGCAATATAGTCTCCTAGGGCTCACACCTGCACAAAACAGCGTCTGCGCCGAGGTCAGCTGCCCAGTTGACCACCAGCTTTACCCAGATGCTACTTTGCTCCACCGCTAACGCTCAGCTCCCGCACGTGGAAGGATCTCATCCTGGCTCGAGCGGGCGGCTCATCACGACACGCCGGCATCAGCATGCATACAGAACTTGTACCATTCCGGCATGGTGGTCGACGACTCGACGGTAGGACGGAGGAGATGAGGCGGGGGTGAGGAAGCGAGACGAGAAAGAGTTCTGGAGGCTGAAAGTTTGTTGCCCTCGTGGCAGAGATTAACGTGTTTGGCCATGCAGCCATGCGCCGGGGTAATGCTAGGCCGAGCCATTAAGCTCTGGGAGAGGCAAATGTGACAAGCCATACATGACCTCAAAGTTTGAGCGTGCGAACCTATGTGTGCGCAGTGTTGAAACTTGCTATAGTGAAGCTCAGGTAAGGAATGTATCAAGTAATCAGACTGCTGAGTTGAAATTCATAGATGAGGCAACAAGATATGTGGCTTGATCGAGACCTGGAGACCTAATCACCGTATGCCGTATGCGCTGTCCGCAATAACCGGACGTCCGCATATATGAATCATGTGCAACAAACAAATATGCGAGCCCACTCTGCCCTATTTCCTCCACACAGTCCTGCGACAAGCATGATTCTGCCCTCGTGTTACTAGCTGAAGCCGAGTGGGCATCATCAGTCTGCACGAGGCTCGCTAAGTCGATGCAATTACCAAAATTGGCATCGAAGGTCATCCATATAAACTCCTTCCCGAAGCAAGCCTCACAAAGTCAAAAGGCACGTTCTGTCCCACCATCAGTCGCAACGTCTCGACTGCCGTCCATGCGTTGACGTCCGCGACACCATATGCTGCCCATCCGCATGAGGCTGCGACAGCAATTGGGTCACCCTTCTTGACACCACTGCTCAAGTCAACGAATACCTTACCAGGTCTCTGATTCGGGTTGGCTTTGCGCCCACTGCGACTGCTGCTGTAATGTTTCAGCAGTGGTGCAACAAGGAAGCTCTTCTCCGCTGGCAATGCCGAAATTACGACGAATGGCTCTGCCACGCGTTTCATATCCTCCACGCCACGGAAATGGTGTACGTCTGCGGTATACGTGGACTTTGCTTTGAAGCCGATGGTGTAAATTGGCCCGATGTTGAGGCTCTGGAGCGCAAATATGGCGGCTGCCGCTTGTGACTCAGCGCTGGCGAGGATGAGTGCTGGTCGCTCGGTGTACGCCGACGGGATGTAGTCGGCAGTCAGTGTTGCGCGTATGCCCTTCCAGGTGGCGTTGTCGCCTACAAGAGATGCAGTGCCTGTGCCATTCTTGGTATGTGCGACCACAGTGTCAATCTGCCCAATAGCGATAGCAGCCTCAGACAGAGTGGGAATGTAACTGGCTGTGGTTGCTGGTAGAGGCGGGTTGAGGAAGGCACCACCAAAAGTTGGCTTCGAAAGCATGGTCTCCAACGAGCCCAGTGGTGCATATTCGACACACAATAATTGATGAGGCAAGCTCAACTCATTTAGGCATTTCTCGAAGAACATGGCCTGGCCGTCCGAACGCACGTTGCCGATGGCATAGATGTCGAGGCCGGGCATTTGACCCATCGAATGCAGCATGGAGTTGATCTCCGCAGCACTCAGCTGTCCTGGCGCTGCTATCATAGGCAGCAGTGGATGTGTGATAGGCGTAAAGACTTTGTTCAGCGTCCTTGAAAGCTGACCAGTAGGTCCCATGTTCAATCCAGACAGAGGCGGATGGGAGTATGTGGATTGCGTGACCGAGCGGAAGTATTCAAGCTCGTAGTTCTCCTCATTGGAATTGATAAGTGCAATCATCTTGACAATGTCACCATAAATCGCACCCTCTTTAAACAGTGCCTGAGCTTCCGGAGACGTCCACTTGAATTTGCCGGTGAAGTCATGGAATGCTGAGATGATCTTCGTGTTGCCTTTCTCTTGAGACAATCGTTGACGAATCTCATGCGGTAGCCAAAGCTCGACATCGATATATTCGCAGCCCCATTGTATCGCCTTGCGCAGATATTGGTAGAACAGCATCGGATCATCCATTGGAAAGCGTCCATTCTCTTTCGTACATCTGGTCGTGAAGATGATAGGAAGCTCAGTCCGCTGTCTCAGCCACATCACTTGCTCGCCGACGTACTTCAAGCTAGGAACGCCAGCTTGGTTGTTGCTGGTGAAAGGCCGCGTCTGAGATTCTTTGAGCAGATCCACGCGGATTTCGACTGAGTCAGCACCGACGGACAAAATGTCGAGATTTGGTAGAGCAGTCCTCAGATCAGGGAATGTCGTCGACAATAATGTGGTCCTCCTCTTCTTGATCAGGTCTTCGTGTGGATTGATCTGTCCCAGAACGAAACCCAGGAACCTGGCCAGATCTCGTCTCAGGAATGGTTTTTGTGTGTATAGGTATTCGTAGTCGCAGAGCGATGTTGTTTCCTCGTCTCTCAAGTCACCAGCATCCAAGCAATGGGTCGTAATGATAGTTCGCTGCACCGTCCGCAAGATCTCGCGATCAACGATCCTCTGGTTGTTTATCCCAATGACCACATCTTCCTGGCGACCCACGATCTCGTCTGGCGTCGCAAAAGAGACGAACGGTTGACCCACAACGTCCGCGATGACATGTAGGATCTCTTCCTGCCCTTCATCGAAAAGAACCAGCAGTCGCGGTGGTTCTGCGTGTATGATCTCCTCGATCTTCATGACCTCATTGGACTTCGTCATGGCGGACACAGGCTCACAAGCCTGCAGCCTAGTCGCCATATGCCTTGCACGCCGTCACAGCGTTGTTCTGATCTTTGAACGCTTCGTACAGCCTGGTGTATCACCGGATGGAGATGTCGTGGGCGCCGTGGCCGAGCTGCGTGCGGAGAGACGATCGTGTTTGTTGCGCTTCAGACTGCCAACCGCGCATGGCGAGGCTGGACTGGTCGTCAAATCGCGAGACGAGAGCCCAGACACGTAGGACTGACTTCCAAGGTATCGCAAGAGCCGTGGGCGCACGCGGTATGCACGCACGGGGCCTAGTCCGGGAAGATGTCCGCCTGGTGTAAGCGATTATGGGATTCCCATGGGCTTGTCGGTATGGAAGGATCTGCAACTCTCCGTCCAGTGTATTGGAAGTGTGTCAGTTGTATGGCGGGTATATTGTGTTCCCGTGTCGCCAGATGCGCCTCACAGTACTGGTCCTGTCGGCTCCGGACAGGCTTCATAGGCCGCAGGCCGCATTGCCATTAGACTCCCGCCAAGGGCAGATCGTGCAGCGATTGGACTAGGGTGCTGACGGAGGAGGTCATGATTTATCCGCCCGCTCCAGACATTTGGTTGTGCGAGGTGTTGTTCCGCCAATCGCGTGGCGCCTCCGCTCAGAGAGGAGGAGGCGGGCGTGGGGACTTGGTCGTGGAGAGATCAGGGCCAGCCCTTACTCGCCGACCTGACGAGCCTGGATGCCGTTGTGGAATGCCGAGCATTTCCAGGCCACTTCGGTGCGCCTTCTAGGTGCCTCTCTGCCATGCCAGCTGACCAGAAGACATGTGGATAATCCGCGCTTCCAAGGGCCGTTCGGTATAATTGTGACCATGGCTGCTGTGAAGAAAACGTCTACCTGAGACGTGCAGGATCCCAACACACGACAACTGCAGGCATGCGTGCACAGCCATCGGAGGAGCAACATAGCTTCCGTATCGTCCTAGGAATCAGGCTGGTCAAAAGGCCAAGAGAAAGACGCGGTATGGGCGGCCGGGAAAAAGCACTCCTTCTCCAGCAGGCCATACCATATGTCACCCACGTGTGAGCCTGCCCAGTAACTCTGGAGCTGATTTCGACATTGAAGTGGGCCGCTAAATGAAAGACAAGAAGTGTCGATATGAGATACGACGGTGCCAGCAGCGTCTGCCCAATGATTGCACAACGTGGCCGCCCGCAATCGGAGCCTTGACGCTGCAAGCGAGGTAGTAAATGGAGTCGCTATCAAGTAAAATCTAGGAAGATAGCCGATATTTTACAGACGTATAAAGCGATGTAACCAAATATTGGAGCAGGTGGGTTTCTTTCGTCGGAAGATAAGGTACCTTAGACATCTGCAGATTCTCGAAGTTCGCTGTCCACGATGAAGGGCGCCACGCTTGCAACTATTCTGGCTGTCCTCGCTTCCTCCGAAGCACAATTCAATGTCCTCGAACATCTAGGCGGCAACAGTCCGTTCTTCAAAGGACCAAACGTCTTTGACATTTCACCTGATGCTCCAGAAGGCTGTTCCGTCGACCAGGCCTCATTCTCTTCGCGACACGGGTCACGCTATCCTGACCCAGGAGCTTACAAGGAATGGGTGAACTTGAGCACGAAGGTGATATGCTTCAATGGCACCAAATGATATACAAAAATTGACAGGCCAAACAGATTCACGCTCAAAACTTCACCACCAATGCCACCGAATTGGCATTCCTCAAATCATGGAAGCCAGTTCTGACCAACCCTGAAGGGCAAATCTCGCTCCTGTCTCTCGGTGGATATAAAGAGCTATACGACATGGGTGTGGACTACCGACTGAAGTATCCCAGCTTCTACAAGGAGAATGAGCCATTCGTGCTCTGGGCGAACAAGTACAGCGGTCCGCGTGTGGTCGACTCTGCCCGTCTCTTCGCACGTGGCTACTTGGGTCCGAATGCAACTGATGTTGGCAAGGTGTATGCCATCAACGCGACCGACCCGCGCTCTGTTGCGAACTCCCTTGCGCCGTCCGATCTGTGCAAGAACTACCGCGACGACCCTGCAGGCAACTCCACCGCCTGGGCGAACATTTACCTGCCTCCCATCGTAGAACGCATCAACAAGCGCCTCAGCGGCCTCGCCTTCAACACCTCCGACATCAGCATCTTCCCCTACCTCTGCGGCTTCGAGACCCAAATCACAGGCAAGCGCTCCCCCTGGTGCAACGTCTTCACCGACGACGAAATCCTGCAATACGAATACGCCCAAGACATCCGCTACTACTACGGCACCGGCCCCGGCACCTCCCTCGAAAGCAACCTGATGCTCCCCTTCATTACCGCCATCCTCGAGCGCTTCGCCGACGGCCCAAACGCAACCTACACCAACGCCAACCAAACCACGCCCTTCAAACCCAACCGCCTCATCGCCACCTTCGCCAACGACGGCCAAATCAGCCAAATCGCCGCCGGCACAGGTGTCTTCGACGACCAAGATCCCCTCCCCATCGACCGCGTCCTCACGGACCGCATCTACAAAGCGACGAATGTGAACCCCATGAAAGGTACCGTGGGTTTCGAGCGCCTGAACTGCGGCAGCAAAGGCCTCTTCGTGCGCATCAAATTCAACGACGCCGTCTACCCCGTCGCGAAATGCCAGACCGGCCCAGGCAAGAGCTGTCCACTGTCCGAGTACCGCGATTTAATCGCCGGCAAGAGCGCTGCGTTCGGTGACTGGCAGCAGAAGTGCGGAAACTCCAACTCCACTCGCGTTCCCAACGCGAAGACGACGTTTTTGAAGGATCTGGGGTTGCCGTTTATGTACAGTGTGAAGCCGTAGGGTGTAGCAGAGTGGTGGAGACTGGAGAGTTTTATCTTAGGGCGATCGTATGCACAGGCTTTCGACGATGTTGTGGAGTGAACTATTGATTTCAGCTATTTATGTGGGTGACGGACGTGGGTTTGTTTGGTGAAACGCTTCGTGTGTCAGAGTGCCTAGGTAGGGTATTTTGAGTGCTGTCGCCGATGCTTAGCTGTTCTTGAGTGTGGTAGATCTTAGGGCGGCGATATGCTCTCGTCGATCTTGCAGTGGTGTGAGCTATTATTTTGTCTTTGTAGTGTAAGCATTTTGAAGGTTTCGTGTCACATGCCTTCGGTATCGGGCGTTTTGTTTGTCAGACTTGCGCTTCGAGCTCGCAAAATAAGATCAAGCACCAGAACACCATACGGGTCAATGCGACCACATTAATAACCCAGGAGTGTGCTAGATAACTACACATAGATGTAAGCATACATTATATATTATATGTGACTTGTATCGGCCACAAAAGTGCTTCGAGACTGTTTCCATACAAACCCAACCCTAACCCGAAACACAAAATGTGCGATCGTTGGAGATACATGTATCTGCAAACATGCACGTGGGAACAATCAAACCCATCCGTGGACCGTCTGTCTATGACTTTACGATGCAACGGAACCATATCATGCCGTCAACGATAGAAGTAGCGCAAACTAAAGGTGAACCAATACAATTCAAAAGTCTTCATCGAAGCGATGAAGTCGTTCATAACAGTACATTGTCTCATCGGGTTGGATCTCGAACAAATAGTCGTCACACGTCGCTTATGGTTACCGATCGATGAGAAAGTATAACTTATGCACATGTGTATGTAACAACATATGTATGCATACCGGATCCCAGGACAGCGGGCTCGTCTACATGTATGTCTCTCGTCCACAGTGCAGTGCCCGTTGCGCGACGCCCGAGAGTTCCACCCTGCTACAGACAATGCGCAGCAGCAGAGAGGGCGAAGCGTATTGGTAAAGAAAGAGGCTGACAACCGTTGAAGATCGTCATGCGACATGCTGATCAAACGCACGCCAATACTGCGCGTGCTCACTCGTACCTAAAAATGAGAAGTAGCCAGAATGGTGAGAGCGCGCTTTTTCGCATTGACACCGGGTCGATGATGTAGGAAAGTCGCAGGTTCGCAGGCCCCATCCCAGGAAACCCACACGCGGCCATGTGGGATTGACCTAGCGATGGCGAAGGTGGCGGCTGGAATGTGAGATTTTGTCTTTCAGTACACGTGGGACGCCTGCTGCGCGAGGAAGGAGGCCACGGTGAACGCCAGCTCAGCAGCACCTCAGCCAGAAGCAGCCACGACGATCCTGACGGTCTTCACCCTCCTCCTCCTCATCTTCCCTTCGCCCACTCGGTACACCACACCGACCAGAATAATGTGCTGCACTGATGCTCCAAATCTCAACCACACTTTACGGTGTTCCTTCGCACGCAGTCTAGATGACTCGCCTATCATGTCCCTGAGAGCAATTCATCTCCCCATTGCCAGTTTCAGCAGCGGCAGTTCAAGCTGGAAATTAGACGGCGAGCACGGCAAGCTGGAGAGGCAACGGCGTGGGCGCCAGGCTGAGTAGGGCGCAGGGAGCCAGCGAGCGTGCTAAAGTGTGGGTGAAACGACGAGCAAGCCTCAATATACTCATCGCCAGGCTACACGGACCATCGGGACTCCTGAGCAACGGGGGCGCCCTGAAGAAAGTGGCACTGACGTGCGCCGCTCGACTCACGCGTTCGGGGAAAAGGCTTGGTGAGACACTCAGCAAAGTTCGAACCAACCATCATGACCGCTCAGCAAGTTGAGTGTGCTGGCTCGGATGACCCTACGGCACGAGAAGTGTCTTCTCACTCTTTTGTACGCAGTGTCGCACCAGTCTGCTCGCAAGCGCCGACCGCATCAAAGGCTCGGAGGGCACGCTGAGTCGCTCTACCGATATGCTTCTCGCGAGTGTCGCACTGCGCAACCCAGACCTCAGCAGATTACTACCTACTGTGTTATTATTGCACAGGAGGGAGGGCGAGCGAGCGCTTGGCCGGGATTGGAGAGCATCTTTTGATTGCCGCATTCGCCAATAATATTAATGGAGCGTGGACGAAGTAGGCTTGGCTAGGCGAGATGACAGCAGAGGAGTGCGCGATTACACCAAGGAAGTATGTCAAATTGACGCCGACGTGGCCGACGACAGCTCCGCCAACCACGAGGGCTGCATGCCATGATGTGATTACCACAATGTGCCGGTATCGTGGGCCGGACTAGGATTACATACTACTGTACAGTACTACTGCTGTGTGTAGACAGCATTACTGGCCACAACGCTCACCACAGCAACACACACACAGAACAAGGGCCAATATTACTGTACAGCCATTATCATCACCATCACCATCACAATCATAATCCACCCCCACCGCTATCTAGCAAGAATCAACAATGCATCTCTCTCAGCAACATGGGCAATTATCGTGCTGACCCTGTTCCTGCAGCGAAGGCTGCCCTGGTGTCTGTGTACCTGCGCCGGGCTGTGGCTAGCTCCATCTAGCACGCTGCTAAAGTGCCTGCGATCCGGCCCCAAGGACGAAAAGGGGAAGATTGCACTTCGCACTGCAGCCGGGCGCCAGGCACAAGCCAATCGTCAGACGAGCGCCGACCTAGCGCTACTGTCTCGCAAATTAGACTATACCACCGCCGATCCTCCTAAATTGCGACCGCGCCTGGTCTCTGCACGCTTGCGCGAGCAGGGGCGCAACGGGCCCGCCGCCTCTCACTCACCTTTTGTTCACGCCCATCCCCAGTCGCTGCGCATGTCTTGATCTCCTGTTTCTCACAAGGCCTTACAGTTTCCGACGAACACACTCGTTCCTTGCTGTCTCTTTGCAGACCTCACGTTCTTTACAACCCAGTCACTCTTTACGCTGTGTTGTCTCCGTCGCCGAATCTTGCCTTTCAACCAAAAATCTCAACGCAAACCAAATCAAAGAACAGCATCTTAAACGATCATCTTCACCATGCAGGTCATCAGCAGAATCGCCGTCGTCGCCGGCCTGGCTTCCGTCGCCATGGCTCGTTCCACTCCCTTCGAGCGTAGGCAGGACTCCTACGCACCCGCTGCGTACGGCCAGCCCATGCCCTACGGCGAGCACCCTTCGGTCCCTCTTAGCACTGGCGTTGCCTCCAGCACTGCCCCTGCTTCCAGCTCCACCGCCGACAACGTCCAGCCTTCCAGCTCTGCTCCCGCCAGCTCTTCGACCGCTGAGGCCGTTCAGTCCAGCAGCAGCTCTTCTGTTGCCATTCCTCTGAGCACTGGTGCTTCTTCTGCTCCCGCTTACGAGGCTCCTTCTGGCTACGAGGCTCCCTCTAGCGTCAACCTCAGCACTGGTGTCCCCTCCAGCACTCTCGTTGACCAGATCTCCACCTCCAGCTCGGTTGCCGCCAGCAGCGACACTCCCGTTGCCCCTGCTGCCTACTCAACCCCGGCCAGCTCCTCTGAGGTCTCTCCCGTTGCCAGCTCTTCTTCCTCCCTCCCGCCTTACCCCATTGCCTCCAGCTCTCAGGCTGGCCCTGTTGGCCCCACTGGCACTGGCATTTCCCCCGCGGAAGTCTCTCCCGCCCCGACTGGCTCGGCCATCACCACCTACACCACTGACCAGGTCCTGACCTACACTCTTGGAACTGGCTCCTCCACCACCGTTGTCACCACCACCATCCACTCCACCATCACCAAGTACCTGACTCAGACCATCACCGCCACTCGTGCTTCCTCCACCGGCGGTGCCTCTGGCTCTGGTACCCCCGATGAGGACATCACCAAGACCCGCTCCCTCACCTCCACCATCACCAACGTGATCACTGTCTACCCCGTCAAGTCCAGCGCCGCTCCTTCCGGTACTGGTGTCAGCGCTGGTGATGTTGGTGCTTCCTCCTCCGCTCCCGCTCCTTACGGCACTGGTATCAGCGCTGCCAACGTCAAGGACACTTGCGAGCCCAAGACCGTCACTGAGACCGCCACCGAGACCGTGACCGTCACTGCCACTCCCTCTGCTTCCGCCTCCGGCAACGTCGTCAAGCCTGTCTCCCTCAGCTCCTCTGTCTACTACCCCACTGGCTCCTCCAGCGTTGTCCACAACCTCCCCAGCAGCGGCTTCCTTACCAAGGCCAAGCCCACTGGCTACTCCAGCGTCAAGCCCGTCACTCCTGTCGGCACTGCCGCCGCCTCCACCAAGAGCATCCTGCTCTACACTGGCTCGGCCTCCGACAGCTACGCCATCCCCACCGAGTTCCAGTACGCCCCTGAGGCTGCTCCCACCACCAGCGCTGCCGCTGTGGCGCCCGCTGCCTACTAAGCACCTCGCCCGGTCTTAAAGTCTGACATCATAAAGCCAGCCAAACCGTATTTTGACGACTTGATGACATGCGAAAGAAGCGTCGCAGCTCTTGTGTGCGCATAACCAAGCACTTGCTTTTCTAACGCAACAAGCGTGTGTTACCCTATACCCGCTTCGCGCTTCTCACCGCCCCTAGCCTCCGGTCCCCTATCCCAAACAGAGGAAGGGAAGAACCGTGGAGCAAAGGCGAAGAAGATACCCTTTCGTGTTTCCTTTTCCTACATATCAGTTGCATCTGTGTTGGAGACAGCCCCAGCATTTTGCTTGCGATTTTTCTTTTCTTCAAGATGCGCGATCCTATGTTTCGGTGGTTCCGGTTGTTTGGCAAAAATAGCCCTCCGGCTTTGTCAGGTGGTCTGCAGGCGCTTCGGGTGGTGCATCAAATCTAATCTGGGGTTTGGGTTTCCATACTTCCTACTCCTGAGAAGATAGTGTGTGGCTGCTGCGATACAGAAAAGCGTCTTTGCTGAGTACCGCGAGGTTGAATGTGGGGGGTTTTCTTTTGTCTGATGGCCTTTTTCTTCTGTGAATAGTCGAGTCGTGTATCTACCTGTGTAATTTGAGATTACCATTATTTTGCATTACCTGTCGTGTCAATTGCGCACCCTGTCAATATTAGTACTACATTTGAATCCGTTAGCTCAAGAAGCAGTTACTCGAAGACCATTAGGTGTTCGAAGTTGACTTCTTCTCAAAGCTAAGCTCAGTCGAAGCCTGGCGGTTCAGGCGCTTGATGAACTCTTTATTCTAACTTTCACATAAGGTATGCGTCCCAGAGTCTTGCCCTCACATCGCGCAAGCAAGTGCAGAAGTGGCAAGACGGCGGGAGTCAGATAAGGTTTAGCGTCTCCAGTCTAAACAGCATCCTCCACTCAAGCGTGAACCTTCACATCTACACCTATACATATCCTCCTTAAATACCACCATTGGGTCGACAACTCCTGATCAAATTACCTGCACCCGCACAAGGTGCATCTCATTCGGCTCCACGGATGAATATGTTTCTACGGCACGCCGCTGCCCGACGTGCTGTCACTCAATTTCGCCCCAATCTCCTTGCTTCTGCAGGTGCGAGAGCGTTCTCGTCGGGGTCAAGATGCAATGTAGCGTCGCAACAGAAATCCGATTTCAGACTTGGAAGCCAGGAGTCTCTTCGGACCGCAAACCATTGAAGTATGACACTCAGACTGTGATCCGCAAAGTCTCTGACGAGACCGAGAATCTGGCTGATTCTCGACGTGGCGACACTTCTCCCACTATACCCAGACGACAGGACGACAATCTCACCGATTACGAGTACCGAAAATGGATACACTCCACGTTCAAGCCTGCTGAGCCTAAGTCGCTTTGTGGACTTCCACTCAGACCCTATGACTATATGGATGTTGAAGCCCGGGTACCTGAACATCTAAGATCAGACCCGCTGAAGGCATTGACAGACGACCCACATGCTCTCAATCTTGCACTTGCCGGCGACTGCATGCAGCTTTACTTGTACCGCCTAATGGAGCGCACAATCCGTCGAGAAAGGCCCTCAAGCTCTCTATGGCGTCAGACCTTCGACCCAAGTGAGTTCCGAGCATGTCTCAAGAACGATGATGCAGGTGCAAAAGCACTGTCGTGGCTCCTCAATTCCGCCAACCACGATTCAATCGAGTCAACATTTGGGATCAAGTTGATTCAGGCTACCGCGCTTTGTCTCGTTGGAGAGGGCAGGACCGATGTCTGGTGGGATCTCCTGAAAATACAACATGCGCCCAGGGAAATGGAAGACAAATCGATAATGAACCAGAAATATCGTGTAGTACGCTGGTTCAACGCGTGGTTAACGGCACTATTGGAGGCGCGGGCATTCTGGACGACTGAACAGAACAGGCTCAACGAGCCTCTTGCGATGTTTCTGGAAGTAATACGGTTGAACCGGGAGGAGCGGACTGACGGAACAAGAATCCCCCTCCCTGGGGCCTTCCATTGGATCGGGAGCAAGTTACCCTGGTTTGACACGCGTGGCATCAACGTCGAAGCCTGGGACGCCTTTGCCGATTTTCAGTTGCGATTTCTAAGCACTGATCCTCTAGAAGCCCGCTACAGACACGCTCTATTCCAACTCAACCATCCCGTCAACCGAAGTGCTGATCCATTGTTAGCCTGCCTTCGTAGAGCAGGATCCGACAAAGGACAAATGGAAACCATTACCAGAATGCCGAAAGGGTTATTCCACCTCTTGGTAAAAAAGCTGATGCAATATTGCTACGAAAGCGGGCGCATGAATGATGTCCGATGGACGCTAGACTTTTCTCATCTAGCCCGGCGGGAGCAAGGAGAATTGGATGTAGGGGAGGTGCGCGAGCACAATGGTTGGGCGCAACGACGCGTAGGACGCGCAGCTACCCCGAAAGAAATCGCTGACGGTCTCCCCGTCGACGCTCGGGGTCGACTCATACCAATTCACTTCCAAGGGACTGCCGAAGACGTGCGCATGGGATTTGAGTTTGCATCGAAGGTTCGGCGGCGATCTGACATCACTCACACCCATGTTTCTGCCACTGACACTATTTGAGCAGAAACGTGCATCCAATGGCGGACGCTCTAGTGTGTTGTGGCGCCAAGATCGCTGAGAAATCTATGCGAGTCTCTCATGTTCAATTCAACTCATACCTATCTAGCAACGTTCAGCGGCTGCTGCGCATGAGCAGGAACCTCAGCACCCGCGCCGACTTTCCTCCCACCCTCCTTCCTCTTCACACGACACCAAAGACCGACCTCCTTGTCCAAAATGAACTGCCAAATCACCTGCACCCAGCTGTGGTGGCAGGGCAGATCGCAATAGAACTCGTTCGCAATCTCATTCAACTTCCACAGCCTGCTCCACGGCACAGCAGGGAAGTCGTGGTGCTCGTTGTGCAAACCGACATTGTACGTGAGCAAGTTCAGCACGCCGTAGTACGAGAACGTCTCCGGCGGCGGCGCGAGCTCGGCTTCCTGGCTCTTCTCGTTGGCCTTCTGCAGCGAGCGCGAGTGCTGCGCGAAGACGTAGTGCTCGGCGATGAAGTGGCCGGCGACGGGGTGCAGCGAGCCGGCGAGGAAGGAGCTCAGGATGAAGTAGCCGAGCGCTTTGCCGCCGACGTTCTGCACGAGGAGGTAGTCGACGGCGAGCTGCACGAAGACGTTGAAGGCGTGGATGCGCGTGAGGGGCAGGTTGTAGACCATCATGGGGCGCAGGGCGTAGAAGAGGATCTGGAAGGTTGCGAAGAAGGCTTTGCCGGCAACGGAGTCGAGGAACCAGGCTTCGAGGGAGGTGGGCAGGTCGGTGTCGAGGCCGTCTACGCCGAGTGATTTGTGGTGGGTCAGGTGGTAGGGCTGGACATAACTGTTAGTCGGGATGTACAACACGGTTGCAAGTAGATATGTATGTAAACATACCCTGAACGAAGCCGAGTACGGAATACCAATGGGCAAATTGGCAAAGATCGCCAGCATACGATTCGCAAACGGCGATTTAAACGCCAAGTTATGTGAGATCTCATGAATAGCCAGGAACAAGTTCTGGTTCGCCGTCGCGCCGATAACATACGCGGTCAGGAAAGTCTGCCATGACAAGAACGGCGTGTTGCGCAGAGCGTACGCGCAGAAGAACTGCAGACTCACGACGGCGACGACGAGGGGGAAAGTCAACGGCTCGGGGCCGCAGAGCTTGAGAACCTGTGTGAAGCTGGTGTAAGCTTCATGGGTTCGTTCAATGAAAATGTAGTGTCCCGTAGACGACATTGGTGCTCCTTTCAATGCTCCTCCTCTTCCTCTTTCTTTCTCTCTGTGTTTCGTGCTTCTCAGGTGATATGTACCTCAGGGTGCGCCTTGATAATCGCCTGTCGCCTCGTAGCGTGCGGCTCCTCAGTGTATGTCCAGAAGAATTCATCGTGCTTCTTGTCGCCTTGCTCCTGAGCTTGCTGCTGCTGCTGCTGCTGCGGGGCGGTTGTTTTTGCGCCTGCAGCGGTTTGCTGCGGCTGGGAAAGGGTAGCGGTAGAGACTGAAGAAGACATGATGGCCAATGTCTTGTGGCTGTCGGTGGTGGTGAGTGGTAAGTGTGAGCACACAGCGAGACAGCAGGAACAAGAGCAAGAGCAAGCTGTCGTTGCCGGCCGAGAGAATGATGGATGGCACCACAATTATCAGATGCCTCTGCCTATCGAATGGGCTGCTGACTCGCCTAAGCTAAAAGCGCACGTTGAACGTTTGCCACACACAGACCTAGACTAGACCCCGTTTTTCTCCCTTCTTTAGACCCTGTCGTCTTGGTCCGTGGGAGCTTGAGAGAGCCACTTTGAGCCACTTTTTGCCGGTCGGCTCCTCCGCAGTCGTCGTGTGCGAGCGGGCGAGACTTTTTTGGTGGTGGTGCCTGGCAGCCTGCTAAGGCAGGATGGTAGGTCACGGGGTTGGCCGTGAGTGAAGTGAACGAACCAGCTTGCTCTTGTCGTCGGTTCCCCTAGAAGAGTGAAACTATTTTCTGGACTTATTGTTCTCTATAGCTGTGGCTAGTTCGGAAGAATTTTTTGTGTGACCTCTTCCACTTGCAAGAACAATAGTCTGTATATCAAAAGTAACATTGCTTGGAGATAACATAGGTAAACATATCATGTCGTTGAACAGAGCCGTAATCACATTTTTGGTATCTTTGTCGCTACTCAAGAGTTAAAAACCCTTCACAATGCAGAACTCCCATCCCCCCAATGAGCTCCAGGAAAAATAAATCCAACCCCCTTTTCCACCACAGTGATATTAGGGAAGTGCGAAAGTGCTTTACTTCTTGCCACCAGCGGTGGCCTCAGCCTTCTTAGCATCAGCTGTATAATGTTAGTCAGGTTCTGTAGACAGGTATCGGCAATTCTCCATGCTTACCTGCGGCCTGCTTGGCCTTCATGATGGCAGCGACGTTCTCCTTGTCGGCAGCCTGCTGGGAGCCAGTCTTGGTGTTCTTGTTCTTCTATCAGGGGAGTCAGCACTCTGCCATGAATATCAAGACTATTTCATGCCAACATACGACGTTGCCCAACTTCTTCTGGGCTGCCTCACGGGCGTTCTCACGCTGGTTACCACGGGCCATCTTGGCTTAAAAGGGTCTCGAGAATTGCTGAGAGAAAAAGTTCTTGTATTTTGCTGTAGGTTTCTCGTGAGAAATCGTTTGCGCGGCGAGACAAAGGCGGACAGGGGTCGTGTATATGCGAGTTGCTGGTGCTGGAGCAGGAAGGGAAAGGACGAGAAAGCAAGCAGAAGGCTCGCGCGATATTTTGCCAGAGGGCGGAAGCTGAGATCCCGAAGCAACCTAGCGCGCCCCAGCCTGGTGAGCTGCTTCCTGCTTCTGGAAGCTCATGCACGTGCGATAAGCGTGAGGCTTATGTTCCATTACATTCACTTACTCTCAACTGCTGCGATATATATTGCGAGACTTCACAAGATCCCGTGACTTGCACGAAGAGATGCCCGATCAGACGCTTGCTATTCTCGGAGCGTCCTCAAACCTTGCGTAAACAGTAGCGCGGGCATACGACCTGAAACATGGCGCCAACTTCGAGCATGAAGTGCTCTCAGCCAATCGTTCAGTATGACACACCCAGATACTCGGCATACGATAAATCCGGATCTGGCCTTCATGTATCATAGCCAATGATTGTCGCAGATGAGAAACCACTACGCTATCATGAATCTTATGAATACATCTGCGTATCGCCACCCGCACTCTAACCGCCCAGATCGCTCAGACCTCCGTTTCGGACCTCAGGTTGTCAACAAGATCGACCACCATGCGAAGGACTCGCCTTAGGTCGCGACTATTCACGTTAACCGTGCGTACGCGACAATAGCAACAAGCCTGATCCACGATAAGCGCTTGCTATCATGTCCATGCTATTCTTCCAGTGAAGTGCCCTCCTCCTCCTTCCTTCAATTCACTTTTCTATTGTCCGGAGTTTGCTATTGTCAGTGAAGACCTTTGCCTCTGCGGCTCTGGCCATCTCTGTTTCGCTTTCTTTTACAAGTCATCTTCTTATCCTTCCACGACTACGCTCGCCTTCTCTTTGTGTATCTACGCCTACACCGTCGCTTCTCACCACATCATCACGACTGCTGGCCAGTTGCACCGCATTTAATACCAAACCTCCAACGAACACATGTTTGTGCGCCTTTGGCCGACAGAAAAGTGAGTATCTCTCATACAGACAAAGTTGTAGCAGCAGACTGACATGGCTATAGACTACTCTACCTGCCCTTCGAAGCAATCCGACCCAGCAAGATCAGCAACATCTTCCAAACCACAAGCAGCGAAAAGAGTGCACCAAACCGCCGCAAGATGACTCTATCGTCCAAGTCTCTGGCTGGGCCAGGCTACATCATCCTCAATGGCATCCGTGTGATGAACATCGTCGCTTTCCTGGCAGTTATCGCGGCCAGCATCGTCATGCTTGTCAAGACCTCCGTTGCGTCCAAGTTCTTCTTCTTCGACGCCGTCACTCACGTTCTCACTGCCATTACAAGCAGTAAGTGTTGCCAATATGGAGACTCACATGGACCCGCTAACGATCACATAGTGTTCCTCCTGGCTTCCGAATTCTCACTCTTCCGTGGCTTCTATGCCCGCAACTGGCCGTTGCTTAGTCCAGCTCACGGCTTTGTCACACTGGCACTTGCAATGGTCGTTCTCGGTATCAACATGCTCGGCAATCTCAACAAGGAAGCTCTCAGCCAGGAGTCTCTGGGTCTTGCGTTCTGGCGTGTGGTGATCTCAGCTGGGATCATCATCTTCATCATGGGCTGGATCAACTTGGTTGCCAGCTATGTCTTCCGCGACCGCAGCCAAGGCGTCACTGCTCGTCAAGTCCGCGCGCACGGTGCTGTCGCTGTGCTCAAATCACCAAAGGCGCAAAGCGCTCACGGTACCCCGTCTGCTCCTGAACTGGCACAGTCTTACATCAAGAGCCCTTCCACTCCGACCAAGTCCGGCAACCCCTTCCGTATTCTCACATCGGACCGCCGTGGATCGATCCTGCCGTCTTACCACACTGGCTCTCCGGTTTCACCACCATATCCCACCCACCACGATGCTGCGCCTGTCTCTCCGACTAGTAAGTACTCGCGCACAACCGACTGCCCCAAAAAGAAGGTCTGGCCGTTCAGGAAGTCTGGTCGTCAGAGCGTCGGACCTCAGCTCCCGATCAACGTCAATGGTGGCCGGGAGATGGAGATCTCGTCGCCCATGGGCATCAACCCGCAGTTCGCTCACTTGGTCCAAAGGCCAGACAGTGCTTTGCACCCCAGTCGTTCAGGCCAGAGTGAGGCCTTCCGTTGGAAGGCTAATTCTTGAGTGTCGAAGCAAGGTGAACAGACTTGATTTGGTTTATTCGGGCCTTGGACTTTCTTTTTGTCATTGCATGATATCCCAGTTGCGGTGTTTGCAACAATCTTTCGTATTCCGTTCGGACAGGAGCATCTAAGCGTGTGGCTGAAGACTTGGGTAATCTTGGCCTTGTCGAATGTCCTGATCTCGTGCCAGATCATGCACACTGCGCTTCTCGCAACCACGTACAGACTAGTAACGAATCTCATTCTCACTCATATCATTCTTTTAAAACATCCACATCTGAGTCATGTCCAAGACACAATCTCTCCTCAATCACACCAACAATCGCCTTCCAATCCCTCATCGCCCCAGATCCCGTATCGCCACACGCGAGCATCTTCTCCATCGGCCTCAAAACCTCAAACCACCCTCCATTCCCAACCCCCCACTCCTCCTCCAAAACCTTCAACTGTTTCGCAGTAACAGGATGACTCCACATCGCCGTATTCATCGCCGGCGCAACAACAATACCCTTCTTCCGCCCCTCCCTAAACGCCTCAGGCAACTCCTCCAATTCCTCTTTCGCCTTCCCCATATCATAAGGCAAACCAACCCCCGGCCTCGCCCCATCAATCAACCCACTAAAATCCCAAGCCCGAATCACAGACGACACCAAATCCCCAGACATCCCCTGACTAATCTTCGCCAGCCCATTAGCGCTCAGCGGCGCCACAACCATCAAATCCGCCCAGCGCCGCAACTCAATATGCAGAATGCTGTCGCCGCGGACCCAGGGTTTCGTCCACTCGTGTTCGTCGAAGTAGACGCCGTCGACGTTGTTGATTTCTAGTAGTGAGGCGATGGTGGGTTGCTCGACGGATTGGCCTTGGAGGAATTGGCGGGCAGATTCGGAGAATATGAGGCGGATGGAGAGGTTGTGGTGTTGGGAGAGGGCGTGCAGGATTAGGGGGATTTTGATCGTGGCGACAGAGCCGGTTGCTGCGAGGAGGAGGTGGTGTTTTTTGTCGGTGTGGTGGTCGGAGGCTTTTAGGATTGGTTGTGGTGGCGAGGGTGAGGGTTTGGGGTGGTTTGTTGATGGGGCTGGAGGGGCGCGGCGTTTATTCGATTGTGCCAGGAAATAGATATATAGGAACACACTGGCCGCAAAGACGGAAAGGATTATAGTCATTGCATCCTGGTGAAACGGTTTCTGTGGTATGTTGGTAGACATGTTGCTGGTACTACTGGGTAGATGTACGCAGTGACCGATTGGTCTTCTCCGTTCACCGATAGAGGATTTGGCCTTGATCTATGTCAGATTTGGTTTGCACTTGATGGAATATAACCATGCGAAACGATGTTTTGATGATCAGCATCCATTACTCAGGTTTCGGCGTAGTCAGCATCTTTGCGTCACTCCACGAGCGGCGAACTTTGGAAGCTCCCAAGTCTTAGAAAGCAGATCCTCGACATTCCAACAACCCTACGAAACACACACCACACCACACACCATGAACGGCGCCAGCATGTTCTCCCGCTCCGCCTTCTCGGTACGCCGTCCTCCCCAATAAACCACTCCAACCGCGCCCTCTGACAATCATCCGCAGGCCGCCTCCCAGACCCTCCGCCCGCGCCGCAACCCTCTCCTCTCGCCTCGCTTCGCCGCTCTGCAGAAGTCCTTCCTCTCCACCGAAGTCCGCTCAGCAATCGACAAGGCCGTCGCTTCGGCGCCCGTGGTGCTGTTCATGAAGGGCACCCCCGAGACTCCCCAGTGCGGCTTCTCGCGCGCGGCGATCCAGATCCTGGGCTTGCAGGGCGTGAACCCGCAGAAGTTCACGGCGTTCAATGTGCTTGAGGATGAGGAGCTTAGAGCTGGTATGTTTGGGGGATATTCGATGGGAGACGGTGTGATGCGATCCGATCGCTGCGCTGCGCTGTCAAGATTTGATTGAATGTGTTGGCTGACTAAAGGATAACAGGAATCAAGGAGTACAGCGATTGGCAGACTATTCCCCAGCTGTACATTGGCCAGGAGTTCGTCGGTGGCACTGATATTCTGATGTCGATGCACCAGGACGGCTCGCTCAGCAAGCTGCTTGAGGAGAAGGACGTGCTCGTCCCTGCTGAGGGCGAGTAAAAGATTCGGACGTGTATTTCTTGATCATTGAAATGATCACTGTATATCAATCTGTTTCAATATACCAAAGAAGATGGAGTTGCATACAGGCATTGTAATTTTTGATTTTGCTGAGACCATGTATTGGAGCCTTCGCTCGCAGGTCGCGCCTTCCTCAACTGCTCGTCGCTTGAACTTCCCGACACTTAATCTCGACCTCATCTCATTCTGCCATTGACCAAAATCCCTCCAGACTCAATTCAACCTCTGCAAGTCAACGTCACCATGGCCTCCACCAACACTTCTTGCGGCATCGGCTCGACGTCCAAGAGAGCGGCCGACGAAGCGCCACAGTCACAACAGCGCGCAAAGAAAACCAAAACCATCTCCGTAGCAGGCCTATTCGCCAAAAGACCTCGCGGCGAGCACGACCAAATCGCGTCAACTGACGGCATTACACACAAACAACTCACTGCAGAGGAGATCTTGACCGCAAAAGCGAAGCGCCACCCAGCCTACTTGGACGTCAAGCGTATGTGGCGCGTCAATATTGATCTCGCTCATCCTGCTGACTTTGATAAAAGAGGCAACTGCGGCTTACGACCGTGCCGAAGCCGGAGACATTAGTGAGCAGCTCGATGCCGTGTGCGAGGAATTCACGGCGCGCATTGACGGCATTGACATCAACGGCAAGTCACTCGACATCCCAGGCGCTCCTTCTGATCAAGCGCTCCGAGCCATTAAAGGCGAAGCAAACCTCTTTCGCGACCTGGACGAAGACGTGGTCACCATCAGCGTCACCAAGTCTGACGGCACTGTCGCCATGAAGAACGTCAAGCTTGGCGATAGCTTCCAGAAGCTGGGGCACATGATCGAAGACTCTAGAGTGAAGCTAGCCCGGCTGACGAAAGAGCTCAAGGAAGTCAATGGGGAGATTGATGTAACGTTGGACGAGTACAACAAGGCGACACAGGCTGTGGGCGAAGCTTTCCAGGAGAAGATTCTGAAGTGCCAGGCAGATGTCAAGGCTTTCCACAAGTGGACAGTTGATGAGATCATCAAGGCGAGGAAGGAGGACAAGGCTTATGCCGTGGAGGCGAACAGGAAGCTGCAGGAGTTTGCGGCTTCACTCATTTCTTAACTCGATTGCTGGCAAAGAGCAGATGGGTAGCTAGATCAGATCTGCTGGGAAACGCACGTTATGATTATGCTTAACGAGGTTAAGATCATGTAGCTATGCATGTTCTATACATGCCATGTCGTTTGATCAGCTGGCTAGACTCTGTGAATCGCGAAGTTCTTGTTTGAATCTGTCCGTCAGGAACGCGAGCAACTCATCCTATATTCTGAAACGTGAGACCGGCTAGTTATGTATTACTTACACGAACGGCATCCTCGAATACTTATTTCATCGATACATGTATATCTTGACTGTTGCTGCCTGAGGTTTTCAGGCAAGCGCGGCCTGCTCCGAAGCCAGCATCTCCCGCGTACCTCGACATCTCGAGAGCAGCCATTCGAACGTGCCGAACATTGCCAATCTCCACTCAGCAGACCAACAAACCTCACATCAAAGTACGCACCAGCATCAGGACTTTCCAGCGACACACCTAACACCAGATACAGATGTTCGCCCGTTCCGTCGCACGCCTCCCGGCCACCGCTGCCCGTCGCGGCTTCCACACCACCCCTCGCCAGATGGGTTCGCCCTACCACTACCCTGAGGGCCCTCGCAGCAACATTCCCTTCAACCCTCTTACCAAGTGGTTCGCCCTCAGGTACTGGTCTTTCATGGGTACGTGCGCGTGAAAGAGAGAGATACTGCGGGTTGGGACACAAGCGACTGACCATTGGAACAGCTGTTGGCTTCGGCGCACCTTTCGGCATTGCTGGTAAGTTTCTGGAGCTACGGAGGAATTGCGACTGGGATACTGACGGTATACGCAGTCTGGCAGACCTACAAGAACTAGAGGATGAACTGTTGAAGCTGGAGGAAGGAATCACGCTTTGGTGGTGTACATGGTGGCGGCCGCCAGGGTTGGGAGGAGGACTGTACCACACCGGTATCTGCAATGTGTATAACACGGAGTTTCCCAGCAGTCGTTGCCAGACGCTGTCTACATATATGAGCCAACCATTTCCTATGTACCGTACTGCACCTCTTCTATGACGCCAAGCCTCAATGTCATGTCTCGCTGCTTCCCGGCGCTAGCGCCTTCTTTGCTCGAAACCATCAAACTGTGCTCACGATATATACATTTATGTCCCGAACGACCACCCTCACGATTGAAATGACATAGAGTCTTGCGGACGAGATGCGTAACCTCCGGAATATCAAAGACAGCTGTTTCGAGTTCCCTGAAGATTCTGCGCCACTCAGCGCGACAGCATGGGATCCCTCAGATGACTCGCTTATATGCGCATTTGGCCCCAGACCAAATGATCCACTGCTCTCTCTCAAACGCTTTCCCAAGGACGCTTTCAGCCCGGAACATGCGCTGAATATAGCATCGTGGGAAGCACCCTCGCCCAACCCGGATCTGGCTTTCGACAAAATTCTGAACCTGCACTGCTTTGCAGACACTAGGACCATCGTCTTGATCCTCGCTGGAGGCGATATCGTTGTGGTACGGGAGGAGCCTGAGCCTGGACAGGATCTTATTGAGATTGTTGGCTCCGTCGATTCTGGCATTGCTGCGGCGCAATGGAGTCCGGACGAAGAACTTCTGGTGATCGCCACAAATGAGAACACTGTGCTGTTCATGACTCGGGACTTTGACAGCACTGCGAATATTACTCAGTCTCCTGAGGACGTCAAGGTCTCGGATCACGTCTCGGTCGGCTGGGGAAAGAAAGAAACCCAGTTCGAGGGCCGTGGAGCCAAGGCCTTGCGAGATCCCACCGTGCCCGAGTATGTCGACGCGGGTGTCCTTAACGAGAACGATGATGGCCGTGTCAGTATCACGTGGCGTGGCGATGGCCAGTTCGTTGCCATCAATGCAGTCATCAAGGAAGAGCCGAAGCGCCGTATTGTCCGATTCTACACGCGAGAGGGCGTGCTTGACAGTGTGAGCGCACCTGTGGATCACATGGGAGGTGCTCTGAGCTGGAAGCCTACTGGCCAACTTATTGCCACCGTCCAGCATTTGAAAGACAGGACCGATGTCATCTTTTTCGAACGCAATGGCTTGCGCCATGGAGAGTTTAGTCTGAGACCGACTGCAGAAGAGAGGCAAGAAGCGGGCGACAATATTCACCTTAGCTGGAATGTCGACTCAACGGTACTAGCTGTAACTGTTGGCCGGACTGTACAGCTTTGGACCACAGGAAACTATCACTGGTACTTGAAGCAGCAGATCGTTATGAATGACTTTGCGGAATCACTGCCAGTTTCTGCCGTCTGGCACCCTGAGAAGCCTTTGAGCCTCATCTGCGACAACGGACTACAACTGAGATCTATGGACTTCAGCTTCGACATTGCATCTGGCCCAGTAACACCGCCGTACGACACTGGCCTCGTGGCTGTCATCGACGGAGCCACTCTGCGCATCACTCCTCTACGCAGGGCCAATGTCCCACCTCCTCAGGCCTACGAAGAAGTCGAGCTTCCAGGAAACATGTGTGCTGTTGACGTCGCTTTCAGCCGAACTGGTACAGAAATGGCTGTTTTGCATACAGAGTCCATCTCCTTCTGGATCTGTGACTACACTGCAAAACCCACGAAACCTGCTAGGATGGTGGGAGTAGTGGAACTTCCACGTGTGGCTGATCGCACGCCCATCACCCGCCAAATTGCAGTGTCGCCAGAAAATAAGATATTATCTATTTGCTCTGCGCCGAATAAGGAGGGTTCGATTCTTGCAACCGGCCACTGGGAATGCAATGACGCTTCGATCATCACTCTCCCTGAGACAATCACGACCATATTTGCAACATCTGAACACAAACAGTTGCTGTGCGAGAACAAAAATGCCGAACTGTTTTCTTTCAATCTTGCAGAAGAAGGTACTGCACAGCTCATGCCCACCGAGATCAAGCTACCAGTGGCATGCCCGAAGGTCGAAGTCTGGCACGGCGCTGAACAGAACATCACAATTGGACTGACAGCAAGCGGTGTATTGCATGTGTTGTCGGACTACAAGCCGCTCAAGATTACAGGATGTACTTCCTTCACACTTGCACCCTCACACTTGATCTACACAACAAGTCAACACCTTCTCAAATTTATTCATCTTCATGACGGAGAGCTCGAGGTACCAGCAGACGAGCCAGAGAAAGATGAGAGGTGTCGCAACGTTGAGCGCGGAGCCAAGCTGGTCACAGTCATGCCAAGTGCGTACTCATTGGTCCTCCAGATGCCACGTGGAAACCTGGAGACAATCTATCCTCGAGCGCTGGTGCTCGCTGGTATCAGAGCAAGCATCAACGAAAAAGACTATAAGAAGGCTTTCAAGATCTGCAGAGTTCAGCGAGTCGACATGAACATCTTGCACGACTACGCACCAGAGCAGTTCATGCAGAACATTGACCTGTTCGTGAAGCAAGTGAAGAAGACCGAGTACATTGACCTTGTCTTGACTTCGCTGTCTGAGGAAAATGTTGCAGAGACGATGTACAAGGAGACTCTTCGTGCCTCGACCAACGAGCCTGTACCAGGTGGCAACGCCACGCGAGCCGCATCTGGCATTGGTGCGCCATCGAAGGTCAACTCGATCTGCGATGCATTCATCACCGTACTGCAAAAAGATCGCGCGAAGCATCTGCAGAGTATTGTGACGGCACATGTCTCCAAAGAGCCTGCTGATCTGGAGGCTGGCCTAAGGCTCGTATCGGAGCTGCGCAAGCAGGGCGACCAGAAGCAGCTAGAGCACGCTGTGGAGCACATTTGCTTCTTGGCAGATGTGAATAGACTGTACGAGACCGCTCTTGGCTTGTACGACCTTGATGTTGCACTTTTGGTTGCGCAGCAGTCCCAAAAGGACCCCAAGGAATACCTTCCTTATTTGCAGAACCTGCTTGATCAGCAGCCTCTGAGACAGCGTTTCGCAATCGACAACGACCTCAAGCGGTACCGCAAGGCGCTTACGCATCTGCACGCCATGGATGAGTTCAGCGAGTTGAAGGATTATATTGGCAAGCACGAGCTTTACGGTGCTGCGATGGAACTCTACCGCTACGACGATGCGAAAATTCACGAGCTCATGGGTCTCTATGCAGACTACCTCAGCAGCCGCAACAGGTATGAGGATGCCGGTATCGCATACGACTTCGTCAAGGATTACGCACAAGCATACGAGGCATACCGCTCAGCAAGCATGTGGCGCGAGTGCTTGGCATCTGCAGCCCTGGTACCCGTCACGGAGAGCGAGCTTTCAACATTGGCAGAGGATCTGGCAGCAGGACAAGAAGAGTCAAAAGATTTCGTGGCTGCAGCAACTATCTACGTGGACTACCTGGACGACCTGTCCAACGCCCTCAGACTTCTCTGCAAAGCCAACAAATTCGCCGAAGCAATGCGCTTGGCGGTACAACGCAAGCAGCCAGAATTGATCGCCAAGGTAGTCGACCAGGGCTTGATCGAGAGCTCGGCTTCCATGACGGAGCTTCTGGCTGATATGAAAACACAACTGAACGAGCAAGTACCCAGAATTCGCGAATTAAGACAAAAGAAAGCAGAAGATCCCATGGCGTTCTTGGGCGAAGCCGATGATGCTGGCGGTGATGTACCGGATAACTTGTCTATCGCGCCATCGCAGGCTACGACCTCTGGTGGTACGCTCATGACCAGGTACACCAATCGCAGTACCGGCACACTGGCCACGAATGCGACGCGCAAAACATCCAAGAACCGCCGTCGTGAAGAGAGAAAGCGCGCAAAGGGAAAGAAGGGAACCGTGTACGAAGAAGAGTATTTGGTGAACTCGATCATCAGACTCATCGAACGCTTGAACTCCACCAGCGAAGACGTATCGAGCTTGCTGCATGGCCTGATGAGGAGGGCCATGCGTGAGCGCGCGGTCGCAGTGGAGACCGCAATGGCGGAGGTGGTCGAGGCTTGCAAGGTGAGCATTGCGCAAGTCTTTGAGTCGCAAGTGCCCGAGGTGAAGCCCACTGGCGATGCGCAGATGGAAAGCGAGTACAGGCCGACCGGAGGAGATGGCGTGCAATGGGAAGCTTTGCATGCTGCTGGAAAGAAAGTTGATGCGCCGCTGCTCAAAGCTTTCGAGCGGTTGAGTCTGTTGCAGTAAGAAATGCGTGCCGGAAAATGCAGTGCGGATATAGAACCAGTAAATCAGTAAAGCGGTATCAATGCAAAACGTAACAAGCTGATGGAAACAATGTTGACAATGTGCTGAAGGCAAAGAAACAAAACATTTGGTGGCGACGGACCGGGTATTGTCGCATGGTGGAAAGGAAACAGTCGTGAATGTAGGCGATATAGGTATGCCTGTTGCCATGAGCTCCAGCGGTTTAAGCGTCGTGATCATGGATGTTTTTCTGGAACAGTGCCAGAACCATTTACAGGCTGTATTGCGGATTCCATTGGCTGGTCGAATTGTGGATCCATTTCCATGGTGGGTTGCTGACCCGATTGCAGGGCGAATTGTGCAAAGTCCTGTAGCGGAAGTCCTTGCGGTGCTCCCTGCTGCATCTGTACTTGGGTCTCCGCAGGGGCTCCGGCATTGTAACCCGGAAGCATGCCATTGATGTCCATGTTTTGATTGGCCTGGGAATTGCCAGTGTTGCCGTTCACCATCTGCTGGTGGTAGATTGCCGTGTTGACAGACCATTGTTGGCTCAGATCAGGCTGCTTAGCTCGGGCTTTCTGTTGCTTTGCCTGTGCCCGTCCCGCTCGCTGAGAGATGGTTCTCTGAGCGCGGCGCCAGAACTTCGCCTTTGCCTCCTTCTCGTTCTGGTCGAAGAGGGCAACACAGTCTTCAGAAACCGTTTTGCCGACGAGACCGCAGTCGTACGTGTGCTGGCTGCGTTCGACGATATCGTTGCACAGTATGCGAAGAACTTCCTTCTCCCGCTCAGTAGCGCCGTTCATGCGGTGGCAGACGTGCCTCGTGTGAGACTGCACATTAGTGCCACCGAAATGTGGCTGCAATCGCTGTACGCCGTGACCCGTAGGGGTAAAGCCGGGAATATGAGCGTTGGGCACCGGCCATTGAGGTCCCCCCGTACCACCGATCTGCACAGTGGGGGGCGCGGCAAATCCTTGTCCAGCCCCGTAGAAGTACTGGTGGACAGCATATGGTGCACCCCATTGCTGGTTGACCAAAGTCTGGGATGTAGGCTGATGGTAGTTGTTGACCTGTTGTTGAGACATGTCGAGAGAGTTTGTTTGTTTTGAGTGGCTGCGAGATGGGTGCATGTGCTGAGTGATGTTGGTAGCAGTGTGTATTGGGATGTGTATCTATGAGAGATGCTGCCTTCAGTGAAATCGGCGCCTCCCTCTTAAACACTCGAGACGGACAGTGGAAAATACGAGAGTTCTGGCATACTTACCACTGTATGTTTTGGGGCCATTGTGAATGGTCGCGGTCAAAACAGTGCTATGCTTACGTCTTTACCATCTGACAACGCGCGCCCATGCTACACCGCGCTCCTCGGCAATGGAATCGATATTGACATGATGAGGTAGCCCTGTTTCACAGCTTTCGTCTCGGCTTTGTTTCGTGTCCATACGACAGACTTTGCGCTCGCAATGGCAGTATGCATGTGTAGAGCAGGCGTGAGGTGGGAATTTTGAGATTCTGTGGTAGCGTGACCCGAAACGTTGCAGCCACATCGCATGCAGCCTGTTTCGCTGACACAAGCGCACCGCCACAGCATGGTGTGCATGCTTGCAAGAGAGTTGGCAGCTCAAGATCTTCACAGAAACCCATGGATCCCAATCGGTCAATCATATGCCGGCAGACTCAATGGGCCCGCGATAGACGAGCCTCAGGCTTCGCCGCGGTTGGCACCCTCGTTGTCAGTGAGCACCGAAACATCTTGCGGGCCACTCTAGCGCGCACGATGACCTGTCAAGCATTTTAGCATGTTGCATGAGTACTGACGCACATCAGACACGGCCAGAAAAGCACGGCAGGGACCCTCACGCGACGATGCTCGCGCAATTGCACAGAGGCTCACATTGCGCCCGTACCAGACGAAAAGGTTCATGCGGTCGCAAATGCGTGCACTCTCACCCGCGGCAACACTCGTGGTCCGTGTAATCATTACGCGCTCCGGCTGTCAGGTTGCTTTCAGTCCTCATGTGGCCCAAGCCTGGCCGGATGGCTGGTACTACTGAACGCGACTCATTGCGACTCGAAGATATCTTGCGAACGCATCGCTCGCAATCGACTTGTAGCTCTCTTCGTCACGAAATTCTGCTATTCCAGGCAAGAGCTATGCTGAAGAACGTCCAGGTTCGAGGAAGTTACCGAGAAGTTCGCCCGAGGAAAGAGTAGCGGCGATAGTGCCAGTGGTGCCTCCTCTCCAGCCTTGCGCGATTGCGTCCAGAACCGAGAATGTAATTCTTTGGTGTCGTTCAAAACGCCAAATCTCCATCCGACATCATAAAGAGGTGGCCGACATCGCCAAGGCTGAAGTCGACAAAACGCACGGACGTTTGCCGCAGCTGCCGGCATTCGTGCAGCAACATCCTGGGGCGACACGCGCGAACGGGCTCGACTGCAGGCTGGACATCGGCATCAACAGCACGACCCTCCTCCAACACCAAGACTCCAGACAATATACGACCGTACATCAAAGCGGTAGATGTGCTCGACTGTTTCAAGCGAATCCGGCCATCATTCAGCGAAGTGACTGGTAGCTGTGGTCCTGCATCGCATCGTTAGCGACTGCTAGCACGATTAGCGAAAGCCGCTTCCTGGCGTGGGAGAGCGTGAGGCAAGATGAGCGTCATTCTCTGCACCGGTATGTTGGAAAAGCTCAATAGTTGTGTCCATAGAGCATTGCTGATGATTTTTAGCTGGTTACGATCACACAATCCGGTAAGTCGAGAGTTATTTCTGACGTTTGCGGCACTGGAGACCGGGCGAGAGATGGCGATCTCTGAATTGCTAGATGCGAACATTTGGTGTCTTGTCTCATGCACGGAGAGTGTGAAAAGTGAGGTGTCTGCTGCAGCAATAGTGTTCAAGTGAGGAGGACTCTCGGTGTCCACGACTTGACCTCACGCCACCACTAAGACACCGCTTCCTCCTTGGCCCCTTTGCAGCACCTGTGCGAATGAGTCGCCGAGCTCACACACATGAAAACCCGAGACACTGGAGTGAGAGTGCTGCACTTTCGCTACAGTTAATCCCCATCGGTGCTGCGCATGTCGCCAAATATCCTGAATGGAAACCTGCTGTCTTAGCAGACTTCGCAATCACACGAAAGATTCCCTGATCCAACTTGCTGACCACTTTGCTTTTAGATTCTGGGAGGCTCTAAGTGGTATTTGCTCAAGAACCATCCCTCACCCCGACTCGCAGGTGAATCGCCTATGCATCTCTCCAGATAAGCGCTTCCTGGCGGCCGCTGGCCATCACACTGTCAAACTCTACGACATCAGATCAACGAACCCGGCTGCCGTCCTCACGTTCGAAGGCCACACAGGAAATATCACCGGCGTTGCGTTTCACTGTGAAGGCAAATGGATGGTCACGAGTTCAGAAGATGGTACGAAGAGCAGAAGTTTAAAGCAAATTGTCCTCAGAGTCTGACAATCCTCTAGGTACCGTCAAGATCTGGGACACTCGTAGTGGTCACATCCAAAGAAACTACTCACATGGCGTCCCCGTCAACGACGTCGTCATTCACCCAAACCAGGGAGAGCTGATCTCGTGTGACCGTGGCGGCAACGTGCGCATCTGGGATCTCGGCGAGAACAAATGCAGTCACCAGCTGGTTCCGGAAGACGACAAATCAGTCGCCTCAGTTACGGTCGCCACAGATGGCTCATTACTTTGCGCAGCTGTCAGCAACAGTGTCCACGGCTCAGTATTCGTCTGGCGTTTGATCACTGTTAGGGACGTGACCACTCTGATACCAGTCACCAAATACCGTGCCCACGGCACTTACATCACACGCGTCTTGCTTTCGCCAGACGTGCGCCATCTTGCGACATGCTCAGCCGATCACACGGCTCGCATCTGGCAGGTCGACCTGGAGCGTGCTCAAAAAGCTGCCATGAATTCAGAGGCAAACGGCACAGGCGAAGATGAGGGCTTCGAGCTCGAGCAGGAGCTAGACGGTCACCAGAGATGGGTGTGGGATTGCGCATTCTCCGCCGACTCGGCTTACCTCGTCACCGCCTGCTCAGATCACTACGCCAGACTCTGGGAGCTGCAGAGTAAATTGATTATCAGGCAGTACAACGGTCACCATCGCGGCGCTGTTTGTGTTGCGCTCAACGATTACTCGGAGACTAGGTGATCCGATCATGAGTTGAGGCAGACCAAACAGGAGGTCGAAAGAGGGATGCGGTTCTCTACAGGGTTTTCATGGCGTTGATTTCCGTCATTGTATGCAGTAGGGTCAAGGAGTTACTTCGCATCTACATAATTGCGCATTATGGAATTAAATTGTGCTTCAGTCACGTGCTGACCGCCATGCTCGCACGTGCCTCGCCTTTGCTCATGGCGCCGTAAGTTGACGTTGTGTTCAATTTACGCGCTCTCCTAACACAAGCCCGTTTGCCTGCCACCCTCGTTCATAGCACAAGTCGCATTGCCTGGCATAGTCGTTCCTAGCAAACAGACACACCGTCGAACTCAGCTAATCCAAACGCTCAGATAACATGGTTCAGCTCTACGAAGACGTGACGAATGGGTCGAACACGTACTGGAAACTCGACTCCGGCGATGCGCTGCCAAACCGCCGCCTGCAACACCGCATACGCAACATGGATCTTCCAACGCTTAGAAAAACCCCTAGATCTCGCCTGAGGGAGCTTTATATTCGACTTCAGCGTGGATTGATCTGTTACGAAGGCTTACCAATTCGCGAACCCAGACATTTCGCGGCTCAGCGCGGATTGGCGGTCAGCACCGAGGCATTCAACTCATTCAAGGCACTCAAAGTGCTCCTAGAGAAAGCCGACGACGACGCCACTTTCGAACGCTTCTCTGACCTTCCGCCCGAGCTTCGGCAAACCGTTTTTCGACGCTACTTCGACTCCCTCGTCGTTCGAAAGGCGCGGTACAAGCAGCAGCCGCCGATTACTCTGGTCTCACGCACGCTCCGCGAAGAATCTTTGCCCGTCTTCTATGAGCGCTGCAAGTTTACGATTGGTGCAGTCGGTGATCTCAGAACTGTCCCCTGCAAACTGGTTCCCGACATCCATGCAGCATCTTTCCTACAGAATACTGCGGTCGAGCATTTCCGCCGCATCAAGTCACTGAATCTGGAATTCCACAATCTTGGAGTATACATCCGACTCGATCTCAACAACAAAGACGACCCGGTGGTCTCTGCCCAGGTTTATCATGACGAGCGGACCGAACAGCGCGCCGCAGGTGAGGCCGGAGACGAAAGGTTTTTTTTCAGAGCTCCGTACCTTTGCCATGAGCATCGCAGCACGCGACGGTCCTTTGAAGCTTCAGATGAGCGATATTGAAGAAATATGTGAGATGTCACGACAAGTCCACGAATCCACAGTTTCATGAAAGAGAAGGAGGCAGCAATGGAGGCTTGAGGTCTTAGCGGAGCGAGATTGACATGGCACTACACCAAATTCGATTCTCGCCAAGTGATGCTCGTCATTCACCATGTGATGTGATGGCGCAGCGACTTGGGGGAGATGAGGCCGTGAGAGTTCACCCAAGTCTGGGGTGAACAAGGGAGATTGATGCGAAGTTAAGCGCTACTCGGGAAGTGTGCGAATGCAAAGGTGGATAAGCGCCTTGGGAATGCACAACGGGATGCTTCTCGTAGCCTCTAACATAGAGAGTATCGCTTTCTTCGCCCTAGTTCCCACTGGAAGCCGCAATTGGTCTTGCTCGAGTGAGAGGCTTTACACATAAGCGATCCCTTCAATCACATGATAATGCTGCTCACACGTGCCTAGCCATTAGCGGTGGTACTATCTTTGCATGCAGTCTTTGATCAGCGCGCCTTTACCAACGAGAGTTTCCCCTCGCTCATCTGACAACGCACATGAAGCTTGTTCATTCGCCCTCATTGCACATGCCTTCTGACCTTGCAAACGACTTCAATACCAGCAACCCTCGGATCACGCATATATTCGTCGCCCGCCAGCCAACATCAATCTTTAGTTTCAATTGATACCTCGACCTACAACACAATTTCTCCTGGCCCTCGACTCCACATCTTCAGTGAAAGCTCGAAGATGGTACAAATTTACGACCACGGTGATGGAGATGACTCCAAGGACTGTTGGAAACTCAACTCCGGCAAGCGATACGGCGCAAAAGAGCTGCTTCAGGTTCTGGAAGACAGCGATTACTCACACAAGAGCAAGAGCAAGCCCGTGGCCCGCCTTCGTACTTTATACGTACGTTGCCAATGTGGCTTAATGTCCTACGAAGGAATATCGATCCGTGAACTGAAGTCCTATCTTCCTCGTCGGGGACTGCCAGTCGCTCTCGATCTGGATAAGAAGGTCACTCTCACCGGCCTCAAAGCCCAGCTGGAACAGGCTGACGAAGATACCACCTTTCGTCTGTCTGATCTACCGCCCGAGCTGCGCAACATCATCTTCACTTACTACTTCGACTCTGTTGTCGAATTCAGCAACGCAAGCTTGAAACATCAACCGCCAATCAGTCAGGTCTCTCGCATCATCCGCCGGGAGACACTCCCTCTCTTCTTCGAACGCTTTGCGTTCACGTTCGAGTACTCTAAATACGCGAAAAGACTCGCAGGCGAAAGTGAGAGGTACACGTCTCGTGCCATTGCTCTCAGCTTTGCACTCATCCGATGTTTCACCATCTGGATCGGATAGCACACGAAGCTCACCGTCCACTTCCACAAGAACAACAACTTCTCCTTCGAACTCACCCCTCCCTGGAATAAACGTGATGATGAACATCTGGGCATCCGAGACCGCATTTCTGCAGCTATCGACTCGCTGCTAAAAGAGATCGTGACAAGAGGTGAAGCGTGGAACCTTCGGACGACTGACATCAAAGCTCTGCGGAACATTCTGGAGGGCTTTGATAGGCCTTCGCAAGAACAGAGCGCTACTGTCCCCGCTCAGTCTCTCAGCACTTGAGCACCTATAGTAGGCCTATTCATAAACATCCAATGCTTCTGTGGGACCTTGAAAGATCACGTCACGCACGATGACTCGTACCATTTCCGAGCATCTCAAAGGTATGTTTGTAGATTGTCATCAACGAGCGCATCATGCACAATCACTGTGGAAGCTGTATACCGCGGGAGATCATGCAAATTTGGAAGGAACGATATTGCAGGACATCGAGGCGATGGATTCAGGGATAGCTTAAAGGTTGCGTAAGTGCTATACAGGAAGTGTTTGGATCAGAAGGCATTTGGGCGTCTTGGGATTACGCAATGGGATGCTGCTCATAGCTTTCAACCTCTGAGTATCGCATCCAGATCGTCTTCTTCACCTTGCCGAGTGAGTACTGATTAGTGAAAGTGTATTTCATCTATGTTTTCAGTCACAGGATAGTTACCTTATGCTCGCACGTGCCCCGCCAATGGCCTTTGCTGCTTGTGACACCGGTGAGAGCGCTCTTGACTTCCGTGACGTACCTTTCCATTCGCTGAGGTACTAGGCAATCCCTCGCCACCTTACGGATCACCTCTCCAAGCTGAAACTACCTCCCACTCGACAAACCGCGGACCTCAATGCCGCCATTCCGACCAGTCTGCTGCTCGAAATAAAGCGACTAGAAGAAACTTACAGCCGAGCGCCAGCACATCTCTTTGGAAACAGACTTGGAATTCCGACACTCTCAGCACGCCGCTCCTCACATCACCGCATGCGTCAGTGAGATGGTGCAACTCACCAATCACAGCCCACCCGGGCAGAGCAGAGTCCACGCAGGCAGTCTTGACCCTTACTGGAAGCTCGATAACGGAAACCAGTACGACAAAAAGACACTACTTGGTATCCTGAAAGACAAGAACATCTCATGCGCCAGCAATGCGTCGAGGGCGCGAGTCCAGGAGCTTTATGTCCGTTGCCAACGTGGATTCTTGTCGTACGAAGGAATGAAAGCGCCTGAGCTGCGAACCTACATCACTCAACGGAACTCGTCCGTCACTGCTTGCATGAGTCAGAATATCACAGCGTACGTGAGCGAACCCAAGCCCGTGGTCTAGATTCAGACTCCGTACAGGCCTCTCAGCGGCAGAGTGAGCAGTACGGACGTCGAAGCTAGACCGCGAGCTATTTCTACGTCTGAGACACTGTGCTGACTTGAATCGTTCTCTATATAGACCCGCTCTCAAAACACTGCTCGAGCAGGCCGATGAGGACTCTACGTTTGATCGTTTCCTCAACCTCCCTGCAGAGCTTCGTTTGCGAGTCTACAGCCACTACTTCAAATCCTTCATCGGGACACCCGCAATCATCATAGCACAGCCGCCAATCACCGGAGCTTCCCAAAGCATTCGCGAAGAGTCGTTGCCCGTCTTTTACGGCTGCTGCGACTTCTCAATCAACACCATCGACATCCCGAGTTCACTCGGCTCGTTCTACAGCGCACAAACAGACCGCCTGCTCGAGATCGCTACGACCGACCATTTCGGCTGGATCCAACACGTCACAATGCGTCTTAAATTCCAAGGATGTGAGATTGAGCTTACAATCGACATGAACAACAACAAGCGAACACCCGTCAAGGTATTCCACCTTCTGAAACCTTCAGTTTCAGGCCCCACCCATCTCTCCGAGGCCCAGAGTGACTGTATATCATTGGAGCTAGGTATCCTGGTCGAGGGTATCGTAGCACGCGAAGAAGTTCCGAAACTCAAAGAGAGCGACCTCAAATGTATGCACGAGATTGTGCGCAGCTTCCTTGTATAAGACGGCAATTGAATCTCGAACAGTTTGTCTTGGTTCTAGCGTGTGACGGGGTTTGCTATCAAATCCGCAACCGAGCCTCTCGCTGGATTGGTGTTTGTTGTGTGATATAGGACGCTATGAAGCACCGAGAAGGGAAAATTAGGACTCGAAAACGCTTGGCAGGCGATAAATTACTGTGCACCACAGGAAATGAGAAGAGGTTCTTCTCAACTTCTGATGCATGGCAGGGAGATCTGAAAGCACAAGACCATAGGTATCACAGAATAGCTTTGATCAAGTTTCTTTAAGGAATGATGTACCATGTTCTGGCCAGACAACTACACGATGTTCAATCTTCTCTGCCCAGTGCGAAGGCTTATGCTATCCCTTCACAGCAGGGAATTTCCTCGTATCGCCAGCAGAGGAGATCACCATCCGCTATTTCGCCAGCACGGCGGCAGTGCATGCTTAGGCTCGTACGTTCTCTCCAGGGCTCTGCAACAAGAATCCGTATCTCTCATGGCTGTGAAATTGTTCATGACTTTGTCGCCCAAGGCCCTTAGATCGACATTCCAGGACCAGCCAAGGTCGTCCTTGGCTTCGAGCTCCTTCCTCAATGCTTGGTGCTCGGGGTAGATCTTTCTGTTTTCAGCCTCGAGTTCGGCGATCTTGCTTCGAGCCATGCCAATGAAAAGTGCCGTTCTTTCAATGCGTATAGTCTGGTTGACTTGGAGGACTGCGGGAAGTCTGGTGAGGCTGGCGTACATGGTGACCGGCAGTTCAGGCGGTGGGACAAGGCTGTATGGCTCAGCTGCGAAGGCTGGCTGGAGAACTCTCTCGAGGATGTCTGTGCGGAGCTCAGGCGGCAGTTTCATCAGGTATGGGACCTCTCCTGATGGTGCTTGAGCGGCAGTGGCTGGTCCGGTTTGTGCGTTGGTTGCTGGGTCGGGATCTGCTTGAGTAGCCGCTGGGCTGTCACTCAATCCGTTCTTAGCCACGAGCGACATGGCCAGCGCCTCGAGAAACGCGACTCATTCCTTCAATTGACTGATCACTTGTTCGTCCGCCATTTCGAAAGGTTCTGTGGGATATGTGGTGGATAGCGGTTTCGTTGGCTCAACCTGCTTCGGCGCGTATGAGGTTCTGGGTGGTTGAGTGGTGGACGACCAGGAATCACTGCTTGCAATTTTTTGGCCGGCGTGTTGTGTTGTAAGTTGAAGAGATAAAGGTGGGTTGGATTGTCAGCGAAAGTGAGCAGACGCAGTTGACTCGAGTGACATCAATAGATCAATAGCGGGGCAACGAAACAAATATCTCAAGGCTCACTTCACTCAATAGGCATACCAACCTCATCCAGATGAATAGGCATCCTTGCCACATGTTTATTGCCTGCGCACTTGCTCCAGAGGCTGGATTCCACTCACTTGACAGACACTCACTCACTCACTCACATAAAGCAGCCTCGTATTTGCGCGCTGTCTCTCATACCAAAGTTGTACTCATATAGTCTGTCTGTCGAGATTTTGTAATCACACTAGTTCTGACTTTAATGCCAAAGAGGAGAGAAATGCAGAAACATCATATGGCTGTCATGCAAATCGTGGCTTCATTTCATCGCACTCACTTGTTAAGAGCCTCCCTAATAGCGCTCTTGAACGGAATGACCTGGACCTGTTTTTCGAATAGTCAGCAAAACCATCACTCTACAATCTCCCTTCATAGCCTCCTCCCTCCTGTCATCCCATCTCACCACCCTCCCCAACATCCTCCCACCAACTCAGCAACAGAACTCACCTTCTCCTTGTCCCACACATCACTAGTCCAATAAACATCCTTCCTCACCCTCTCAAGTACCTCCTCCTCCGTATCCGCAACACACATCAACACGCTCCCCTTCATCTTCGGCGCAACGCCTTCCTTGATTGGCTCCTCGAGCATCGCGCCGCCAAGAACAATGAGGCCAGATTCGACGTCGGGTCCGGTGTGCTTGAGGTGGTCACTGTAACAAACAAGACACGGGTCAGCGTTTTGTGCTAGAGCTATCTAGAAGTGTACCTCCTAGTGAAGTGGGTGGGCAGTTAGGAAGACGTTAGCGTACGCGCGAACCTGGTTCCTCTCAGCCAGTTTGCCGGTGTAGTCGGGGAGGATGACGAGCCATTCTTGCTTGGGCGCCATTGTGCGGGCTGCTGTAGTTGTGAAGGCGCGGGTGGTGAGGAAGGGTTTTAAAGGTGATATGGTGCGGAGGAAGGACATGTGTTGTCTTGTTTTCGTGAGGGAGTTGAGGATTTGGAGCTTTGAGAGATTTAGTTGATGTTGCAATTGCGATGTCGGCAATTGAGATGGTTTGGAGGGGAAACTGGAGGGAGCTTTGGGCGGGGGATTGTGAGGCCGATGGATGGATTTAGAGAGAAGTACAAGTACTTCCAAGGATGGCAAGACGCATGTCGGCTGTAACGAGAGCGGGGGTTTGGACAATAATGATGTATAGATAGAGTACGAATAAGCATCTATTTGTCTTTCGTAGTGAAGCTCTAATTTAACAAATCTCTATCGTTGAAGCTCTATTCGAATATATGCCCAACTCAACCACCTCTTTCAAATCTTCGATATAGTCTACAGCTTCGCCTTAGGCTTCTCCTGCGCAAGCATAGCCTCGCCCACATTCCTCCTCTGGATCTTGCCCGTCGCAGTCTTCGGCATCAGATCAGTGAAGAACACCTTTTTAGGCACCTTGAACTTCGCGACCTTCTCGCGCATGTAAGCCTTCATCTCCTCGGCCGTCAACTTGCTGCCCTCCTTGAGCACGAGCGCCACACCCACATCCTGTCCGTAAAGCTCATCCGCCATTGCGAACGAGACGGCTTCCGAAACAGCAGGATGCTGCGCAAGCACATTGTCCAGCTCGATGGGTGAAATCTTCTCGCCGCCCTTGTTGATCAGCTCCTTGATGCGGCCAGTGATAATCACGTAGCCGTCGGAGTCTTGCTTGCCTTGGTCGCCGGTGCGGAAGAAGCCATCCTTCGTGAACGACTCTTTGTTGGCCTTGTCGTTGTTGAGATAACCTTTGGTCACGTTCTCGCCTCTGATGCAGATTTCGGCTTCCTTGCCCAGCGCCACCTCGTTGCCATCGCCGTCGAGGATCTTGACCTCGACGCCTTGGCCGATGCCTACTGAGCCGGGCTGACGCTTGCCTGGAGGAAGAGGGTTGGACGTCATCTGGTGGGATGCTTCGGTCATGGCGTAAGCTTCCAGCACTGGTGCGCCGAACGCATCTTCCAGGTCTTGGAAGACCTTGGGCGAGAGCGGAGAACTACACGATCTGATGAAGCGGATATTGGGGACTGGGTTTGGCTTGGGCGATCGCAACAAGATCTGGTGGATCGTGGGCACGGCGGTGTACCAGTTCGCCTTGTGGGTGGTGAAATGCGACCAGAATGAGCTTGCGCTAAATGCGCCTGGCACGACTACCGAACCACCAGAGGCCAATGGACCAAGGAAACCAGCTAGAAGGCCGTGGACGTGGAACAACGGCATCACGAGCATCGTCCGGTCAGCGGCTGTGAGCTTGTACGTGTTCTGGATATTCTTCATCGTCCTGGTCAGGTTACGGTGCGTCAAAGGCACAGCCTTGGGTCGGCCTGTTGTTCCCGAAGTGTGCAACACAAGCGCGGTGTCATCTGGTTGTGGGACCTCCACCTTCCTGTTGCCTTGGCCTGCCAGCTTTCCATGCTCCTTGACATCCAACACCACCTCATTGGTCTGGGGGTCCAGGTAACACTCGGCCACGGCGGCGTTGTACTTCCTCGCAGCCTGCACAGCTAGACCCTCGGCCTGACCCTGCGGCACCAGGACCAGCGCGGACGACAAGTCATCGATGTAGAACTCGAACTCGGACTGTTTGTAGGCTGGGTTCAGTGGTGCAGCGATCGCGCGCTGCCATGAAGCTGCGAGGAAAGCGACGATGAACGGATAGCTGTTGGGCAGGGCGATTGAAACGGCGGCTTGAGGTGAGACACCGAGGCTGGCGAGCTTCTGCTGGAAGATGTGGACGTCATTGCGCAGTTTTGTGTAGGAGATGGTCAGGGTGGGAGGCCCAGGCACGATGATAGCCGTGGAGGCGCTCTCCTGGATGGTGTTCTCGAGAGTGCTCATCGTGAGCGGTTAGATGGTTGGGAAAATGGTAGGTACAGGTGATAGACAATAGCACGCGGCAGGAGGAAGAAGAAGACGAGAGTATACTGTACCTACCTATGCCTGGCGCGTATCTACGACTGTAGGCTTTCTTTTGCCGGCACTCTTGACCCTGATCGCTCGCCTGGGGGCGACGAGGACGGGCTCGTCCGGGTTCGGCATGTGAGAGATTTGATTTTGATTGAGGCGGAGCGAGCGATGATACCATCGCTGCCAGCTTACAACCACGATAAGATAAGATGCGCTTGTAGCGGCGGAGGACGGGTAGATCGCATTGCAAGAGAATCCTCCGTGCTTGAATGGTCAAATTAGCCGAGGTGGAGTTCTGCTTCCTCCCGTCCGCGACCTTTGTCTTGTGATATCAACGACATACTTTCTCTTTTTGCCTGGTGTTTGCTCTGGAGGCATACACATCGACTGATAAAGCTTTGAAAATCATGATGGCCTGGTTCTCATCATAATCAAGCGACGTCCTATATTACATACAGATCTCGTCTTGTCACCACCTTTGTTGGCCTCTTCCCAATGATCAATGCAAGCATCATGTACTTTGACCAACTCCCAGATGACCTTCAAATAGACAAACAATTTTAAACTTCCAATACGATCAAGCGAATCTCCCTTTGTATTTCAAAGCCAATACCTGGCAACCATTGGCGTATTTCGACCAAATTACCCAGCCTCACTTACCCATAATCATGCTATATAGTCTACGGCAATGCCATTGGAGAATACCAATACCAGCACCAACCACCATGTCTCTCCCACCAAACCACCTCCGCCAAATCAAACCAGGCCACCCATCAGATCGCTACTGGCGCCTCCCCAGCTACATCCTCACCAGCCAAGTCTCCGAAATCCGCCACCGCCTCAAAACCCACAACTACCCACACACAGTCCCATCCTCAAACTTCCCCTCCCTCCTCCAATCCATCGCCCGCTCCCTTCCCGGCTACGAAAAATGCAAAACCGCTGAACTCCGCCTCTTCGCCCAGCAGCGTCGCCTCACCAACCTAGACATCCCAACCACAGCCCGCCAGGACTTAGCAAAAGCCCTCCGCCTCGCCGACCAAAACCCAACTTTCCATCTCTTTCTCAGACTACCTTCTGAACTCCGAACGCTAATCTACCGCTTCTACTGCGCATCTTTCGCCTCCGAACCACTCACCCTCCCAACATACCCACCCTTAGCCCGGACCAACAGACAACTGCTCGAAGATGTCCTCCCGGTGTTCTACAACGAGTGCACACTCGCCGTGAACTTGACGACGGATGTTCACAGCTCCTTCCAACCCAGCGGCGGCGCAGGGACAGCAGGGATAGTAACGGGAGTAGTAGCAGAAACTATACCGCATGTGCTGCGCATGCAGCGCGAGACGACGCTTTTCTTTAAAGCGCTGACGCCGGAGCATGTGGCGCATATTCAGAAGCTTGAAGTCACTTTCGATTCACGGCATTCGGGTCTCAGCGTCGAGACGTTCAAGCTCCGGATCATGGTGCCGAGGCGGGGGAGGAAAGGGACGGCGAAGGTGGTGGTGCATAAGTTTTGGCAGGATCATGTTGATTGTGGAATTTTGCATCCTTGGAATTCCGGGCGGGAAGTTGGGGTGGAGCAGTTGAGGGTGCTTGAGGAGAGTGTGAAGGGGTTTGTTGACGGGATTCAGAAACGGGCGGAGGGCGAGAACTGTTTGCTGATTGCGGACGTGTATCGCTTGCGGGTTATGCTGGAGGAGTTCTTCGAAGAGCAGTGTAGTCCTTAGTGGTGAGATCGATTGCATGGAGATTGGACATCCGCAGAAGGCGCAGCAGCATATTGGACGTACCTTCAATCTCACGTTCAACAGCTTTGTGATCAGTTTAGGTGAAAGTAGTGTCTTGGAATAGGATTACATATCATACATCGAGCATACCACCAGTCCCTATCTGGTAATCTTTATTCCCCCAGTCCATGCATTCATCCCTCCAAAGGAAAAGCGCAAGAGCAAAAATCCAAAAGCAAGCACGCAGCAGGGTATAAGTGTTCTTTTAGTAAGAACATGAAGTGCCGCCTTTTTTTCCGCTGCCAAAAGGAAAAATCCAATCCAATCCAATTCAAAAATAATAAATCGTTTTCCGTCTCTTATATAGGCAATGCGTCGAAAGACCGCGAGAGCTGAAAAAGTTTGTGCTGTATTCCAACCTCTTCAGCTCAGCGACGATCGTGGAGAAGACATACTCCTGCGCTTGCCGCTGGATCCCCACCGTGAGTTGCCGGGCCTTGTCAGTCCCAGCGACTCCTAGTAGCCTGGCTTCGGTGGGATGAACTTCGCGCGTGTCACGGCCATGAGCTCTTCGACGAATGTGTCTTCCTGCTTTGCCGTTGTCACCGCGGTTTGAAGTCCCATGCCTCCAGTGGCGCCAAACTCGCGATTGCCCATGTCAGACGACTCGACGCGTCCTTCGTTCTGAATCGTCATCTCGCTGTTCACCATGATGCCACCCCAGAAGTTGTCGCGGCGTGAGTTGTCTGCCTCCGACTCTGCGTCGTGGATTTGCGCTGAATGAACCGCGATCGGCTCGACCTTATCGACAAGACCATTCTCCGAAGAAGTGTCGGTGTCGGTGTAGCTCGATTTGCGCTCCTTGTAGATTGGTCCTTCGCCGTGGGTGGAATCCAGACGCTTCAACTTGCTGCTCAAGCCAGATACCTTCATTTTCGTGCTCTGTTGCGCTTTGGGTATTTTACGACCAAAGAGAGGGCCGAATTCGGCGTGGATATCACGGGCCAGGTTTTGGTGATCAGGCGATCCGGCGTAGCAGCGTTGACGGATGCTGAAGAAGGACATGGGCACGCGTGAGACAGAGTCGAATGCATCGATGCCCACATGCATGTCTGCCATGACAACGAAGGAGTAGATCACCGTAGGCATCGCTTGGCCACCAGTGACGGTCGAGTAGTGCGCGTTATGAGCTTTGGCCAAGAAGTGCGACTGACTGAACCACTCGCTGGGCAGATTGCGGTCAAGTGCTTGGATGGCAGAGATGACTGCCGCAGCAAAGGTCTTCTCGCGAACCGACAGGGGTGTTCGGTCTTCTTGCACAGCCAGTCGCTTCTCCATCTGGCGAATACAAGCATGTGGCCGCAGGCCGTCCGTACTCGCCATGACTTCGTGCTGCCATGGCTGAGGTGGGTTCTTAAGCAGCTGAACGTCGGGTAGCTGGTTTTGGGCATACTTGTTGACAACGATGTCGAATCCTCCGTGTGCTTTGGCGATAGGTGCGAAGAGACCGAGCCATGTGCCAGACTTGTCGAGCTTCTCGAGATTCTGAACATAACGCTGGAGCTCAACGCAATGCGACTCCAGCACGGTCACAGGTACCTGAAGAGATGTTGCGATAGTACGCGCAACATTAGGCACAGCTGCGAATCTAAAGCCAGCGTTGAGCAGGCGGTCGACTTCCTCGGTATCCACTTGACGAACGACGAACAAAATCTGACCTTTGCCAAATACGAGCTTGCGAAGGCTCGTACCAAGCTCAATGTCCTCCTGTTTGCTCGTAGGTCGTGCGCTCCGCATCATTGGATGCGTATCTGGCAATGTCGCGGTTTCGATGATTCTGTCGTAGAGGACTCCCAACTTCTCCAAGGGGATGTGCAGGCTGGATGCCAAGTTCGCGGCTGCGACACAGAAACGTTCGCGGAAGACGACGGAGTAGTCGGTGTAGGTAGATGGGTCGTAGATTGTGCTGGAGGCGGGACTCTCAGGGCGGGATCCTAGGTCAGTGTGTTCACGCTGGGCGATCAAGTGGCTTTTCATCTTGGGTACAAGATCGCTCACACCTGCCCAGTTGTATGTGACTCTGAACATCCAGTGCATCACGGAGTGTGCCGTGTTAAAGTCGTCTGTGAAGCCGGTCGAGTTATATCTGTCCGTGATCTCACGAGCCGGAAGGGTACCATCCGTGTTGACAAGAATTCTGCCTTCAGGGTCGAAGACAGCGCAGGTCAGCACAACCTTCGATGCTCGCTTCTTGTTGCTGGATGCCTTGTGGCGAGTGATGAATAGGTAGGTGAGGAAGATCAAAGCTGCGGCGCCGCACAGTATTCCAGCAATCAGGACCTGCACGTCACGTTTTCGGCCAGCAGCAGCATAATGTTGGAAAATATACCGGCAGCCAACAGACGCAGTAAAGTGCATCGCAGAGACACCTGCTGCGAGGAAGGCGGCGCAAAAGAGTCTCTTCCACCATGAGTTGATCCATGCCTCGCGCCAAGTGTAGAAGAGGGCCAGGACCAGCAGGCAGTCGCCTTCAGCGATGATGAAAGCAGCAGCCAGGAATTTTGGGTTATACTGCAGCCTGTAGTTTGAGGTTCCAAGGTTGCCGATATAGTGCATGCCCACAATGGACAGTCCAGCAATGATACCAGTAATGGATAAGGCAAGCCAGTGGTGCAAAGGCTTCGAAGTTCGATACTCGGCCGCCGCGAATGCTGCTGTGAGGCCTACGACAGGCAGGAACACAGAAAGCGTCGTGAATCCTGGAGCGTAGGCGAGTTGCAATGAATCACGTCCATCGCCAAGGGTAATAGCGCGGTTGCTATATCAAAGTTAGGAATGAAGTCATGGGTTGAGTCCAATGGCATACATACCCGATGAAGTGCATGCACCAGATGCCAACTACGCCCATTGCAGTAGCGCATATTATGTTTTCGAGCCTGAGAGATGTCAGTGGATGAACAAGAGACCTAATCTCTAACACGCTTACCAGCTTCGCCAACTACCGAGCGCAGTACCACGGCGGTGAAGCAATTCAATGGTGAGCAGGCATCCGCTGAAACTCGCAAAGTATGAGCCAACCACAATGGCAGGGTTGAAGAAGCTCGGGACGACATCGCCCGGCTGAAGATTACTATAGGACATCCTGGGAGATTCCAATGGGTTTTGTAGGCTAAGCAAGAAGACGATCCAAACAACGATATCCAGGTGGCGAACGCCAACGAGCAAATGCGGCCTCCCAAAAGTCCGAGGCGAATCCAATTATTCAAGAAGTACGGCGAGCGCTGAAGCGTTGCGTGAAAAGTTATCCAAAGGTGGTGACCCTGTCAAAGGGACGCCGCGCAGCAATGAAGCGCGCGTGAGAGATGGAACAAGTGAGCCACTTATGCGCGGCGGACTGAAGTGAGGAGGTAAGCAGCGGTTGTGTCCAGCTGAGAGAGTGATGTCCAGGTTACCAATGAAATAGATTACAGCCGTCGAGACGCTAGGGTTGTTCGCCAGGTAGTGACACAAAGCAGGGCCAGCGTCCAAGCTTACTTCCAGTTGGGGGTGGTCGACCAGTCCTAAGATGGAAACCGGCGGATTATTGCATGGTGGTTATCGCTGTGTATGATGCAAGGGAATGGCTGCCAACACCCGATGCGAGGTGAAGCGTAGAGCCGCAGACTGCTGACGCGGTGCAGGGTGAGAGATGCAGAGCAGTGCCTGGGGTAGGTTCGTCGAGTCGTTGTCGTGTCGTCGTGAGGCCGTGAGGACGCTGAAGTCAGCGGTAGAGGGCAGTATATGAGGAAGGATCCGCGACGGGCATCCTCTCAGACGCGCACAGGACGGGTAGCGGTAGATCGCTTGGAGGCGGCGATTCCCATGTCGGAGGGGCGAAACGCACAGGCGGGCGCAAACGAGAGAAAGGTTGGACTCGAGGGCCAGCACCCTGGCGTGAGGCGGTAGGCTGTTGCGTGGAGCACCCGGGGGCCTGGAATCCGTGGCGTCGTCTTGGTGTCGTTTGTGACTGCGGTACCGCACCTTCCCGTGCTTGGCCGTGCAGCCGTGTTGGAAGTGTGGAAGTGATCACTTACTGCTGATGTCCTCCCTCCGTGATTTACACGGCACGAGCGAGGTCTCGAGGCAGCGGCGCATCTCTAGGCAGTGTGCAAACGTTGAAGCCCTCACTGGGCATTGGTATTGTCACCACTGCTGTAGGGCATTGCCATCAAAGTAGTATGATATCACACCAAACCTATACGGTGGTGATAGTCCGAGCAAGACGAATAATAGATGCATCACGGTGCATGCAAGGGATTCGTCCATCTCACCAACCAACGTCGCTGCCGTCAGCCTTCGAGTATTTCTCGGCAAGCCTCTGATGCGCTGGACCCCGCTGATCGCCTCGCCGGTTGTGTGACGCTCGTTTGCTTCGTCTAGGGCCAGCTCAACTCTCACTCCTGCATACAGGCCTTGAACGTAGCATAAAGCGACACAACAGAACACAATGCCCCAGGGTGAGATGTTTGATGGTCGCAGAGGCGTTCCTGCAGCCGGACGATCAACAAATGCGTCGACTGACTGCCGGCATGCTGTGTTCGTGTTTGCAGGCCTTCATCAACACACAGTACATTACCTTGCAAACGAGCCTCGGATTATGCAGGTCTGGTCCGTCTCGCCTGGCGGGCTCATTTGCGAGAAGCGGCAATTGGCGATTGGCGCTCGCTGTGGATGATGTGGACGAACGGGATCTTGCATACGGACCGAGCGTCCTTGGGTAGTGAGGCGCTAAGACAAATCGCAAGCATCCCGGTCACAAATCCTCGCGCTTGTCCCCTGGCAAGTGGCATCCGAACGAAGGCCTGCAGCAGATCAATTTAATCTTCCCCTCAGCGTGAGACATGTCGACGCGAGCGACGCTGCTGCAGGCACGCTTCTGTCAAGCAACGTTTTTGGTCTTTAGCGTTTGCACTGCCGCCTGGAACATCTGAAGATTCTGAGACGTTGGCACGCCTTCTTCAGAACCGACTGAGCGGAGCAAATCCGTCCGTTTCTCTCTGATCTGGGGCGGCGTTCTGTCGCAATGGATCCTGCCGAAATAATACGGCATCGCCTGACTCGCCAGCATTGGTACAACGGCCAACTCGAGCCGGGGGACATTTAGACTTCAGCGAGAATCTGGTTCTTGGATTCCGTCAAGGCGGGACAGCTGGAGGCTGAAGACAGCAGGGATCTCATCACGACAAGCCAAATCCCCCAAGTCATGCAAATTGACTCAAGCCGTTCATCTAAAACACGCGAACAGAACTATACAGTAGTACCCTTCTCCAGCCAGACAGGCGAGAAGAAGGACCATAGCGTCGCAAGATTCGCAAGCGTGTCCATTTACCAGCCGTGTCACAGTCTCCTGGCCCAGGCTCAGGCTCCTTTGCCGGTACCCGCGGCCGCACGAGCAAATCTTCTTGCAATCAATATGACCCATCTGCCCATCTTGCTTGCGCAAGCGCTAAAGAAGATGTGAGAGCGCATTTCCTTACTCGAGGCATAGCGGCGCGCTTGGTCCGCGATCTCCTCCCTCCTCCCGGAGCCTGCCAGCCGTCTCTACGGGTCCGGTGGGGCTGTCAACCCGACGACGGCGACTTCTTCACATTGGGACGACGACGGGACGTTGTCTATCATGGGTAAAAGCACAATCCCAATATCTCGGCACGGTTTGTTGCGCGCGTAAGCTTCAGCACTACTGTTACTGTAGCTGTCGCGATTCTTATTTTGGTCAGAAGGAGCTAAAGTTTTTTCGGTCAGACTCCTGACGACTTGAAGGTTTTGCCTAAGCTCTGAGCCCACACACCACGTTTTCTTCACGTGGCGGAACCACAGCCGTGTTTCTGCTGAACCTTATGTTGACACGCTTTTCCAATGCCGTTGATCGCTGTATCAGAGTGTGCAAGCGAGGTTTTCATTTACGCAGGGCGTGGACAAAAGAGCTACCGAACCTAATTGTTGAGATGTCGCAAGTTCGCATCACATTCGGGATCGACAGCTGCACCAGTCTCGCCTTCGGCACTCCGAGTCAATCGCAAACTCTGTCTAGCAACACCTGTCCATAGTCTCATTCTGTCAGAGTCCACCGCTATCGTTCATGTGAACAACAGCCATTGAGAAGTCAACTTATCCACAAAAGATGCTGCTCCGGACCCTCACAAATCCCAAAAAAGCATGTCATCGGAGTCGGGCTCTGCGCAAGCCATTTCTGGGTATTGCAAGACCTCTGAGTCGTGGTCAACATATGAGCCGTCCCAATGTTCACTAATCTCTCGGTGGGTGCCGAGCTTTCCTTCAGCGCTTTCTCCGCCTCCAGGTCCCAGAACGCCACATGAATCGTACTCGTAAAGCTCGGTGCTGTCTTCGAACATGTCAAAATCAGGATCGAGACGCGATGGATGTTCCGGGTTCCAACGGTTGGGTAAGCGATTAATGGGTGCCTCGGTCCAGGTCGAAGGACAAACGTCGCCGCTGTCGCTGACAGCCAAGTTGCAAATACTCCTGTCGTCGGCCTCGCTAGCCATATCGAGGAGATCTTCGAAATCGCTATCGTCGGCCGTAGCGTCAGACCAGCAGTCCATAGCAACCTCATCAAGCATATGTTCCACTTCTCCAAGACCGTCCGCTCCATGGGTGGATTCGAAGAGATCACGTAGCGGGCGCGAGTGTTTTGCGGTCCTTGTGTTGTTGCTCAGCCCTGATGCCATCGCTGCCCAGAGATCCGCAGAGAGGGCCTCCTGAACTTCATTCGTGTCCATACTCGTTCGCTCCGAGAATATCTCCATGCCCTTGTGCGGGTGTCGATGGGACAATTGCCAAGCCTTCACTTTAAGTCCAGGTCTAGCGGAGCTATGTCCAGATACATTTGCAATCGCATGGCTGATCGTTGGGAGAAAGACGGCTCGTTCGGACAATGACTTGTGGTAGTCTGGCACCCAAAGTGCAGGCGCGATGAAGGGCAGACAGTTGAAGTCTTCATTGCTGGTAATGGTGTGGTTTTTGGATTTTCGGCTTGGTGCTTTGTACATGACATGCCTCAGTCCTGTCTCGAGTGAGGTCAAGATATTGTCAGTGCTCACAATGTTGGTCGCAAGTTGCTTCGGCTCTGTGTAAGAATGTTGCACTTGTTCTTCTTTCGTCTCCTGGGATGGCGGTGGTGTCAAATAGGCGTAGCTGCTCTCAACATGGGGTACGTTGTTAATCTGCTGTCTCAAGATGTTGGAGTGCCGTGTGCAAGTTTGCATGTGGTAAGTATCGTCCCTCTCGGCGTTACCGCTCGCGCACAGTTGCTCTTCATTAATGGTGTCCATGCTACGAAACAAACTTTCTTCGTCAAATCTCATATCCTCGTTTCTGGAGTCGGCGTGATCACGTTTGCCGGAGACAGGTTTGAGGACTTTTGCAGCAGGCGAACTCCTCAGCAGCATCTTTACGTGGACAGTCTCCACTTTGATGACGCGAACTCCAGGTGGCGGCTTGATGTCGTGGTAAGCAAGTTCCGGTGCCAGTTTGTGGAGCTTCACTTTCTCTGGGAAGACTGCTCGTTCGCTGTAGTCCAGGGAAATGGTCCATGATGCGGCTTGAGGATTATTCGGACGTGTCTCGATCGAAGTTACATCAAGCCCAAGGCTTTTCCAGATCTATCACCATGTCAGCATACTTCAAAGTTTGATACATGTTGTTTCCTGCCTTGAAGTGCTTCAGCTTTGCTGCTATGTGTTGCGCGAACGCCTCATCACCATGCGTAAGTTCAGGTGCAATGTCCAGATCAAGTATAAGCTGGTAGCCATGGCTTTTGACAACCCACGGCTTCCAATGACCATCACCGTGAAACGGTTTCGCAGTCAGTCCGTGAACACACGACGCACTGTCAAGTTCATCCTTCTCGGACGTAGCAATCTTGACCTCGCTCGAAAGCCGAAGGTCTAAGTCCACATCAGCCAGTCGCAGCTCCAGCATACCCAGGCCATACACGCCGTTATCGCTCATGTTGAAAGCGCGGGCAGCATCGGTATCGCAGGAGTATCATGGCTCGCGAAGAGGAGTCACTGTGGTTGTTGTTCCAATGAGAGGGAAGAGTTGGAATTAGAACGAGGTGAAATCGGAAGAGCTGGCTGGTCTGAGCGTCGCCTTGGTCGGACTTTCCCCGTGGGACCCCGAACAGCTTCAAGCTCAAATGTCTGGTGATGCCATTGTTACCAAATCTGCGGAAACAGATATTGACCTCAGCTCTTGCATACCAGCAACACGCGCGTTTTTGGAAGATATACATACACGCAATGGCCACACGGACCCCAAGACTGCGGTTCTTCGCACGCGCAAAGCCCAGCCAGTCAATCTCAGGATGCGCGCCTGCACGCCGCCAATTTGCAACATCGGCAACGCGCTCTACAGACGGCGTGTTTCGCGCCTTGACTGAGAACAGAGTACGCACGCCATGGGTGGAAGCGCTCAAGCAAAAGCAACAACAGGGCAAAGATCCCACGAAAGCGTCTGGCATCTCCGAAACACCTCCTGATCGGGACTTGTCGCCTCGATCCATGTCCGATAGCTACCACAGTGTTGTATGTAGTAGATGATAAACATATTTTTGAGGTTGGCCAATTGACACCTTACGATAGATTCTACCGCTTGCGCAAGATCCATGGCTGCTTGACACATATCTCAACTCCTCTGGACACATTCGCTTCGGCACATTGCTGATGGACCTGGACGCTCTATCTGGTGTTGTAGCATACAAGCACACTGGCGATGGTGTGACTACTGTAACTGCAGCTTGCGATCGTATTACAATCCAGCATCCTTTGACCGAAATCTGCGATTTGGAGCTCAGTGGGCGAGTAACCTACGCCACTGGACGTAGCAGCATGGAAATCACCTTGCAGGTTGCCAAAGCTCCTCAGGAGGGCAAGAAGGCTACGCCCGAAGATGTGATGATGACTTGTCAGTTCACAATGGTCTCTCTGGATCCTGGGACCAAGAAGCCGGTCAACCTTCCGCCCATCAAAGTGGAGACTGAGGAGGAGCAGCGAATCTATAACGAGGGAGAGCAGAACAGCAAGCACAGGAAAAACCTCTCGAAGCACTCTCTGCTCAAACAGACACCCAACGACGAGGAGAGCGATCTGATTCACGCCCTCTGGCAACGGCAATTGCAGTACCACGATCCTAACGACCCGCTTCGCAAGCCTGAGAACGTTCAATTTATGGACAAGACACAAGTAAGCACTGCTAGTATTATGCAGCCTCAGTATCGTAACAGGTATGTTTGCTCCGGAGACCTTGGTACTTTCTACTGTTACTTATATCTATAACTTAGGCACCACTTCATGATCTTTGGTGGATTCTTGCTCAAGCAGACTTTTGAGCTTGCCTTCTGCTGCGCAGCTTCCTTTGCTCACAGTCGCCCTACTTTCGTGTCCCTCGATCCCTCGACATTCCAGAACCCTGTACCTGTGGGAAGCGTCCTGTATCTCACCGCGACAGTCGTGTACACGGATCCACCACTCGTCTCCGGCCAGTCTGACGAGGACCTCAGCTCCGCACAATCTGGCAGGACTCGCGTACAGGTGCGCGTCGATAGTAAGGTTCGCGACGTCGAACATGGCGAGACGAAGCCGACCGGACAGTTCAACTACACATTTACTGTTGATAAGGATGTCAAGGTTATGCCGCGGAGCTATACAGAGTTCATGATGTACACCGATGCTCGCCGAAGAGCCAGGAGAGTGTTGGAGACCGTGAAGGAAGGCAAAGCGGACGGTGGTGGAAAGGAACGTATTACTGAGTAATTCTGTGAGATTGGTGATCTAAGGATGTCGTGTACATATGCTACAATATACCAGTGCTTCTAGCGGATCTTTCACCGGCTTTCCCTGGGACGGCCTTCTTCGTGAATGGGAGAACCGTCACCCATGGTAGTGTAAATATATGTGTTCCGACTGCTGCGACTGTCGCTCTTTGTTGTCGCCTCTTTTCCTCTGTTCACGTTAAAGATTCGGAAATGCCAGATTGAGAGCGTACTTATGTGCTTGAGGTATTCGACTTGCGAAGCTGAAGCAGCGGCAACACCGTTTCTGCACGACCACCGGCAGATGACCTTCCATGAAGCTTAGTGGTCATACTGCGAGTACATCTAAAGTGGATAGGATCAATACTTTACAACACAATCGGTCACTAGACGCATAACCGTGATATACGATGCTCATCGACTCAACCCTAATGGGGTTAATAGGGTTATAGGATTTCATGCTTCCGAAAGTTCGATCGAGTTCAATCTTGAAACCTTCGAGCTCTGCTTTTAGACACCATCACATTTGATACTAGACACAAGACAAAATGGCCAAGTCAAAGAACATGAAAGGCAAGGGCAAAGGGCCCTTGCGAAAAACACCATACGAGAAACCAGACCCTTCAAAACCGAAAGATGAAAGACACCGCCCCGCGAAAAAGGAAGTGAAGAAACCACAACGGCCACCAACTATCCCATTCATTCCTGAAGAGGACCGCATCCTGTTAGTCGGCGAAGGAGACTTCTCGTTCGCGAAATCTATAGTCGAGGAACACGGCTGCTGCGACGTCACGGCGACGTGCTACGATGGCCAGGCAGAGCTCTACGAGAAGTACAAGCCGCAGGCTGAGGAGCACATCAAATACCTCGAGGAAGAAGGCCAGACAGTGCTGTACAATGTTGATGCGACAAAGATCGGTGACAACAAAGCACTGAGCAAGGCTGGACTATTCAACCACATCCTATTCAATTTCCCGCACGTGGGTGGCAAAAGCACAGATGTCAACCGCCAGGTGCGCTTCAACCAAGAACTGCTCGTCAAATTTTTTGCCAGCGCCAAGAAGCTTCTCGCTCTCGACGGGACGATTGTTGTGACACTCTTCGAAGGCGAGCCCTATACTCTTTGGAATATCCGTGACCTGGCTCGACACAGCGAGCTCGAGGTCCAGCGAAGCTTCCAATTCCAGGCCAGCGCGTACCCCGGATACAGCCATGTCAGGACGCTGGGTAACATCGAAGGCGGTGGTGGCTGGAAGGGCGAGGACAGGGAGTCCAGAAGCTATATCTTCCAGAAGCAGAAGGAGTACAAGGGAAGCAAGTCTCCCTTTGCGGCTAGAGTTGCCGCTGAGCAGAAGAGGAAGAAGGCAGAGGAGAGCAGCAGTGATGAAGACTGAGACTGACGAGCACGACGTCAACTGAAATCGACACTTGCCACCATGCATCAGAAAGCAGCGCGAGCAAAAGAGATTCTCCCCCGATCTGCTGCACTGTTCAAGCCACAGCAGGCGGAGCGCCATCCGAGCACAACCGGGGAACAATGTGTACGACTCTGACACAATGAGTTCCACGATTGCCTTCTGGTGTACCGAAAAGGTAATTGGATGCGCGTTGTAACACCACTCCACAGCCTTGGAGCGCCGTGGCCTGATAAAATCACGGAGCTGCAAGTCAAGCCTCCAAACCAAACCACATCACACCAGAGTCATGGCACGCAACAGTGCAAGAGACCACCGCTTCATGAAATGGAGGAATATTCAGGATGCGCTTGGGCAATTTAGTTAGCGTCCCTTTGTTCCATCTAACCCTAAGCTCGACTATAGCCTATCTTAAAGAGTGTATCTGAAGGCAGGATGTCTGTATCCAAGCTCGTTTTCCCTCGACCCTTGCAATCGGTCGTCTCTCTTTCCGCTCGCTCTCGCAGCATTCTCCCATCTGATGTACGCAAGATTGCCCAATGTCAAGCAGAGGCTGAGTCCTATGGCGCCAATGTTGATGGCATGCCCGGTAGTATAAAGAGGTGCGTCCTCGCTGAGGTAAGTGAAAGTAGCCACGAATGCGCCACAGTTTCCGACGGCCACAATGAACCCCAGTCCAGTGGCTTTGACATAATGCGGTGCCAGGTTGTTACTCAGCCACGCGAGGATCAGCGGCGAGCATGGGAAGATGCCAGCTGCAACGAAGAAGGTGCCGCCATATCGCACACCTGGTGTTTTGGCCGCGAGCTGCATGATGTAGCCGACCGCAGCAAGAGAAAGGCCGGCTGCGATGAGCGGACCGCGCATCTTGATGCGGTCGCTGATCCACGACGCCATTAGCACAACAAGGAATGCGAGGAAATTAGGCGGGACGGTGAACAGCTGAGCCGTGATGCGCTTGTATCCCAGACCGGCGATGATGGACGGAAGGAAGAGCGAATACGAGTAGATTGGGACAAGAATGAGGAAGAAGTTGATGCTCATCATGATGGTGTTGATGTTCAGGATGGCCATGCGGACCTGCATATTGTCAGTGATGTCCCGGTACCTTCATGTGCACACAAGGTAAACTTACGGCAGCCCAGCTGAACTTCTCATCATCGATCTTGTCGGTCTGCGCGGCACCTTGCAAGTCTGCGCGTAAAACGTGGACAATGTACCACTGTTCTTCTTCGCTGAGGAACTTGGCTTTGCCCGGGGTGTCCGGAAGGAAGAAGAATGCAGCAATGGCGACAACGATCGTCATGGAACCTTCCACGAAGAAAATCCACGGCCATCTGTTGTATCCGCCGAATCTGATCTCAGCTAGACCGGTGGCCAAAAGCCCACCAAATGCACCACTCAGAGGAGCGGCGCAATAGAAGACCTGTAATAGAGTCAACTCGTTGTTCTGCTTGTCTGAACCCTGCGTTACTTACTCCAAGCCTAAACATGAGCTGATGCCTCTTGTAGAACATGCTGAGGTACAGGATGATGCCTCCGAACATGCCGCCCTCGCAAGCACCCAACAGTAGGCGGCACGCGATCAGGCCTCCGTAGCTCTTGACTGCGCCCATGCATGTTCCTACGATGCCCCAAGCCAGAGCTAGCATGGGAAGGTATTTACCGCCACCCACCACCTTAAGGAGCCAATTGGATGGGATGTCGATGAGGACGTAGAGTATATAGAACACGGTGAGCGAGATGTTGTACTTGTTGCCAGTGAGATTCAAGTCGTCAATGAGGCCGTCGATTTTGGCATTGCCGATCTAGTTGCGGTCAGATTCTTGTGGCTAGACATCGCATGTCTCGAGTAAGCTGCGACTTACATTGCTCCGGTCTATGAAGGCCAGTAGCCATAGGACGAAGATCCATGGCAGAATCCTGCGATCAAGATGTCGCACAATCTTCTTCTCGAGTACTGGGTCTTCCACGTGTGTGTAGCCAGTGCCTGATGTGTCTTTCTCATCGATCTCCTCAGCATGCTCGAACTTCTCTTCGTGGAGCTCCATGGCGACGGTTGAGGCAAAATTTGGATACACAAGTCGATCAAAGAAAGGTGTGATCAGCAGATAGCCGAATGGAAGGACAGCGGTCTTCTTTTGTACAGGTGCAGATCGGTCTCACCATCAAGCTTGCTCTTGCCGAGGGGTATCTCCGTTACACTCTGCAGACTCAGCGTCTGCGCGTTGCACGACCCTGGCACAAGACTCCACTGTAAAGCATCTCTGACACCTCGTCACGAGATGTAGCCACTGACATCGTACGAAGAGGAGCGAAAACAGTGCTAGATCGGCATGATAGCACTCAGACAGGCCAAGCCGGCACCGTAGCTTGTTCGGTGGTCAAGCATGAGCGGCTGAAAGTGCTTGTGCACCTATAGGGCTTGTGCACCCCGCGGGTCTGACTCCTTCCCCGTGAGGGGAAGATGGTTGGGGTCGGTGTGTCTTTGATCCGGCGAATCCTTTCGGACATGTTCCATCAAGCTGGTTGTATCTGTTAGATCTTAATGAGCACGGGGAGGAGTTGGCATCTGATAATCTGCCCTGGACTGGTTAATGAAATGAGAGCATCATGACATGAAGACATAGTGTTCACTTCAACTGTCACTGACATGTTGACAAGCCTTCTGCCAAGTTCTGGGGTTGGATGCTTCGGCGTTGAGGCATGGAGCCGGATAATACCACAGATGTGCCGATGGTAGGGGCTCACGGCGCCGCACCGCCGCAACACTGGCAACTTCAAAGATCGATAATACTGGAAAGCATTGTGTCATGATATTTTGGACTGTTACTCCTGGGTACATCAAAACAGACTTTTTGTGAGAGATTGTCGGCTGCTCGATCGAGTGCTGGAGGCCAGCGAAGCAGGAATGCAAGTCGTGTCGGACGAGTGTCAACGATATAATCTCTAGGCTCTTTAGACGCCTGTGGCGGGGGCCATCCACCGATCTTTACAGATGTGCTGTGGAGCAGCAAAAATGCAGCAAAAATGCAAAAGAATGGAGAGGTAGGTGATCGAAACCTAGACCTTCCGCAATCTGCTAGATGCAAAGCGGACGCTCTACCACTGAGCTACATCCCCCTCTAGTTTTAGCTATAACCCCTCCGCAAAAATTGAGTATCTATTTCTTTGTGTTTTTTTTAGATCTCGAACTACCTAGTTTACGAGAAGTTTCGAATCAGATTAATAGGGAACTACATAAGCCGATTTTTAACAATAGAAAACAACGTAGTATCTACTCACTGTCCTATTCACTACTATCTAACATAAAGATATCGCAAAGTCTAGATGAGATTATGCCGTAACGTAGGTGATATCTACCGTACGACAGAAACATTGAGGGTAACCGTACTGTCGTCGCAGTAGTTGTCGATTTGTAGCACCGACAGCTGCTCAACCCTTTTCATAATCAATATACTGGACCAACTCACTACGTCCTCGAATGGACATTTCTTACGAGATAGCTAAAGTATATTCATCCAGGAAGACAGATGTATCTCTCGGGCGTTCTTGCTCTTTTCGGAGTCGTCGTCGCGCAGACTTTCCAAGCCGAGCGGAACTGGTTCACTTCCACGTCTAACGGAACGAGATCCCTCTTCCATGCACTTCGCCAACAACTGACAGACCGATGCGAACATCGCTAATGGCGTACGGCTTGCTGCCGATAAGATGCTACTAGTCGGCATGTATATATCGTGCTGGTAGAAAATCGCGCCAGTTGGTTTTTTCCTCTGCTCTGCCGTATCATGCACTACACTGCTTCCTCAGACTCTGCCTCCTCCACAGCCAACTGTACAATGTCTACTCCCAGCAGCAACTCGATCTGGCATGTCCCGCAGTTCAAATACCGCGCAGACGTATCCTGGGTTGAATTACAGAACCACTTCGATCATTTGCGCTCGCTTCAACACAAATGTCTCCACCCGGCTACAGGCAAACCATACATGCGCAGCATGCGCTTCGGGAAGAACAACTCCTGGGAAGGTCTGGGTAAAGGTGCTACACACGTCGCGATTCTGGAATTCGCTTCGCAAGAAGATCTGAACTATTATCTGCTGCAGGATGAAGTGCACGCCGAGTTCTCGAGGAAAGCAGCACCGCTTGTTGAAGATGTGACCGTGATCGATATACAGGACGGCGTGCTGTTTGGACCAACTCCACAGAAGCCGGTTGGTCTGGGCGGGCGGTACAAAGGTGCTTGTCACTGCCGTGCTTCTGAGTGGGAGGTACAGGTTCCAGCTGGTGAGACGCTCAAACATGTTCTCTGCCACTGCGACACTTGCAAACGCTTGGGAGGTGGACCTTACTCATGCAACTATATCGTGCCAAATGGGAGCTTGCGAGTAACCAGAGGCTCACCTAGCGTGTACACATACAAAGGAGCAAGTGGTATGTATTCTCATGCTTAGATGCGCCTGATTTATTCAGTGCTTAGGCTGATCCAAATCTTATAGGCAAGGACGTCCGCTGTTTCTTCTGTCCGACATGTACAAGCCACATTTATCACCATCAAGACGCAATGCCAGACAAGATCATAGTACGGACGCTTTTGCTTGATGGCGGCAACGACTTCCCGGCTGGCGGTGAGATTTTCCCAGAAGGCAAGCTCGCATGGGCAGAAGACTTGAGACAGAGCCTACGTGCTGCTGAGTAAACTTACAGACGATTTCAACGACGACTGAAATACTGGGCACGCAACTTAATAGCAATGTTCCAATGACGAATGATTCGTCAGTTGCAAGTTTATCGTATACATATATTACTAGCAGCCTCCATACATCCCGTATGAGAGCCAAACTTTAGGCCAACTCAGTCGAAGATGGAAGCCTTCATGGAGTTGGGCTGAATGTACTCAGACGCGTCCCTGAAACTTGTGAATCCCCAACGAATCTGGGCTGCCATCGCAATCTCTACATCGAGATCCTTGGCAAACTGCCACACCATACCAGTGTCACGCTGGAAGCCGCGTCCAACGAGAATGACATCCAAGTTCTCGTTCTCCTCTTGCAACAATTTCTCGGCCAGATCGCCCTTGTTAATCATGCCCACAGCAGCAACGAGCATGCGATCACCGACAGCTTTCTTGACAGCCGCGGCGAAAGGTGCTTGAAATGCAGGGCCAGCAGTGACTTTCTGCGCGCTGTGAACACCTCCAGTGCTGATGTCAATCAGATCCACAGCTCCTTGATCAGCAAGTGCGCGAGCAAATGTCTCTGTGTCCTTGAGCTTCCAACCAGCCTCCTCCTCGAGCCAGTCAGTTGCAGACACGCGAAGGAAGACCGGCATCTCTGGACCGACCGCATTGCGTGTCAATTGGGCCACTTCCAAAGGTAGACGCATCCTGTTCTCGAGGCTTCCTCCGTAGCCGTCTGTGCGTTGGTTCGAAGTTGGGCTCAAGAATGAGGAAAGCATGTACCCGTGTGCGTTGTGGATCTCAATGAAATCGACACCTGCCATCACAGAGCGACGCACTGCAGCCGACCATGCAGCCTTGAACTCGTCAATGTCGGCTGTTGTCATGGCTTTGGGAACGATGCTGTTCTCGTCGAATGGAATCGCACTTGGTCCTTTGACATCGTCCACCCATCCGCCAACAGCGTTTGTGGCGGTTACACCCCCAAGCCACGGAGACACACAAGATGCCTTACGACCAGCGTGTGCGAGCTGGATGCCAATCTTCTGGCCCTGGCTGTGAGCAAAGTCGACGACTTGCTTAAGGTATTCGATCTGAGAGTCGGCCCAAAGACCCACGCATCCGGGTGTGATTCGTCCTTCCGGCTGCACGGCTGTCGCTTCAATAATCATCAGGCCTGGTCCTCGCTGTGCGATTCCGCCGTAGTGTGCAAGGTGCCAAGGAGTCATGTGTCCATCTTGAGCGCTGTACTGGCACATTGGCGCGAGTCCAATGCGGTTCTGGAAAGTAACATTGCGGACAGTGAACGGAGTGAACAGCTTAGGGATAGGCTTGCCACTCTTCTGGGGGTTACGTGCTGTTCCTGCAGCAGGGAATTGGGCCGGAGTGAAGTATGGAATGCCCTTTGCGGCTGGTGTTGGGATGTCCGGCCAAGCCATTGTGAAGAGTGTGTCGGAGGAATGTGTAGGTGATAATGCTCAATGGGAGAATGAGGCGGCTGCGTTGTCCCCTCGAAGGGCCTTTCTTATAGCTATACCGCCCTTTCTAGCTTACAAATAACCATGTTGGTGAAAGCACGGCCAATGTCTGTGCACAAGTAAGTGCACGATTCTAGCTTATTGGCACGGCAGGGCTGTGAGCGTTGGCGAAACAACCACATTTCCTGTTCCACTCGTGCTTGCTCTATCATGTACAATGAACTGTCTAGTAACTGTACACCTCGCAGAATAGGTAAAACTTTTGTGCTAACCTTGAGGAATGTGAGATTTTAGTGCCGTGATGATAAATGAGATTCCTTCATCGGTGCTTTGTAATCCTGTGAAGATCCACATTATTGCCCTTTCTGGTCTCTATACTGTAGCTCAGCAAGTATGAATTGTTCGCATGTTCAGATAAGGTTGCTAGGCCACGGTATGTAAGTGCTTTGATACATCCACAACTTGGGCACAAAGTTAATGCGTGCAAGCCTGAGTGAGTGGTACTGTAAACTCCAGTTTCGTGCTCGCTATCGATTGATAAGGCTCCGTCACTCCGACGAAGGGACGGTGGTAATGATCGGCAGTTGCGGAGCAATCGAGGATTTAGTCCTGTCTACGATGTGCGAAGTTCTAGCGAGTTTTGCTTTTCGTTTCATGGGTTATGTAAGCCGTGGCTTCTCCTGCCTAGGTATGACGTAAATTCCATACAATCTTTAGCGCATCGAAAACCCTCATCGCCTTGTGCTTCCTTCTCCATACTATATCAAAGCTATACCATGTGCTCCCTGATGCATCCCCTTGTCCTCTCGCCTCTCCGTGTCAACTTCCAGAACTTTCTTGATATTCATTGTATCAGTATCGACGATACTCAGGGTCCCGGAGAAGATGTTGGAGACATAAGCAGTATGCCCCTCCGGATGAGACGTGATTGTGAGGGGTACAAGGCCTGTCTCTACCGTCTGAACCTGCTCGTAGCTTGACCCGGTGGCCTGGAAACTTGCAACGCCTCCATATGAAGGTATGGGCTTCGACGTCGTTTCGTCGACCTGGATGCGATAAAGTCCAACCAAGAGCCTATCGTGGAAGTCCACGTGCACCGTCACAGCGCCGGTATCCAATGGAATCGAATGCAAAATTTCGTCCAGCCCTGTATCGATCACCTTGATGCACGGAGCATATCCGGTCTGCCCGATTGCAGGAGAGGGAAAGAAGACGAAAGAGCCGTCGCGTGAGATGCCTGGCTGCTCACAACCTCCTGGCATTGCAATCGTCCACAGAAGCTGTTCTCCGACCAAATCGATCACCGAGGTGAAGTCTGCCTCCTTGTTGCATGTGTACGCCTTCGAGCCATCGGGCGTCATTACGAACCAGTGAGACTTGTGGCCGCTCGCGATCCGCTTCGTGACAGTGCGAGTTTCCAGATCGATGCCGACTATGCCACCGCTTTCCGGCGTTTCCTTCGAGATGCCGCCTTCGATCGAGGCATAGAGAATGTTACGTCCCTTATCGAGCTGAAGGTAGTGCGGACCCAGGTACGGACTGATGTCGATGGTGTCAATCACAGCCCTGGTCTTGGAGTCGAAGACACTGATAAGTGAGACAAACGCTCCGTGACTGGTGTACCATCCATGTTGATACGTGTGGCTGATATAGAGACGCCCAGTCCTATCGTCGAAGGCAAGTTCGTGGGGTTCTGCGATCAGGTCCTTGACTTCTCCAGTCCTGAGTCCGGATGTTAGATCGAAGAGATTGAGTGTCTGTCCACTCTGGCTGACGACTGCTAAGGTATCCATGCTGAATGTGATTGAAGGTCTTTGCTTCGATCGTGATCAAACTATGGCGGGCATGGAATGCATTTATATAAGTTGAGGGCGGCCCTGTAGAAGATGCGGACATACTCGGTGGTAAGAACGGAGCCGAAGTACTCGGCCGGTATGTGTCTCTGCTGGTCAATGTTTCGCAGCGAAGAAGAAGTCGTACAGTCGGGGAATCACCACCAAGGCTGGCGAGTATGTCAAGCAATCTCTGAGTTCTTTACTGCCTTGATGATGTGCCTGTCAAGCAGATAATGTCGTTCGACAACCTATACAGGTCGGAGTTTCAGCCGGGATCGAGGGCCACAGCGTTCGAAATGCGGCCTCACTGATGGCAATCGAGTATTGTGCGGTAGTAGTATTCAGATCAATGTTCTCTATCGTACTATCGAGATCTTAAGACATTGTTCTGTTACAAAATCCGTTTTAAACACACAGATCCATTCACCAACCTCGAGAACGATAACCCCAGACCCTAAGCGCTTAAACTGTCACAACTTCCACGGAAGACTTTCGCCATCATCTCGGCCACTCAAGCAACATCCTCCCTTGCCTCCGTCCTCAACCCTTCAGCATACTGTACTTCAAATACAGTTGTTCGTTGAGACACATGTTTGGAGACCAGCAAACTTCTACTCTAAGCGCCCTGGAAGCCCTCACTTGCGCATGTGGATGATGTCCATGACTCGCAGGCACAACTGGATCGGGCTTGCGACCAGGATGTGAATCCTTCCGGGCGCGTAAATCTGGCGTTTGCAAGTCAAACCTTGTACGCTTCCAAGTCCTTGAGACAACGGCCACTCACAGCGTTGTAAATCATGCAGTTCAGCGGCGTAGTGGATGTCTTTACAGTCAAGACCTTACTGGCGGTTTCAAGTCGATGTCTTGCCGGTATGCACGGTGGAGGCGAGATGCCTCATGACTTTGCTGTTCTGCTGTTCTATCTCTGTTTTCTTTCTGGTGTCTGTTACACTGATCGCGTGGAGAGTGTCGAGATATGTTGATGTCGTTTCGCGCCGCTGGTACGGCAACGATTGTGTGCTTTCTTTCGACAGTGGACAGAGGATTTGCTTCTCCAGGTATGTATTGCATTGGTTCGTCGCAACACCATTGATTTTACCTGGCTAATAGGTTTAATTCGGCAGTATATGATAATCGTACATTCGTCAACACGCGAGATGTCGAGAGCTCCAGCTCAGCTACAAGCACAAGTTCTCCGAACATCGCCAACTATGTCATGCAAGGCATTGCAGGTGCGACGACACAGGGCCCTACAAGCCTGCCTCCACCATCAGGCACATCAGAGAATGTCACTCCTACAACACCAAAAGTAGACACCTACTACACAGGTCAGCAGCTTTCAAACAGCATCTGGCACCTCTTCACATCCAAGACCGAACGACCAATCGTCCCTGTCAGCTGGGCGAGCCCAATGCCAGAGGTCGAAAAATGCTGGTCGGATATTGTGACATGGCGCAAATCAAGTATCAGCTGGTGGAACAAGTACATCGCAAGCACGAAGTTCTCGAACACCGTCCTTTCAACAGAAACGACCATCTGGGCCGTCACGGAAACAGCGATCGAAACGACAATCTACCCAACGAGCGTGAGCGCCTATACGCTTTGCGATGGTTCGCCTCGAGTGGACCTCAGACCGCGAACGAGCACCATAACCTCGAATGTCAGCAAAACTCGCACCACTGTGGTTCCCGAGGAATTCGCGTTCCCTCAAACTCAGCCATGTGTGCCAGACTCACGAACGTGTCGGCTGTGGTATTACGAGTCTAACATAAACGTCACCAACGAGGACGAGCTACTGCAACAATGTGGTCGTCCTACTGGCCTATACGAACCCTGCTTGGTCGCTGGCGGACCTGTACAACTCATATACTGGCCAGAAGGAAACGGCGAAAGCAACATATGCCTGAACAACGCAAGCATGGTGTTGAGTCATCCAACGAATGCACACAAGATTGCAGCAACTACTCTACCAGACACGATCACAGCTTTGGGTCACACGTTCACCAGCGGATCCGTGTATTTGTCCTTCCACACGCTTTACGCATCTTACGACGGATTCTGGGATCGTGTTGGGCCGACTTTCAAAGACACCATCATCCCCGTACCTTCCAGTGCGATGTCAACTCATTGTGGCGGCTTCACTAACGCCCATGGACCTGGTACAGCGTTGAATTATGCCGACCTCAATTGGCCAGTCGCCGCGAGTGCGTACAACTGCCAAGCCCGCTGCGACAACTGGAGGTTTGTCTCACACGACAACCGATCTGCTTCGGCGCCGGAATGCCAGACCATCTGGAACGACGTCAACCCGAACATCGTGGTACCGACTCTGGTCAGAGATCTAGTCCCGGAATGGGCGCATTGTGAAATGTCCGGGTTTAGGATACCGAATTTCTGGCATGATCCGCCTGTGGCGCTTACCGCGAAAGCATCCATTGCTGTGCCGGCACTGCCGACTACGCAGTATGTAGAGCCGACCCAGGAGCCTGCGTCGCCGAGTCCAACGATTCCAAGTGCTGCACCTATCGAGACTGGAATTCCCGACGATGGTACAGCTGGAAATGTGCCATCGAGTGCTCAGGAGCAGCCTTCGAATACTTCGACTCAAAGCGATCCGACTTCGAATGTGGAAGCTATCAACGAACCTCAGCCATCGAAGACATCTACGAATGACGTTCCAACGCCTAAAGAACACGAGCCCACTACTTCGAATATCGGATTACCATCACCGGAGCATACTACGGCATCTACAATAGCAGCTTCTCCAGGCGTCTCTGACAGCACAGCAACGGATGAAGGTGACCAAAAGCCAGCACACCCGTCTGAGTCGTCTTCTAAGGCCGGTAACAATGTTCCATCGGAGACTGCGGCCAACAGCTTGCCCTTCACGTATCAGCCAGAGCCCACAGGATCCCTGGACGCCTTGTCGGTCTTGCAGAGTGCACTCTCGACTTTTTCGGAGCCTTCAGAGTCGCACACTACACAAAGTGCATTCCCTACTACTACTACTACTGCTTCATCGGATGCTGTTGTTTCGTCGGAGAGCACCACGGACAACATTGAAAGTAGTCCGTCAGCTACCGCTCATGCCACGCCACCGACAATCTCATCTGCAGGAAGCAGTCAATTCCAGGACCAACCTGATTCGACTGGACATGAAGATGCTGAAGACTCAACTTCGACTCTGGTACTCGGAGACCCACATACACCCAGCAACGGCGATCCCGCGGCGACTACGTCTTCACCATCAAATCAAGAATCTGCTTCTGCTACGGAACCTACAGACGTGTCAACACCAGCCGCATCAAGCGAGGAAAGCTCCGCAAAATTCACGCTGCCACCCGTTGTACAAGCCACACCCACAGAATATTCGACTCTGGTAGCCGCAGACCTCACCATAACAGCATCGCAAGCATCCGATTCGCCTAACGCCGTAGTCCTAGGAGGCCACACTTTCGATTCGGACAACCCAGTAGCAACCATCAGCGGCCACGCAATCAGCGCCATATCCTCTTCACTCGTCCTAGTGTCTTCCAACACCGTCATACCTTTCACCCAACTCACCGCCGACTCAAGTCCCACCCTAGTGCCTCTGGCAGCAGGCTCTCTCACCATCACAGCTGAAGTCGCAGAGGGATCTCCGGGAGCGATTAGTATCGGAGGAACCATTTTTGCCAAAGACGGCGATTCCGCAACGCTGCAGGATGGCTATACGGTGCGTTTCAAGCCTTCTGGGATTGAGATCGCGAGGTCGAATTCGACTGAGTTCATGAGCCCGACGACTTTAGCTGGGAGCTCGAGTGCTGTTTCTGTGCCTATAGCTACTGTTATGGATCCTTTGGAGTCAACACCTAGCCGGACGGTGGAATATCCGACGGAAACGAGCGAGCCTGCGGACAATGCTGGAGAGAAGAGCTCAGCTGGGTTGCTGGGAATGGGCGTAATGATCCTACTTGTTGCTTACGTACTTTGCTGAGATAAGTGTTCTGGAGATTTAATGTAATGCTTGTATATACTCAAAGAATGACTCCACTCGCGATTGGGTGAAAAGTCACGTCCGGTGCAACAATGACATCGCTGCGACATAAAGATTAGCTAGCCGCTGGCAGAAGTCAAGCCTCTGGCTCTCGATGGACATCTGTATTTGCTGTGCTGTTTCGAACAAGCGAGAGCCAAAGTGACCATTCCCGCATGCACCGCTCGCAACGAACGCAGCGATAGACGAAAGAGTGACATACGAATGGCTGGCTAGAAGGTGAACATATGTACCTTGTTTCAGATCGATATCCAAGTAGAGCCGATGCACGCAGGCCATTGGCAGCTGCGGGATCCGTGCAACAAATGTACACGTCAAGACGTGTAAACACTTCGTGTGAGTGATCAAAGCAAAGCCGGGAAAAGTCACGGCTGAAATCGAATCGCTCGAATGCGTGCAGCAATACCCATGTATCCCAAGGAATCGCCGTGACTATACGGGAAGTGAAGTAGCCAAGGCAGCGGTACCTTGCACACCAACCAACGGCTCGCTAGAACTTTGGAGGTACTGCTGTGCCGCATTCTTGCCTACAGGCAAGAGACAGCTTGTGGTGATCATCTTGGCTAGGAAACCATCACAGCGGCACACATGTGGGTTCGAAGGCTGTTGGTTGTTTGATCAACGGCGCAGAAACATGGCCGCACAGGTCAAGCGTTGTGTTGCTTTGCAGGGAAGCTGCGACGAGCGAATCCCGAGATTGAGAAACTACTGGCAAGAATGACTTCACCTCTCTGTACCTCTTTACTGGTGAATTATTCTAGACCGCTGAACGTACCCTTTGTACACCGTCCAACCTTGCGAGATTTCGCAGGCCGCGCAATCGACGGGCGCGATGCATGCAGTCTCGCAGTCTAGGAGATGCAGCAAGCCCACGCACAGCTCCAGCTCCAGTCGGTCCAGCAGCAGCAGAATCCACACGTCTCAAGTGTGCCGTGTCACCCGCAGCCGTTCACCACATCCTACGCTCAAGACGACGATGCCTCATGCGCTCGTCTGTAAGGCCTCCATATGAATCTACCAACAGCAGCATACAGCAACAAGTACACGCAGTCAGCGACACCAGACAACTCGCACGAGGCACATTCGCGGCGGCAGATGCGACAAGTCGACTGACAAGTGACACAGCACATGCTTCTCGGCCAGAAAGTCTGCAGCGCATCATTGCGAATCTGAGAGCCGTATGGTTGGGTACCTGCAGCGTGAGATTTCCTGTTCCTGGCTTCCCCGCCAATCGGGCAGGCAGAAGTGTCGTTGAGGCTAGAAGGCTAGAATCGTGGCTTGAAGCCTCACCGCGGACGCTTTGCTGTGTTTGGGCTTACCGTTCCACGCCAGGGTTGTGGTCATGGTCTTTCAGCTTTGTCATGACACACGCACTGGCAGGTGGTTCAGGTGTGTCGAGGGGACATGTACTGACAGATTGAATTGTCTGTAAGAAGAGCAACTATTGCCAGCCAACTAATCGCAAAAACAATAACAAGAAAGCAAAGCAGACATCACGAATGCAAATGCGTGTGAAAAGTCGAAAAAAGGTACCAGGCCAGCGTCGCATATGGCTTGCAAGGATGCTCGTGTCGGGAAGCATGTTCCTGAGCAGCGTCCTGCGACCATTGGCTGCGCAACCAAACTAGCTGCGCAGCCAGGGGTGGATCAAGTCGAAAACCACGTCTTAGCTCGCACGACCGCCAGCAAGGTCCGTCAACGGGCCCCCGGGTTGAGACATCCACGGCGCATCACTGGCACCACCAGCTGCGCAGCACGCTGTCCGTCCGTCGTCCGCCTCCGGGTTTGCGCCATCCGGTACGAGGTTGTGGGTAGCTTTTGCTTTCCCTACAAGAACCAGTAAAGCCCCGCGTGCATTCCACGACTCCCCTTCCTTTGGTAACACTTTACGGTCTTGAGGATCTATCGTTAGCAACGCACTCTTTTCGTCACCCACACTCTTTCCCTGGCATATCGCTTGCCTGTCACTCTTTACCAACGAATCTATATCGCCAAAGTCGCTAGCCGACTCGCCACCCTCATTCACTCGCTTTATCAGACGAATCGCAGTGTCCAAAGTATCATTCCAAAAGTATACACAAACTTTCACCGTCAACATGTACACCAAGAACATCATCTCCGCCTTCAGCGCGCTCATCGTGCTCGGCAATGCTGTCCCGCTGAACAACGGCAAGCGCGACCTTGTCTGGGTCACTGAAATTGAGACCGCCATTGAGACTATCGGTGTCACCACCACCGTCTGGGTTGATCCCACTCCCACTGCTGAGGCGCACAACCACCACCGCCACAAGCACTCCTCTGCCAGCTCCCAGGCCGCAGTTGAGGTTAAGCCGACTCCCAGCCCTGCCTCTTCCAGCTCTTCTGAGGCTCCTGTTGTTCCCGCTTCTTCTTACGAGGCACCTGCTCCTTACGTCGCGCCCACCACTTCTTCTGCTCCCGAGCCTGCCACCACTGCTCAGGCACAGCAGACTTCCAGCACTCCTGAGCCCGAGCCCGCTACCACCCAGGCTGCCGTCACCCCGGAGTCTAGCTACGTTGCCCCTGTTTCCAGCTACGAGGCTCCCTCTTCCACCTACGTCGCTCCCGTCGCTAGCTACGAGGCTCCTTCTTCCACCTACGAGGCTCCTGCCGCCAGCTCTGCGCCCGCATCCTACAGCTCTGGCTCCTCTGGCTCCGGCGACAACCCCGCCGCTGGCAAGTCCTTCACCGGCGAGATGACCTACTTCACCCCCGGCATGGGAGCCTGTGGCCACGACTCCGGCGAGAGCGACGAGATGGTCGCCATCAGCAAGGACCTCTTCGACCAGTACACGCCCAACGGCAACCCCAACAAGAACCCCCTCTGCGGCCAGACCGTCGCCATCACCAGCGCCGACGGCACCACCCGCACCGCCACCATCTGGGACCGCTGCGTCGGCTGCGCCGAGGGCGACCTCGACATGCCTCAGTCGTTCTTCAACGTCGTCACCAAGAACAAGGCGGGCGTCATCGCTGATGGTCGCGCTTACGGCATGTCTTGGTCTATCCAGTAGAGTCTTTCTGGCAGACGGACTACTGGTGAAAAGGACGCTGTGGCGTAGCTTTGAGAGCTCCGCAGCACCTTTTGTTTTTGACACTTATGTCAAATTCAACGCACATACTAGCGAGCATGGGCATTGCATTCTGGCATTGGCATGTTGCGCATGAGCAAATTTAACGATGGATCTGAAAACCAATAAATGGGGGAAATCTTCTCCTAGTTGGAGGAGAGAAAATACAGTACATTTCTTGGAATGAAATTTTTTGTTGATGTCTTCTTTTTTGTATTGATTGTCTTCGAGGTGCATGCATGGATTTCTGTTTTGTATGTGGCAAGTGGTGATGATGGTGACTTTGCTTGTCAGAACGCTGACTTGCGTGTTCATCTTGAATTTATATGGGCTTTTTCAACATAGCTTGCCAAAAAATTGACATTGCCTTTTGAGGTGTATCCCAGAATTCTTCAAAATCTGTTTCGCTAAAACAATAGTCTATGCAGTTTTGCTGTAGAAAGAACAAGCACACAAAATCACAGCCTTACGTCAAAAAGCATGAGAAGGTACCCAAGTCTCCTGCAAGCTGCATACGAGAAAAACGGTTGATGTGCACACGTGCAGACTGGGACCGCCGAGCGCTGCGCCGGCCGGACAAGGCGTCGTCATGCCATCGGGCCCTCCCATCCTCGTATTTCTGGCAACGGGCCGCTTGGACTGTGGCTCTTGTGGTGGTCACGCTGTCACGCTTTCTTTGCTGCCACTTTTAGAATACGGTTGTAGTGGTGGCGATGTAGTCAGCGTGTTGCATGATGGTGGTGTATGAACATAGAAGAGATACGCGATACAAACTGGAACCTCACAGCGACATGAATGACGAAACAGTGCGGTCAATTTGAATCTGCAGACAGCGAGGAGGGTAATTAAGCTGAGACACCAGACGGATGCTGCCCAGGTTCTGTGATTCTTTCGTTGGTTGTTGGGGTAATGGTCACGTGGCGGTCGAGACATTCGAAAGGCCAGGGCTCCTCGTAGAAAAAGTGGCCCTACGACGGACGGACTCTCGTATGGTTCGCCTACCTTCCCGGCGCGGGTTTTGATGAGTCTTGAAGTTTGGCTATATAGAGTTGAGCCGAGGGACTCGATTGGGGTGATCGGCTAGGCGGAGCGAAATTAGAAGAGAGAGCTTGGCTGGTCTGGCCTTGTTGAATGTTACGCGTGGTGATTGTTGTATGTGCTCTTTTGTGGTGATGAGAAAGGAGATGATAGTGGATGGACAGGGAGGGAGTGCATGGGTGGTGTCATTGTTCTGCGATGATATCAGAGTGTTCTTAGTACTTGTAGGCGCGGAGCAGTACTTGGTCTTCTTCCATCGCCCTGGCCGGCCGGGACATCTTCCTTCCTTGGCGGGCGACAACGTTTCATCGCGCGCATCGTTCCCGCTCCTGCCGCTCCTCACAGAGCCAAACCGCCGCTCGCCTGGCCTGCTGCTTGTTGCTGCTGCTGCGCTTTTGCTGGCTTGCTTGCTGCTTGCTCTCGCGCGGCTGCTGACACTCGCCCAAGCAATCTTGATACTACCACACGGGCGGCACCACTCATCACTCTCGCTCCGAAGGCACCTCTTTCCTTTGTCTGACGACTGCCTCACACCTCACTACATCGCCCATCATTCACCACCGTCGACAATAATACTACATCCACCGCAGCAAACCAATACACACCCGCTATTCACTACCACCACGCCTGCCTGCCCGTACCGCTCTTTGTCGCCCGCGATCGCTCGCCCTGCATATCGCTCCACCCATACACATTCCAGCCTCTACCTCTAGAATTCGCGACCCGCGCGGCACGCGATACTCTGCAAACTCAGCTCGCTCCCTCGACCACTGTTTAAGGCGTCGACTGCCTACTCGCCGGCATGTCCAACTCTACTAGTAAGTCCCGTCACCACCACCACACGCCGCCACCGCCGCCGCCGCCGCTACCATGAGTTCCGCATCCACTGACGCTGCCGCCTCCTCCGCAGTCACCACATCGAGCATCTCGAGCTCCGCTCAGACTACAATCCCTAGTTCGAGCGAAGACATCACATCCTCCGTCGCATCCTCAATCTCTTCAGCAATCTCATCCTCTGCGGCAGCCGAGAGTTCTACCGAGCGCGAATCTGCCAGCGATGTGATTAGCACTGCCACAGCACCCTCAGCGGAGCCTTCGACACAAATCCTCACATCTATTGTCACGCAATCGCCCTCGAGCGCAGGAGAAAGTGCCACTCCTGTCACCGTAGTCATCACCACAACCTCAGAGCCTACCTCCGTATCCACGCCTGACGAGCCAACATCCACCACCAACTCTGCCGAGGCTGCTGCCGCATCCTCTTCAGCAGCCGCACTAGCGAACGATGGCTCCAACAACAGCAACGGCGGCGGAAGCAAAGGCTTGGACACTGGAGCGAAGACTGCGATTGCCGTCGTAATTCCTGTTGTGGGTATTGCACTCATTCTTCTGGCAGCGCTGTTCTTCTGGCGAAAGCGCAAGGCGAAGAAGATTGCCGAGGAGCAGCGACGAAAGGAGGTGGAGGACTATGGATTCAACCCCAACAATGACCCTACTCTTCCTGCTGTCGGTTCAGAAGCTGGTGGCCCAGAAATGAGCGAAGATCACAGCTCCGGCTACCGCGGATGGGGCGCTGCAACCGCATCTCACCGTAAAGGATCTACTACTATGTCTGGCGGTCACACCCAGGGTCAACTTTCCGAAACGGGTAGCAACCCTTTCACAGGCTCCTCCCCCAGTGGTACTACCGCTGCTGAAACACCTCACATGCGCGATACCATGTCTAGCGATGAACTCGGAGCACTAGGCGCAGCACCAGTCGCCGGTACTGCCGCAGCGGCGGGTAACATGCGCCGCGGTCCTTCCAACGCCTCTTCTCGCTACTCTAACGGCGCACACTCAGATGGCTCTGGACCTGAAGACCCTATGACACGCGGCGGCGCTGGACAGTCTTACGACTACGGATACGGCCAAGCAGGCCCTTACGGCGACGGCTCGTACGGTGGCGCCGCGTCTGATATGCCTATAGTCCGCGACGTGAGTGCAAGGAGAAACACACGTATCCAGCAGGCTAGCGGTCCTTATCAGCAGGGCAACTCGGGCATTGCTCAGAATTTCTAGACGTTTTGTCGCGCGACCACTGTCGTTTTCACCATTAATATCATGTGTCAATCGACGAGCGCAATGTGAATATTTCTTTCGAGCTGCGCGGGAATGCGATTCTGCGCCTGTTTGTCTTGCATGAACTGGAGTTTTGGCGCTATACTCCGGAGGCCATTGGCATTTCGGAGTCTGATCTTCCAACATCTACGCCCTGATTAATGCCGCGCCACCGAGCGATATTGCCTAGCCAGCTGGGCCGATGAACTTTGAACACTCTCGACTTGGCTCTGCGCGCTCAAGCGGCGTCAGGGGCAGACTTCGTCATACCCAACTGAGGAAAGCCAGCACCCACCTCACGAGGATACCCTGAGTGAAGCCGGGCTGTTTGCAAGGCGATGGGCCACCAACACTGCGCTATCCACCGACAACACAAGAATGACCATGCACAAAAAGAAAAGCAAAATTTCCGATCGCTTCCCTCTCCTTACCTGGGTCTTGGATCATTTCTGCGTATACCACATTTCTCTGGAAATTTCCTTTTCCTTTTCCTTTCTATTTTCTAATCTTCTTTCTTTTCACTTTTCGTACGAAGGAAGATGGAGTTTCGGGAGCCGATCGTTGGATCTGGCCTGTTTTTGGGAGGGCCTTTGGCTGACTGAATTAGTCGACAAATTGTAATTCAAATGACTATGCATATGTTCACAATCGATTGTCTCACCTTTTTAATCTTGTCAGACACGATAGCAATCAGACTTGCGTTTGTTTGGAGTGCAGGGGAAGGTCAGCTTGCTGCAGTTCTTGAGGTTTGGTAAACATGGTTTACTACGTCAGGTGCGTTTGGATGGGTGACCAACCCGAGCAATTGATGCTTCCTCACTTACACCGACTTACGTACGAGCGGCCTTTCTTCTTCGATCGCTAGATAAGACTGCGGAACCTGGTGCTAGTATTCCAGGCGTAGGAAGCAGCACCTTATCTGCATGACCCCGCTTTGCGAATCGGTAAGGCGGTTTCATCGAACCGCCGAGTCCAAAGGTCTTTCTTCGTCGATGATTGTGAGCTCATCCCAGCATATCAATTACTGCTCGGGCTTCTAATAGCTTGCGTATGTGGCTGTAGACTGTGTTGGAACCAGACTAGTTAGCCCAATTAACCCACTTTTCATCCAGCGATGTCGTTTCTTGGCATAGAGGGCTATCACGCCTTTGTTACGGGCGCTCGTGGCGGCATTGGAGAGGCGATTGTGCTGGAACTCCTTGGTATATCTTTCCTCTACCTCATACAGTCGTTGGAACTTTCATATGGAGTTCAATTGCTGATATTGTTTTCGAATTATAAGCCGCCGGATGCAAAGTCACCGCACACGACCTCAGACCAGCTGCGGCTTCTGATACAAACGACAGCTCCAACGTCTTCACCGTCCAAGGTGATATCTCGGACGAGGACGGGATTGCCTCTTGCATCAAACAAGCCCAGGACCACTTCGGACCGATCAACATCCTCTGCGCCAACGCGGGCATCACTAACGAGGCCAGCCATCCTAATATCTGGGAGCTTCCACTGGAGACGTGGGAGAACGTTTACCGCGTGAACATCCGAGGGACTTTCCTCACTATCAAACACTTCCTTCTCGCAGCCAAAACTACGCAGGAGAATCTCGGTCGCGAATTGGAGAACCTCGCTATCGTTGTGACAGGCAGCGAGTGCGGGAAATTCGGCCAGGCTGGTCATGCTGAATACGCTTCTGGAAAAGCTGGTCTGCAATACGGACTCGTGCCTACTGCCAAGAACGAAATCGTGCGTCTTAATAAGAAAGCGAGGATCAACGCTGTTGCTCCGGGCTGGGTGAATACTAGTCTGATTGGCGACCGTCTTGATGATCCGAGGGAACTGTATCTGGAAGCTCAGGGGACTGTGCCGCTGCGAAAGATCGCGGAGCCGAAGGATGTTGCGAAGGCGGTGGCTTTCTTGGCTAGTCATGAAGCATCTGGACATATGTCGGGGCAGTGTCTGAGTGTTGATGGAGGGATGGAGGGACGGATTGTTTGGAAGCCGGAGGAGGTACTTGGTGAGCAGCAGACATTGGTGCCGCAGAAGCAACAGGCATCGCTGCCGATGAGTATATCCACGGCAATAACTCAGTCACCACCGAAACGCATCAAGCTGGCCATATCGATCGACTTCGACGCAGTCTCTGGCTGGCTAGGAACAGGCGCCCACCCGGACAACAGCACTTCGGACTACAGCGCCGGCTACCTCAGCGCCCTGGCCGGCGTCCCCCGACTCCTCAAACTCTTCACCCGCCTAGGCATAGCAGACAAACTCACCTGGTGCATCCCCGGCCACTCTCTCGAAACCTTCCCCTCCCAGACCAAAGCAATCATCGCCTCCGGCGCCGAAATCGCCCTCCACGGCTACGCCCACGAAAGCGCTGCGCAGCTCACCGCCGAGCAAGAACGCGACGTCCTCACACACTGCATCTCGCTCATCGAGAAAGCAACAGGCAAGAAACCCCGCGGCTACCGCGCGCCACTCTACCAACTAAGCGAACGCACCATCGCCTTGCTCCAAGAACACGATTTCCTCTGGGACTCATCCCTCTCCCACTACGACAGCACGCCGTACTTCCTCCCCCAAGATCCAGCTCCCATCAAACCCATAGACTTCTCCGCCACCGCCAAAGCAGCAGACTGGATGCACCCCTCCCCAGACTTCACTTCCCTGCCGAAATCCTCTCTCGTCGAAATTCCAGCAAACTGGTACGCAGAGGACATGACGCCGCTGCAATTCTTCCCGCACACGCATAATTCGGCGGGGTATGTGGATGTGAGGGTTGTGGAGAGGATGTGGATGGATCGGTTCGAGTGGTTGCGGGAAGAAGCGCAGGAGGGACAAGATGTGGTTTTTGGGCTGGTGTTGCATCCGGATACGAGCGGGATGGCGCATGTTGTTGGGATGGTCAAGAGGTTTTTGGAGTGGTTGAAAGCGTTTGGAGAGGAAGAGGTGGAGTGGGTGAGGTATGAGGAGGTTGCCGAAGCGTTTGCAAATCGGTCGCGAGGAGGGTGAGTGAAATTCACTCACTTGTAAGTAGATCCTACCCACCTCACTCGACCTGCCTACATCAGTATGGTCAAGAGATTCTTGGAGTTCTTGAAGGCGTTTGGAGAGGAGGTGGGTGGTTGAGGTATGAGCAGGTTGAGTTCGCTGGACGGTCGCGAGGGAAGTGAACCTCACTCACGTGTAGCTACATTCTACCCACCTCACTCAACCCACCTACCTACATAAAGCGCAAAAGTGCCCTCCGCCCACTCGAAACAAACACTCTCCCTATTCCCGTCTACGGAGTGGCGTATTTGGGAGTTGCGTCAGCGCGAACCTCCTATCCCCGTAGCAACGGTAAAGAAAGGTCGAGAGTTCGAGTCGGCCTTCAGTTGGCCTGGCTTTAAACGTAGCCCAATGTAACCACGGCTATCTGAGGTTGATGGCGGAGAGTTAAGACCGCAACCCAGATTCGGCCTGTTGTTCCCCGAGGGTTTGGCGGAGAGTTAAGTCCAATACCTAGGTTTTTTGCTGTTTGGTTGTATGTGAATTCGTTATTGAATGGTATTAGTTTCTTTTTTTTTTCTTTTTTTTTTTTTTTTTTTTGGAGTGAGGTTGTTTCTGGAAAGGTGGGGATGGGAGTGAGGTGTCGTAAAGCTTGAAGCAAGGGTTTTGATATTGTCAATAGCACATGGTCTCATGCGAGTGCAATCACGTGTGACCGTAGCAAGAGAGCAATGGACCATTGTGACATTAATTCGATCTCACGAGCACTCTGTGAGTACTCGCGCTACCACCGAGGTACCGATAAACGTCCTCACCATCGAAAGAGGTCACCGCCTTCTCAACGTCGTACTCTCTCGTTGAAGCAAGACAACGACATTCTCTCCACCCTCCCACGTCAGGGTAAGCTGCGTCTCTAATCCATCGACCACAAGAGCAATGACGCTCTTCCTATTCTCCCCTGAAAGTTGTACAGGCGCAGCGGCAGCCACCAAAGCCATAGCTTCAAGCTCGCCGAACTGTATCGCAGGCTTCTCGCCACTACTAATGATCTTCCAACCACCCGTCCATTCCCCTATCCAATCTTTCCACGAACCATCGATCTCAGTCCCCGCAGGTGCAGGCACAGCACGCCACTCACTATCGACCATGCCACCAGGCAAAGCCGCCAACCGTGGCCAACTCTGCAAGAGGAAGACAGCTGAGACGGCATTCCACACGGCCTGATTTGAGTATGGCCCGTTTGTCATCACCGCCAGAGCACTCCCCCAAGGCCCCGCTGAGAGATTCGCTGGCGTGGCGTCGTCGTTGGCCTTCGGGCGGAATCCGATCGCATAGCAGCCATAGCCGGGTTCGTTACCTCCAGAGTGCCCGAACGCGGTGTCGGTCACGAACCAGCCATGTGCGATACTGTTTCCACCGCGTACGTAATGTATAGGCTTCAGCATCGCCTGCGCAGTTGCGTAACTTAGGAAGCCGTCTTGCGTTGCATCCAGCGAAGTTTGTATGGTAGCGATAGCTTTGAGCAGATCTGACGGTGTGGTCCAGAGGCCGGCAGCTGCGAGTTCGGCAAAGCGATACGGGCCAGAAGGGGCTTTGAGATAGCCTGTAAGGTAAGGCACGCTGTAGTTGCTTTCACCTTCAGGCAACGGGTCAAAGTACGAGCGTGTCATTCCTAGAGGCTCGAGTACTGTTTCCTGCAATATAGTAGCGAATGGCTTTTGAAGCAGTGCCTCCAAAAAGAGCTGCAGTATAACAAATCCGCCGCCCGAATAGCTGAACTGCGCGCCTGGGAATGTGGTGAAGTGCACCATGGGTGTGTTTGCAGGTGGCGTGCCAGCGAGAACGTTGGAGGCGGTGGGTAGATCATCTCTTACATCGTAGCCAGGAAATCCGTGCTGCGACAATCCGCTTGTGTGAGAGAGGAGATGGCTGACCGTGAGATGCTGGAAGAGGGGTTTTGTCTTGCTGTCCACAACCAGGTCCACGCTCTCCTGGGGCAAATGATTCGTAATGAGCGTGGAGTATTCGAGATGTCCCTGGTCGATAAGCTTCGCAACAGCGAGACCGGTGATCGCCTTGCTGATACTGCAAGCCTGGTAAAGCGTGTCTCTGTCCTCAGAACCTGTAGAGCGAAGAGCTCAAGTCAGCACGGTATCTCAGACATTACATTAGCTCGCGGTCTGCTTCCAACGTCCATACTGCTCGCCCTGCCGCTGAGAGACTAACAACGTACCCGTCGTGATCACATGCGTAGACACTCTGTCCTTCGACAGCAGGGCTACCGAAGCCGTAGGTACACCGGTACGGGTAAGTGAAGCAGGCGAAATGATTGAAGACAAGTTCCCAATGTCCATCTTGGCGCCGCCGAATGGTTGAAGTTTAGCACTCTGTGGGCATAGACCAGTGCGTAAGATATGGTAGCTATCCCAAGGGTAAGGTCGTAGAATTCTTTATCGGTGCTTTCAGGTAGTAGTGCTTATGCTGCGTGGCCACTCGTGCGATGTTCTCGGATCCGGCACGTAGGATCGCTCGCTTATGGTCTCGCAATCTAGCTTCATTTTGTACTGCTTGCTCTGCCGCTGAGATGATATCTCAGCCTACATTTCCTGTAGTTGTTTAGTACGCTACGCTACTATCATCGGCGCGCATGCCATGTATTCTCGTCCTTGCCGCTGAGATATCACCTAAACTACACGCCCGTGTAGTATTCAGTGCATTGCTTCAATCAAGCGTAGAAGGATGATACGCTTACTCTTACCGTAGAGACGACAGTACGGAGTCTGAAGCTAGACCGCGAGACGGTCTGTATTACTGCATCAGGTATCCTAAGAGTGTGCATACTCGTTATCCAATAGCTGTCTTGTTATAGCCATATAAACATTGACTTCCAGAATCGTAAATCCCGGTCGTTCCGAGCAGTCAGCAACAGCAACCTTCACAAATCTGCACGATACGCCATGATATACGTGCTCTGGACTACGAGAAAGGCAGATTGGCGAAAAGTCAATTGTTCCGTGTGTTCATTGCATTGATCCACCGGTGCATTTCAATGGTCGATCGGCCCCGCAATCCGAGTCTCGGCGAAGTGCCTTGTTGCATCATCATGCAATGGAAATGTATATCCCGAGATGCTGTATGCATGCCCGTTGAGCCACACACGAGCAATCAACACACTGCTCGGCCTCCGAGAGCTCGAGGGCGCGATAGACAAGTGTCTTCGCCTTAAGAAAACAAGGTAGTTTTTCGCACGTACCCAATACCCCTCCCTCTCTCTCTCCCTCATACCACCTCTCCTCTCCCAGATTGTGGTAAATAACACCACCCTCCCTGTCCAACACACTCACACCGCCAGTGCCGCGACGACGACAACAACAACAACAGCCATGCTCGGCGCCCTCCTCTTCCTCTCGGTCCTAGCCACCATCTCAGCAGCCGCCATCCTCCTCCGCGCCCGGTTCATCCTCTCCCCAACCCGCACCAAACCCATCCGTCACGGCCGCCGCAACCGCAATGAACCAACCCACCTCCTCATCGTCCTCGGCAGCGGCGGCCACACCGCCGAAATGCTCAGCATGCTCGACCGCGCCGTCAACGAGCCCGACCCGCGCGCCCGCCTCGAATGGCGCGACTACACGCACCGCACCTGGGTCGTGAACGAGGGCGACAGCATCAGCGCTTCTCGTGCGAAGGATTTCGAGGAGTCGACGTTGGGGTATGGACAGGAGCGTATTATGGAGGGAAAAGTGAAGAAGGCTACGGATCTGGGACCTGGAACGTATGAGGTTGTCACTGTGCCTCGCGCGAGGATGATCCACCAGAGCATCTATACTGCGCCGATATCGTGCCTGAAGACTGCTGCTGCGTGCTGGAAGTTGCTGGTCAAGCAGATAGACCAGGGCAGGGACTTCCCGGATCTTATTTTGGTGAATGGCCCGGCGACGGCGACGATTCTGGTCTACACTGCGATTGCGCTGAGGTTCTTCAATGTTAAGGGATGTGTGACGAATGGCAGGCTACGAACGATTTATGTGGAGTCTTGGGCGAGGGTGAAGAAGATGAGCTTGAGCGGGAACATGTTGAGCAGGGTTGTGGATAAGTGCTTGGTGCAGTGGCCGCAATTGGATGCGAAGAGGAATGGTACTGGAAAGGCGAAGTATGTTGGTATGCTGGTTTGAAGCGGAGGGTCTAGTGTGGTGAGATGCGTTGCGCATATGCTTCGGTTGGAGTGAAACTTCGACCCTGATGCGATGCTTGAAAGTCACAATGACGATAAATCGGCTGAACAAAATTTGGTGCAGTACCCCGATATATACAAAGCTTGGTATTGAGTTGTGATGAAAGCTCCTCGGAGCCATTTGGAAGTCGACCTATTGAAGTTTATTCTCATGTGCATGCTAGGTGATGTATGCAACCTTCGGTCTAGTCCCGAGACTTAAGACATCTTGCGTGAACCCATGAGTTCTGCTCTCAAAATATCTTCACAAAGCTTAAGCGGACCATGTATGACCAGTTCCTCCAAACCATGAACATGCTTCCGTAGCGAAACAACACCAGGGACTTTCAATATACTCTCCGTTTCACGGTATAGCCTCAAAGGCGTCAAACGAACAATCAGCTTGCGCAGACGCGGCATAGTAGCCAACAACGCAATCTCATCATCATCGTCGATCGCGCGCTGATAACCATCGTCTCTCAACTTCAAATCGATCTGTCTAACAAACTTCCACCCCATAGCTCCTCGCAGCAAACGACAAAGCTTAGGAGCATTGCCACTGACAACAATATCCTGCGCCCAAAAGCACGGCGCAGCCTCTCGATAGAAAGCCTTGCTGACACGCAGCAAAGCCAGAAAGGCGGAATCGACTTCGTATTGCTTTGCAGCCGAATGCCACTTCGGCGCAAAAATCTCCCAGCGCTCACTGAAGTCACCGCGGCAATTCCTGCGAGGCTCTTTAGTTCGCATGCGAGCGCCGGGTGGCAGGGCGAGGGCGTACTTGAAGATGAACTCCCTGAGCTCGACGGGGAGCTTCATGATCGGGAAGTGCTTGTCTGACGACCAAGGCGAGAACAACCTCCGGCGCAGGAATGGAGCTGCGGCGCGGATGGGAGTCTTCCATTTGACTGGTCCAGGCCACATGCTATCTTCGACGGACGGCCGGATTCTCCAGCTCTCTAGTCCAGAAAGGGTAGAGTCCAGTGTTTGGGAACGAACGAGTGCACCGACTCGCGGCTCAGGAAGCACCTCTATCACCGGGAGATCGAATGCGTGGTAGAGCAAGTCACCGATCGTGAGGAGACACTCTACTGGGTATTCGCGATAGCCAGGCCGTTGGTGTTCACGGTAATTAGTTCCAAGGAGTTTCGTGATCCAGAGATTGATTTCTTCTGCCGAAGCTGGACGTCCCATGTCGACGAGCGCCATGATGATCAGCTCAGAGCGGGTGGCCGGCAAAGGCTTGTTGTCGCCTTCAGGCCTGTCAATGCATTCACGGTGGCGGCACGTGAATTCAAAGATGGTTTTGGATAGGTCTTTCTCAAGATCATAGTCGTCAACCATGGCTTGTTGGAGAGTTGACAGGCAGTGGCGTCAGCAGCAACTTCTTGTTATGTATACATGATAGTCGCTAGCGCGACACGGACATCTCGTGTAACGCGGCAAGGCCACCATATGCGGACATCTGCAAGAAGCGCACGCGGTATCTCGAATAGTCACCGTAAAGTAACAGGATAAAAGCAGTAGAACAACAGCGACACGTGTCTCGAATACCCCGCTTGGTTATCTCGGAATGTATTTTGGAGCTAGACTACCTGGGTCAACATTGGATCGATCCATTGCAACATCGCAGACCCAAAACACTCTCATACAGCCACATCTTCAAGATCCACCTCAGACTTCCATCCCACCATCTGTGATCGAAGAAATTGTTCATGCTTAGCAATAGTCCCAAAGAGCACCACATTCTGCAGACCTTTGATGGTTGTCAGATGTGACACATCATCGGAAAGCAATCCTGTATCTCGGTTCCAGTTTCGCATGAAGTCCACTTGGTCGTCTTCCTCTTCCTTCACGTCAATCACCAGCGTCCGGAGGCGAGGCAAAGCAGCGATTTGCTGCACATGCTTTTTCGAAGGCGGCTCAGTTTTCGTCCAGCGCCAAACAACACGTCCAAGGTAGCGGAGCTGAGCGTCAGACATGTTTTGGAACAGCTTCATGAATGCCCAGTCATTGGGAAGGTAGAAGACGTTTTTGGAGTAGAAGCATGGGAAAGCTTCCTTGTGCACCTGCTTGCTGACGCGAAGCAGCGCCAGGTGGCTTTTGAGGTCAACTTGGAACAATTTTTTCGGCGAGGCACCAGGCGACTCCTTGTCCGTATCCCACGTGTTGGACAGATACTGAGACGCGGTGAAGTCCCGGTCACGAGTCCAAGCCCGCAGTGTGCGTCGCCTTTCGCCACTACGGTCGTAGTGGATCTCGAAGTCGTACCAGACTCCAGAGCGAGGCAACAGCAAAGCAAATTCGAAAATCATCTCTCGCACTTCGACAGGTAGGTCCATGATCCGAAAGCGAGCTCGTCTGGTGCCGGTATTGCATGGGAACAAACGTCTTCTCAAGAACATATTCGCGCTGCTAATTGGCGACCGCCAGCGCAACGATCCCAGATCGTCGACTTCGTAAATTGGGACTTTGAAGTCGTTGAGGGCAATTCTCACACTCTCTTGCCAATGATGCGATTTCTTGAGGAGCTTCGCCAGGGCTTCAATGGATTCTTTCGAGTTGTCGTTCAGCATATCGTCTGACCCGCCGGCGAAGCTGACTACTAAGGAAAGCGACCTCATGTCAGAAACTTTGGACATAATCTTGTCAACCAGACTCGAAAATTTGTGCGAGTGGTGCCAAATCCAGGACACCGCGTCTGGAAGCGGCAAGGGGCCATCGCTTGATACGCAAGCCATAACGGCAAGTTCAGCAATGGTAGCGTTGGAAGTCCGTGAATGTCGCCACTGAAGTGCGTAGTCGTTGATGCATTCGCGTAGCTCATCCCGAAGAGTATGATCCTCAGTCATAATTGAGCAGATAAAGGTTGGTAGTGCTGCGGGTCAATGGCAGTACCTGACGCCCATAATCCATAACGTTTTATGGCATTCCAGAGCGGCAGAACAGGCAGAAATCCAGCCGATGTGGTCAAGGTGAAACGTGATCAGGCCCCAAAGCCAGCCGCCATGCTGCTGTGTAACGCGAGCAGGCACACAAGCTGCCAGCGAACCACAAAGCTCATCTCTTCTCATTACCACGATCTTTCAATCCCTCGGGACCTTTGCCCCACGCTCCAGCTTTCTTGCCCCAAGGTACACCAGATCCCCAAATGTGAGTCCAGCTGATCTTCGGTGGCTCCTCAGTCGAAGTCCTGAATGAACTAGCACTGCTGTGCTTGAAGCTTCGCGCATCTCTTGTATTGTCTTCATGCGCTTCGCCCATTGTCACGTCGCTTGAAGGTCCTGGTGCGCTAGTCGTGGTCGTAGCTTGAGCGAGAGCTCGCTCAGCATTCGACCTCTCCCAAGCCCGTACGTCGACCGGCAATGGTCGGTGCCAGTCAGCCTCGCTTCTAGCCCACCACTTTGCGCCACACATCTCCCAAAGTCGGCTTTGCGCACGTTTGTACGCGAAGCGCTCGTCTTCACCCGTAAAAGCACCTGACTTGGAGAAGTTGGGTCTGTTAGTGTATCGTGGCTCATCGGGGTCAATTGGCTTGCGTTCCATCTCCGAGTCAGTACGACCAAATGATCTTCCGAATGGATTACGGCGTGGTTTATTCGGTGGGTCATCTTCCAAAGCATCTGCGTTCAGGAGACCAGCAAGACGCGCATGAGTGTAGTCAGGCTCTGCATCAGGCTCGGCGTAGTTGGGGTTCTCGGAGAGAATGTTCGGTCGGAAAGGAGCGGTTACATCTTGGTACGCTTCGGCAAAGGTTTCTGAAAGTAAAGCGTCACTCTCTTCCTCGCCAGCCTTTTCAGGGAAGAAGATGTCATCAGGACCAGCAGCCGCTGTGATGATCAGCTTACAGCGGCATTCGTAGAGAGCATCAAGCAGGGTAATGAATCGGCGGGCCTCGTTCTTCATCAACCAAGTAAGCACTGGAACGTCGGTCAAAATCACCGTGTGGTACGTCGAAGCCAAAGAGATGTAGTCGGCCGGTCCAAGATGAGTTTTGCACAGTTCATCGAAAGTCCAGCAGGCAGTGCCGTTCAAGGTTCGTGGTGCTGCGATCTGTCGGCCATACACCTTCATAACTGCGTTTTCCCATGGCATAGCCTCCAAGCTTTGGTATCCAGTAGCTGTGTTCAGGACATCGCTGAAAGAAGTTCCAGACTCTTCAGAGTTGACCACGTAGTTCATCGGAGACGAAAGCACAGATAACTCTTCCGTTTGGTCTTTCTCTCCTGCGGCAACAGCCTCAGGCCATCCAGCCATTCCCGGCCCATGCTGATAGTCATCATGCCCGTCCAGCTCCCACGTTTCAGCACTTTCTTCATCCCTCACCTTGGCGATTGATCCACTCTCAAGCCTCCGGTAGTCCTTCGCACCCTCCATTTCCCATACCTCACACCTTGCCTTCAAAACATCAAGAAACCCAGCAAACTCAGTCTGGCCACCAAACATCCTATCACTCCCTCCAGACTTTCGCCTCAACCCCAGCTGCCAGCCCAAAGACTCCAGCCGTGAGGGCGGAGGCGCAAACTCGATGCCAGCAGCTTTAGCCAACTCCTCCGGCATACGATTCGAAGTCGCAATCAATACACCGCCAAGGTGGAAGAACGAAGTCATGAGATTCGTCATAATCTTGCTCGCTGCTCGGTCTGGGAGTTGGAACTCGTCCAAGAAAATAATGGGCGACGTCTGGATCAGATCCCTCGCGAGCCAAAGCATCGAGTAGTCATCCTCCTGCTGCCCCGTTGCCTGGGATCGTCTCAGATTCTCCAGCTTTGCGAACGTCTCCAGCATAAAAGTGTTAAAATGCCAGCGTCGCTTCTTCTTGTTCGGCAAGCAATCCGCGAACAGGTCGATGAGCATAGACTTTCCCGTGCCAACTTCTCCATGCAGCATCAATCCTTTCGGTGACTTGAGTTGCATCGCATTTTCATGAGACGTCAGCTTCCTCGTAAGAGCCAGACTATCTTTTTCCTGCTTTCCAGCCAAGAGGGACTGCCACGAAGCTCGCCTCGACTGAGTTGCGATGTCCGAAGCATTGTTGCGATCGCTCACAGCGCGAGTGATCTGGTCCAGACGCCTGCCATAATCGACTTCGGGCTCATAGTCTTTCAGCCTGTCGTATAGTTTCTGTAGATGTATAGCCAGACGATGTTGCGAAGGGTCTCGTGCGATCGCTCGCGTCTGGACTAGAGAACGGTATTTGACCAGAGGGTTAGTGATTGCGAGGCCCGTGGCTCCGGGCGCAGACATTGGCGTTGACTGCGAGTTAGAGAAGATCTATAGGAAAAGATATTGTATAGAGGATATGGATGTTGCATGCAAGGTACGGTTCAGGTCTCATTATCAGATGCATGTTGGTATGCGGCCTTCGATGGCCTCGGCCAATGATGTCGTCATTTCATCGGGGAATTCACGGAGAGATCGCGCTAGTGTTTGTACGGATCGGAGACTATTTGGAGCACTTCAACATGTGTGATTAGAGGGCACTTGGGGGCCAGAATTGCTAGAACAAGGAGACACAGCGTGAGCTGGACTTTTATACACCAGACAATCCCCGTAATCCAGCCATGAAAACCCGTCCCTGCCAGCCAAGATACTAAGACAACCTCCCAATGACCATGAAAACGCCGACTGGCTACAGTACAAAATGCAAGGATCGTAGAATGACAACACCTCCCTGGCGAGTCCAAAACGTAACACTTTACTCCATCGCAACATCACCTTCTCCATCAAGACCGTCAAAGGTCTCCCCCTCGCCGCTGTCATCTTCAATCTTAATGCCGTTGACATGAGCGTGAGAGTGTCCATTGGTCAGTCCGTTCACGCCATTGCCATTCTCAAGAATAATGACACTGGCTTCCTCGGACTCAGTCTCTTTGCCTCGCGCCTCCAATCTAGCCTTCTCAGCCGCCTCAGCTTCCAGAGTCTTCTTCACAAGGTTTTGGCAGTCGTCGAACCACGCGTTGATACGGTAACGTGAAACAGCCTGATCGAGCTTCTCGTCTTGGACTCGGTTGTCGTGAGCGATTGGCTCGGCCAAGTCAGCACCGAAGCGATGAGCGACCTCGGAAGCATTGCATGCTGCTCCTAAGCACTCGGACGGTGACAATGCTCGGACATAGTTTTTGTCAATACTCGTGTCGAACAAGCCACTCTGAGTTCCAAGATACAGCGTGCGGAAGGTTGCCGTGTTCTCAAGCAAGTCCTCAACATCAGCCCCGCCTCTCTTAGAGGTTGAAGACTTGTTGATGTTTGTCCAGTCGCTGTCCAGGAACGCACGCTTCCAGATAAGTTGCAAAAGCATCTCGAACCTCACCGGGGGTATTTCTGGCGCGGCTGCGTTCAAAGCTACAAGTGCGAGGTAGAACTCTTGGCCGTGGATGTCTGCGTCTGGGTTGCTTGTTCGCACGCTGTCGATGAGAGTAAGCACGTCAATCAGCTCCTCCAAATCCAGAGTCTGGTGCGGAAGGAGCTTGGAGAAGCTCGACTCAAGCAATTGGGTCAGCATGCTGTAGCCCTTCACGCCTTGGCCGAATCGTTCCATGGCAATGTCAATCTCGGCGTGCTCGTCCAAAGCATGCAAGACTTCGGGCAGAACGTGACGATAGAGCTTCTCCTGCACATCAATGACATCCAGCTCGCTTTCAATCACCTTTTTTGCGTGAGAAGGCTCTTGTGGGGCGGGTGTGTTGGTGGCCTCGACTGCCGCGAGCATCGAGAGTTTTGCCAGCGAGAGCTCCACCTTCTTGCTCCACAGCTGCTCCTCGCGCTGTGTCGCATCTTCTGCAAGAACTTGGCTGGCGTGTTTGTAGTCGCCGTTCGAGGTGATGTCATTGATCCAGCAAATCTTCGCACGCGAAGGGTCGGCGCGAAGATAATTGTCAAGGTACTTCTCCCAATATTCTTGAGCACGAGAAAGCACCTGACCCGCTTGATTTCCAGAGAAGCCCTGATTGAAGAAAGCGTTTGCCCAGTCATCCTGGAAACGATTGAAGTAACGACCGACACGTGCATTCACATCCTGAAGCTCCGTCTCGATGATAGTCTTCTCGTCTGCGGCAGCTGTAACTCCTTGTTCGATCAAATACTGCGACTCGGCTACAACGATCTCCGTAAGCGTGTCCATGTCGCGGTACTTCTCTGCAAGCGTCATGGCCGAAGCGGTCTGACCAATGCCAGAAAGTGCTCGAATCTGGTCGTGGCGTTGCTGATCGTAGACATTCTTCAGTTGGTCTGCTTTGTCCTCGTATCGTTGCGAACCCCGAGATCTAGTCCAATTGATGCGCTCTTGGTAGGCCTGGCATATCAAGACCACGAAGCGTGGGTTCTCCGCCGCAATGCGTTTTGCAAATGACGCTGAGGTCTCGGTTTCGGCGGTCTCATAAACCTCTTCTGCCGACTCCCGAGCTAGAGCTGTCATCTTCAGGATCTCCTTGAGCATCGAATCCGAGGAAGTCCAGAACTCGCCAAGATCCTGATAATCCCTGGGGTCCGTCATGATACCCTCGACAAGTTGGTCAGGGCCGATATTGTACAGCTGTGCATTGTCGGTGCGAAACTTATACGCAGTTTCAAGAACACCCAGCCATACGTCGTCGGCTTCGGAGAGTAGCCTCAGTAGGTCCTCCAGTGATGTCTGCCTCTCACTCTTGACGCTGCCAACAATGAGATGTGCCCATACTAGAAACTTGTCGATGTAAGCCAGTCGGCTCACAAACATGCCGCGCACACGGTCATCAGGTCCTGCATTCGCGGGAAGGTCGAAAGGAGCGAAGTCCTGAAGGAACGAGCTGATTTCATGTAAGAGTGTTGGCCGTTTCTTGCCCTTGCTGGTTGCAACCGCCAAGTGTTTCTCGAAGTCTTGCCATAGTTGCTGACCTGCAGCAAGTCGCTCTGCATCCCAAAGCAGCTTCCACATGGTCACCCGTGAAAGAGGTGGGTATGTCTGGCGGAGGTGTGTTGCTAGCGCGTTGAGCGCCTGTGCTCTCCGTGCTAGGTTGGCTTCGATTGAAGTTGGCGGTGTCGCAATGAATGGTGTTTCGGATCTCAAGATTTCGTCACTTATAGCCAGAGCCGCATCTTCAACTTCCTCAATAGAATCAGAGTCCAGACTGTGACGCGCCAGATCGAGGATGTTGTCTTGTAGTATTCCGTAGAAGACAGCCTGCTCGATTTTACTTTTGATAGAGATCTGTGATTGGCTTTTGCTGGCGTCTTGTGCAGAAAACTTGACCAGACCAGCGCCTTGCACAAACGCAACACATGATGCTTGTCCTGACTTTGCTTCTTCAGCTTCGGCTCCCAGGAATACCAGGTCCTTGTTCTTGCGTAGGCATACGGCGTCTTCAAAATTCTCTGGTTGTATGTATGAAGCGTCGTGAAGTTGTGCTTCCGGGTCTGAAGTTGACTGCGATGTGGCGACGAGTATGATGCTGTCCTCGAAAACCACATACGCAGTGTGTTCGGGTTTCGGCAGTACAAGTCGAGGTGTAGAGCTCGTCGCCGCTGATCCTTGACGTGCATTGACGGAAATGACCTGCTTAACTTGGGGTGTCGTGCCAGCCAAACTTGTCTCTACCAAGAAGTATTGTTGCAGGTCTGTAGGACCAGTTCTGACGAGCACCAGCAAGTCGATAGGCTTATCCGTTCCAACAGTCCAGACCTCCTGCTCTGTCGACTCTGTAGCCTTCTCGACAATTGCAAAGTCCATCAGTGCCACTGGTTCAATGTAGCCATGTGTCTCCGCTGATTGTGTCGCCCTGATCTCTCGAATGAATTCCTCCCTGAAGTCGATGTTACCCCTGTGGTCCGATCTCCCGCTCCAGTCAAGATTCCAGATTTTGCACACGCCGTTCTCGGTGGCCGCAACGACCTGCATCTGGCCTCGGGGGCCGAGTGCTCTTGTGTGTACTGCTGCGATGTCCATTTTCCAAGCTCCAGCGCCCAAAAAGCCCTTGAAAGTTGCGGACCAGCTAGACTTTTCCTGTGAGTTCTCACGCAAGAATTGCGCTTCAATCCGCGGTTTGCCTTGAATGTCTCGAAGTGTGAGTTGCGCAATCCTTCCTGATGTGAATGTGATGATGAAACCCGCCGAATCTGCAGAAGTTATGTTGGAAACGTGCTCGCCAGAGAAGATGTGTCCAAGGGTTCCCTCAACACCTGGCTTGCGCTCCTGGAAGAGGCCCATCGAAGCTGCCCTTTCAATAGACTCGTGGAAGACGACTTGTCCAGTGGTGGCGGATATCAAGACGAGGCCAGTGTCTGTAGTCATTCCACTTGTGACCAGTGCACCGAACGGTACAGGCTCCGAATCCTTTGCCGGGAAAGGCAGATCGAAAATCCTCGGGTTCGTGACTGGCGCATGGCTGTTGTACTCCCATACATATGCATTCTCTCTCGTGACGGCCAATGCTTGACCGGTATGTGTCGCAAGGCTTCCACGGAACTCGACGCCAGCTCGCTTCAAGGCGCGCGGAGTCGATGGCAAGCTCTTGACCGAGTAGTTTGAGTTTTGTGTGAGCAGCTGTGCGCCATCGCTGCGGGCTGTCCTCTTCACCGTCGCCTTCTTCCCTCCTCTGACCACGAGTTCTGCTTCCGGTTGTGGTGTCTCGTCTCTGAAAGCTCCGCTCAGCTTCCTCAGACTCGCAACTCCAGTAGGCGCGTGACCATTCATTGCGGGTGTTTCGCTTTGGGATCCATCGTCCTGGCTGCCGTCGCGTCCGATGAACGCGTCCTGTGAGATCTTGCTGCGCTTCCGCCTGGGCGCAGTCCTGGCACCGCCGTCCGAGTCGTTCCTCTGTCTGCGTCGCGGGTTGCGCACCGAAGCTCCTCGGAGAGCGCGCTGCTCGCGGCCGATGGTCTCTGGGGCCGGTGAAGTCGACATGCTCGCTCACCCGCGTAGTATGGCGAGTAGATTGAGTGAGCGAGTCTTTAGATGTGATGGGTATACCTGTCGAGTATTTGTTGATGGGGGCGACTTTTGATTGTTTTTTCGCGATGCATCAATAGAAACGCCAGCCCAGAATGCGGAGAGAGGTGCTGGTGCTGGTGCTGGCTTGCAGGCTTGCTTCGCTGCAAGGCGTTGGTGTACTAACTCTTATGGACGCCCGAAGCCAAGCCGACATCATCAACAACAGTGAAGCGCGACTTCCTTTGCGACCACCCACCTTCCACCTTCGACCCCGCCAGCCACTTCACTTCACCTCACGCACCAAACTACACCACATCGCTATCTGGCGGGCGACCCGACCTAACACTTGTATCCGTATATTGACATTCGCCGTAATACGTCTGCATCGGTACAGTGCTTGCTCTACGCCAACATGTCCGACCCTCCTCCTCCTGCGAAGAAGCCGACCGGTCTCTCTCTGTACGGCGACTTAATCGCACCTAAGGAGGGCGGTGTAATCAGCGCCGGGCCCGTCAAATATGACATGAAGGCGAAAGAGCCCGAGCTCGAAGCTCAAAAGAAGAAGAACGGTAGAGTTATATTTCATCTCGCATCATTATAGGCCGTCTAGCTCACTCGGCATTCAAGCTGCCTTTCAGTTCACACCCGCTTTCAAGCGTCCTGTACAAAAGAAAGGCAAGTCAAAACCATCATCATCATCCTTCGGAGCGAGGCCTTTTTCAGTGGTAGGCGGAGCGGCGGGCGCAGCAGCGGCAGTGGCACCAGGAACAAGTTCGCCGGACCAGCAAATCTCGAGCGTCACGTCTCAGCAACCGCCTGTCGGCCGAGCCTTGACATATCAGGATATTGTGGACAACGTGGACGAGGACGAGGATGAAGAGCTCTACATGAATCACAAACCCAAGTGGCAAGGACGTGGAGGTAAGAAGCACAAGAACAAGAAGAACAGGAGGCATGAGGAAGAAGATGAAGTCGACTGGGACGCCATCTACGATCCTGCAAAGCCTTCGAACCTGGCACGTTATCAAGGTTCTACTGAGCAAGACGCAGAAAGAGCCGAGTGGACACATTTCTTGCACTGGCACAGGGACAAGGCTACCAAACACGCGAAGGTGCAGAAGACCAATCCAAGGAACAGTGAGTCTACCTCCATATATGGGAAAGCTATCCCTGACCATTCACGAGATCCATTCGCTCCTTCTGCCAATCTCAACTTTGCGCCACCTTCCTTCAACGACGCCCCGCCTGCTGGCAACGATCCTATGGATTTAGACGACGACGAGTACTATCCGCCACCAGCAGCAGGATTCTCATCGGACTTCGGCAATGGCGCAACGCATCAAGTTTTGCCGCCAGCAGTAGATCTCCATGCTACTGGCGACGATGCTTACATGCAGCGCCTACGCATGAGTGGCATGGCGAACCAAACACACTCACAGGCCCCCACGCCGCAGCCACCGCCCTTTGCAGCGCCTCCTTTTGCAGCTCCAGCACGTCCCACAAGTACTGCAACACCGCCTGTCGATCATGCTGCGCAATTTGCAGCTGCGAAAGCCAAGCTAGCAGCCGCTAAGGCTAAGATTGAAGCGCAGCACGCACAAAACAGTAAGGCAGCAGTTCCTCCATCACCGCCGACGGAAGTCGCTGCTTTTCCTCCACCTCCTCCGACCGCACAGTCACAAGGCAACTCGACAATTTCTCAGGGTCCAGTGCTCTACAACCTGGCAGATGCGCAAGTCGACGCTCTTGTGGATCGCCAAATGTCACAGCCACAATCCGGAATGGCATCAACTTCACAGTCACCAGCTCCAGTCCAACCAATGTCCAAGGTACCTGGGCAAAAGGGCTTTGGTGCGCGCATGATGGCAAAGATGGGCTACGTGGAAGGTCAAGGTCTGGGTGCCAAGAGCGATGGTATCACAACGGCTATCATCGCACAGACTACCAAACGTAAAAGGCGCTCAGACAAAGAAGGTGGCGGATGGATGCCTCAGGTCGGTAAAATCGTCGGTGGCAAAAAGCGCAAAGTGCAGACCACGGACGATGACGAGGGCGAATTCGGCCACATATCCAGTGTTGTCAAGTTGCAGGGTATGCTCGACGAAATGGACGTTGCCTTCGAAATTGAGGAGAACAATCTTCAGCAGGAGATTGGCGAGCAGTTCTCGAAGGATTACGGCGCGATCGAGAGACTGTTCATCTGGCGTGAGCAGAATGGCGGCAACAACGAGGTCTTCGTCAAGTTCACTAATCAGCTGAGTGCGCTGAAGGCTTGTGGTGGAACGAATGAGATGACGTTTGCTGGCAACCCGGTGAAGGCGAGGTTCTTCGATGCTGGGAAGTTCGAGAATGGCGAGTATGCTTGAGCGGTCCAAATTGTGACTGATGATGAGATTTGCTGGCAATCCGGCGGATGCCAGATTGTTCGGCACGGGAAAATTCGAAAATGGCGAGTATCCCTGAATTGTTCAATATGCGGCTCAAGAAAACATTTGCCTGCAATTCGGTCAAGGCGAGGAGGTTTTACGATGCTGGGAAAGGGTCGAAATTGGCGAGTATGCTTGAAAGGTTCAAGATGTGATTCGAGATGACCGTTGGAAGAACAAAACTTCCTTGTACAATAGCGTTTTGGATGCGTTCGGAACGAGGCTGATTAGCATAACAACGAGTTGTAGCAGTAGAACCCAGAATCCAGAACGAAGAACGAAGTCCCTCCTGTCTTGGTATCTTCTGATCACTGGCGTCCGGACTGGAAGCAAAAGTGAAGATTCCAAAGGTTGGTCGTATTTCACTGCCCGTCACTCCACGCAGATGGTAGTTAATCGTTCACTTTGTCAAAATCGCACTCGCGTAGCCTTCCCCTCTCGTTTTCACAAATCACCCTCATGCGACACCAGCTCTTTGCTACTTCGGCGCAACCTGTCACGACCTCGACTGCGAAGCCACATACCTGAACACAGACTCGGACACACCAAAGCGTTACAGCAAATTACACCATCATTCGACAAGGCAAAAACAACAAGCATGGCTGAGATGGCGAGAGTTGCCAGGAAGCTTCGCGCCGTTTTGTCCTTGATGTGTTTTGACTTGCCGTCGACAAATGAGGCAAGCGAGACCAAGGACAACGAGCTGCAGGTCCAGAAACGCACCAAGACAAACCTGTGCAAAGACGCACTCTTACCCAAGCAACACCCTACTGGGCCTCCCCACCGAGCTCCCCCTTATCGTCTACCAATTCGCCCTGCAAGACGTCGTCGACTCCATCGTCCACGAATCGAGCTCCGAACGCCATGGCTTCAGATACCAGTCCACGCCGTGTCTCGGCGGCCTGGCTCTACCTCTCATCAACCGCACCATGCGCAAAGAGAGCCTCGACGTCTACGGGCCGATGGTGAAAGCACGCCAGCAGCAACTCTGGGACAACTACACTGGTCTGCAAAACATGGCGCTGCAACTTCCTGTTCGTGAGCGGTTCCGAGATCTGAACGACGAGTTTGATGCCTACCTTCGCTGGCGCGCGGTCGGGCGTTTGCTGCGGGTTGTTAATTGCATGTATATCAATGAGTGCTATGTGCGCGGGTATTATGGGGAGTTGCACGAGGAGGCTAGGGTGTCGGAATGGCGTGCGAGGGTTTGAGGGTTCTGTGTGTTGATGGGAGGTGACAGCGGCCGTAAGTCTTACATCTGCTCCTCAATGGTATTCTTGCAAGACAGACGCACACTTGGAGGTTGGAGGAAAATGAGCAGGTTCGAATGGGGTTCTGGGAGCTGGGAAATGGCGGTAGGTAGCGATCTGGTATTCGTTGCGACATTACATCACAATGTACTTATTTCTCTAATCGCCACACTGTGCTCGCTATCCTCAGTGAAGGTAAGTGATGCTTTGTTGATCCAATCCGCACGGAATCCCCTCTGACTCGTTCCTGTGACCGAGTTGCCAAACTCGATTCTTCTCTCAGTTGACACTCGTCTTCTCGTCACCACGACCGGCAAGAGCCAGCAGCTCGCAGACCTTCCCCATGTGACTTATGCTGGTGTTCAAACGCTCGAAAGGGGTTTCAGTTTGCTCTGTATTCCTCCTGCGCCTGCGATGGCTCTCTATCATTACTGAGACATCACTATCCAGCCACTCGTCTTCGAGGACTGATCTCGAAGCCTGTGCAAGAGGCTCCATGGCGTCAATACTCTCAACGCGGAGCGTGTGGCAGGTGTGAAGAAGCGCGAGAGCGCCACGGAACGGCAGCTTCGTCGGTTCGTACGAGTTTGGTGCTGATTTGATGGCGTTCAATTCGTGTTGAATTGAGAAACGGCAGATCTCGAGACGATTGGATGGGATCTTGAGGAGAGGAGGGTCTTGTCGAGCCGAGTCTTGCATGATTAGCTGATCTTGCATGTCTACGGCTGCAGTGTTGTTGGTGCTGGTCTGGAGAATGTATTAGAGACCATACAGGTCAGAGTAAGGGAAGACGGGAAGACTCACCTCGTTCAGCATGTTGATTGCGATGAGCCTAAGATGGGAGCTCTGTGATCTGTGGTCTTGGTTAGTGCATCCACAGAAAAGGTGTCGAGGGAAAGGAAAGCTACCCTTTATGTACTTACAAGGTGGGCTGATTTTGCTCACAAAGGTCGGGCTGCGTCACGTGGAATGACCTTCGTAGACCCGCGAAGTGAATGGGAAGCTTACTAGAAGTCGATGCGTAGGAAGCCCATCAACGATTTCACTCCTCACTTTGACTTGCCTTATTTCGCTTGCTCTCGGCTATGAACTTGACTACATATGATCAGGTTCAAGTTACCCGGTAACATCTGCGTACGTTTCGGAGCATGGTAACGATGGTTCAATGATGTTCGAGATGGCGATATCTTTGAGGAAATAAAGATAAGTGAAAGACGTGAGAAGACATGGCACATGATATTGGCATTGCGCGACAACACGAGAAGTATTCGGCAGCAGCATACTTTTGAACACGTTCCGGTTATTATTCAGAATCATTTGTACTCCTTCAAAGTCATCTTGGCCTCCACTTCAATTATGTGAAGCTTCCAGCTTTTCCAAGCGAAGCCATGATATCTGTCTGCTGCCATTGTCGAGAAGCTGTAATAACCTCTGCTGTTCAGTGAAGCAATAGGTAGCTTTGTTACCAAACCGTATTCACATTGCTCCGAAGTCATGCTCATGTGCTACAACAGATCACCAACTGACTATTGTCAACGGTGACCTAATTGCTACGCTTGCGCAGAGATCCCACCTGAGCTTGACCCATCTCTCCGCCAGCTCTTGACTTCTTGTCAGCTTGGCGAGCGAAAGCTAGCACAGAGCACACCTCGTCAACCTCTACCATGCGTATTCGCAAAAATCTCCAGACGTTGTCGAGTGCCAGACAAAGATCGAATGCAGATTCCATAGCCGCATTCGCTTCGGAATGAACATGGTCGATCTCAGATTGCAGGGAAGACCTGGCAGCGTTTGCGAGAGGCACCATAGCATCGATACTCTCGGCACGAAGAGTTCGACAGGTGTACAAGAGTGCAAGTGCTCCACGGGTTGTTTGAGTTGCCGACTACTTGTAGTTGTTGTTCGGCGGAAGTTTGACAAGATCCAGGGCGTGCTGGATCGCGAAGCGGCAGATTTCGAGGCGTAGCTCCGTTGGCAACTTGAAGAGGCCGCAGTTCTGCTCAGGCCAGGGCGGCGTCGCCGGCTCGACAGGCATGTCGGCGGTAGTAACGCCCTCGGTGACGATCTTGGGAGCATCAGCGATGACATGGATATGAGATATGGAGGGCAAAAGTGCTCACCTCGTTCAGTGCAGGCGCAGTTTCGCTTGAGGGAGCAACTTGCGGCATTGAAGCCTTGGCTGTTGGTTGCAATCCATCCGCCATGATGGGGTGACTTCATGTCACTCGCAACAATGCGTAACTTATTAGTGTAGCCGGAGGAGCGTGCCTAGCTCCTGTCACATGAAAACACTACTCACTTTTGTCTTCCTTCACTCGAGCTATTGACTCATCACTCATCACTCATCAACTTGGGTCCGAGACGCGCGGTCACGGATATATAAGCCTTGAGCATGTTTGCGTCAACTTCAATGACTTCAGCATGATAGTGGCGAGTGGCGGGGAATGACTTGTTGATACTACATGGCTCTACAGCAGAAAGACATCCATCAGTCGTGCTCCGATAGACCGTGCCCTGGTCGTTGTTCGACGCTGGTAGATACAGTAACGTAAATGCGGAAAGCAAGCACCACTGTTGTCAAAAGCCCCATTGACCTCTCTGTAGTTCTCGCCTGTTCTTCAACGCGTCCCATGCTTTCTCCCGCATACTGATTTTTAGTCGACAGGCATGCTGTTTTTTATCATAGAGCGTGACCAAGAATTTGACATATTCAATCGCGCGGTGTATGATATACATTCGATTCTGCCGGTACATAGCTTCATTGAGTGCAAGCTGTCGGAAGGGGTTGCCACGCCTCCAATTATCGCGTCCTTGTCGGCTGTTGAGATTTGGGCGTGTGCTACGCGCTTTCACTGCGATATCGTAGTCACTGCAGCAGACGTTCTTGTAGGCCTCGGCATGGGCTACAATAGCGTCGAGGCTTTCGCGGCGAAGTTTACGGTTGGTTTGTAGGAAACCAATGACGCCGATGAAGGTCGGATGTTCTTTCCGAGAAGGAAAGGTCCAGAGTTCGCCAGGTCCCCGGGAAGTTTGTACGTGCTTTTGTCGGGCAGTGTCGGCCGCGATGTCATCTATGATTTCGTCGAATGCGAACTCATAGATCCTGAGGCGCAGCTCTGTCGGGAGCTTCATGAAGGGAGAGTTTTGCTGGGACTGATCGGCCATCTTTGCGGTGGCAGAAGTGGTGGTGTTGCTGGCCATGGTACTGGACAGGCGTCAGCAGTGAATTGGTTGTGTACTCAAAAACTTTATGCTTACCTTTTCCGAGTGCGATGGTGTTGGACTGAGGAGCAGTGAAGCGATATGTTGTATGTGATTTCGAGCACGTAACACGAGATCTGACTGGTATCTATTGTTGGCGGCGCTGGCGGTGTCGGAGAACGTGTGAGGATGAGCTGACAAGGCGTTGTTGTAGTGGAGAGGGGAATATTTGTGTCGCAGTCGCAAGAAAAAGAGTCGCGTCGTCACGAGATGTCAGCGATCTAGTGTGGATCGAAGTGGTGTGGCGGTATTGACTTGATACCGCAAAGTGAACGAAGAATGTGCTTGTGACAGGTCAAGATCCAAACACACCTCACCTTCACTTCGATCGGCCTCCTGGCAGCAACAGGTGATCAGATACTGCCTTGGAAGTTATACTGGATAGCGAAGGCCAAAAGCGCTCGTGTTTTGATCCGGTCTCATTACTCGCATGCTTCCCGCCATGCATGCATTCTGCAACTGTTCCCATAGGTACCAAATTTGCAGGAACCGTACCATTATGCCACCATGCCCCTCACTATCCACCCTTCGTCCAAGCCATCGTGTAGCAAATGTACTTCACTTGAATGGCACAGTTGGCCAATTTCATAGCCTTCCTCTCCACTCCCAGCAATTCCAAAAACACAGCCCGAAGAGTTTTAGCACCAAGATTTCCGCCTCTCACAGCTGCCGCCCTCAGTGACACGCCATTGACAACAATATCAATCTCGTCCGACAGATCGGCGATGTGAGCAAGCATGCGGCTTGCCAGGGTGTCGAGACATTCGGCACGGATCGTGCGATTGGTGTGGGTGAGGGCGAGAGCGCCGGTGTAGAATGGCACGGCGTTGGGATCGTCGTGTGATTTCTTGACCGGGCGCCAGAGTTCTCTGTGGTCGGGCGCTTCGTCGTAGATCGCATCCAAGATATGTTGCAGTGAGAAGGTGTAGATCATGATGCGTAGTTCGGTGGGCAATTTCATGATTGAGCAGTAGTCTTGCGGTCGTTCCGGGGCTGTGTTCGCGGCGGTAAGGTTATCCATGCTGCTGGACGGATTTTAGTTACGGATACTGAGAAGTGGCGTTGAGTACGCAGGACTTACACGTCTAAAATGCAATTAATGATGGTAAGCCTTGGACTGTCGGGATATCGATGTTTGCTGCGGCTGGAAGCTCAAAGGAAGATTTTGTGATTAGTCGTTTGTCTCACAGAAACATAAAATGCATGCAAGTGAGTATGGAAGGCGTGAAGGGTGAAGAGAGAACCAGGTGGAAGCCGCTTCTCGATGTGTCTCGCACCTGGCGTTCCACTTAATAACTCGCATTGACGACCCATAGTTCAATGGCCCTCAAACTCGTCCCCTGCCTGCCCACCGACACGATTTCGTGTCCATACTCGCACCCGACCTACAAAAGCAGTCCGCTCTCACCATCCGCGCTGCTTTCTCCACGCCCATCCCATTTTACTGCTGATGTACCTCAACCTCCGGGCATGATCACTCCGTTTTACAGTTTCTTCGAACCTGTCGACCACATCTTTTACAAAGGCATGAGCGTCCTCCACGATGAGTGATTTTGGCGTGCTGACGAAGCCAAGCAATTCGCCGTCCAGCTGCTCAAGTCGAGCAAGCACCAGATGCTGCAAGGTATCGAGGCTTTCTGCGCGAAGTGTGTGGCTTGTGTGAGGGAGTGCGAGGATTGCGGAGTAGAAAGGGTGGTCTTGTAATGTGGTTTTGGACCCAGTGGTGGATTGGGCGTGGGAAGTGTCTATGAGGTGTTGCGTTGCAAATTCGTAGGTTCTGATGCGGATCTCCGTAGGTAGTTTCATGAGCGGACAGTCTTGCTGTGCCTGTTGCGGAGCTGTAGTGGCGGCGGCGGTGCTCTGGTCGTCCATTTTGCTTGGAGAGTGTTAACGGCAAGACAGTACGGGAGGCATCGAACGCGAGTCGGCTCACCTGCACAATGTTGTGATTATGCCGGATACCAATGTCAGTGGTGTGGAGGAAGTCGCGGCTGTGTTCGAGTCCGGCGGTCGTAAATTTAAGCAAGAGACAAGAGGCGCAGGCTTTAAAAGTAAAGAGTGAAAACCTTTACTGTAAATTAGAAGCCGCTTGCCACACAATAGAAGCGAAATGCATGGCAACCACTTGTGCAATTAACCTGACCGGATGCTAAAGGTATATGAGCACTGCGAGAAATAATACACGGAGGGAACCTACCAAAATATCGTTACAGCGACTACACACATACGGAGCCGAAGCCGCTCCAATCTTTGGGCACTACTTAGGATGAGCGTCGTCTTGCGATCGAATCTGAGTAGTGTTTTGGGCCGCCATTCCTTCACTAAGCTCGCATACTCAGCTCTCATCGCTGGCACCAAAACCTCATGTCAGAGCTTGAGAGCATAGCTTTGAGCTTTCCACCGCCTTCCCCTGTGCTTTACCGCAGACCTGACAAGATGTGATGCTTGTCAGTTGCGTGACAGAGCATGGATGTGGGTCGCTAAAGGCCGCATATCGAGGCCGTGCAAACCCGCGAGGGATGCTGAGTGGCCTTTTGCATAGACAGCAGGATCGCTGAGTGTGACCCTGCCACATGTATGCAAGCAGAAGCCAATTAGGCCAAGATGCAATATTTGCGAGCATCTAATTTCGTCGCGCATGAATACAGAGCCTCAAAGAAGCCACAACAATGGAGATTGTAGCGTGATTTGTTCATGCGCCAGCATGTGCTCAAGAAGATTTCTGCTCCCTACAACTCGTCAGCATAACACGTCCCCACAACATCACCACGAAGACCTAAACTCACCCCAGCTCAGTTCTCAGCGCCTTCACAGCCTGCGTCGTCAAATAAGTAGTCATAACCGGCACACTCCTCTTCTTCGCCCCACCCTCCTCGTCAGCACCCATAGTCTGAAACGCCTCGTCTTCAGAAGCATCGCCATCCTCAGGAGCAGCAGGAGCAGCGCCCAAACCTTTAGGCCTAGGCTTTCTTTCAACCTCGACAATCTCAGATGAAAGAGCGTTGTATTGGAAGACTTTGACGCCTTTGGCCTCGAGGTCCCGCTTGGCGATTTCGACGATGCTGATGAGTTTGTTGGCCCAGCGGGATTGCGCGGTGAGGATTATTAGAGCTGGTTTTTGGTTGGTGGTGGTGGGTTCTGTTGTTGGAGGAGTGTCTTTGGGGCTTGAGAGGGCGGAGATGATTTTTGTTGCTTTGGCGGAGATTTGCGTGTTGGATTGACAGGAGATGTGGATGATCTCGTGGTGTTCCGCGAGGGGTTTTTCATCGACGGCCATGGTCTTTTCTCTCAAAAGTGTTGGTTGGGGCATTGTGAAGTGAAGCGAGGCTGAACTTTGTGATTGGCTGACGGACGATCACTCACTTCACTCTGCTGTGCTGCACCTAAACCGCGGTATTGACCAGGATCATGTGACGGTCACCAAGAATTTGCTCAGACTGTCATGTGACAAGGCGCCGATTTCGATTGAATAAAGGACGTCTGAGCTCATTCGCGTCGCAGATCACGTTATTTGCGCGACGGGTAGCGGCGGCGACGGCGGCGGCAGCGACAACAGCGCGGGACGAATAATTTGCAACGAACAAGGCAAGCAAACGGACAAGAACGGCTAGCCGAATTGGAGTTCAATCACAGCAGGATCAGAGTTCAGGTCCCGATGTCGCGCAGCGAGTCAGAGGCAATCCGCGGGCGGATCAGGCATTCCGGACAGTTGGTGCGGCCGGCACCAGGTCGGCACGAACCCCCCCAAGCCCGAGACAAACAGCAAACGGGGCGCTGTTCCAGATCGCCAGGCAGGCAGCACAGAGCCACGCAATTCCACGAACAGACAAGTGGCAGCTGGGGACCCAGGACTGCGAGAGGGCAACGGGCCCGTTTTGTGACAGGAAAGGGTCAGAAACAAAACTGTGTGTGAGAAGATGCTGCGCTAAAAGTTATTTCTCTTACAGTGCGGCGGCGGAGAAGAGAAAATCTTCGATGGTCGGAAAAGGCTATGAGCACACCATTAATTCCAAGGACGAGTCCGCGTTTGGTGTGGCAGGTGTGGCAGAGCTTGCAGAGATAGAGTTGAGGTGCCGGCATGGCGTTTGCGCTACTGACGCGCGCTTTACGCTGTACGATGATGGATGCACGATGTCAACGCGGAGAGGACGATGCTATCGATGATGGCGGGCGATAGCTCGAGTGGAGACCATACCTTACAATATGATGGCACTATACGAGCGACAGCTCTCCAGCTCCTGGGGATGCTGGATGAGCCGTGTGTCGTGTCATGGAGCTGGCAAACGCGCGCCTTGCGCCGGGCGGCCGGTAACTGTGTACTGTACACATATACAATAAAAGATACATTACACACAGATGGGGGATCCTATCGGGGACGACGACATTCCAGGGCGAGCACTGGCACTGACACACTGACACAGGCTGTCGGGCTGGACTCATGGACTGAAGGCGACCCTGAGGGCTATTTGTCGTGTGCAGGAGTCAGCGCGGCGGCTTTGCATGGCATCGATGCTGGCGGGACATGCAAGCCTCTGATATCGGGCAGAGATGTGTCTGAGCGCAGGATAGCACTGCTGCTGGCCTCAGGGGTGGTGGTGTTTCTGGAAGCTGCGAAGGAGGCAGCAATCGATACGGCGAATATCAAAGCGTCATTTTGCCAGGTGGGAGATCCGCCACGCCAATCGGAGAGCGACGGGCCGACGCTAGCGGGCGAGGTCTGCGTCAAGGCGACCCACTTGGTGTGATTTTCTCACGCTTTCGCAGGTCCGCGCGTTTGGCATCGGCCGTCTCTCGTCTCTAGTCTGGTTGGCAACGTTCGTGGTCGCCGCCTACTCTCTTTCTTGCAGCTCGCACCTCGACCTCTCGCCCCAAGCATCAACCTCTCGTCCACCACCACTCCACCACCACCCTATACCAATCCGCCACGACTGTTTCCTTGTTTCCTTGTTGCCTTGCCATAGACCTGTTTTAGTATCCGCCTAGTCCTTCTTCTGTAATACTACAACAACAACAAACACTCTTCCCGCCTTACGGCCATCGCATCTGCCTCACCAGCCCCGATCAACGCCCGCCTTATCCCCGCCGCTTACATCCAGCGCAAGAGGAAACATCTCTGCCTCGCCGCCACCACCACCACCAGCACCGCCACCCAGCTCCGCTCCGACTAGGCATCCACCGCTGTATTCGTCGTCGCGTGACTTCGATTACTCATTCGCCGACTCACACTCGACCCGCGCATCCGCCGCCGCTCGTTTGCGTCACCAACCAAGCTCCAAATCCCTCTCTGTCGCATTCACCACAACTTTCGAGTCACTCCTCGTTCGGACCTGCAAACAGCAGTGCCCGACTCTCCATCGCTTTCTGTACCCATCATGCAGAGCATCTTTCGCCTTCCCTGGTGTGGAGACCAGATCGCCTCGAAAATGTCCGAGAAGCCCTCCTTCGACCAAATGCGCTCTTCGCCCGCCGTTGAGATACCCGGCCTGAGCCATTTCAAGAGAAAGCGTACATCAAGTCCTGAACCGCAACCCACACATCAGTCTCTTGCGAAGAAGCCACGCGCTGTTGGCGACTTCCCACAACGCCTGCCTCTGGATATCCCGCAACTGCCTGCGAAGCTGGACAACGAGCAAACAAATACCGCTTCTCTGGCCTACGCGACTCCTGGTGCTACGCCGACAACTGTTGCACATCGATCTGACTATCTCTCCGCTCAGACTGACAACTCGGATTCCAAGGTCGACCTAAAGGATATTGCTACCGTTGATGCGCCACGCAAGGACTCTGCCGTTCTCCCACCACGCAACGACTCTGTGCAAGCCAACCCAGGCGACGTCACCATGGAGGAAGCTCCCGCTGTTGTCAAGCCTGAGTCTGTTCTGCAGCAAGCTATCGAGAACCAGTTCAACATGCAGATCCTCTTGAAACACAACGAGTTGCGCCTCATCGACCAGGAACTTGCTAAGTGTCAGATTGCGCTGGAACAGCTACGGAGATGCGAGCTACGACCTTTCCCTGGAGACGACAAGCCTACCGAATCTGTCTCTGCTGGTACTGGACCCGCGATCAACCCTCAGCCTGGCTTCACCAAACCTTCGCACGCTGCACCATACGGCGTGGTGGACGGCCCCTACAGCCGCCACTACAGGAAGTGGCTACTTGGAGACTCCCAGTTCGATTCCGACCCCATCCGCGATCTTAGCTTCGCCGAGAGTGCTGCTTTCGCTGCCAGCCGCCCTACACGTAACAGTGGCTCGGCCAGAAAGTCAGCTGGCAAGTCCATGGGCAATATTCCTGGCGAATTCATGCCCAGCATCCCGAACTACCCTGCGCCACCTGCCCGAAAGGAGAAATCAGGCCCGCTCATTCTACGGAGATCTAGCGATGGAAAGCTGGTCAAGCTTGTCTGCAACAACTGCAACCGTGGCGACATGAACAGCATTCAAGGCTTCTTGAACCACTGCCGTATCGCTCACAAGGTTGATTACAAATCTCACGACCAGGCTGCCCTTGACTGTGGACGTCTGCTCGATGATGCGGAGATCGCTAACCTCCCCGCCGACGCCGGCAACATCCCTATCGCGAAGGGAGCTCCTAAGGCTGCTGCTGCTCGTGCATCCGTGTCTGCTGCTCCGGCTGTGCACATGACAAACGCTGCAGTGCACCCCTTTAACATCCCTGGCGCAGCATTGCCTACTTCAAGCCGCAAGCCAACCAAGAAGCGCTCAGCTACTCCTGCCCGCCCTCTGGCCGCTTCGCCTGCCAATAACACCGCCACCGCCACCTCCACCTTCAAGCCCTCGACTCAGGCGCCGAGACTGTCCGCTTTATTTGCGAAGAACAACATCGGTGTCGACCTGAACCAGGCTGTCACCAACGCCAAGCTCAAGATCGATCTCAGTGGCGAAGACGACACGTCGTCGCCCGACTTCTCTACTCCAAGCTCACCCGCCGCTCCCAAAAAGAGCACAAACTCGTCAATGCCAGTCAACACGTCCACTGTTCCGCGCCCGCCCAGCCGTAAAGGTTACCGCCAGCCGCAACAGCGCTCTCGACCCGCACCCCTGGCACCTCAAACCCAACAGTTGCCACCGTCAAACTTGGCAACCACCCCTACCTTGCTGCCTGATTCACCCCTCGGCATGTCCGCGCACTCTTCGCCTCACACCGGCGACAGCAACCCGGGCATGATTAGCGATCTCGAAGATGACGACCACGGCTCTGCTTCGGAAGAAGAGACCGCGTTGCCGCCTTCTTCGCGTGGCTCCATGTTGCCCGTCAACCCAGCCTCCCGCTCCTGCGCAGACAACTCTGCCATGGACCTGGACGTCTCGGTCGACGACGAAATGGACGAGCACGGCGTGTTCATCAGGCGCAACAGCATGCTCGGCTCCGATGTCCGCGAGCACCAGAGAAAGCTGACTTCCACGGCTAGCCCGTCGAAGCTGGGCTAATCTGACCGCAACAAAAAAGCAAACTGCAGCTTCACAGCTACAAACAACCCCCCTCAACAACAATTCTTCTCTCTACTCTCGAGTACTTCGTGGCTGCGCCATGACTTACTCACCTTATAACCTTATTTTAACGAACGAACCTTTTTTGCACTTTTTTGCAGTTTAGCGCTTCTTTTCTTTTCGACATGGAAGGGAAGGGCTTGTAACGAAGAAAAGCGCTTTTTTTGACGGATTTTTTTTACTTGGGCTTCTACGGGAGCCCGTGTTGAATAGACGAAAGACGGATACGGATATGGGGATACGGCCCTGTCTGTCTGCTTCCCTTGGTGGGAATGAGAGACAGGGGGATACAAGGAAACCAGAAATATACTAAGCGCATGGCTTAAGTGCTATTATTGCCACTGCTACTACTACTCTACTCTATCAAATCGAAAGATGTGTAATCGATTGCGCTGCGCTGGATAGGCGTGGGCGTGGTTGGTTACCCTTTTTACCGAGATCAAAATGTGCACCTGTGTCACGTCTGAAAGGTCACTATCGATTCGCGATAATGTTACATGTGGTCTGTTCGTGGAAAACACTGATTCATTTCCTTAGGTTTCACATGTATGCAACATGGCTATCGCTCTAACAAAGCACGCCTACGTTGTCTCTTCGGCGCCGGTGCGGTCATCTGCATGTCGCTCTGACGGGCTACGGCATCAAGGAGCGATCTCGCAATCTCCATGTCCTTCTCACGGTAGGCTAAGTCTAGCGCAGTGCCAGCCGTGCTGCTGCGAAAGCTCACGTCTGCTCCGTACTCTAGCAACACCTCGACGTTTGCGAGTGACCCTATGGAAACGGCCCTCATCAGGGGAGTCATGCCTCGATTGTCCATCGTATTTAAGTCCGCTCCAGCTTCAAGTAAGGCGCGGGTCAAGGAGGTATGAGACTTGGCTACAACAACGTGCAGCGCAGTTCTGTATTGGGCATCGGCGGCGTTCACATTCGCGCCGGCACCGAGTAGTGTTTTGATCATGCGTGAACTTCCAGGCCAGGGCCAGGCGATGGCGATATGCAGTGCGGTGAATCCGTCAAACCAGTCTGTTGGCTTATGGCAATGCAGATTGGCATCGGCACCGCGGCGCAAGAGCAGCTCAACCAGCTCCAAGGATGAGTAATCGCAGGCCAAGTGTATCGCGTTGAAGCCAGTTGTGAGACTAAAGGAGTTCGCTCGAGCTCCATGATCAAGTAGGATGGAAACCATACTCTTCCGCTCGTGCTTGATTGCTGATATGAGGGGCCCGTCGTAGGTTCGTGTTGAGCCATGTACCGATAACGTCCCGGCGAGATTGACATCAGCTCCCTGGTTTAGGAGCAACAGTGTGAGGTCTTCTTGCCCCAGTTCCACCGCTGCATGCAAAGGACTGCCCCAGGGCCCCCCACAGAACGTTGTCAGGTCAGGTCTGGAAAAAGCAGTTGATGTTGATGGCACTTGGCCTCGCTGATCATAAGGCTCTTCTGTAAGAGCGAACTGATCAGCAGCTGTTTGAATGATGATTCTTGCCGAGGCGTGGCAGGACTTGCCCAGAAGCAGCGTCAACAAAGTTGCAGAATGTTCTGCGAGCATGTCCTGAGATTGGCCTAGGCTTATATACTCGCGAACAGGAAAGTCAAACAGTAGGCCGACCTCAGTGAAGCCTCCAGCAAATGCAGCTTCGATATGCTTGAGAACGTTGCGCAGGATGTAGTCGAGAAGCATATCCGCTCGATGTGAAGCTCGTAAGTCAATGTCGGCGTTCAGTGACAATACTCTGGCTTCTTCACAAGCGAGAGCTTTGAGGTAATCTTGCCCGGTTCCAGCTATCTTCGCGTGACTGGCAGCCATCAGATCTTCTCGAGAGACATGATTCAAATCTGCGAGACCGCGGGATAGAAGGTATTCTCTGACCGACTCATGGATGAATTGTGCAGTTGGACTTGGAAAGCTGGAAGTGTCGCTCCCGATCGATTGGTGAATGTGCTGCGCTCTCTGATCCGACGACAAAGAAGTTTTGAACTCGACCAGCCCCCGGGAAACATTCAGGATATAGCGTTCCATGGTTTCAATGTCAACCTCGCCCCGGACTTCGTAATTTAAAGGTAGGCTACCCGTACTTGCCTTCGTGGCGAGGTACAATTCTTCGCAGCTAAGGGGCTGAGTCGCGAACAGAACCCATCTCAAAGCCGCAGCGGAGGACTCGTCTGCATCCTCGGTGATCTTTGCAAACAAAGCGTTCAGGTCATCAGGTACCGATGTGAGCGTTTTTCGTAGTTGAGGAAGAGTGGCGCCTTCATCAAATTCGTGTTTCAGCATCCTGACCACCAGAACGACCCATAAGAAAATTCCTGAGCACCGCCGCTCAATATCATTCTGAAGCTCAAGCTTGTGGATTGAGCGGAGCGTGAAGTAGTTGTCGAGATACACGGATATGTCTTGCGCATGTTCCCACATCGTGTCGAACCTGACTTCCTCGTGCGCCTGCATAGTGATCTGCGGATAGTACCGGCTGGAAAAGCAGACCAGAAATTTCACACCATACAGTGTGGCTGATCGTGAAAGGCCCTCGAAGAACTCGATGGCTGTCCGCACTTGGGCTGTCTCGCATTCATCTAGAGCATCGACGTAGCACGTGATTGCTTCATCTGGCCTGAGATCAAGAATTGCCTGGCGAAGTAGATCTTCCAGTATCGGAATAAACCAGATATGCTGTTCCGTAACAGAAACACTCTTGACACCAGCTTTCATCAGGCGAGGTATTTGATCATATAGTTGGTATATGATCGAACGGTACATTCCCTCGATGGCTTTCACCAAGGTTTCTGAGCTGCGGCCATTGAAGAAGAATGCGAGTGACATCTCGTGTTTGTGTTTCTTCAGGGCGTAGTCATGAATGTATCTCATCAAGGTCGACTTCCCCGTGCCAGGGTTACCTTTGATCCATAGAACGCCATTGTGAGAGTGACGATAGGCCGGCTCACGCCACCGAGTGTAGCTATGTGTGCCCAAGAACCAAGTGCAAGTATCGTTGCAAGCACGCTTAATGGTCATGAGACGGTAGTTCATACCGCTGAATTCGAGTGCATGCATCATTCTCTCCCCCTTCGCAGCTGTGAAATCTGTTTGGCAAGAACTTGAATGGATCGTGTTGTACACATTACCGAAATGGTTCCTCGAATGGTCCGCAGTATAGACATCATTGAAGTTCTGCCCTCCCATGCCGATAAGGCCTTGTTGAGAGATTGCATGGTTACTTGCAAAATTCGCGTCTTCGACAGGCTTGTTAGGCAGCGTCTCTTCGCTATTGGACTCCATGCTCGTATGCAGGGGCCCATGCAATGAGTTGAATCGCCTCCAACGGTGTGGCACTCGTGTAGTCGTGGCGCGGTTTCCCAACCCGTGTATTAGACATTTGAGGAGTCTTGATTCGAGTTTGCCTTCCTATTTCGATGTGAGGCATCATCTCACCATCTGGCGCGTAGGCTTTAGCTTTGGACAGTATCGTGGTCTGGAGACCATCAGGCTGAAGCCGCTAACGATGTGACAAGAAGGCGTGCCTTGCGAGGGCTTCGCCATGCAGGGACTTCTGTGTGGCTGCTTGGGTCATGGATTACTGGTCGTCAAGAAAGGATGCATATTTAGCGCAGATAGGCCAGGTTCCAGAAATATCTTGTATTGTGCTAGTGCTCGTACGTTTCCAAATGTCGCTTGTTCAGTGTGTAGGCGTTTAATCTCAACACCTAGGCATTACTGCTTGGATGTGCTTTGCCATAAACGAGTGCATTGCTACTTTGTGTTGAACTGGTACAGCAATCGTTCACTCCGGATCCTTTAATCTGCTGCGGCTTCACATAGGCGGTCTGATGCTTTCCGAAAAACATGGCAGTTTGGGAGCAGGAGAAAGGTGTGTGCGGCAGGGCTTGTGACCTCGAAGACTCTGGATGACCAGCTTCGGGGATTGCCATATATTTTCATGTGATCGGTCTGCTTCTGGCACGTCGTTCGTGTTCAACAGAGGTAACATGAGGTTAGCACAATGCTGATAGCTACTGTATGGTTGGCGGTCGTGCCAAGACTTTCCTCCGACGCCGCCACCTATCAACTTCACATGTGCAGGTCCGCCCCTCTCGCGACGACGATAATCATCAGCATAGTGATATGAAAGAGTAAAATCCATGAGAGCACTACTTACAAGTTGTCACGGCCACAATTTGATCTGACCAGCTGGCGACGTGGAGTTGTCGAGTTCAGTCCAACGTTGACAGCGCAGTCGACCGAACGCAACGAAGGGACAAGATCAATTCGCGATTGAAAGAATACCTTAAACAAAATGATCTCCTGGGAGACGTAAATATTCTACGATTTTTCGATTCATGCAACATTTCCCTAACAACCATCACAGAGCCAAGTCCCTCCTCTTCTTCCTCGGCCCCTTTCTCCTCCCTAAAGCAATAGGATACTACCGCTCCTTCGCCGCCGCGCCTTCCAATCGACCTCATGCGGCTTCCAAACCCACAACTCGGGCCCTCACGCTCCTAACAATCTCCGCACTCATGTTCCTCGCGACAACTCTCCCCCTCTTCCACCCGGAGAACGCTTTTGTGGCCTCGCAGTCCCGCCTGCAAACTCCAGCCTCAGTGATCCTCACACGTCTCCGCGCCATCCGTCCAATCACAGCGCAGGATGAAGTGCTACGCAAAGTTTTCGACGCCGGTGGTCTAGAAGCCAGACTCCTCTACGCCAGATACGGACCTGAGGTCGTGCTCGGCTGTCCTTTTTGCGAAATGGGCAATGCCTGGGGCTGGCTCCTTTACGCTCTTCCTGGACTTGTTGGATGGCATTTGGTTCACCTCGGAATCCTCGGACTTACTACTTCTGAGGTTCTTTGCGGGAGAGATGCGGCTGGATGGAGAACTATTGCTCTTATTGGTGGTGCTGGATTGGCGATGGTTGAGGTCTGGGCTGTGGCTGGCTACGATGATGCTACCAACCTGCGAAGTGCGAGAGTCGGAGAGGTGGATTTCCTGTACTGGAAGGGTCTGGTGTGGCGTGGCGTTGGGCTCGCGACCTTTGACGCACTGCTTGGCTGGGTGATCTGGTTGCAGGGTACCGGGAGAGGGTTTGTGCAGCGCAGAAATCTGGGTGAGAGGGTCGGTGACCAGGTCAGGCTACTAGAGGCGGTGCTTGGCAAGGCAAGGGGGTTGGGAATCATCAGGAACGGTGTTGGACGTGACAGGGAGATGCGAGGAGTTCTCGAGAGATACTGGATCAAAGACGAGGAGGTGATGAGAGACGTCTTCGAGGAGCCTGAAGTCGTTCAAGCGCAGAGGAAAGCGCTGGCTTCAGTTGACATTGGGAGGATTGGAGCTGATGCTGAGAAGTATGTTGATGGAGTCTTGGGAGGCGTGCAAGTCATTAGACGTTAGAGAATTCTTGTGCTATTCTTCAAATAAACGTTTGACCTCTTATCGCTGGCAATACAACAAGAGCTGACTTGCAACGGAAACAACACAAGAAAAGGGTTCAGGCCAGCTTGCTGTTCGTATCACTCAATTGCTTTGACAAGTTCCATTCGTGCATGCATGACCCGCCTATAATCTCATTTATGGCTCGCTTTTGTCAAACCCTCCTCGTAAATAAACTCCTAAACACCGTCGCTAAACACAATCCATGCCCTACCAGACCCCTATCCTCATTGACCCACAAGCAAGCTCACCTGTTAGACCGTCAGCTTCCACAAGATCTGTATGCTCATCCAACCAAACTCACCGCCATAGCCACGCAGCACAAGCTCACGTATGGGCTTAGTCTCTCTCCAACACGCGCAGCTCTCCAGAATGTTCCAAGCGGTCTGTGTGGCTTGTCAGATCTCGTCTCCCTCTTCCGTGATGTTTGTTGCCTGAACGGCTTTTCCACGTACCCGTTCTTGTTTCTATCCAGGAAAGCCGGGAAGACACCGTGCAGGTATGTGCATGTGCAAATGAATAGGAGGACGACGAGGAGGAGCGTCTGGAACTTGAGGATGCCGAGCTGGATGATTATGTGGTCAGTCTGCGAAGACCTCGAATTTTTGGGAGCATGAGGATGGTACCATTGTGATCGTGTGACTGTGAGATTTGGAGTGAATATGTGGTGATCGTTCGTCAAGCAAAGTTGAACTCCGTGGTGTATTCGTGGTCTTTCCGAAGTGACAAGCTGTTGACTTGCATGTGAGGCTGCGCCAGGCGGAAGCTGAGCCGCTCGACTTGAAGGTGCTCCAACGTCACTTTCACAAGCCATTTCTAGCAGCAATTGAGCAAGCACCGCATCTGTAAAGAATCGCGTGTCGCATTTTATGACACCCCACCCTCTCACCACCAACTATTAATACCAACAAACCCACAACCCACAAACCATGGCCGAACCACGCGCCCGCGTCCGCCAAAAGGGCCAAGTCTTCAGCTCAGACGACCGTAAGTCAACCACAAACCACCCCAAGAGAACCAACCCACTCTAACAATAACCTCCCAGTCTCATCCCTCCTCGTAGCCTTCGGCGACCACCCCCCACCCCTCCCCGGCACAATCAGCGCCCTCGACGAAATCCTCACCGACTTCATCATCGAAACCTGCCACTACGCCGCCCTCTCCGCGTCCTACAGCCGGCGCCAAAAAATCAAATCCGACGACTTCAAATTCGTGCTGCGCCGCGACGAAGTGCTGCTGGGCCGCGTGCAGGAGCAGTTGTGGCGCGAGCGCAAACTTAAGGAGGATCGCAAGATGGTGGATACGAATGAGGATCTGAAGACGATGGCGAAGGGCGAGGAGGAGGAGGAGGGTGGTGGAGAGGGGAAGAAGAATAAGAGGGGGAGGAAGAAGAAGGGTGGGGAGAAGGAGGAGGGGGAGAGGGAGGGGAAGAGGAGGAAGAGTGGGTAGGTGTGCTTCGTGGGTTGGGAAGGCTCATGCTGTATGCTTACGTACGATGGTGTGAGGCGGGAGGTTCGATACTGTGCTTTTGACGGGTGCAATGCGGTTTTGGGAGCCATGAGCCTCTGAGAGTTTATTGGACGACTGCAGTGGTTCATTAGCCACACTCGACATCACTTGGTGGGTAGGAGAACATCTTTTAGCGACGGCGTTTTGGAGTAATTTTTACAAACACGATACCCAAAGGTCTTTGGTAAATTGACAGGATAAAAGGAAACAAGGAAAAGACAAATCACTTTTTAAACATATTCAGCGCCCTCTACTGGGCGCCATTTCATTCGCAATGACTCCCGCTAATGCTAGCTTTTTTCCCGCGTCTTCTTCTCCTCTCAGAACAAACTAAAGCTTGTAGTTTATCGGTAAAAAACCTGGCCTTCGGGTTGAGAAGAAAAGTTCGTAACGTGAACGTATATCTTCCAGATCCTCGTTACGTGCTGCTTTATCTTTCCAGGGAAAAGATGTTCGCAACACTCCTGCTTGCTCCACGAAGCTCTATACGCTCGTGGTGCTCGCGCGTCTCTGCGTAAATTTACTGCTGCTCGCGCTGGCCTCTGGGGCCGGCTCCTGAACGCTGCTCTCTCTGGTTGCCGCCCTTCCTGTCACCACCCTGCTTCTGCTCGCCGTCCTTGCCCTCACTCTTCTTGTGTTCGGGGCCCATTGTGAGCGCAGCGGTTGCCAGGCGGTTCGACAGGTCGATCTGTGTCCTGATGGTGTTTGACAGATATGAAACAAGGAGAACGTCCTGGATGTGGTTGTTGAAGTCGCGCTCGACCTGCTCAGGCTCGACCTTGGGTGCCAGGGCGAGGGTGTTCATGAGGAATTGACCAAGAGCAGAGGAAGGCTCGGCCTCCTCGTCCAGCACGTTCGAGACGTAGTTGGAGACGCGCTCCAGCATTTCCAGGACTTGCTCGATGGCGCGCTCCAGGGTCTCGATGTCGGTCTGCAGCAATTGGGTGCGGTCCTCGCGCTCGCGCGCACCAGCAATGAGCTCCAGACCGCTCTTCTCAGCATCGCCGTACTTGATCTCGTTCGGGACGGGAATGAAGAGACAGCTGTCCGCAGCGCGCTCGGGAGTCACACCGATGGGAGCGCTGATGTAGGTGTTGGCGGCAATGTCCTTTCCGGCGACAGTGGAGACGGTAAGGTGGACGGCGGGATGAGGCCAGGTGCCCTCGCCCTGTTGCGAGTAGAAGTTCTGGATCAGGGCGGAGAAAGTGTTGAGCTCGTCGCTGGTGGCGTACCAGCCGACAAGGACCTCCTTGGGCGCGGCACGCTGGTGAAGCTGAAGCATGCTCTTCTGGTAGTCCATGTCGACCTCGACCTGCTCGGCGGTCTCGGTGTGGGGCACAGCGTAGCAGTTCTTGATCTCGACCTCAGTGCCATCCTCGGACCTCGTGCCCAAAAGTGTACCAATCACGCGCTCCTGGTCTGCGGGTCGCCTCGAGGCATGGTCGAGGATGCTGAAGAGAGCCTGGGGCTGGATAGTGACGGAGCAAGGCGCAGTGGTGGAGGTGGATTGGGAGATTTGGGCGGGAGCCAGAGGGCGAGCCAGGTGGAGGTAAGAGGAGGAGCCCATCTTCGCGAGTGTGTGTCCGTATGGCCGTCAGTCCGTGTCGGAGCGCTCCGGGCAGTATGTGTGTCGGCGGCGGCGGCGAGGGGTAGTCTGGTGGTGCTGTCGCTGCGAGCAAGCAACGTCTTGGCACTTTCAATATTGAGGAAATCTCGAGGGATGTTCTTTCCCCACCCTATACGGCAGGTTGCGCGCGATAAGGGCTTATCGGAAGCCAAAAGTTTGTAGAGCATTGCAGAGAAGAGACGAGAGGTAAATGTAAGAATAGCATTCAACTACCAAAACACAAAATATGCCACCACCAACACGAGGCAGAGGCGGTGCACGCGGCGGAAGTGGAGGAAGCAGGGGAGGGTCACGCGGTGGCTTTAGAGGAGGCAGCCGAGGTGGACCTCGAGGAGGAGGTAGAGGCGGACCTAGAGGCGGTGGTAGAGGAGGTCGTGGTGGAGGCGCAGACCGGGGCAGAGACGCGAGGAGTGGAATCAGGACACGAGGTGGACAGTATCGCAAATTCGACAGTCAGCGAGTAAAAGAAGTCGATTCAGACGACAGTGGCAATGAAGGGCCCCCATCGGAAGAGGAGGATAGTGAAAGCGATGCAGGCAGCGAGGATGAAGAAGAAGAGATTGTGCCCGCTGGCAAGGCATATGGTGCACTTCTCGCTTCGCTGAAGAGGCCTGAAGAAGACGAAAGCAGGAGCAGGAAGAGGCGCAAGCTTGACGTGCAAGAGACTGTCGCAGACGCGCCCATGGATGCAGAGGAGGAAGGTAACAACTCAGATGCCGAGCCTGGGCTTGAGGTAGAGGAGGCTAGCGATGAGGAGGATGAGGATGCGCAAGACGAAGATGGTTCATCAGAAACACTCCAGGAGGAAGACGAGGAGGACGCATCCGACTACTTCGAGATACACTTTGCGAATCCCGAAGACAACGACCTTGCGACACGACTGAAGGATATTCAAAATAACGAATGGCGCACTGAGAAGCAGACGGCATATCAGCAGGGAAGCTTGACTGTGACAGTACCCAAATCAGCGCCCGAAGCGGCTACAAAGAAGCCAACTCTAAAGACTACAACGGACATCCCGCTCAAGCAGAAACTTGTCGAGACGGCGAAGAAGTACATTGGGACTCTTGATGATGTGCAGCGTACCGTTCTGCCTCACATGCTGAGCTACACCGACTTACTTGTTACCAATCGCACTCCAGCAAATGCTGAAAGCTTAAGAAACATTGCTTGCATGCATGCACTCAACCATGTGCTCAAAGGAAGAGACAAGATCATGAAGAACACAGCCCGCATCGCGCATACAGAGGGTGGTGATGCTCTGGAGCTCCGCGATCAAGGTTTCACACGACCAAAGGTCCTGATTCTCCTTGAGACTCGGGAACAATGCGCGCGTTACGCCGATTGCATTGTCGAACTTTTCGCACCCGAACAGCAAGAGAACAAGCAACGCTTCAAGGACTCTTTCACGGCGCCCATAGACGAGTCGGACACCATGCCTGAGGACTACCTTGAGCTGTTCGCTGGCAACAATGACAACAACTTCCTCACAGCAGTCAAGTTCACTCGCAAGACTCTCAAATTCTTCTCTGCCTTCTACTCTAGCGACATAATCATGGCGTCTCCTCTCGGCCTACGAAGGATCATCGAGCACGAGGACCGCCGCAAGAGAGACCATGATTTCCTGTCATCTATCGAGATGATCGTAGTCGACCAGGCAGATGCCATGCAAATGCAAAACTGGGAGAACGTTGAGCTTGTCTTCAAGTACCTCAACCTCCAACCCAAGGATCTTCACGGCTGCGACGTCAACCGCGTGCGCAATTGGTATCTTGACGGCAACGCGAAACATTTCCGTCAAACAATGCTTTTCTCCAGCTACGTGACCCCCGAAATGAACCGCCTCTTCAACAGCGACCTAGTCAACATCGCCGGCAAAGCGAAGCTCACTGCATCACACGAAGGGGCCATCACCTCCGTAACCGGCCTAGGCATCAAGCAGACATTCTCTCGTTTCAACGCCCTCACCCCAGCCGCCGACCCCGATGCGCGCTTCAAATACTTCACCACAGCCGTCCTGCCCGCGCTCCTCCGCCTGCCCAAACCTGCAGACGGCTCGCCCGGCATCATGATCTTCATCCCCTCCTACTTCGACTTCCTGCGCGTGCGCAACTTCTTCGCCACCTCCGACCTCACCTCGAACATCTCCTTCGGCGCTATCCACGACTACACCGAAGTCCCCGACCAGCGCCGCGCACGCTCCCACTTCATGTCTGGCAGGCACTCGTTCCTGCTGTACACGCAGCGTGCGCACCACTTCTTCCGCTTGAAGATCAGAGGTGTGAAGCGTGTGGTGCTGTACGCTTTGCCTGATAATGAGATCTTCTACCGTGAGATTGTGGGCGGGTACCTTGGTACCACTGTCAATGAGGGCAAAGTGAGTCCTGAAGAGGCGGGTGCGAGAGCGCTGTTCAGTCGTTGGGATGGCATGAGGGCTGAGAGGATTGTGGGTAGCGATAGAGTGAGGGGCATGTTGGGTGGTGTGGGAGATACGTTTGATTTCTTGTAAAGGTGATGTGGGGTTCTGTAAGATCTGTATGTCTAGCTAGATCATTACAAAGAAATCTTTATTGTCTGGTGCGTTCCGTCTGAAGTCGGATCGGACGAAGCTGAGACGAATTTTCGCATTTTGTGAGGTGTATAATCAACGATATCGATTTCGAAGCCACGCTCGGGGTTGATTAGTGTAGTGGTGAGCACATTGGTTTTTGAAACAGGCTGTTTTCCAGGCCGATCTTCAGGATACCGGGAACCTGGGTTCGAACCCCAGATCGACCTTTGTTTTGCTCTTTTGCCGCCTCTGTCGGTGACGAAATCATGTATTAGGTATACCAAATGAGAGTCCCATGTCTCAGCTTCAAAATGAAACCATTCCTATGTCAATTTGACCAGTATTGCCTGAGTTATGCGGCCTCGAACGTAATCGTGCACGTCCGGGACTGCCCAATTAGGAAGTCCGAAGTGAACTCTGCAGTGCGTCCAGGTGGAATTTGCGCTACTTCCAACCTTCAATGTGAATATCTCACTCGACAAGATAGCAACAGTAGAGAGGTGCTAGGGCAATTGACAAGATCGGCGAATGGCCATGTCAATTTTGGTTTAGAATCCGGTGGGAATTGTTGAGCCTATTGCTACAGCGTACCGAGGCTGCGCTGGTATTTACTCTCAAGTTTGTGTACGGCTCAGGCATCGCAACATCGCTCTATATTGTCACAATAGGCTGTAGGCAATTTTGGGAGCATGAAAACCGTTGGAATATCGTCTATGTCCCCTATAACACAAATTCAGGTGTGTTGGTACTATCTGCCCGAGAAGTTTGTGAACTTCGTGTTCACCATTGAGAGTCCGTACACAAACTTGAGCGCAGCGGCCGTACTGTACAGTGAATGATCGGGCATCAAAGACCGATCATGCAACAGCGAGTAACAAGAAACAATGATGAGCAGATTCACACTGCACTTCTGCTACCGAAGGCTCATGCATAGGTATCTTTTCAGCTTTCTTGTGGAAATATTTACTGGATTTTATCTACCAAGCTTTTCAATTTTATCTAACCCTGCGCCGATCTAAAAACCAACGCCATCGCTGCGCACATATATGCATCTATTCAAAACATCGTCTTCACGTTTTTCTGTCGTCATATGTCCGGAAGCATGACATCTAAAGCTGCTGAGTCTCCTTCTCGGCGCCGTCTGCCTTGGTGAGGTTGTTGTGGGTCATGCTGACGGGGATGGTCACGTCCTCAATGGGAGGAAGCAAGCTGCGGGCAGCTTGTCTTGCGCTCTGAGCAAGAAGAGCGTCCATGATGACCAGCGAGGCCATGGACTCGACGATGGGCACGGCGCGGGGAATGACGCAAGGGTCGTGGCGTCCCTTTGCCTCCAGCACACCAGTAGCCTCGTCGTAGGTGGCGGTCTCCTGGGCCTGGCCAATGGTCGCGGCAGGCTTGAAAGCAACAGTGAAGTAGATGGGCGCACCGTTGGAGATACCACCCTGGATACCACCGGAGTTGTTGGTCTTGGTTGTCAGACGGGGACGGGTGACACCAGGACGGGTGGGGTCCGAGTGTGCGGGTGCCTTGATGAAGGCGTCGTTGTGCTTGGAACCTGGCACCTCACAGCCACCGAAGCCAGAGCCGATCTCAAAGCCCTTCGTGGCAGGGATGGAGAGCATGGCGTGTGCGAGGGTGGCTTCCAACTTGTCGAAGCAGGGCTCACCCAGACCTGAAGGGCAGTTCCTGATCACGCAAGTGACGGTACCACCAATGCTGTCCTCGCGCTGCTTGAAATCCTCAATCACCGCCTCCATTCTCTTGCCTGCCTCGGCGCCCGGGCAGCGGATGGGCAGGTTTGCGTCGACCTCCTCGCGTGTGATCTTGCTAATGAGCTCGAGGAACTCAGGGTTGGTGCTGGGTGTAGGGTGCTCCTTGGTGGGAGGGAACAGGTGCTCGTGGCCGACACTGTTGGTGTAGGCGACGATCTCGACGCCGTGCGCAATGCTCAAGTACTTCTCAGCAATGGCACCAGCCGCGACACGGCCAATGGTCTCACGAGCACTGCTCCTGCCACCGCCAGAGCTGGCCTTGACGCCGTACTTCTCCAGGTATGTCCAGTCGGCGTGACTGGGTCGGGGGAACTTGTCCATAGTGCTGCTGCCATAGTCCTTCGGCCTCTGGTCCTGGTTCATAACGCGCAGCGCGATGGGTGTGCCGAGGGTGACGCCGAACTCGGTACCAGACTGAATCTCGACTCTGTCCTTCTCATCGCGAGGTGTGGTGAGTGCGCTCTGTCCAGGACGGCGACGGGTCATCTGAGGCTGGATGTCTGCCTCTGTGAGCTTCAGTCCTGGCGGCACACCGTCGACGATGCAGCCGACGCTCTTGCCGTGCGACTCGCCATACGTTGACACGCGGAAGTACTGGCCGAATGTTGACATGTTTGCTGATTTTGTTGTGTTGTGTATGTGTGGAGAATAATTATCGTGCTGGGTCGGAGGAATGCACCAAAATACTTAGTCACATACAAATGACGACGAGTCAATGTCTTTTTTTGGAGGGGCGCATGCGATCTCGGACTTCGAGGGACAAGGTTAGTTAGGCTAGCTTACTAGATCGATTGTTACATATACGAGGTAATGTTATTTTTGCCTTGCTATACCACTTTACCTTAGTGTACTCAGCTGTGCAGACAACAAGAGCTATCATACAATCAGCCTCGCCCGATCTACACGCAATTTGTGCCTCCATATATGTACATGTAACTACATGTACCATACTCCATTTACGGTTTCCGTGACTCCGAAGGCAGTACCGACAACAGCTGTTTCATTCAACAGGGTTCGGGTTAGGGCGACGAACACCAACAATCTTCGCGCGCGAGATGTTCCGTTTTTACGGTGCGACCTCTACATCGGCGCTGATCGAAGCATAAGCCTCTGCGGCATGTGTCATAATGAATACAGGTTGTGCAGAAGCTCAATGCATAGAATGAAAGGACTCTTCTGCAAGTTTTGTCCTGGCATTAAAAGAGATGGCCACTCCGACGGCATTGGAAACGTCTTCTTTGATCATAAGACAACACCTGAGCCGGACTGTCGCCAAAATTTCTGCAAGAAGGAAAAGTAAGATGACTCTGCCACAAGCCGTCGTGTAACAATCGAAGTCGGAATCCTGTCATCCCCTGAATTTTAGATCCCACTTGCCCACTATGGCCAACAAATCCGGTACAGCCTTTCTACCCGTCACCATAGACGAAAGAGAATTTCCCCATCGTTGCGGTTGCAGCACCGCAACATCGTTACCGGACACACCAACAAGAACTCCAACCAAAAGTACGAGTACCAATGCCAACCAACCGACTGTGTTCGAACGCCTTTTTGATGGGTTGTCAAAATTGTCAAGATCGGCAGTGGTGAGAGCAGCAGGCTCATGGAAGGGTGAGCTGTCTTTTCTGAACAAGATGTCCTCAGGCGAGTCCTCCATGACCACACTGGTCTCGCGCGTCTCGCCATCGCAGATCAGCAGTTCTTCATAAGCCGGCAGGCCCTCGGCTGCCTCTTGGATATCCGCCGTACTCTTCCCGCGCCTCTCAAGCTCGGTTTCCATGAGACGTATCTTCTGCTCTGACACCACAACACGCCGCTTGCCGATTCTTGAAATAGAGCCACAGATTACCGGAATGTACTCGGTGTGACCCAACACAACACCAGCGACTCCAGACGTGATAGTCGAAGACTGGGCAAGCGCTTCGCCGACTTTGACTTGCATGTTCTTAACTTTGAGCTGGCTCAGGAGCTTCTCGTTAGAGTAGTCTTGGATGCGAAGAGCATACTCTGCATCGGAAAGGTTGAGTAAATCGGCCAAAACCATGTCGTCGATCGTTGCCGTGAAAGTGGTTAGGAGGATGGTTGTGAGGTCTGGCTTTGTTGGGCATTGTGCACCCGGACTTCTTCTTATTGAATGGTTTTGTAGTCAGGGTTCAGTCCTCGCGATGACGCCGTATCACTTGAGCCAACAATGAAACACAGCAATATCCGGGATTCTAGCAGTGCCTGATTAGCTAGATCGATCTAGGCCTCGGTTTGGCGTTCGGAATCCCGCAAGATCATAGTGTATGTCCACATGTAGCCAGGTTTAGGCAATGTGTAAAGGGTGGCGTCTGCACGATCGCTAAAGTACTGCTAGAGCCAAGATACTATAGAGGCAGATGGAGGCGAACAATACGATTTGGTTCTTGGTTCAAATTTGCGCTCAGCATGGTTATTACATGTTAAATGTCTAAATACTTCTATGCATTGCCAAATAATTGATGTCATCGCCATGTGATCTATAGCCTCCGCTGTCGAAGGTCAAAATTTCCAGCTGCCCATGGATGATCAGGCTGACTAGAATTGGCTTTCAAGGTTTCTAAAAGCTGTACCATGTCACTAAATGTTCAAGTTTAGTACAGGTTGCCTGGCTTGCAGATGACCTCGCGTGCGAATGGGACCGCTTGCGTCCGGTCACGTTCATGGCCGCGGGCAGGCGTTGTATTTTCAACATTCGGAGCCAACCGATCTTGCCCACAGAATCCCCGCTGCCACTCTTACAAGGATTCCAGGGGTTCCTGCTCAGCCGTGTCAGCCTCTGGCTGCCTTGCCGTCCCCTAGTCTTAATTGTGGCTGCATGATCACGTCTAGTTTTGGTACAGTATCAGGCACATATCTGACGCCGTCCTTTCGGAACGCTGATTGATGGAACGCCTGCGGCTGGTTTCCCACAACATTGGCGAACATGCATATTTTCCATGTGTCTGTGGTGCAGCACCAAAGAGCAATGGGGCTTAGAGCTTCGATGATTGCTCTTGCATGACTCGACGCAAGCAGAAAGGCTATTCCACGACCTTCGCCTGATGAATCCCGTGGCTTGCAGAGTACATCATCTTGAGCACTTCGAGCAGTCTAGGCTGCGCCTCTGGCCTCCATGGCAGATTGTTCGCGATATGCCTATCATCGCAAGCAGCTTTTCCGTTTTAAATAGCCTGCATTGATCATGTGTGAAGAAGATACCATCCGGAGTCTCGACCCAGCGTGCCACCATCGCCTTCAACGGTACGGCTTGAGAAGTTTGCGATGTGTATGTAGTTTTACTGACACGAATGGAACTATTCTAGAGATCAATCTATCATTCGAAACCATACCCGCGACAGCCATGGGCAATTCGCAGTCTCTAGAGGACGATCAGTCTGTTCGTATCGCCAATCTCACAGAACTCCCTCTCGTCTATGTTATTTCGCAAATCGGTCCGCTATATTGGGGGGTCATCCAACCGGGCCAGCGGGTTACGCGTTGCACTGGCCGAGTCTGGTTTACCATCGACTGCTTCCCGTACAATGGCGAGAATGAGCCGCAGACAAAAGACGCGGTGATCGCAACATTGGTCCCAACGTTACTTGGCCTCGGTGTCGTCGCCATTAGTGGAGGGGCCTTTGTGGGAGCCGCCGCGGCAGCAGCACCACTCGCAGGCACTGCGCAAGCTGCACTCGCGCCGCTGTTACCAGTTACCGCCGCACCTGGAGTCGTAGGTGCGGTCGCTGCTGGCTCAGCTGGCTATCAAGCATTCGAATGGAGCACAAAGATTCACGGCCTTGTGGTCAAGAAGGAACATGTGGAAGAGAGCACGAAATCTGCCACGAAGACTGGACACTATGCAAACGGAGATTGGCTGCATGTCCATGGGGGCCCGAGAAAAGGCGTCGATTCGGCGGAGTGGAAACGTCTGCATTTTGTGACATAGTAATCGATTCGTCTGCTTTTAGAGTTTAGGACCCACACAACCTGTGTCAATGTGAAATCGGGCAGCGATTGATATAAAGTTATAGCTATGCAGATTCTATCGATCTCGTGAGTGGCAACGTGTAAAAGGTCAATTTGCAAGCACAAAACGTAGTTCGCGCAAGAACAAAAATGCATTTCGACCAATTTACGGACGTGGAGTTCACTCCAATTCCAAGGATTACTGTGTCCCACCAGGTAGGTACAAAATGATACCATCACTAACTTCACGACCCGAGACAAGTGATTTCAGAGACCAGCTCCTATTAGACATTATATGAGTATCAAATCTATTGCCAACCAAAACCCGTGGTCCACGCAAACCATGCTTGACCCTCGGAACTCCAACCGCAAACACAAAGCAACCAAAAAACCAAAGCACAAACATGCCGACACCTCAGACCCGAGTCAACCATACCTTGTACCCTGGGAAATCCAATCTCACAATCACTTCCTGAACAAAGATCATCCAGTCTTACTCAGACTTCAAGTTGCCATCCCACAGCTCATCGTGCAGCGACGTCTGCTTTCATTCCTTGGCCCCAGACTTGGCCTCCACGACCTCACGCTCCACGCTGCCTGGACGCTCCGGGTCAAAGATGAGATCACTCAACTTTGACTCGAACTTCTTCTGCCCCGCACGTGTGCGCTTGACGATTGGCATGAGAGGAAGTGGTGAGTCGCCGAGTGAGTTCCTCCGGCGCTTCGAGACGCGCTGGCCTTGCGTTGGAGTGGCAGGATCGGTCTTGGAGTCGCGTCTCTTGCGCTTGGACTTTGGGGCAAGGGTGCGTGGAGATGGGGTCGGGGAGTCGGGGTCTTGGTCGATTACCTGAGAGCGCAGCACACGACGAGGAGTGGTTGGTGGGTTGACGTGGCTGGCGGTGGTTGAGCTGACGGAGACGGGTGTGATTGGGTCATCAGCGTCGGGGCCGCCATCGTCCTCATCATCACCGTAGTTTTCGGTAACGTCGTCATCGCTGCCATCCAACATGCCTCGCAAAACTCCATGCAATCCCGAAGCCAACGACAGCGGAGTATTGCGAGGCTTGTCGATCCGGTTCCGCCTGCTGTTGACAGCGCCCTTGCGCTTCCTGGAAGGATTGGGTGGCTGGGTGCCCACACGGATGTGAGGTTGCCACTGGGCGGAGAAGACCCTGACATCCAGGTGCTTTGAATGCGACTCGTCGTCAAAACCCGGCGGATTGAGCATCTTCTCAAGAGTGCTCATGCTACCGTCGTTCGTGTCGTCTGGGCCAGAATAAGACTTGTCAGGCTCACCATCGCTGTTTCCATCGGTAGCCGGGACAGGTGACGAGTTGCCATTGGTGGGTTGATTGCCAGCGGCCGGAGCGGACGTTGAGTGGTCGACGGGCTTGTGGCCAACAGTACGAGGAGCCTTTGGGACCCGGTGTTTAGGTACGTTGAGGGTCTTCGCGTCGGGTCGATTGTGTGGGCCGAAGATGCGCTGAATGACTGGGAAAGACTTCGAGCCAGGGCGGTCGTGCGGGTGAGAGATGCCCTCATTGATAGGAGCCATGATTGGAGTGTTGATGATGATGATGATGGTATGAGGGATGGGTGTGATTAGGTATGCAGTGCGGTAGTGTGCGAATTGAGAAAATGGTAAGTGCAGATGCAAAGGTGTGCAAGAAGCGAATGCAGGGATGATGGGTTGTGAATTTGGCGAAGTTTGAGAAGAGAAGTGTAAGATGAGGCCAGCCTGGAGAAAAGAAGAAGAGGAGCGGAAGAACTGGATACGGCGAGAGGACTTATAATTTCTTGCCAGGAGGCTGAGCTCCCGAAGCAGATTGAAGCAATGAAACACCGTCTCTTGCGTTCAAAGAAACAACCGAGAGGCGCGAACCAGACTGAGCAGTCTGCTACACCTCCTGATGCACACTGCTATCAGCATCCGTCCAGACTCACCTCCTGGTAGGCTGCGTGGAGAAACAAGTCGCAGGGTTTGAGAGACTGGCAGCGATTTTTGGGTAATCAGACAAGCGGGCGTGATCTGATCACGCCATGTCAATGACATTAGACCTATCAAGAGATGTTGAGACTACCGAACAGTCAGCCACGTAATCTCATGCTCAAAGCGAACAACCTGAGTCTCCGCCTAGCGTCAGGTCGTAGTCTTCGACGAACGCGAATGAGAGACAAGTGGCGAATAGCTTTGGCCAGCATCCCATCTGATCGACGACGTGATGTGTAAGGAAGGCATGATGAACACATAGCTGCGTTGCCAAAATCATGTAACGCAGCCCGGCTCGAACTGCAGTTCCACGTGATCTGGGAGTGGTTGAGTATGTCGAATGGGCTGTTGTGGTGGCAAGACTGCAGCTTGGGAAGACAAATACGTCTGGGTTGGAAAAACACTGTTTGATTAGACCACGGGAGTGTGCATGAAATGCCAGAGGCCAGGTGAGCATAACGCGGTGTCCAGCAGCTATCCGTCGGCGGTATCCAATCAAAAAATGAGGAGGCAGGTTGCGATGCAGTTACCCGTAAAAGCCAACCAAAGCAATGTAGCGTGGTTGCGGTGCCTATGATGGCTCGTCTTTATTGTAACATCTTTGGGCATGATCTGATAAGAAGCGACGAGGGGTGAAGTCAGGGTTAGCAAAGCCACGTGTATGGCATCAGCCCTGCACACCGGTTATTTCCATGCCGCATGCTTGTCAGACCATCCTTCGCCATGTCCATTTCGAGAATGCGTTCAAGTGAGATATCGTCGATCTTGCCACCCTGCCATCCTGCGGCATGCCATGTCGTTGCCTTTTGCGAAGTCTGGTACCGGAAACCAGAATAGCTTCACCGTTCGCTGGTCAGCATGCCCGCCACTACTGGCCATATGACGAAAGTTAGGATACAAAGAACAGTGTGACGGTAGCAGGCATGGAAATGGTTGAGGTGAGGTCGAACCCGCCTAGCCAAGGCGGACCTCGGTGCTTGGGCAGTCTTGGTACGGTATGCAACCTCGCCAATCTGGCATGTGGCTGGACATCAGGTACCACGGCAGAGCGCCACGGAGCGAAAGGCTTTGTCTGTTCCATTATTTGGAAAGCGACTGCGACTAATGCGGACTAAACATGCACAAATGTACGAATGCAAGGGCACTGAGACATGGTATATGGTTCCTTGGCTTCATGCACCATCAAGGGCGTACGCACATATGTCTTGCACTTAGGGTTGCGCTTCTGCGACCACGTTTCTTAGGCGGAGTGGCATATGGTATGTTTGCTTTCAGAGTGGCGACATCGTCGGGGCTGCATGCGGCATGCATGTGGTTCTCTTCGGGGATGCCGCAAGCACACAATCCCTGAGCGGCCCAAGATACGAGCAAAGAGATCAGAGATTTCACCATCAAGCTTGCTGTGAGTGACGAGCACATGAAGGCACGTTGCTATGGCTGTTTCGAACAGATTTGACGGCAGGCATGTTTACAGTGGTTGGCACGGGTTAGATCTTGCCGATCTTCTCCACCTATCTCGACTTATCCTATCTAGTGAGATCTATGATGCCGGACTTCGACTTCGGTTGTGTGGCACTGTGGAGCCTGTGGCTAACACATCCCGTCTCCCAACCTCGACGAGTGGTCATGACGAGCTACACTGCAGCAATATCACGGAGCTGCTACCGTGATTGCCACGAACTTCCAACAATCGAGTGATAACTCAGTGCCGAGTGCCAGCACGATCCGCGGACGGGCTTAGATCTGGCTCTAAAATGAATCGACACATCTGGTATGGCAAGGGCATATCGGCGAGATAGCCTTGTCGAGTCTATCACGCACGGCAGGGCAATAGAACTGCAGGCTCAGGGCTATCGGAGCATCTCGCACGCGTCATATTGCAGAGAGTTCGAATGGGTCCCCTGGGGTCTGACAAGGCGTTGAATCGTTGACAGTCCTAGCCTTGTCAAAGAGCCGTAGACTGGTTTGCCTCTTGACCACCTTCATAAACCCATGCGACGCCTTTCTGGCTTCTGATCTGCAGACTGCAATATTTTTCCCTTCTTCTTCAGAACACCTCCTCTTGCTAACTAGAGCGACCATGATTGCCCCCATTGTGACCGCCGCTGCTTTCGCCGCTCTTGGTGCAGCAGAAGAAGTTGCCTGGTCAGGTTTCGACAGATGGTCATACAACTCGTATTCCGAGCTGGGAACCAAACAGGCTGACTACTACCCAGAGTTCTTCAAGAACAACGTAAGTTCCATTCCCTTGCTATCCAGTTGTCGTTCTTCATGCAAATCTGTGTAGAAAGCCATCTGGTATCGTCTCTCATGCAGTTGCCACTTGCATGAGGGTCCACTTGGATACGGCATGGATACACTTCAACTTCCAATAAACATCGCTGACTTTGATACAGCCTTTACCTGGCGGCAAGCCCTGGGGTCTTAGGGACTCTGATACAAATTACTACACCGACTACCCTATAACTGGTGTCACACGCGAATATGACTGGACTATCACTAAGCAGGCTTGCGCTCCTGATGGTGTAAATGTCACCTGCTTGATGGTCAACGGACAGTTCCCAGGTCCTGCCATCGAGGCTAACTGGGGTGACAACATCCGTGTCAAGCTTACAAACAACCTTACCGATGAGGGTACCGGTATTCACTGGCACGGCATCCTTCAAAAGGGAAGCCAGCCTTTCGATGGAGTGCCTGGTGTATCCATCTGTCCTATTGCTCCTGGTTCATCCTTCGAGTATAACTTCCCCGCGGAGCTTTACGGTTCATCTTATTGGCACAGTCACTACAGCTCTCAATTCTCAAATGGCTTGACAGGCCCGGTTGTCATCTACGGACCCAACGCCACAACATATGACATCGACCTTGGCCCAGCTCAGCTGTCTGACTGGTATCACGACTACTACGAGACCCTGCTTGGACGTCTCACCGTGCCTTTGTCTGAGAACCCGGAATACCCGTACTCGAAGAACATCCTGATCAACGGCAAGAACCCTTTCAACTGCTCCAACGCTGGCGACTTGATGTGCGAGATGGCACCTATCTCCAGGTTCAACCTCACCTCTGGCAAGACCCACCGTCTTCGCTTGATCAACACCTCCGCCGAGTCTCTCCTCAAGGTGTCTCTTGATGGGCACACCTTGCAGGTCATGGCCAACGACTATGTTGAGATTGAGCCCTATGAGACAAACGTCGTCACCCTCGGCGTTGGTCAACGTACCGACGTCCTGATCAAGGGTGTCACAACCAGCACCCAAGGTGCCTACTGGTTGCGTGCTGTTGCGCCTGAAGGCTGCGCGGCTAACAACGGCCAGAATGTGGGCAAGGCAGCCATCTACTACGAGGATGCCGATGATAGCAAGCTGCCTTTCTCTTCACCTTGGGATGGCTTCGACAACTCTTACTGTTTCAACGACCCTCTTGAGAAGACTGTCCCGGTCATGTCTCTGGATCCTGGCGAGCCTGGCGAGTGCGTTGACATCAATATGGAAGGGCACTCCAACGGCACTCATGGCAAGTGGTGGATGAACAACGTTACTGCTACCGTGAATTACGACGACCCCATCCTGCTCCGCGCGAAGATGGGTTACACTGAGTTCCCGATCAACCAAAACGTGTACCAGTACAACAGCAGTGTCGACTCCGTTCGCTTCGTTGTCAAGAACAACAACGGCAACGCACACCCTATGCATCTTCACGGTCACAACATCTTTGTGCTTGCTGAAGGCGAGGGTGATTGGGATGGCACAATCGTCAACCCTTCCAACCCTCAAAGACGAGACGTTCAGATGGTCCGACCCAACGGTCACCTTGTCATCCAATGGTTCCAGGACAATCCTGGTGCGTGGCCATTCCACTGCCACATCGCGTGGCACTTGAGCTTGGGTATGATCATCGAGGTTCTCGAGAGCCCTGAGCTCATCCACACCCAAGTCAACATCCCCAGCACTGTCAGTGAGACTTGTAGACAGTGGTGGGCATTCAACGAGCATAGCCCAATTGAGGTGCTCGACTCTGGCATCTGAATGAATCCTGAAGTCAGCTGTTGCTGCAAAAGAGGAGATGCTGGTGATATGCAAGGCCGATCCGGTTAAAAGCCCTAAACGCCACCCGAAGCTTACGGCTAAACCCTAGGTCGGCCAGGAAGGCTTGTAAAGCACGAGTTGATATCCGTGGATCCTGTCGTATACAGGCAAGGAAGAAGTGGTAATAAGATGCGGCAATGTTTGGCAATGCAAGGCTTCGTCTCTTCCGTGAGCTGGCGGTCTTAGCCGGCGGAGCCCACCTCGGAAGCGGCAGGTGAGGGGAAACGATTTTTTCGTATATGTTCATTTCTGCATTTCTTTACGATGGGACGGCAATTCAGTTGATGCATTTGAGGGGGAATCATGAGATTGATCAATTAGGCTGAAAGGGCGTGATGGATTGCGACATGCTATGGCTTAGCAATAATGACAATTGTGGAATAACGCAATATAACCTTCTCAAAGCATTGCACGTCACATTCGCTTAGCGACATCGCACGGACAGAAATTATATTGAAGTATTCAATGCATGTACAACAGAGCGGCTAGCGACAATGAGGGGATACAACGAGGTTGATCAATTAGCCTGAAAGTAAGACTCAGTCAAACCGGAGATCTGCACTAGCTTGACAGTACGATAGAACTGCACAACATACAAATACTGTACCGTCGACCGGGCATCTCGATAATTCATCTAATCGTAACCCAATTGGTTTCGGATTGCCAGGATGCTCTTCTCATTCGTCGCTACAGCGCTTCTCGCGCAGGTCGCCGTTGCAAAGCCTCAAGGCTGGGGCAACAGGCCAAGACCATGGGGATACTTCACCAACAACACCATCTACCAGACCACTGGTAACGAGAGCATCACCTATCCGCGCTACACAGAGCTGAAAGACGGTACTATCATCGCCACTTCCTCGCTGTCTGGTCACGACCCAAACTACTTCCCGGTCTTCGAGAGCAAGGATGGTGGTGCCAGCTGGAAGTACATCTCCAACTTGACTGACCAAGTCAACGGTTGGGGTTTCAGTGCGCAGCCTGCTTTGACCGAGATCACTGAGCCCCTCGCGGGTTACCCTGCTGGTACCATCTTTGGTTCTGGCAACAGCTGGAGCAACAACGGTACTCGCATCGACTTGTATGCCAGCACAGACAGGGCAAGGACCTGGAAGTTTGTCAGTCACATTGCTGAGGGAGGCCGACCAAACACCACCAACGGAGCCAATCCCATCTGGGAGCCGTACCTTTTGTAAGCTTACTTTGCCGACCGAAACTCTTGATGCCAATGCTTACAGTCTTTGTTTAGGCCTTACAAGGGTCAGCTTGTTGCTTACTACTCTGACCAGCGCGATCCGAAGCACGGTCAGAAGCTTGCCCACCAGACGTCTCGCGACTTGAAGAACTGGGGCCCAGTCGTCAACGATGTCGCCTACGACCTCTACGAGGCCCGTCCTGGCATGACTGTCATCGACTACATCAAGCCTCTCAAGAAGTGGATCCTGGTCCACGAGCTTCCGATCGGAAACTCTTCGTCCTATGGTGTCAACTACCCGGTATGTTGCACGAATATCTGTCCTGCAAGACTTGAGAAGCTCCCTAGACTAACATATTATGCCAGGTATACTACGTGATGGCTGACAGCCCACTTGACTTCCGCCTCAACAAAGGCCGCCCCATCGTCATCAACGGTGTTGCGCCCAATGCCTCGCCGTACGTAGTCTGGAGCCCAGTTGGAGGGCCTTTGGGCACCATTGTTGTATCGGATGCCGACAAGCGGTCAGTCTTCACCAACCGAGCTGGCGGAGACCCGGACAAGTGGGAGGAGCATGCAACTCCGGCTGGAGCGGTGTACAGCCGGGCCATTCAGATCTTCAAGAAGAAGCCAGATCACCTCTTGGTCTATGGTGGCGAAACCTACGATGGAAGGGCTTTGGGCCTGCACACGCCATTCAGCGCTACGGTGGTCAATCTCAACAAGGTGCTGCAAGCGGATGCAGAGGAGTGGTAGATGGTATGCACGTCTGCAGTAGCAATACAATGTCTGCAGTATTGAATTTATTTGTCATCGTGGTGCTGTCAATGAGAGCCGCGGCGTCTCCAGGAATTGCGACCTGTATCGTTGGCGCTGCTCCCCTTCGAAGCAGTCTTGGGAACCGACATTGTAGTACCATGGCTGAGTGCTTACTAGGCGGACATAACTGTAAATACAAATTGATGCTCAGCTCCTCCCTAAAAGAAACAATCAGATGACGCGGTGCCGTGATTTCCTTTCTCTCGGCGTCGCCAAGAAGTCTTCGACTTGGGCAAAGGGGGCAACAACAAACATACAGCACCTGCCAAAGCCGCAGGACTCAGCCTTACAGCCTATAGGAACCAGATCCCCTAAACCGTCTCCAACACGAACATGCAAATGACGCATGACACAAAGATTCGGCACAATGAGAGGATGATGGAGTAATAAACCTGCAGCACCCGAACCTCCCAAGAAACGGCCCCCGAGGCTAGAACTTAAGGGCCTTGGCGACCACGACATCTTCGAGCATATACGCGACATTGCCCGAACCATTCGGGTGCTCGATACCTATAACTACAAACATAGTCGCTTGGGACGCGGGGTTGTGTGTGCAGATTGAACGTGATTGCAGTGGTCTTCATCATCATGTTCCGCCGACAAGACGATGGTGCCGGCGCGAGTTGCCATACTTCTACAGGCCACGCTTATAATCCAGACGACTACAACCTGGGCCTGCACGTCGGGTCACTGTTCGTCGTTCTAGCGGTGTCTTCACTAGCATGTGCATTCCCACTGCTCGTCCTCAGATTCCCTCGCTTGCGCATACCAACCAAGATCCTCTTCGTTGTTCGCCATTTCGGTACTGGAGTCTTGCTCGCCACTGCATTTGTGCATTTACTGCCAACAGCATTCATCTCACTGGGGGACCCTTGTCTCTCCGGGTTCTGGACAGATGACTATCCAGCAATGCCAGGAGCGATTGCGCTGCTTGCTATTTTCCTCATTGCCGGGATCGAGATGACTTTCAGCCCTGAGAAGAGGTGCTGTGCTGCACCAATGACCGTTGGCACTGGAGCAGTTACCATTCCACGTGGTACCGAATGTCGAACAATTGGCGAAGATGGACGTTGCGGGAGCATTGACCAACGAACCGGAAACTCGCCAGCCATTGCTCGACCCGCTGCGGACAGCAATAAGAACCATGAGCATTCCGATGCGGAATTTGACCTGGATGCCAAGATCACTCTCACGACTGAGCAGGAGCATCGCAAAGCCTTCCTCCAGTGCGTATTGCTGGAGGTGGGTATTCTGTTCCACAGCGTCTTCATTGGCATGAACTTGAGCGTTTCAGCGGGAAGGGAGTTTGTTATCTTGTTCATTGCGATCGTGTTTCATCGTAAGTCGATCTCCGCCGCGGAAATTGTTGTTGGGAGATTGGTCGCTGACTTTGACGGTACAGAAACTTTTGAAGGTCTTGCCCTAGGTGCACGTATTGCTGCGTTGAGATGGGAATCTAAAGCCGTCAAGCCCTGGCTTATGTGCCTTGCTTACGGTTGCACGTACGTTGAGATATTCCTTGAACTCCACAGGGCCAGACATGCTGACAGCGACATAGGACTCCCATAGGTCAGGCCATAGGTCTTGCTCTCCATTCCTCATACAGTCCGGATTCTCAGACCGGACTTTTGCTTGTCGGAATCATGAATGCCATCTCCGCAGGCTTGCTGATTTATGCTTCGCTGACCGAGCTGTTGGTGGAGGATTTCCTGAGCGACAGGAGTTGGAGGACTTTGCGTGGATTCCGTCGTGTGGGAGCATGTTCGTGGGTTTTCCTTGGAGCCATAGGAATGAGTTTGGTCGGTGCGTGGGCTTGAACCACAATAATTATAATGCAAGCTTTCACCGTGCAGATTTCTCGCTTCTCGCCAGCTTAGGATGTCAGCGTTTCCGACTGCAGTGGCGACACGGCCTGTCTAGTCTGCTGAATCGGATTGTTTGGTCGCTGCTTTGGCTGGCAGCTTTCCCATTTCGAAGTCAGGACCATGCGCATCGAGACCAATAGACATCAGCGACACCTCCGCGTCGCTTCTACTACTCTCCGGCGCTTCCGGAGTTCTCCGCATACGTTTCCACGTCGGCATCCACGATTTCCTACTGCGCTGTTTCCAGCGTGCCGCTCGTTTGCCATGCAGTGTCGCTGTCTCCAGTCCGGTTGTGGCAGGATCTCTTTGCATGGCCTTGTCTAGCTCCGTCGCAGGCATCGATGCAACCTCAGCGTCGCCGTAATGAGCACGTAGCTCTTCTGCGAGGTCTAGGACATCGCGATACGGGCTAGTCTGCAGTTTGTATCGGTCTGCCATGCTGTTGAAATATGCGTCGTAATGCAAGATGATCAGCAAGAGTAAGACAGCAACGCTGAGCATACAGAAAGTGAACAGCATAAGTGAGGAGAATCCCCATACGTATTCTTTTGACGGGAGGCATACGCCGATCGTCGCTAGGTCTTCTCCGTGGACAGTGCTATTTTGATCACCCCAAATAAATCTCGTAGCACTGTCAGCTTTCCCTTGAGGATCGGTATTGGAGAACAGTCTGATGGGCGTATTGATGTTATATGTCGTGTTTCGGATGACGATAGTACTGTTCGTACAGTCTTCGACAGGTGTGAAATAAGCCGTCTTCCCCCAAGTCGCGTTGCGCGGCCACAGGGTGAATGACCACGTCGGTGGTGTTTGCGAGTCTGTGATATTTTGCTGTAGTGGGAGCTGATCGCGGGTGGTATTGAAAGCTAGCTCTGATTCCAAAACCTGGGCTACCTCGTAATGGGTAAGGCTAGAGAACCGTCCGAGGTATTCGGGGGCGTTGCTGTGAGCGACAGAGTAGATGCCGCGATACGCACCCCAATCATCCTTCCAAAGCTTTTCTATCTTGGTCAGTCGCGCTTCTTCGTCTAGGCCGGGTGTCAGTACACATGCATTCTCGCCTTAGAGACCGAAACTCACATGCAGCCAATGTAGAATATAGCCGAAGATCGCTGGTATTGTACAGAGGATAGTCCGGCGACAAGCCAATCTCTTCACCCCCTTCAACGATGAAGTTTGGATAAGTGACATTAGCTGCAGACATGTAGCTCGAACCATCACCGACTGGGAAAAACGGTTGCCCTCGAGCCTGATAAGAGGTCATAGCTGAAAGAAACGTCGGCATAGCGAGAATGTAGGAGCCGACCAAAAGAATCAGCGTCGTGCGCCAATCAATACGCAATCTGGGGCTTGTGACCGGCTTCCTGGACTCGAGCTCGGGCTTCTTCTTTCGGACGACTCTCATATTCATAATCATCGCCCACAGAGTATAGACGGATAACCGCTCCATGAAAAATGGAAGGACAAGGGCTAGCGAGAATTCTCTGACTTCCATTGAACGAAGTACTGCGCGACGGAGCAGCGGATAAGTTGCCAGTGCTAGCAGTACTTGAGATCCTCGTCCGACAACCAAGTCGAAGCAAATATCTATCGCTTTAGCTTGCGTAAAGGTCAACCCGTGGAAGCCCATTGTGACGGAGAGAAACAGACTGCTGTCCCAATATGGCGAACTCCTCTCGAAGGCTTTGTTGGAGTTTGCATATCTTATATTATCGCTGGTGTCGCAATAGAACAGACCGTCAGTGAACCCAGTTGACACGCCAACGCCCTGCGTCGTAACGACTGAGAAGAGGGCGGCAATCGCTCCGCATATGGCGATAAATATGAGCCATGGTCCAAGAAGAGCGATGTGTCGGTTTCGTTTCCCAGGACCCTGAAGTTCTGGCAGAATGAGCCTCATCTTGTGCCCATGGACCCACCAAGTAATGTTGCTGCACAGTGATCCGAGGCGGCGGGAGTTAGTCCTGCGTCAAGCGACAAAACGCCAATTCGCACCAGTATGTTAGTTATGACAGCTGTGACAAGCGAAGAGAGCAGGTTGCAGTCTGCTATGAGAACGAGACCGACTACTGCACCGTGACGCCGTGCGGCTGAGGTTTACAAGGGGCTAGGCATCGAAGGATCATCTTCTGCCTGTGCGGTCTTAAGGCAACAATGGGTGGCGGATTTTCTGATGTATCGCCACGACAGTTTGTAGGTGATATGTCAGTGTTTTGTGCCAAGTCTGATGGAGCAGAGCGATGATCATCCATGTCGTTTCTCATGGGTTGTTGTTGGGCCGAGACACGCTCCTTTTGCCGGAGAGCAGAAGGTTTCCGTCTGCGGGGAATAAATGAGGAGTGTTTTGCCACTCCACTTTCCGACACAAACTACTCCACTCTACGTTAGCCTGTGTAACAAATGCTAGACGAGCAATTCCTTCCACCTATAGCTGCTGATCTACTCGCAGACGATCAAAATCTTCGTTTTTACCCGGCTTGAGATCGGCAGGTCGACGTAGTCAGGAATATGCAAGAGGCTCCGCATGAACAGACGCAAGAATTGTGTCAAGATGGTTCTTGGTATTGATGGCAATTTATATGTAGTAGGTGCTGGCTCGCAGTCTATTTTCTTGCTAGCATCCAGACAAACACGCCATCTCTTTCGCAAGAGGCGAGAGTATTCACGATGAAGACCAGTCTTTGTGCGGTGGCGGCTGCCATTGGCAGCATTGCCTTCGCCAGCGAGGCTCCAGCACCGTACGCATCTTCGAACACGACCAATGCAACCTACACCAACCCTGTCCTCTGGGAAGATCTTGCAGATATCGATATATTCCGTGTTGGCGATGAGTACTACTACTCTGCTTCCACGATGGCCTTCTCACCAGGTGCACCCATATTGAAGTCAGGCGACCTTGTCAACTGGGAGTACATTGGCCACTCTGTACCACGCCTGGAGTTCAACGACCCTGATGCCTACAGTCTTGAGGATGGCAAGCAAGCCTACGTTCGTGGTATTTGGGCAAGTAGTATGAGGTACCGCGAGAGCGACAAGACTTGGTACTGGATTGGATGCATTGGCTTCAACAAGACCTATATCTACACGGCTTCTGACCCTACAGACGAGTGGAGCCTCTCCTCCACCATCGACACTTGTTACTACGACTGCGGCCTCCTCTTCGACGACAACGATGACATCTACGTTGCGTACGGCAACACCAACCTCAGCGTGGCTCGCCTCAACAACGACTTGACCGAAAGGGACGTCACCCCGGTGTTCAACGCCACTTTCTACCTCGAAGGCTCCCGCATGTACCAGATCAACGGCACGTACTACATCCTCCTCACCCAGCCTGCAGACTGGGAGTGGATACTAAAGTCGTCGGACGGCCCATTCGGTCCCTACGAGCTCGAGATCTTCGCCAACCGCACCGCACCACCATCACCTAGAGGCGGCTACCCACACCAAGGTGGCATCGTCGACACGCCCGATGGTGATTGGTACTACCTCGCCTTCATGGACGCCTACCCTGGAGGCCGCGTACCCACTCTCTCGCCCTTCACATGGAACGCCACCGGTTGGCCTGAACTCCCATCGAACGACAGCTTCGCAGTGCCCAACAAATATCCTGTCGCGCCTGTCCCTGTAGAACCTTACAACCGCACTCAGCTCTTCCCTGGTCCCGAGCTTGGTCCTCAATGGGAATGGAACCACAACCCAGACACCTCAGCGTTCTCCTTCGCCGAAGAAGGCGGTCTAGTCCTTAACACCGCCTCGGTAACAGACGATCTCTTCCACGCGAAGAACACCCTCACGCACCGCATCCCTGGCCCCGCCAGCGCCGCGACAATCCACCTGGACATTTCTGCCATGGCAGCAGGTGATCGTGCCGGTCTCGCTCTCTTCCGCGACAACATGGCCTTCATTGCAGTCGAAGACGACACCATCAGCCTGTGGAAAGACCTCAAGCTCGGCGCAGGCTGGAACACCATCAGCACTGGCGCGATCGAAGCCAACGCCACGCTGCCGGCGAACAGCACAGACGTGTGGTTCCGTCTCGACGCCAACATCGCGCCTGCATCCGATCATCTGGGCACTTTCAGCTGGAGCCCCGATGGCGAGACGTTCGAGCAGCTGGGTACGCCGTACCAGATGAACACGACGTACTTCTTCTTCATCGGGTATCGGTTCGGTATTCTCAACTACGCAACGGAAGCTTTGGGAGGTAGCGTGACCTTGAAGAGCTTCGAGGTTACCGATGTGGAGTAGACTTGTTGCTACTAGCAAATACAATGCCCATTATATCGTACAATATATGCAAAATAGCAAGATAACCCCCCACTTCTCAATTTCGCCCAGGCTTCTGCAACATGAATCTGAACTTGTCCACCCGCGACATGCGATTCAGCACCACCGTCTTCATCCTCAAAACCACCTCCCGACAAAACGACTGCGTTCGACAATCATACGAGCAAAGTGCCGCCCGCTGCATGCCACCTTCCCGGCCAAGAATCATCACCACGGTCGGAGGCCTCTCGGCGTAAAACGCCGTGACTTCCATCACGTACGTGTCGACGAGCGTGAACAGGAATCGACCGTCTGCGTCCCGCTTTGGGAGGCGCTCTGGTATGTGCGGATTCTTGCCTTCGAAATTGTGACCGTCTTCTGCAAGGACTGCGCCGGAGTGCAGACTGGTGTTGCTGCTCCATCTCAGACGTCCGTGATTAATCCCGAATAGCTGCGTTTCGAGTCTTGCGATCTCGTAGTAGCCCTCGATGCCGTAGAAACGGGCTTGAGTCGACCAGAACTTGCCGTAGAAGAGATTCTTGAGCAGGTACGGGCTTGCGAGTAAGAACGCAAAGCAAAGTCCAGCGACGGCAGACGAGATTGCCAGGAAAGTGATGGTGACGGGATCTGGACCTTTGTCGGAGTTGGCAGCAATGGCATATGCCAAAGCATAGATGACCAAGTAGAAAAGAGCAAAGACGAAGAAGAACGGTACCTTTGGAAGCAGGACCTTGGTGATCCGTCTGGCCACGGTTTGCCTCTTGATGAAAGGCACAGGCGCGAGTTTGGACCAACAGATGGAAGCGCCGTGGACGCCGTCGAGGACGACAGTCTGTGTTGGAGCAGCTTCGATAGATGACGGTTTACTGATGCCGTCGATTGCAGCGATCTGGCAGCTTGGCTCGATATCCCACAGCTGAGCTCCCCAGGCATCGGTCATCTCATGCCACTGAGTGCCTTTCTTTGGAGGTTGCATGCACAAAAGTCGCTCCAGGATCGAATCGTTGTTGTTTGAGAGTGATAGCCGGGCAAAAGCCATGAACTCAGAATCGGTCTTGACGGTCTTCGGTCGACGTCGAAGGAGTCCCATCAAAGCATAGGCGTATTCTCGAGATGCGTCCCTATCATTGCCGCTGAAGTGGCTACCGCGTATGCGTCTGCTTCGCAGGCAACGGTACGCGATACTGATGAGCTCAAGCTGCGAAAGGTGCACAGAGCCCTCGTAGTGGTCGACGAGCTTGCTTGCTTCGGGCCAGTCGATCCACGCGCGGTATCCAAGACCGTGCTTGCTGAATTCGCTTCGGTGCAGCGAGCTGTGATCCACAACAGAGATCTTGTGCTGTGAAGAGCACAACAAGACTTCCGGCAAGGTCCACGCTCGGTTGCCCCAAACCTTCAACGCTTCTCTCCTGGCATTCGCCCGTGCTTCTCGGACACAGTCTGCAGCTGTATTGGGAACCTGTGTCATGCACGTGGTCGAGTTCGTCGCAATCACCAAAGAATGCGCCGATCTGACGATGTCGCAGATACGGTAGATGTCCTCCTTCTCCGAGTAGTCTTCGTCGACAGGGTAACAATCGACCCAGAACGCTTTGACGTTTGCTTTCTTCGCCGCGTCAACGCCAATCTCAAGGAGTTTCAGCCTGTCTTTGTGGGAGTCCCTGGTATCGAACTGCTCGCGGGTGTAAGCAACGAAAACGTAGTCTTCGGCGGAGTCTTGCTCGATTCTTCTAGCGACACCACGTCCATTCTGAGGAACAGCCGACAAGTCAATTTCGTCAACGTAACAGAGATACTGCGGCATTGGGAATCGGGTGATGAGGTTCTCATCGGGCTTGAACTCCAGTGACTGTTTCTTGCCGTTTTTTGCAGTCTCATGCGTCCTCCAATCGCGGTAGAGGACTGGATCGTAGCGGCCTTCGTTCTCTAGCTCGAGGCCCAGCTTTGCAAGGAACAAGAGGCAGAAAATGATGTAGAAGACCACGGGGATGTACAAGAGAGCCCACGAGAAGATATCGGCGCGAAGCATCCAGTTGACCAACGACAGCAGGATCGGGCTGGAGATCACCCTGGGTTGTGATCGTTCCCAAGTGCAATGCAGGTGCTGGTCATAGTCTCGGGTTATCGACGTCCTCGAGTCATCGCCTTGCACCCTCAAGCGCCGGAGACGGCCGTCAGCCGGATCAAGGTAAACCTCGGCGTCATCTTCCAAAGGTAGTATCCCACTTCCCTGCTAGTCAGCAATCTGTAGTAGTGTCTTGTTCGTGATAAATACTGACCTCAGATCAGGCGATCGCCCAAATGCATCCTTATGCCTGATCAAATCTTGGTGCTGTGCTTGTTCTGCTTTGTCGGTTAACAACCCAAGCGGTACCTCCTCATAAGAACCACGACGTTGGAATGCAGCGCTGCGTGCTCGTGGATGCGGACCCAGTTCGATGTCTGGCCGAAATTTAGAGGTGCGGAATTTGTGTAAGAAAGCCATATTGATGGTAGCGTTAGACACGGTTGAGATGAGATGCGAATGCAGAATACCGTGTGATTGCATCGGAAAAGCAGTCGACAAATATATGTTCATCAAATCCAAGACAGGGACATCGTACACACCAACCACGAGCAACTGCATCAGCCTCGCTGCCATCCCATCCACTCACAGAAGTCCACTCGAAAGCTATTCTTGTATCAGCCAGCCTGAGCCTTGCAGACCGTTTCAACGTAAAAAAACACATCATAAACACCAGCCCACCAACCAACAACAGCATCAGCCTCGCAAACACTGCCACATACGCACACTCTTGTAAGATACCCAACGCCTATTTGTGTCTTGAACCGCAACATATTCGCGACCCAGCAACCACCAGATACATCTCAGCCTTGCAGACAGCAACTAACATGCGCAGAAGCTGCTGGCAGCGATAACACGGCACACGGTCATTGGTCATGGCGTTCAGCCTTGCCCTGCCTTGCTTTGCCTTCGAGCTGACCAACGATTGCCGGAAATAGCGAAAAGATCATGAGATGGAAAGCCATTCGGCCCCAGCCCGCCCACACACGCAGAGTACATGTACTGTACCTGCAGCCAGCTTGCATCGATAAGTACAGCATATCGACACCCAACGCTTGGACAGTAGTGGAGGCTCGATACCTCGAACCTCGAGAGAGCAACAAGCAGTCCTGTCCTTGGGGAAAAAGAAAACATCAACAACAACTCAGCCGTAAACGATTCATTAGGATTTTGCGCTCTTCTTCTGCAAAATAAATAAAACTAGGGTATCAGTGCTACACGAATAAAAAATGTCGAAGTATAATAGAAACAGAAAGAAGAAGAAAACGAAGGTCAACTCCCTGACAATGCTCCCCAAAAAGATGCTGATAATCCAAAGACACATCCTTGCCACTACCACCAATCAACTCCCTCCTCGTCTCTCAATTCGTCCGCCTCAGCTTATCCAATCCCTCAGCAGCACTAGCTCTCTCCTCATAAATCCGTCTCAGATCATCGACACTGGCTTTCTTGAGATTGAGTTTGTTAGGCGCCAATTTGTGTCCATTCTGGTTCTGGGGAGTTTCGTTCTTCAGCTCTTGCGAAGTCATTCGCTTCAACCAGCCCGCGCTGGGCGTTCGAAGCTTCGGCATGCCGGCTTTGAACTCGTCGGAAGCCGATTGCATAGCGAAGTTAGTAGGCTCATGAGATCGCGGTCGATGCGGGATGATCGGCTTTGCCAAAGTAGGCACACTCTGTTGGGGACCGCGTGAGGCTGGCCAGGAGGGTTTGCGGAAAACGGAGTCTGAGTCTGTGGTTGATTGGACTTTTTCGTTCTCGCCTAGAGCGCCTGGTGCGGAGGTGGGTTCTGGGATTAAAGCTCTGTTGAAGGAAGACGACGAGTTTGCTCGTTGGGCTGCTAGGTGTGCGAGATGTGCCGACGTTGCTTCAGAGGCGCTTCGTGCGACACCCTGTGCGAGACCTCCATTGCGTTGGCTTGCAACGGCCTTTCGCTTGGGAACGTCGATGTGGGGAGGGTCGACATGTTGCGAGTTTGCGAAGCCCTTCTTTTCGCTCTCGCCGTAGCCGCGGGCTGAGGGAAGACGATGCGAGAGACTGTCCGCCGATATGTATCCGTCGGGAGACTCTGCGACTTGCGGCTGCTTCTCCTGGTTGGTGAAAATAGTCGAATAGCGAGGCGGTTCGGGGGCAGGCTTGCGTCTCGGCACGGCGAATGGGTTCTCGTCACCAGACACGTTCCGTGATGCGGGTTGTCCGCTCGCTGGTCTAGGAGGCAAGGTTGGGAGGCGCTCAAGTGCTAAGTCATCGCTTCCAGTAGGTGAATCTATATCCAGAAGATGAACTCGATGAGCTTCAGTTTCTTCCTCAGAGTGACGCATTGGCCTTGGTTCTTCAAGCGGGTCCTCGTAATCTTTCGCTTCCTGTGGTGGCTGAATGTCTTTCCAGATGCCGTTACTGTCGATGTTCAGCTGTCTCCGCAATTGAGGCCATAGATCGATTGCAGCTTGCAAAATCCGACGTATTACGCTTGTCATTTTTGCATCTTCGAGCTGATTAGAGCCACACACAAGGGTCATGGCAAAACAGATGGCAAGGTTGTTCGAATCCATCTTGTTCTCTGGCTCGCGCTCGGCCACCAATGAAAGCATTGGCAGTAGGTGTCGCAGAAGAATCTCCCGGCTTGTGCCGTTTAGAGGAGACTGTCTCGACTTGAGAGAAAGGATGTTTTCCAGATCCTCCAGCGTGACCTCGACATCCGGACTTCCAAATTGTTCGCGCAAAGTACTGTAGCTGGTCTCCGGGAATATTGGCTGCCTCAACTCTCGGTACCAAGTTTTGATGAGAGAAGCCGCAGAGTGAACACCGTAGGCGTCTTCGATCCTGACCTCGTCCACCACCGCTTGATCAACTCCAGGCTCCACGAATGTTGCGCCCATCTCTTTCCAGAAAATGTACATTTGTCCTCTGTCATAGGCTTCTCGCAAAGCGCCTGTAAGAATGGAATGTGGCGGGATGCGGAAAAGGCCTTCGGTCCTAATGTTGACAGGATGCAGAACAAAGGTGGTCGTTTCTCGTAGCACTCTTGGCAGTCTGGTCTTGCCTGTGTTCAGATTCGTCGGCAGAGGCCGTACAGCACCAAAAGCTCTTCTTCCACTGGCATATGGAACATCGATGTCCGGAGAAAGCTTCCTGTCGTGCAAGTAGACCACAGGAGGAATCATCAGCCGTTCAATCGGAATCAGCATCGCCAGCCCTGTCAACGTGTTGACATTTATGATTTTCCTCCTGAATTTCGGTGAAACGACTGTTCCGAAAACGTTGACGAGGACGCGCACCCATGTTCGCGGATGTACAATATACAGCTTTTGCAGCTTCTTTCGCGTGGCCCGACTGAGCACCTGGTATGCTTGTAAATACCAGCCAACTCCCGGCCCTTGCTTTTTCTCTGTCGTGGCGCCATCCGGCTGGCCACCTGCGAAGAAGATGATCTCGTATTCAGTCCCGCTGATTAGCTCGTCTTCCTCCGGAAGTCGCGCGAGCACATATGGTAATAATGCATTGTAGTCGACTTCGTAAGCGTCTGGGAATGCGGCGGCATTGACTATGTAGATCGGCAGTCCAGCTTGTGAAGGCAGAGGTGATTTGTATATGATCGAAGCAGCGAGTGTTGCGAGTCCGCGATCGTACTCGCCCGAGGTCTTTGCAGGTGGTACAGACGAAAGGGAGGTGCTCCTAGATCTGTTGCCGCGACGCTGGGTGACGGTAGCCAGAGCGGAGCGCATCATGAATGGAGGTTGTATGTTGAAGATATTGCTGCTACGACATGCTGCGTTGGGTGTATATGTGGTTCCTGCGGACCGAGTACTGCCGTGTAATGATCGAATATTCTTTGAGTTGGCCAGTGACGTCGATTGGGTTGCCCTGGGAAGCCTTGTTTCAGGTTGATTGGCTGACAACGAGGATGAGTGGGCGATAATGGGTGGTCAGACGGCCAGGATACCGATGGTAGAGATATGGGCGATTGATTGGAGGTAGGGAGGGGTATGGCGGCAGTGTACAGATGGTGGAGGAGTGAATCTCTCTCAAGGGCCACGACGCTACTCTCTACCCTTGTACAGGCCCTGGCAACGAGAATCGATAAACAGCTCGCCGCCTTGCACGAAAGCAGACTAGCGCTACGCAACGGGAGTGGCGTGGACCATGCCGCCTTATCTACCCGGGCCGATCATAGGCCGATAGTCGGAGTCACTAGAGGGCGCAAAGACGCTCTGGTAATTAAAATTGTGGGAGAGGCAGAGCGAGCGCGGGGGATTATAACACTTATACAGTCATTCAACAGGGCCAAGGAGGGTATTATTGGTTGAGTCATTCGGTCCGCGACCACTCTTCTATAACTCAATCCATTTCTTTTCACCAGAAACACCCTTCCTCATATTCACATACACATACAATACACCACCGCCAACATGTGTGGTATTTTCGCCTGCCACCAGTATGCTCGCCCCCACCACAGATCACCACTCCCATTGGCATTGATCATGCGCTGACCATCACCGCCAGGCACCCCGATGTGCAGAAGTTCAGGCCCACGGCCATTCGCATGGGCAAGCAGGTCAAGCACCGCGGCCCCGATTGGAGTGGAAACCACATTGCCAACAACACCATCCTCGTCCACGAGCGATTGAGCATTGTCGGCGTTGGTGAGTTGTTGGACATATACCTACACTTCTTTCTTCCTCGCCAAAGCTAACGACAACCTTTTCTTCAGACTCCGGCGCCCAGCCCATCACCAACGAGGACGAGACTGTCTCCCTTGCCGTCAACGGCGAGATCTACAACCACAAGATCCTGCGCAAGCAGCTCTCACAAAAATACCCCTTCAAGACGCACTCCGACTGCGAGGTCATCATCCCGCTGTACCAAGAGCATGGCATTGATACCCCCAAATACCTCGACGGCATGTTCAGCTGGGTCCTGCACGACAAGAAGCTCGACCGTGTCATTGCTGCCAGAGATCCCATCGGAATTACAACTTTCTACATGGGCCGCTCCTCGCAAACTCCCGGTGCCGTCTACTTCGCTTCTGAGCTCAAGTGCCTGCACCCCGTCTGCGACACCATTGAGAGCTTCCCTCCCGGTCACGTCTACGACAGCAAGACCGACTCCCTCACCCGCTACTTCACCCCCAAGTGGCTGGTTGAGCCCTCCAACATCCCCACCAACCCCATCGACTACAAGCTACTCAGAGAGACCTTCGAGCGCTCAGTGAGGAAGAGACTGATGGCTGAGGTTCCCTACGGTGTCCTCCTTTCCGGTGGTCTGGACAGCTCGCTCGTTGCCTCCATTGCCCAGCGCGAGACCCTCAGACTTCAGCGCGAGTACGCCAAGCAGATCAGAGAGTCTGGCGCCAACACCCCCGGTGGCGCTGCTCCGATCAACGGCGCACAGGATGAGCTCGCTGGCGTCGACGAGGAGTACCACTTGAACACCATCCCTCTTCTCTCCCAGCTCAACAGTTTCTCTATCGGTCTGCCTGGCGCACCCGACAGTCTTGCTGCCGCTGAGGTCGCCAAGTTCCTCGGAACCAAGCACCACTCCATGACCTTCACCATCCAGGAAGGTCTTGACGCCCTTTACGATGTTATCTTCCACCTTGAGTCATACGACGTTACCACCATTCGCGCCTCAACACCCATGTTCCTTCTTTCCCGCAAGATCAAGGCCATGGGTGTCAAGATGGTGCTCTCCGGCGAGGGTTCCGACGAGGCCTTCGGTGGCTACCTTTACTTCCACAACGCACCCGACAAGAAGGCCTTCCACGAGGAGACCGTCCGCCGCGTCAAGAACCTCCACTTGGCTGACTGCCTGCGCGCCAACAAGTCCACATCCGCCTGGGGCGTGGAGGCCCGCGTGCCCTTCCTCGACAAGGAGTTCCTCGAAGTCGCCATGAACATCGACCCCGAGGAGAAGCTGATCAAGAAGGACCAAGGCCGCATCGAAAAGTACATCATGCGCCGCGCCTTCGACAAGTCCGAGCTCGCGCCCGGCGAGAAGCCCTACCTGCCCGACCACATCCTGTACCGCCAGAAGGAGCAGTTCTCTGATGGTGTTGGATACGGCTGGATCGACGGCCTCAAGGATGAGGCGAAGAAGATGGTTACCGACGAGCAGATGGCCAACATCAAGCAGGACAAGCCGCAGTGGGGCGACGACATTCCGGATTCCAAGGAGGCTTACTGGTACAGGTGCATGTTCGACGAGCACTTCCCTCCCCAGTGTGCTGGCACCGTCGAGAGGTGGACACCCACCTGGAGCAAGCAGACCGACCCCAGTGGTCGCGCTATTGCTTCGCACGACTCTGCTTACAAGGCTGGCGAGGGCAAATAAATTTGAAGAGGATGAAAGAGGAAGATATTTTCGACGTGTTATGTATAGATGCTACAAAGTTCTTTTTTTCCTCTGCAGTGCTGCTCAACGGTTTTGGTTTCCACTTCTCACTGCGACGAACGTTAATTTCGGAAGCTCACACCCATTATCTGGACATGAAAAAACGCAAGACACATCTTACCTCGTAAGGAAATGATATACCCATTCATCAACCACAAGTTACCAAGTAAATTATCTATTAGGAATACGAAAACTTCGAGCCGACCGGCTCGCAAGAACCCCCATTCTCAAACACTCAGGAGGACAAAAACTGCTACCTACCACAACGGCCCCAACCCTCCATCTTCCACTCACTACCCTTCCCCCTCCTCAACCTCACTCACGACCTAAGCGATAATCAACTGCTTCTCCTTCCTCAAACCCCTCGCAACATCCAGCGGGATCTTCAGCGTCGCCGACACAATCTCCGGCGGCGTGAGAGCCAGCCACTGCGTCAGCGAGATGTCCACGACGCGGTCGCTTTTGTAGATTTCGATCCATTGGAGGGTTTCGTTGGCGGAGGTGTTTTCGATGTAGTGGCCGGCATTGTCGGGGAAGACGGCGGTGTCGCCGGCGGAGAAGTCGAAGGTGCGGGCTGCGGCCTATGTTTTATGTTAGATGAGTTGAGGAATGGGGGGTTCGAACGGATGGGACTTACGTTGCCGACGAAGGCGGTGGCGCGGGCGGTGCCGGAGAGGAAGTAGAGCCATTCTTCGGCCTGGGAGGGAGATTGTTAGTGAGGTTCTGGCTGATGTGAGATCCTCGGGACAGATGCTCATTGCTTACATTCGGGTGCCAGTGCAGTTCTCTCAGCGCTCCTGGCTTGAGGGTGACGATTGAGGAGGCGATCGTTTTCGCTACTGGGAAATTGCGAGAATCGACAATCTTGACGGAGCCGCCACCTCCGGCTGCGATTTCGGGCTCGAGTTCGCTTGCTTTGAAGACGTAGGAGCTGTTGCCTTCAAGTTTGCCGAAAGGAGAGTCGACGGGTTTGGCGGTGAGGTTGGACTTGAGGATGTAGGGGTTGGGCGATGGGACGAAGTCGAGGACGGATGGATCGACGCCTGGATCGACGCACTGATTAATGTTTTGTTCTCACTTCAGTCGAAAAAACAACAGATCAGACTTACCAAGACTCTTCGCCAGGATATCCTTGGGAGTATGCGCGATCCAATCATCGACATTAAAGGTGGTGCCCGCGGTATCGAAATTGCCATCGTCGAAAACAAGCAGGTACTCGTTCTGCTCCGCAAGGCCCTGGATCACATGCGCCTCGCCCTTGGGGAAGTACCAAATATCGCCTTCATTCAGGATCTCAAACTGATTGCGACCGTATTCGTCAACAGCGCTGACACCGACCTGACCTTGGTAGACGTAGCCCCACTCGGCGACACGGTGCCAGTGCAGCTCGCGAATGCTGCCTTTGGTCAAGTGCTGCTGGGCACCAGCGATGTCGTTGCTGGCGGGGAGGTCGGTGATGACTTGTTGTCTGACCCAGCCGCCGGGCAATTGGCGGGTTTTGGAGTCGGAGAAGCGCCATTTGAGGTTCTTTACTGAGCCGGCGTCGGTGGATTCTTGGCCTAGGTTGGCTGGGTTGTCGATGTCGATTTGTCTGTTGGTGCCGCCTGGGTTGTTGTCAGTGACTGAAAGTGCAAGTCCGAGGAGGGTAAGAAGCTCACCTGAGATCGGGGCACCTTTGCCTTTGCCATCGATGGGCTGGCCTTGAGCGTATCCGGGTTCGTCTCGTTTGTCAAAACGAAGGTGTTTTGACTGAGGCGTCGAAGGCAGTCTTTTCTCGACTGGGTTTGCAGATACTGCTGTCGCTGCGCAGAATGCGAGGACAGTATTGAACACGTCCTGAGTCTTCATTATTGCTGTGCCTGATAATCAACGCTCAAAGTAGGAATGATTAAATTAAAGGTACGCGTCGCGCAGACGACTGAACATCGATGGAGGATAAAAAATTGAGGTACCAACATGAGCTGTTCTCTATATGTAGCTCCACGACTGCAAGTAGGTGCATTGCGTGCCGTTGCTGCTGCCACTTCGTCCCGCCGTTCATGTCGCCTTTGGGTAAAGCTATTGCGCACCATGCACACAGATTGGACATTGGTATCCCTACATGACGATCGGCGTCAATATTCCCGGTATTCACCACTATCACCATGTCGTGATGAGGTACGGCTGGCAGTCTAACGGTGAGTTTGCATAGCCAAGAAGTTGTTAAGCGTCCGGTAGTCTGGTTTGATAGGCGCAAGGTCCCCATCGCCAGACTCAATATCTCCACTATACCACTTCCAGAAGTTTGGCTGATGCAGATCACTGGCAAAGAAGCTGTGATGTACCGAGCTTGACTGCTTTGCGTTATTGTTGATGCATGATGCCATTCCTTGGCATCTTGCGAGATCTCGACTTCGCGGCTTGTTTTCACTTCCAGGCACCACTCAAGCACCCACACTCCAGGAATCTTGTTGATCCAAGCGTTGCGGACCGTCAGCGACATGGTGCAGGATTCAAACTTTATCCTCGATGGATCCTCCTTTGGATGACCACGCTCTCGGGCTTGATGGGGTCCTTTCTCAGCATGCCATAGACTAGCCTGTGGACTGGATTGGTGGCGGTACAGTTTGCCAACCCCAACCATTATTGAGTGCAGTCGACCATAGGTTTTGCGCATGGCCAATGGGAATCAGACATCTACAGGCCCTTGAGGCTCTCATGTGAGCGCCGCCACTGCTGGTCTCATCTCGCGGAATGACCTTTCCTTGCGATAGCTCACGGCTCAGGGACCAGCGCCACATGTGATATCCAGGGACCGCATCACGTCTTCGACGACAACACCTCAACATGATGTTCTTTCTCCTTTGGGTGGCAGTAACAACCCGCACAGACGGTTTATCTCACGGATGTCGAACTCTTCCGCGTGGGGTGCCCGTTTCGCGTCGGGTCCATCTGCTCAATCACCCCATGTCCTTTTAGCATACTCCAGGATGTGCGATTGCGGTATAGACTGGTCCCCCTGATTGGCACGAACACTTGCCGTGCTGCTCATGAGACGCCTTTGGGTGGTCGCCTGAGACATGTTGAGTTGTCCGTCTTATCTTCTCATCGTCGCTCTAGACCTGGCTTCCAACGCAGAACGTTTGATGGCGACAGTGTTCTCGCGGACGTTCCAATTTCGTCGGCAGTAATACCGGACCCCGGTGGCGCAGACCATGAACGAAAAGTATGTTGATCGACGTTGCAGATGGGTCGGCCCTAGCTATCCATTCCTTTGGTTTTGACGCTAACAATCAAGACGTGCGGCTACTAGTCTCTCCCTGGAATGGCACCTACTCTTGGCATATCGAAACAGGTCCTCATGCTTGAGTACAACTGGCAATGATCGGCCTGTGGCATTCCAGGATTGGATTCGTTGCAAGTGACATCCAGGAGGCTCTCCCAGCCGGTTGCAAAGTACGATGCTTCCCAATGTAATCGCAGGCAGGATACAGCAGTTGCAGACTGACATACAGTGTATCAATCGGGCTGAGGACGGCCCATCTGTTGACTTGGATCCTAGTGGGTAGAAACTGGAGGCGTCTGCTTGTGATCAATTACTATCGTTAGCGAACGACGACTCAACGCTAAGGCCCATTATCATTCCTCGGGGCCATTCTAGCAGGGTTTGATTGCAGAGCCTGAGTCTTGGACCACTGGTGCCAATATCCAATCACTTGCCGGGTATGGTTTTGTGGCGTTCTGTTGACAAGGACTATGAGGGATCTACTACCTCCTTGGCAGCACAGTGGCTAATGCATGGCTGTCACACAGGAAGGTTCGATGTGGTATGAGCATCATCTGTCTACGTCTCTCATTCCGGTATGAGAGATGAGTTTCGTGCTGGTCGACTGGTATTGCGTGACCCATCTGTTGTGTCGAACAGAAGCAAATGACGGTTGGGCAATCCACTTTATATCCTGCCAGCTGAGCAGGTGTATATAAGAGGGCACGCAAACCTGCTCAAACCAACTCAGAACCACCAGCATCTCATCCGAACATCGTCCAATCACTTTAATAGCAATCCAGATCATGTCATTCCTCACTTTCGGCCTCTTAGCCTGGGGCGGCCTCGCATCAGCCGCACCGCAGCTGTCTCTTCCTCCACTTATCCCATCCATTCCTGGCGTCACAGAGCCGTTGAGCTCGAACGCACCGCCGCTTCCAATCCTTCAAGTTCCTACTCCGCCCTTGGAGTCTCCACCATGGGAAGGAAGTGAAATTAAGCCAAAGAAGATTGGATACTTCTGGACCGGTGCGGGTGACAACCAACACAAAGACTTTCTGGCTTCCTACAGTCTGGACGACGATACCTTCGGCACACTCCTCAGGGTAGTCGATGTACCTTCCTCGGGCAACAGCCCTCACCATCTTGGTATGTTCCTTGCCTACTCTTCCTTCAGTGCCAATATACACGGCATATCTAATAGCTGATAGGTGTCTCTTTGGATGGCAAGACCATCTGGGGTGGTGGTCTTCTATCTCTTCTGAAGACCCAGGACACTGGATACTACTTCGATGTGTCCGACCCATACAACCCTCAATTCCAAAAGAGTGACCGCGCGCTTCTCGCCTCGATCGCGGACGAGATTCGTGCCAAACCTGATGGAGGCTTCTTCATCACCTATATGGGTTCAGCGGTCGGCACATCTCCTGGTCGCTTGATTGAGACCGACAAGGACTACAACATCATTCACCAATGGCCCGAAGACACTGCTGGTCTGCTGAACATCCTCGGCGAGCAATTCTCACCCCACGGCCTTTCCATCGACTTTGAGAAGGATCTGATCCTTACCTCCGACTTCGTCGTTCCTATCACCATTCTCAAGCCTACTCTTGGTATCCAGAGAGCCAATACTCTTCGTCTCTGGAGACTCTCTGATCGTACTATCACCAACACCATTACTATCCCCAACGGTGGCGGAATCCAGGACGTCAAGTTCATCCCAGGAAACAAAGAGTCTGCTGCCATCGCCACTGCTGTTCACTTGGGGCAAGTCTGGATCATCTATCCTTTCAGGAAGGATGCCAATGGCAAACTCGGCAAAGCTGAGCTTCTTTATGATTTGGGTCCCAAGGCTCGCGATACCGTGGCCATCTACTCAGACATCACTTCCGACGGCAAGTTTGCATTCTGTAAGTCTAATAATTACCCGCGTGACTATCTATGATACTGATAAGCAATCGCAGTCACCCTCACCACCGCCAACCACATCGCTGCCCTCGACATCTCCGACCTGAACAACGTCAAGCGCCTCGATGACCCCGATGAGGATCAGCCCACCATCGGACCCCACTACATCAAGGTCACTCCCGACCAGAAGCACATCGTCGTCACCGATTACTTCGTGCAGACCGGCGACATCGGTGTCATCAACACCCCCGCCGACTTCAAGGCGCTGTACATTGACATTAACAATGATGGCTCGCTTGGATTCAACCGTTCCATCGACTTCACCAGAGAGTTTGCCAACCGCGGTGGCTCTAAGCCACACTCTGCGGTTGTATTCGACTTCACTGATCCGAAGAACCCGATCTACTACTAAGCTGTTCAGGCTTCTTTGCGTCCAAGCCTGTCATGCTCGAAGCATTCTCAGCAATGCGGTGTCAGAAGATGACCCGACTCTCCATCAACGCTTTTGCGATCACTGCAAACCCGTCAACACCAGAAATTATTTCGTAGTTACTTCTCTTTGTTTCTTACCTACACAGTCTTTACTTAGTTCAAGATCTTAATGTATCGATCATTTCACAATAAGTTGCGGCGATATATTCTCCTTGGTCATAAAGACAAACTCGCCATCAGAAATGCACCACAGTAATTATTCACATTCCAACTCAAGTCAGAGGGTAAAGTACTTCTACCTTCGGAGGTGTCTCCTAAAGTACAAGTAGCTGATGCGATGATCAAGGATCTCCATGCCGAAGTCACGCCACAACCTCTCCACAATCTCCACGGGTTTCAGAAGCCAAATAGACTAAGACCCCACTTTAATGATTGGCGGTACCTCAACTGCCGACCACCCTTTCCTTTGGATGTTAGACTTGTGATTGGCACGAGCAGGTATCTTGTTGCTAGGAATCAAGGCTAAACTTGTGGGAAGGAGATACAAGGGTCGCGTTGGGCCTGATCAGCGACAGAGCAAGGAGCACAACACCTCTACGTTCTCATCGGGATTCCGGAGAGTTCTGTGACGAAGGGAGAAGAGATCGCTTGTAGCCAAAGATGTGATGATCCGTTGAAAATTGCAATAGTATGTACACCGCTTATGTCCACGAATACGAGGACTGATACCTCAATTACGAGTCTAATTATGGACACTCGCTTGATCATTGTTCGAAACCATCTAGGTCATCCTGGATAATCGCACAGGGGTTCAGTTTCAAGGATGTGTCAAGGAGTCACAACATTGAGATTACTCATGTTTACCACTCAATGCATCTTCCCATTGAGAACGTCCAATGCTGGCATCTTGTGTCTTTCTCTTGACTGATTCTTCGTGGGTTCTATACACAAGCTCAAGCCCTTCGAAGCAATGAATACATTTTGGAACCGGCCTTCCGGCACCACACCCATTCAGCCCGCCATGGAGCTTGCTACCTCTCAAATCCACAACATCAGCCATTGGCTGTCCACCAACAACAAGCATGTCAGAATCGGCCTTGCGATAACTCTTCCTGGCGTCGTTCTTCTACTCTTCACAACTCCAATCACAAGCAAACTCGCACAAGCTTGGGGACGACGTACGACCGAAACAGCCTCGACCGAGAAAGAGACGGTTCGCCCTGAGAGTATCAAACACGACACGAATGAGACACCGCCTGAGTTGCCAAAGAAGTCGTATGGACAGCTGTCGTCCGGAAAGAGGGTAGCTCGCCCAGAGCGTGCGGAGCGTGACACAAACGACAAGGTGCCTGAGTTGTTGAAGAATTCGCATGAAAGTATCATGTCCAGGAAGAGGCCAACTCGCTCAGAACGTAGCGAGCGTAGCATGAACAACGATAACATCCTCTTCAACAACCACAACAACAACAACAGCGGCCCGACGTCGCCCAAAAAGTCCTATGCGGCTGCTCCTGCTGCTCCTGCTACTCCTGCTACACCTGCTACACCTGGTACTGCAAGCGTGGAGCCTTTCTCGCCATTCACACCAGACAGTGCTTCTATCAACTCAGAGTCCAGTTCCGAGCATTCTCAGAAACGCAAGTTCCGCCTTGGGCAGAACATCAAGAAAAGGTGGCAGAACAGGCCTTTCGGCCATGGCCATGGATATGGATCCTCCGAATCTCCCTTGTCGCCATGAGGGGTATACGCTATGATGGACGAATGAGAATCAGGAATGCTTTCAATGAACTATCATGTTATCAGTTTCTCCTTGCTAGAACTCGAAGCGCAGCACTTCTGATGTACATACATGGACATTAGTGATGGTGCGAGTACCGGTCAGCTTAATATTAATGCTTTGCAATTCTCGCGACTCAAATTCTCATAGCCTTCAAGGCGTTACCTATCTTCTCAGTCACAAGTCGGAGTAGTGACTGTGCCTTGAACTTTGGCCGGTCGATCCTTGCTTCAAGCTCGAGCAGCGTCATGCCAATATCTCTTTGCTCGAACAATAGATCAACAGCGCTGCTCCAAAGCCCTTTGCACGTAGGTATTCTTCGAATACTACCTGTGGTCATGGCTTCTTAGGTTCTCCTCGGGACTAGCGACAACGCGCAAGAGTGTTCCCCAATCGCTGACTATTGCGGTGATATCTGTTGCATGGCCAGCCAGGAGACTGTAGTCACAGTGACTCAACAGACCCCCAAGCAAACATTGCTCGTGTGTAGAGGATCGTGGACTGGCTCTGCGCCCTCAACTCAGTTCCCCATGGCAATCATAGTCATGCTAACTCGATCTTGCCCGAGGCAGTGGGGACCAAGGAGGGTCACCCAGTTTTGCCGTTCCCATTGCTTTTCATCTCAGCACTCAGCGGTACTCGTACGGCAGCGGTTTCTCCCAGTCAAGCTGCAACATGCAGAGGTGATTGAACACTTGACGTCGATGTCCGAACCTTGTCTCTAAGAAATCCACAGGCTCCACTCGATCAGAAGCCGATCCAGCTTCTCCTCAAGCTTGGCATCTCTTCAATTGCCGACCATACTTTCTCTCTTCAAATCTCGACTTGAAGTGAACAACATACGTTCAAGAAATGGCCGAAAATTTCTCAATAATTTTACCAAAAAGGATGATCATTCCGACCAATATAATGAGCATAGTGCAGTCTCAATGGCAATTACTTGAACCTCTCTACATTCTCCAAGCCCCGCACCCCAAACCACAGCGCATGGTCAGGACACACAACCCGAGATTTGTGGGTCGAACGTGGATATCGGGCGACTTCGACCCTGTGTGATCGACACAGTCGCAAGTAGGCTTGCGGCCTAGCTTCAGACTTGTAATGTTCGTCACGCCGCTGATAGCACAGCACGGAGTTTGAACCTAGACCGCGAACTGGGACGAAAACCAGTAAAGTGCTCGTGACGAGGCACGGTCTATACCAGGGAAAATGGTCATCCAACTCTGCTCCATCGTGATGTAATGGCAGAAGACCGCGGTAGGACTAATAGCCGCTGTTTTCAGGCATATATAGATATTTCATCTGGCCACTGCTTGTCTACATCTTGCTACCTCTGCTAAGCACATCCAAGATGTACAAGCAACTCATCGCCACGCTTGGCCTTCCGGCGCTAGCCCTCGCCAACTACAGCGCTCCAAGCTACTACTACACTGGCTGCACCAAGACGTGCGTGGTCGATTCGAGTGTTCATGACAGCTCGCACGCCATTGTCGAAGCTTTCCGTACCTGCGGTCATGAGACTGGAGAAGACCGCGGCAAAGTCATCTTCAAGAAGAACGAGACCTACAATGTCCGCCGCGTCATGAACACCACCGGCTTGACCAACGTCGACGTCGAGATCCACGGCACTCTTCTATGGGACACCGATATCGACTACTGGCTCAACAACTCGTTGCCTATCGGATTCCAAAACCAGTCCACTGCTTGGATCTTTGGCGGCGAGAACGTGCATTGGAACGGCTTTGGGTACGGCACACTCGATGGCAATGGACAAATTTGGTACGATTATATTAATGGAACCAACAACTTCGCCGGGAGGCCTCACCAGATCTCCTTCGAGGGCATGAAGAACAGTATCATCGAGAAGACCAGATTTGTACAAAGTCAGATGTGGACTATGACTGTTATTCACTCTGAGAACGTTCTACTCGAAGATATGTATGTCAACAGCACAGATGCAAAGCAAGAGGTTGGGTTTGACTTCTCTTCACTCAATACCGACGGCGCTGATGTCATCTACTCCAACAACATCACTTTCCGTAACTGGGTAGTCGATTGCGGCGACGACAACATCTCCACTAAGGCCAACAGCACCAACATCCTCATCGAGAATCAGGACTGGTACACTGGTCTTGGCTTCGCTATGGGCAGCATCAGCCAGTACGATGGCGAGTTCGAATACGTTGAGAATGTCACTGTTCGCAACGTCACTGTCCACGACCGCATGCGCTACGCTGCCTATTTCAAGACTTGGACCGGTGTCAGTCGTGGCTACCCACCCAACGGCGGTGGCGGAGGTCTCGGCTATGCAGCCAACATCACAATGTCTGATTTCAAGCTCGACAACACGTCCGGTATATTTGCGATCACTCAGTGCACAAGCTACAATGAGGCTTCCGGCGAATGCAACACCAGCGAGTTCAACATCCATGATATCACCATAGCCAACTGGACTGGCACCTCCACCAGTGCTGTCCTTGGTGAGCTTCAATGCAGCGGCGCTAGCCCATGCACTGGCATCAAGTTCGATAACGTCTCCATTGAGATTCCGAGCAACAACACGATGGCCAACCACTACTTGTGCGGCAATGTCACTGATCCGATCGGTTTCGAGTGCACTGATGGGCTTTGGGAGGAGAACAATAGATAATCCTTTAGAGCTCTAGCAAGTAAATTGGTGTGTAAAGGCAACAGAGATCTCTTTACCATCCATGTCCATGGGCTTCTTCCGTATACATAGAGACAGAATGTACGGCTTGGGCCTGAGAGTGTTCGAGTATCTCGTATTCTGTGCAGCAACTCTTGTGACACGCCCCTTTTCACAGATAGTCTACTTCATGAGATGTGTTCTGGTACGTTGTCTGAAAGGTGGTTGAATGTGGCTGGTGTTGGCTTGGACCGCCCGCTTGTGGCGTTTTTGGTCCCAAAGCAACTCGCTCGAGCACGCCATTCTGATCCAAGACGACCAAGGGACCACCTGCTTGGCGGTGATTCAACCCAGGCACCATCTCTTGCAGCGCTCACGACGATGTGTGTTTAACATCCTGTTTCACGTGAGACCCTATTCACCTCGACATTGGGTCTCTGGTCCCTCCAAGGCAACAAGATGTCTTCGACCTGGTCCTCAATCAGGCGGAATGTGGCCAATGGCCGCAAATACCTGCTTCCATCGGCTGCGACAGTGTCAAATAACCGCGTATTGGATATGCTGGCGCACAACTGGAGTATAGCCATCACTGCCTTTGGCGGCCCAGCAGTACACTTCCAGATCTTTCGCCGGGTCTTCGTAGACGAATACAAATGGATAGACGAAACAACATACCAGGAAATGTTCGCTCTTTGCCAGGCATTGAGTGGTCCTGCCAGCACAAAGATGATCTACCATATCAATGTAATGCACTACGGATTCTGGACTGGCTTCTTGTCGTTCTTCGTCTGGAGTTTACCTACTGCTCTGGCTGGATTCGGCCTTGCCATGGGTGTGGGACAAGTTGGTGAATCGCTTCCACTTCCTGTGTACGCACTTCTCAGCGGTCTCAACTCGGCGACTGTGGGTATCATTGCGCTTGCTGCCGTTCAGCTGAGCAACAAAGCGATCACTGATACTCTGACGCGAATTCTTGTGTTCTTGGGTGCCACAGCGGGCATGCTTTATAACGCGCTCTGGTACTTCCCGGTCCTGATGATCGCGGGAGCTCTGGCAGCCGTTGTGTGGGACCTGAGACTGTTCCAACGTACGTGGAGAGCCCTCAGGATGACTTCGAGGCGTCAGGACACGCCACGCGAGGAAGGCCCAGAGCCGACACGAATCGTCACCCCATCAGGGGAGGCTATAGGCATGACTGAGCGCCACGCCGCCAGCACTGGAGTAGCGCCGCAGAATTCAGCAATTGAGCATGTCCCTGAACAAGAGCATGCGTTTGCTTCTCCGTCCCAGGAGAAACTCCTCACCTCGTGGCGTTTCGGAGCCATTCTGATCGCAGGCTTCTTCGCGTCCTTCCTCATCGTCATGGTCTGCCGAGGTCTCTACAGTGGCACAAACAGAGGCTTTGACCTGTTCGCCAATCTCTACCTTGCAGGCACAATTATCTTTGGCGGCGGTCCTGTGGTCATTCCTCTCCTCCGCGAATACATCGTAGCACCCGGTTGGGTCTCCTCGCGTGATTTCCTTCTGGGCCTGGCAGTCATGCAAGCCTTCCCGGGCCCCAACTTCAACTTCGCAGTCTATCTAGGAGCGCTTGCGGTGCAAGGCACGTCGATCCCAGCCCCAGCCGGTGCCATCATCGGGTTTTTGGCAATTTTCTCGCCTGGCATCTGGCTATACACTGGCTTCATGGGTCTCTGGGCAAAGGTCCGCAGGATTCAGGCTGTGAGAGCTGCATTGCGAGGCGTCCACGCAGCAGCTGTAGGACTGGTCTTCACAGCTGTCTATCGCCTGTTCGAGATCGGTTATCTCGACGAGAACGTACAGAATGGTGGCAGTCTCAGTAGGGACCCGTGGTGGATCGTCGTCGTGGCTACGGCGTTCATCGGAGGATTGAACTTCAAGGTGCCGCCGCCAATGGCTATCCTGATAGGAGCCATCATGGGTCTCGTTTGGTATGCAGTTGTAAGGGCTTAAGGATTCGTAGTCATCTTTATCTGAAATGCCGTTTCTGTGCACATACACGTTTTAGGTGCTTTCTGGTGCGTCCCAGAATTGGTCGGCTTCATCGACTTTGCTGGTCGAGCCACCCCTGAGGCCCTCATTTTCCTCGATACTGTCTCCCTCTTCAAGATCTGGGTTCTCGCTCTGTTCTTCGCCTTCGCCGTCGATATCGTCGCATGTTCCTGAGCACTCATCCTCGTCTTCATGCAAAACCCCGGCGGAGGAGCGATCTGCTTGGCTCAACTCGCGCAGCCTACGGAGAACATTTTGTCCCTCATCTGCGCCGAGAGCACCACTGTTCAGAATCGTGCTGAGACACCAAATTTCGGCCTCTGTTCCGCGTGCTTCGGCACAAAAACATGCAAAAGCCCCGTGGTTCATCAATTCTTCAGGCGAAATATATCGCGAGGTGTCGAGAACGGTAGCATCTGCCAGTTATAGCCATGATAGGACGCTCACGCCGCGCTTCGACAGGTCCACAATAATCTCCTCATACTGTCGAGATCTTGTAGCCAAGCATACAGTCCCGCTCCGAACTCTAGACAAATGTTCTGCTCTGCCTGCTAATGCGACTTGCCCCAAGCATGAGGTAAATTTGGCGTCGTTGATGTCAGCTGCATCGCAGTATGCCAGAAGAGCACAGTACGTAGAGTAGTTTCCGTCCCCCGCAGCATAGAAGATCGGGTTCCGGTCACTGAGCATGCCATTATGACCATTGAGGACAGAGCGGATCAGTGAGTCGACCTGCGAGCCACAGCCATGTGCGGACACATGGCAAAGAACGCTTTCCCTCCACTTTATATCGTCCAAATCAGGATAAAAGCTGTCTGCAACGAGATTGAACACTTCTATGGATGAATGTGACGTGGTCAGATCGCTTGTCTCCCAGCATCGCGTGGTGGCTCCGAATCCTATGGAGTCCAAGCGATTCGCCGAGGCGTCACGTTGGAGCAAGAAACGGACCATGTCAAGGTCCTTACTCAAGCAGGAATTCTCCAGCGCAGTTGCCATCCGACTCGTGCTTACCGCCGCGTCGACTTCAACACCACAATCAAGCAGTTCGGCCACCACTTCGGTGTTTTTAGACCACGCAGCAAACTGTAGATGCGTGAGTATGCGCAGTTAAAATGTGTGAACTACCCACTTACGCCCATGGGTGTTTGCCCCAGCTTCGTCACATCTGTCGGCCTGCCTTCTCCACTCCGCAGCATAAACCGTACAGTGTCTATGTCTCCATACGCACACGCCATCATGAACGGATGGCTTTCCTCAATCACACGAGCCACGGCAAAGTAACTTGGATGTCGGAATGTGAAAGAGCTTCGGCAGAGCGGCGTTGACCGTAGCGATAAGGAACCTGATAAAGTGTAGCCGCCCAAGATTCGCGCTAGAGGTAATGAAACTGAAAAGTAGATGTTGTAATCAGTGTGATAGCCTTGTTTAGTTGTGAGGAAAGCTCCGTGGAGGCCCCAGCTTTCGAGACTCTTGCCTGATCTCCACGGAGACGTAATGAGGCTAGCTTTGGGAGCGGAACCAGGTCCTGTATGGGTGTGAGCATTGCGAGTAGTACCAGCTGTAAGCGCAGGAGGTATTGCCGGTGCTACCGGTGCGGGAGCCGGGAGAGCGACGACGAGTGTAGCGACCATCTGCTCGATCCTCTCAAGGCCGTCCAGGATTGGTGTTTGTGCTCGTCTGTATACATTTAGCGATATGATATATATCAGGCGTTGTGTTAGCTTACAAAGAAATTAGTGTCATCAAGTTTGCCAATCTTTGCTCAACCTCTTGTGTCGTTTGCAACATTTTTTCAGCAGACCCAGCATCCTTCACAGTCCATTGAAACTTTTGACGCAGAGGACCGTGTTGCTCAAGGCGAAAGTGCAAGCTCTCGAGCTTGGTAAGGCACTTGCGTACATCAGTGAGTAAGTCGCTGAGACTTTGGCGGATGATGGCGTGGGTCAAGACGGGATGGGATCTCGCGGTAGCATTTTTAATGCTCTGCAGCTCTGCGGCAAGAAGTGAGAGCCTTGTTGCTAGAGCTTGGATCTCATGGGGTGCGTCTCGCCATCGCAAAACCAGATCTTTGGAGACTCCAGCGAGAACGCCAGTCGCTTCGATGAGCGTGATGATGCTCGCGACACCGCCGACTACCTCCATACTGATTGTTCGTCGTCCATGTGCCGTCGAGAACTAGTACCCGCGGTATGCACTGGTGAAGTGAAGTTCGTAGGCAAGAGAATGGTTTCGCATGAGCAAAGCTGAGCTGCCTCCACAGCCCAGTTGTACAGCCCAGACGCAACATGCAGGGCGGCTGCGTTGCCAATCAGATGTGCTTCTCACCTGTAAGATAGGTCTGGCACACAGCCTCGCAGGCTGTGCAGTACACGAGCACTGCCATCGAATATAGTGACCTACCTTTACGAACCGTCGTCCAGGATGCGTCCACACATATACGGATGTGTTCTGAGCGACAAGTCACAAATTTGCATATCGCAGAGACATCGTCTGGCAAACGTGGCTTTCCCAGCACCATCGGTTGCTGGATTGTTGTGACAGATATTAAGAGACTCAGGCATTAGCAGACATTGAGCTCCCTCCGAAAGTAAGAGTTGTAGTGAAGGGCACAGTCTCGAAAGCCTCAGGTTCTTCTCGTCGGACTGCACAATTCCAGCAACGATTATGCATTGGAAATGTGTCGATGTGCGGCGTCGCATCCTCGCCTATACGAGTACGAGGAAGGTAATTGCAAGCGCACGCCAGCAATATGAAGAAATGTCAAAGTGTAAGCGAGCTCAAACATGTCGCGTAATTATACCACGTAGTAGTCTGTCGAGTCTGTCAACGATAAGAGATGGATGTGTGTGCGACGGTAGGGAAAGTCTCGAACCCAACCCCAGAAATCTAGACCCTTCCAAAACTCTAAGCCCATTTAAGCTCGCCATCCCAAAAAACCACTCAATCAAACCCACGACATATCTAATCAAAACACCTACACATCGAAACAAAACAAAACACCATGTCACCCTCAACAATAGCCTCCCGCTCCCCCTCTCCTGAGCAAGACTTCCTCGGCTTCGGCGAAGACTTCGTCGAAGCACCCGAGCGCGTGGCCGCCAGCATCAAGACTGTCGATTTTGGCGGGCTGCTCGACCCGCCACTGCTGCTGCATGAAGACCTGGCGGACGGGTGCGGTGGCATGCTGTGGCCGGCGGGTATGAGGCTGGCCAAGTACATCCTCAAGATGAAGAAGGAGGAGATTAGGAACGCGGAGTCAATGTGTGTATCTAGCTTCTATGTTCGAAATCCATTCTGTGACCGTGAACTTGGCCTTCGTGGTGAGAAAAGAAACATGTTCTGACTGAGTCTTTTTTCTTCTCTGTAGAATTGAAATCGGCGCTGGAGGCGGTCTGGCTGGGTGAGTTGTTGCCATTTGCTACACCTCCTCTTTGTCTACGTCCTTCCTCGCTTCCAAGGTTCGGTCACGCCCTCGAGCCATCTCATCCACGTGTCCACCGCGTGTGCGGCATTTTTTAAGCACTATAGACAAGCATTCCTCACAGAAGGCACAAGCACTCATCACAAGCACAAGCATTGCTTCATGCAATGCACGCCATCACCCGATAGCAATGGCAATATCCCTCACCCTACACTCACACCACCATGTGCCTCGACGAGCAAGCTAACAAACCTCACCCGCCAGCCTCGCCGTAGCCAAAGGCTGCGCACCCCTAAAATCCCCCCTCCACCTCACCGACCAACTCACCATGCTCCCCCTAATGCAGCGCAACACCGCCCTAAACGCCCTCCAAACCACCGTAGCGCCCTCCGTCTACGACTGGGGAGCTCCCACGCCCGCAAACCTCCCGGCACAACCCGACGTCATCCTGGCCGCCGACTGCATTTACTTCGAGCCCGCGTTCCCGCTGCTGCTGCGTACGCTTCAGGATTTGATTGGCGAGCGGACGGTGTGCTATTTCGCATGCGTGAAGCGGAGGAAGGCGGACGCGCAGTTTATGAAAGCTGCGAAGAAGGTTTTTGATGTGAGGGAGATTGGGGATGATCCGTTTGTGGAGGAGTGGAGGGGGATGAATTCTAATTTGTGAGTTTTGATTTTTACTTTTATTATGGTGTTCTTGATTTGTGGGTTTGGTTTGGTTTAATGGGTGGTTTTGCTAATTTGATTGATAGCTACACGATCAGGAAGAAGGGAAGCAAGCCGATAGCGGAATAAGGGTACTTTGGTACAACAATGCGTTTCCGACGAATGAGGAGATTATCGGCGACCCTGACTGACGTGCATGAATGTGAGGTAGGAGGTAGGAGGTAGGAAGCTTTCTGATCAGCTGGGCAACGGTGATCACGTCCACGTGGAGAAGGTTAGGACGGGAAGCTTATGAGCATCTTCCTATCTTTCGAATCTTCGATCGTGGCTTTAAGCGTCAGCAATAAGTTCTAGCATGCTTCTTACTTCGAATAGGATGCCGATGGACCGACGTAGCTCTATCAAGTGACGTCCATATTCCCGTCAGAGTGCACAAACGCATTTAAGCATCGAGGCCAAGTAAGGCCAAGTTCTTGTATCACTTGTTCCCAGGTCAAACTTCCCTATTCCCCTCCCGACCAATCCCGACGGCGTTTCGGTGTATCAATGTCCGCGAATGGGAAAGGCGTGCTTGAGGTAGTCTAGAAAAGGACCTCGAAACTCTCAAGTAGCATAGCGGCATGCGTAACCCCTCCTTCTTGTCCCTCCACCTCTCGGCGCTGCATGGAAGAAGCTAAGATGCCTCCACCACAATGCTGTGCACCCTTTCGACGCAGGTCGACGTGCAACAGCAGGCGCGCGGTAGGCGGTACGTAGTTGCGTACCCAGGTACAGGCGTCCGGACCTGGAAGCCGATCATGCTCATCATAGGTGGGCAAGAGGGTAAGAGGATGTTGCGTGAGACGCTAGAATGCACGCAATACGATGGGGTGCAGCATTTCCACTCTATTGCCCACAGCTTGGAGGACGCCAAACGTGGGGAACATTCTGGGGGACGCAGGCAGTCAGGCGAATGTGCATGGGCAGTGAGGTTGCAGCAGGAGTGCATAAAAAGGTGTGCTCTCAGCCCTCCTCTTCCAACGTTGGCGCTGTCAAGCCACCAGCGTCGTCGGCCAAGCGAGTGAGCAGGGCATTGCTGGCTGGCGGTTAAATTGGGAAAGCCATGACACGAAAGGCGGCGAAGTGAAGAGAAAGCATGAACTGGGCGGCCCAGGAAAAGGTGACTACTACCGCCCGTGACGCGTGAGGCTGCTGCGGGATGCCTTGTCTTGTTGCTTGGATCGGGGCTGGGATTGTAAGACAGGTAATATTAGACATGCGTCTGCGCAGCAACATGAACATCAGCGGACAGGCCAGCAGGACGGCGAGGATAGACAGGCAGAACAAGGTGCGTCATGTCACAGATGGAATGACGGTAAAGTGTTGCTCTGTTGGCAGGACAAAGAGGCTCTTGTTAAGAGGGTGCTTGCGCAATACCGCAACTGCCACTACGCACCACCGATCAGCAGGGCTGCATTCACGTGCGTACGCAATGAGGCAATAATTAGTAGTGTATTAGTGGTCGCCTTTGTCGAGGGCGCGAAAGGCGGCGAGTTTGTAATGTCTCTCTCACACAATCAGAGAATCAGAGCCAGGCCGGCCTACACTTTCTCGCTAGCAGCACAACAAAGTGCGCGCAGACCATCTCCACGGCAGTGTTCGGCGACTAGAGCATGTCACTTTTGGCCGTGTGCCCGTTGTTGGTGCCGGTTGCCGCGCTGCAGCTGCAAAATGCTTGATCGTAGCGAATGAACACACTGCACTGCCCGTGCACGCCCCGGTAGAGTAGCACCGTTTAGCACCGATTACTAGCGATTAGCAGTGCAGCACTGTGCAGCTGTACCTAAGTACCGCGCACGCAGCATCCCACTCGCGAGCCACTCTCTCGCCGCCCGAGCCTTTTGCCTTTGCCCTTGTGCTGCGATTGCGATTGCCAGTGGCCGAGACACCCAGACACACCCCACCCACCCTCTCTGCAAGTCTCGCATTGCACACGCACTAACTGCTACTTTACCCTCCCTCTCCCGCCTCAACCATCCCAGATGTTACCACCATAGCAGCCATGGACCGCTCCTCTAACATCCCGACTACCACCACCACTCCTTCTCTTACACGAGCGCAGCCTGCGCAGCCCGATTTGTAGTCACAGCAGTGCGATCGAACCTTGCACATACAGTACGACGCCCGCGATCAGCCTTGCTTGCCTTACCTGCCGAAACTCCGACACAGATCAGCGATACCGGCCCCAGCACTGCCGACTCCTACGGTCTCTCAAGCGAATGCTGATCAAGCGGTCGATTCATTTATTTTATTACGAAGCCCTTCTTCCAATTGGGCTCACAACACTATCGCACATTGTTCAAAACGACATATCAAAATCATGCCGTTCAGCTGTTTCCGCCCTTCGAGGGCTGAAACGCCAATCGACTCGGCTCCTCGACCTGTCGCCGCTCGCGCTTCAACGTCGATCGACAACCCACGATCGCGCAACAAATTCTCCAAGCACAGCTTCCAATTCCGTCGCACCGACAGCAACAACACCACAATCAGCGGCACTTCTTCCCGCGCATCCTCCAACACAAGCATCGCTCTCCTCCCGCCTTGTCGGCGCGATTCCGACGAAGAAATCAGAATCGAAGCAATGATGATGCCTTCACCACCCGACACAAGAGACCCGCAACGCTGCTTGCGCATGAGCCATCCGAGATTATACGCCAGCATTGTCAAGGAAATGAAAACGGAAAAGGGCTGCAGAGACTGGAGGAATTTTGCCGTCTTTCCTGAGGACGATGTGGACGAACGATACACGGCTGAGGAACTCGCGCGCAAGAAGGCGCTGGAGTATCAGAAGAAGATGAAGATGCTCGACAGCTTTACCCTCGACGGCTACGCGTTGGAAAGGGCCAGGGCTTTGATTCCTTGAAGTGACGATTTTGCTTGCAAGTGAAATCAATTATTGCGACGTGCAGTGTCGCGGTGTCGAAATGACATCCAAGCTCGCCGTCGTCTGACTTGGAAGCGTAAGCTGAATGTGCACCATCACGCACTTTTCGCACGACTTCACAACAAAAAGTCAACGGTGGCGAGCATTCATGTCCCGGCACACTGGTCGCACAGCATGATGCGATTTCGTATCTACTCCTGCAGTGCCGAAACCTGCAACTAATGCCGCTAATGAGTTCCCAAGATTCTTGGCGGCGATAGCGATGCATAGGTGAAGACGATATTGCAGGGAAGATCACGCTGCCGTATGACAGATGAAGAAAAGAAGAAGAGACACATCAACGGCTACGACCGTTTGGTCTGTGATCCTTCGAGTTAACGAATTGACGGGGCAAACGTGGCACTCTGGATGTTTGTTGGATAGAACATCTTGTCTATATTTCAGCGGCATATAGTCATGCGCTTTAGCGACTTGGGCTGGTGGGAGGCTGGATGGATGGCCGTCTAACATATATTAATATTATTAATTACGATACATGATCAAGATCAACATAATTTGCATACTTCACTCTCATGTGCCATAAATATTATTTGAGTGTTGCGAATGTGCTATCGCAATTCATGTTCGCTATGAAATAAATCACGTCACGTGACTTCTCCAACTCCGCCGCCGGCACTTCCTTCCCAATCGAGTATCACCAATGTCCATCTCGACTTTGAATATAGCGACATCGACAACGAAACCACCTCTCCCCACCACCACCACCCTCACAACAACCCGCCCAAAATGCTCTCCCGCCCACGCCTCCGAACACCACTCCTGCGCCAACTCTTCCAAAATGCCTCCACCAAACCCCTCCTCCAACGCCGCACCCTCATCGCCGCCCCCAAAGACGGCTCCGGCCCACTAATGGAACGCCGCTCCGACCGCGCGCTCCCCCCCCTCTCCTCGCCCAACCGCTGGCTGCGCACCCTCCCCGTCTTCGCCGCCATCATGGCCGCCTGCACCCTCGCCATCTTCAACTACCAGAAATCCAATTCCAGCGTCGTGTCCAGCGCTTTGTATTCCTTGAGGACGAACGAGGAGGCTAGGAGGATTCTGGGCGATGAGGTTTACTTTGCGCAGCAGCTGCCGTGGATTTGGGGCAGTATTGATCAGGTGCATGGGAACATTGATGTGAGTTTTATGGTGAAGGGGACGAGGGGGAAGGCGATGATGAGGTTTAGGAGTGTGAGGAGGACGAGGATGGGATTTGTGAGTATATTCTGTTCCTTGTTTTGTTTTCCTTGGACATGTGATACTTTCATGGAAAAGTGATATTGCTTGATGGATTTGCTAACGAGCTTTTGTAGTTCGAGACGGTCGAGTGGAGTTTGACGCCGGAGGGCGGGGAGACTGTGTCGCTGCTTGACGGTACCGATCCGTTCCAGAAGGAGGATTGAACACCACTATAATGGGATATAAGGACTGGGACTGCCATGTAGTCCGCAGGTGAAATGCGAGCTACCGGCTCTTCCTGGCTAGATCAGGGCGTGCGCTCGGATGGCGCATGTCGTGTACAACACGCCACGTACAACGACGGCATCATGGACCTGCCTCGAATGTATGTGGCAGACTCTCAGCCTGACCTCGGCAGGGTATGAGCAACTTGTCAGCAGCTCAAGACTTGCTCAAACTCACTGTGGCAACAGGACTGCTCAGCATTGTCTACAGGCAGTCGCTTTTGCATTAATGCCAACGAGCAATGATGCATTCGTACACCCAGCGAATGTGTACACACATCAACATGTAAGATAGAAAAATATTGCATTCTGGACTATGTATTGTACTACTATCAAGTCTCCTGTCTCTGGAGATTCAAAGCCTTGGCACAAAACTCTCCCTTGCAGCAATGTCTCTCCAACCCCTTCTTTCATTCTTCACAGCCACCTTGGCGCAAGGGCACGATCTCAAAAATGCCTTTACGCGAACGAGCGCGTGAGGCTCATAGGGCTTGCATAAGCGAACATGCTGCGCATGTCTGGGTTGTCTGGATGACCGAACGGACAGCCTGCGAGTTCATGCGACTTACACTTTCAGGCAAACGGATCAGACGTCGGAGATGGTCGGACGCATGGTGGTCGGGATGGATATCTTACTCTTGATGAGTCTGCTGCTCGCGACTGCTCTAGCAATCCCAGCAGCCGTCTTCCCTTTCAACTCCCAAGTACCCACAGCCGCGCGCGTCGATCAACCATACCTCTTCCAGTTCTCAGCCTCGACATTCGCACCAGACGGCGCGAGTCTGATCTACAGCCTCTCCGGCCAACCAGCATGGCTCTCCCTCGACAGCGCCTCACGAACTCTCTCCGGCACCCCTGGCCACGCAGACACCGGAAGCAGCACCTTCACCCTCACAGCCGCCGACAGCACCGGCGCCGCCCACATGCAATGCACCCTTGTAGTCGTCAGCGACCCCATTCCAACCCTCCAAGGCGACCTCGGCGAACAACTCGCCGCTTCCGCAAACCTTTCCAGCAGCAATCCGCCCGTCGTGACGCTTCTCCCCGGCAGCGCGTTCAGTTTCCACTTCCGCCAGGACTCCTTCATCGACATCGTGCAGAAGCGCACTTTGTACTACTACGCCACGCTCACAGATCACACGCCGCTGCCGGCATGGCTGCGTTTCGACGCGGCGGCGCTGACGTTCGAGGGCGTGGCGCCGAGTTTGAGCGCGTTTCCGCAGAGTTTCGAGGTTATGCTGATTGCGTCGGATGTTCAGGGGTTTGCGGGCTCGAGCTCGACGTTTACGATTCGGATTGGGGAGAGGCAGTTGGTGTTTGTGCCGGAGGAGAGGGAGGTGAGGGTTAAGGATGGGGAGAAGGTTGTTGTTGGGGATTTGGGGAGGGGGTTGCTTTTAAATGGGGAGGTGATGGATTTGTCGAGGTTGAAGAGCGCGGAGGCGGAGGGGTTGCCTGGGTGGTTGGAGTTTGATGGGAAGACTTTGGGGTTGCAGGGTGAGGCGCCTAACGACGCGAAGGATGTGAGTGTGACGGTGACGGTTGGTGATGAGAGTGGTGATACGGCGGTGGTGGTTCTGAAGTTTTTGTTTGAGGGTGAGAGCACGGCGCTGTTCTCTGGGAGTATTGGGACTCTGGATGCAACGCCGGGCGAGCATTTCGAGTATACGATTCCGACGTCTGTTATAAGCGATGAGGATGCGACACTCATGCTGATCTTGCCTACGGATGCTACTTGGCTGCAATTCGACTCCGGCAAACGTGAATTGAAAGGCGATGTGCCAACACAGGCATCAACGATCATCGCTGCCACGCTCAACGCCAGAGCAGAGAATGGAGCGGAACCTGAGTCTCAAATATTCAGCATCGACGTCAAAGCTGTGTCAGCAACGATCACAAGTGCTACCACTCTCATCACTTCTCGCACTACGCCAACAGCATCTTCGACCTCTCAACCCGCTGCTTTGATCGCAGACTCGCAGCCACGGGAAGGTCTTCGAGGCCGAACTATAGTCGGAATTGTCGTCGGCACAGTCCTGGCTTTGGCGATTTTGTTCGCGATACTCTTTCTTTGCTGTCGGAAAAGACGCAACCGAGAAGGCTACGAGAAACATTCCAGTCCATCGAAGCAATCAATCTCCAGGCCCATTCCACCGATCGAAGCCAATTCGATCGCAGTCACCACAGAATTGCAAAGAGACGTCGAAAAAGCTGGCTTTGTGGGCAATGACGGGTTTGATCAAGCCGAACGACCTCCTCAAATCGATCTCAACTTGCCTCCACAATCTGCCAGGAACTCGAGGTGGACTAGTCAGTTCTCTCGGAATAGTCTGGCGTCTTCGCTTGGGAATGGAGAAGATATGATCAGAGCTGACGCGAATATTCCCGAATGGGGACACGAGTCTACCGTGCTCCAAACTCCGCACGACAGTTTTTCTGTTCCGGCTCAGATGGCGAGGGTGTCGAGACAATTGTCGGATATTTCGCCTAGTAAGCGTGCTTTGCGCAGACTGCGGGCGAAGAAGATGAGGCATCAGTCGCAAGACGATGTTGGTTTGGGAATAGGTCTGGGCGGTGCGAGTCTGAGTCCGAGGCGAGAAGCGAGCCGTCGAAAGGTTCGCAGTTCAGGACTGGAAGCCACGCTGGAGAGGAGTAGTTGTGTGTCGTTAGAGACAGAGGCTACCAGTGTCCTCAACATGCAACCTTCGGACTTCCCTCGACCACCGACACATTCGTCTTTGGGAGGCTCGAGATCAGCTCTTGCAGCGATTGACAAGCGGAAGAGTGTTCGCTTAGTGGCTCGTAGCGATAGCATCAACGATGAGCGCTCCCTGGAAGAAAAGCGCCAGTCTTTCATCAGAAAGCGCGCGAGCACAACGCTGAGCAGTCCATTATGGTCAGCTTCCCTCGGAGTCCACAGAGGCAACGGCCACGGCTCCTCAACGGACATCGACGCCTACTCAGCCCCTACATCACGCCGCTCGAAACGCATCAAAAGCCAACTAACCTCCTACTCCGAATCCTCCTCCATCCAACCAACCCGCTCCTCCAACCGCCTCAGCCAACGCATCCGCTCGACGTTCGCCCCCAATTTCCCTCGCGCCATCACGAAATCCACCCTAGCAGACAACGACGACTGGGAAACCTCCTCCGAAAGCAGCTCCAGCGCCGCCGATACAGATCTCGACGCAGAAATGGAACTCGCGGACGAAATGGCCCTCCCACGGCACGAACGCTCCTGGGTTCTCCCGAACGAAGCCTCCCCAACACCTCCACCCACAAACCCACCTTCCCACCACCAACCCTCCACCCACCGCACCAGCACCCCCAACTCAGCCCTCCCAGCCCGAAGACCCAAACCCTGGACAACTGCCTCTTCCCGCTCAATCTCACCCCTCGCCTCCCAAGCCCTCGACAACGCCAGCACCCACGCCTCGCTCTCCGCTTCAGCTAAAGCTTCCCGAGCTCGTCGCAGCAGACTTTCAGAGCCCATGGCGCTGACGAGCACGGATAGTCTGAGCAAAGTGAAAGCTAAGACGGAGAGTGGTGAGCGGCCGAGATTGGCGCATACGCGGAGCGGGAGGCCGGTGAGTGTGAAGGATGGGCAGCGGTTGAGCAGTTTGAGGGCGAAGAGGGTGGAGGAGGAGGAGGATGTTGGGGCTGGGGCGATGCTGGACGATGGGCGGGAGAGGGTTGTTACGGATGGGAGTGGGAAGGCTTTTATTTGAGGGGGTGTGTAGTGATGATTTAATGAAGTGATGGTAATAAATGCATTTTTTCCCGTTCCATTCTGGTGCAATCTGTTCGTTTCTATTCGTATTGAAGTCTAATCGTTTCGTATTCGTTGCAGGCTGGAGATATATAGCGAGCATGACCCAATCTCATACACGGTTCTAGTATCGCCGCGCATAAATCGCGCTAGTTCGTGCAGATAATAGGTCTCTCCTTTGCATAAGCGATCATCACAGTCTTCCATCTTAATTGCTAAGCACGACAGCTCCACAGCCCGCCTGGACCGAAAACGCATTATCGCCAGGGAAGCTGTAAGTGACGCCGATCGCCTTGCCACACTCGGAGGCGCGGTACAAAGTGCAGCCAGAATAGTAATCCATCGCGACACACTCTTCGTCCTCAACACACACTTGGCAGCAGGTCGACGCGTCCTTGTTGGCGGGATCCTGCGTTTGCCACAAGTTCACGGAGTCGATGCCGTCGACATTGGCGACTGAGCCAACGTTGGTGATGAAGTTTGTCGGGGCGCACTTGGCTGATTGGGTGGTGGTAGTGGAGGCTGTGGCGGTGTAGGAGGTTGCGGTGCAGTCGGATTCGATGGTGCGGGTTGTTGTGCCGGTGGCGAATTCGAAGGCTGAGACGGGAAAGTCGATGGTGGTGGTGGACTCGTGGTAGTATTCGGTGTAGAGGGTTGAGATGGTCGTGGTGAGGGTCACGAGGGGAACGGAGGTGAGGGTGTAGGTCTCTGTGACCTCGTCGCCGTTGTAGTTGTATTCGTAGTCGACGCTGGTGGGGCAGTGTGTTGGGAGCGGCGTAGGCGTGTAGCTGCCTGTGTACACCGTGCTGGTGGATTCGGCGGCACTGTATCAAGGCGTTAGCTCTCCATATATTTGAAGATAATTGGAGCGAATGGTGATCTTACATGGTCTCAGTGGAGGTGCAGACACCGGTGGTAACCTCGTCGTAAAGGGTCTGCGTGGTAGTACCGATGTTGTGCACGATGTTGGTTTCGGTCCAGACACCGGCATTGTAAGAAGCGGTGGTGTTTGCCAACGAGGTGTAGATGGTAACCGTGCCCCTGGTCGAGGTGGGAAGGTAGGTGGTAATGTATTCGTAAACCGTGTTTGGTTCGTCGTTAGTAATCGTAGTGGTGCGCGTGACATCAGCGCAGGTGGCTGGGACAGAGGACTCTGTGGTCAAAGCACTGGAAGCAGATGTGACATCTGTTGCGTTGCTAGTCGCGGAAGCCTCAATCGTCGAGGTGGCCGAAGGAGTAACCTGAATCACTGATCCGCTCGAGATCGATTGGTACGGGGCAGGAGGAGGGCCTGGTGGGGACGGTGGTGCGGCGCCTTTGGGACCAGGAGGAGGTGGTGCGTCACCTTTTGGGCCTGCTGGAGGAGGTGGCGGTGCGGCCTTTCCAGGGTGAGGAGGAAGGGCAGAGGCAGAAGCCAGGCCAAAGGTGAGCGCGAGAGCAGCGATTTTAGAGACCATATTGAATGTATTGAACGTTGAAGTGCGTGGCGATGGCATTGAGAGTTCGCGGAATAGGACTACCTTATATACATGTACATGTCGTAACTCACCGAGAGTACTCACAGGCTAAGTGGATTTCTTCGCCAAACGGCAGAGAACTCATCTCGCCGGTCCTACATCGAGCTCGTATTCAGCAGTTTGGAAGCGTGAAGAAGACGGTTCTACAGCCGGACAAGGGACTGTTGTTGTTCGCTGCCTAGTAAAGTCCACATGGCGCCCCGGCAGGACATCGCTTGAGATTGCTATCGGGCTTAGCTGCATATTAAAGATCCCGTTCGAGCTCAAAATAGATCAAGTCATCGCAAGTCGCCGCGGGTAGTGCTGGGATCTCCGGATCGTGAAGCTTCTTATACTTGTATCCATGATGTTTTCGCGAAAGTTCTGCGGCGAGTGTTGTTTGAGTTCTGTGTATAAGGTCAACAGTTTACACCAATCAGCCACCAGTTTCCAAGCAAAATTGTCAAGTGCTGACTACGCGCTGCAACACCTACCTTAGGGTTACTATCAGATCCAACACACCAGTTGAATATATAGATGCTTTCCTCGTAATTCCTTCGAGGGCTGCCTGCAGTACAAGCGCAAGCGAGATAACGGACCGACCTCCCACAGTATTTTGTGTTGGTGTTTAGAGGCGTGACTCGCGTGTCATGAATAACACGCGAGTCATCGTGCTGAGCAGAGATCTCGATCACGTGAGCGACTATTTGTTCGCAGAGCGGACAGTAGATACCTTCAATCGTGTCCAGCATGTTGAGTTTGTACGATATCTGCGTACAAGATTCCAACCTTACCCACTCGCTCTGGTAATCTTCGATACTTCATTAAAATATGCGAGTGGTGTTGATGAGGAGACCATTATACCTGCCAACGGGGCAGCCTGCCTGTTTCGAAACTGGGTGAACATCAAACAGTCGAAATCGATATTCCGTCCGAGGGAGTGGAAGACGCCACACACACCAGCTAGACGTGACAACGATACACTTGCTATGCATGTGAAGCCCCTCAAACCATGTCAGTACCTGAAAATAGTCTTGAATTGATCCAGAGTCGTGGGTTTTAGATATGCGACTCGTGAACGCCTGCCCCAAACCTAACCCTAAGCAAACATGTCCAGTCTTCGGTCGTCTCTTCGAACACACATACATGGTGCATGCATGCTACCAGACTCCACTTGCGTACACACATGTATTCGTTGTGTGTACGTGTATGACTGCAGTCCTTATAATCAACATTGTGTTGTGATGTCAAAACTATGTGGTCCCTCCCGAGAAGTACGGAGGTACTGCAAACTGTACATGTATGCTTACATACACTCCAGAGAGATGAGCGCTCATTTTGACTGCGATTCGGCAGACAGACCTCCTGAGTACTACAGATTAGAAAGGCATGCTAAGCTTACCTCCGTAGTCTCGGCCGCTTGTTGTTCAGCATGTTGCCTCGTCTGAAAATTGTCGTTGCGACATTTCCCGCGACTTGGTTCACCAGTATGCTTTTCGCAGGCGTGAACTGAGCTAAGAGGTATAACCGCCGACGACCGTGTAATCATGGTCGAGTCGTAATTTCAGACTCTCATCACTGCGGACATTGGCATGGTGCAATTATCGATATCCCATTTTCGCGATCGCGACGTTCCGAGTTAGTCTGGCCAGAACCTTCCACGAACTACGAAGATCCCGGTGTCAACCGTGCCTTGGTAAATCCAAGATTGATCTGCCCCCAGGTGGAGCCTCCCGCGTTCTGCGGGTAGCATGCAGCTAGCGAGAATGCCATTGTGAGGAGGTGGGAGCGTGGCATGCCAGGTGTTCACGCAAGGACAAGATATCGAAGTGAAGCATAGCGTGTCACTCTTCAACCAGGAATCACGAAACGTCGTTGGGTCTAGAGCATGGTGTAATGTCGTCAGGGGAACGCCAGCAAGACACTCGGGGCTGGCGATGAGGCGTTTAGACCACATGATGTTGCGATGATGACGGTCGCGTGCGGAATCTCGATGAAGTTTGGCTTGAAATCACGCTTGCCCGCCGCCTCCAAGGTCGAGCTCCTGCAAAGACCTCCCCGCACCCCGTGCGCCACACGTCATCGGAGTGCTGTTGCTGCTCTTGACTACACCCAACTACTCCTCTCTTCCCAAGCACATCCTCTTCTTCTTTCCATCAACCAAACACATCAATCACTCTACCAAAACACCTTCCAACACACCACATCAACACTTCACAATGGCCACCCTTTCTTGTACGTACAGCTCCAGCCCATTGGCGCACGCCGACTATGCTTTCGAGAGCTATGTGTTTGTTGTGACCAGCTCGCAACCACTTCACCTCGAGTCCATCATGGCAGCACCACAATCATCACCCGAACATCACTAACGCGCGTCTCCTCCAGACCTCCCTCCCGTTAAGCCCTCCGCGGTCGCCCTCGGCACCGTCTACAGCCACGCCATCTCCCTTGCTGTGCTCGGCCCCGTCTTCGGTGACACCTACCGTCAGGCCCAGGCCTCCAACTCCAAGGAGGAGTTCTTCAAGTCTAAGGAGGCTGCCTCAGCCGCCTCTGCCTGGGGTACTTCCCTCGTTGGCTCTGCCGTCCAGTCCTACGGTGTCGGTGCCCTCATCAACGCCACTGGCACTCTCTCCTACAAGGGCGCCGCCTACCTCGGCAGCTTGATCTTCTTCGCCAGCTCTGCTCCTTCCGTAAGTTGCAGTACATCATAACACTTTTAGAAACATCTGCTAACATTGTCCTCAGTTCATTGCCCAGATTACCACCGAGAAGCGCCCTCTCGAGCAGGTCGCCGTTGGCGCCCTTGCCCGCGTCTTCGAGACCGTCGGTCTTTCCGTCTTCCTCACCTACTGGGGCACCCGCACCAACCCCTTCAACTAAGCTTGTCGCTTTGATGATGGGATATGGACGAGATTAATTTTGGGATCCAACAGAACTGGTGTCCACGGAAATGGGAGGCGTCATTGAGCGGCAGCGTTAGCTTAAACCCCCGCCTGCGCTACCCCAAATACTTATGCGAGACGTGAATCTATGTATTTTAGTACTACTCAAGCAATTGTAACTCCTGATAATTCATCCATTGTGCCACTGGTTTCATTCAACTCGAATTACATGTTCGCATCTGCTGTTGCATGCGTGACATCATATCTTATCATCACGTGACCTGAAGCTCAACTTTTCTAAAATGACTGAATGGTTGCATATGTCTTTAAGCCCTGATAAACTGACAACCACGACTACCATGGCCGAATCAGAGAACCCTCTCTTCGACATCGGCGTAGACGCAGACGACTACGCCGAAGCAGCCGCCGAAGATGCGCCCGCAGTAGACCGCACCTTCCAAAGCGAAGCAGACTTCCTCGCTGTCAAAGCCGCATATTCCGCAAGACAAGACGGCGGCGACTTGTACTCGGAGCTCGTGCGGGCTGTACCTCAGCTAGCACCAGACGCACCCATCGCAGACCCAAAGCCGAAGCTCGACAAGCGCGTGCAGATGCTGCTTGGCTATGCTATTGGCGAGCTTTATTACGATGGGAAGTTCGACAGGGTTGTGAAGCTTTGCGATCGGGTTCTTGAGACTTGTATTGTTGATAAGAGGGTGGTGCCGGGGTTGGAGAGGTCGAGGGAGAGGGCTCGGGGGAGGGTTGAGGGCGGGAACTGATTTGGAGGCTATCTGGATTTAAAGGACCACGACGATTTTGCTTTCGAAGTCGAGTTGGCCACAATGACTACCTGACTACCAAAGTGTACTGTCAATGGATCAGGTCGACTGCGTGCTGTCTCGCCACTCCACCTCGCATGTCAGACTTCAGCAATTGGAACCACCATCCTGTGTTCGCTGCATAGCTTCTTGCCGGCCTTCAAGTCCACTCAACGCTTTGCAACAACCTGAAGCGCAGCACCAATTTCTGCCCTTCGTCTTCTCCATACATGGACACCACCTGCAGCCTCAAAAACTTCACATAATGCTCCACAGCCTCCTGATCCCAGTTCCTGATCGCACCCTCGATCCCATCCACCTGGACCAACCTCGCCGCCTGCCTCTTCTTAGAGCTTGGCTGAATCTGTACATGCTCTCGGGAAATTGCGGTCTCGGTTCCTGGGTGACAGTGCACTTTCAGATGTCCATCCGCGAAGTGAAGCGCTGGACTAATGGGAGGAGCAGGACCCGGATACACCTCTGCAAAGTTCGGCCTGTTCGCGATGCCCGAGATGTGCGCGTACTTCATGCTTGTTCCATCCGATTTTGCAACGACGACCTTCCAGCAAAGCGAACTGCCGCTCAGCAAATCTAGTTCTTTGCCCGCCGCTTTCTCGGCTTCTGTGCCACCGACCGAGGGAAGCTGGAATTTGGTATCGCGCTGACATTTGCGACCTTTGAATGTTCTCCAGAGGTGTGACATTTCTGCTTGGTCAAGGTCGACGAGGTCTTCGATGATTTGATCGATGAGCTCCACAGGCAGGCGAGACTCTATCACGCGAGGGATCAGGAACTTGGCGTAGTGTGTTTTGGCGAGGCGGCGTCGGCCTAGTATGACCGACTTCTCGGTGACCAGAATGCCGTAGAGAGGCAGCGTGGCAAGGCGCAGCGGTTTTTTGGTCGAGGCCATCTCGTCAGCGCAGGCTTGGTGGAGAGGGGGTCTTCTCTTGCTATCAGAAGAAAGAGGCTGTGTGTATCGAAAACTTTGTGTGAGGTAGCGGAATATATGTGTCAGCAACCAGCGGTGACTGAGCGAGAAGGTGTCAAGAAATCATCAGTGAGGACAAGCGCCTTCCGTTTGCATGAGCAAACCACTTTCACTGTATGTTCCCGTTGCGGGGCCTGCTGGCAATTTGCGCACACTCGTGCTGCTCGTTTGAAGATGCTGTATTTCATAAAGTGAAGCACTCGACAGGACGTCTTGCTATGTCTTGTAACAACCAATGGAAATGTCTGCATACTTCATTGCCTTCGAGCCTTTGCCTATGCTATCGACACTGGCAGGTGGCTGTGGTATTGTTTAGCTTTGCCTTCAATGGGCATGCTATTTGAGGACAGTACTTCACAGCCATTGAGATATTAGCTTCACAATTCTTTGGACTGCTGGCGACTGTAGGTCAGGTTTCGCTTGATATCGATGGCCTTTCAACTCCGAGATGTGATCTTTTAACGTCAAGCTGTGGTCACAGCCCGGATGTAAACTTGCGCCTTTTGCTGAAGCATTTCCACGCAAAGTACATGGTCATTCTATTCCCAGCTACCCATGATAAGAAGTTGCGAGACAATACTTGAACCGCTTTCTACACGAAAACCAGTCCAGTTCCACTACGCTCGTGCTGGGCGATGCCACGCTCATCCCACCGTCTGAGGGTTGCAGTTGCTGTAAGAACTTCGCAGCGACTGGTTGTATATCGAGAAGGCACGCTTGGATCTTTGTATTCTACCTTGTCGACGAGGTAGTGAAGCCCACATCTCCAATGTCTCTTGCCAAATCGTTCGGGTACAACCCTCGACAGTTCGTATCAAACTGCAGTTCCAGATGCGGCCAAGGTAGCCCTGGGTCTTAATAGGCCTTTGATTGATGACTTGGTGGAGATCGAGTTTCCGTAAATTACACTTGTCAAAGATGATGTAGATTCGCTGATCATGGCGTCTTCCGGTTAGGGTTGATCGGCATAATCGATCACAAGGCTGCTCACAAGCTTATCTAACTGAGGCTGAATAGGGTCCAACCCAGGCAGCACATCTTAGAACCATTGATCCCAACAGCTCATCTTAGCTCGTGGTCCTGTCATATTTTGTGTCTTTGACTATCGGTACACTGACAGAACAGCGCTAGGCGCAACCCATCTCGCATTATGGAGCTAGACACTGGAAGCCAGAGCTCGAGCACTTCACCGCTAAGAGATAGAAAAGATAAACACCAGTTTGTGCGTGCTGGACGGATACCGCTACCAATAAGAAGAACCCACATGATCGTGGACACACTCAAGATCGCACTTTGTCTTACAGCCGCAGCGTAAGTATGGTTTCTGTGCTTGACGATAAGCGCAAACTGACACTTGCTGCAGATGCATTGGCCAAACTGTCTGGATACGTGCCATTCAATCTGGACTGCAACGCATTCCGAATGACCAATTTGACATTATATTCGGCAAAGATATCACATGGACGAGTCCGGCCATCTGGGACGACGTGCGACAAGACTTTATTCACAACGCCCATCCAGTCCCGGTTCATTCGCATAATGACGAGCTACGACGCATACCACTCTTCGAGGCGCTGGGTTCGGGATGCGTCAGTGTTGAGGCTGATGTGCACTTTACCGAAGGAGACTTGCTGGTCGGTCACTCTTCGCGTAACCTTCACAATGACGCGAGTCTACGCAGTGTGTACCTGAACCCTTTGCGCCGCATGCTTGTGAGGCAGAACGCCTTGACATCGCCTGGTGAGGCTCCTCGAGGTATCTTCACACGAGAGCCCTCCCGGAGTGTCGTCCTTCTCGTTGATCAGAAGTCCGCTGGATCCGAGACTTTCGCCGAGCTGTGTAGGCAACTACAACCGCTTCGCGATCTTGACTATCTTACATACTGGAACGGCACAGACAGAGTGACGCGTCCTCTGACTATTGTTGCAACAGGCAATACACCCTTCGAGTCCGTGCTCGCTCTTCCGGACGACCACAGAGACATCTTCTGGGACGCTCACCTCGAGAGACTGCCATCCGCGCTGGACGATTTCACTGTCGATCCTCCCGTGTTCAAATACAACAGATCAAACTCGCACTACGCCTCCACCCAGTACCGCAACGCCATGTTCCGTGGGTGGCGAGACATACATTATGGCAATGTAGACCAGCCAACACCCGGGCCTGCGTGGAATGATATCGGAGGGTCGCAGCTTGAACAAGCGGCGTCTAGAGGTCTCTTGACAAGATATTGGGATGCTCCTGCTGGACCGCCTAACCTACGAGATATTGTGTGGCGGAATTTGGTGGACGAGAAAGTTGATCTAATCAACATGGATGATATGGGTGCAGTGCGAGATAGAGCTCGTGGTTGGGGTCATGCTTGATGGTTGTCATGATCATTTGTTGTTGTATACGTTCACTTTTTACCAAAATGCAACCACCCGAAGCACTTTGACTACTTTCAGTCCATTGACAGTGAGCTCATCCTTTCACTGCATTCGCGTACAAGCCACCCTAGCCCACCCTCCTTCTGTACATGTACCGCTTTATGCCTTAGCTTTGTGTATCACCCGTCCAAAAACACCATGCAAACTGCAACACCGAGTGACACCGAGTGATCGCTATACCGCCGCAGATGACATGCAGGACAGTGAGAGCAACCTCGGGATTCTCTTCATGAGCCTCCCTCCCGAGCTCCGCATCCATATCTACGAACGCGTCTTCAACGCTGGTTTCGACAACAGTCTGCTGCCGAGTCGCTACAACCGCAGGTTCTATCTCATGCAAAAAGCAATGCTACGCACCCTGCACATCAACCAAACCATCCGCAAAGACAGCAAAGGGATCTGCACAAACCTCGCCAAACTCCATCTCGAAGCACTGGAAGCCAGCATCCCGGCTGACAAGAACGCTCTCGACGAACTGGTCAAAAGCTGCTCCCTTCACTGGCGCTGCCAGTCGTTTGATAACCGAATTAGGCGCATCTCTGATCTCAATAGAAAGATCTCTGACGATACCAAGAAGGTCACGGTTTTGTCTGAGCTATTACGGATCTTGGAGACTCCGCGCGGTAGTCGTCACTACGTTTCGTGGCTCAACATGTGCAGGCGCCTTCGCGTCCTCTATCGAGACGCCAAACAGAAGCTTGATCCTTCCGTGCGGAAGATGGTAGATGGGAGACGTTAGGAAAGGATTTAAGGCTTTACACTACGGCAAGAAATGCACTCGATTGGTTCTCAGGAAAGGTTTAAACTGCATAAGTGATATTTGGTGGACTTTTACAGAGATTCCTTCCCGCTCAAGCGAAACTGCCTATACAACTCCCGAAGCAAGCTTGTATCCGCCAGTCGTAAGCAGTGTGACTACAAGTACGTGCATCCCTGCAACCACTGGATACCACAGTCGTGAATAAACCAGTGCCATTCTCGTGTGGGTACCAGAGATTTATGCCTGCCATCGCGACCTGTCACTGTGTATTAGCTCAATCTGTACCACCCCTTGCTTGAAACACTGCGCTTTTCAGCATGCCGTGAAGAGTCCACATATCGTCCTTCTGGAGTTTCTCCCAGCCCTCGCGTGCTGCGATGGTACGGATAAATGTGTGAGGCTCCAGCATCAACAGACTTTTCACTCTGTTCACAATGGCTTGAACATGCTCGCGACCACGGTAACAAGCAATGTTTGAGATCTCTGTAGAGCACTCGTCATCGTCCAGGTTGATCGAAATGCTCATCGTGAAATGTGTTGCATGATCATCATAAAGGTAGCCGGACAGCTTGAGAAACCGAATCCGAGCGAAGTTGTGAGCGACAGCGTTGCAAATGAACGGCTTTTAAATCCAACTGGACGCATGGTAGCACCATTTGGCGCTAAGATTGAAAGTGAAGCGGCTGTAAAACAGTGGCAAAGCTTCAGTGCGAGTCTGTTTAGACACCAGGGTGATGGGGGCCTGACCTCCGGGCTCTGATGCATGACCCTGAGAGTTGTCGAACGAGTCAAAGTACTGCATGAAGATCTGCTGGCGAAGCTCGGGAGGGAGGTCTGAGAATCGAGCAAACAATGCATCGTTGTCTGCTTGTTCCAATTGTGTTTCGAGCATGGCCAGTGAGGGTTTGGGGTTGGATTGTAAAGAGAGCCCGCGCTGTGTGATATACGATCTGAGCTCGCGCGCGCTGAGTCCCTCGTACAAAAGCAGACCACGCTGCTGACGGACGTAGAGTTCGCGAAGGCGGGTCATGTTCTTACTGTTGGTTGTAGATTGACCTCTCCGTCAGCAAGCAGAGTAGTTCTGTCTTCCTGCGTATTCTGTTGCCAGAATCGAGCTTCCAGTAGTCGTTACAGGCCACCCAGTCGCGGCTCTCGGGGCGGAACTGCACCATCTCGCTAGGACTCGATGGCTTTGTTATGCCAGTGCATCTTGGTGGGAGGTTTGGCGTTGAGCACTGAGCTGTGGCGCTAATGCTATGCTTGTGGATGAGAAGAGCAGTGCAAACCGTTGTAAGAGGTGAGGCAAAGTCAAGTGTTGTTGAAGTCGATAACCACGTTAATGCTTAGTCTGAAGGCCGCCACGAGAGTTGAGTGTCACATGCGCTTGCGACAGGCTTCCCGTTCATCCGTGACTTTCGAGCAGGCGAATCCTCGCCGTTGCATCGTTTCATGTGAATTTACATTAACCAAATCATCTGTGACACGCGAACATCATCACTTCTCTCAGCCTTGAAGCTCATTGGTCCAAAGCCTGTGGCATTGGGCACCACCCCTTTCGTCAGGCACAACCGCGTTCACTTCACTTCGGCGCCTCACATTAATCTTGGATCTTGCACAGTAGAGTGTCTCAGACGGAAGTCGAAGGCAAGATGCATATCGTTTTACCGGCCACCTGATGTTCAAAGGCTGGGACTTGGCCGACATTCGCGATCGAGTCCGAGTCTCGTGATCCTGCGAACCTCACTCTTCTTTACCACAGCAAAACTTCCCGTGTACTACTTCATGAGCACGGAAATTCACATTCGCGTACCTGTGTCGTTGATGAGGATGGCACATAGGTCTCTACCAGTGGATCCTTACCACTCGGACGAGCATGGGCCATCAACCGGTACACTTAAAACGCTCTTTGACGTCGTGGTGATAGAGAGCGTTTGTCACTACCCTTTTAGTGTCTGCGTTAAATGTTTGGACCTTGTACCTGCCTGAATCGTCTCTGGTTTCTTCCAGACAACCCCGGAACACACAATCCAAACCAGCTAAATCCAACGCACTCAAGCATAGACCGGCTGACAGACCACCACAGGACCCTTGTAAACCTTCCTCGCCACGACCCCATAATACACAGCTGCAAATCCCATGACCCCAATGAACATCACCGGACTCCAGTTGAAATTCGCCGCTGTCACGGGGTACTCCGGCGGAATGACCGCGAAAAACATGAGATAAAATCCATAGACGGAGCCTGCAAGATTGACCGGCAGACCCGCGCGGCCCAGTGACCACGCATATGGAGGAAATAGCGCGCCGTACAAGCGCCGCCACACGAGGCAGAGGATCGAGAGCTCGTAGGTGAATGCTAGGGCGAGGGTGCCTAGTGAGATGATGGCTTGGAAGGCGACGGAGCTTCCTAGCACGATGAGTGCGATCAGGATCACGAAGAGGATGACAACTACTAGAGCATTCTGAGGCGAACCGGTCTTGCGGTTGACTTTTGCGATCCAGTGGCGGAAGGGAAAGCCGTCGTCGCGAGCAAAAGCAAAGATTTGGCGGGAGGTTGCGGCGGTGAAGTTGAGGACGTTGAGGAAGATGCAGATGATCATGACGCTGGCGAGGGCCAAGGCGCCATTGACGGAGCCTGTTGAGGTGACGAAGACTTGCAGGAAAGGGTAAGGTGCTTCCAGAACGCTGTAGTCGATGAAGCAGGCGGAGTAGACGCAGAGCGTGATGAAGCTACCTGTGCCCATGATGCTGTAGGCGCCGACCATTGCTCGTGGGACGATCTTGCCGGCGTTAGAGCATTCTTCGGCCATGTGAACCTGGCCAGGTATCAGTGTCCATGCGGATGAGTCTGCTGTGCTGGAGTAGGGTGCTTACCACACTGTCTGAGCCAAGTAGAGAAAAGAACAGCAAGATCTGCGACGAGAGTACCGCCATAATTCCATTACTCCCTCCGACAATCGGCTCGAAGCTCTGGAAGACTATTGCGGCACTATTCTTCTCCGGCGATAGCACGAGGAGCGTGATGATCAGAGAGAAAAACACTATGATCATGTATGCTGCGATGAAGCCTTCCAGAAGCGGTAAATACTTGACGAGGTAGACGTTGATCAAATATACCAGCAAGGCAACACCGACAATAACGAGGTACGAGTGCCATGGCTCAGGGTGGTAGCCGGGGTGGGCGAGAGCGGCTACTGCAGGGATGATGTCTCCTGGGAGGAATATTGAGCTGGCGGCACCTACTAGCCATGCGAGGGCCGACAGCCAGCCTGTGGGAAAGGTCAGTTCGGTATTGAGTGCCGTGAACAGTACGTGGAATCAAGACTGACCTGAATAGTAGCTGAGTAGCTTCTGAAGATGTGCTGGTGCGAATTCAGACACCCACTACCGATGGTCTGTCAGGACATGCTCGTCAATCTGATAAAGATGAACAACTCACGTGATACTGGCCGCCAGCTGTTGGAGCGCTGCGGAGATGAGTAAGTGTGACTGAAAATATGACGATCACTAGAAGATGGATGACTTACATGGATGACATCTCTGCAAGACTCAGAACGATCATGAGGAAGCCAAAGAAATTGCAGATGACTGCCGGATGTCAGTAGGTTGAAAATCGATGGATGTGATTGGTGTACTGACACATCACAATCGCTCCACCAGTTCCGGCTGCTGCAATGGCGTAGGTACTGTTTCTGATCTTGATGTCAACATGAAAAAGTCGTTCAATTGAGGCCATCGTCTGCGCACATTGGAATGAAGACGAAACCCATCATCACAGCCAGACAGAAGCTGGAGATGGACACGACATGGAAATTACGCTTTGCCTTATGTCAGCTGTGAAGAACACGCGCTCTGTAATCGATCAAGCTTACTCTGAACTCCTGCTTCTTGCCCATCCGACGCATGTCCGCCGAGTCGGCGGCTTGGATTTTGCCAAACTCAGAGTCAGAGATGTTGTCGCCATCACCGCTAGGGCTCTGGGCCGTCCAGCCTTTGCCTCTCGAGTGTAGTTCGATGGCCTGCATCCTGGTCGCTGTTGATGATTGTCGAGGAATTAATGGAAAGAGCAGGGAAAGTCATGTTGGACAGACGGCTATCGCGAAGACACTCATCTGGAAGCGATGGAAAGGGCCAATGCCCCGAGCCGTCGAGTGGTACTACTCGACCTAGGCCTTGCCACTGCCATCTACCGACGAGGGGTTGAGGAACAGCATGGCATGCTAGGATGAATGCAGGTCCTATGCTGGATTGCACAGCAGGGAGTAGAAGGTTGAGCAAACCAATAATGAGCTCCCGCTCTCGCCTGCGAGATCCCTGAGCTACTGCAGACATCGCGCGCGGCCAAGCAGAGCGTATCAGGTCCCAGTGAAGTGGCACTGGTTGGCGGTAGACTAGATTTGCTCGCATCGGCTAGAAGCCTTACACGTTTCGTCGGCAGACATGCATCTGGCTGGGCTCGACAGTGGGTACTCGATCCTTCGCGACAGGGCGATGGGGGCATTTTGTAAGAGTATCGCTTGCGGTCATGTTTGTTAGAGGGTCATCTGGGCGACTCAGGAAGCCTCATGAGCAGGTTACCCACGTGACTTATAAGCTTTATGTTTTGATGTCGAATTTCACAGACAGACCTCAAGACATTGTTGACGCAGCAGTGGATAAAGGCACGCATTAATATGGCGCGCACGGCACATACTGAATCCTTCGGTGCAGGCTTGAGTGCCGGCCCGGCATCCGACGATCTGCGGGCTTGATTCACGATGCCTGCTAAGGCGCTTCCTTCGTCCTCCTGTCGCTTGCAGTACAACGGACCTGTCGACTTTGCTACACGCGACAGACACCCAGTCATCTGCCCAGTCATCTATTGAGTGGGAATTGGTCAACTTTTCCTGTCTTGATTTCATATGTCCTCCACGACTGCACAAGGCTTATGCGCCATAAACTTCATCTAGGTGACGCCCTTCCACAACAACGCAACAGAGGCATGCTCTTTACCCGCACATTGTATGCTGTGCTGCTCACGGACTACAGAATTTGTTTTCGAAACTGACTTGAGCTAGCAGGGGTTTGGGTATTTAAAGCTCCTTATTGGCAGTTCGGACTTAGAGTGCCTTCCTGTTCGTCACCAAATCCTTGTCTTTTAGCGTTGACCAGCCTCACTGAACAACACTGTATTTTATGCCTCGCATCGCTCGCGAATCCTTCACCTCGGGATTGGCCTAAATTCAGCCTGGTATTACGGAGAGAACCCCGCGATACTCTCAACAAAAAGGATAAACAGGGACGGTCATGAGAGCAACCCACGTGACCAACGCGAGAGCCTCACTATCGGAACTCCTAGATTGCACAATTACCGGCAAGGTGTACGTGCGGTTCAGCGAGCGAGATAGTCCTTGTGATTACACGCGAGCCGCCAGGTAGGTAGCGAATCCTCTGCATGTTGAAGAGCCCCAGCAAAGGCTCCAGCGAGCGAGCGATGTTTTGTAGTTTCACTCTGCTTTGCAGAGCTGCCATTGTCTTAAACCCCCAGAACCTATTGGTTTCTCTACATGCCTGCAAGCATGACCAGCGCTGGCGGTCATACGGTGTTTATACCGAAAATCAATCCTGACGACCACAGTGCGAAGGTTGTACTATGTGGAGCCCTTCTACTAACCCCAGTCACGATGATGGTAGCTCTCGGTATCTAAAATCGCGTGCGATCAAAGACGCTCTTTCAAATTGACAGTTTGATCACTTTGCTGGGAACCGTATGTCATGAGAGCGAATGATCCCACGATCCACCTGCACACCAGATTGACAATTTTGATCACCAGATCCTAGCCATTGGAACCTATGCAACATTTGTTCATGCGACGAATCTCGGCTTTGGGAAACACACGACGACTCTGTCGGATGCGCAGCTTGAGTCCGTCAAGCGTGTCAGTACATTTTCGGGATCATAGTCGACATCTCACATCTCAAGCTGACAGGGCCGAACAGGCAATCCTGGCTGCCATGCTCATGTTCTTCACGGCGCAAGGTTTCGTCATGATGGGTTATAACATGCTCGCGAGGAAGACTGCGCGCAGCCAACGCTTCTTCCACGGAATGGATGCTCTTTCCGCTATTGTAATTGTGTAGACGCTGGCGAATGTCATTGTGGTCGCAATTTGTCTTTCCACTCGCTCTTCACCACCTGTAAGCATTATCCACGTTCTACTGGTAGGGCCCTTGTACCAGCCGCTGATACACGCACAGTACCGATTCCTGATTTCTTCCGGCATAATAACCATTTTGCTCTGGATGTGCCAGCTATTCTCCTTCCTTTGGATCGTGTGGAGCACACACGCCCTTCTCGCAGTGAAGATCCGATGGTCCATCTCTATCGGTCTATTCGTGCCGTACGTACCCATTAGTCTCCCACAGCAGTTCTCATCCTCCATATATCCACCCAAGGGCAAAAGACCACACGCACTGACACAGCACCGCACAGAGCATGCCTAGCCGCCACCATAACCCGCCTCCTAACCCTCCCAACCAACCTCTTCGCCGCCAACAACGACTGGACTTTCACCTCCGTCCCCACCGCCCTGATCTTCATAATCGAAGTCCTCCTCTCCGTCATGAACCTCCTAGCGCCCAGCCTCCCGGTCTTCTTCGACCAGACAAGCACAGGCGGTTTGCACTTTGTGCCAGGGAACACGCCGCGGACGACGCAGTTTTCATCGTCCGGGCCGTCGCAGAAACTGGGCAGCGTTGATGACCGCCAGATGTTTGGAAAAGCGCGGCAGCAGAAGACGGGAAATAGTGCGATCAAGCAAGGCGGCGCTTCTGTGAAGTTTTCGAACGCGAACGCGAACAATCTGTGTTCGATTTCTATTCGGCGCGACGAGGAGATAAGAGAGGCGAGCTTCGACAGCGGTACCATTCTTGTTCGACGATCGGTGGATGTACGTTAGATTGCTGATTATTAAGTGTATGCGAAAAGCATCGGTGCCCTTCAAACGTGATATTTCTGCTTCTTTACGATTTACGTCGCTTTCTAGTTTGGCCAGCCGCTTAAGATCGTCGGGCTACGATACCTAAAGTGTCACAAATCGCAGTAATGATTTCAAGATGTTTGTTTGTTATACACTCGCTTATTGTGGGGTTTTCGTTATTCGCGGTTTTCTTCTCGCGTCATCATGCAGTAAAAAAACTTCAAAAGAAACTCGTTGGTGGCGTTGGCAGAAGTCAGACTTCACATCTGCTCTGCTTGCCCATCGCAGCCGCCCAGCGGAACTTAATGGAGGAGCCGCCCAGTATTCTCGCATAAACTTATCAGCACAGTCCGCCCTCTCATTCTAGCCAGCACGGAGTTCATCATTCGAGGCACCAGCTCACTTGGCCTTGGCGATCTCCTCCTCCTCGATGCTGCCGGTGGTGCCGGAGGAGGAGGTGGTGCTCATCTTCTCGAGCTCGTTCTCCTTGTCTTCGGCGGAGAGGATGGGAGCGCCGTGGAGTTCCTCGTCGAATTCGATGACTTCCGGGTCGACGGCTTCGAACTTGGACTTGTAGAGGTTGTGGCCGGCGGCGGCGCTGAAGCTGTTGGTGCGGCGACGCGGGTTGGTGGCGTTGTAGTCGTAGTCTTCGAGCTCGGAGAGGCCAACGGCGCCCCTGAGATGAGAATGTAAGCATGAATTTGGTAGTTGATAAGGTGAAATAGCAGTGAGGTAAGGCATTATTGAGTGAGCCATTCACCAAAGAATGATGCTTACCAGTTGCTCTTGCCACCGCCCTGCTTCTTGGTCTTGGACGGGGACTCGCCGGCGTATCCGGCCTTGCCGAAGTACTTGGGGAGGTTGTCCTCTGGCACGGCGGTGCCGTTAGCGAGACCGGCGTGGTCACGGTCAGTAGACTTGTGGGAGCGGGTCACTGTGGGTGGATGAGGTTAGCAGTGCCATTGGTAGTTGATTGAGGTGAATAATGTTCATCCTCAGCTCTTGATAAGAGCATTGTACTTCAGGAGTGATGGCATATGCTGTGCAAGGGATGATTGCCTGGGCGAGGCTTACTAGTGTGTTTGTTTTGGTGAGAAGTTGTTGCTGTTGATGGTATTGGGTGTGTTGTGGTGTGCAAGTGGTGTAGCTGTGATGGGATACACTCTGGGTGTGAGGAAAACAGAAGAGGAGGTCGAGGTGAGGTTAAGAAGAGCTGTGGTTAAGCTCAGCGGTACCTCTCTGGCAGAGCAGAGCTTGGTCGCGTGACCGGCGATCAACAAAGAAGAGCCGGTGTTGTTACGACTTACGCAAGGCAGGCACGACTGGGCGATTGAGATGACTCTACGCTACTACTGCGCTCGATGGCGACAATTACGTGGTCTCTTGCGAAGACGTCTGATGTAAATGCAATGGCCCAATCTCGGCGATGTTTACAGAATCGTTGTGGGCTGATGATGTTGCTTGCCATCGGACGGAGCCCACCTTCAGATCACGCGGGCAGCCCACTCTCCCTCCCACCAAGGTTCAGTCTCGGCCTATACCAATGAGTCGACCGCCTGTCTCCGATTGCGGCACTGTCAGGTACGATGCACGTCAGTCTGGCCAGATATGTTGCCACTGAGTATGACTGCATACTGTTTACACTGCCACCCAGGCCCCATCCATTGCGCTTGCGTGTGCACTTCTTCTTCTTCTTCTTCTTCCACGCTGTTTCGAAGCAATCAATATGCACCCCGCATTCTACCCCACGCTGACGTAACCCAGTCTGACACCTCAATCGCGTCGGATGGTGTGCTTATCGGTAGAGCTCAGGCACTGTATCCTCTTGAATATACGAGACAAGTGGCCACTCGTGTCCGTCTCCACTGTGAAGACATGATTAAACAGCTCAGACTAGCTCTCGTCGCGATGACTCTTGGTATAGCCCTATTTGCACAGTCATACCGTCCACGTGCCTGCCAAATCCCAATGGCTGTGCCAGGGGTCAAACTCAGCCTAGCGTGCTTCTCCGCACTCCGCTAGTCCGCTTTCGTCTCACTGCATCCAGGGGTCTGTTCTCGAACGATCGGACGTGGTCTAACACGAGATGGTCTCGGTCTTTGTGCAACGACAAGCACTGAGCGTCGATATGGGATTTTCTATCTCTCCGTGTATGCGAGCGGTGCCATAATCAACAATCAACTAGCTAACCTCTTTCAATCACCGCATCCTCGAACAACAACGTCGGTGGCATTATGACTTTGTGGCTTCGGGCTCTCGGGTTTTTGCGGTGCTTCCGCAACGAACACAATGCCCGCAAAGGCTATGCAATCCAATACAAATACTGACTGAAGTGATTGTTGTTTCGTAAGATAACCCAACAACGCCAATCGAGGATAATCAGTTCAATCATCCGATCATCGTCAATCGATCCAGCACATCACAACATCTCCACAGATCATCGTCGCCAGCAACAACAATGTCGTCCAAAGTCATCCTCTACGACATCCCCACCCGCGGCCGCGCCTCTTGCTTCTCGCACAATGTTTGGAAGAGTAAGTAAATGGATGTCTACAGACAGAGACCCCATTCTAACAAAACCCTACAGCCCGCCTCGTCTTCAACTACAAGAAAATCCCCTACGAAACAGTCTGGCTCGAACACGCCGATATCGAACCAACCCTCAAATCAATGTACGTCCGTCCAAACCCAACCACCACTACCACCACCATCCCATAATCACCATCCTAACACCCTCCAGCTCCGCCCCACCAACCCTCTCTCCCACAGGCCAACCAACCTACACCGCTCCCACAATCCTCCTCCCAACCGGCACCGCCCTCTCCGACTCCCTCTCAATCGCCACCTGGGCTGAGCAAACCCACCCCTCCCCATCCCTCTCCCTCGACCAAACCCCGCACGCCCTCGCCGCCCAAAAAATCGCCACAGCGACCTTCCCCCTAATCCCCGTCTTCATGCCTCGCATCCCCCGCTCCCTCCTCCGCCCCTCCTCAATCGAACTCTTCAACTCCGCCCGCGCCGCCCGCTTCGGAATGCCACTCGATGAACTTGAAGCGCAGCGCGGCGGGGAGCAAGCGTGGGAGGCTGCGAAGCCCGGGCTGGATGCTCTTGAGGCGTTGATGGGGGAGCATAAAATCGACGAAGGACCTTTTGTGCTGGGGAGTAAAGTGAGCTATGCTGATTTTGTGGTGGTGGCTGTGTTAGAGGGGTTTAGGAGGGTTGGGCAGGATTTGTTTGAGAGGATTGTGGAGGGGAGGGAGGGGTTGAGGGGGGTTTGGGGGGCTTGTGCGGAGTGGTTGGAGAGGGATGATTGATTGATTGATAGCATGAGGCGCAGGTCGAAAGGAAGTAATTTTGTTGATGAGGTGGGATGGTCGAGGTTTGGGGTCACGGTGGATTTGTCGTTGTTAATAGGATTGGACCAACATTGTTCGTAATAGAGTATTTTTTAATAAATATTTGCCTTGAACCCCTAAGCCACTACACCCCATTGCCCATTTTGTCCAAGGCGTGCCTGTCTGATAGCACCGCATCCATACCATGAACGCCGTCGCTATGCGTGGAGAATAGAAAAGAAAACAAGAGAAACTGAACATGAGAACAACGACATAAAGGAAATGATACTACGAAAATGAATGACCAGATCCTCACGTGGGAAGAGAGGAAGGAAGAAAAAGAAACAGCACTCACTGCCTCCACCCCTCAACGCCCCCAGTCTGCCGCCTTCGACTCCTAGCATTAGCAACAGCAGCGGCACTAGACCTCGACGCCGCACTCGCCGGCGCATGCGTCGGCGTCTCCGTCTTCTCCGGCACAGGCGACGTAGCAGCCATTCCCAACCTGCTCAGCGCGCGGCGCGAGCCACTGGCAGGAGCAGTGCTGGTGCGCGGCAATCTGCTCTTGGCCGCGGCCGAAGCCGTGAGACTGCTGGCGGAAGGAGCAGGCGGGATGGAGCTGGCGCTGAGGTTGTTGGAGTTCCAGCTGGTGCTTGTCTGCGAGCCAGCGCTGCTATCGCGGCTGACGGGGCGGTGGTATGGCGAGCTGGCGCCGATGCCGACGCTTGGACGCGAGCGGGGGCCGTCGAAGCCGAAGTCGAAGAAGCCTCTGCTGCCGGTGCGGTCGCCGAAGGAAGAGGCGCTGCTGAGGGTGGGCGTGGGTGGCATGCTGCTTGTGGGTGGGATTATAGGAGGAGGTGTCATAGTGCTGCTAGAGCTACGACGGACTGCTGGGCGGACGTCGAGGTTGCGGCGGATGGTGTATTCGGAGCTGCGGACGAGCTCGGAGGCCATTTCGCGGACGAGGATGGCTGGGTCGTGGGTGGCGAGGTCCATGACGCTGTCTAGGAGGCCGTAGTTGCGGATGAGGGCGCCTTGTTCGTCTGATGCGTCGCAGATACTGCGAATGATACGCAAGAGGTTGAGCCTTACAAGGGCCTTCTTTGAATGGAGGCGGTGAACAGTTCGTGTGAAGAGGTCCGGGTGGGCGAGGCTGGCTGCTACTGGCGGACTGAGACGAAGGAGTTTCTGGAGAGGTTCGAGGAGGTTTTCGAAGGCATCTGGCTTGCTCTCGTTGAAGCATTGCACGATAGCCTCGCTGAACCCTGCCGTAGCAAGAAGGTGCTCTTCCACCTTGGCCGTCTCTTCTTGTAGCCAGATGAAGATGGCATCAAGCGCAGTTACAGCCCAGTACTGATCTGCCAGCAGACCAATGTAGAACTGCAAGCCCTTGTTCTGCCACAGCAGCTTGCGACCCACTTTACCACTGTGCGCCATGTCGCAAAGTATGGGCAAAGCGAACTCCTTGAGTGGTCGCTCAGTGAGAACAATCCGCTGGAGCAATGGAATGACTCCCGACAAAGCTGCGTCTTCTTGTCTCGCTTTGCTCAAGCGACATAGATTGTACATAGTATTCAGTACCTGATTGCTGACGTCGCGGAAGTGCGGCAACTTCATACTTGCGTTGAGTAAGTCGGTGAGTACTTCGATGGCATTGCTGTTTTGCAAGGCATCTAATGTTGTAGCCAGCATACTGAGATTCTTGATGAACTTCAGCATCGTCACCTGGTGGTTCGGGCTCATCCGTCGCAGATCCTTGAGTACTCGCTTCAGCACCATTCTGTCTGCCACCATTTCTTTGACATGGTTCTCAGCTTGAGAGAAGAGCAGGAAGATATTGACGATGCGGCCTTCCACCAGCTCCGCAAGCTCGCCCTCTTCGTCAAGGACGCGATTGAGGACTAGTGAAAGTGGGTATAAGACAGAGCTTCGCGAGAAGATGCGACAGAAGTCGTTCTTTGGTGTTGGTCCTTGCAGTTCGAAGACACTCCACACGCCATTAACGCCAACGAGGACCAGTTCTCGGCCTGCATCCGCATCGTAATCTTCCTCAAGGAATTCCACAAGCACGTTGAGACCGCCACAGCTGACGAACATCTGTAGGGTCAGCGTGGAAGTCTGATACATCATACGCACAAAGCTTGCAGCCTCAAGACGGATGTCGCTGCTGTACTTTTTGTGAGCGAATTTCGAGACGATAGGGATGCCGCCAACGAAACACAAATTCTCCTGCACCTCGACGTTGTTGCTGATGATGATGTTGACAATTTTCAGAAGTCTCAGAATGGTCAATGGTCGCGAGCAAGTGTCCAAAATTTCCAAAATTGGCAGCATGCCATGCGAAGCCACCACAACGCCCTTCGTGTCTGGACTCTCAAAAAGGATTTGTAACAGTTGGTCTACAATTTCAGCAAGCACATCTTCAGGTTGGCTAAGCTTCAGATCGAAGACCAGGCCCTCGACCAGAGTGCAAAGTCGAGCATGCTTGTCGCGTGCCACGTTTGATTCGAGGTCGACATTATCCAGTTCCTCTTCCAAAGCTGCAAAAGGATCGTCCTCGTCTTCCTCATCACCAAGCCAGGACACTGAGCCGCTGAGTTTAAGTGTACCGCGTTCAGAGCCCGACGCCGATTCGCTAGGTATCGATGTAGGCTTGGGTTTGCCAGTAGGAACCAGCTGAACTTGCTGCGCAGCATTGTCGCCGAAATGAATGTCAGTGAAGTCATCATCTTCTTCGTCTTCTGCGTACTTCTGTATTTCGACTGAGCTCCGTGTTCGTCGCATGGCAGCAGCGTCATGGACCAGATTAGGAGATGACCGGCGCACGCTGCCGCCAAGCTTCGATTGCAGGTTGCGCAAGCCCACCGCGTGAGGATTCTTCTCAGGTGAGAAGGATGCCAGTTTCCGTTGGAAGGCTAGTTCGTCAAGTGGGATGAGGTCAGAATAGTCGTCGTCAACCTCGAACTCTTCGAAGCTTGAGCTGCCAGATCTAGTTGAACGCCTCTCCGGGGTAGAGCCAGATCTGTCTTTGTTTGATATTGGTTGTGCTGCGGGTCGTAGAATTTGAGTCTTGGGTTGCGAATCTTTGGACAGTTTGCGCTCTGATTGATCTTTTGATCCCCGTCTCTTCTCGGCGAGCGAGAGTCCCAATGGTGGTGGATTGTATTTCATATCGTGACTTGTGGCTCGCGTAGGATAGAACGGTCGGACCGTGTCCAGAACATCTCCTTGATCGAGTTGCAAGCTCGAACGCACTGTAAGGTCTCCTTCGAAGTCATCACCATCCCAGTCGTCGACGTTGCCGTCTGTTTCGGGTCGAGCTCTCAAGCTTGCATACTGCTTGAGCTTCTCTGCAGTAAATTCGCTCGAGGATGTCTTTTTGGGCTTCAGCTGAGGGAACTTCAGTGCAGATGGCGAGATACCTGAGTCGAAGTCATCGTCCCAATTATCGCTATCATCTCCGACTTCCGCTTCCAACAACAACTGCGCAGAATTCGATTTGCGGTGGCCCATCCGGAAGCCACCATTTGGTGCAGCCGTAGGCTCGTATAATTGTTTGGTTGGTGGTCCAGGTGCTGTTGGTGGTATGGGACTTCTCGACTTTTGTCTGGCGGATGATCGTCGACTTGAGGACTGTGCGTTTGGAGGTGATGATTTGAGTGCTTCGTTCCATTCCTGCACACTTTTCACAGCTTGGTCGTATTCTGTAGGTTTCTTCGTCTTCTCCTCCTTCCGTGTGCTCATTATCCAAGGATGTTTGAGAAGCTTTTTCGCCGTCACGCGCAAGTTGGGATCTTTCTGGAAACATTGCATCAGGAAGTCGCGCACCAGTGGACTTGCGCCTTCAGGTAGCGGCGGATGGTCATCGTTGACAATGCGGAACAAGGCTGGCATCGGTGCTAGCCTGTGATATGGCGGCTTGCCGTCAAGCAGTTCGATGACTGTGCATCCCAAAGACCAGATATCGGAAGCGGTGGTGGCGCCGGAAAGTTCAATAACTTCCGGAGCCATCCAGTAGGGCGTGCCAACAACACTGCCTTCAGTCAGACCTTGCGCCTTGGTCGCAACACCGAAGTCGGCCAACTTCACAAGGCCCTCTTTTGTTGTGAGGATGTTGGCTCCTTTGATATCGCGATGGATGACACCTTGCTCGTGAAGAAAGAGCAAACCTTGCAGCACCTGTGATGTGTATAAGGAAACCAGATTTTCTGGGAATTTGCCAAAGTTCTTGCAAATGCTATGCAAGCTGCCGTTCTCACAATACTCCAAGATGATGTACAGATTGTCCGCAGTCTTGACAAAACCTTGGTATTTGACAATGTTGGCGTGATTCAAGTTCTTGAGCAGGTCAATTTCCTGCATGATTACGTTGAGTTCGCTCTTGGGCAGATCCGACAGACGGACTTGCTTGATCGCTACAGTCTCGCCTGTACTCCACTTCAGAGCTCGGTAGACACTCCCAAAGGCACCACGACCGAGGCAGTCGCCTAGTTGCTAAAGAACAGTTAGCATACTTCCAATCCTCAGTGCCAGCAGAACAGAAGCGCCGCAAGCGCATCTTCTAAACAGTGTGTACTCCGGAATCGAGAGATGTCCCGTACAATCAAGACCAAGCTTCAAATTTTGACCGCATTGACCTAACGCAAGGACAATCGTCGGGCCATCACATCGATCTCCATGCTCACTTTGTGCTTATATGGACTTGGGGTTCACGTACAAAGTCTTTTAACCCTTCCACCTCTTTCGCAGTCCTCTGAACGGTCCCATCTTTGCTTGGAGGTTTCTCTCGCAGTGCTAGATCTCTAGACACAGACGCCGGTTTCGAGCCTCTCTGTCCAGCATCTTCGGAAGGCAAACCTCCCCTCGATCTTGTCTGCCTGAACCCGTTTGATCCTCCATTTTGCGGCGGCTGTGGTCTGTAGCCTCTGCTTCCCGAGCCCGTGGCTGTACTAGGTCGAGATCCGCTAGGGACTTTCTGATGGGTCTGCGGATTGCTTGAGACGGGAGGAGACGATTGTGTAGGCATTGTTTCTGGTAGGGGCAGAGCGAAGCTGGTGGGCGTTTATGTGTGGCTCGACGTCGACCTCAGACGGGACATTGACGGCGTCGAGCTTTGCTGCTTGTGTAGCTGAGCAAGCATAGCACTGGCGGTGGTCCAGTGACTAGGTGGGCAACTCGATTAGGCTGCAAGTTCGAGAGATCGGGTGTAGAACGGCGCGAGTTGGCGATGTTTACGGCCTTGGTGGAGGGAGGATGTACAGCACTGGGCGGCTGCGTGTTGGCGCTGCGAGGATGACGAGCAGGCTGCGAAAGACAGTATGTGACAGTGGTAGCGCACCCTCCAATCTTCAGCCGTGCGAGCACGGTCTTCTGGTGGCTTTTGGAGGAAAACGCTGGGTGCTCGTCGGGCGGTAACGACGTTCACGACGATGATCCCGGCTGTGCGGGTCGCCGGTTGGAGCTGGGGCAAACAAGTCCCGGTCGTTCGGACGTGTGGTTGGAGGAGGTATACATTGGATATTTTGGTGATTACAACTACTCATCTTCATCTTCACAATGGTTGGCCAATGCTGGACATGCACGAAAATCAGGCTGCAGGCGCTCTGCAGTGGCTGCGTGGAGGATGGATGTGATGAAGGAAGATCCCCCACCGGCAACCATTCAATTAAACATGCACAATTACGACTCATGTCCGCGATGTCGTGCAGACGGGATTTTGACACAGTCACAGCCTTATTTACTTGTGTCAACGACATGAGATTGAGTTCTTGACCTTCTTCTCTTACATACACCTCGAGTCTCCTGAACGTGAACCCTTGACATAAACAATGTGAGACGTGAGACCCTGCACGCCAATTCGTAAGGTATTCTCCGAGTCCAAGAGACCCTTCGCTCTTCTCTATTCCGGGTTCTTTGGTGGTAGACAGCTGAGTAGAGGCCGTGCCAGCAAGATCCGATATGGGCAGTGTCAGCCAGACAAATGCTCGAATTAGTGACAGCGTTGGTATAGTCAGCATATATTTCAGGTAATACGTGAGATGTACTCGTGTAGCTGCGCAAAGGAATACGCTGAGCTGGCAGGCGAGACATCTTCTGGCATTTAATTGGTTCGCTGGCAACTCACATGCAAGATGGTTTCGCGTGCCTGGCCAACTTGGCGCTGCGCAATGACCCCTGGCTGGGCTGAACCGCTGAAGCCTCTCACTCACTCGACTCCTTCGCTTGCTTCGCCCTCTCACAACCACAATCGACAAGCTGACGACGAACACCACCACATTCATTTACCACCTCTTTCATTTGCACACCTGCTACCTCCCACTCTTTTGAGGCGCATTTCTACAATCTTTTCTATCCATTCTCTTCAATCACAACACTCCACCACCTTCTAATACCCACCAATCCACCCACGAAACCACAAACAAAACCGACACCATGTTCGCAAAGGCCTCCACTCTCTTCGCCATCTTCGCCGTCGCTGCGCGCGTCGCTGCCTCTGCTCCTCCAGCATGCCTTCTCGCCGCTGTAAAGTATGTTGCGCCTGTCGCACCACATGAAACGCGCATGCGATCATGAATTAACAGATCCGCAGCACATGCGAGAACCCGGCCGACATCAAGAACGTCTGCTCCAAGGAGTCTGACAAGGTGACCAGCTACCTCACCAAGAACTGCGGCGACTACGAGGACGCTGCCACCAAGTGGTTCAAGGAGACCTGCGAGGACGCTGGCGAGACCATCTGTATGTTTGCCCAAAACACACCCAAGACCCACTTTAGTCAATGCACTACTAACACAACAATCACAGCCGGCGGCTCGTCCAACTCCTCTTCCTCATCCACCACTGCCTCCCACTCTGGCTCCAAGACCGCTTCTGCGTCTGGTACGTTGTCCACCGCGAGCGGCAACTCCACTGAGTCTTCACACACCATCACTGGCGCTTCCACCTTCGCGACTGGCATCTCAGGCGCAGCCTCTGGCACTGGCAGCAATGGCGTCTACTCCACCGACTCTAACAATGGCACAGTCCTCTCCACTGCAGGTACTGCAGGCCCTACCACATCCGGTAACGCAGGCACCAGCCCTACCGGCGCTGCTGGCACCTCGAGCGGTTCTGCTTCAAGCGGCGCCGGTCGCGTGGGTATGGAGTTTGCTGGACTTGCTGCCATTGGTGTTGTTGGCGCCATGCTCGCCTTGTAAGAGGCGAATTTTTGAGAATAAGTTCGGCACATGTTAGGTAGTGTACAGCTGCCTAACATGTGCTGAGCTCGGCAAGGCGTTTTGCTACACATCTCACTCAGGCAGGGAGATGGAACTACTACTACAGTACACGGGTTTTACAATTGTATTGGGAGCTTTTGTGGATATTAAAAAATTGGAGCATCACAATCACATTACTAGGATCGGAAGTCCTGGCTCAGTGATATTATATTCTGTTTCCGAGCGGAACGATTGTACCTCTTTGGATTTGTTCTTCTTCTTTTGCATTTGCGACAACAAAATAGACATGTGTGTGACACAATGAACACAATTTCAATCAGCAACCGACTTGTAATCATTTCCACGCTCGTCTTCTTGCATGTACTCGAGAATCGCAAGCGCCTGGCGCCATTAGACGCCGAGCACCACAGCCATAGGTAAGCCCTTACTACCTACAATGCTCAGACAGCCACACGCTTACCTACATCTGCTTATAGCCCTGAAGTCAGGAACGAGTCAAGAATAGAACGAGACGTTGACTTGTAGCCGTGTCAGATTCGTGGCTTAAGATGGCGTCTGATTCCAGTGATGTGTCTCTTTCCTTTCCCTGAATGGTTCCAGCTGCCCGCTGACGTGGTGGTCGCCATTCGGTCGCCTCTACGTGTGATATGACAACGTGCGTCCTCGAACCTTCAGCGAGAACCGAATGGCTGAGTATTGGACGACACGCGGCTACGGAGAGGCTTTGGCCTGTTTTACATGTGATCGAGTTCGTTGTTCCCTGGAGATGAATACAATCTGCCGACCGATGCGAGTCGCGGCCGTTCATGTCGGTCCTAGTGTGTAGAATAATGGAGGTGATAAAACTCCTTAGACTTCCCAAAGACGCAGGTACGCAAACCTCTCAGGTACGCAGGATACGGAGGCTGAAAGAAATAGGCGAACACGCGGCCGTGTTTGGGAATGTCGAATAGAATTGTGATTTGTTTCTTCACACCAGAGGAACGCCATGTCAGACTTTCAATGATCGAGTTGTTCTGCTACTGGTGGGAATTTGATCTGCCGGCCGATGCGGGTTATTGGTCGTCGTTTGTCTGCCGTGTGTGTGCAAGATAAATAACGTATTTGTGATGGAAATACCCTCCTTAGACTTCTCAAAGACGCAGGTACGCAAGCCTTTCAGGTACGCAGGATCCGGAGGCTGAAAGAAATAGGCGAACACGCGGCGGCCGTGTTTAGGAACACGAATGGGATGTGTTTCTGCAGAGATGTCTAGCTTGCTTCACATGACTGGGCCATCGGTGCAGCGGTAAGGGCAAAGAAATAGGAGTACGGCATCACCACAGCTTCTGATTCGTGCAGGCATCTATAATTGTTGTGTGTAAACTCCACCAACCCACGCGATCGTGATTAATTGATATTGCGTCGACAACGCCACCCATCCGCTAGCAAGTCTAGCATCACACGACATCATCATCGTCAAAGTCACAACATGAACTCACGACCAGCCGGCAACCTTGAGTAGGCTCAGAGGCTCACTGCTTTCTGCCGAGGTGCCGAAAACGCAAAGCGTAGGCGAACGAGGCAAACGAGGCGAACAACGGAAAACTTTACTCCAGCTTGAAACACTGGCGAGCAACTCTGCTCCCCACACCACTGCTTGCTGCTGCAACCTCCAAGCAAGAACCATGGGCGAGGGCATGCGGATCCTGCGGACTTTCGTAGGTCTTCGCGTTTCATGTTTTCGCCATCTTCGTGATCGCCCACGCGCGTCGGTGGAGTGTAAAATCGTGAATCGAAAAGGAGGAGCACGAGCGCTACCAGCACACTCGGAGGCTACGTGGAAAGTATGAGATCGTGTGGAGAAGGATATCGTGATTTTTAATATATTTATGCTCCATGCTGTAGATCCTTATTTAATGGTGACGTCGAGGTGTGGTTGTTTGGACTTCAGACGGTATGAAGATGCCGGTCTTTTTTTGTGATGGTGGACGCGAGTCAAGAGGGAGATCATCTATGGTGGTTTGCGAGGGCTTCGCTTGCAGAATGCCACTCTGCAACGGTCTTTAGAATTGATGAGGCCTGATCGGGAAGATGTACGAGAGATGTTGCGCTTTTAGCACGCGCGGCGCCGTGGTTGCCAAACAGTTCATTGTGCTATCATAGTGATAGGTGCAAAGTCATAAAATCACATTCGATCACAAACACGAAGCCAGCCACAGTAAACAGACACACTTAGCCTCCTCTATCGATTTCGCATGTCTCACCCTCAAGCACCACAGTCGCAGCCCTACTCGCTTCTCGAAGCGAAATGGCACGCAGCCTAAGAATAACTGCATAGTGTACCAAAACACAAGCCCAAAAAAGCCATCGTCGACCTGATCGTGAAAGTCCGCGTGTGCGTGTGGGAACAAGGTCTTACAGGGCTGCTTCCGCTTCCTCGTGTCGCTGAGACATTCACCCGCCAGCTGGGACACGATTGTCTCGCTTGCTCAAAGGGATCGTTCGCGTTCCCGCGTAAGCGAGTGGCAGCAGCTGTGGCAGGGTGCGCGGTGGAACCTCAGCGCTCTCGCAACGTCTTTCGAACTGGATCGCTGGATGTACGAATGCGGACAGGGCATGCAAGATGCGAGATCCCGTGACGACAACGACGATGGACTATTAGGTTCCAGTGCCGCCGCTGCGATGAGGTTGCCCTGACACTTACTCGAGTAGGCAGGTTAGTAGATGTGGTGGCGGTCGATCACTCTTCTTCGCTCGGGTAACGGCAGAATGGGCGAAATTAAAGGAGTCGAGGAGATGTTTTGGCTAGTTTCGCCAGCGGCTATTCTTGATGTGCGGGCATGCTTGCTAGCCCTGCTTTAGTGGGCTGGGGGAGAGGTGAGCTTCTTTTGTCTCCATCTATAAGCAAACATTCGTATGGGGTACTGTATACCACATGCATGCTGGACTGATGCTGATGCTGTAATAGCTCAACGACGAAAACATGTCCTGTGGTGTCGCCTGACTGCGTTGGCGGCGCCATCGTCATGGTCCCGACAACAACGGGCGCGTGCGTACAATGCAGTGGACAAGACAAAAACACGAGGAGAAAGAGGCGCTCGGGAGATCTCCCAATAGTGGCTCCCCCCTATCCTGGACGTCCGTTCATGTCACTGCACCGTGATTGGGCCCTGAGCGCCGGGCTGGACGACATGCGACGCCGTCGACCGTTGCGGCGCCCACGCACCGCTCTCTGCCAGCCAGCCCGGCCTCTGGCTACGCACGCCGCCGCACGATCGCTCACCATGCCCACAGTGGCCTTTGAGTCGTGTGTAGGCGTAGGCGCTCCGAAGGGAAAGGGTCTCGTTAACTAACCTGTGCAGTGCTGTGCCCTGTGGTGTGGTGCGCTGCCCGTCCATCCGTACTTGCGTCGACTCCGCCTCGCAAACTGCACAAACGTGCGGCCCCATTTGTCTCACTATTCCCTATCCGCCCTCCACACCTCTAACCTCTCCTTCTACCTTCTTTTACCCTTCACCATCGCACTCGCCCGCTCGCTGACGAGTGCCCGTTTCCTCAAACCCCCTCAAACCCTCTCTTTCTCATCGCTCCTTCAACATCATACTGCGTCCCTCGTTAATCGCAGTCATGAAGCTCTCTTCTCTTTTCTGTTCATTGTCTCTTGCTTCTTCTACATTCGCCCACGCCGCTCCCCAGCCTTTCGCCCAGGATCTGGAATTCGATCATGTGCACCACCACAATGAGCCGCAACACCTCGAGGAGAGGCAGTCTGGAGGCTTCGTGGCCATCACTGGTGTCCCTGGAAATGTCTACCCTCGCCTGGAGGTCCGCGAGATGCTCTTCAACAAGCCCAACCAATGGACCCTGTTCATCCTCGGCCTGCAGAAGTTCCAGAGGATGAGCCAGAGCGACAGGCTGTCCTACTACCAGATCGCTGGTATTCACGGTGTCCCTCGCCAGAACTGGGACGGCGTCGGACAGTGCAGCAACTGCCGCGGGACGGACGGTTACTGCACCCACGACTCCATTCTCTTCCCTTCGTGGCACCGCGCCTACCTTGCTCTATTCGAGCAGCAATTCATGGCTGTCGTCAATGATCTCGCCAACTCTTACCCCGACAACCGCCGTGCCTGGATGACTGGTGCTGCTTCAACTATGCGTTTCCCCTTCTGGGACTGGGCCGCAAACCCCAAGCCTGGCTACCCAACCCTGCCCAATGTCATGAGCGACAAGTACATCACTGTTGAGTCTCCTACCGGCATGGTCACCATTATCAACCCCTTGTTCCGCCACGACTTCCAGAGCCCTAAGGACATGGTCTACACTCCTTTCATCAACTGGCAAGTTACTCTGCGTTACCCCAACAGCAACGCCAACACCGCCAGCAGCGTTGAGACAAGTGCATCCAACGCATTCAACAACATTCGCGCCAATCTTCAGGATCAGGTCTACCAGATGTTCAGCACTTGCAAGGACTACCGCGGCTTTGCCAACGACAACACTGGCGCGAGCTCCACCAGATGCTCCAACTCCCTCGAGGGCATCCACAACACTATCCACACCACTCTCGGTGGACCCGGCTCTGGCAGTGTCTCCGCTGGCCACATGACCTACCTTTCCACCGCAGCCTTCGACCCCGGTTTCTGGCTCCACCACATGATGGTTGACCGTCTCTTCGCTCTGTGGCAGGGCATCAACCCCAACTCCTACGGCGCGTCTCAGACTGCTCCCCACGCTACCTGGACTATCCCCGCTGGCCAGGTGCAGAATGCCGACTCTCCCTTGACTCCCTTCCACAGGAACACTAACGGCGACTTCTGGACTACCAACCAGGTCCGTGACTGGAAGGTCTTCAAGTACACCTACCCTGAATTTGCCAACAGTGATGGAAGCACGGGGGCTATCCAGAGTGCCATCAACAGGCTGTACGGTCCTGGCGCCACTGCCACCGCTGGATCCAGCAAGCGTACCGCAGCGCCCGAGCCCCAGACTTACAACGAGGGCGACTTCAACGAGGATAGCGATGTTGTGGACGGCACTGTCACCGCCACTGCAGCTGCTACTTCCGTGCCTGCTTTCGGTGCCGATGCCGGTGCCTCCTTCAGCTTTGGATTCGGCTTCGGTAATGATGGTTCTGAGTCCAGCGACGCTACTGCCACTTCTGCTTCCAGCGAGGCTGTCTCCACTGCTCCCGCCAACAACACCCCTAAGGCTTCTAGCGTCAGCTCTCGCATCGTCGATGCTGGTAACGGCACCTCCCCTGCATTCCCTACCAACACTGCCACTCTGAAGGACAACTCTACTCCTCTCCGTGCCAACAACGGTAGCTCTTACCAATACATCTGCAACATCGAGACTCCTCGCTACGCGCTCAACGGCTCCTACAGCGTCTTCGTCTTCAACGGCGAGCCCGAAAACCCCAACCCTCTGACCTGGTCTGAAGACAAGAACCTCATTGGCCCCGCCGGTATCCTCGCTCAGCCTGGTATGACCGAGAAGAACATCATTGTCACGATGGGAATCCCTCTCACCCGTACCCTCGTCTACGAGTACACCAAGGGCAACATTCCTGACCTTACTGAGGACTCCGTCGACCACTACCTGCAGCAGAAACTCAACTGGCGCGTGGTCGGTCCCCAGGGTCAGGAGATTGACTCCACCACTATTCCTGGCTTCAAGGCTCAGGTCTACGGTTCGACAGCCGCTAAGCAAAAGTCCGAGGATGAGATCCCCAAATGGTCCGAGTTTGTGCCACTCGTCAAGGCAACTGAAGGTAATGATCCCTCCCTTGAAAGCATTTCCTTTGACGATGCTGTTGTGTAATGGCTTGATGCTGTGATCTTTATGTTTCTGATGATTTACGATTGGGGCAACACATGCCATATTGATTCACTTGCCGCGAGATCGAACAGTGATCGATAGGCTCTGGGGCGTTGAGGCGTTCGCGTACAACCTTCCACGCGAGTTGCGCGTGGCTTTTACCATTTTCCAAATTTGGAATACACATGAAAACTACTTATAGATCACGATCTGACTGTTCCTTCCACTAGGTCTTCCCACTTGCGGCTGCCCTCCCGAAGATGAGTCTGCTCCCGAAGAGGAGTCTCCCTCCACTTACTAAGGGGAGCGCACGAGCGCATATTGCATTTTCGACTTGCACACGATTTCATTTCAGCATTCCACGACATACGCCACCCCATTGGACATCCGAACCGGTCGGAACAGCTTCCCACGGTCATCTTTTCTTTGTTCTCAACTTACTCTCTAATATAATTGGAAAGGATCCTCGGAGGGCCATCACGCCACAGAGTTCCTCGCATTTTCTCTTCAGCTGATGGTTGTTTTGTTCCGATTGTCAGCTGACGTTTAAGCGATTGTGGTGCGACGAATCTTCATCGACCTTGCGTCTTCGGGTTTCTTTGGATAGATAACCGTTGCATGGAGACGTCGGGATCTGCTTGTACATAGTCTCTCCTGATTGTTCTCTGCGGATTCTAGTTTACTCCAATAGAGGACGCGAGACATGGTATTGCGCCTTTGGGGCGTATGCTGTTTATAACTTGTAAGAAACATATCTACTTCAATTCTTCTCTTCTGATGTCGCACCTTTCGCACTTGTGCGGTGAACTTTTCGTATCTTTCCTTGTCTCTAAGTTGTACGATGAGGGACTGGAAGCTATCAGCTGTTGATGAAGCTACACAAAGTACGTACATGGCACAAATGCGACACAGTGCTGACATAGCTGATCGTCAAGACTTTTGTCTCTTTCGTCAGCTCTGTGCTGCATTTTCCCCTCAGAACGTTCCCAACATGTGAATACAAGAATCGCATGGTGGCAATTGCTTCGTTGGTGGAGCTTTAATGTATCTGCGTGTTGCTCTGTCAGCGTATAACCTCACCCGCAGAAGAGAGCTCTACTGGTCGCATTGGTAAGAGCTCCTCCCAACACCTAGATGTCGCCGTAAGTATATCAACCAAAGTCATCTATCAAATCTCTCACTCCCTCACATCCCCTTCCAACTCCCCTCCTCACCACCCAAAGCACCATCCGTCCACCCACCCAAAATGTCCACCGAACTCCCCATCCCCCAACCCCCAACACACTTCCTCCTCGGCAACCTCCCCGACATCGACTCCTCCCACATGCTCGCCACCTACCAACACCTGACAAAACAATACGGCCCCATCTTCGCCCTCGACATGGTCCGCAACCGCATCATCCACTGCGGCTCCCAAACCCTCATCAACGAGCTCTGCGACGACTCCAAATTCGAGAAATTCGTCGCGGGAGCCTTGCACCAAGTCCGCAACCTCACCGGCACGGGTCTGTTCACTGCTCAAGGGAATGAGCGCGACTGGCAGCTCGCGCATAATTTGCTGATGCCGGCGTTCGGGCCGCTGGCGATTAGGGGGATGTTCGGCCAGATGGTGGATATTGCTGGGCAGATGCTGATGAGGTGGCAGCGTTTTGGGCCGGAGAATGAAATCGACGTTTCCGATGCGTTCACGAGATTAACCCTCGATACGATCGCGCTGTGCTCTTTCGACTACCGGTTTAACAGTTTCTATCAGGAGGATATGCACCCTTTTGTTACGAAGGCGTTGGATGCGTTGTTGGAGAGTGGGCGGAGGGCGGGGAGGACGGAGTTGGAGACGATGGTTAGGAGGGGCGCGCAGAGGAAGTATGAGGATGATATTGGGTATTGTTGGAAGCTTTGCGATGAGATTGTGAGGGAGAGGAAGAAGGGGAGGGTTGGGAGCGTGGGGGATTTGTTGGATGTTATGTTGGGGGCGAGGGAGGAGGGGAGTGGGGAGGGGATGAGGGATGAGTTGGTTAGGTATGAGATGTAAGTTTTTGCGTTTTGGGGGGTGGGTGGTTGGTTTGAGTGAGGTTGCTGACTTGAGGTGTCATGGTAGGATGACGTTCTTGGTATGTTTGGTTTACGCTGTTACTGTGCTCGTTGGTTGCTGATTTTTTACAGGTCGCGGGCCATGACACGACTGGAGGTTAGTTGCATCTGTCGAGACGCGCAACAGGCCAACTGACAAATCCCAAGGGCTTCTCAGCTTCTCCTTCCTCATGATGCTGAAGCATCCGCGTGTTCTACATCTCGCTCAAGCCGAAGTCGACGAAGTACTGGGCAACGGACCTCTGGACATCAAGCACATCGACAAGCTGAAATACATCGAAGCTGTTCTGAGAGAAACGATCCGTCTTCACCCCACCGTCACCGCAATCGGCCGCCACACCAAGTCAGGCAAAGACGAGCTCATCGGCGGCGGCAAATACCGCATCGGCGCTAAAGACGTCGCAATCTTGGGCATCGCAGCACTGCACCGTGATCCGACTGTCTGGGGCGAAGACGCCAACGACTTCAGGCCAGAGAGGATGCTGAATGGAGGCTCTGAAGCTCTTCCACCAAACTCGTGGAAGCCTTTCGGACACGGAGTGCGAGCCTGCATTGGTCGCGGGTTTGCGTGGCAGGAAGCAACGATTGCCGTGGCGCTGATATTGCAAAGATTCCAGGTTGAGATGGCCGATCCATCGTATGAGCTGAAGATCCGACAGACTTTGACAATCAAGCCGGTTGGATTCCGCATGAAGGTCAGGCTGAGGCCGGGGAAGTCTGTCTTTACTGGACTTGTCACTGAGCCTGGAGTGGTAAAGGAAACGTCTGCAGAGCCACGGACACAGAGTGCTGCTGGCCTTTCACCTCTGTCCATCTTCTACGGCTCAAACCAAGGAACTTGTAAGAACTTCGCCGAGAGTCTCCAGGCCGCAGCAGCATTCCATGGATATGCCGCGACAGTGGGAACACTCGACTCTGCAACGGAACACGTTCCTACTGACAGACCAATTGTGTTCATCACACCTTCCTATGAGGGTCAGCCACCGGACAATGGTCGCAAATTCGTCACGTGGCTTGAGAGCATCCAAGACAAGCAGGACTCACTTCGTGGTGTCAAGTATGCTATCTTCGGCTGCGGGAATCCAGACTGGGTGTTGACGTACCACCGCATCCCGAAATTGATCGAGAATATCCTGGATCGGACAGGAGGCAGCAAGTTCTGTGCCACCGGACTTGGGAACGCAGCTGGCGATATCGTTGGTGCGTTTGATGCGTTCTCGGAGCAGTTGTGGGCTGCGTTGCGACCAACAGGAGGCAAGGCCGGAGCTGCGCAGGACGAACTGCAAGTCAAGATCACGGTCGACCGCCCTGAGATGCTGGGTGAAAAAGACATGACGCTTGGGACTGTCCGCCAACATTTACAAGTAGCCGATACATCTGTTGGACCTAGGAAGATGATGATGGATGTGGAGCTTCCAGGAGATGTGACATACCAGGCTGGTGACTACCTCGTTATTCTGCCAACAAATCACAGACACAACGTCAAACGTGTCCTTCAGAGATTCGACATGCCTGTGGACGCTTTGGTCAAGCTTTCGGGGACAAAGAAGAGCTTCTTGGTAAGATAAACCCTTGTTCAACGAGTCAACACGGTCAACTAACCGTCGAAGCCACACGACCGAACCGAGTACGCATTTAGCATCATCGCCGCATACGTGGAAATTGGCACACCCATCTCACGGAAGCAACTTCTGCTCCTTGCCTCCCTAACCACTGCAACGACGCAGAAAGCAGAGCTCGAACGCCTAGCAGGAACAGTCTACGAATCTGCCGTCTTGTCAAAACGTGCCAGCATCATTGACCTCCTCGAGCAATTCCCAGCTTGCAGCCTCTCATTCGCCGCGTACCTCGACATGCTCCAACCGATGAAGCCCCGTCAATACTCAATCGCGTCTTCACCTTTGGCATCCGCTCCAAACACTGTTAGCATCCTCTACGATGTCCTCAACGCGCCATCGACGTACAACCACTCCGTACGGTTTCACGGCGTCGCTTCCACGTACCTCGCCGACATGCCAGCCGGCGGCAAAATCCACGCCTACATTCGAGCCACAAACATACAATTCCGCCTTCCCGTCGACCCAGCAACGCCAATCATCATGATATGCGCCGGCACAGGTCTCGCGCCCATGCGAGCTTTCATGCAAGAGCGCGCAGCCATTGCGAAAGCGCAGCCGAACCTCGCCATGGGCACAGCGCTGCTCTACTTTGGCTGCCGTAATCCGGAGAAAGATTACATTTGTGCTGCAGAGTTGGAAATGTGGGAAGCGGCCGGCCTGGTGACTTTGAGGCCATGCTTTTCGCATCACCCTGAACTGAGTGGAGGATTTAAGTATGTTGGTAAGAGGCTAGAGGCGGACGAAGAGGAGATTGTGTCGCTCTTCCGGCGTGGGGCGAAGATCTTTCTGTGCGGAAGTGCGAGCAAGCTTGCGAAGAGTGTGAATGACGTGCTTGAGCGGATTGTGATGGAGTATAGGGAAGTTGGTTTGGAGGAGGCGCGGGCGTGGTTGGCTAAGCAGAAGGCGGACAGGTATGTGAGTGATGTTTTTGGGTGAGTGGGTGATCGGGACCTCATGATCTGAAAATGTCGGGGCTTGATGTTTGTTGAGAGATCCATATCGAATTTTCATGACCACTGCACGCATGTTGCATGAATCAATGGTCAGTTCAGTGGGCCATGTATCGACTTGTCACTCATTATGTTTTTGTTCAGTCGAATAATTCGCAGGTCAGAAGTCCACGGACTCATTCATCACCTCCTGCCTCCCGTGCGTAAAAGGTCCAGATTGCAGCCTGCCAGACTCGATCCCACCCTCGTTCCCGGTTTTGCAATCAAGCTCGCCATCGCCGCCCATACTCTGCCCTTGGCTTCGGCCCGTTGCAAAGCAGTCTTGCCCTCGGCGTCTTTCAAGCTAGCATCAGCGCCGTGCTCGAGCAAACGTCGAACGATGGCTCCGTACTGTTCCATCGTGAACGTATTGTACCTTCGATGCTGCCATTCGATCACCGCCCAGTGGAGACTTGCGAGACCGCTGGGACAACCTGGCGAGCTCGGAGTGGGTGTGTTTGGGTTGACGCCACGTTTCAATGCAGATATGACATCAGCAACGTTGCTGTCAAGGATGGCCATCCACAAGGTCAAGGGTTCGGTTGGAAAGTCGCTGCCAACGGCGCCGAGACGAATGATTCTCTTCGCCAGCCCAGTATCGCGGCGGGCAAGCGCAGCATGCAAAGGCCACGATGCGCAATGATCGTGAAAAGTCGTGCCGCTTGCTAAGCGACCAAGCATGTAATCGACGACCTCCGTACTTTCATGCATGATGGCAAGACACAGTGGAATGGGCGATGCTCCTTGTGCTGCCTGTGGGTCCGCGCCGTGCTCGAGTAGCATTCGCACCACCGATTTGAGACCATGTGAGGCTGCTATTTGCAGCACCGTCAGGCTGCTGGGTTTGCGCTTGACACGATCCGCAGCCCTAATGTCAGCTCCTGAGGCAATAAGAAAGACTGCCATTTCCTCTCGGCCTAGATTAATGGCGCGACGTAGCGGTGTCAAAGACACCGAGGGGCTTAGTTTGAAGCCACCTTCTATATCTGCGCCGGAAGCCAGTAGGAGTTTGAGTGTATCATTATGGACATTACAATTCACTGCCATTGCAAGTGGAGCTACCTTGATGTCGTTGGGCACGTTAGGATTGGCCCCATTGTCAAGCATGAACGAGACGACATCATGACCATGTTGTGCATAAATGGCATAGTGCAGAGGAGTCCAGTTTTGCAAGCTGAAAGGATAGTTGACACCGTTCCGTTGGCGTTCATCAGACAAATCGTCCTTCGGCGTTGGTCGCGCGCCTAATAACTTCCTTTTTGGGTGGGATTTCAGCGATGACACCTCGGCCAGAATTTCCCGCGCCCATACCACGAGACCAACGTGGCATGCGATGTGTAACCTTGGCGGGATCTCGTCAGGTGTGACCATCCAGTACACCCTCCAATTTTGCCACCAGTCATCACGTGAAGCGGAAACCCTGCCGAAGAATGGTTCGGTCTTCACCAAAGATTCTTGTACGGTCTCCGAACAACGGCTGAAATGGTGCGGCCAATGAATCGCCGCGTATACAGATAGTGATGAAGGCTTTCCAAGCGCACCGAGACATGTCTTGGCAAGGGGACCTTGTGCATCAGTAAATGAAGCTCTCACTCTCTCGGCGACCATGTCGTCGTACTTCGTATCGCGCAAGAAGTAATCTTTTGCTGATTGATGCACAAGCAGCACACGTTCTTGCTGCACGACTATCAGAGGCTCGCAAAGCTTGATATAGTCTCGTAGAACTTGACCTTTGTTCATGATATCTGACACATGCCATGTGACCACGTCGGCCAATTGATCAAAAAACAAAGGTCTGACCGCTAAAGTGACCCAATGCAAGAGTGTTACGATCAGGTCTAGTTTGGCAGATGGTATTCGTCGAAGCATGCGACCGTATAGTGCTGGAAGTGCGGTGGGCAGTTCCTCGACCGCTTCCTCCACTTCCAAGCTGGTGCTCTTGCTTGAGAGCTCAACCATTGCGTAGCCGATCCACAAGAAAGTGCCTCCAGCTTTTGCAAGAAGCTGAGACTGAATATGCGAGCAGAATGCGGTCGTCAGATCAAGCCGTTCGGAGAGTTCCTTCATCTTTAGAGAGGCGAATTTTTCAATGTCATCGCTGACATTTTGATCGTTGTCTGGGTCCAGGCGAACTTGTTTGATATGTTTGACACTTGACATGTGACGGCTGGCGATAACAATGTGTAAGCTGATGTTGTTCGGTTGGCTTGATAGCTCGGCAAATTGGGACGCCAGCCAGCGAGAAGACTCATCGTCACACTCGTCTAGACCGTCGATGAGGCATCGCATCTTTCCGAGTTCAGCACTCTGGACGATCTTCGCAAAGATCTCCCATAGGCTCCCAGGTGTCGAAAGCATGGCCGGTATGCGCTCTGGTGGATCAAAGTATGGCGAGATGAGCTTTGTGAGTTTGGGTCGAATTACTATCATCTGCCACAAGAGTGTTCGTAAGATGGCCGTCGCAGTGCTGCGTGTAGGATGTTCACTGCTGCAGAAGAAGTAAATTGCTTCTCTGCTGTGGAGCGTCTCGAACTGTTGAGTCAGGTAGATGGACAGCATTGTTTTGCCTTTTCCGGGCCCGCCAAAGATCCATAACAGGCTAGGAATGCCAGACAGCCAGGCTTTGTAAGTCTCGTTACGTTCTAACCATTCACACGTTCCGGCTGCGCGGTGGCCTTTCTTGTCGATAAGGCTTTGCCGGTCGACGGAAGGATCTGTGATAAACAAGGCTTTACGGAAAGATGATTCAGTAGCCTCGTCATCAGGTGGGTTTGCATCTTTGGACATGGGATTAGCTGAGTGCTATGCGAAAAAGGCGTATTCGCGTACAGTGGTGATGGACATTGCCCATGTGGACCCTGGCATTGTCGTTGACTATGGTGTTGCTGAAATACTGGCCTCCCGACTGTCCAGCCATGCTGTGAGGCTGCGACACTGTGATTGCGGTTGTCTATGAACAGTGGTGTACAACACGTTGTAGTAGGCCATATTCTGGTCTTATTTATGTAGCATCAGGCTGAGAGCCTCGCCCCACGGTCACGTTACGATGCTGTGCCGTCCCTGCATGATCTCGACAAATCAGACCTACCTTGTGCATAGCCACGGCGGTTGCAAGCCACTACTGATTAGAGGCGTGCGCCACATTGCGGACATCAGGATAGAAATTGTGTCAATGTGATGGCAAAGTGGCCTGAGTATCGGCTGTAGCTGGCTCACACAGCTATGATGTAGGACATAGCCCAACGGCCACGTGCACAGGAACTCAAGGATAACTCTTGAAGGGAGTGTGGTAGTGTGAGGTTTGTGAGACGAAAGGGCGGAGTTCGGTGGTCAGAAGTTCTGCCCCGACGCCAGAAGTCCTGTCCTGAGCTCGCCCGCTGCCGCCGACGTCGAATCTCAAGAAATCGGCAAGCAACCAAGGAGACAGACGCCTATCCTAGCAAGCCTCCACGGGCATTGCACCTCACACACATCGCCAATCATGCAGAGAATCATCCAGCGCAGCGCAGCGGCCAAGCGCAATGCCGACCGCCGTATGCAGAAGCTGGTCGAGCACCACGAAAAAGGCAAAGGCTGGTCCCGCCGTCAAGAAGCCCAGCGCATCCGCAAATACAACCACGCCCTCATTAAGGATGCCCGTCTGGCTCGCCAAGAAGATTGGGCGCGCGGAGCTCTTGCGCCTAGGAGAGATGTTGGCGACAAGGCGCAAACCTACGGCAGTGTCGACATCTTCCACATGAACTTGGCCGAGAGGCAAGAGGTCAACAAGCCCAAGTGGAGCCACATTGTCGAAGGTGACAGGGTGGTGGTGATCAAGGGCAGGGAAAAGGGCAAGATCGGATTGGTCGAGACTCTGGATACCGACAGAGGCGCCGTAAACATCAAGGATGTCAACATGGGCGACGTCAACATCCCAGAATGGGCACAGCAGGAGGACAACATGGAGGCTAGGACTTCCAGAGCCTTCCCAGTCCTTTACGAAGACGTACGACTAGTCTATCCTTTGCCGAACGAAGAGACTGGTATCCCACAAGACGTCATAATCGACAGGCTGGAGCGTGTCAACGAGCAGTGGGACGCCGTGAAGCGAGTGTGGGATAAAGGCGAGCGTACAATCCCCGGCACAGACAAAATCATTCCCTGGCCAGAGAGCATCGCGCCTGAAGAGACCGACCACGAAGACGACACCCTGCGTATGAGTGTCGAAGAGGAGACTTTCCGCCCACATCTCATGTTCCCGCCTATGCCAACGTCAGTCATCGACGAGCTGAGAAGCAAATACTCCAAGTTCCGCACACGGCACGATCTCGAGTTTGTGCAGAAGATGGAGGCGAAGGATGCACGGGAGGAGAAGAAGAAGGGCCTTATCAAGACTGTGCGCACACCGCTGCAGGAGCTGGCAGATATGAGGGCGAAGCAAAAGGCGGCGGCCGAGAAGCAGCTTACGGACGAGCAGCTGGCGAAGATCGGAGAGGTCATTGCTGCCCAGCGCACAAAGGTGGTGCAGGGTCTGAGGCGGGTATGAAAGTAAGCAGACAACCTCTGCTTCTACCGCTTTTACTTGAGGATCTTGTAACAATACCCGGACTCTTTGATTGTAACATGTATAAATGTAAAGATACCTTCCTACTTTTCATCGCCGCACGCATGGTCTGTGCTATTTTGCAGTCCGAGACGACAATGACATTGAACAGCCTCGCCTGGGTGGATACTGCACTTCAGCACTCTGTAGTCGAAACCATCTCCTTCACCTGCGAGATCCTTCGTCAGAACCTTCGCGAGGGTCTCTCGGCATGGTAAGGGAGTACCCAGCCTAATCATACATTCAATTACAGGCAGTTCTCAGGACGCACGACGTGCATTCATCTTTGCTAGCTTCCAGGCATTTCCAGGCATCTTTTGCTCGCACGACCAGCCTCATTACCCGAAGGATCTCACTGGTAACGGACATGGCCCGAATCTCATGGAATGACGATCATCAGAGGCTCCGTGGAATCACGACGTATCGCATAAGTCAACCGCCAATTGAGAGGCGGCCCACCAGGCACGCAAGGCCCGCCTCGTCCACCATCCTGCGGTTCCTTCTGCATCTCACTGTACGGTCGTCGAAGTCGTGTCGCACAGAGCAGAAGCTCTTCGCAGTCAAACACGATCTCGAAATAGGTAGCATAGTGCGTGTGAAAGTCTGGCCCGAACTGGCAATCGCACATGTCCCACGAAGCACAAGGGCAACAGGATGGGAAGAAAGCAACTTCGCCCACGATGTTGTACGTGCTCTCTTTACACACTCGGAACACTAGGCCTACGCAGTAACTGTTGTAGTAGTCGCTCGTATAGTCGCTTAGCGGAGCGATCCAGTCGCCGGTGGCGAAATCGCAGGTCGCTATCGCTACGGGCTGGCGGTCTACCACAATAGTCCTGCCATCGATATGATGTTCAGAATGTGATGATGGATGAGAGATGAAGGGTGCTGTCATCTGTCCAGCCTCATTGGGCAAAACTTGGCAAGCCCATGGCGTTGTCTGCCGCAGCACCGGAAGACCATCGATACTGCGCGGCATGACCGGGCGACGATTGACAAAGTCTATTGGTAGCGTAACCTGATTCTTCATGATCGCAGCGTCGACTTCAGCTGATGCCAGGTCCAAACGGAGATTGTGGCTCAAGTATTTAGCGAGGGCTACGCTGTCACGATCTCTGTTACATGCAGCATACTCGCGCAAAACTCCGAGTGCTAGCTCGAAACACGAAATCCCATAGTCCGGCTTGATGGTGCAAGAGAATCCGAACAAATTGATGATGGCGAAGATCTTATCCCGCGGATCCTGGCATTGGAGGTCTTGGATGGCACCCTGGACCTTGACAATGCCTGACACGTCCCCGAAATTGATCGATTTCCCAGTCCTGTCCCTAGATTGCAGTTGACCCACGAGAAGGCGAAGTGCACTTAATTCATCTTTACGTCTGGGCTTGTAGAGGAGATCATTGCTGCTCAAGAGCTCAATCAGTTCCAATTGTGCGTCCTTGTAATCGTACTCGGATTGAGGGCGGAAGCTCATGATCAGAGACGAGCAGACTTTTGTGATGTCCTGGAGGGCTTGCATGTTTGCTGCCTCCGTGCCGAAGAGCATTTTCATGTTCGACGCAAGAAACACTTCCTGATAGATCCAGGCTCGTGAGAAGAATGGCCTGGCCCCGAACGCTTTGAGCGCCGATGCGAATCGCCCGAAGTCGTCGCCGAGCGAGATCATCCAGTTAATCGTACGACGCTGCAAATCATCGCTCCGCTCAGCAAAAGTAGAATCAGAAGTGAACCCAGGGTCTTCTGCTGGGAAAGTCGTGAGCTTCTGCAATAAGAAGTCGCTGTCACCCGACGCTGGTCCAAAGCATGCCCACACCTCTACTGCGCCGCTGAAGATCGCTGCAATTCGATGGACTTGTAAGGACTTTTCTTTCACATCGCTCTGGTTGATGCAGACTGAGTCGACCCAGAAAAGACCCGCGCGAGATTGTGCTCGGACTTGTTTCAGCGCATGCCAGCAGTTGCGGTTGATTTGTGCTTCTCGTCCGTTGACAAATATGGTGTCCACAGCGGATGGGTCGCCGTAGTGGTACGATATGGCATAGTATTGAGGACTATCGGCTATGTCATAGACCGCTAAATGACAATCTATCAGCGAGTTTGTGGAAGAAGGTTGGAAGCTCAGTAGACGAAACTGCTTTGAAGGGTCGGGTAACGCAGTGTAAGTGAACATGGTGCTGGTTTCCAACGAGACGTCAGAATGAACTGCTCGGGACCTTGCGCACAAGTCTAACAGCCAGTGCTGGTTTGAATAAAAGCCCTAGCTAGCGCTTTCGATCTTATGATGACAACATGGCATTGAACCGCGTAAATGAAAACTCACATGCATTTGGGCAGCAATCTCAATGCCATCGAGACAACCCTAACCCTGGGGATACCAGGTTGCCAAAATTGGTATAGAGTTGCAGGGATCAAGGGCTCTGTTTGGGGAGCTGAGGAAACGCGTGGCGTGCAAAATATCAGCTGAGCCCGAGTTCAAGCCACCACCACGCTTCTCTCCGAAAGACTTTCCACCTCCAGATGACCTGATCGGATGCGTAATGTACCTAAGGTGCTCGGAGCAGTCGCTGGCACCAGGAGCGTGTGCTATTCTTTCACCCGAAGACGACATATTGTTACCTGTAACCACACGTGGCCAAGGGACCACCGCCTCCAAGAGCCTCATAATGCCTTAGCGAGTCTGACAACGCATTTCCATAAACAGAAGCGTGTCCTTACGGTTTGAAAGAAGACGCAGTCCTCGGAACTGTTTGGCTGGCAGCCTCCCTTATAAAGCATGTTGCATCTGCGGCTGAGAGCTAGGCGAAATACAGTAGCTGTAGCTGCATGTAAGATCTAGACTCCTGGTGAGGTATCTACGCTTGCTAGCCAGGTGGAATCCATGCTCCTCCTCCTCATATATTCCAAGCAATCCTTACACATGTCTTAGCAGCCTTCCTTCGACTCTTTGCTTAGTCACCGTTTGTTCTTGGCGCAACACATTCACAGAGCTCACATATATCTTTTAGCGTCACAAGATACTGGCCATGCAACGACACGATGGTTACAATCTAGACAATGTCTATCCAAAACCTATGCACAAGGCTCAGGCGTCTTCCTACTCCTATGCGCTCAACTCAGAAGACGACACATACAGACTGGTCGCTCCCGATGCTTCTCTATCGGAGCAGTACAACAAATCTCAAGCCGCCGACCAACGCCTCAAATACCGTATTCGCGTGCTCAAGCTCGTGTCTCGCGTCATCGCTCTAATTATGTCCATAACGACTCTGGTTCCGATAACCATGACCCTGGTCAAGTTCTTATTGACGAAGAACACCACTTTTATGGTCAACGGCAAGGAGCGTACAGCGTGGGCAGCGGATACAATCACCTGGTACACATACATGTACTTTGGCGTCTCGCTCATATCGGCTCTGTTCAATCTGGCTATTGTGATTGCATACTGTCGTGGAGTCAAGAGAGCGAACAACGTCGCAGACGTGGCTTCGTGGTGGGGCTACATGGTGCTATTGGGCCATGTGGTGGTCTGGATCGTCAGCGTTGCTATCTACCGGTATGGTAAGGAACCGGTTGCGGGAAAGTTCCGCGACCTTTGGGGGTGGTAAGTTCCAGTTATCCCAGATAATATGGCCGAATCTGACGTCGGAACAGGACTTGTAGCCCTGCCGCGGATGAGATCCAGAGCGAAATCAGAAATATCGATTTTGGCCAGTATTGTACGATCCAGGTGAGCCGAGGTGGCAGCAAGCGTTCCATAACCGAAGAAATGCTAACTCAGCGAATAGTCAGCATCTTGGTACTCCGGACTCGCTAATGTCGGCACTGGTCTGTTGTCGGCACTTATCATCTTGCTAGCAGGCTTCCGCTCGAAGACGAAGAAGCGTGTCGACAGGACAAGTTCCAAGCCTCAGGCTCATTTTGAGCCTTTGAGAGCCTGAACGACTACGTTTTCCATTCCCCTCTCAAAGCTGATTGTCATTCTGAGATGTGGTTTGACCATTAGTTCGAGTTATCGGTCCATGGCTCAATTTGCAAGGGGAGACATTGGGGTTTCAAATCATTGTCAAGCTTGTTAGCGGACATAGTGACATGTACCGGAAGCTGACAGGTTCTAAGATTGTTGATCTATATAAGGAGCGATCCAAGCTGCGAATTAGCCGCAGTAGCACGGGAATATTTCAGTCCTCGATTATATCCGCTTGAGTACGTAATTGCGCCAGATGGTCTATACGTCTGGACCCGAGAGATATTCTTGAACTGCGTCAAGTCAATCCTAATGTGGTTTTGTATAGCCGTCTCCTTCCGTCGTCATTTGCTTACCTGTTCTGATCCCGGCATTTTGAAAAGAATTGTCTGTGCAGCATGCTCCCCGCGCATGCGGCTGAACAACAATGCCAATACTGCTAGTCCCACTTCGACACTCAGCTCTCGTAGCTGAGCATCAGTGATAAAAAGATCAGGAACATCCTTGGATTTACTTGCCTGTAAGTCCTCCGTTGATCTACACGTCACGTCTGGAGGAGCCTCCCACCCATATCAGCATGAGTGCAGGACGAGCCTTGCTGTCGTGCTCCCTGTGCCGTCAGCGAAAGTGAGTGGACCGTATCAACGATCTCCGATAGCTTAGAGTTTGCTGACTTGAAGCGTAAGGCTTAAATGCGACCGCAACGTACCATGCAGTAACTGCATCGCGCGGAAGACCACTTGTATCTTTGCGCCACAGGCAAGAGATCGCAACCGCGTTGCAGGGCTGCGGACAGAGGCTAAGCAACAGGTCGACGCGCGAATACAACGTTTAGAGCAATTAGTCAGCTCTTTGATCTCTACAGATCCGCAGCTACAGACTGCCAGTCTGACCGGATGCGACAGTAAACAGCCCGATGTGGCGAGCGCCAATATGCAGCGGCCCTTGGCGGACATTGAATCCGGCAGGATTGTGTCAAACGATCGCCAGACAGTGTACGTCTCTGGCTCCCACTGGGCATCTATCAGTTATGAAGTGAGTGGAAGCGATGGCACTCACGGCCAGTTGTAGCTACTGCTCCATTTACTGACATTATCGTGGCTACCACAGCTCGCAGATATTCGTGATCACTTCGACCAAGCGACCCAGACAGAGCCTGCAAATATCTTGGAGTCTAGAGATGTCGATGGTCCACTGATACTCGACGCATCCGAAACACCGCCAGACTTGGAAAGCATTCTGTCCGATATCCCTCCGAAAGACATTACGAGCAAACTTGTCTCACGATACTTCAATGGCGTCGAATTCCCGACTGGTAATTCCTTGCGGTCTTTGTCATCGACCACAGCACTGACTGGGTCCATAGTGATTATTCATACGCCTACGTTCGATCAAGAGGTATGGATATCTTCATCAGTATGATTGCCCGAAGCTGACGTTTTGAATAGTATCGCGACTTCTGGCTTGATCCCGAGCAAGTATCCGTCCCCTGGCTCAGCCTACTCTTTGGCGTAATGGCCATGGGCGCATTCCTCTACTCTCGTTCAGGCGAAGGTGTTCCAGACGCGCTCGGCTCGCCCGTCGCAGCAATGGCCGCTTTCCATCGACGCGCTACTGAATGTCTGATACTCTCCAAGTACTTCTCGTCCCCGGGACCGTACACGATCGAAGCCCTGCTGGTAAACCAACAATTCGAGTTCATGAGGACCAAAGATGCGAGGCTTGGCGTATGGCTCATGGGAGGCACTATCATTCGACTGGCATTTCGCATGGGATACCACCGTGATCCAGACGCTTACCCTCGAATTTCAGTGCACCAGGGTGAGATACGACGACGGATTTGGGCACTGATCTTGCAGCTTGATGCTTTAACGTCGTACCAAATGGGGTTGCCAGCGATGGTGCAGGATGCGCACTGCGATACGAAACCACCCCGTAACCTTTTCGATGAAGATTTTGGTCCTGATACGAAACAACTCCCGCCTTCTCGTCCCGAGTCAGAGGTCACGCCGATATTGTATGTCATCAACAAGGTCAGAATATCTGCCTGCTTCCGGGAAATATACAGCCGGGTAGCCCTCGGCGGTAGCGATGACTACGCGGAGATCATGGCGCTGCACCAGCGTCTTCTGACAGCACACGAGTCGGTATCGCCCCGTCTGCAATTGAGCAACCTTCAGGATACTGTGACCGTGCAACCCCACCTCCTTCTCCGCCGCTGCATGCTCGAGCTCCTGTTCCTGAAGTGTCTGTGCATCCTACACCGCCGGCACATGACGAAGTCGTTCACTCAAGCGGAGTTCAGCCAGTCCAGATCATTGTGTGTCGAGGCGGCCATGTCGATCCTCGCCATCCAGTCCGATATGCTCGACGAGAAGAAGTACGGCCAGATCTTGCGTGCAAGCAAGGGTCTGATATCGTCGCTCGAGCAAACGGATTTCATCTTGGCGGCAACGATCATCTGTCTCGAGCTTAGCTCTGGGAGCCCGGAGGTTTCACCCGCGCAAGAGCATCCAACAAGCTTTACCAGGACGAATCTGCTCGAAGCGCTGCATGCTTCCCATCGCCTCCTGGCGAAGATGAAAGACGCCTCGGCCGACTGCCAGCAAGCCTACCAGATCGTCTCGCATATTATACAATGGCTGGATCGTAGAGAGAGCAGCCATGTGTCCCACCGTATAGTCGACAGCGTGATGCCGCACACTGCTGGAAACCATTGCGCTGCTACGGAGGATCAAGCATTGCCCTCTACTGATACCTCGGAGGCTGAAGATCCAGCGGGAACATCTACGCTGACGACTAATCCCAGCACAATGCTTCCGGACCCGTTCTCGCCCTCGTTCTTCGATACTTCAGGCATGGAGTCTTTCTTCGATGACCCGCACAGTGCAGACTGGGTAAGAACCAATCGTGACAACCCGAATCGAGTAGAATGCTGACTTCGCCCAGGACGTTTGGGAGGCGTTCGTTCGTAACCCGAATGCCGGATCTGATGCTTGATGCATGATGTGGTTCCAGTGCGAGCATTATGATAATGGCCGGTGGATTCTATCGATAGAGCTGAAGATGCTATATAAGTTGTTCGAGAGGATCAATAACGATGAAACGAATGCCAGAATGTGGTGGTCCAAGTCATGTCATGCTGTCGCAATTTCCGCGTAATCGGTACTGGGAAATGTGTGCTCGAAATCCTGTTGAAATAGCTCACATATCTGCAACGCATTATCTTGCTAGAGTAAAGAAATATTGACTTGGTGCATGTATATTATTGTCCACGGAAAATGTCATGCTTGGCGCATGCATCTCGGCTCAGCCTCATCCGCGGACGGAAAGCAAATCCATGGAGATCCTTCAGCACTGCATCCTCGTATGTCCGTCCTGAAGACAGTAGCCTAGAATATGTGCAGATACTACACCAATATATATACATCGGCACGCAAGGGCAAAATGTGCCAATTTCATCACTATCTGTTCTTTCCAGCACACCTGTCACAACCTTGCAACCTCAAACATCGAGAATTCGAAACACTTTACTAAACGATGCCTTGCCACAACGATCATTTTACTGAAGCAGACATCCCGGACTTACACGGCTATGTCGTGATCGTCACTGGAGGTATACTTGATTACATCCCCGCTTGATCAACGTGCTTTTCCAATAACATCTCTAACAACAATCCTCCACAGGAAACAGCGGCATCGGCTACCAAACAAGCCTCCAACTCGCCCTCCGCCATGCCCGCGTATACATCGCCGGCCGTTCAGAAGAGCGCGTCAACAAAGCCATCGAAGAGATGCAGAGGTCCGCAGGATCAATGCAGCTCGACCTGCGATTCCTACAACTCGATCTCCAGAACCTGAAAGCGGTCAAAGCTGCTGCAGCGGATTTCAAACAGAAAGAGCAGAGGCTTGATATTTTGATCAATAACGCTGGGGTATGTTGATCGTACATCTTGATGTCAGAGAGCTGAGCACACGGCTGACCCGCGTCTTCTCGCTCAACAGATCATGGGCGTGCCCTTCCAACTCACAACCGACGATTACGAACTGCAATGGCAAGTCAACTACCTGTCGCCATACCTCTTCATCTCGGAACTCCTGCCACTGATGTTGGCGACGGCATCGACATCCGCGAGCAAAGACCGCGTGCGAATCGTCAACTTGTCTTCGGATATGACGACGGCGCTGGGCCCGAAGCATATCTTCCTGAACGACGTCAACATGACTGAGCAGAAAGGCGTGACTCTATTGTTGTAAGTCGTTTGGTTCGCTATAGTCTACCCGTCGAAGTCTTTGATCGGCGACGGTACTGACTGATGATGCGATGCCACAGGCAACGCTACTCCCACTCAAAGCAAGCCTCGATCCGCCACGCCAAGGAGCTGAACGACCGTTACAGCGCTCAAGGTACATTCTTTTCCATTCCCCCAGAAGAATTCCTTCGTCATGCTAACATCTCTCTCCAATAATAGGCGTTACAGCCTACTCCCTCCACCCCGGCATCATCCAAACCAACCTCCAAGGCAAAGACCCCTCCTGGCTAGGCACGCTCATGCAATTCTCGATGAGAATCACCCCCACCGTGACGCCGCTCGAAGGCTCTCTGACTTCTTTGTACGCGGCTACGAGTCCTGAAGCGCCGGGCAAAGCGCAGGGGAGGTTTATACTGCCGGTGGGGAAGGTGAGTAAGTCGGTGGATAAGTGGCTTGAGGACCGGCAAGGGAATTGGGAGTTGTGGGATTGGAGTGAGAGGGCGGTTAGGAGGGTTGGGTTGTAGACTGTAAATTGGTTGGAGGTTAGCAGTCGGGATTGCTTGTGTTAGATATCGGGATGCAATTGCAAGCGGGTGTTATTGCGGTCATTATAGTTCGTCGTCGGAGAAGTCAGAACGAGGGAGTCGTGCATAGTCCTCGGCAGTCATCAAACTGGTGTTTGTTTCCATACCAGAGTCGATCGCCGACAAGCGCCTTCCAGATCATTCACAGTAAAGCCAATTCACCACACAACTTCAAACCTACGCATCTTACAAGTCCAGTCCCACTCATCTCCAGGTCCATATCCGAAGTGTCCTATCCGACCTCCGAAGCATATCAGGGAGCCGACACCTGTGTGTGGACACAGCCTCATCTCCGTCCGTCCCCACGCGAAACGATGTCATGATAGTCCATCCTGAAACAACCAGATCAAGTGCTAAAAACCCTGCCGATCCAACCACGATCTCCCGCAAGGTTCACCATACTTCTTTGAGCATGAGTCCGAAGCATCGCCGTGCATTCTCAGATAGACTAAAGTAGATGGGCGATGGCCGTGAATGCTGGCGAATGTTGTAGCTCACTGCTCGCCAGTAGTGGTAGTCCTGTTGCTGTTTACACGTAGACTCGTGGTTGCAGACGTTCACGGACGAAGACTTACTTATGTGTGAGAGAGCACGTCTCGCCAGAGAGATGAGCAGCCGCTACGCGTGAAGAACACTCACTGTGCTCGCTGTTGATATATTAAGAACTGTTCGGTAAACTCACTGCACGGTCTTGCCTGTGCCCTTGTCAAGCAAAAAATCAACCATTCGGAGAACGCTCCGATCCAAAAAGAAAATCACAGACCAAGAACCGCACGAGCAGCTACGAGGAGCAATAACCGCACACGAACAAACGGCCGTAGACAGCAACGACCACCTCACTCTGGTAAAGCGACAAACTCACAAAGCAAACAAGCCAGCGCACTACTGAGCACAGCAGAATTCCTAATACCTCGGACGGTTGCAAAGGCACATGCAAATGCCCAAAAACACTAGCAAGGGAGGTGAGTGGGGAGAGAAGCACCGGTCGCCCGCACGAGCACACACCGTTTATTTATGCGATTTTGGCAGGCATGTTCTTTGATAGCTTGGTGGACACACAGACAGCTTTTTCAAAGCACGAAGCACGATGCTCTCTGCGCGCGGGCGCGCGTGCGGCGGTAAGGTCGGAGCGGGGACGGTGGAGGCGGAGGAGGATATGTGTGTGGGTAGTTGCACCGATGGGTGGGTTTGTTGCGCTGCTGCGCGGGCAGATACCTCGTAAAGACAGACGCTTGACAGGGAGGGAGCAGGAGCAGTCCTATGTGCGTGGAGGCATTGTGTGTCTTCACGTCTTGGCTGGAGGGATGTGGGAACCGCATAGCCGTGCGGATTATCTGGCGGGGAGACGGAGGAAGATAGATGACTCGAGGGTTTTGATATGGGTGTGTGTTTTTATAGTGGTGCCTTATCTCTGGATACCTTTAAAGTGTGGCTTGCTCTGGCTTGCTCTGGCTGGCTGGCTGGCTCTGGCTGATCGGATTCGTGGCACAGCTTGCGATTGTTCTCCGGCACAAGTTGCAGAGCTGCGAGGGTGAAGAAGCGCTAATGGAGAGTGTGTAGTGCTTGATATATCGATAGTGCGGATGGTGATGCACGCGATTAAAATGATACTTGACAGCATTGTGAGGCTGACTTTCGCAGTCAGAGTTTCGTCACAGGTAGACTAGGGGAGATTGGAAAGCTGCGTCTATCTCACGGCAGTTGGGTATTTGTGCGATGGCCAGGATGGGAATGGAGGAGAGATAGCTGAACTAGAGGCCGCCCACGGTAGGATGTTCCTTTCGAGCAAAGAGTCGCCAGGCCTGCATCCTTGGTAGGATTGGTTCAGGGGAGGGCTAGGGCAGCCAATGGTATTGCGCACTCTCGCCTTTGGGGCAAAGCCACTTGCGCGGAGTGAGTGTGCCGAGGACTTCCCAAAAGAAAGGCGTTACGTGGCTGAGGAGATTTTCGCGTATTTCATGGGATCATGCCGAGATGGCGTACCGTGTTTCATCGTCGAGGGTGGACGAGGGAGTCTGCAAGAAGAAGTGAAGATATTGCGTGTCGGGTGATCAATCTTCAGTACACTTTTGTGGTATACGTTTTGATGTTTGATACCACGGCGCTCCCCGAAGACGTAAATAAAGGAGGCCTTGTAGGCGTTTAGGCGTCCACTGCTACGATGCACACAGACTCCCATCGGTGTCTCCTCAGTCTTCACAGGGCAGGACGCACGAGCAGCGGAGAGGAGAAGGCTAAATATTTGCTGGGGACATTAGGCATGTGCCTTTGTGCCAATGAGATCGGCAGAGGTCGCTTGCCAGCCGGCGAGGAGACGTTCGAAGTGGTTGATTGAGTCAAGCGAAGGATGCGTGTGGTGGTCGCAATCTAGTCAGGGTACATTGATACATCGATCTCTTCACGCTTAGCTGCGCCTCGCCATGTGATGGCGTGTGAAGAAAGACGCAACAGGAAACGATTGAAATCATATCGCCCCTGTTTTGGAAGGACGGCATGCGCATTCGGATTGGTGCGAGGTGCGGGAGGAGGCGAAAGAGGCTCTGACGCAGAACATCTCACATGCCTCAGCTGATTGTGCCCTGGTCCTTGTCGCGTCGTGCATGTGCGTGTGCATGCTGCATGCTGCATCGATCCCTGAGCGCAAGGGCGCATACGCTCCACGCTACACACACGCCAGGGTCCCACTGAACTTCTGTGCTGCCGGCGGGCGAGCTGTTTGATATCTGCCAGTTTGATATACCTCCTTGACCTCCCTTCCTCACCTTTAGCCCGACGGCATTAATACACAACGGCACAGAGCGAATGCCGCTGCTGCAGGGGCCACAGAGGCTAGACTGGTCGAGGCCGGGGTGACAGGTGTGAGCTATGTATGGGGAGTGCATGTACTGTTTGTCTGGTATCTGCTTGTAAATCAACGGCAATGGTTGTAGTCATATGCCACACAACAATAATCAGGCAGTAGCAGTAGTCACTAATGTACATACTACTCCTCTCTTCGAATCCATCTCCTCGCCTGGTCCAATAATATCAATCAATTGTCCAGCACAGACTCTCCCTCCGATCGTCGCGACTCCACTTCCTCTACACGCTGCCTCCCTGTTTGCCCTCTGACTCCGGCTAGGGAGAGCCCGCAGGCGGCGTGGATGCAGCGCTGCTCTAACATAATCATAGCAATTCTAATAATTCCTCCAAACCCACCGCCCGCCGTCCATGCGCGAACCAAGCACCGACCAGCACCACCGCTCGCTTGACCCAAGCTACCAACGTTCGTTTCTCACCTGAAGACACCAGACCCTGCCCTGCACACCCTCCCGCCCTCGATTACCACCACCACCACCACATTCACCGACAAACAAAACGACGCACCACCACCGCTCACTCCACCCCGCGACGACACCTGCCCACCGCTGCCCGCGTGCATCACCTCTTAAGCTTTCAATCGTACCACGTCTACTGCCGGCGTACCTCGTTGCCCGCGGCGCCATAGCCGTTTGCTACCAGCCCTACTGTCCCACCGACCTCTTCTTCCACCCGCTGCTTGCTTTCACGAACAGAGACCCCCACGCACTTCACTCTGTCCTGTACCAATTGCGCCGTCTTCTGCACGTTATCTTTGGTACCGCTCGGCTGCGTGCAGGCTGACACCGCGTACCTGATTACACAGACAGCTGTCGCCGGCTAGCTGCACTACTCCGACACTGCTCTGATTGCGCCGCGACTCTCTAAACGAATCTGCTGCCCATGACCGCCTGGACGAAGTGAAGCTTCATCCTATAGCTTGTGCAGTGCTTCCGCACGTTCGCTCTCTTCCCGTACACATACAACACCCACACAGCCGCCAATGGCTCCCTCCAGCTCAAAGGCCAAGCAAGCCAACAGCGCGAGCGCAAACGCGAATACCGCGGACACCGCCGCTCCGCTCGCCGACTACTTCTTCATCTGCGGTGTCGAGTCGTCGCAGATCTACCATGAGAAATACGCACCAAACCTCCCTTCCCCGCCGGTCGAGGACACAATCGAAGAGGATCGGGCGTTAGAGACGGACAATGCTGGGAGGCCTCCAACCCCGGGCTCGCCACCCTCAGAAGCCGCCAAACGAAAGTCGCGATACAGCTTTGAGGCGCGTAAGAGCATAGGGAGCATCATCAATGCGGTCGAGATCCAACCTACGGCAAGCAACAGGAGTAGTGCGACTATTAAAGCTGCGCCGCAGGTAGGAGGCTCTGGTCTGGACGACGATGCGTTCGAAGAAGCGCTTAAGAAGTTTGCTTCGGAGAGGGATAGCTTCCTGGACGATATACACATATCAGCGGGTGTTGTTCACCAGACACCTAATAACAGACAGCAGCAGCAACCGTCGAAACGACCCCGACCAAGGACTTTGCGCATCACATCAGACGATAACTCGTCGGTCGGCGCAGGATTGAAGAGCGGTGTTGGCAGCATTCGCAGGCGGCTGTCAACAATGAACAGCATGAAGCGCCAACCTTCGACCATGAGCCGATCTTCGACGGTCAGAACATCAAAGCGTTTGAGTGGCTACAATTCAGTCATTCCCGCTCCCGAACCTTTCCACGCCGCTCCAGATATGCATCCTCTGAAAAGACGTTACGAGCCCGTCCTACTGGATCGCTACCCGTCACCCGCCTTTACAGATGAGTCCAAGCGACGTGCGCCTTTCCCCGAATACGTACCGATGTTCGCATTCCCGAACGACGTCACAGTAGTTTCATCAGACGAGCGACCAAGGTCGACATGGCACGGATTTGCCATGACCGGTGGCGACGGAGCGAGGATGCACGGTATTTGTGTTATAATGTGGACAGCGCTGAATGCAGAGGCTTCGGATGAGTTGGAACGACAGTGTGAGGCATGGCGCAGGGCCAACATGAGCGAAGAAGAACGCGAGTTGGCTAGCAGTCTTGGTGAGCGCTTATCCGCCGAGAGAGCGAAGCTTAGTAGGCTTTTAGCGGAACTGCCATCTGTGCCATCAGACTCCGACGAACGCGAAGCGCTGGAAGATGAAATCAGTGCAGTCGAGGAAAAGATTGGATTGATGGCAGATCTGCTGCGACCAGTCCGACACGGCGCAGCATCCAAAATTGAAGGATTGACGGAAGGCGATACCGGATTTTGGATACCGAGATGTTACGGCATTTTGGGCCGTGACGGCAACCTGACGAGTTTCTGGAAAGAATGGCTAAAGGCCGTGGTTGTGCCGATGACCAACTCTGCTATTCTGCGAGTGCCACCCAGCTCTCCAAAAGTTGGCCTCTGGCAGCCTCTGGAGCGTTATGTGGTCAATCTCTGCGTGGAAGCTGTCAGCCCGATCACATCAATTACACAAGTCGAAATCGCCATCCGAGATCTGCGACTATACGCTCGCAAGGAAGCGCTCAACGAGATTCCTGGATCGCGAAACGTGGACTTGTACGCACTCTTCAGGTGCTTGTCAATCCCCAATATCATGGCGCTTCTTGAATTTACGTTGGCTGAGTCGCGTATCATTTTCCTATCATCACACACAGCAATGTTGCACCTCGCAACGCACGCCCTTACAAGCCTGCTTTACCCACTCAAGTGGGCTGGTGTTTTCATTCCAGTGCTACCAGCACGTCTTATCCAGGCTCTTGACGCACCATGTCCTTACATCGTGGGCGTAGAGAGGCGGTATGAGAAACTGGAGCTGCCTGATGGAGATTTCTGTCTGGTGGATCTCGATGAGGATGTCATTGAAAGCACTGATCCTCCAACAAGTTTGCCTCGCCCTCAGCGAAGGAAGCTCCAAGCCCTCCTGCAGGCTGCAGCTCCCCACCATAACCGCTATGGTGTTCCGACAGGCCCTCCATTGTACGCCATTGAGACTTATCCCCATGACTCCTTCTCATCAGAAAATCCGCAAGTATTCGATTCACGAGCAACACCATCAACATTGTCACAACTGGTAAGCGAGAGCTCATCAAACTTCGGAGATACGTCGACTTTGCCTCCATCGACTACGCGTACTTCGGTCTACAATGCCTTTTTGACAGCTCGCGGTGACAACAGCCGGGGAAGCGACAGGCCATCTACCAGCTCTACAACTACAAACAACAGTCACTCGTCGGGTGCATCACCTCCCTCACCTGTCGCACCTTCACCCATTGCCTCCAACTTCTCCAATGGAGCACAGTCAAGAAATGATTCTGGGTTCGCCCTACAGGCTACCTTGCGCGAGAAGCGATCCGGACACTTCGCTGACGGCATGGCACGCCGCAACTCATCTGTATATTCTATGCTCAACCCCCGCAAACCCCTACACGATCGGACTAACACAGAACCGCAGTTTGGATTCGACCGCATCGGCACCATCCGCAGGCCAAGCCAGCCTTCCGTCATTGGCCACCAAGCAAGCTTATCAACATCGAACCTCTCGAATGGTAGTCACACCGCAGCCTCAACATATGCGCCCAGTGTGTACGCACAGAGCACGTTGGCCGCCAGCACTATCATGCCACATATGATGGTACAGCCGGTTCGAGACAACGAATTGACGAAGTGGGTTGAGGGTCACTGCTTCATTCGACGAAACAGAGACGGCAAGTCAATATGCGCTATTTGCGACGAGCGATGTGAGGACGAGTCGTTCAGATGCAGTTGTGAGTCTACTATCATTCCTTCCCATGAGCCACATGCTAACGATCCTCAGCCTGCGCATGCACCGTCCACGCTCGCTGTGTGCCTGCAATCTGCCTCCCGTGCCCGTCCGCTTTCCGCACCGATCAGGTCCGGGCTGCATTTGTCCGATGCTTCGCCTCCCTGTTCTACACCTATCGCAAATATCTCCATCCGGCTTCTGGAGAATCTCGCAAGGCAGGCCTGATCTATCACTTTAACATGGATGCTTTCCTCAAGAGCGTTCCACACGGCGACTCAGAGTACATGCACATGCTCCGCCAAACACAAATGTTCAACGAGTTCATCCACGAGCGCGAATCCACTCGCGGCGAAGACCCTTCCATCAAGCTCTTCGACGAGATTATCCTCTCCAAGCGCAACCGCGGCCGGTCGTCTTTGTCCATGTTCTCGTCAAAATCCCACACCAACTTCCTCTCCGATACCTCGGATCATCTGTGGCGCTCCGCCGCTGCCACACCGCCTTCTGCACGCTTCCCGACTGATATGGGCGCTTCGACGGGTCGTACACCCGCGAAGCTGGATCCTAGTCTGATGAAGGAGCCACGCTCCATCCAAGGTGCGCCGAGACCTAATCAGGCGAGGACGAAGCGGAAGCCCGTGGCGAGTATGCTGGGGTTGAGCTCGCAGACCATCACTCCGGAGTAAGATGCACTCGAGATGAGAGCGACGCTCTCGCTCTGCGATTACACTACTCCCGAGTAGGGTTATCACAATATTTATAGACGTCGATTGGCTTCGTCCACGGTGTCCTTTCTCATCTTCCTTCTGACACGGAGGAGTTTTCCTTTTCCTTGGCCTCACTTTGGATTCAGCGATGGAGTCTAGAGGTGTTTTTACATGGGCTCTCAACTTTGTCTTTTTGGGCATCAATTTTTTCTTAATGTTTTCGCCTGGGCCACCACGTGCGGTCCGGGCTACTGGCTCTGGGAAGAAAAGTATTGCTTAAAGGAGATTTGCGGCTATGCTTGCGTCGCACTTAGCCCAATTGCTGAGGCGAGTTTGCGCGAGGGTATCGTTAGGATGGTTCTGACTATCTGTTTGTCTGGCTCATTCGGTCGTAGTAGAGCGCGAGGCAGCTCACGCGAGAGAGTGAGAGAAAGAGCATGAAAGACAGCGAAGAAATCCACAAACTTCATCCCAACTTCAAAAATTTACCTGTGACATTACTCATGTTCGCTTGTCTACAAGAATTCTCACACATTCGATCTACCAAAATATCCAACAAAACCAAACCCATCAATCACCCCATCTTCGCCCCCCTCGCATCCCCCTCATACAACCCCTCCTCCCTCACCCACCCCGCCACAGTAGGCGTGCACAACTCCCCAACAACATCCCAACCCCCCGCCTTCGCCGCTCTGCGAATAACAGTACTACTAACACCCGCCTGCGGCGTAGCCTCCACAAGCTCTACTTGCTCCGCCCACTCCCTCTTCCCACCCTCACCCTCCATCTCCCCATCCGCGAGCTTCTGCACAAACGCCCTCTGCTCGTCTTCGCTCCCGTACGCGTCGTCGGGTCGTAAAGTTGCTCTCAGCCCGTGTCCAGCAGCGAAGTAAGGCTCGAGAGCGGAGAGGGGTGGGGAGAAGGATTGGTAGTATTTCGCCGCAAAGAAGCGCGTTAAGGTGTCGTAGCCGAGGAGGTGGATGTGCTGGGGCGAGGAAGGGTACCAGTGTTTGCCTTCGGGGGAGGAGGTGATTGCGAGGGATTTGTCGGTGTAGTATGGGGCTGTTGTTACGCCGATGTCGATTGGAGGGATGGTGTAGTCTGCTGTGTCCGGACGTGACTTGAGATTTTGGAGGAGGTCGACGGCGAAGAGGGTCATTAGGGTTAGGCGTTGGTCGAAGGAGGCAGCGCTGGGGGCTTTGTCTGCGTTCATTGTGCTGAAAAGCAAGAGGAGACGGTGAGGGCCTGGGGTGGTGGAGATCGATTTTGATTTTTTGTGTAATGCTGTCAGAGCTAGTGTTTGGTGGGCTATGCTGGGTGGGTTGAAGGAGGAGTCGAGGATGATGAGAGTTGATGGCGGTGTTGTTGGTGGCGTGGCGGGTTGAGGAGTGAGAGAGTTTGGGTGGACGGTTTGGAGGAGGCGGAAGGTTGATGAAGAGGATTGGAAGTCTTTGAGGGCGGTGGTAAGGTGGCCTGGGAGTGATTTGTATATTGAGCGGGTTGATGCCATTTTGGGAGATTGAGTTGTGATGGGTGCTGTTGAGTGTTTGGTTGGTTAGAACGTTGGAGCGTTCAATGCTGCCAGCAGTATTGATTGTTCAAACGAAATTTGTAATGTGAGAGATGACCAAACATTAATTGTTAGAATGCACATCTGTTGCAACTCGCGGTGATCGCCATTAGAGGTGGAGATGTAGTCAAAGATACCGTGGATGCCTCAGGCCGAAACTGCTGACCATGGAGACTTGGCAGATGTCGGAGCAGGACCTCGAGCGCAGCCGATACAGAGAGGCATTGGGATCGCGCGAACGGCTTAATACCACCACATCTCCACTCACAACCTCCCTCTCGTCACCATGGCCTCAGCGGGAAAAATCACAAAGTCGCTGGCGTCCATGGGCGGACGTCAGGAAGCGATCAAGGCACGAACTCTTGCCCTCGAACCCAGCAACAGAGAGCAGTACTAATACCACGTGCAGAAGTACACCGTCCAGCCCGTCGGTATCTGGGCAAAGATCAACAACTTCTTCGCCGTCGACTCTAGCCGTTCCACCGGTATCCCCATGAACCCTACCTTCCGCTACCCTTCACCCGGCGCCAACGACCCAAAGCTCTACGACGACCCCGTCACAGTCCCCGCTGGTGACATCGCCGAGAACCCATACTGGAAGCGCGACGTGCGCCGCTCATACCCCAAACTCTCAGTCGTGAGGCAGCCGGACGTCGTTGCGCTGCTGTCGGTCGGCTCGGCCGCGCAGCCTAAGGAGGACAAGCTTCAGATCGGCGAGGCTGGCAAGAACCAGCTTGTCGCGTTGAAGGAGGAGGGCGAGAAGGGCTTGAGCGCATTCTTTGAGAAGGAGAAGAGCGCGGCGAAGAGTGTGTTGGGCCCCAACGGCCTGCCGCCTCTTCCTGCGCGTTACGGCCAGACTGTGACTGCGCCCAAGTACGATTTGGCAGAGGAGGATTTGCAGACATACGGACCCAAGTAGGTGATGCTGTGTGTTGGATTCATGGAGAAGATCGCTAACGTGTGTCGCAGCTACCCTTGCAGGTCTTTCGTCTAGACGATGGAAAGATTCCCGGAGTTCAGGATGTACATAGATTAAGCTCGAATTGATGTCAAAGAAGTTCTTTTGTTCATACACTATTCTCGAAGCACCCACATTACTCAAGTTTTGTAAGCGGCGCCTTTCAGGCTCGTAAGTTCTGGGGTTCGCGCAGAGGAGGAAGGAGCGACTACTGCTTGCGGCGGCTTCCAACTACACGCGCAATTCTCGCGACGACTTCACGAATATTTCCTCAGCATCTCCACCAACATGATCGCATCGCCGCGATGTCTCCCATCGAACCCACCAGCGACTCCTCCGTGCAAAGCCTGACGCTCCCAGAACTCATATTCAGCTGCGGGATTTGCCAGGCCACCGTCTCCGAGGTTTACGCCACGCCTGAGAGCAACAAGGGCTTCCACAGCGGGTCGGGTGACGACGATGGTATTGTCACGCGGTTGTGGATCGCAGAGTGCTCCCACGTGTCGTGTGGCAAGCATCTAGCTGGAGGAGGTGTGTTACGTCGCATTGACGGCACGAATATTGCTGACAGGTCGCACCAGCTGCACCATTCCATCCTCATGGCGAGCAACCGCAAGCGCCGTGTCCTCAGTGTATTCAAACTGGAGACAAAACGCGGAAGAACTTATACGGCATTCGAGGCCTGGATGAAGGCGAGCACGACCCGTCCATTCCGCGGACTTGGTTCCAGTGTCCGCCCATCAGACTCGATGGATCTGCGCCGGGTATGGATGCTGTCAGGGTAAGTGCTCGTGCGATGGGGAACGATGGACACGTCTTACAAGGTTACAGTTCCAATACATGGCTTTGGCTCGCTACTCCCAAAAGGCACACGCGCGCTGGAAGGCAGCTGAGACGAAACATTCTGCAGCCGCACATAATCTCAGTCGAGAGCGCAAGCAAAGGAAGCAACTCGAAGACGACTTGGGTCGTGCAAGACTCCATACTATCGACGATGCTGCCGCGTTGGCGAGATCACAAGCCGCAGTCAAGAAATGGGAGCAGCGCATGCCGGTGATTAACGGACTGATGTCCGCAATCAAGCCTATGACTGAGTGCGTGTATCGAGCAAGAACGATTCGGCACGACTAACTGTCTGTAGGGATATGCACAAGATGAGATCAAAGTTGACAGAACTTGGATTCGATGTTCCGAGACGTCGATATGGATTTGGAGATGACCCTCAAGGCAATGCTGAAGATTATACTGAGACTCAAGGCCATCACGACAATGTTCTTGCGCGAGGTATGTCGATCTCACTAGCATCATGAGCATATGCGAGTCCTCTCTATCTTGGAGGTAGAAGCTGAATAACTCCGAGCAGTCCATGAAATCAACGATTCTTCATCCTCGTCCAGAAAGCGAAAGAGGAACCATAATGAGACGGAATCCGGCAATGTCCCTCAAAGATCAATCGGCCGTAACTCACAGCGCATGAGTAGCCGGGAGATGATGCCACCACCCCCACCCCAGATACGCCAACGTAACGAGATGCAATCCATAGCACCGACAATGCCGGCGCCAGTGACGACTCAGTACCGCGAGATGTACCATCGCTCCCCAAACGCACCCCTGTCGCAGCATCCAACCAACAATATCGGCCGCCCGAAACAGCCAACGGACAATCGAGCCCTGGATATGTCAAACCCACCGATTCGCCTTCAACCCACCAGTGGCAACCTGGCACGCCATGTTTACAATCCCGAACTGAACGACCTGAGTGCCTTCGATGAACCCGCGGATTTAGCCTCGGTGGACATCGAACGTCCTTTGGAGTCGTCTTTCCGCGTGAATCAGGGACCATTCGTTAAGCAGCAGGGTCACATACCGCAGTCTTCAAGATCCCATTCAATAGATTCCACTGGCCGGTTCATGCATACGAAAGACATGGCCCTCGGAGAGAATCCACAAAGGCCAACAATACAACCACTTCGACCTGTCTACGCTAACGATACCGGTCTACAAACACCCAAGCGGACATCCTACCCAAACGTTGGTCGGAAACCATTCGTGTCACCCTTGAGGACAGTCCAGCCGACTGTGGGTTCAATTAGCAGTCCATTCTTCCAAAGGGAAGCCAGCACCGCACATATCGCATTAAGGCAACGGCCATTATCACGTAGAGGAGACATGAGCCAGGCGCATTTGCATCATGACATCCAACTTGGAGGCACCGCGAGATCCCAGTGGCTCCATGAACCCAATGTCACGTCCAGTGTTCGGGATCAGTTCATGTTACCCACACGACAAGATCTCTCGAGCGACTACGGATCTTTCGAGGCCCCACCATCTACAGCATCACTTCCTTATCGAGGTACGATAGCATCTCAGCTATCAGGCGATTTGCAGCCTCCTTACAACGGCCACGCCTACGCGACTTCGATGCATTCGCAGGTTGAGAGGCAGTTCAATCCAGAATCTCGTGGTCGCATTACACTTCCTTCATCAAAGTCAAGCGCTCAAGACTACGAGCTTTCCACCATTCGAGGACTGCGTGGGGGTTACCCACAGCGCGCTGGAGGCTTTCCAAGTCAACAACAACAACAACCGGGATACGCGGGATCTTGTCCTCTGTTTTCAGCGGCAAGTAGGCGCAGCGTTCGTCGTTGATGTTGTGACATGATCGATGCTCCATTTATCTTCATCTTTTCGCATGGCTTTGTGCATCACTATTCTAATGACAAGTAGTCCAATACGATTTTGTTTGCCTCTGCACAAGTGGACATCACTCGTCTCGAGGCATCGTCTTCAAATGCCGCCGATCCACTTTTTACTGCCAGGTTACATCACCACGTGGTCTAAGAAACTCTAAACGGGAATCACCCCTCCAGCCCACTATCGTGGCTGTGGACGTTGACATGCACACGTATTCTTAGTCAAATCGTCTTTTCCATTCATTTGTCTCTTTTCTCTTCAAACATAAATCTCTCGTCACTCAATAAACCGAACATGTCAAGACCGGCTATGTCGTCCAGATCAGCTTCCACTAACCTCACAGGCAGCGGCTCTCGCGGCGTGCTCGAGGGTAAGCTAGCAATCGTGACTGGTGGCTCTCGTGGCATTGGAGCAGCAACATGTGAAAACCTCGCCAGCAAAGGCGCAAGCCTCGTGATCAACTACACCTCTGAATCCTCTGCCGACAAGACCCAACAGCTCGCTCAGAAGCTGCAAGACACATACGGCGTCAAATGCCTGCCCGTCCAAGCAGATATGGGCTCGGAGAACGGCCCAGCGCATCTCGTCGAGATGACTAAAAACCACTTCTCGCACCCCAAGAGCGGCAAGCTGCAAATCGACATCATCGTCAATAACGCCGGCGTGGCTTCCAACCTCGCCGTCGAAGAGTGCACCACCGATGACTTCACTTTCCTCTACAACGTCAATGTCCGCGGCCCTCTGTTCCTCATGAAAGCCGCGAGCCCGTACCTCCCGCACGACCGCTCCGGCCGCGTTGTCAACGTCAGCAGCGTCAGCTCCTCGCTCGGCTTCGAGAGGCAGAGCGTCTACGGCGGCACGAAGGCTGCGTTGGAAGCTATGACTCGCACTTGGGCTCGAGAGTTCTCTGAGAGGGCAACTGTCAATGCTGTTAACCCCGGTCCGGTGGCGACGGATATGTATGCGGGAACTACGGAGGAGTTCCAGAGGAAGATGAGCCATTGGACGATTAACTCGCCGCTTGCTGCTATTAGGCCCGATGTGGATCGCAAGGATCTTGTTGATAATGCTGAAATTGCTGGTGGGCGTCCGGTGAGTTTAAAGTGTTGTTTGTGAATATATTGAGAAGGCATGCTGACAACATCCCAGGCGTATGAGTCTGAGATCGCTGGCACTATTGCTATGCTGTGCACGCCTGATTGTGCTTGGACGACTGGCAGTGTCATTTCTTCGAACGGCGGTTTCAAGTTCAGCTACTAGAGGATTATTCTTCTCGAAGTAGTACATGCTTAGACTAGACCGATTGCTTGAGGCACTGTTGACTCAAAATGCTGATACTGCGTCTATCTCTATATCCTACTCTTGTTCGAGCAATTCTGGCGCATCTATTTATGCGCACCTCAAGACTACAGTAGTCCAATGTATCAAATCAATGCACGCGCTTACCCAAGAAATCCCCAAAACCCTCCTGCACTGTAATCAATCATAAGAATACACACGTTCCAATCCAAACTCCCTCATCCCTCAAACCACAGCCTGCAACAGCTTCTCCCTCTCCTCTCTCTCCCTCATCTCCATCAACTTCAACAAATCATTCGAGCTCTCCCTCATGAAACTCGCCGCGCTAGCTCCAGACTTACTCGACTGGACCGAAATAAAGCTCACGCTACGCCAGTGTCCCTTACGATCATCGACCACCGTCACAGACGGGAAGCGGCGGACAGCAGCACTGGGGTCCAGTGACAATTGCTGTGCCGTCTGGCCTGGCGAGCCGCGCTTGGTGGGCTTGAGAGATGGCGGAGGCATGGCTTTGGCGTCTGCTTCGGCAGAGGTTGTTGTGTGTGTGGCGGGTGATGGTGGGATGATCAGACAGTCTTTGTAGGACTCGCTGAAGGCTTGGGCTTTGGATGGGGTTGAGCGCTTGATTGGGTCTGTTGTTTCGGTTGTGCCGTCAAGGTTGGGGTTGCGGTCTGGTATGGGTATGGGTGAAGTCAGGCTTTTATGGTGTTCTGCTGTGGAGTAGTCCTCGGAGCCATCTGACTGGACCATTTCATCTGCGGCGGCTCTGGCCTCGGCGTGGTGGCTGGGACTGTGTGGCACGAAGACGCTGTTGCCACGGAATGGTACGGGTGAAGGACCACTTCCGGATAGCTGCGATTTGCTCGATGGAGTTCCCTTCGACTTGTCGGCAACAATATCAGTCTGCTCTTTGATATGCGACATGTGTCCCGGACGAAGCTGCTCCAGCTCATGAACATGCGTAATCGGCACCGTACCGCCACCCGCCGGGAGCACAGGAGAGAGAATCTCCAGCTCGGGATGCTCGAGTTTGCCGCCTGCTGCAACGGAAGTGCGACGGCCTTTGCCATGAAAATCAGGGCTGCTGAAAAGATTGCTGTAATATCGAACGAAGGATCCGAATGTTGCTGAGCGGCTTTTTGGAAGAGGTCGCTTGGTAGCTCTCGTTGAGGACGTTTCTGTAAGGACCCTCTTGCCAGGGATGAAAGGATCGGACTCATCGGTTCCTGTGCCTCTGATACGATCGTGTTTTATGTCGAGAGCGAAGTCGAAAGTACGGACGTTGTCTGGCGATCCTGCGGAGTTGCACCGGTTGCCGCGTGTGTGAGAAGGATAGCGCGACCATGAATCCAACGAGGAGCCGATTCGACTCCTGATAGATTCCCGGGAAACTGAAGACGGTGTGTGCAGAATTACTGGCTTCTTGGAGTTTGTTTGCTTCTGCTTGCTTCTGCTTGAAGTCCGAGATCGTCCGTCAATCGGTGTGCGCGGCGGTGATAAATGTGCAGCACTTGATTTCTTGCCTTTGTCATCTAGCGGATCGCGCTCGGGGCTCTGAGGTTGGGTTGATGATGGCTCGTCCCACGTTGTCGCGACAAAGCTCAACGAAGAAGACTCGCTGAAAGGCACACTGCGCTTGCTGGGCGAGCGAAACATAGCCTTCTCCGCCAGCTGTCGTTCAAGGGCTGCTTGCATCAAGGGATCCGTTTCTCGCGTCCCAGAGTAATAGCTGAATGACTTCTTGGTGGGAACATGCTCATGCCTGTCATCTTCTTCGATCTGACTGAGACGGTGAAGCTCTTTTGTTGAAGGACGTCGACGATTGTCGCCGGCGATTGAGAGGTGCCTTTCATACTCGGCGAGAGAAGGTTTGCGACGAAGGTCAGGCGAAGAGGCTACGCCTTGCGATTCGTTCGCCACAGTTGTGGGCAAGTTGTTCAGACTGACTGATCGGGCCTGGGTAGTCTCCGGGACAGTGAGCTCATACTGGACGGTGAGCAGCTCATTGTCATCTGCAGGTCCATCGACCAGAGGCCGCAAATGAGGACTGCAAAGCACAGGCGTGCTGATACTGCGAGTCTGATTGCGGCGACTGCCAGCACGCAAGAACTTGAAGATGGAGCGGCGCTTCCTGACAAGCCTTTTCGGCGGCGTGAAGCGCTCGAGGAATCTGCTGTGCTTGGTCGTTGAGCTAGAGCTACTTTTGTGGGATGATGCACGGTTCAGTGTGGTAGCTGGACTGGAGTCGTTCGCATCGGTAACGTTCTGCCTCGATTCGGATGCTGCAAGGTTGGAAATGTCGGGCTCTATGATCGTGATGTGTGTGTCTTCCTGAATACTCGACTGTTCGGCTGCTGCTGTCGTGCCATGCTGAGCGGACAAGTTTGCGGCAGAGTTCGCTTCTGATTTAAGCGGCCAGTCTGCAACAGCTGCGAGATCTGTTGGAATCTCATACTGCTCAGGCATCTCCGGGCTGGTTGGCCGACTGTAGAACGAGGACGAAGCATCGGGGTCGCGAGTGACTTGTCCCCACGAGGCTGGAATGTGTGCACTGTCGACGCCAGAGTCCGACGCATGATGCATATGACGAGCCCGAATAGAGCCCAAAGTGGCTGCCGGTGTAAAGCATCCGGATCGTTCGCGACGGTGGAAAGTCCAGGCCTCCGGCGTCAAGCGGTCACTTTCTTCAGAAGGGCCTGAGAGTTGTGACATGGAGCGTAGCTGCTGTGAGATTTGCATCTTGGTCAGGTGGAAGCTGTTGTGGGATTCTGATCGTTCATTCTCCTTTGTACCGGGGCCATCTTCGTTCGAATCGGCCACACCGACCAGCACAGTAACATCTCCCATGTTCTGGGCGGGACCTACATCTTCCAATGGTGCCTCGTGAGTGGTGCTGGATGGAAGCTCGTTTTCTCCAGCAACTTGACCGTGGTCAACATGATCCTCGTCCGGAACGGCGTCAACCACAGCAGCGTCTGCAGTATCCGACTGAACCTCCAGCACATTCGCAGTTCCATCAATCTGATGCTTCGCCAAATCCAGATTCAAGTACGCCAGCTCCCTCAACTCAACATCGGAAGTCGCAGAAACCTGCCTCTGCTCCCTCACAGCAGCTCCCAGCGCAAAAGTCGAACGCACCCTCCTCGCAGAAGAAGCAGCAGAAGCAACGCCAGCAGCAGCAGCAGCAGCCGAACTTTCGAAAGCCGTCGCCAGACCACCGCCGAGGAGTTCCGGCGAGGCACAAAGCGGAGATCTAGAGAAGAGCTCAGTTCAGCATGCAAGTCATCTCCAACAGTTTCGCAATGGATCCAAGGAAGCAAGGAAGCAAGGAAGCAAAAGAAAAGAGAAGGGCAGGGCCATCGCCGCTCTCGATACTCACTCCCCAACCTCCGCATTTCTCAAGACCCTCGCATCCCCATCCCAATTCCGCACAAGCTCCGCCCTCAGACTCCTCACCGTCGCCCGTCTCCTCAACTGCCCCCTCAATTTCCCGACCAAACTCGGACTGCGTATCAAATTCTTCGGCGGCCTTCGATCCTGCACCGGAATTTTGATCGAATGCGGGTGATCGTTCGGCAGGGCGGCGACGGCGAAAATGCCGTCTAGACTGTGGCTGAAGAGAGGAGCGTGGGAGGGGCGGGCGGGTTCCGGGTTGGGGGAGAGGGAGCGGATGGGAGGGTGGAGGCAGCATATGTCTGTTGGCATGGCGGGCGGGTGGACAGGGTTACAGTTGATGGATATTTGGTGCAAGTGATGATATAGCAATGTCGGTGATTGTGTTTGATGAGTGATCCAAGATTCGAGTGGTGTCTAAAGGCCGATGGGCTTTCCAATGGGATGTGTGGTGATGTTGTGAGGCGGTGATGAGTACTCTGATGTGTTGCGGCTTGCGTGATGGGCCATAACACCGCGACATCGATTGAGACAGGCAACAGCGATGTGAGCGTTGCCATGTGCAAGCGCATGCTCGAGGCTACAACTTCCTACATTTAGGCACACATATTAGCAGTCACGAACATCAGGACGAATTTGAAGGGTAAGGTATGGAAGCCATGCCCAAAGACAAAAAATTGGTGTGGAAAGCCAGCGTGTACATTAATGCTACGAAACGATGCTCGTGATACCTGTCCTGCGTCTGCCCTCCTCCACCGCCGTCATCAAATCAGCCAACCCAGAACACCATGGTAAATGCTCGCTTTTCGGGTCATCGGATGATCGTTGAGAGTCATCGTCATAAAATCATCATTCCTTGTTCCGTTCTTTTCCTTTTTTGTTGAACTCCGTCGCTAATAATGTTGAAAAAACTTGGGTATCACAGGGTGTTGAAGCATCAAATCTCGTAAAAGTAATCCAGGCACAGCAGTTAAGTGCTGGCCGTGGTCAGACATGCGGCTCGCTCTAGGCGAGTAAGGTCTGACTCCGCGTTATGCGGAATGTGGTTGTTGTATAGTTGTACAAACAGCGAAGTCGTTTAAGAAGACTTGCTGTACTTCTCACGGAAGAACTTGGCGGCGTTGACCAAGTTGGTGAGGGCGGTCTTGGTCTCCTTCCACTGGCGGGTCTTAAGACCGCAGTCAGGGTTGATCCAGAGCTGCTCAGGCTTGAGGTACTGGAGCATCTCCTCGACACGGTCCTTGATCTCCTGCTCGGAGGGGACACGGGGAGAGTGGATGTCGTAGACACCAGGGCCGATGTGGCGGGGGTAAGCCTCGTCGATGAAGACCTTGAGGAGCTTGGCGTCAGACTTGCTGTTCTCGATGGAGAGGACATCGGCGTCAAGGGCAGAGATGGCGTGGAAGAAGTCCTGGAACTCAGAGTAACAGAAGTGAGAGTGGATCTGGGTGGAGTCCTCAACACCAGCAGTGGACAGCTTGAAGCTGTCGACGGCCCAGGAGAGGTACTTCTCGCGCTCAGAGCCGGAGCGGAGGGGAAGACCCTCACGGAGGGCAGGCTCGTCGACCTGGATAACGTAGATGCCAGCGGCCTCAAGGTCAACAACCTCGTCGCGGAGGGCGAGAGCGAGCTGCTGAGCCTGGACGGACTGGTGGACGTCGTCACGGGGGAAAGACCAGCGGAGACAGGTGATGGGACCAGTAAGCATGCCCTTCATGGGCTTCTTGCTGATGGAGGCGGCGTACTTGCTCTCCTTGACGGTCATGGGAGCAGGACGGGAGATGTCGCCGACAATGATCGGGGGACGGACGCAGCGAGAGCCGTAAGACTGGACCCAAGCGTGGGTGGTGAAGACGTAACCGTCAAGGCGCTCACCGAAGTACTGCACCATGTCGTTACGCTCGGGCTCACCGTGGACGTAGACGTCAAGGTCGAGCTCGTCCTGGATGGCAACGACATCCTGGATCTCCTTCTCAATGAACTTCTCGTACTCCTCAGGCGTGATCTCACCCTTGGTGAACTTGTTACGCTGGATGCGGATGTCCTGGGTCTGGGGGAAGGAACCAATGGTGGTGGTGGGGAACTGAGGAAGCTTGAGGTGCTCCTTCTGCTGGGCGTAACGAGTGTCGAAGACCGACTTGCGGTTGTGCATCTCGGCGGTGACCTCATCCTGCCTCTTCTTGACATCGGGGTTGTTGGTGCGCTTGGAGGTGGCGCGAGACTGCATGCTCTTGGCGTTGGCCTCGATCTGCTCACGAACGGAGTCGGGGCCCTCAGTGACGGCCTTGGCAATGATGGCAACCTCAACAACCTTCTCGCTGGCGAAGGAGAACCAGTCCCTGACCTCCTCGTCGAGCTTCTTCTCGCTGGCGAGGGTGTGGGGAGTGTGAAGGAGAGAGCTGGAGGTGGCGACAAGGACACGATCCTTGCCAAGCTTCTGGACGGCAGTCTCGACGACCTCAATGGCCTTCTTGAAGTTGGTCTTCCAGATGTTACGGCCGTCAACGACACCGGCGGAGAGGATCTGCTTCTCGCCGAGGTGCTCGATGATCTTGGTAAGCTGCTCAGGGTTGCGGACGAGGTCAACGTGGAGAGCGTATGTGTTCTTGAGGACGCTGTCAACGACGTCAAGGTTGTGGACGATGTCACCGAAGTAGGTGGAGAGGGCGATCTGGGGACCACCGGCGCCCTGGAGAGCGTTAAGCTTCTCGTAGGCGGGCTTGAAAGCCTCCTTGATCTTGGAGGGAAGGTCGAAGACGAGGACGGGCTCATCGATCTGGACGGTCTCGGCACCAGCCTCCTTGAGCTGCTTCAGGAGCTGCTCGTAGACGGGAAGGAGCTTCTCGAGGAGAGTGATGGGGTCGACGGACTGGCCACGGTCGGCCTTGCCGAGGGCGAGGAAAGAGACGGGACCGACGAGGACGGGGCGGGTGGTGATGCCAGCCTCCTTGGCCTCCTTGAACTCACGAACCGGCTTGGGGTCGGAGGAAAGAGTGAAGGTCTGGTTGTCCTGGAGAGTGGGCTTGACGTAGTGGTAGTTGGAGTCGAACCACTTGACCATCTCGAGGGAGGAGACGTCGACGCCATCCTTCTGGTGGCCACGGCCCATGGCGAAGTACTGGTCGATGGGCTCGAGGTTGTCCTTGGTGTAACGCTCGGGGATGGCGTTGAACATCTGGATGTGGTCGAGGACGTGGTCGTAGAAGGCGAAGTCGTTGCTGGGGATGACATCGACGCCGGCATCCTTCTGGATCTTCCAGTGCTCGAGTCTCAGTCTCTTGCCCTCGGCGAGGAGGTCCTCGCGAGACAGCTTGCCGCCCCAGTAGGCCTCGTTGGCCTTCTTCAGGTCACGCAGGCGACCCATGCGAGGGAAGCCGAGGACTGCTGATTGCACCATCTTGGCTGTGTGTTTGATGGTTAAGGGGAGGATGGTGAAGGGTTGGGAGGGGAGTTTGTGAGGAGGAAAGGAAGGGAAACAGAAAGGAAGAAGTGATGGGAACAGGAGTTTATGTATTGGGAGTGACGACGTCTCAAAAAAGTGCGTGGAGTTCTTTGGTGGGGTGAGGGCAGGAATGGAGGGGCATTGGTGCAAAAGGGTCCGCGCTTGGTGCGCACAGCCTTTTCGTTTGTCAGTGCGCGCTGCGAAAGGATGAGACGATGCCTTTCCGCGAGCTCGGCGGCGCGAGTGATGGTTTCCCATTGGCTGTGTGAAGAACAATACCCGCCGCCCGGCGAGTTACTCATAGCAAAGTGTCCTTTCGCTCTCCGATATCGTCAACAGAGTTGTGTCCCGCGGGGAGCTGCTCATCACGCCGTAGTCCAGCCAGGCAGTAGTCTGGCCCGAAGATACAGCATCTCGCCGTGTCGACCACCAATTTCACCTCATCATGAGTCCGCCTGCTCGTCCCGCTTGGAAAATCTCTGCACAACATATCACTCATCTTCCCGTTTCTGCGCTATTAGCCCTGCTCTGCCCTGCTACTCACGGCTCTACGCGGCCTTCTTGATGATCACGACATCGCCGGCGGCCATCTCTGAGTCTCCACAGTGTATACGTCTCCACCACTCACCGTCCCGACTGCCAGCCACGTAGCACATGTAATAACTTTTGTCGTATAAGGCTCCCTGCATGCTAGCAAGGTTTTCATCCTGCAGGCCGTCTGTTACACTACAACATGAACCAATCTTCTGGATCCTGTGAAAGGTAGTTCATGTTCGGGATCTATATCGACGAAGCAAGCTGTCAATAGGTAATCATCCAGCTTCGTCGCTGGACGTCAACGAAACAAGCGTTTCCCCAATGACGCCTACGCCGACTACGCTCGCACAGACGCATCCCACGGACGCACCAGTTCGTTTGGTGGACCTGCGAGGCTGCGAACACCGGACACCGCTTACTCGTTGTCATGGAATCTTACAGTATGGGATTGCATTCTGGTCAGTTCGTTCGCATTCTAATCGGTGCTGTTGCCTTTGTACGTCTGGAAATTTGGTCATCATTGCTGTCGTTGATATCTGGCGTTCGCGTGGATGGAGAAATTCTTCCACAGATCGTCGAAGTGGATTTAATCAGACTGCAAGTCGTCATGTATCTCCTCCGTTGCTAGGTTACACCACACAGGTTTGCTGAGACCTGGTGACCCATGATCATGCAACAGCTGTCGACTGTGCTTCAAAACGTTCTTACACCGCCTGCGGAAGAAAAGTTTCGTCGACCGGTGATCATGGGGATGCAGAAGCAATCTGCAGGCCTGGCTTCAGGATGTTGCCGGAATGGGTTTATTCAAGGTTGAACCAGGTACAGTATAGAGTTTGAAGTTGGGCTTTCAAAGATAAGAAACGGGTACAATTGATCCATTTGACACATCATCTATTACCGCTATGAGAACATGAAATGTCTTGTCGTCTAATGCATACTGTGTTCCGCGTGATGTAGTAAATATATGGCATACATACTGAAAGAGTCACCAATTAAAATATTGAGACGAGCTCGAAAACAGGCCGTGGTCTGTTTCTCTCTCTCTTTCTGGGGAAATGGAAGTCGCTCAGCCAGTCGGCGTGCTCCAATGTCAGCGACTTCGGCCTGAGCCAAAAAGTTCCGAGAGCCAGAGGCATTGAACTCGTGATTCGTGATTCACCAGCAGCAGCCATCATCAAATAATTAATACCACAACATGTTGGCAGCCAGGAGAACGGCGGCTTCATTGCCTGCCAGGTCGCAGCACTCTCTCATCACCTCCTCGCGCTCGTTCCTCTCCGCCACCAAAGGCTTCGCTACCGTCGCCTCCGACCAGCAACAGCCATCCTCTCCCTCGGCCTCCTCCCTCGAATCGCGAACACCGCCCTACGGCAAACTCCTGCGCAACCTGCACGAGGTCCGCAAGCTCCTCCCCAACCACAAGCTCACCCTCGCCGAGAAGATCGTCTACAGCCACTTGGGCGAGAACGCGGAAGAGTCGCTCCTCTCAAACACAAACAACGGCCGCGACATCCGTGGCAATGCCAGCCTCAAGCTGCTCGTCGACCGCGTCGCCATGCAGGACGCCTCGGCGCAGATGGCCCTGCTGCAGTTCATGACCTGCAACCTGCCCTCGACCGCCGTGCCGTCCAGCATCCACTGCGACCACATGATTGTTGGCGAGCAGGGCGCCGAGGTGGATCTTCGCAGCAGCATTGCTGGCAACAGCGAGGTCTACGATTTCTTGGAGAGCGCGGGCAAAAAGTATGGAATTGAGTTCTGGCCGCCTGGAGCGGGCATCATTCACCAGACTGTGCTTGAGAACTACTCTGCGCCTGGTTTGATGTCGCTTGGTACGGATTCACACTCTCCCAACGCTGGTGGTCTTGGTGCGATCACTATTGGTGTTGGTGGTGCCGATGCTGTTGATGCCATGGTCGGAGCTGCTTGGGAGCTCAAGGCACCTAAGATTCTCGGTGTCAAGTTGACTGGTGAGCTCAGCGGATGGGCGAGCCCGAAGGATATCATTCTGTACCTGGCTGGCCAGCTTACAGTTCGCGGTGGTACTGGATACATCATTGAGTACTTTGGAGAGGGCGTCAAGAGCCTGTCATGCACAGGCATGGCCACTGTGTGCAACATGGTATGTTCAAGTCTTGTTGTACTGCATTCGACCAACAATTGCTGACTTTACGATTTTAGGGCGCCGAAGTTGGCGCTACCACCAGTGTCTTCCCTTACACTCCCTCTTCCCACGACCCTTACCTCGCTTCGACTTTCCGCGCTCCTATCGCTGTTCAGGCCAACGCCATCTGGAGCTCGCCCGGTCCTCACAACCTCTTGAAGTCCGACGAGGGCGCTCAATACGACCAAGTCGTCGAAATCGACCTGTCCAAGCTCGAGCCTCACATCAACGGACCCTTCACACCCGATCTTTCCACACCTCTCTCCGCGTTCAAGAAGACTGTCGAGGCCAACAACTGGCCCACAACCTTCGGCGCTGGTCTGATCGGTAGCTGCACCAACTCTTCATACCAGGACATGACCCGCTCAGAGTCTCTTGTCAAGCAAGCCAAGGCTGCTGGTCTGAAGCCTGTGGCTGACTTCTTCGTCACTCCTGGTAGCGAGCAGATCCGCGCTACCGTCGAGCGCGATGGCGTCCTGGACACTTTCTCTGAGGCCGGCAGCACCGTCCTTGCCAACGCTTGCGGACCTTGCATTGGACAGTGGAAGCGCACAGATGAGGTTCCCAAGGAGGAGAACAACGCCATCTTCACCTCATACAACCGTAACTTCCCCGGCCGCAACGATGGCAACCGCAAGACCATGAACTTCCTTGCATCTCCCGAGCTCGTCACCGCCATGTCCTACTCTGGAAGCACCACATTCAACCCGATGACCGACAGCATCACCACACCCTCGGGCGAGAGCTTCCGATTCCAGCCTCCCGTCGGTCAAGATCTGCCCAGCCAGGGTTTCGCCTCCGGCAACCCCATCTTCGCTCCTGCCAGTGTCAAGCCTGATCCTACTGCCGAAGTCAAGGTCAGCCCAACCTCCACTCGCCTGGCCCTCCTCGAACCCTTCGAGTCCTGGCCCAACGACCCCTCCGGCGCCCCCTCAGAGCTCTCCGGCCTCAAAGTCCTCCTCAAAGTCAAGGGCCAATGCACAACCGACACCATCTCCGCCGCCGGCCCCTGGCTCAAATTCAAAGGCCACCTCCCCAACATCGCCGAAAACACCCTCATCGGCGCCGTCAACGCCGAAACCGGCGCCACCAACCAAGCCCTCGACGTCGACGGCTCCGCCTACACCATCCCCGACCTCGCCAAGAAGTGGAAGTCCGAGTCCCAGCCCTGGCTCGTCGTCGCAGAGCACAACTACGGCGAGGGCTCCGCCCGCGAACACGCCGCGCTGCAGCCGCGCTACCTCGGCGCACGCCTCATCGTCGCGAAATCTTTCGCGCGTATTCATGAGACGAACTTGAAGAAGCAGGGCGTTGTGCCGTTGACTTTCGTCAACGAGGCGGATTACGACAAAATCTCCGGCTGCGACGAGGTCTCTACTGAGGGTCTTGCGGCGGCGCTGAAGATCGGTTCTGAGGGTGGCGATATTAGCTCTTCGGCTGTGAGTCTTGTTATTAAGAAGGGTGATGGTAGTGTGGTAAAGGTGCCGCTTAAGCATGCGTTGAGCAAGGACCAGTGTGGCTTTGTGCTGGCTGGTAGTGCGTTGAATTTGTTGGCGAAGAGGAACCAGGCCTCATAGGTCATAAAGTTGGCAGGACCAGTATATATACCTTTGATCTTTTGTACGAAACGGACGACGAATTGTTCTACATTGAGAAGCTTACTTAGCGACTGTGACCTACTTCATTCCTTTGTTGGGGTCAGTTATGGGAACGAGATTTATCTGAGAGCTGACTTCTCCTTGTGCTGTACAACCTGTATCTCAATGCTACCTGAGTAGCGGTATGAGCGAATGATTTCAGAATACCATTCGACTCTGTACTACGCACCATCATTTGTGCGACTGTTATTCAGTTCAGATGTCACGTATAACCGGATGCACTGATGTGGAATAATGAATTTGTCTCATACGAACTGGTTGTTACACTCATCTCGAAAACCACACCTGATCAGTGATATCCGATTCCCCCGCGCTCCGCAATTCTCTCGACTCGTACGACAGTCTCTCGTGCAACTCGTGCGACAGTCTCTCTTGCACGGGTGCAAGATCAGGTTCCCGAGGTATATCTCTGTGCAACTTACTGAGGCCTTCTCGCAAGTTCCTGAGTTCGTTGCTTTCGCCCCAAGCTCCCCTCAACGAGCTCGTGCCGAATTCGTCGTCCCTTTTCTTCGTGTCGTACGCTGTTCCGATGAGTACCAAGGCATGGTATATGAGGTACGCGAGAATTGTGTAGATGAAGACGATGTACACCTTTCGGTATTCTGTGCCGAGACCATTGGCGTTTGTTTTCCAGCCGGAGAGTTCATAAAGCCCGATCCCGACCATGAACAAGACCACGGATAGATCGAGCAGATGTCTTGGTAGGGCAACTGCTTTGAGAGTTGAGATCGAGCTTTCAAGCTGCAGGGGGAGGAAATCGTCTAACCCGCTGTATTTGTTCAGCACATGTACTTCCTCGTGATATGGGAGAAAGCTCGAAGCGTTACGGCGCCAATTTAACCGACTCTTTGTTGGCTTCCCTCGGCTCATCCAGAGTCGCACGTCGAGTGGAGACTTCAGCATGACTACGGCAAAATGCTGCCTTGTCGCAGTCGTAACCGAGAGGACTCCAAGTACCATGCTAGCGACACAGCATGCTCGAGCGGTCCACCAGGCATCGTTCATGTCAGGGATCTGTAAAGCCGTAAGGCCAAGCGTGGCAAAAATCGCACCCTGCTCTCCTCAGTCAGCAGAGACGCCAAGCAAGATAGAGAGCATCGATGTGTGCCTACCGCAACTGCGATAGCATTGCAGGACGCCAGGTGTGAATCTTTCCACTGTTGCACTTCTTTGTCCGACCACGCGTGCAAGTCCCAGTGTCGCTTCTGCAAAGCATCGGTGTCGACCAGGCGAAAGGCCCATATGAATGTGCCCCACCAGAGTCCAAATCGTCTCTGACGATACAGGTGTCCGGCTGATGGGAATGCTTTGAATACTAAGATCGCAAGGAGAGTCACAGCTTTTGGTGTGCTTTGTTGTGTTGCCATTTCGTACGTGTCATGGAATGGGACCAGATGTAAGTGGTATCTTAAGTCGTCGCAAACATAAGATAATTTATGGTGACCGGAAATGAGGAGGCTGTGCAGTTGCTGCGCAGTCGTTGTTTGATCGGTGAACTTGTATTGGGTGTCTCAGGCAATCCAGCGCCTCTATGCGTAGCGGGATGCGTAAGGTGGCTTGAATATGCAGGGGCTTGCAGCTCGTAAGATCAGGCCATCGCACCATGGTTATACGCAGTGTGCATACGGCGCATAGCCTTGCTCAACCCCTCCTATGATCCCTGAGTGTACGACAATGCCACACAGCTCGCTTGATCAGGTCATTTCCGCAGCCTGTTGCACTCGATGATGTCGATTTCTTTCGCAGAGCAGCTCTATAGATATCAAACTTAGTCTTAGAGAGAATTGTAGGGTGCAGGATATGCTACCGCTCTTCTCCTCTCGATCACCTACCAAATCTCAAGTTTCGATATTGTACTGGCGATCCGAATCATGCCGATCGTGAACATTGGTGACACAAGCAGCTACACATCATCATTGACAAGTTCGCTTTGCTCGGCGAACACGACAATTCAGCTCCTGCGAGTTATTGTACTTGTCACGAGAGCGCTGTGAGTACTGTGAAAGGCAATCGGTCCGCAAATTGCTGCGTCAAGCCCGCTCGAAGATTCTCCAGGATATTGCGAGATGTCTTGGTTTCATGAATTTCTCGTAAGAACAACAAACGTTATCGACCTCATTATTTGCCGAACTAGTCACATCGTGAGATATGCTTGAGGTCCTGGATGGAAGTGGGTTTGTGGCTTGCGAGGCTGGTGCAGATGGCAGCTCTGGGGTCGCGGCGGCGAGGCGTCCATTCGCGCTGGCTGAACAGGGTGGTCTTCGCTTTTGCAGCCCAACGAGATGGTGAAGTGTTGTCTCTGTTGCTAGACTTGTGACAAACAACTGCACATCTTTGGTGAACGAGTAGCCTGGAGAGAACTGAGGCTATGCTGCGCGACTATGCAATCCAAAGCCTCATTTGGGCTCAGCCACCTTAACGCGCACCACGGTTGTACAGTGCAAGGCAGCTAGTTGTGGGCGCCTTTGTCGCTCGGTAGATTTTCAAGCTCAGCTTCGCAGGCTTGCGTGGAGAGAGGACGCATGCTCACCTTTGATGCTGTCATAAAGGATATTGAGTTACGAGCTTCGACTTGCTCGCGCAGTTATCAGTGCCCATCCAACCACAAATTTCCATCAAAGTCAACATCGCCCAGCCACGACAAGAACTCCATGTCATTAGTAGCCGGGAACACAGCCTCAATATTCTCACTAGGATAAGACGCTGCCGGCGGAACCACCAATCTCTTCTGCGAAAGCAAGCGATCGAGAACTTTTCGCAAAGAATTCATGCCAAGTTCACACATGCTGCGGTTGCCGTCATCCGGTCGAACATCTTCGAGCGCCGCCACGAGGACACTGAGTTGTTGGATGATCGTAGAACGTGGAAGGGCCTCACTGTCAATGCCGAGCTGGTCGTGCTTCAAAAGCTCAATCGCCAAGACTGCGGCGCATGGAACGGCGCAGAGGGCGAGCTGATGGCAGGGTCAGTAATGAGCGGGAGTCGACAGATGTGAGCCTGCTGGGACTTACCAGTTCTACTTTGTACAAATGGAAGCCATTTAGAAATCCGCTGTTCGAAGTCGCCTTCATGACTAGGTTGAGCAATCTTCTCGCGCTGGCGATCAGCTTCGCGGGATCAGCTTTTGAACGCCGCACTAGTGCTCGCTCGAGGAGGAAATCGGTGTGCCTCAAGTTGCAATGCAGCCCAAGCACTAACACCACGTCCAGAGGCCGCCAGGGAACTTTTCGGCCGGGGATCTCGAATGATTGACCAGTTCGGACATGATCGATCAGCTCTTCTGGATCAAGGTTGATGAACGGGGGCATCGCCTCGGCCTGTCGCGCAATCTTGTCTCGAATTTGACTGATGCGATCGTTCACATCCTCTTGTGGGTTGCCAAGCACGATCTCGAGAATTTCTTCGCGGATGATGAAGTGTCCCGTCGCTGCTCTCCGTACTGTCGCACGACCCAGCTTTCCTGAACTTACGAAGCCGTTGTTCAATTTTGCCAATATACTTGCCAACTCTGCTGGGCTACTGCATACGTCGTCATCGCGAAGGTCGGTTGGTGATTGGATTACGCAATGCCGGTAGCTGATACGTGGAGGGCGACCGAGGTAGGTTGACACATACTTGTCGTGCACGTAGATGGCTTCGAAAAGACGAATGCGAAGTTCGCACAGGAAGAATGGCGTTCGGGCATCCACATGCTTCTCTTTGTGTAAGCCTAGTTCGACGGCGACGTTGCAAACGTCACTGAATCGAGCCCATGCTTCCGCAGATACGTCGCCTCGAACCCATTCAACCAGAGGCGAGCGTTCGTACAACAAGCAAGCGTACAGATCTGTTACGCTGCCACACTCCCGGCTAAACCCAACACACTCATCGACCAGTCTCAACATAGCTTTGGCCATTGCCATTCGTGAAACGGGGTGCGAGGCATCATGAGAGCTCAACTGCTCTGTGAACACCGCACCCGAGGCCCTCAGACCAACCGCCGAGTACAGCAAGCCGACAGTTTCCCAGCGGAGATTTCGACCGGTTGCTTGTTTCGCCCATTGCTCGATTGTGGTATTGGAGGTGGCAGTCATTGGCCTGTGGGTATTTTGCCATACCACTCGTGAGAGATGATGTAATCGTTGGTCTTGGGGAACAGCTTGTAGTTCGGTCCTAAAGTATTGCCATAGCTCGGATATGAAGACCTGGTATGCTTGACGGAAAAGTAAGTACCCATCTCCAATACGCATCCATGCTTCGAATTCCTCCAGCCGATCCTCAAGACCCTGGAGGTGATAGAGGACAGCAGCTCCCATGTCAACCATGGATTCGGTGATGCGGTCTTCTGCGTGTGCATAGATAGCTTCGGTGGGAGTCTCTCCCATACTGTCAATCAACTCCGCCACGACTGCGGATGCGCTTGACTCTCCCAAGAACCCAAGAGGTGAGATCACTGCCTTTTCCACTCCATCATGGGCAGCGCCTTCGAAATTGACACGTGGCGCAGGAGATGAGTTTGGCTGCTGAGGTGGAGCTGTGATTGATGGTTCCCGATATCCGGCTACAGGAGGGTGTGCGTTCGGTCCTGGCGTAGTCCGAGGTGAAGCTGATTTCGGGCTGACACGGCCACTTCTGGTCATCGGCGCAGGGTGGTAAACGCAATCTCCCGTCGTCCCTCGCCTCACACATCTTCCACAGCTAGGCAGCTTGTGATCACATGATAGTTTACGCTTCCGACACGGTTCGCATGATTGGAGTTTCCCGTTGCGACGATGTATTGTGACAGTGTGCTGGGACATATTCTTCAAGACTCGCTGGACGGCTTAAGTGGATTAGTATGCGGGTATCGTGGCGTTACTGTTCGATGTTCTTGCGAGAAAATGGATTGGGAAGGTGGTTGTGGAAACCAGCCTCGGCTTTCGGGGTTCGGTGTTCGGGGAAGAGATTGCTGGCTTACGCTCGCCCAGCGATATGAGCTCGCTGGTGGAGACCTATCTTATGCACTACCTGATCCTCGTCAACAACGCGAATGTAACAATCTGCGCTTGTAAGCGAGGAGAATAAAATTCTTGGTTGTGGTAGAAGAGATTGTGGTTCTCAAGATCAAAAGCATCGGACTTGGTCTGAAATCTCGGTCAAGTCCCAGCCTCGTGGTGGTCGGTAGAACGATTCCTGAACATCACTCACCTACATGTACATGTTCCATCCTTTGGCCCTTACAAAGTATGCCTCACCTCGCCTCCAGACTCTGTATTTCGGTGCTGGTCTGATATTAGCCTGGTGCTATAGGTTCTACGGAGTCATACTAACGAACAGGATAGAAATTGAGGAGCGATCATGAGAACGCGCCGCGGGACCAGGGAAAGCGACTTATGATTAGGCGCCTTGGATTAGATGATATGCAGCAGTCGTATGTACCGGTTCGATGAGCGATCATGTCATTATGAAGATCGAGCCGTCACGTACGTAGCGAAATTCTGTATGTTTGGGACCCGGTAATGCCTCTAGCGATGTCTGTTGAATATGCTCTGCCTCGTGTAGCTCGATTGTCTGCTTCCCAACCTCAATAGCTTTTTCTACATGCCTGCGAAAATTACCGAATGCTGGCGAGCACTCAATCTTTACACCAAAAATCTATCACGACGGCCACAGTGCGATGGTGGTACAATGCGCGGCGCTCATACTGTCTCAGTTTACGAATACTGACAATCTGAGCTCGATATACATTGACTGCAAGCAAATTCTCAGACAGAGTAAGTTTGATAGCGATGCGATACTGGTCCGAGGGTCGGCGGAAATGAGTTAGATCTCTAGTATGGTACCAGAGAGCACTCGCGGTATCCATTGCTTCGGTGCTTTCTTGCAGGACTGGTACGGGTGAGCGTTTCATCCGTGCAAGGACATCCTGTGGGTCATTGATCGCTCTCAAAGGCTGTTGGGAACAACCCACTAGCTTGAGCGCTTCCAGTCAAATGGACGTTGTGGTCTCGAAACATCACTGGGTGGCAGACGGTCGGAATTCAACAGCCGTCGGTTCAATGGTAGCTTTAACCGTAGCTTGTTTGGCTACGGGTGTACGTACCCGCTGTACCGTACTGGAGAGCAGTAGTGCCCACAATATGCCATGTGTGCCAGATCGTCGACTTGCACGGCCATCTGAGACAATTGTATGACCTTCGCAGGGACGCTAGCTCGATATGGTATATATACCCAACAGGATCATTATAGGTGTGTCGATCATAGCATCCTTACCAGCAGCTTGCGATTTGCTTTTTGATGGTTGTCTGGTTCAGCGACGATCACTCATGTGTACAGCACTGCCCGGGCAGAGAGCTGCAATTGCATGTTGTGAATCGCATTCAACGACATGCTGCAACTTGTTCCCAAAAAGTGAGATGAAGGGAGAATTCAAGTGTGGGTATAAGGCATTAACATCCAATACAAATATCTACAAAAGAAAAAATGATCGATATAGACAATCCAATATTGAAGCAAAACGTGCAGCATCGTCCACATCCTCCATCATTAAGATCTACTCCCCATGCCAGTGCAGTATACACCTCGCTTTTTCATTCTCCAACCATGCCCCTCAACTGGCTCAGTGCCTCCTTGATCTCTGGGCTAGAAGAAGGACCACCGAGCAGAATCTCCAGCTCGTCTTTCATGCCGCGCTCTTGCATAATGTCAATCACTGACCTGCCTTCCTCGTCACGCGCAGTGAGGTCCGGGTTGCCGGACTCAGCGAGCAGCTTGAACACCTGCGTCTCGCCGTTCTCCAAAGCCTGTAGCACAGCGTTCCAGCCGCGGTACATCAGGTTCATGTCGGCGCCGCGCTCTATTAGGTGCTGGATGTATGACAGATCGTCGGCACGGTGGCGGCGGATGGCTTTGATGATGGGAAGATGCTCGCCGGGCGCGTTAGGATCGGCTCCAGCCTCATCAAGCAAATAACGGAATATATGCTTACGGTCCTCACGGATGGAGGTGGTGAGAGGACTGAAAACGCCAGCGTTCTTGTCCTCGACGTCGACACCCTTGGCGAGCAACATCTTGACACTTTCGATCTGGTTTGCCATAACGGCTCTTTCTAGAGCACCCTTGTTGATTTTCTTCGTGTCGATGTGTGGCAGGAGTCGTGCTAGAATCTTTGGGTTCTCGACAGCTAGAGTGATGGGCCACTCTTGGCCGCGGACTGCTGGGTCTGCGCCTTGGTGGAGGAGAAGGTCTAGCACTTCGAGGTTATTCATCTTGATGGCCGTGGTGAGGGCAGTGTGGCCGGAGACATTGCGCTCGTTGACGTTGACATGATGTTTGAAGAGAATTGCTAGGCAGTCGATTTCGTTCTGCTCAATGCACTTCTCGACAATGCCCTTCGGGTGATGAGGGTTTGCACCAGCCTTGAGGACCTTGGTCAGAAGGTGGGGACGGTGGTATGACACACACTTGAATGTAGGGTAGTCAAGTGCGGCTAGGTTTGGGTCTGCTCCGGCTGCGAGCAGTTTATCCACGAGGTCCTCGCGGTCGTCACGAATGGCGGAGCAAAGCGGTGTGTAAATGCCATCTTTCTTCGCGTTGGGGTCGGCTTTGTACTTGAGCAGAAGGTCTACGGCCTCAACACTGTTGATAGATGTAGAGAGCTCCAGGATACCAGGCGCCAGCTTCAGGTTAGCACCCTTTGCGAGAAGAACTTCAAGGATGTCCGGTTTGTGAACGGCAGGCCATAGCATGTGCTTCGGACCAGGCAAGTTCGGGTTGGCACCACGCTCGAGCAGCAGCTGTACGAGATCAAGGCGATCGGCATTGATGGCACGGAACAGAGCAGTTTCACCATGTTTGTTCTTGGCGTTGGGGTCTGAGCCGATTTTCACCGAAAGCATCATCTCCACGATGCTAAGCTCTGTTGATGTATCCATTGCCTGGATGAAAGGAGTGTTTCCGTTTGCCATGATGACATCGGTTGCCGCTCCGTGCTCGAGGTACAGCTGTGCGAAGTGGGCTTTGCCATCTTTGAGTGATGCTGCAAACGGAGTCTCCTTGTTTCGGCCGGCGCTGAGGTTCGGATCTGCACCGTACTTGAGGAGCATCTGTGCGCCCTCTAGGAACATGGCCTCTGTCGCAGTGTATAGCGGAGTAAGACCGGCGTGGTCCTTGGCATTGGCATTGGCTCCAAACAGCAGTAGAAGACGTACAGCATCCAAGTCGTAAGTAGAGACCGCAAATCGCAGTAGATTCTCCTCGGGCTCGCCATCAACCGGCACACCCAAGTCGAGCAGCTGCTCCATGGTCCTGTGATCTTTTGCGCGTACGGCATCGACCAGCGAAGCCTTTTGGGTAGGTGAAATTGCTTCCTTGTTGAGTTTAGGCGACCATCGTGGCGCTGCTCTGGAGTCCATGGTCGGCCTTGAGCTATAGCTAGAGACGACGCTATCGATCTCTCGGCGGCTAGACTGATCGTCCCAGTATCTCAAAGATTGGTTGGACATCGTCGATAGCGAGACACGGTCGGCTGGTAAGCCTATGACCGGAGATTCGACACTTTTTCCCCTTGGGGGGTCCATCTCTGAAGTCTTGATCGAGGGGAACGGCGACATGCCACGATCCCGCTTTTGTGGTGGAATGCCTTGTACGGCCGAGTCCGGTGTAATTGTGTGAGTGGACATGTTCGAATGCTTCTCGCGAAGGGGCAGGTCAATGCGAGGTGGAACTGACGGAGGCGGTCCAAACTTCAACAATCGTGATTCGAACACCGCGATCAAAGCGGTGTAGCCGATTCCGTTGGTGGTATCGAAATCGTCTTTTCTTGCATCCACAGGCATCTTTGTTGAGACGATGCGCAAGCTTTCTCTGTCCTGGACCAAAGCCTTTCGCACCTTTTCAACACCCGCTGCGCTTCCCATGTTGCGGAAACCATTGCCCAGCCTGCTAATGCCATGCTTGTCCTCATTCTTCAGCTTCTTCTTGACCAGTTGATCGACAACTGAAAACGTAGCGGAGACACGTCGTAGGCGCTCGAGGAGATCATTTGCGCTTTCGTTCGATGGGAGGGCTATGCCTTTTGATTTGGCAGCCACATTGATCCCATCTTGAGCCCGGAACAGGATTCGGCTTGTGTCCAAGAAGTCAATGGCAAGGTCTTCGAATGAGGCGTCTTGTGTCTTGACAGAGAGGTAGTCCAAGAAGTGTACTGCGCAGGAGTTGCCAAGAGAGATGGTGCTCGCACAGAGCTTGAGGTGCGGGCTAAGCTTATCGACACCCATTGTACAGGTTACTCTTTCAGAGCGGGAGTAGAGGAGAGGAATATGACGCTGCTGTAGGCGAGCGACGCGAGAGTTGCCACGGCACGACTATATACACAAACGAACTTGAAAGACTTCCACAGCAGCACGCGTGAAAAGTCGAGGCCGCGCCACGACACATCCTAGCAGAAAAGCCAAAGTTCAATTACGTCCCGTCCGGCCAGCATCCTTTGCCAATGGTGGGTGTAAGCCCTTCCCTCGGTCGTCTTCACAGCAGGCTTGGAAGTGGATTGTGACGAATCGGATGGAACCGATGCAGTGAAGGCGAGAGAGCCGGCATAAGCCTTATCGATGGGGCAGGGAGTCGTGAGCGGCCCGTGGTACCTAACGATAGCGCCACTTGAGTTCGCGCCCGGGTACATGGGATCCCTCCTCACCTGACGCCTCCATGGAACGGACTGTGCAGATTTGCGAGTCAGCGGTTGCCGTAGATCATAATCAGGACCGAAAACACCAACAGGATCGCCTCATCCTGTCAGGACCTTTCTCCGCATGGAGATCAACGTCCGTGTCCCGTCTCGGGCCCATGGATTCAACCGTACCACAGTGGTACCACAGCAATTGGCGGATGTGACAGATGCATCTTTTCACTTCATGCGTGTACGACCATGGTATATCTGAACTGATCGTCTCCGCGACGCACCTATCCATGCGCAAGCGCATCTCCACTAGTCTACAAACACTCTTGCGTTTGTGCGTCTGTTAGACTTCGGAGGCACAGGAGGTGTTGTGCGTTAACCCTATGTGTCTATTCCACGTGGTCGCTTAAATGTTCCCGTGCCGTCAATCTCCCACCCGAGCCCGACAGGGTCTAGATCTGGCGGCTTCATTCCAGTAGTGTACCAGCAAGCAGTAGAAGACACGCGTTGTTGTGTGTGAAGACAAACGTTTTCCCAGAGGTATTTATGCTCAAAGCTTTTGCCTGTGGATGTTATGGCAAGGTTGAAGGCCACCAGCGGCGTTTCAGAGGGCGAATATCACAATGACTTGGCTCATTTCCAGTAGAGCCCCAGGAGAATAGCAGATCACTTCGCCTAGCTTAAAGTCTACGACTCAGACAATTTGGCTCCGGACTCGACTCCATTGTGGCAATTGGAGAGGCTGCCGTGGTAGAACAATGAGTAGCCCAACCCTATTGATGTGTCCGAATGCAGGTCCATCCTCTGTGGTGGGAGTGCCCTCATCGCAATGCAAATTCATCTGCACAGGGCTGGCTAAGGCTGGCTGGCTCCTATGCGATTTTTGCGCGAGATTCTGTGTCGGGCTGGGGACCGACACACGCTTACCTTTTATGGCCTGGCCTTTGAGGCACTGCAGATCTCCCCCGAAAATTGGTGGAAGGAAGAAGCGAGACCTGAGATTGACAGCACGGCAAAGCTCCCCCTCATGGCTTCACATCGCTCAGTCCTGCCAACCCCTTCTCTGGAATCCTTCATTGGTAATCCAGATGCTAAAGAGAGGTGTTAAATGACTGAATATTGCAAGACTGTACACAGCAATGAATCGGACGCCCTACCGTAGTACATGCCAGGGTCCAGTGGCCCAACGCGCAGTCTTCTTACAAAGCGCGTCACAACAAGCAAGAATTGGGTAAGATTTTTACACGCCACGGCACGACTTCCGTAGGGCGTTGCAATAGTCATAATATAAGAACTCCAGCCGATAATGACTCCAATGTATATAACAAAATACCCTCCTTGCTGCGGAAAGCTGTCAGATCACGGCAGAGATGGGTGAGCAAAATTACGACATGGCAAACGCAGGGAATGGCCAAAGATTGTTCCAGACGACTTCCAGAACCAGAGAGCAAACACAAATCCCACTTGACTTGGCAACAACTCTATCGCGAACTACACGACGAGATGCACTCAGCACTACGGATAGCCAGAAACGCTCTCAGATCCCTCTCGATCTTGTACGGACCCTCTCACGAACCACAACACGCGATGAGATCAATAGGAACGACATTGAAAGACAACTGGATCTAGAAGCAGCGGATAACTCTGGCGACATCTCTGGCAGGACTTCGCCAACACTTACAAACAATGACTGTATCGACGACGATGATCTTGGAAGCAAGAAAGTACTTCAATTCGGCCACAACGATCCCACCAACCCGTACTGCTTCTCTACGCTCAAAAAGACATACACGGTCCTGACAGGGATGTTGATTGTCGTCAACTCTGCTATGGGGTCGTCGGTCGCCAGCGGGATCAGCACGCAAATGTCAGAACACTTCGGCATCACGGATCAATCTCAATTGATCCTTCCGACGTCTTTATATCTCGTTGGCTACGTTCTTGGACCACTTGTCTTTTCACCTTTATCGGAGACCTATGGGCGAAAGATAGTCATGATCTCTACTTTTGCAGTTTACACTGCATTCACACTGGGGTGCGCACTTGCGCCCACATTTGCCGGTCTGGTCGTTATGCGTTTGATCGCAGGAATCGGAGCTAGTACGCCAAACAGTGTTATTGGTGGCGTCTACGCTGACCTGTTCTCTGACATCAAGCTACGAGGTCGCATCATTGCTCTCTACATGACCTGCACAACATTTGGTCCATTGATCGGACCCATCGCGTCAGGTTACGTTGGCGTCGTCTCATGGCGATGGGCTTACTGGGTCATGCTTATTCTAGCAGGCGTGACATGGCCAGCACTACTTCTCATGCCTGAGACCTATGGACCTGTCGTGCTTCAGAAGAAGGCTCAAAAGCTCCGCAAACAGGGCAACGAGAACGTAATGGCACCGATCGAACTCGAGCGAAGAGACTTGTATCAATTGGCTGTGGTTGTTCTTACTCGACCAGTGCGCATGTTCTTCTTTGAGGCTCTGGTATTGTTCAGTTGCCTTTACACCGCGCTCATCTATGCGATCTTTTACAGTAAGTCTAGCCTTCGCTATATTCACCATCTAGTACTAGCCACTGACGATTGTACCAGTGTTCCTACAAGCATTCCCTATCATTTACACTGGTGTATACGGCTTCAGCGCTGGCGAACGCGGTCTAGCGTTCCTACCGATCGGAATCGGCAGCGTCATCGCATTTGCGATCTATCTCGGCTGGGATTACTACCTTGCCCATGTCGGAAGCAAACCAGTCCGTCCAGCATGGTACAGCCAGGAAGAATACCGCCGCGTCCCCCTAGCATGTCTCGCCGCACCATTGCTAGTCATCAGCCTATTCTGGTTGGGCTGGACAGCGAAGCCAGAAATCCACTGGATCGTGCCTATGGCTGCCGCTATCCCGTTCGGAATCGCTTATCTCTTGATCTTCATGGCTCTGCTTAACTACATAGTGGATGCTTACGAGATCTTTTCAGCGAGTGCTATGGCAGCTGCGTCATGCTCACGGAGTATGTTGGCGGTGGCATTGCCGTTCGCTACAGCGCCGATGTATGAACGTCTAGGCATAGCTTGGGCATGCAGCCTTCTTGGCTTCATATCCATCGTTCTGGGCGTGATTCCGTTCATGTTCCTCAGGTATGGTGCGACCATCAGGCAGAACAGCAAATTCTGTCGAGAACTTGCGGCCAGGAAGGAGAAGCAGCAAGGTTGATAGAGCTTTGATAGATCATAGACTTAATGACACAAGAATATTGATACCGATGAAACATTCGACTGGAAGCATCGAACCCATTGCATCAATTATGTCATGGACTTCGGGTTCACCAAAATCGTAGGCTCGAACCCACCGCCTTGCTCTGCCGCCCATCGTAAGATCGCCTTCTTTTCCTTGTTGCCGAGAATACACATCTGTACACTCCGTCCCTCCTCGACACTCCTGCCATCGACCGCCGGAGGTGCTTTCTCTAGCCCGGCAGCCCTCTGCAAGACTTCCAAGTTCTCCAAAGGACCACTCAACTCGACAAGATACGTCAACTGACTTTCTGCCTCCTCGTCGACTGGCACGATGTTGCCCATGTTCGCTTTCCGCTTTTGCAGATCCAGTTCGTACTCGTAGGCTTCGCGATCGTGGCCTTGCGGTTCTTTGCTCGTACGGATAGCCTCCCAATGTTCGTCAGAGATTCTCGTGCGGGTCAGGTTGTTGCGATGTTCCATAATCATATCGACCGCATCATCGCCTGGAATATTGAACAGGGTGTTCCAGCGGGCGATGGTGGTTGAGATGGGTTCTGGTGGAGCTCCATCTTCTGAGAGATTGGGGTTGTAGGCATTACCGGCGAGCGCTTCGAGCTCGTTTTGCAAAGCTAGGTCGTCCATGATCGATGGTGTGTAGGTTTGAAGCCCAATCCTTCTTCGCTTCCAGTTGCAAGCCGATACGATAAAGTGACTTGCGGGTGTGACTCGAGGCTATGCTGGGACATCAATGACTCAGCCTCGGTACTCGTGACAACAAGCAGATGTCGAATAATCAGATGGCTGGATTGCGCAACTTATACGTGCAATGGAAGTTTCGAGTGTGTGATGAGTGCGGTCGAGACTAAACATTCGCCTCCATGAGACACAGGATGATGACAACCCGAACCCTCTTTCGGAGGTTGCAATTACGGCCACAACTACTGTACATTTGTACGACTGTACTGATCAGGAGCAAGCAGATATCCAACAATCCTCGAATTCTATACGTCTTTTAATATCTCTATGTTGTAGTCTCAACGACCTATATAGAATTCTACTCAATCACAGCTTCGCCTTCGCAGCACCCTCGAGAGCTTCCGCTCTCTTCCTCTTACGCTGCCATCCACCAATTTTGGTATCAACCATGCCCACCCAGACCTTTAACCACTCAGGGTCGAACACAGGGAGTGATCGACCCGTAGTCCCTGCAGCAGGTTCTCCAGCGATCCCTCGCAAGAATTCAAAGAATTCCTCGTAGTTCGGTGCGATGGAATAGTAGTCCTTGCCGCCTACCTTGTCGGCCACACGTCTTCTTTCCCACTCCAACTGGTCGGGTATAGATGGCAGAGCCTTTGCTCGACCTGCTAGGTGCCGGGCAACTGCAACGGCTTGCCATTCGTAGACGCGGAAAGTGAAACCGCCGCCGAGCTGTGATGAATGTGCGTAAGCTTTCGTTGCATTTACTAATCGCTCAAATAGTGGGCTTACCTGTCCAATGAACGCTAAAGAAGAATCCTCGATGTTCCATGTATGTTGATACACGCCAGGCAAACGACGATTCGCCTGCTTCACACGCTCCTGCACCGTCGGCAGGAACGGAACGCTGAAAGTGTAGCCCGTGCCAAAATACACATCATCCACATCATCAAGGTGAGAGCCATCTTCGAACACAATCCGTCCAGTCTCGGGCTCAAACCGCTGAATCTGCTTTTTCACCTCGATGTGCGGATGGTGGAAAGGTTCCCACCCAAAAGCAGGAATGGGATCGCCACGGATGGAAGCGTAAACCGGCTGTTTCGCAACGTCTAACACCTCATGGATGATCTCATGTGACGAGACGGATGCGCCAACGACCACGACCTTCTTGCCAATATGGTCCTTCGAGCTGCGGAAGTGCTTGCTATGCTTGATCCTATCCGGGAATCTCTCGTGGTATGCGAGAAGTCCTGGGATTTCCGGGAACCAAGGAACATTGTAGTGCCCTGATGCAACGACGATTGCATCGAAGGTCTCTTGCCACCAGTAATTCCTGCCAGCGAATTCTTTACGCAGCGTCAAGACCCATTCGTTGTTAATCTTTTCCGCACGCTCTAGGGTCGTGTTCAGCTCCAGGAGCTTTTCGTAGGGTGCGAACAGTCCTTCGATCCACTCCCTGATAACGCTGTGGTGCCTGAATGGAACGTTTTTGTCGCCGTATTGTGCGATTGCGTACTCCGAAAGCTTCTTCGGAAATGGCTTGTCCGTAAAGCTCATGATCTCTGGCGTGATATTGCTATGCAAATTCTCATGGATAGCGGAATCTGAGAACCGTTCTTGATGGCCATTGATCTGTCTAGTGACAGGTGTTACACTTGGAAGTTGTTCGGGGATCGGTATGGGCTGATCGGCTTTGCCCGAAAGGACATCTTGGAGAGATACAATCCCGGTTGGTAGCTGAGGCGTATGATACCTTCAGACATGTAGTTTAGTAGATGTAACCAAAAGAATTGTGATGCGTGTTTCGTACCATGTTCCACCAACTCCAGCTCTCCTGTCAAAGACTCTGATAGTATCGAACGCCTGCTCCTTAACAAGAGCATCAGTGGCAATCGCACCCGATGGACCTGCACCTATAACAGCAACACGGCGCGCTTTAGAAACCATAACGAAAGTGTGTACATCGACGTTGATCGACAAGAATGTTTCGAATATTCTAGATTTACAGTAATTCCAAGGAGCACACAAAGCTTAAATACATATCTGCTTGGGAAGACCGCAATGGACGATAAGTGTCCATTGGCAGTCTGTGTCACGTAGAGATAAGTCGCAATTGCGACACTGATTGCGCAAGACTTGCTGATATGGCGTTTCGAGCGCTGCTCCACAACTGACTACCATGAACACGCCTGTTTCGTGTGATATGGATTACAAAAGCGGATTTGTGGTGGATACGCTCGACGGGCGTAATGAACTACTTTGCGCGGTAGCTAAGAAGTCATGGTAGCAGTTCCCACAAGCCCTAGCTACTATAAGTTCGTGATCGATGGAGGAAGAAGACAGATTCCCAGCGAAGAAAAGCCATAGCTTTCACTCGGCGATAATGAATGTTCTCATAGGTGACGAGCTCCGACATGGTAGTGCAAATGTGTAAAACAATGATACACCGTCGACCAAGACGCTGACACCCAGGCACCATCACGAACAAAAAGCAAAAGATATGTTGATGAGAGTGGGATTTGAACCCACGCCCTTTCGGACTAGCGATTGTGGTTATACTAGAATGTAACACCTTAAGCTAGCGCCTTAGACCGCTCGGCCATCTCACCGTTGAATCTAGCTGATTCGATGAGGAGCCAGGAGGAAACGCGGTTTACAACGCTTGTCGCGTGAGGCTGCGATCACCACCTAATAGTGAGTTCTACTTGCGTAAAACACGGAGAGCCATTTCAGGCGCACAGCTTTCTTCGCAACTAGAAGGCAAAAGCGACAAGTCGTGCTGACAAAGGGGCGAGGTGGAGGTTGGAAGTCAGGACTCGGAGGCACTGTAGTGGGAGATGGACAGCTTTCGCGTTCGCCCAACTCCATGATCGTCAGGCGTTCGGAAAGAAGGCCGATAAGCGGTGGCCGAGGTTGTTTAGGATCAGAGAAATGAATGCGTAAAAGAAAGTCTAGAAGATAATGTTTCTTTTTGCTGACGATAAGAGTTGACAGATCGTTTGAGGAAGCCGGTTCGATGGTGATTGCTGGGCGGAGCGGGTGTCGAGACCCGCTTCCCCTCACTCCCAATCACAAGGAGAACTAGCCAACCACCAGCACGCGTATCTCTCGAAGCCACGACACTGTTACTCCCTGCCGATCGTTTGGCGAGTACACAGTTTGGATAGGCAGTATTTGTTGGCTAGTACCTAGCGGTAAGGCAGATGTTCAAATGCCAGAGACGACTTCGATCTTATGCTGGAGCGAAGCCCCCAGCCGTAGACAGCAAGGTACCTTGAACCTGCTGATCAAGCTCTGGAACACATGCATCCTGGGATCATAAGATTTCTTGTGGACGATTACCTCATCAGCCCTGATAGCTCAGTTGGTAGAGCGCGTCACTAGTAATGACGAGGTCGCCGGTTCAACTCCGTCTTAGGGCATTCGATCTTTTGCGTTCCACCCGCATCCTAGACTGGCTGTGGGATCAAAATTTTGCTCAGGCACTGTATCCCAGTGATTTCGGATTGGTGCAAGTTGGCATACGTGATTGTTTTACGTGGGAAGTCTCATTCGTGGCTGGAAAGCTGCAGACTTGCCGTGTGCCATGACTAATTTGATGGGCTCTGCTTTCATGTATCTGCGCTTTCGTCCTCAAGACCAGGACGCCACATTCTGCAACGTCCGAGCATATAGGCTTCCGGTGTCAACCTTTCGATTCGATCGACCAGGTTGGACAAAGTCCAATCATACCACTCAAGAGTGTGTCCGGCTTTAAGCACCAGGGCGCTCAAGATACCAGTCGATTAGAACTGCTGGTCCTCGGAAGTCATTGACATGCTCCTCGAAGCCAGTCGGCTTGAAACCACATTTCCGCATAACTTTGGTGCTCCCGGCGTTTCCAGACTCAACGTTAGCGAAAAGCGCCTCTCGCACCGCATCTCCTTGCCAGTGCAACTGAAAATGCTCAAGCATTGTATCTTGCATGTCAAGTTCACGGCGAGGAAGCTTCCAGTACTCTTTGAGCCAGCCCTGGACAGCCTCACTTGCGAAGCCGTAGCCCCAAAACTCCTTGCGAAGCATATAGCCTAGTCTTGGCGGCTCCTCGATATGACAGCCAACGCTTCCGATGATGACGCCCGGTGTGTTTAGTTGCTCGATGGCGAAGATGAATGTCGTTGAGTCATTTGGATGCAGGAACCGATCTACCCAAGCTCGAGTAGCAGCGTGATCTTCGTCAACTTTGCCCGTGGAGGTGTAGATCATCACTTCCGGTTGGGTTCGAAGGAGGTGGAACTCAGCGACATCGTCGGCTGTGAAGGGACGAAGTAACAGCCGTGGTGTTGTGACAGAGTGCGCAGGTGTCGGAAAAATTGGGCGGGAAACCTTCATTGTTTGTGTGAAAATCTTCAGGAGCTGATAAGAGTGACGTCTCTCTGTCTCGTATGTTAATGCTATATCGCAACAAATGATGTGGTCTTTGGAACCATCACCGATGTTTCAGCTCAGCTCATGAAACTGACAGCTGACTCACTGGCCACAGCGCTTCAGGCGCGAACTGTGCGAAGAGGTCTACGAAGCCAATCGAGCGCACCCTCAGATCTGGCGTCGGGAAGGATCGCGCGTAGGCGAGGCAAGATGTATGTAACGTTGCGTCGTCCTTACCACGTGATCATCAGGTGACATTGAACAGAGAGTCACCGTGCCTCGCGTATCTGAGAACAAGCACTGAACGCACCATATCAGCCAGATCTCAAAAAACTCGTTGATGAGCCCATCTCTCTAGGCGCGGGCGCGGGTAATGATGTACTGTATGTCAAAAAGGTACCTCAAGGAGAACAAAGGTACCGAAGTCATCCAAGAGCATTCCAAGAGCAACCTCGACCCCACCGCCAAGCGCCCAGCTCGACCTCATTCGCCCGATCGACCATCTCACCTCGAGCACCGCGTGGACACAACGCGACCACGGTACATCCTCCCGCACGAGAGCAGTAACAGACCCCTCTTGTGCTCCCGCACAGTTATGACATGCTCCATTTCTTTCTCTGCAGGAGGCAGCTCACGACCTGCGGACCCATTCGACTGCGCCTTCACGTGGCTATCAGAAGCTGTGCCGTCTGTGGTCCATTACTGCGGAGTCCAGAGCGCACCCTTGTCTTGGGGTCTTGTGTATGACGGCTTGTCGAGATGGCCCCCAAACTCTTGTCCTCTTCAGCCGCCTACGTGCAAAGGGAGTTCTCTGCTCCCAAGACTCTCTTGTTAGAGTTCTGATATGATGCGCGATCGTGGAGAGTGCAGGGGCACTCCTGGCTGGGCGCATGGGGGTAGTAGATTGGTACTGTAGGAGGTACGAGCCCACGAGGATGACCAACCTGGTGGCGCTGCTTGCGCCGATGGATGTATAAGAGGAGCTGTGATCGCGTAATCTTATGTGTCTTGAGAGCTCTTGTTGTAGCTTCTGTTTCGTTTTACATTGTACTCGCTTCGTTCATCGAATCATTGACGTAGCCAATTTACCTACCTCACCTCACCTCTGTTTGTATCACTGGGTATCAAAAACGACAAAGACGACGATAACGACAACGAGCTCTTGCTTACTTTGAAACAAATCGAATCAAATCTTAACAACACTACCCAAGCTCACACAACCCACCCATCACCCACAATGGCCTCAACAGCAACAATGACCTCTTCCCTCCCCCAAGGCAGCCTAAAACTCGCCTTCGCCAAACTCGACGACGACATCTACGCCTCCCTCGCCGACTCCCAACCCGGCTCGCCCTCCCTCAGCGCAACGAAACTCTCCTCGCAGCCCTCAGACCTCCCCTCACCACTATCCTCTCACCCAGCAACAGCAACACAGCCAACCTCAGCACCAACCTCAGCCCCCAAATCCTCAAGAACTACCCCCGTCCTAACCCTCCTCACAACCCCAAACCTCACCACAGAATCAATAACCCCTTTGACGACCTCAGACGCAACATTCCTCTGCCCGCACTGGTAAGCCCTCCTCCTTCCCATCCAACCCCCACTCATTCATTTACTAACATCCCCACTCAGGAACATCCCCGAGTCCGAAAAGCGCTCCCGCCGCCACTCCTCCGTCGCGCACACCGGCCCCTCCGCCATCGCGCAAACCCTCGCCGACATGCGCCAGCACCGCTCAGATCTCCACTTCGACGTCGAAACCTCTTTCGCTAATGGTGAAGACGTCGCTGTGTTCGGACACGTACAATGGGAGAGCGCGCACTTGCACCGTAGGATCCGAATGCCGTTTGCGGTGTGGGCGAAGGTGAATGGGGAGGGGCGGGTGGAGTTTATGCAGATTGTTGGGGAGTGAATTGGTGATTGTTTGAATGATTGAGGGGAGAGGTGTGGTGTTGGATTTTGGAGGAGGGTGAAGGAGGGTTTGAGATTGACGAGATTGTGGATGATTCTTTCGAGACTTACTTTCTTTCCGCCCTGGATAGGGATTGTTTGGATAACAATACTTTTAAACACATTTCGACCAAATACTTTCTTTGACTTCACGATCAGCAAGTTCTTGGGTATACAGCATCGGGGAATATGTGCAACGCTTCGTTAATGTATCATATGTATGTCCAACCTTTTTGCTTATCCATACAATGTTGCTTTTTACTTCTGAGTGACCTCAGCAAGACCCTCCTTCAGCGCCTTAATAGCCTTGTCAAGGTCACCCCTGTTGGGGTCGGTGACAGAGACACCCATGTGGCCAAAGCGAATGTACCTGGCAGCAATCTCCTTGTGCAGACCGCCGGCGAAAATAATGCCCCTGCTTGCGAGCTTGGGCAGGATCTCAGGTGGCGACAAGCCCTCAGGCAGATAGATTGCGGTCATGCCGTTGGCCTGGTTCTCGGGCTTTGAGGCAATCTGCTTGAGACCGAGCTCGGCAACGGCCTTCTTGACCTTCTGGCTGGCTTCTTTGTGCAGTCTGAAGCGCTCTTCCAGAGGCCTGCTAAGGATCTGGGAGAGAGAGGTGTGGAGGGCGTGGATAAGCTGAGGTGAGGGAGTGGCGAAGTAGGAAGGCTTCTTGGCTTCGTAGTTCTGCATGATTGGTAGCCAGTTCTTCCAGCTGCCGTAGTAGCTGGGAGGTGGAGTCTTGCGGGCACGGAAGCGCTCAATGGCACGGTCGCTGGCCATGAGGATGCTGAGACCGGCGGGAACACCAATGGCTTTCTGGGTAGCGGTGAGGACAACATCGAGCTTCCAGTCGTCGAACTTGATGTCTTCGCAGCCGACCGAGCAGACACCATCTACAACGACAAGAGTGTCGGGCGATACGCGGTGGACGAGCTCACTGAGAGCCTGGATCTCGGAGAGCACACCAGTGCTTGTGTCGGTGTGGGTGACGGTCAGGATCTTGTAGTTCTTCTCCTTGAGAGCCTTCTCAACCTCGTCCAGCTGGGGACGGTCGCCAATGGGTGCCTTGAGCTGGGTCGCCTTGACACCGTAGGTCTCAAAGCAGTCTGCGAAGCTGTCGGCGAAGTAGCCAGTGTGCAGGACGAGGACATCGTCGTCCCTCTCGGCCAAATTGGCAGCGACCTGATCCCAACCAAGAGTTCCGGAACCGTTAATGACGAAAGGCTGGCTGTTGGGGTTGGTGGTCTGGAATAGCTGGCGGAGCATAGTAAGGACCTCGCCGAAGACCTTCACGAAGGCGGGGGCAGTGTGAGGCTCGCTGTAGTGACCCATGCTCTTGAGGACCTCATCATCATACTCGATAGGGCCCGGGATGAGGACGGTCGGGTGGGGTGGTTGGCTGGACATCTTGACTGGCTCTTCCTTCTCTTGAATGAGCTCCTCCTTGGGTGGTGGTGATGGTGGGGTTGTCTGAGTTCCGAACTGGCGGCTTTGCTGCTTCTTGATTGGGGATTGCTCGAGATCGTCGTTGGGACTGCTGTTGCGTTCGTGGGAGAAGGGCGTATTCAGCGGGACGTGGGAGGTATTTAGATGCCTTGAGATCAGGCCGAGACGATCTTTGGGAGCCATGGGCATGCACCGTAGCAGCCGGCTATGGCGGAGCAGGGTAAGGGTTCGGTGCGGGGCTATGGAAGCCAGAGTGACGGAATGGAGGGGAGATCGGGAGAGCTTGTTGGTGTGCCTTGCAGAAGCTGCAGAAGGTCGGACTGATCGGATTGATGGAGGAAGGCGTGGGATTTGATTGAAGATGCTAGCGAGGTGATGGGGCGGAAGCTAGCACTTTGATGGACTTTGATGGGGTCGATTCAGTAATTGCACGGGGGCTGGGGATGGTGAGACGAGGCGATGTTTCGGTAGTTGAACACAGTCAGGGTTACTGTCAGGGCGACAACGACGATATCGCTCTCCAACACACCACCGCCTCCAGGGGCGTATCTTTGCCTTCCGGGTGGTGATCCGTGGCCGCAATAGCCGATATCGACGTTGGACTGCTTCCGATCCGACAACGGCGGGCGATGATGCACCGATGAATTGAGTACAGTAAGGCTTGAGGTGAGTAGTCGAAGCCAAAGTCACGTGGCAGAAGACATCAACGGCAGTCCTTCCGCCATCTCGCTCCACACATTGGACCTCATAGACCAGCTCCACCACCACCAAAGCCCAGACCAGCTCCACGCTGCAGGCAGACACAGACACTACTCTCGACCTCACTCGACATCCCGTTTAGGAAGTTTGCGACAACCGCAACACCAACACCACCCACAATGGCTACCAGACTAGTCTTGGTCCTCGGCGACCTCTTCATCCCAGACCGCGCAATCGTGAGCCCAAGCACCTCCAAGCTGCCTTGAAAGGCGCAAGCAGACTCCAACAATGGATCAGCCAGGCTGACGGCTGGGGCTAGGACATTCCCGCAAAAGTACGCCTATCTTGAGAAGAAGAAGAAGAAGAAGAAGAAGAAGAGAGCACATACCTATACTCTCTCACTCTTTCTCTCTCCAACCCACCCGATATCACCATGACAGAACAACAACAACACCCAGCTAACCCATCCCCACCACCAACAGTTCAAGAAACTCCTCACCCCCGGCAAAATCGGCCAAATCCTCTGCCTGGGCAACCTGACCTCCCCCTCCGTCTACTCCTTCCTACGCAGCATCGCCCCAGACCTCCAACTCGTCAAAGGCGACTTCGACATCCCGCTCAGCGCCCCCGCCGCCCCCGCCGCAGCACCCTACGGCCAACAACAACAACCCACCAGCGACAACAGCACGAGCTTCCCCATCCCCACAGCCCTCAGCAAAGTCGTCACCCACGGCAGCCTCCGCATCGGCTTCACGCACGGCGACAGCATCGTCCCACCCGGCGACCCGGACGCCCTGCTCATCGCCGCGCGGCAAATGGACGTCGACGTGCTGTGCTGGGGCGGCACGTGCAAGTTCGAAGCGTACGAGATGGAAGGCAAATTCTTCGTGAACCCGGGCAGTGCGACCGGTGCGGACAGCTGGATGGACGAGACGCTGGGGGCTAGCGAGGAGGAGGACGCGAACACGCCGAGCTTCGTGCTGATGGATGTGCAGGGCGATGTGCTGGTGTTGTATGTGTATCAGTTGAAGACCGATGCGGAGGGGAATGAGAGCGTGGGGGTTGAGAAGGTTAGTTTTAGGAAGGGTGCATAGAGGTTCACTTTGATGGTGCTTTGAAGTACTCGTCTTGATCTGCGAACCACCGAGAATAGAACCATACGCTCGAAGCAGAGCTTGAAAATTGGTATAATAAAACGCAAGCCACCAAAAGATCACACTTCTGCATTCAATACCAAGAGTCACGTATGATTTCCGCAAGTCTCTCATCACACTTCACTTAACAGCAATCACGTTCAAACTAAGAAGGCTCAAAGACACGTCAGAAAAGTCGTATGTTATTTTCATCGGGTTTCCTGTGCTGCTATGTGCAAAACCCCTGTGGTTCCCTTTGAGCTGAGTATTCTGCCTTTCAGCTTCCAGTCCGGGCCCATGTCATGCAGTCGTTCGTTAGCCAAAGAAGTATCTGATGTACAACCAGCAGCAAGAACCGCATGATGCCATTGTTTCCTCTCGCCACGTAGTGCCGTTTTTCCTAACAGTGGCATTTCCCATGGTGTGTGTTCCGTATCAATCCCCAAATGCTCCCTGCTTTGTCGCTCGCGTTTGCTGACTCTCGTTGGGTCTCTTTACGGCGGGCATGGGATTCTGTGTCTTCGCTTGCTTCGAAGACAAATGTGCTTTGCTCTGCTCTGTTCGTCAAAGCTGTGGGTCTTCAATCGTCGTGGTCTGCATCGAGAACGTTGATGCGTTTCTTCATCATCTCGAAGTTGGAGAAGAAGATCATGTTCACGACGCATGAGCGGAGGACAGAGACGCCCAGGCCTACTTCGGTGCGGAGTCAGTATTAATTTTTGTACCAAAATATTGAAAGTCATGAGAAACCTTACCTCTGTATGATCCGAACTGGAAGAACTTGATCGGTGGCCTGATAGTCTCGCTCTTGCCGGCTTGGAGCAGCTGTTTCTGGTACAGCGTTTTGGCGACATCAATTGGGTAGATGCAGGCCCAAGACACAATTCCACACAGGCCTCCAGCAACGACAACGGCGTAAGGGCTCGTGGGTTCGCGACCGCGTGCGTTGGCCAGGAGCTGCTTGGCGCTTTCGTAAGTCATGAAGTAGATCGCGGTTCCGATGGTATCGCGAGTGAGGTGTAGGCGGTATCCAGAGTACAGGCCTGAGATTCCACGTTCGCGTACTAAACGCCGGGCCGTGTGCAGAGAACCGGTCTTGTGTAGATCTCCAATCGGCGGCGGTGGCGGTGGCTTGTTCGCCTTGATCGCAGCTGCCTTGGCGGCTTCGGCGTCACGCAGGATCTTCCCAGCCAGTTGTTCGTTTAGCTTTGTGAGCTCGAATGGGCATGAGACGAGTGTTATTACGGCTCCTGACAGGGCGCCCGCAGAGCCAAAGCAGGCTAGGGTGTAAATACTCGGATAGCTGTTGGTCGCATTCGCCAACGCAAGCGGGCTTTTTCCAGTCATGCGCTTTATTCCATCGTCGGCTGTGTATTTCGCGCGCTGGTAGATGCTGAATGAGATCGTGCGGACGACCGTAACGCTGATCATGGGTGGTAGAACGCCGCGCCAGAAGGCACGCAGACCCTCCGCCTTGTATGCATCCTTTACTGTAGCTGTGAAGGTCGTGTTATAGGACTGCATGCGCGATTTGGCGAAATCCAGTGGAAACGCAGCGAACGTGCTAAGGACGCTGGATGTGGACGCCGCAATCTCGGTGCGGTACTTCTTCGTCCATGCCTTTGCTCCCTTGTTCATGCGGAAGAAGAACACGCTGTTGCCCTTTGGGCCGTTGCTTTTGCCGTCGTCGGCCATGGTTGCTGCTGCTGCTGCTGCTTTTGCTGAATGGGCGGTTCAAGGCGTCTTATGGAGCGCCTTGGAGGGCGACTCCATGGAGCCCTGGTGGTGGTTTACGGCGGGCAGGCAGGCAAGCGTTCTCGGTGGTGTGGTGGTGGTGGATTGTGAGGAGGGCGGAGGGTGGTGGTGGATGGTGAGGTGAGGTGAGGTGAGGTTGAGGAGGACTATTGAGCGAGATTAGTATTTCCTTCGCGGTGCTGCGTTACGGCGTGGTTAGAATGGCAGATGGGCGTGCACGGGAGAGGCAGGTGGTCACTCACGGGTTCGGTGTGTGTGGTGTATGTTCACGTCGAGGCGGGCAATACTGCGGAGGGTGCTATAGCTGCGGCAGGAGCATTGATCGTTCCTTCCCCACAAAGCTGCCTGCGTCACAGGTGCGGCGGCGTGCACCAGACCAACTGCATCACGCTAGCATGTGACAGAAACATGACTACGACAATACCTTCATTGTTAAGCGACATGCGACTCGATCGTTCGGTACGAGCTCATGCATATCTCACACGTCCTTTGAGATGAAAGCGTTCTTCTCTGTATTCTATAGTATCGATATATGACGAGTGATGATGGCATGACCGTCAGACATCGATCTAAAAAGGCCCGACTCAAGTATCTCAGACGCAGTACTCTCAGCGGCGTGGAACATGCACAATAGCTCCAAAGCGGATGGTACCAGCATTTTGGGACTCTGTTTGCCGAGTAGAGCTTACACTACTCTCGCCAGTTAACGAGCTCCAACCTGTTGTCGAGACAATAGAGCCGAGCGCATTATGCGTTTCGGTATCCTAAAGTAAAACCAGTGCTCTCGATGGAAGCACCTGTTGCCTTGTATCCAACTTGGAGTATACCAGCATTTCGGAAATTTGTTTGCCAAGTAATATTTATACTGCTCTCACTGGTCAACGAGCTTGATACATGTTATCGAGACGCTGGGTATGAGCTCAAAGGCATTTGGGTATCGCCAAAGTGAAACCAGTGCTCTCGACGGTACCCACCCTTTCTTTTGCCTCGGATCCAGTTTATACCGGCGTTCTAGAAATCGCTTTGCCTAGGAGAGCTTGCACCACTCTCGCTGGTTAACATTGTTAAGGGTTGCTGTCGAGGCGCTGGAGATGAGCGTGTAAGCATTTGAGTATAGCCAGAGTGAAACCACTGCTCTCGATGGTACCCACCCTTCGTATTGCCTTGGATTTAGACTATATTAGCGGTTTGGAATCTCTTTGTCGAGGAGAGCTTACACCACTCTCACTGGTCAACGAGATTAAACATGTTGGTAAGGCGCTGGAGATGAGCGCATGGGCATTTCATCATCTCCTGAGTGAAATCAGCGCTCTCGATGGTACGTATCCGTTGCCTTAAATCCAAAGTCGATGATATGAGCATATGAAAATTGGTATACAATACGAAACACCCCAGCTAAGACCTCTCAAAAGATCAGCCATTCTACAACATATATCTCGAAGCGCCCTGGGTTCCACCAGCAGTAGTCTTCACCTTATTACCCTCAACATCCTTCATCTCACCCTTGTTAGTGATGACCTTGACGCCACCCTTCTTCAAGTCACCCAGGATCTCCTTCTTGTCCTTAGACTTCTTGCTCTCCACCTTCGTCAGCTCGTTCGTGCCAGCCTTGCGAGCCCTCTCCTTGTCGCGTCTGCGTCTGCGAGTCTTCTCTTCTCTGGTGAGCTCCTCACGGCCAGCAGGAAGACCACTCTTGCCAACGACCTCAGCACCGTTGCCCTTGCTGGACTCGCCGGCCTTGTAAATTTCTTGTGGTGCGAGTTGGCTGGCGCCAGCGACTTCGCCGCCAGCATTGGGTCGGGCATCTTCCATTGTGATCGTGGGCGCGTCGACGCGGATGTCGAGCTGTGCTTCGGGACGCTTGGGCTTGAAGTGCCATGAGCTGAGGCTGTCGAGGTTGGCAGAGACTTCTCGCCACAGCGCATCGATCTCCTTCTCTTCCTTGGCGACCTTCTCGTCCTTCTCCTCGACGTAGTTAGGATCGGTGTTGCGGAGGTGCTCTTCTTCGTATTCCTCCGCAAGACCCTTCTTGCTCTTGTTGTTGTCGAGCTCAAAGTCCATCTGGCCACGGCGGCCGGTGGCGAGGTCGTCGGGTCGTCGGCGGATGATGTCTTGGAAGTCATGTGCGAGAATACGACGCTTGATGAGCTCCTCGAGGCCCTCGCTGACTTCGGCTGTGATGACGGGTACAGGCTTGCCGGCGCGCTCGAAGTCGAGGTCCTCCTCGAGCAAAGAGTTTACGGGTCTGTCGGCTGCTCTGGCTTCACCTGATAAGGTCCATTCGCGCTTGGCAACGTTGGCAGCTTCGAGCTTGCGGATCTCCTCTTGGAGTGCAAGCTTTCGCCTTTCGTGGGCTGATCGTCTTGACTTGGGGTCGGCTGGGTCAAGCTCTTCGTTGTCTTCCTCTTCCTCCTCCGACTCGTCCTCGAAGAGATCGCGGTGAACAGCTTCCATTGTGCGTGTCATGTCCTCGTCTTGGTCTTCGTCGTTCTGAGGTGCAGCGCTCTTCGCTGGGAAGTTATGAGGGTTTGGTCGTCCCTTCTTGTTCTTCCTCGCCTTCTGTGCAGGTGGTGCGAAGAAGTCGGCGTACATGACGTTGTTGGTGTTGCCCATTCCGCCCATGTCCATGTCGCCCTCTTCAAGATCCTCGTCTTCGTCCTCACTGGGCGCATCAGGGTCGCCAAAGGTCGGACCATCTTCCTCATCTTCTGACTCGTCCTCAGCAGGGCCATCAGCATCTGTGGCACCCTGAGCCATTGTCGCAGGATCGGCATCCCAGTCGATGTCTTCGTCGTCACTTCCAGCACCCTCCTCGTCACCCTGTTGCTCCATAAACTCAGACTGCTTGTTGAAGTCATCGATCGAGAAGAAGCCATCATTCAATCCGAACTTGTCTTCCACGAACTCTTGTGCAGGCTCCTCTGCGCGAGCATCGTCTTCGTCCAAGTCCTCGCTTCCCATATCAACATCATCCTCCTCATAGTCATCATGCCCATCCTCACCATCAAGCATCTCAGAATCATCCTCGCCCTCTCCCTCACTATCCTCCTCTTCCCCATCAACATCCACACCATCATAAGTCCAATCAACACCCTCCTCCCCAATCTCACTCTCCTCCTCACCACCCTCCTCCTCACTCTCCTCACCCTCCCTAGCCTCCGCCTCCTTCAGCCCAACCTCAGCCTCCTTCCTCGCCGCCTCAATAACCCTCTTCGCCTGCTCCCAGACCTGCTCTGCGCCAAACCCTCTGGTGTGCACCTGCTTCAGCCTTAGAATATCCTCCTCGCTCACAACCTCTCCACGCTTGCGCTTCTTGCGCGCATCCAGCAGGCGCTGGTTCTGGGCGTTGCTGACATCTAGGGCGACAGGGTCGAGAGCGTTTTTGAGGTAGGCGAGGGCATCTGTGTGCAGAGGCAGTGAGGGTTGGAGGAAGTCGTGAGGTGATGCGGTTAGGCTTTGGAAGAATGGGCCGGCGGTGGTGGCGGCCATTGTGAATTCTTCTGTTTTGGGGGGTTTTTCACTTGCGACGAGGCGCAAGGGTTTTGCCGTTGACTCGGTTGAACTGAACTTGCCTTTGAGATCGGCTTCAAGATGTTCTTCGAAGAAAAGTCTCGACGGAAAGCGCGGAGGTGGAGATTGATTTGCTTATCAGATTAACCTAATGCACTAACCCTTGCGTGGATTGGCTCTTTCGCGATGACACGATTGTTGCCCATACAATTGCTGTATGACGATATTAAATAGGTGAGATTAATCAATGATATCGGGGCTCCTCGTGGCAGTTATGAGTAGCGGAAAGTATCGGGTGGAAGACCACGCGGCGTCGATCTTCCATTTACTTTCAACTGTGTGCAAGACTGCCCCGCCAACCACAGAAATCGGAATACCACTCTCAGCAAAGAAATCACTTCCAGCAATTTTGGTGAGACAGCAGGCCATGCTTTCTTCCGATCTTATACCCAAATATGTTTCAACATCTTCATCGTGGATTGTCTGAAACGTCCGTCGGTCAAGACATACAACAGCATGCACGAACCCCCGAGAGCAACCTCAAATACAATACAAATGTCCAGGGTATCGTTAGCTATATATACAATAATATACAAAATATCACACACACATGAGCGTTGTCGAGCTCGACATCATGATCCCACAGCCTCCTTGCTCAACCTAGCCCCAAGACCTTGCTTCAAATCATCCGTGAAGTCCAAACGCAAAGTATTCCCCCTCCGCTCCATCAAGCCCTTCAGCTGCTCCGTGTTCCTGAAGCGTCTCAGGCCGTTATAAGTCCACTCGTCCCATGCGTGTCCGCTGGCATCAAGTCGACGCATAGCGTCCACCATACCATCGAAGTCTTGCTGACTAGCATAGCCGGCCAGGAGAGTGTTCCACGTGACTGAGTTGGGCTCCAGGCCCTTGACGCGCATGTACGTCAGGACCTGCTCGGCGAGCTTGAGCTGGCCGTGGCGGGTGAAGCCTTCGAGGAAGATGGACCAGGACTGGACGTCAGGGGCTACGGCCAGAGGTCGAGATTCGGCGGAAGCGTTTTGCATGTCTTTGATTACTTCGGCGGCGTTGACGAGAGTGCGCTTGTTTTTGGTGAAAGTGCCGAGGAAAGCATTGTAGCAGTGGGACGTCTTTGCAAGAGTAGCGAATGGCTCTACGCGGTTGTGCACGAGCGCGCGATAGCGCTGGTAGATCTTTTGCGCGGCGATGTTTGAGCCGTGACCCTCTCGTGTGAGGTGGAGATATGTGCGCAGCATGATGCCGATAGCTTGCGTTGGCGGAGCCATAGGCTTCTTTTCACGAGGTGCGGTCTGGACTTCTGACGGGATCGGCAATCCTAGTCTTTCCAGAGCCTCGAGCTCGAAAATATGAGCGTATGCCTGGCAAATGGTCGACCAGGCCTGCTCTCCGCTCTTTCGCGTATGGTGCATGGCTAGACAGTGCAAGATCTCCACTGCAATCACCGGTTCCGTCGTGATATCGAACGCTTCGATTGTGTTGGTGATGGTGTGGTTGAGGGCATCTGCATCGTCGATGTCGAGCTTGCAAGCCTTGAGAAGGAGTGCGTGGGTGTACTTGTCTGGCTTCATCTTGTGATCGAGCAGCGACTGATAAATGTCGTGCGCTGTCTTTCTATCGCCTGCCTCCACAGCATTGAGAATAATGATATTGCACAGGCGAGTGTTTAGCCTAACTCCGATTTTCACAAGGTTGTCCACAATCCGCAGACAAACGCGAAGACCGCCAGGTAGATTCATCGTCTTCCGAAGAAGTGTGCTGCAGTTGCTTCGGAATTGGTAAGTAGCGGTGCTTGCGCCATTTCGGTGAGCGTCCAGGAGGACATCGAGAGCCTGATGGAAATGATCGTTTTTGGCCAGGTATGATGTAAGATGCATCAAAGTGTTCGCATGAACCTTGAACTCTCCAACCCTGATCGCTTTATGAATATCCAGCATCTGAGTCGTTGTGCTATGAGGCAAAACCATGCGAACAAAGCGTCCATCAAACATTGCACCTTTGCCAGTGGGATTGTCCGCAAGTGCACTGAAGATCTGGACCAGTTTCGTAACCTGCTGAGCAGTGTCATCGCCTCCAAGCTGGACATAGTGAGCGGCCAGAACTTGCAGACAATCTGCTACCCAAGGCCCAGGCGCGGATGAACGACCAGTCGCAAGCAAGAACTCGACCAGGCTGTCTTTATCGTAATGAAGCATCCATAGTGCGATATGAGACCAAACGGCACCCTCCTCCATTCCGTGCGTTGTGGTAAATCCTTTCAGATTCAGGTCTTTACCGCTTTCCATACGCTGCAAGACAAGATCCACCCACTCAGCAGCATGCGTATCAAGAAGAGGCGGCAAGGCAGTTGCTGTCCGATTCGACTGACGCGAATCGAATTCATTCTGAGCCCGTGCGTAATTGTAGTTCCACACTCGATTGAGAGCATACGGTGAATACTGCCCCATAGTAGCCACAGAAACCAGTCTCGGACGAGCCCATAGAGCGGGCGCTCGTGGAGCTTTCGTAAGCGCATGCTCCAGACGAATCGACTTGTGGAATCGAGTTTTGTGGTATTTCAGCGGTTGGCCCGATTTGTGAAGCGCAGGCGGTCCTTTAGCCTTTCGCGCTGGATTTGGTTTGCCAGTTCTTCGAGTCTGGCGCTTCTCCCGTATGTGCATATCGTAACTTGCAAAAGTCCCTCTCACTCGCGACTTCTTCTTCTCCTCCCTCTCTTTCACAGCATTCGTGAGCTTCTTCTCGTACCCTTCCAGGATGAAATCGAAAGCGTCCCCATCGTCCTGCGCCTTGTCCTGTGATCCCGAAGAAGTTTCTAGCTTGGCGGCCTTGTCGCTATCTCTTTCAAGCGCATGTGAGCTCGCAAACTGAGGGGTGTCATTGCTGCGAGTCTCCTCGATAGCAGTCGTATAAGACCGCCATGGCGATATGGGCCGCCATTTCGAGGAAGATGGTCGGTTGAGCGTAAGGAAATTAGGCACACAGCGTGCTCTAGCTGGTAGCGCGTGCGGTCGCAGGCATCGGTGCATAGGCGTACATCGACGGCAGCGGGAGTATTAGAAGGAAATTAATGAAATCGCTTGAGAGAATAAATGTTCACATGTAATAATCCATCTGTAAGGGTGTCGCAAGACTATCCACGGGAGTGCATTTGGACGCAGCGCCGGGCAAAAATCGGGGACTAAGCTCACGGTTCTGGCCGTTGCTAGCTCTTGCTCTTTCGCTGGCTCGTGATGTGAACACGGCTTTTGAGAGTTGGAAACACATAACTTACCTGGACGCACCACTACACCGAATTACTCGCAGGCCACATCATACACAACATAGTCATGGCCTCAACGGCAGCACTCAGCGCTGCAGCGCAAGACCGCAAGTCCCGCCTAGCACAGCTCAAATCGCTGAAACGCAAGCAAGCCGACAACAACGAGGAAGAGCCCACAGACTACGACGGCCAACCAGTCCCCAAATCGCCTCGCAAAGAAGTCACACCAGACGACACATCCCGCTACCTCTCCGGCCGCAACTACGACCCCGAAACCAAAGGTCCGCGCCTCGGATTCGAAACCGCACCAGACGAGGGCCAGGTAACGCTCGAACAACAAGCCGCCCAGCTCGCCGAAGAAACCCAGCGCCGAGCCGAAGAGGAGGAAAAAGCCGATGCGCCGCTGGATCTGTTCAAGCTGCAGCCGAAGAAGCCGAATTGGGACCTCAAGCGCGACTTGGATCGCAAGATGGAGGTGCTCAACGTACGCACCGACAATGCTATCGCGCGACTGGTCAGGGAGCGCATCGCGAAGCAGAAAGAGGCGGCGAAGGCCAGGGCAGGCGGTGCCAACGGGCCGGCAGTGGAGGGCGGCGACGCTGACGCTGCGGGCATTGAGGGCGCGACGTTGGTTGAGGCCACGCATGTGAGAGAGCGCGAGGACGAGGAGGATCTTCGCAGGGAGCGCGAGGAGGAGGCTGCTTTGCTGGACGGCAGTTGAATTGTTTCATGAAATGAAGAAACACACTCGCGACACGCGATTCAATCAATTGCTTGCATGCAGCAGAGAGAGAGAGCGTAACAGCGCGCGTTCATTCGCGACTGGCCCTACGCTTCCTTATCGGCGACCTGCATAAGCGCGATGTGCCCTCGTTGTCAGCAATGGGAGATATACAGGCTGCTAGACTGTGCTTGTCCATCGGCGATGGCAAGCAGGGGAGGGCGTTGGTCTAGCACGACTGTGCATATTCCCCCACAGGTACGGCACGTGCCTTGACGAGTGAAATATTGCGCGCACCACTATGGTCTGTGCAGGCCCGACTGCAGGCTCAGGCTCGCCGAACAAGAAGGGGAATTGCAGCTTGCGGTGGTGTGAGCAATGCAGGCGAAGGCAAGAAAATCTCCATGCTACAGGGCAATCCGACACGACAGGACTGTCATGTAGTGATGGGATGGGAGAGGGCACGGGTTGGGAAGTACCCTCCGCAGTTAACAGAGTCCAAAGGAAAAAGGACGCTCGAATTACTGTCACCACATGCTGAAAGACCCTTCAAGCCACAAAGCTCCAAAACGAAGCTTGCCACGCTTCAAAACCATACCTAACAAATCAATATACAATCTCATGCCCACAGTGCTCGTGTGCAAACTCTCTCTGTCTGTCCGTCCGCTAAGCCTGCTAGTTAACAAAGCAAATCCTCTCCATGCATGAAAGCACCACAAGTGCTACAGCATGGCCTGCACCTGCCGCGCGCAGCGCGCGCAGCAGCACCTCAAGTAGCCTGCCGCCTGCCGGTGTGCACTGCGGTATGCATGTATATGTTGGATCGAGCAGCGCAGCTCGAGCTAGGACCGCATCACGCAAAACAACCAATCTCTCGATTCCGGGACGATGCTCCGTGTGCCCAGCAAGACGAATCAAAGCCAAGGTAATATGGGAGTGGCTCGCGTTCGTGCTCCCTGCAGGAAGAGGAGTGGTGGTGGTAGTGGTACCTGTAAGCTGTATGGGTGGTGATGCACTGGACGGCTTCTTCACATATGTAATCTGACAAGGTATGCTCCCGCGGCTCCCAACGAGTGAAGCGCCCGCAGCGCCGCACGCGAGCAGCACCCAACGGACCCCTTGGGAGAGAAGCGTAATAGATTACGACAGTAGGCGATCGATAGGAGCATCCTTTCAGCCACTGATCCTGCGGCCTGAAAGGCACAGTGCTTCAAAGTTTTCCACTCGCAGCAGAAGCGTGAAGTCTCACGAGGAGAAAGAGCGTCATTAGTTAGTTCGAAGGTTGTTGCGTTAACTGCTAGTAGAGCATACTACTGTACATCATATGTTAGTCCGCTAGCCAAAAGGCAGCTGGCTCGCGTAGTTGCATGAGGTCTGCGGTACAGCAGTAGTAGTAGGAGATACACTCGCACAGTACCCTCCCCATCCCCATCGTTCGTGGAGGAAATCCTCCAATACTCGGCGCTCCGGTTGGTTCCCCACCAGCTTTCTGCGCGCTCCCCCTCACATTTGCCTGCTGTCTCACTGGTCGCCTGCACGGCCTAGCTCGCTTTTGGGAGCACGAAGGGGAACGCCTCGTTGTAGATCATCGACGGCCGCCCACTACTGGCTGGGTCGAGGCTGGGCGTTCTCCTCGGAAGATGCCTATGCAGGTTAAGTGGCAGAGTGGCAGCGCTGCCTTAGTCTCTGGCGTTTGCGAACGAGGACCAAGACTACTTACTCTTTTCGTGTTTGTTCTTGCTCTGAATCCGAGACATTTCGTCGCCCGGATGGGTTGCCGCGAGACCTGGTGTGCACTGGAAATAGACATACCTTGAACATCAGCACAGCGGCGAACACCCACCACATGTGAGACTGTGGCTCTCAACCAGGGCTCGCGCTCTTCGCTCCTTGCCTGGCGCCGAAAGGGTCAGACAAGTGAATGTCACTGCTGCTGCTGCGGACCGTGACGAGAGGGTTCGGCAGCAAGCGAGAAGGCAAAATCGCGCGATAGGCGCCGATGTCGTGTGTGGTGTGCGTGTGCGGCAGCGGGAAGGAGATGGGAGGAGGCAGGTGGCAGATGTCATCAGTAGTGCGTAGTCTTATTATTACTATTGCCTGGCTGCGCGCGGACGGGCATGCATCTGGCCGTCGCCGTCGCCGTCTCGCGTGTCGTGTCGAGAGTCGAGGGAGGGAAGCCCGAGCGCCCACCCCATCGCTTTTGCACTCTGCTGCTGGGAAGTCCTTCGCCGTTGCGGCGTGAGGAGCGAGTTTGGTGAGAACAGCGATCGCCACCGCCAGGCCAATTGCGTGCAGGCGGAGTTGTGGCCATCTGGCGAGGAAGGGCTTGAGACATGCAGGCCGGCTTGGCGGATGGCCTTGATCGGGCATCTCAACGCTCGCCGCCGTGAGCCCGCCGGCAGCCACTCGCGCGCGCTGGGAGGAGAGTTGAGGGCCCCAGCAGTAAATAATCATTCATTCACTCGCGCAAGGGTCACGTGCGTGCGTGCGGTGCCGGAGGAAGAGCCCGTTGATACGGACGGCATGATTTGGATGGGCTTGGATGATGAGCCTTTCGGGTTAGCGAGGACGGTTGTATTGGGAGTGTGGGCAAGAGCAGCAGCAGGCAGGTGCTGTATCAGGTACTCATGTACTCATCCCGTACAGTAGTAGTTAGTGCGTCAGTACAGTAGTGTCTGGGAGTAGTGCGAGTGCCCGTTGCTTGCGTGCAGCGTCAGTGCGCAGGCGAGTGTCTTCCCTTGGTCTGTCTGGCTGTGGGAGGGAGACAAATGTGCCCCACTTGCCTGCTGCGTGCAAGTCGAGTCCGAATCAACGTCAGAGAGACTCTTGACTGGAGCCCATCGCCCTCTGCCCCGGGCCATCCATACCTTCAACGTCGATTTGCCCGCTCTGCCTTGACTGCGAGCCTGCCTGCCTTTCTCTTCATGCCTCTCACGCGCTAGCATCAGGACCCGAACCTCTATCTGTCTCCTCCTCCACTCTGGAGCCGCGCCGCCTGCTGCTGCTCCTCCGTCGCCCTATGATGATACGGCCACCCTAAGGCACACGCGCTCAACCACACCATATTCAATGTCCAACCGAACCCAGTGCGGCTAAACCACCTACCCACGCCATCCTCGACCCAGCCCGCTCCACCACCCGTTTCAAGAAACACCTCTCCCGCCCTGGAAGCACTTCTCCGCCGACCAAAGTGTCTCGGAAGCCATGTCAACAGATCCTGCGGCCTCGGAGCAGCACACGCAGGATGGAGGACAGGCGCCTGAAGAACCACAACAACAACAACGAGAAGCCTCTGCCAACACACCACGCTTCGAGGCGCCTTCCTCTGCAAAACCTACTCAGTCTGCTTCAACTGACTCGACGCCCTTGAATGACTACTTCGCTTCGAATCCTGCGGATCCAGAACCGTCCTTTCGAAAAGGTCCCGGATCAATAATTGCTGAGCTATCTTCCCGTCGCTCTTCTCCTGTATATTCCAGCCATGCCCAATCGCCTGGAAGGCCAGCCATACCCGACAGTGCAGCGCCATCGCCAATGTGGGAAAGACCTGGTCCGCAACGAGAGGCTTCACATTTGACCGCACAGAGCTCAGACAGCGCTGCCACACTCAGACCTGCTCCAGCTCCTGCTAGAATCGAGCCACCGCGCCCAGCATATCCCAACCAGTCGTTCTCTGCCTTGCAAGGCTTCCAATATCCACACCGCAACCATCCACCCACCCTACGACAGCGGACCTCTCATCCTTCACAAATCCTCACATTCTCTTCTGCCATCGCCTCGTTGCATCAGTCTGGTTCACGAACTGTTGGTAACTCCCCGGCTGTGACTCCAGGCAATAACGGTCTTTACACACCAGCCATCGCACCTCCCGCACATGAAGACTGGGAGTCACCAGACACTCCCGGGACATACGCCAGTCCTTTTCTCCATTTCACACACCGCCAGGCACCAAAAGAGACACATGTTGCCGATGTCGATGTGGATCCCGTCTCTGGACGCAAGCTTATTAATCACTACGAAATTATCGACGAACTCGGACGTGGTACGCACGGAAAAGTCAAACTTGGCAGAGATCTCAAGACTGCGAACAATCACGTTGCCATCAAGATCGTCGAGCGTTATTCGAAGCGAAGACGGCTGGGTAAACTGGGCAACGCGGAAGATAAAGTCAAGAAGGAGGTTGCCATCTTGAAGAAAGCCCGGCATCCGAACATCGTCGCCCTCCTCGAAGTTATCGATGACCCATCTCGGAAAAAAGTTTACATCGTGTTAGAATGGGTAGAAAGAGGCGAGATCACATGGCGTGTCAAAGCGCCTAAAGAAATCGCCATTGTCGAAGCACGCCGCTACGAGAGGGAGAAGAGAGAACGCTCGGACTCGAAGTGGGACGCAGAGGATGATGCAGTTCTTTCAGAAGCTCAGAGACGCCTCAGGCGACAAAAGCGATTGTTAATTCGTACCGCCCGTAAAATGAGACAGGAAGCTTTGGACAACCCGCACACATGGAGTCACGAGATGGGTGACGACTGCAGCGATGACTCTGAAGATGACCGCCTATCTCGCGTGTCAACCACAACGGCAGGCTCTGGCCCTTCTGAAACTGATTTGGCAAGATTTATGGCTGCTGCGGAACGACGAATCTCTCGCACGGCGTCGCCGCTGCCTACAATCCCTCAGGTGCCGGAGTCGGGCGCCTTTCTTACGCTCACCGCAGAGCGACCTTACGAAGAACCAGATATGACGCTCTCTAGTTCGCCCGTTCAGATGCAAGATACATTCTCGCCTAAGAGCCTCGACGGTACAATGTACGGCGCGTACGACTTCAGCTCCGGAGAAACCTCGAGAGTACCCAGTAACACAAGCTTGCATTCATCAGCGAAGTCAAGCCGACACAACACCGGAGACCTGGCACAAATCGCGGCCGAAGTGCTCGAAAGCGACTTGAACCCAGAACTCGAGTATGTGCCGTGCATGTCGATGCAGAACGTACGAGTAGCTTTCCGAGACACTTTGCTTGGGTTGCAATACCTGCACTACCAAGGCATTGTGCACAGAGACATCAAGCCACCGAATCTACTCCAGACCATAGAAGGGCGCGTTAAGATCTCAGACTTTGGTGTGTCTTATCTTGGAAGACCATTGCACGATGAAGAAGCCCCAGAAGAGCTGAGTGAGAATGAGGCCCGGGACCTTGATGACGAAGCAAAGGAACTCGCAAAGACTGTTGGTACACCGGCATTTTTCGCGCCAGAACTATGCATCACGGACCCCATGGATGACCCTCCTCCTGTTACCAAGGCGATCGATGTTTGGGCCCTGGGCATCACACTCTTCTGCATGTTGTATGCCCGGACTCCTTACGTTGACAATGAGTTTGTTGTCATGAGACAAATCGCCGACGAAGAGATTTACATCCCACGGAAAAGGCTGTTGCCAATCAACACGAAGTCTCAATCTCGACCAAGCTCACATGGACGGATTTTCCCGCCAGCTGGAAGTGGTAAACGTCACGAATTTGATCTAAGCTACGAACCGATTGACGATGACCTACACGACCTGCTGCAGCGTCTGCTGATCAAAGATCCTGGCAAGCGCATCACTCTTGAGGAGGTCAGACACCACCCATGGGTGCTTGCAGATTTGCCAAACAAGATGGCTTGGCTGGAGGAAACAGACTCGAACAGCCAAAGTGAAGGCAAGAAGATTGAAGTTTCGAACGATGATGTCGACACTGCCGTTGTTCCAATCCAGTGGGTCGAGCGCGTACGCTCCGGCATCAAGAGAGTTGGTGAGCGTCTCGGCTTTGGCAACGTGCTACAGGGTCGTTCTAGGAGTGGCTCTACTGCAGGTCTTCCTGGCTCGCACTCCGGACCGCCTTCTACAAGCTCATCCAGCAGCACCATCAGTCAAGATGCACGCCGCTCCAGCCTTCGAGGAGACGAGTCTATCTTCTCAGCGTTGAAAGCCTCTAGGGAAGGCGAACACCCGCTATCGAGAAGTGTGACTGCGAGTCCGGAGACTGAAAAGCACAGCACCGGCTTCTTCGATCATGATTCAACACGACCAGAGTCAGTTGATACCGTATTATCACAAGACAGAGTGGCAACATCGTCGCCGAGGCCGCCTCCCCCCGAGCGATCACGTACTATCACATCTACTTCCGGTTCTGTTCGCACTGTCAAGCAATCTGACGTCAATGGCAAATTGACCAAAGAAACGCCACCTAGTTCACCAGGCCTCCCTGGTACGCCTTTGGCTCTCGAGTCACCCGGCGGTTCGCACCTTGGTGGTTTACTTGGTGGTGCTGGCCGGCGCATACTCAAGACGGTGCGTGAGCGATCCGCAGCACGATCACAATCTTCTGACTTGCGTGGTCGCTCATCAAATCGGGGCGCCTCCACCGAATCACTGGATCCACACGGCGAACCAAGCATTGCTGTCAGTCAAACCTCCGTCGCAGGCCACGTCGACCTTCCCGAATCACTCCGGGCCATCACACCAGGCAGCGCGAACAACAGTAGACGAGGCAGCCCGGTCTCATCGCGTGCAGGGTCTGTAGTATCCAGCTCGCCGAAGCTCCTTCGACCAAACTTTGGAGCACTCTCACGCATGTCATCCACAACTTCTCTTAGATCGCTCAGATCGGAAGCCAGATCTTCAACGTCGCAGCATGCGGACGAGGAGACACCTGTCAAGCCCCGCAGTGTGGTGACAGAGTCAAGTGCCGAGGACTGGCAACGAGCGGAAGATGAGCGCATTCGGAAATTGATCAGAGAAGGCGAGGCGGAAAGTCTGAGCAGGCAAGACAGCCACGGTCGACCGCAAGTTTCCCTTCATCGCCGCAGATGTCCACCCAGTCCAGATGATCACAGCCCCAATGATATCGAATGGCGCCATCCTACTGCTGCCCACGCCTCCCAGCCAACATCGTCTCACGAGACGAGTCCAACCGGGCATGCGAGCCAATTGCCACCATCTCTTGTCTCGAGCTCTTCCGATTTCGGCTCTGCCGTCTCCATGTCTGTCTCCAACCCTTCCATCCCCTCCGCTATCTCCGAAGCTTCGTCCATCGACCCACTGGAGACCGCACCGGCCGAAGAACTCGAAGCGAAAGACTCCGACTCAACCCTCAACGGCTTCACCAAGCCCACCTTCATCACCGAGCTCGTAGAAGACGAGGAAGGCTACTCGCCCGACCACGACGAAATGGCCCTAGATAGCGACAATGAAGACGACTACGAATCCGAGAGCAGCTCCGATAGCGACGGCGGCCTCGTCATGCGCCGTCGTCGCTCCGGAGGCGGTAAACAGCTACACCACTCCAACTCTTCCTCTTCGCCACGCACCGGTAGCCTGGCAGCGGCGCTGGAAGCCGCGCACTCCAAGCAAAGGAGAGGCACTGGGCTGTCGCGCGGCTCGAAGCGCAGCTCGCGCAGCGGCAGCAACAATACCATGAAGAAGGTCCGCACGCGCGACAGCGAAGACGAACGGGGACGGGAAGACATCCAGGAAGAGTAGAGGGAAGAGTGATAGACGTTGAGCCTTTTCAACGCCTTTTCACCCCTCAGGATGTTGGAAATCTAATTACGATCGCTTTGGGGCAACAAAAATTGCATATGAGCAGAAAAGAACCAACGAAACATGGGATAGACTACTACTACTTTTTTCTTTCGATACTTTATTTTACTTCTGATTCTGCGCAAGGGAGGATACCAATTTGTTGTTTGGGGCAAGTGCTCTTGCTACATCGTACTCGGTTGTTGGACAGGCAGTTTTATTGGGAGGTTTTTGTGTTACGGCAAACTTGGAAAAGACCTTGATGAGGAGGATGGAGAGAGAAGAGTAGGAGCGTGGAGACTTCGGAATGGCCGCGTTTGTCTTTTCGACTTGAGACACATCTTGGAGCGAGGGAATGAGCGAGTGTATAGACAGACGATCCCAGGCGGAAGAACAAGAAAAGATTTTCGAACGATTACCAAAAAAAAAAAAAAAAAAGAGAGAAAGCAAACAACACAGCGTTGATCTTCTTTCTACCTAGATGCATTTTTTCCTGTGTTTGGGGTTTCTCTACTCCACACTTTTCTTGTGGTTGTTCTTGTTTGTCGTTCAGTGTGCTTCTCTTGTCATTTGCACTCTCTTCTCTTGGATCGGTCAGTTGTGTATGTATTATTACTGGATTTTCTTTTTGCCATGGATCAGAGTTGGGTTTCGAGGGAGGGAGAGAGGGAGGGAGTGGGATGATGCATAGTAGGCAGGCACAAAAGTCCGGGAGGGGGACGGAGTTGACTTCAGATGCATTCGGAGAGTTTTTATGTACAACTTGGTAGATCTCTTGCATTTATCTTTTCTCCGTCGTATCCACGCACAATAAAACACCTTGCATTGCGCGTTTTCGTGCTTCCACGACTCAGACATCCGCTCAGCATCCCCTCCCAACAATGACCGACTTTCGTCAAGCCATCGTCTTCCCTCCGAATCCAACCGGCTCGTCAGGACTGTTATACCCACCGCCATACCCACCATCGCCTCCTCCTCCACCGCCCATCCTCCTCTGGAAAACCTCAACGACCGCAACAGCTTCATTCGGCGCAAACTCCAAATGTCCCTCCCCACGCTTCTCCGCCGGCACAAACGGATCATAAAACTTCGGCACCAGCCATCCAACAGCGACAAACACCATCGTCAAATTGGCGACAACGAACCCGACGATGTGGCAGGGGTCGTGGCGCAAAGCGTTGAAGGAAGGGTACGAGAAGCTGAGGATGATGGCGAGGATGGGGACGGAGATGTAGCGGAGCAAAGGGCCCCAGAAGATGGGGATGCGCCAGTTTTTGCTGGTGTTGGGGGCGATGACGAGGTTGAGGTCGTGGGAGAGTTGGATGGACTGGAGAAGAGAGTTAGTTGATCACTTGAGATCACTTACCAGGGAACGCAAAGGAGGATTGCTTACCTGGTAGAAGGTGAGGTAGTAGAACTTTTGCAGGAGTATGTTGCTAGCAAAGACCTTGGGTGGTCCGAAGTTGGTGTGTTGTGGCGTTTGCGCCAGTGCGATGGCGATTCCGAGACCAAGGAAGAAGATTCCAAAGCCGACGCCAGCTCCTGCTCCTGGGTGGACAGAATGACCGATGGCGACACCTAGGATGAGAGACAGCAGGTAGGAAACTGTCCAGACAAGGTAAGCTTTCCATCCGAGAATGCCAACGACATCCTTGTAGCGGTACACCATAGTGGCTCCGAGGAACTCACACATGACCACCCAGACGAGAGAGAAGTTGTTGAGCCACGTGTCGAAGCCATCCAGCAAGTAGTACCCGAACTCCGTGCAGAATACCAAAGAAATCAGGAATGAGATGACGACTGTGACACTGACCACGATGGATCTGTTCCATCGTCTGCCAAACTCACTGTCACAGATTTGCGAGATCAGAGTGTCCAAGAGAGCAAATGCGGAACTCACGCCGAGGATCATGAGAGTGAGGAAGAAGATTGCACTCCAAAACTGCGCGCCAGGCATTTGTGCTGTTCCCTCTGGAAGAGTGAGGAAAGCGATATCGAAGCTCCCAAGACGGCTCTCAGAGGCAGCTGGATCCATTCCTAGATATCCGATGACCCCAAACACCGCCAGACCACACAAGATCTCAATGAGCGAGTTTGAGAAACAAATTATAAGCGCGTCTTGGACGGCGTTCTGGTACTTGTTGTTGTACGAGGCGTAGTTGGTGAAGTAGCCCATGCCGAGACCGATGCTGAAGAAGATCTGGCCACAAGCGTCTTGCCAGATCTGGCCGTCTGCAAGGACGTCGGAGCGCCATGTTGCCCAGGCGTAGCGGATGCCTGAACCGGCGTTGGGGAGAGAGACGCCTCGGCCGACGAGGACGATGACCATTAAGATTGGGAAGCCCATGGTCTTTCCAGAAGAGTTAGAGTGGTCAGTGAGGTGCTGGAAACTATAAAGTATCGGATGTTGACACTTACAAAGTACACAACTCTACCAGTCTGTCCAATTCCACGCCAGATACAAAGCCAGACGAGAAACCATGTGAAGGCACACCAGCCCACTGTCTCGCCGACCATCCCCGACCCAGCGTAGCTAGTGTAGCTTTGGACGCTACCACCTGAGATCTCACCTGCTGTGCGTTCGCCGTTGCGGATGACATCGTTCATGTAGAACTCTGAACTATTGCCTTCCCAAGGAAGCGGGCTCGAGAAGGAGTGGCGGAAGTATGCCATGACCCAAGCCAGGATAGGGACATAGTATAGGACGATCATATAGCCATTGTAGACAAGTGAGAAGCCGACACCTTTGAGCCTCTTCTGTACGTGGTCGTAGGCAATAGTTGGGCCGCCGCGGTAAGCTTGACCGATGGCAATCTCGAGTGTGAGACCAGGGATACCGAGGAAAAAGAACGCAATGAAGTAAGGTATCTGCAAGATGACATAGGTCAGCATAGTAGCTTGATCGACACTCTTCGATCGCTCGCTACTTACGAACCACTGAAGTCCAAAGTTGTTGTAGACTTGCGATGGCTATTCGAATGGAGTCAGTATTCGTCGCATTGCAACATGGATATCGTGATGTGCTCACGTATCGAAGAATGTTTCCCAAACCAACGCAGCCTCCCATCGCAGCAAGAATAAAAGAGGTTCGAGAAGGCCATTGGTCGCGACCATCATCGGCGGTCTTCGTCTTCGAGCTAAAGACCGTCTTGAACAAGTTCTTGATCGCCATCGTAGCAGAGGCCTGTAGAAGCTGCCAGGCAGGACATGAACAGTGTGGCCGGGGCCATAGATTTATGTGACCATGCTATCAGAAGGATTGTCCTGCTTGGATCTTGGTCTTGCTAGGCCGCTGCCATATCTCTGGCAAGGCCGCATACCGAGCATGCTTCGCGGCTGGCTCGCGTGTATGCCCAGAGGTTTACGTCCTGCACCTACAGGACCAAGCGATATCAATGTAACGAGATGCCTTATCACGTGGGTTCAAGGGCTGAAGGCCCTTGTCCGCTCCGTCTGGGCGGGCTGGGCGATGTGCTGGGCAGGGCATGAAGTAGACCATATCGCTTGGTGGAGACAGTCCAAGAATGCTCATGATAAGAAGAATCAAGATCATGTACCCCAGACGGCTTCTCCACATGTGTATCCATGTTAGCACTCACGACCAGTGTATATGCCTGACCATATTGCGTAGTGCTCTGTGACGTTTGTGAAGTTCGAACGTGTCACTCAGCGGTCCAGGAGGCAGGTCACAGAATCTCGTCGACTTGAGCTTGACACCTTCCTCTTTACTACGGCCAAGACCGCGGGTGTGATTCGACTGCGAGGCGTCTCATCTTGTATGGACTACTCGTGACTGTAGCCTTATCTTGTACGCAGCCGCACAAGAGTCTTGGATATGTCCGTCTCTCGGCAAAGTCGGCAACCCCTCTGGCAGTGGCACGGATTGAGGTCGCGGGTGCATCGCAGGAGCGGGAACCTTGGAAATGCTGACACAGGAAAACAAATAGTGGCAAGTTGAATAGACGACCTCCAACAGCTTGTGTACATATCACGACACTCTGCGCTCTCAGGATAGTGCAGCTGGATTGGCATCCACAGCTGTAGCAAGTCGTAGTGCCATACGTTCACAGCTTGCTGCCGTAAATTTACGTACGATGCATGAAGGAACTTGTCTAAGCTCAGAGTCACGTGCTTCACTTAATGCACTGGCGAAAGTGGCCTACGAATTCGGACATGGAAAAAATACAACAGGCGTGCAGCTGAATTAGCCGTTCGACCTGGTACTGATGTATTTGACAATCGCAGTGCTTATACATAGTGAAACCGATCATCAACTGACCGGTAAAAGCGTAAGGATCAGCTGCCGCCAATATTGATCGCTGCAAGACCGGCATGGTCAAGACTGTTTGCCTCTGGCCATCTCTGCCCACGATGCAGGCGCCACACGTCCTGTATGATGTGCTTGAGACAGCTCGGTGTCCTTTCCCTGAAGTAGTGCAGCTTCGTGAGCAAGAGGAGGGACTGACTTCTGTGACTGCTCAGCTTGAGGAAATTCGAATGAATGCGATCTTTTGTCAGCAGAATTAGAAGCGACTTGCGTTGGGGGAATGGTTCCGGTAGGCGGTGCGGACGGTAGTCTTTGATAGCTCGAAGATCCAATGGAGTTGTAGCACTGGTGAAGTGGGTTGCGCCAATAGTCACCATTTGCTGCCTGATGCCCATTGAAGCTTGAAACCGGACCATTCAGACCAGGAATGTATGCATTGATGTACTGCCGTGTAGGCTCACCACGGTAGGCTCCAAGCAAGCTAGGAGGCATTGGCATTTGTTGGGGCAACTGATGCATGGCTTGAGATGAGTTCGTCTGAGGCAGACTATTCTGGACAGTCCGCTCCAAGAGGTTGCCAAATTGTGGCCGCGCCGTGATGGGGTCATAGTAGAAACCACCGGGATAGTTCGGTTGGTATCTCTGCTGCTGCTGCTGCTGCTGCTGCGCGGATAGTTGAGACCTCAAAGAGTCTCGTTGAGCCTGCAAGAATTGTTGATACAAATGATCATGCAGGTTACTCTCCGCCGCGGTCGGGGTCGGCGTTTTGCTTTGCTTCTTGTCATTGGATTTCTGTGCATTGACGCGGGCAGAGTCTTCGTTTTTGCGTCGGATCGCAAGCTGCTTTTGGGGATCGTTGGCCAGTATTGGTACTAAATCATCCGGGATTCGACTCTTCAATTTGAAGTGCTTTCCAAACTTCTTGAGATCTTCCAGTTTGACAGCCTTCTCCTTCTCCTGTAGACTTCGCTTCCGTTCCTGCGCCGCACTTAGCCCCAGCTTCTCGGTTTTAGCAGATTGTTTGGAAGCGTCGTCAGTGTTGCGGAGCATGGGCGACTGAGCCAGTGACTTTCCAAACTTCTTGAGCTCTTCCAGATCAATAGCCTTCTCCTGTTGACTTCGCTTCTGTTCCTGCGCCGCACGTAGCCTCAGATTCTCCGTCTTAGCAGATTGTTTGGAAGCGTCGTCAGTGTTGCGGAGCATGGGTGACTGAGCCAGTGAGGAAGTAGTGGGAGGTTTTCTGCACTTTCCCATAGCCAAAACAGCCGAGCTGGATGGTGGCCCTGTGACTGTCGGCTGGTTCTCGATCGGCTTTTCAGAAGAAGGGACATCACCCCGGAGAGTGTTGAGCGGGTGAGACGTGGCGGAATTCGTGCCCAAAATTGGCTTTGCAGTTCTCTCTTCGTTGGTGATCTCGAGAGGTAGCTTGTCAAGATATGGAGCCAACGGAAGTCGTCCAGGGAGCTGTGCCCGAATTATATTGTCATCACGATCGGATCTACGCAACTCGCTTTCTTGACGACCAAGGGGTACATGAAGAGCGGGAGACGCAGGATTGTCAACACTCGAGGTACTAGATTTGAAGTTAGCAGATGAATCTTGGTGATACTCAGAGACTTACAAGGATAGTAGTAGTGACCACGTCGCGCTTTTAAGAAAATGCGATTCTGCAGTTCTGGAAAGCCTCTCGCACAGCGAGGGAAACCTCTCCTTCACGACATCGAAGATCATTTCCCTACGCTTCATGCTCGCGGCCTCCCGCAAAGATTTATAGTCGTGCTGGCCGATGTCATAAGATCCCGTAGTTGGTTTCGCAAGACCATTCAAGGTTGCTCCGGCCACTCCATGCTGTCTCAGGCTCGAGACAAGATTTTCGACGATGGAGCCTTTCCATGACGGACACAGTGAATCATTCTCCGAGAGGTCGTCAAGAGCTTCGAGGATGACATTGATAAAGCGCACCGCGCGATCCAGAATGGCGTTTCTCTCGCTTTGGAACTCGGGAGCACCTTTGCTAGCCAGCAGAAGACGGCGACATAGCTGGAATTGTGACTCCAGGTCTGCCTTGGACTTCTTCCGACCGCGAGATGTCAAGCCTTGTGTGTCCCAGTCTAATATGCTCTGAGCGACTTCACCGAGCATCGTTGTAGACCTCCGAGGAGTACGCAGGGTTGCTCGGATTTCATCAATGATGACGGCACTTTCCGGACGTCCGTACACATCTTCGCAGGTCAATCGGTCAAGCAGGCTTCGTAAAGCGTCCCAAGAACCTGTGGGGAGATGCCTTTGTATATGCTCGCCTGCTGAGCCAGTGCCAAGGTTTGTGACTAGTTTCATGGTGACTTGAGAACAGGTCAACATCAGTTTCAACAGCAGGAATCGGTCTGCTTACCTCCCAGGGCATATATGTCGCTTCTGATAGTCGTCTTCCTGCCATCTCGATTTGCAGTCCGTTGCTCCTAGTATGTATCAGTACAGATGCGATATGGGTGCAGATATGTCTCACCGGAGCAAGAAATTCTCGAGAGCCCACATATGTATCGGTGCCATCGGTTTCAAACTTGGCGATACCGAAATCGCCAAGCTTCACTCTGATGCTACCTTTATCACGACTGGTGACGAACACTGGCATATTGGTCAGCTTGAAGCCAACCATGAGTCGCTCGACGTACCATTTGTAGGTTTGATGTCTCTGTGAAGTATGGTGGCCCACCCTGCCTGTAGATCGTCGGGCGAAGTTTGCGAATCAAGAGGTGACGCAGCCGCCAGCTGTAAGCTATCTCCTACCAAAGAGACACCATGGTGAATGTATAGCAAGGCTTGTGTCAGCTGCTCCAAGACTTGCAGTGCTTCATAGTCTCGCAAGTAGCCATCTTGTGAAGTGCCTTTCAGGCAATACACGAGGTCCCTCTCAGGACAAAATTCCAGGTACAGCCTTGCTAAGCCCGGCCCATTGGGATCGAAGCAGAAGTCCTCGTAGGTCACTACGTTTGGGTGTCGGATACGCGACAGGATCTGCCACTCTCTGTAGATGAATTTGGACCCGCCTACGCTGGTCGGTTTGACGCCCGAAGTGCTGTACCACTTACACACGTAAACTTGGGCACGATACTTCCGTTTCCGCACAAGAGAGATTTTAGCAGCTTGTTTCCCGTGGGTGAATGGAGTCGGTGGTGGAGGGGCGGTCTCCCATTCGTAGGCAGACGTGCACTTCTCGAGTTTCCAGGTAGGTGCTGGCGGAGCACTCATAATGTCATCCGGTCTTAGCCAGGAAGGGGTATACTCGGTAGAAGGACACAGCATTCTCAACATCGGTACGAAGGGGGATGGGACGGCATACTCGCTGGCGAGGCTGGTCATGAGTTTGCCGCCACGGCCTTTTGGGTGCTAGCACTGATGCATCATGCAAGTCGCAGCGCCAAACCAGTCAGTCCTGCCGCTCACAGCTGCCTGGACGACGGAAGGAGGCGGTGCACCCGAGTGACAGGGCGCAGTACTCCAGCCTCCGGGCGCATGGGTGGCGGTTACACTGTCGTGATCTCATCGAGATGCTGGTAGGATAAGCTAATCTTCGCTGTTGCCGCAAAATCCTGGTGTTTTGAAAGGCCACAATTCGAAACGGCAGCGGTATGGCGGAGGCCGTCGGTATCGCATTGGCCATTCCGGGTGTGATAGATAGCACTGTGCGTGGCGCTTCTGTGGTGCACGAGAAGATAAACACGTTCAGATGTGCGGATGAGACAATGGCGCAGTAAGTTGGAAGGTTGACGTAGACTACGATTGTTGCCAAGCAGCGACTCTCGACCTCAAGATGATGAATTAATTGATGATCACAGGTTTCGCGACCTGACCTCCAACATCAAGGAGGGAACATTATATTTCGCATTGGCCAACATAAAAGCTGTTTCCTCAGATCGACTCATTCCTCCAGAGGTTCTAGCACAGCTCGATAAGGCCCTGCGAGACGTGAACAAGGCTCTGGACGATGCTGAGCAAGGCCTATCTCTTGTTCGAGAACACGAGGTCTTCGGCAAGCTAAGATACACATTTTGGCACGGTGACGGTGGAAAACATCGCCTTGACAAGCTTTTCGGAGCACTGAAATGCTCTTGCGACAACCTCAAAGATATATGTAAGGACGCTGATCGCAAGAGCCAACCGTGAAGCCGATGCACTGACAGCATTACAGGCCTGCAGTTTTTTCTACACCGTAATGCCGAATCATGCTACTTCTTGACGTCGGACTTCTTCAAGCTACGGCATGAAACCTCGAACGGATTACCCGGTACCACACTGCCAGACAGCGACATCTTGATAGCACAGGGCAACTATGGGTCTCACGGGCAGAGAATTGTGTCCGACTTCGTGTGCGAGACGAAGACTCACGAGAACGATTTCAAGTTCCTCAGTACGAAGCTTAGCAAAGACTCGCTTAAAGGGCAAGAAGGCGTCCTACCTGTTCTCGGATACAGGCAGCCCCTACAAAATTCACCCGACGGCACCAAGATGTTCCAGTTGGTTTTTGAACTCCCAACAGGCTCAGACCGAAGCAGCTTGTCTCATCTACTGCAAAAAAGACCTGGTCCTGACCTAGTGGAACGTCTGGCACTCTGCAGGAAACTTGCTGTCGCAACGAAGACCATTCACTCCATCGGCTTGGTACACAAAGCCCTTCGATCGCGCTCGATACTGATACTATCTACACCCGGTGCTCCTTTGTCGACTGCAAAATTGTATCTCCAGGACTGGACCTGCGCTCGCGAGCTCTCAGGCGCGACAGCTGAGCTAGGCGAGGGTGTATGGCCGAAGCGAATCTACCAGCATCCCGAAAGGCAGGGCAAATATGCAGAGGCTGCATATGAGCCAAGGCACGATATTTATTCTCTTGGCGTTTGCATGTTGGAGATCTTATTGTGGACTCCTTTCGTGCTAACAGACGCTGCGAGCCCAGTCAAGGAGTTGAAGGTGTGCGACCTTTTCCAGCAGTACGGATTTGCCCGCAAGGAGACAGATGGAGGTTTGCCAAACGATTCCGCGGAGACTCGGCGAAGATGACCAGTCGGCCCTGGATCACGAAGACCATCTGGCAGGATGTTGCGGATGCGGAGCTCGGCAATCCTGATCTGGCACAGCTGATCTCGCAATGTCTCGAGGGTGGGATCACGTCAGCTAGTGACGTTGACTCTAGTCTGACAGATCTGATGGTGGCTCTAGGTCACTAGAGTTGGACTTCTCGGGCAAGGTCTCTATTAGAGATCCACATTCCTTCGCACTCCACCTTGATTACTGGTTCTCAAGAGAGGCTGCAAATATCATCACATCCATGTTTTACGTTATTACCTCTCGACTTGTGAACCGTGGGCTCACTCCGCAGAAGTTCAACAAAAGGGTTGAGGGATTCCGGAGCTTATGTGCAGAGTAGAGATGTGACATGTGGCTTTGTTAAGGGTTTGTCTTCACTCAATCATAACTTTCATTGCACTGGGTTTGTTGAACAATCATTTTGGCGAGTTTGCACCAATAGTGCTGAGTACTATTCTGATGCCATGCACTGGTACCACCCTCGGCTGTGTCGATTGCAGTTGTATTCTCAGCATGTCGTGTCCATTCAAACGGTCGTTCACTTTCCCTTCGTATCTGAGTTGTATTCCTGGAATCCAACTTTTGAAAGAGCATCGAATAGTGATCTGAAGGCAGTATTGCCAAGTAAGATCACTCCTTGGTGCGATCCTGCGAGTCCTTCGACTGCTTTCCACCGAGCTTGCGCTTCCTGCTGGGCGGACCGCCACTGCTGTTAGAGGTAGCGCTAGTTATGGACGCACGCGGAGGGAGAAAGGTGGAGGAGAGAGCACCACCACCACCAGTAGCCAGCGTAGACTCGGCCTGTGGGTTCCCGGAGACATTTGAAACCCCAGCGCCAGCAGAAGCAGGTGTGGACTGAGCCTGCGAGGTGTCGGCGACTGGAGGAGAGGAGACGACTCCGCCACCGCCAGCAGTAGTCGGCGTAGAGATAGCCTGTGAGCCGATGGGGATGGCGGGCACGCCATGTCCAGCAGGAGCAGTCGTGGATGTGGCCCGCAGGTTGACAGGGATATTGGAAGCGCTGCCGCCGCCAGTAGCCGGCACAGACGCGGCGTGAGGGCCGATGGCAACGGCGGTGTCAGGGAAGGTACCAGCTCCAGCAGAGTAAGTCAGAACCCGAGGCAGATGAAAAGGGGGAGTGAAGTAACCACCAGGTGGAGCTGAGTGATCCGGAGCCTGAGCCTGCGAGGTGGCGGGACGAGACGAACTACCAGCTCCAGCAGAGAAAGTCAGAGCTCGAGGCAGCTGAAAAGGGGGAGTGAAGTAACCACCAGGTGGAGCTGAGTGAGCCGGAGCCTGAGTCTGCAAAATGGCAGGACGAGAAGGACTACCAGCTCCAGCAGAGCGCTCTCTAAGTACAGCCTGTATCTCAGCATTGAGCTGGGCCCAGCTACGCTGCGTGGGAGGCACCGCGAGATTCGAGTGGAAAGATGCAGCGAATCCGTGGCGTCCAGTAGCCTGCTGTTCCATGGAAGAGGGATCCGGAGCCAAGGGACGGTGCAAATGGCCACCGCTGGCTCTGTCGTGAGAGTGAGTGGCCTCTTGCTGCAGATTGGAACGAATGACAGGATGACGGTTGTCGGAATTCCGACCATACGAAGAAGAGGGACCAGAAGCATCGAGGTCTGAGGCGGGAGTTGTGCCGCGCAATTGCGTGGAGGGAGCATTTGTAGTAGAGGCAGGTGGCGGCATCGGTCGCTGATAGTAAGGATGGTCAAAACTGGTAGGGAAGTTGTTTGGGATTTCAGAAGAGCCACCGCCATTCCCAATGCTGAGTTGCTGCGAGGTGAGGGTAGATGCAGTCGACTGCGCACCAGCAGTATAAGGGATGACGGAGTTGAGATCTTGAAGGCGGCTGTAGGAAGGGTTGCTGGGGTTCGCAGAAGAGCCACCGCCAGTACTGATGCTGGTTTGCTGGAAGGTGGGAGAAGCCGCAGTCGACTGCGCAGCAGCGGAGGAACGAGGGACGGAACGGATAGCATCGGTGTCGTGGTGCTGCAAGTCGGGGAGAGTAGTCGACAGCGCACCTCTAGTGAGGTGGCCCGTGGACATACGATCTGGGAGAATGTTGGGCACACGGTCCACCACGAGCGGGAGTTCTGGCGTCCGTCTCTTCAAACTCGCGAAGAGTTGCTCGCTGCTGTAAAGAAAGAGAAAATGTACAGTTTCCCCGAATCGTGCACCGTCGACGAAAGTAATCATGGTCGGACGATGAGGGACGGGGTTGTCATAGCTGAAGGATAAAGTCAGTTTTTGAGTCATTGAATGTCTCCTGCTTGTGACTTACTGGACGTAATGAGTCGCACGAGTGCTGTCCCTGATGCTGCTGGAATAGCTGCCATCGTGGCGAAGGTTGAAAAGCGACCCGCTTGTGCCTGTGACAGGTCTTCCCCACTCATAGCGAACATCAACCTGGATCTGGCCGACCTGCTGTGCACGGAGAAGGGTGTTCGTGTTCTCTCCAGATGTGCTCACTCCTATCGTTCATTAGTTGTCGTTTTTACAGCTAAAACAAGATGGTTCATCCTACCGGTTGCAAGTGCACGAAATTCTGCAGTCTTTGCCATGCCAGTCATCCCATCGGGGATACTCATAATGGTCAACACCCCTTCATTGGCGCGGATTTCAGTAACAGGGACATGACCATGAGCTACGTTGGATCCGTCAATACGTATGGCGAATTCGATCAACTCGGCCTGAGAGGCAGCCAGCAAGATGAGGTCAAATATAAACTGTATCGCAAACCTAGTCCCATCTCCCACCGCAAGAGAATGGCGCGCGGTGTCTGGGGTCGCCAAGCTGATCGGACTCGAGGGCAGGAGAGTGAGGACCTCCTGTCCGTCCACAGAGACGATCGCGACCATCAGACCTGGGAGGATTTCAACCGTGGCCATGGCGCTGGTGATAAGGAAGAAACAGGCGCGACAAAGGCGCTGAAGGATGGTGCTTGTGATCTGATGGCCTTGCTAGACGAGTAGCGCCCTGCTGCTGAAAGTGTGATGCCGAGAAGGCAAAAGAGTGCGCGACGCAGAAAACTGCTGCAGAGGCGCCGGGGTTAGTGTATGAGGGAAGTGCGGTCAAGAAATTCAGTCTCGCGTTTAATCCTTATAGACACGCCGGTGAGCGCTTGTTTGTAGTGAAAGGCACACGGACGAAGGTTCGGGAAAAGACGGCGGGTTGGACAGCTGATGTGAAATTAAGGGACTAGAGAGCTCAGTGACAGTACAAGGAGCGCGGAAGGAAAGCAGGATTACCTATAAAGTGGATGAGTGGTACAGTAAGGGTCACAATGAGCAGACCAACATGAAGTATGAACCTCATGCTCTTACGCAAGAAAGATAGGACGAGGGCCGTGATATAAACATGTTATTGGTTTGTTGAAACATTATGTAGAACAGTCGATGCCGATTGGTGCAAGGTTCCATCGCTAGGGTCCATTCACTGACTTAGAACAGCGTTATTCAGCTATCTGCTTCTGGCAGGAGAACCGTTGCCATTGGCCATCGAGCCACCATTGAGTGGCTGCATGGGTCCAAAGCCTGAGAGTCCGCCGCCAGGGAGTCGCGCAGCGGCAGCACTGTTGAACGAAGGTGTCCTTTGAGATGGGGTAAAGCGAGACGTGTCGAAAGGCTCAACAGAAGGCGGCGGCTTAGCGGGCAACGACGCCGGAGCGCCCCACTTCGCTATACTAGAGCTTTGTGGCGACATCTGGTGAACGTTGGAAGGTGACTGCCGCGCGTGCTCGAGCTGCATCTGGTGACTCGACATAGGCTTGGGCGGAAGAGCAACATTTGGAGAAGGCTGCCTAGGGAACACAGGCTGAGGTAGAGGATGAGTGAGCGGCTGGGTTGGCACGCGAGGTCCACCTGCTCCGTGCATACCATGATGGGGAGATCCATATGCTGAGCCCTGCGAGTGCGAAGACATCTGCCTCTCCAATGGATACGGCATGCCCTGAGAAATGTTGCTGTTACCAGTAGCCGGTCTTTGAGGCGTGAACGATGAAAAGGCCGAGTTGTTGGAAGGACCAGGGACAAAGGTCTGGCTCTGCGGATTGAAATGCGGACTCTTCCAGCTGCCAGGAAGAGGATGCTCCAAGGCACTGGGTACGCGACCGAGATTCTGACTAGGCAGCTGCCCAAAAGGGTAGTTCTGCTGTTGCTGATGGAGCTGCTGCTGTTGCTGCTGTTGAGACGTGTACACTGGCATCTGGTTCCTGTCGGAGAGGTTTGGTGAAGGCCCGAAACCGGCTGACGAGGGCTGTACAGCGTTGAAGCCTTGCTGCTGCTGCTGCTGCTGCTGCTGCTGTTGAGAGTGCTGAGAATGCTGCTGTTGCTGCTGCTGCCAGGCGCCAGAATTTCCATAGGACTGCTGCGCATACACTTGCGCGTAAGGGCTAGACACAGGCTGTTGCTGATCCGGCATCGACGAATTCTGGAACGACATGCTTTGGTTGAAGTTCTTGGACAAATCGTACGGCTGCGGACCTTGGTACCATGACTGACTTCCGTCGGAGCCAGCGTATGGCGAGCCGCCCCAGTGCGCACTTTGGTTCTGTACGAGGCCGTACGGGGAAGCAGCGCCCATGTCTTGGTTGCCGTAGGGGCTAGGCGAGAACTGGGCAGCGGTTGTACCCTGCGGGTTCTGGAAAGCCACTGGTTGGCTTGTATATCCAGCAGACGAGAATGAAGGCGCAAAGTACGAGCTGTAAGCTGAGCGGGCCTCAAATCCGTCATCGCTGTTGTCACGCTGTTTCTTCTTAGAACGTTTGCCGGCAGCTGAGCTTGAACGAGAATCATCCTTTTCTTTGGACGTCTCTGAGTCTGTCGGCTTTGCTGAACCCATGATACGTAGACGAGCAGCCTCATACCTGGCCTCTCTTTCCTCTCTAGTCACTGGTCTCTTCTTGTCATCTCCGCTGTCATCATCAGAGTTGGTCTTTGAGTTCATGTTGGAGCCGTTTGCGATGGCAGGACCAGGATCAATACCCCTACGAAGCAGCTTGATTTGAGGGCCTGAGGGTGGCGGCGTACTAGCAGCAGTCGAAGGAGTGACAACGCCCGTCAAAGGTTGCGGTATACGACAATGAGGAGTCCGGAAAAGACGGACAGCCGAATTTGAATCGTCCACAGAATGTCCGAGCATATAATAGTCGGCGATCTTGTGCGCCAACATGCGATAGAAGGAGTTGCACTGCGGCAGGTTAAGTGAGGACTCTTTCGCGTCCTTCACGAAATCAATAACGTCTTGCTCAAGCTTCAGCACCCAGATGCGGTCACGCGGATTCTCCAGAGCTTCGAGAAGCTTGGTATCAGGCGCAACCGCAGCACCTTCGCTCGCCAGAGTAGCCTGTCGGCTTGCGCGTGGGATGCTACCCATGCCAGGTCCCTCAGGTGGTACATATAACACACCTTGAGGAAGAGGACCGTTCGCGCCAGGTCCGGCTTGTGGACGTCTAGCTGGTTCCATGGCGTGGATCTCGTGCAACTGATCGCGGAACGCGCGCACACCATCTTCAGAGCCCATACGCGAGGTCGGTACGCCGGTGGCAGGTGGGTAGCAAAGATCATCATCTTCAGCGGAAGCTTGCACACTGGCACTGTCGTCTGGACGTAGAGACTCCTTCTCATCCAAAGCGAATGTGGTTCCTGATGCGACACTCTTTCCATCAAGACTAGGCGGCTTGCCGTCCCCGTCAGATGAGGACAGGAGCGTGCCTGTCTCGTCGGTGCTTGTAGGCTGGAGCAATCCATCTGATGTAAGGACTGTCCTCGACTGGGGTGAAGTCATGTCCGCGGCCTGGACAAAGACCTCTGGTCCACTGAAAGTGGATAGTTGTCCCGGCTCCTGCAGATTTCTTCCGCTTATATGAGCCGCTGGCGTGTGCTGTGCGTGATTGCTGGTTTGTTGGGAGTTTTGAGAAAGAAGGCCTCTGGCAGCTCCAATAGGCGAAGGTGAAATAGAAGATGGGCTGTGAATATTGCCCGCCCGACGTCGGGGATGTTGTTGCGCATTCGAAGACTGGATGCCGGCGGCAGCAATCTGAAGATTGTTAGTGAAGCCGTGCTGGCAAGCTGTACTCGTGGAATGACTAACCCGTGCAAACGAAGGTCTGCTCGAATTGAGGCCGGTCTCTACTGAAGAAGCCATGGTGTCGAGTGCGGTGTGAAGGGTCGTGAAGACTAGTGGGTCCGATCCAAGTGAGAAGCGATGGAGCCGAGAGCGATTGCTTCCTGGGTTGGGCGCGATGCAAAGAGCGCTACGCTTTTGTTCGGTGGAAAAGGTGTAATGTCTGTCAGGGAAACCGAAAAGACCTCAGGAAACCGGCGGCTCAAGGAAAATCGTCAACTGCAGAGCCAAATGATCGGTCATGGCGTAAAAGGCACATTTGAGGCTGCTGTCGATGTCTAATGGTAGGGCGGGGCGCGTTGAGGAGGCGGCGTGCCTATCGAGCTGTCAAACCGCAGTGATCGCCTCTGTTGGCGAGTGCGGTATGCGATGGATGTCGGAGTGTCGCGGTGGGTGCAATATTGCGTCCACGTTTGCGATGTGGGAGCGGTGATGTCGTTTGCCAGTGGCAGCTCAAAAGTTTGGATGGGCGGGATGAGCGGGCCCGGACGATGCCGACGCTAGTAGTTGCCTGTCGATCGGACGCGGTGGCTTGATGAAAGATGCGAAGAGCAGAGAGACACCGATCGGAACAGAAACGAACTACAATCCAGCACCAAGAATTGCTCGAGGAAAACATGAATCGATACGGCGCTGGTGGGCCCTCGAAGGCGACATCGACTACTCTCTGCCAGAAATGCCTCAAGCGAGGCCACTTCAGTTACGAGTGCAAAGCATCACAGCAGGACAGACCATACATATCACGACCATCTCGCACACAGCAGCTCGCGAACCCTAAGTTGGCTGCGAAAATCACAAATGCTGCACCCAAGGATGACACTCCGAAGTAAGTTTGATCCTACGTTGAACACTTCAACGTGGCGATGTGGACTCGTAGAGAAGAGAGATTAATGCATTAAGTCTTTTGTGTTCCTCCTACAAGAAGATGAAAAGTGGCAGAGTCTCACGAGTCTACTCCATACTCGAAGCGGCAGTAACGATGTGGCTTTCATTTCGGATACGTGCTAACCAAACATCCAGGACGTCTGCTTCGGACATCATCAAATCCAGCGCCGCAGCTCGCGGACATCAACAAAAATACAACGACATAGATTCGCCAGACCAAAGATCTCCCTCGGTATCATCACATTCAAGCGCCGATTCGATCGCGACTATCTCGACAAATAAATCCCGCTCTCGCTCCCCGCCACCACGTCGAGACAATGCTTCCCGTTCACATCGTGGTGCGGCCGATCGACCAAGATCCCGATCCAGAGATCGTGCCAACAGACACAGGTCTTCAGCGAAGCCTGAACGTGGAGGCCGCGATGATTTCGACAGAGAAGGCTCAAGAGCAGGCTCTCACAGATCCCGAAGCCCGCCAAGAAGGCATTATCGACGTTCGCTTTCACAAGAGAGGCCTCGGAGACGTGAGCCACAACGTGAGCGCTCGCGTTCAAGAAGCCCTTACCGCCACTCAAGCGTTACTCACGACCGAACTGTTGCACCACCGCGACGAGATCCTGCCCCGCCAGTGCAGCGGGAGAGGAGCTTGAGTCCGTTCAGCAAGCGTCAGGCATTGACGAGGGCGCAATACGGAGGATCATGAGTACAGTGTTATTTGCATAGAGCTTCAGCGTTTATCGGCTTTGTATATCGATTCGCGAAGAACGGGAAATGACGCGAAATGCATGACACTTTACATGTTTGAGCGATCGAGTCTTGGCTCACATCTACTCGACAGATTTCATGATAGTTCTATTGATTCTCCATCTAACCACTGTGAAGCGTATGGTCGTGAAGCTGTGTGCCCACTTCGCTCCTTTCATGATCTCAACTGCTGCCATTCCAGCTGTGCCAATCAATTACACAGCGAGAATACGAAGTCTTCGAGTTCGTGGCGATTTCCTTGCTTTGCAGTTTGATACTTTGATCTAATGGAAACTCACATGACAAAGACGTGTAGACATTACCTACCACTTGACACAAGCTGGGACAGGAGTCCTGTCATCAAGATTGGCTGGCAGCATCTCGTAGGACTTCAGCTAATAATGCACATTGACATCACACTCTCACATTTCGAGCAATAGCTAAGATCCGATGACCAAGAACTTCACTCTTTGCTCCGATCTCTTCGTCGATCTTTTTTGTATGAACTCAGAACCGCGTGGTCAGACTGATCTGAAGCGAAAGTTGGAGACTGAACGAAGCTCACCAGTACCTTGAGATCAAGGCGCGGATAGACACATCTTGATACCAGAGATTCCCAAAAGAATGCGTTGATTTGAGCACGACAGAATACCTTATACAAAAGTTTCGAGAACTCCCGCACACGCACTCGACGATACGGTGTGTACAGTTACCAGACCGCACTACCGACAAAGAAACTCTTCCCTCCTCCAGGACCCGTGACAGCCTAAAATCATGGTATGAGAGCATGCTCGAGGTCCACATGTGTCTTCACATTTTGTCGCGACATCCATCGGTTATCGGGTGATCCAGAGACCTCCGTTGATCGTCCGTACTGTTGTCGTTGGTCAGTCCCAAAGAGTACCGGACCTATCCGAGCAAGTCTTACCCTTCTATTGTCTTTCAACATCATCTGAGCTGTGTGCCCTGTATCGCGTTCGAAGCTTCATCCCAGTGTGGAAAGCATCGCTTGCCATCAAGCTGATGTAAGTATTCCAAGACACAACAGTCAGTATAGTGGCCGAGAAGCTGTGGCCGTAAAGCAAACCAAGGGCCATGCTTGTCCAGAAAGTTACAAAGAGGAAGCGATCTTGGAGTCTGTCCTTGACATTGAGTTGATGATAAGAACTCAGCAGATACCCAAAGCTCATGGAAGCCGCCAGCAACAGTAGTGGGTCGGGTTGGACTAGCCAATCAGGTTCCTGGAGCTTGTTCTATGTTTGGTCAGCGGAGACTCGATGCCTTGAATATACTGTGGAAGCGTCTACCTGAATGACGCCCCTGAGCCAAGGCCAGAACCATATCGCGCTTGCTGGCGAAGACAGCTGCCGCGAGATTGCGTAGTTACTGAAAACACGTATGCATGCTGGACTGAGTGACAGCACCCCTATCTTAGCCATGATGCGTGTGGTGAACACATACGGATTGGAGTGAAGCCATCGAAGGGCTGGACCACCACCACCATGATATGTTTCAAGCTCTTTGCCCTCGTCGAACGACTTGCTAGATCCAAATGACATGTCAGGCGCGGCTAAGACACGCCGAGGAGCGTCATGGCTTGCTGCCACAGAATGGCAGCCGTGATCACAGTCCAAAATCCTTGCACCTCGCCAGTCCTGATGTTCGTTGTCTGCAGACAACAGGTCTCTTGGTATCGTGCGGACAGCACTGTTCATGATGTCGCCCACTTTGGCGAGACGCAGGATTTCCAGCAGACTTCTCCCGTAGCTGGCGTCCTCGCCGAGCAGCATTTCGACTTGGCACGCGCTGTCAGTGCGAGCAAGTTCCCAGGTGTGCTTGTGGTGGTACCGATGTATTACGCTCCAGACTCCAGGATCTTGATGCCCAAAGACCCTGTCTGAACAACGCGATTGCTTCTTGACAAGTCTGTGTGGAGTAGCGTTGTGTATGATGTATTCTTCGGAAGGACTCACCGCCTGGTCTTCTGTATGTAGCATGTGTATTGCTCGTAGAGCATATTGACATCTGACCAACTTGTCATTGCATCTTGTGTCAGGTCGCGGACTGCCATGGTGATTCGTCGGAATTTCATCGAGGATGCGACCTGAGACAGGCCCAGATGACGACTTCTCGAAGTCGAGAGGTAGGGCAAATGCATGCCGCTCAACTCTACAGTTAGCGGCTGAAGTACTCAGAGCATCACGGCAAGCCCTGGCGTAAGCCAAAACAAGTTGTGTCTTGCCGCAGCCTGCACGACTAGAGAGCACCAACGCTGTCTTCCATTGTTCAGGTTTGCCCGCGACCCGCAGCGTGTGATGAGAACACAACTTGGTCTTCCACCTCTTGACGTCTGGCTGAGACTGCCACCTCTTCGTAGATGGGCAACCTGGGCAGCTCGGCAGTCGTTCCATTGAAATATGTTCATCATGCGACTCTTCCCCACATGCTGCAGCATTGTGTGACTGCCAGCTATGCGCACATGGCAGATGATCATCTGAATCCTCCCTGCGCAAGGCCCTCGAGATTGATAGTTGACCAAGTAGTGGTGGTTTGCCCGTGGCGGAGCTGGCTATGGAATAAGACTGTGGGTCAATCGAGAGCAAATGTTCTGCGAGCTGCCTATCCAGCGATCCCTTAGAATTGCCAGCCTCACCCCGGGCAACTTGTTCGCCGGTACGCACAGGTTCCTGTAGAAAAATTAGACACTGTTAGTGTCCCTAGTATTCGTAGCATACCTGAGCTTGGTGTACGTTGGCAATTGGAGGGTCAGTGTTTGCCTTTTCTGGCACCATTTTGGAGTCTTCGGTTGCGAAGACTTTCGACGGGTGATCTATGCAGTCATCCAAATCCGAGTCCATCCTAAAGATATAAAATGGCATGGTATAGATTGACGGTCTCACGATCGTGGCACTGTGGGATCCAGAGTCGTTATGGCTGAGGCCATCGATTGTCGGTGTCCTGGAGGTCGGATCCACTGGGTCATGCGTCGAATTCTCATCAAAGTCCAGCTTTCTTGACATCGCAGCATCAACAATTCGATGGTCCAATTGAGAGACCTGCCAAACAAGGTAAAAAGACTGTGCGTTTTACGCAAAATGACCGCTTCTTTCGCGCTGACGGGTATAACGATGTAAAAGCGACGGCGGGCGAACTCGCTGCTGCGGACTGTGGCACGGCTGAGATACCCTGCATATTCAACTCAGCTGAACGAGTGCCTGAAACCTGCTTCCCCCTTTGTCGTGCATGCATGACGTGGAAAAGAGGCAGACACGGGTGGGTATCACACCCGTCTGCGATCGTGCGAATAGTGGCTGTGCATGCATGTAGCGATCTCGTTGTTCCTGAATCCCATGCATCAACCCGTCCCTCGAGTGAAGTGGCACGACCGACTTTGGTATTGGGCTTGCTTTCTCACGCACACACGAAGCGAGCTCTGACGACGGGCAGCACACTGCTTGCGAACGCCTGCAACCGGAACAACTTCTCCTTGTAGAGGTGTCTTGGACAACCTGAGTCCTCCTCGCAGCCTGAATCCGCACCACTCTGCGTCCTTCATGATGGTCTCGCTTGACGACTCGACTGACCCAGGCTACACGAAGACCATTGGAAAGAGAGGTATAGCCGTTACCCGTTCTTCTTAGACGATCGTCTGCAGGTCTGAGACATGGACGCTGATGCAGCCCTACAGGATATGGAAAGCCGCTGTTCTCCAACATCTTCAGCAAATTTGCGGAATATTGCTGGATGATGGGTGAGTCTTGCCGGCCAATGACATCTGCTAAATGATCGCGAAAGCTGATTCAGCGCCCAGATCCCCCCATCATGACCTCGCTTCCATCAGTCCATCCTGTTGGAAAGTATTGCCAGCCCATGGAAGATCCCATCGGCTCAACGCCAGAGATGGTGCGCCGCTCGTGGTCTTCTGGATACGTCCCAAGTACTGAGGTCAAGAGAGCACAAGAGGGGAAGTTTGATTCCGGAATGAAGTCCGGGAGGTTGGAATACAAGGTCACCGCAAGGGCGATCTCGGGCCTGCTTTGCACCATGGCTTGTCTGTTACTGGCGAGCTTTCTCCTCTTTGGACCCGAAGCAACACCGATCGTAGCTGCCGTCTTTACGGCAGCAGTCGCCGCCGCCTCGGATGCCAAAGGTGCGAAGCTGCTAAAGTTTCTCGAGAGGGGAGCCACGCTGGCGTATGCTTCCCATTGCCTCAACACCATCGTCACCAGAGGCCTTCGGCTCATTCGCACATACTTGACGAGCTGCGCGGCGCTTTTGATCTTGCTGGCACTGGTGCCGCAAGCATCAGGGACCCCTCTGCCTGCTCCCAAGTACCCTGGGCCCGATTTCGAGGCCGAATACCGTACGGCTTGGCACTACGTACGCCCATGGATCCCGTGGGTGGAAGTAATTGTCACGTCCGGGTACATCATCAACTTGTACAGAACCCCCGTGGGCATCGAAGGGCACACGGCTCCAGTGACGCTAGGCACGTCTGCAATCAGCGCCGCTTTCATCTGGTTCGTGGTTGGGACGAAACAGCCCAACGACGACGAATCTTTCGTGCCGATCACGTTTACCACCTACGTGTGCACTTGGGTCAGCTTCATGGCAAAGTCGAGGAGGTCTCTGGAGTACCGAGACGTTTATCTCAGCTGCATTTTGCTCATCGGCGCTGCGGCCACGCTGTCCGTCACGTCGTTGTCCTCGCGCTCGGTTTCGTGGGACGAATACTGGTCCCAATCCACCATGAACGCGCCTCTCGCGTTGACCGTCACTTCTTTCATCGTGTGCGCCTGGTGGCCGTGGAGGCTGGCTGCGCGCGACCACCAGGACTGACCAAGGTGGAGCCAAGAACATTCAGCTTCACGATTGCGTCCACGACAACGACGGCTGCGTGCCGGTGACACATTCTTCGTTGCCACCATCGGTGAGGATGGTTTTCAACTCATTTTCTTCAACCAATTTTCTTTTTCTTTGGACAGGATTCAAAAGAAACGGGCAAAGCCCATGGCGCAGGATGCAGGGCAGCCGAATTTCAAGTTGCCTGCAGAGGCCTAGGTGTATAGGTGTACATCATAGATGTTTCCAGTGTTGCAATGTTGCGTGACACCAAAATTTAATGAATGATGAAACCACACCAGAAGATAAGACCTGAATCCGACTTTTGTACGCGGGAGTACGATACTCAATGTGCGGCCTGGCACGGCGTTCGGGTGCACGCCACTCCTCTGCAGGAAGAGAACCTCCCACGCTCCAGATGCTGCAATCGATACGACAAAGTTTCCGTGCGACTTGCCAATCGCTAGAGTGTAGGCACCACACCCGGCCTCTGCACCACCAAATCCACCAGGGGCTGAAACAGCCTCCTCCCAAGCACCTCCCCCTCCTTCAACCCCCTCTCCCTCTCCACCAACCTCACCATCTCCTCCCACTCGCACCACTCCCACCCCTCACACTTATCAACCTCCATAACCCTCGCCTCCTCTCCCTCCCTCACCCTCTCACAAACCACAAACATCGTAACATAATGCTTCCCATCTTCCCTTAAAATATCATTCGTAGCAGTCAGGAACTTTATATTCTTGACTTCTAAACCCGTCTCTTCCAATATTTCTCGCGCAGCGCATTCTTCGGGTGATTCGCCGAATTCGAGGTGGCCGCCTGGGAGGGCGTAGGTGCCGGCGCCGTGGGAGCCGAGGCGCTTGCCAATTAGGAAGGTTGGGTTTTGGGGGTTGTTTGTGGTGGTGGAGGAGGAGGAGGAGGAGAGGATGAAGGCGCCGACGCCGACCCGGACTTGGGGTGGCATTGTTTGGGTATGGAAAGGTCTGGTGTGTGGGCTTGGGATTCTTGTAAATGATCGTAGACCTTGTTGGGAATGAGATGCTCTGATACTCAGGCTTGGGATTCTTGAAAATGATCGTAGACCTGGTTGTACAGTTTGACGGATGCAGCAAGAAGATGATGTCCGAACAGCTGCTTTGATTGGACCTTGACCTCGGTTAAGGATTGTTTTTGCTGATAGCATACCTTTCGTAACAACTGACAGGCTGACTGATTGCAACACCTCGAACACGAAGAGTCACCACCCACTACTGTACACAGTTGTGATCCAAGATGGAGTCACGGCAAGTAGCGCCTTGTCAATTCCCATCACTGACAGCGGCAGTCCCACATATATTCTAGGGCAGGGATCCGGAAGCCGGGCAGAGCATGTCATGGTGGCAAGGGTGGCTCAGCAGGCAGTACAGCACTCAGCAGAAGCAGCACTTCGGCGTATAAGCCATGCGGGAGATGTTCGGAAATTGGAGAAGTAGAAGGCGATTGAGAAGCGAAATAGCAGGTGTTGAGCCACATGTTAAACGGTGCGGGAAAGCTTGTGAGTGGCCGTTGCTGGAGCATTGAGCGCGGGAGGGCGGGGAGTAGGTTTGGCGAGCCTCTCATCTCTTCAGCCCTGCGGCTTTCGAACTTGTGGCGCGTGTGGGTGTGGGTGTTGGTCTGGTCGGGGAACGGTGGTATGGCGGAGGTCTTTGGTGGTGGTGGTGGTGGTGGATTGTTGGCGTTTCACGTGTGCCGGAGGGTAAATGATCTTTGTGAGGACGGCTGATAAGATTGCGAGGACACTGAGACTGCTTTACCGAAGTGAGTCTGCTGTATGTACATGTAGGAGATTGTAGGACACAGAGGCGAGGATGTGGCTGTACGGCACCACAGTGTACTCAGGCAGGCAACGGATTGCCACCTTTCTCCTATACCGGGCATGTGATTGTGATGATGCATGTGAGTCGGCAGCGAGGCGATCATGATTGATACAGTCAATCAATGCCTCAGGATAGAATGCAGCAACGTGTAGCCAGTAGGCAGTGTTGATTGCTTGCTGAAGCTCAGGTAACCTGGCTAGCTCATCAGGCAGCACGGCCAGTCTCCCTGAGCAACGTTCGGTCGGTGTGAAGTTGGCGAAGACATGCTGATGCTGATGCTCGCCCGCCTTCACCAAGGCAAGCACGCCCGACTCACTGTCTATACAACCTGATATCTGCTCCCACCGTAGCAACACCTCCCTCCCTCCTCCCTCTCTCATCAGAGTAATTAATTCTCCTCCACCGCCCTCTACTCTCATCTCCCACCTCTACCTCGTCGCCCACCACCACCACCGCTCCCGCCGCCGCGCGTTACCGCCGTAGCAGCAAACACAGCCGCACTGGTAAGTTCTCCCGCTGGGGCACTAGCTTGCAACGCCCACTCCGCCGCCGTGCTCCTCCTCCCAAACACACCACCACACACTACCACAACACGACACTCCACTCGCCAATCCCTCCATCACCACCACCTCCTGCCGCCTCACCACCCCTCCGACCGCTGCCACATCACCTGCGCCCGCGCGCAACTCTCTCTCTCTCTCTCTCCCATCACATCCCATTAACCCATCGCGCAGATGGCTGAGATCCGTCGCAAGCTGGTCATTGTCGGTGACGGTGCCTGCGGAAAGACCTGTCTGCTCATGTAAGTGCCGATCTCCCTGCTTCAACTCCATCTCTGCGATGTGCTAATAGTATGCCAACAGTGTCTTCTCCAAGGGTACCTTCCCTGAGGTTCGTCGCTACCACTCCCGATCCCCTATCTGCACAGCCGCGTAGCCAGCGCCAACACCCGCGCATCAACCCCATCAACCGTCGCCCATCACACCTCTCGCAATGCCGCCGTACTAACCCTACGTACAAACAGGTCTACGTCCCCACCGTCTTCGAGAACTATGTCGCCGATGTCGAGGTGGACGGCAAACACGTCGAACTAGCGCTCTGGGATACTGCTGGCCAGGAAGACTACGACCGCCTCAGACCTCTTTCCTACCCCGACTCACATGTCATCCTCATCTGCTTCGCCGTCGACTCGCCGGATTCGTTGGACAACGTCCAGGAGAAGGTATGCCGCCCGCTCACGTGCTCATGGTGCTATTGCATCATGTGTAACACTCTTGCTTGGCCGACATGTACTGACTGAACTCTCCTCCCCAGTGGATTTCCGAGGTCCTGCACTTCTGCTCTGGCCTGCCCATCATCCTCGTCGGCTGCAAGAAGGATTTGAGATACGACCAGAAGACCATTGAGGAGCTGCACAAGACATCGCAAAAGCCCGTTACCCCGGAACAGGTATGCATCACCACCCACGATGAAGCACACAGCAAAGTACAGCGTGCAAGTAAGAGACATATACTGACTCCCCAACCCAGGCCGAGGATGTCCGCAAGAAGATCGGCGCAACCAAGTACCTCGAGTGCTCCGCCAAGACAAACGAGGGCGTCAGAGAGGTGTTCGAGCACGCCACGCGCGCCGCCCTGCTCACCCGGAAAGGTGGCAGCAAGAAGAAGAAGTGCTTGATCCTGTAAACTACCCAAATCGACTCAAACATGTTCCGTTCAGCGAACCCCGACTTCCGACTGCCCTACCGCCGCCTTCCACCTCTATCCAGAATCTCTACCTCGGGATCTCGCTCGTTTTCGGCTTCAACAAGCAAAATCAATGTGATGGACTTCTCGAGCACGATGTGAGCGGACTGATCTATCCGAGGCAAATCCTAAACCAAGAAAAACCAAGAATGAAGTAGCGACGTTCATGGCGACTGGAGTCTCGTCAGACAACAAGAGCCATCGAGCGAGCGAGAGTCTGGAGGGAGAGAAGACAGCAAGCGAGAGCACAAGGACGAGGGCCACCAAACGAACACACTGGGAAACACACAACCTGCGGACGCTTTTGCATCTTCTTCCCGTCCGCTCTCTTTCCATCAAGGGCTCGACTTCTTTCTTCTTTTTCCTTTTCTGTCTGCATTTGCAATAGTGAATTCCCCCTTCTTTCCCCCTCAACTGGCGTTTAATTTGTGTTTTTGTTTAGAGAGAGAGGGTGTGTGAGAGAGAGAGATAGCAAAGGGAATAACAAGACGTTTTTTTCGGAGTGACCATCTTCCATCTCCTTGTCTTTATTGCTGCGAGGTGAACCTACTACCAATATCACTTTTTGAATCAACGTAGCAGGTTCGAATGGAGAGATCTAGACTTGGTTTCTGGTTTATCCCCATCTTGGTGGCCGTGCTCGTGATAGTCTTCTTGTAAAGGACGTGATTTTTCAGGTTTGGATGGCTTGAGTGGGTGTGTGAAGGATTTGGAAGGCTTCTTATTACATGTAGTCTGGTCGGATGGCCTTGCGAATACTTCACGTACTGCGCAACTTGTCTGTCCCGATGAGGACACTGCGCTCCTTGGTCGTGACCTCTTGTCTTGCTGTTGCTGTTGCTGGCAGTGAGATGAGGTCCTGGAGTACCTAGATGATAGTTCATACACTGGCTCTGGATGGATGGCAGGTGGGGCTTGCGAGAGGCGTGCCAGGAGGCTGCTCGACATTGTTGCTTGCTAGCTATACGCGTGTGCCACTTTCGCGAGATTATTGTTATGGATTGGATGCAGGAGGTAGGCTGTTGGATGGCAGGTTACTTCTGCTACGGCAGGGAATGTATCCGCAAGGGACAACGGACGATGAGGGTTTGTGGTAAAATGGCTGTCGTTTTGAGTATAAGGTATGATAGACCTCATACACCAACCCGCTAGCTCCTCGGACGACTACAACAACATCACTTGAGACGTGCAGACCGTAAACAGTAATACCTCTTACATGTACCCTACATGGCATGAATACTCTAGCGATATGACCACACCACCTTGCTTGACGGAATTTTCATGAAGAGCATGACCACCCAAGCTACATACCTGGCAGCATTGCCTAAGCAGCTGATCAAGCTTGCAATAGCGGCACTCGTAAAATAGCAATATATACATGTATACGGTACGCGAGGTGGATTGCCATGCTGCTCAAGAAACCCCCACGCTTGTATCGTCTCGCCTGAACAATCGTCAAGTGATCACGCCGCCGCCGGTAAGGCTGACCAACCATTAGCTTCTCGCCTCGCGCGGCCGGTTCGATGCTTGCGGAGGTTGGAGGGTGGCACGACACGACAGCTGCGGTTCGCGCGGTGAGGATGATGTTGGAGGTGCTGATGATTGTTGATTGACGGTCTTCGTCATCGAAATCATGATCATCATATGGATGTACTACTAGGTGAAAGCAAATCAGGGCCGCGGGCGGAGACATGCGTTCTGCAGGAGAGGCTCTGCGATCGCATGTGCATGCGGATTAGCAGGGGCTATGTTCTAGACTACTGTAATACACATGTACATATCCTTCGACGGCTGCATGCGAGCAACGAGTAGGCTCGGATATGAGGTCACTAAACCGTAGAATTTCATAGTGAGCGGCACGACAGGGACTCGGGTAGGCAAAGTACTGGTCAAAGGGGATGGAACAAGGCCAGCCATCGAGTTAGAAGTTAGAACAAAGCGAATAGGCTTGCGATGGGGGGAGGGTTCGGCGTCATCCCGCGGGCGTTGGACTATTGCGAAAGAACGGAAGCTTTGGCGGACGGAGAAAGCCTTGAGCTTCTTCTGTGCTGAGAGCTGATGATTACCACGAGGACTGGAAGAAGGCAATAATTGCCTGACGAAAGAAGTCTCACCAGTGTTGAAGTAGGTAGACACTCGCAAAACCAGGGTAGTGGCACACCCTCGTCGGACCCTCGACCGATCGTGGCATCGGCAATTACAATTACATCTACCATCTGCAATATTAATATTGCAAAACCATCACCTCGTCTCCGACTTGCCTTGCTCGATTGCTTACAACAGCAACGGGCGTGCTCTTTGGGTGGGCTTTTTAGCTTGCGAAAGTGCCCGCGTCCGCGCCTGGCCTCATCCGCCGCCGCCCACGCCCACGCCCATTTCACTTTACCCTCCTGCCAACTCAACTGCACGCGAGAGCACCACCTCTCGCAACCTGCCGCCGACCTCCGTCTCTTCTTCTTCTTTTCACTTATTCACACACACCTTCTTCCGCGCTCTGCCTCCGACTCGCGCACGACCACTGCAATCCACCGTCCCATTCTCCACAACCACCACACAATGGATCTGCTCAACTCATACTACCCGCAAGAGCCGTCTTGTGCCCGCATGCCGGCCCTTTGATTAGACATCAGAGAGCAAGCACCCTCGAACACCCCACCTCGCGCCCGAGTCCGATTGTCAGTGACGACAGCTCATCCTACTATCCTCAAATCCTCTGTTGCAATGCAGGGCTGATTCGAGAAGAGCTCAAGGCTTCCGCGACTTTCCTACCCGGGAGGAAAGTGCTCACGTGCGCCTCGACTTCACCAACAACACCTCGACTTTGCGTGCGCTGTTTGGCTAAGAGACGTGCGAGTACAATCACGGGGCTACAATCCTGTGAGAGCGGCATTTTATAGGTGCATCGTTGTGCACACCTACACCTAGGACACTACACCAACTTCCCTTTTCTTGTCTCCTCGGCGGCTGGTCTTTTCAGCATTTACCTTACACGGAGCGGTATCACGCGACCTCGCGGTCAATCTCCGGAACGATATTCACGAACAAACATCACCAACATGTCTTCGCCCGCAGACTTAGACTTGCAGGGCAAGCAGTCCTCTGCCCACATCACAGCTACCGATACATCGTCGCATTACGACAACGATACGATCATGACCGATGCGGGGGAAGATGCGTCAAACGTCACAGAGGCAGCATCAAGCATGGCGCTCCTCACACCAATAGAGACAGGCTCAAATGAAATCACAGAGAACACAGAGTACAAGTCAAGACCGCCTACTCCTCCATCACGGCCCGACTCTCCACCCACAGCATATCCACAACGCTTGCAGCCGTTACTGCCTCCCCGAAACTTTGGCGCAATCATCGACCACAAAGTCTTCCGCTCGGCATATCCTCAGGACCGCAACATCGATTTCCTGGATGCATTGGGCGTCAAGACACTGCTGTGCTTTGTCGACACTGACCCCAGCGAGGGCTACATGGAATTCGTCCGCGCAAACGACGTGACTCGCCTCCGAATCGACATCTCGCCCAACAAAGAGGGCAGAGTCGGGACGACAGTCGACTCGATATGCGAGGCTTTACTTGTTCTTCTGGATGCGACAAATTACCCGTTGTACATCCACTGCAACCAAGGTCGCCACCGCACAGGCTGTGTGACCGCCTGCATGCGCAAAGTTCAAGGCTGGCCCATGGAAGCAATCATCGCCGAGTACGAAGCATACTCCAACCCAAAGACTCGCGAGCGAGACGTGGAATTCATCAGAAATGTCTTCCAGCCGGAATCGCTGTTGGAGTACGCGAAGCAACACGGCCAGTTCGAGCGTCGCCCGTCACTCATGTCTTTGCTGCATTCTGGTCTGCTGGACGTGGAGAAGTTCGTGCGCATCATGGGCTCTACGGACGGTGTCGCGCCATCAAATGCGAGCCTGAAGTCCGAGATCAGCAAGCCTGACAGCGCGATCGATATGACTAGCGGTACTCTCGATCCAACACTGCTTCTCGCTGGCGGTGCGAACCCGCGCGAGTCTGAGATCTCTGTGGAGGAGTGTGGACCGATGTCCCCGCCCGTCATGGACGAAAGTGCTCGCATGGGCTATCTCGGATGAGACGAGATCGAGCAGAGTGAAGACGAAGCTGAGGGAGCAATACCATCCATGGCAGTGACCTCAAGAAAGGCACACAAGCCAGCGAGTGTATCAAACAAGTCTACGGACTACACGGAGCGACTTTTGACTGATTCAGCGTTGGCGCTGGGGTTTTTCCAACTTTGGGACATGCTATTCGGCGTTTTTGGGGACCGGAAAGAACTACGCTCTATGGAGGCGTTTGTTTCATCAAAAATGGATAGAGAGGCACGCACGACTTTCGGCTCTGCTGCGGTGCGACGAAGATCCTCATGCGATTGGTTCTTCTTTTCTTTACTTTCTAATTCTCTTTTGTACTTTTATATTTGGGAGGCTCTGCGCAAAGATCGCGACCCCGTCTTAGTTTAATGCCATTCAGATTCGCTGGGCTTCGTGGTGAGCTTTCAGCTGTATCGGCTACATGTACTCTTCCTCTCCTGTTTTTTTTTACAACGATTCTGATAACACTGTGGAGACCTTACGAGAAGAAGAATATTGCTCTCTTAATATTGGTTTGATACATGTTATTTTTCGTGAGGGCACAATACCACCAGCCACCCCAAACTTCGCTTTTGATTGGCCAGCGCCAGCGCAGCGCAGCTTCGAGGGAGCGAGCGATAGAAACGCCGCTATTTCCGTTCCGGCGATCAATAAAGGGAACTACTATAGTAGAAGTCAATAATAGTTCACACCACATCCTGGTGCTACCGCCTAGTTGCATGTCGGCTGGAAGCATTTCCTTCACATTTCACATTCACTTTTGCATGCGACACCTACCCATCTGTCTCTATACCCGACACACTTCATTCACTCGACGCGGACTCTTACTCTCTAAACCTCTCGAATCGCATCTTGAAACCTCGCATCTCATACCGCTCACCTCGCCTACTTTACTCGAATCGCCTACCTCGCCAACTCTACCCACTCCACCCGCACTGGCAACATCCCTCTGATCGCCGTGGAGATGGCCTTCTTCTTCCGCCGAATCCACTGCCACTTCTGCGGCGCCCGCTCAGCTCACGCAAAGGGATCCGGCGTCCCAGAGTTCCAATGCGCCTCGTGCGAAGCCATCAACTTCCTCGATTCGCAAGGGAATATCCTCGACACACCCTTAGCAGCCGCAGCGCCAGCCACTCATGAACTGAAACAAAAGCTCTTCGAGAGCTTCACGCGCGACCCAGCTGCCGATCCTGCGCGCGGCCACCAGATGCAACAGGTCTTCTGCAATACATGTCTTCACAACCAGCAGTGTTACAACGATACGCTGGCCAACTACTTGCCGGACGAGGAGCACCCACAGTACGCTGAGTATGAGGCTTCGCTGCCGGCGTACAAGAAGTCGCTGGAAGAGCGGTATCCGCAAATATGCAAGGCTTGCGCGCCGAAAGCGCAGCTGAAAATCAACCGCGCGGACTACTACAGTGTGACGGATAATTTGAACAAGACACATCGCAAAGCGAATCGCAGACGAGGCGCGAGCCCGATACCGGCTGTGGATTCAAGAGATGACTGGCATAAGGCGAGCATGAGGATGGGGTTAGGCTTGCTTGGTCTGATCGTGTGGGCGAGCATAGGCGCGCAGATCTTTTGGCATGCGTATGGGATTTGGGATACTTTACTTGGGCGTGGTGAGGTGCCTGTCGATTCTATGGAGGATTCTGGATTCGAGCCAGCACTACGAACCTGCTTTGCGACTACAGCTTTGCTAAGCCCGGAGACATCATGCCACCGCCTGTTTGGCGAGTACATGCCGAAGATCTTGCTGGCGAATCTTTGTCTTGTCTGGTACAATCATGGATTGCGAGCGTACTACAACCCGCTTGTTCGCTACGATCACATCACTGGCCAGAAGCAGCACTTTGTCATTCAGGCTCTCGTGATGGCGATTCGGACAGTCTCCTACGTCGTATTATCGGACAAGTCGAGGCTCAGCGAGATGAAGTGGTCGCAAATTGTAGCAATGCACGGCTCTACCATCGTCTTCATTGTCGGCGGCCAAACTCTGAGCCGAGGCGCAATCGAAATTCACAAGTGGCGCCTCAACAACAGAATGATGCCGAAACCGGAAGATCAGGATGTGCTGGGTCAGTATGCTGGTCCTGCGGCAGAGAAGCATGTACCACAGGCGTCGTCAAGACTACCTTTCGACATACACGCCAGAAAGCACAGGGAGCCATTCCCTATCCAAGCTCTTGCGCCGCAGCGTTCAACATACGGAAGCAACGTCTGGAACACTTTCGCTGGAGGACCGCCTCCTTCACCGCAAGGCTCTGATTCGACAGTGGAAGACCCGATGGATCTGGACTCTAACCCTCCTGCAGAATCTCGCATGCCTGGCGTTCCCGAGAGCAGAGCATACAACCCTTACGCTGCAATTGCCAGCGGTCGGCAGGTACGACCCAGCACAGCCTCACAACGCTTCGGCGCACCTTCACCTAAGGGCTGGGAAGACATGCGCAGTAACTTGTTCTCAATCGAAGACGACCTCCGCGCAAAGCAGGAGCGACAGAAATTCCAGGCAGCTCAAAACGCTCATAAACTCAGCTACAACCCTCGCGCCGACCAATCGCCTTTCCGCGGCCGCCTCCCACAAGCACCCATGAGCATGGAACGTCGCCTACGTAACCCCATCAGCCAAGTCCCACAGTTCAAAGAGCCGCCAGTGACACAGCAGAAAAACTTCCTCGACCAAATGCGCGAAGGCATCGACAAAGGCAAGCCTTTCGCCCGCAACGCTGCCACTCGCAGACAACGGCCCAGAACTCCCGCCGACGACGACGCCTCAGACATCATGTCCACCACAGAGTTCTCTCCAGCCGCCGCTCGCACGCGCGGCAATCTCGACCTCCGCCCTTCGGACTGGCATCTTCCTTCTGACACTACGGCTGCCACCGGTCTGGAGGACTTGTTCGGCGGCAACAGTTTCCGCATCTCGGAGTCCCCCGAGCTGATGCCTCGCAACGGCGAGCAGCGGCGTCCTGCTCCTCGTTCGATGCCGGCTGGCACGCGGTGGACGATGATTGCCACGGCGGTGTTGGTGTTGCTTGGGGTGTTCATTTTCAATGTGCCTGTTGTTAAGAGGTGGGTTTGTTTGGGGTTGTATGACTTGTTGGTTAGTGCTGGTGTTTGAGGAGCGCATCATTTCGGGGAGTGCTATCTCTCTCACACATCTCCTTTACGCGCAATACTGGGCGCTTCGGGATCCAGGCGAGGCCTCTTTCTCTGGCTTTCGCTCTCTGGTGTTCGCTTTTTTTCTTTCTGGGCAGGCGCTGTTTGTTGTTTTGCTTTGCATAGCGGATGATACCCCCCGTACTGCGGGCTGGAGATGGTGTTCTGGATACTATGATGCCCGGGTTCGGAGAAACATTTGGAGGCTTGGAATTAGCCTGATATGTACATGGTAACAGGCCAGTATCGCCATGTTTGATACTTAGCACAATCTATCTCATCGCACCCAACTGTTTTTGGTGGTCTTTTGCTCTTTGCGTATTGTACACATTTGTCTATTCCTACACATTCCTACAGCCACATTTCCCAATATCTGCCCTCAAGGTCGGCGAGCCACCAATCATCAACATCAACCCTCATGCTCCTTAATCTGCTCCCCCAACAACCCCAACCCCATCCCCTTCTTCCCACTCTCCTGCGTCATCCCCGCGGGCACCACAGCTTTCCCATCACACGTCGCAAACCGAATCTCATCAACGCCAGTCGAAACCTTATGCGCCAGAAACGGCGTCCCGGGCTCCAACCCTTCGATCCCGGATGTCACTTTCCAAGGTCCTGAGAACGTTGCCCGAAGCTTCTTCTGCTTGCCTTCCCATTTGCCGTCGTCGAGATTTGTTCGAGACCAGATGGACCCGTCCCAGAGACGGCCTAGGACGCGGTCGCGGAGAAGGATTTCGGAGGAGGACATGGAGGACCAGAGGATTTCGCGGTCGGAGGGGGAGATTTTGGGGGCGTGGGCGGGTTCGTGGTTTGTTGAGATATGGCTGGCGTCGTGGAAGGGTGGAAGGAAGAGGTTCTCTTCGATTCCTCGCACGAGCATTTCTGCTCCTAGCGGGCCTAAAGTCTCGAGGAGAGATTGCGGCGTGGCGTCGTCTGGGATTGGGAGGCCTGGCTGTGGTGTCTGGGCGAGGACGACGCCGTGGTCGAATTTGGTGGGGTGCATTGTTTGCAGGCTGACGCCTGTGTGGGAGCGGCGTTGCAGCAGGGCGTGTTGGAGGGGTGCTGGGCCGCGGAGGTCGGGGAGGAGGGAGGGGTGGATGTTGAGGCCGCCGTAGGTGGCGGTGTTGAGGATGCGGGAGGGGACGAGGAGACCGAAGGAGACGGTTATGATTAGGTTTGGGGCAGAGGGGGTGGGAGGGGTCCAGGAGGTGAAGGTATCGATTTGGTGGACGGGGAGAGAAAGGGAGGTTGCGATTGGTTTTATGGGGACTGGAGAGGAGGTGTTAGTATTGAGGCTTGTAGTTTAGGATGAAGTGTGGCGAAGAGGATATGTTGGATGTACGGACCCTCTTGGATCTTCTTCAAACCTCGTCCCACGCGCTTATCTGGTCGGCAAATGACATCTATGCTTGCAATTTTTTCTGGGTTTGCCTGTTGCAGTTTGTGCAGTGCGCGGAGAGAGTAGATGCTGAAGGCGTCTGCACCGCAAAACAGCACGCGTAGAGGCTCATGTTGCTTTGCTGCAGTACTTGATAGCCGTACACCAAGCCATCTCTTGTTTGATTTTACCAGCAGAGGCCTTAGATGGCGGCATATAATGGGCGACATTGGGTGCGTTGTTGATAGGAGAAGTGAGGTTGAACAGATTTGCTGCACGTTGATTGGGCAGTCGCGGAAGTTTGAACGGCCGTGATTCGTTGAGTGAAGACATGGTTTACAAGTCAATATAGATCCGGGTGTGCCGATCAAAACATCTCGATGAATAATTAACTATAGCTTAGTAAAGACGACATGGACATATCTGTTCGATCGTTGCTATCACAAGCAGTTCCTGCGACAAAAGTGTAGACGCCTTGATAGTGAGAAAGAAGTAATTATGAGCCGCAAAACGCAAAGACGTGTAGAGTTCACAGTACAGAAGGAGGCAGTCGTAGAACGTATAGCACACACATGCTTGATAGAATGCCAAATGCTTCCCTCGCTTCCTACAACCTCGTACAAATGCTGCGCAACCAATGGCACATGAAAGTAGATGAACAAAATCACTCGCAACACCACCCAAGACACACATTGCGTGCTCTACCCTCACCTCAAACTCTACAGAGCCTAGATCGCTGCTTGAATCTCGAGCAACATGGCAATTCCAAGCTTACACATGTCGCGCACGTAAGCTATACATATGATTCCGACGAAGGTGGTGTGGTGAGGTTGGTCCCTTGGTCACCTTGCTTGCTTGAAACCTGCTGTGCGAAGCTCCAGAAGAACTCTAAATGCTGGAGCTATACTGCAGTAGCTCAGTGCGTGGAGGCGACTCGGAGACGTTGTTGTCGGCAGGCGATACTGGAATTAACCACACTTCTTGCCCCAGTGCATTTGCCGCAGCTTCGAGCTCGCAATGATTTGTATGTGTGGTGGTGAAGACTACCCGCTATCTTTCACTGTTGAGGCTTGCTATCTCCTAGTCGCCGGTTCTGGTGCCGAGAAATGCTTGGGAGACTCGGCTCGGTCGGTACGTACCTCCTCCTACTGTGGCTCGGTTGTGGCAACGATACGAAGGTACTTATGCAAGATACTAGCTCAAGAAATTCAAATGCCGACTATGTGGATATTCAGTGGTACACACGTTCAACAAGAGCAAGCCTGCCTCGGGCAGCCACAGTCGAACAAGTGGCTGCCGTCCTTCGAAGGATTCATACCCAAAACGCAAGGCGGGCGCTTTGTTTGTTGTGACAGAAGGTCGTGCAAAAAACAATGGCGGTACCCACTTCTTTCTTGAGAAATGTGTTCCATCATCATCACACAAAACTCCACGCGGCTAAGCCGAATCCTTGCTGTGTGGGTTTTGTAGCGCTGTGAAACGAGAGGCAGCAACCTAAGCTCTGGCTCTCCGCCGGGCAGAGCTCAACGCGCCCGCAGGCGGGAAGGCAGAATTGCTGTGGTGTGTGGTTCGAGCTAGGCATATCGAGATCTGCATTGCGCGGAAAGTGTAACATGATTCGTCCCGCGGACGACGTTTGTGTGTAACATAATCATTATCATCGTCGGCAGAGAGAGACAGCTCCTATTATTTGCCCGAGACAGACTGTTTCGTCGGTCTGGAAAAGTCTTGTTCTTGATCTGTTGTGTGCGACGCAGACGCGGGCAGTTAGAGATACAGAGGTACAATCTACGGGTAGATCATTAAGGATGCGAACATGGGTTGGGCCCGGGGCGTTGTGCATGCATGGGAGGCGGCAAGCCGTTTGTCGCACATCTCGTCTCTCTCACACAGGATTGCTCAAACACATGCTCCGAGAGAGTTTGGCTGGCACTCCACCTTGCCACCCCGAAGTCGAGTCTTGCTTGCTGAGCTTCTCTCCCACTGGACAGGCAAAAAATCATGGGGTTTTGCGTAAGTGATTTGAGCTTCTTCTTTTGCCCTTCCTGCTACTGATGATGATGGGCGCCTTGTGGGATTAAGACGCGGGGAGGCATGTGCTTGTGGATGTCTCTCCGGCAGGTGGTGTCTGGCAAGGAAGATGATAACGCGGGATATTGACGTGCTTTTGATGAAGATCGAGTATGCACTACTCAGACTACTGTGCCTCATGTGCGAAGGAATAGTATGGCAGGCTCCCCCAGCATGCGAGATTGGTGGCTGCAGGGGAGGTGATTGCAGAGCGACGGTCGTTGACGGCGTGTTCGGCTGGAGCACGCCGGTGCTGCTTGATTCGACCACGGGCCCTAATGGTGCTCCTCGTTGCGCCGGTTTGGGCGAGGCCGTGAGTGAGGGCGGGTTGTGAGTGGTCGATGGGGGATCGTGCAGTCAGTGCGGCCGACTATCCACGTCAATCCAATCTGCCCATATCCATCGCGCGTGGGCAAGTCATTTGGAGTGGTGTGGGCACACGGGCATCATTGAATGAGGTTACGATAGATCTTCACGTGATGGCGGGTGGATGGGATATACATAGACATAGTGGCGATGAGGTGTACTGTACATGTACTGTAAGGAGCAGTGGCACCGCGGAGGGAGTTGTTCTAGTAACCATATGGAGACCCAAGAAAAAGACTGCTCTCGGCTCTACCAGACAGCACAGTAAACAACACATCTTCGCCACCAAGCTAACAAGATAATGCTGCTGCTCTCAAGATTATTCACCTCGCCGGTCCAATGGTGCACGCCGTTGCAGCGGGCGTCTTTCGCGGCGGGCACTAGCTGGGCTCGTAGCTTTGACGCGCGGCGGCCAATGCACCAGCTCAACCGCTCGCCCCTTCTTTCCCGGCCTCCTCCCCAAAAGTCGCCGGCCTGCTTCGTTCCTGTAGCAGCCACCACACTCGCCCGTTCGCGCACCTTCTCATCACTCACTCGCTCGCCGTAACTTGGCTTCTTGGTGTTTGCTTCCTCTTCTTTCCATATCAACCTTACTTCTTCACCACCTGCACCTTCAAACGCCTTTGGCTCCTACACTCGCTCAGTGCATCCCCCTTTCTCACACTCACCCACCGACACCTTCATCCATTGGCTTCATAAAACGAGCCGTCAACTCCCACAGCAGCTTTAATAATACCAAGGTGCGTGACACGCAATCCCTCGAGCGCTTCCTGGATCCATCGATGAGCATCGCGATACCGCATGATGTGCACCACTCGAAACACCACCGAAACACAGACGCCATCGTCATCACATGCTCGCGATAGCCTACCCCTATATCCACGCGCGGCGCTCCGAAGACCTCACCTCGAACCATCAATACTGACCATCGTTCAGTTATCCACGACCCGTTAATCACAAGATGTCTCTCAAGTACATCACACCCGTAGTGGCCATTGCCGCTGGCCGTGTCGCTGGTAAGAGAAGATGCGCGAACAAGTCCAGACAAGAACACACCCGCTGACACCCACCAAGCCCAGTCTTCCTGCAGCGCCGCTACCACCACCATCCAGAACGCCGGTGATGCCTCTGCCCTCGCAGCATGCACCACCTTCTCTGGCAGCATCGCCATCGCTACCGGCACCACCGACAACATCCAGCTTAACGGTCTCCGCGTGATCGATGGTGACCTTATCGCCTCCAACGTCTCCCAGCTCACCTCCCTCTCCGCCGACTCCCTCACCAGGATCACTGGCTCCTTCAACCTCGAGCAGGACGAGATTCTCTCCACCCTCAACTTCCCCCAGCTGAGCCAGGTTGGCGAGATTCAGTGGGAGGGTCTGCCCGGTCTCCAGGGTCTGTCTTTCACCAACGAGATCAAGAAGGCCGAGAGTGTCAGCATTATCAACACCTACCTTTCTTCCCTCGAGGGCATCAACCTTGAGACCGCCGCCACCATCGACATCCAGAACAACAACTACCTGGACGACATCACCATGCAGCTGGGCAACGTCAGTGATAACTTCAACGTCTACGCCAACGGCCGCAACGTCTCTGTCGTCCTCCCCAACCTGATCTGGGCCAACAAGATCAACATTGCCAACGCCTCCTCCGTCAGCATCCCCTCGCTCGCTTCCGTGAACGGCTCCCTCGGTCTCTACAGCAACTTCTTCGAGAGCATCCAGGCTCCCAACCTCACCGACGTCGGTGGCACTTTGTCCATTGTCAGCTGCGAGAAGGCGACCAACATCTCCTTCCCCCAGCTTACTACCGTTACTGGCGGTCTCTCTGTGCAGAACAACACCGAGCTTGCTGACGTTAGCGGCTTCCCTGCCCTTACCACTGTTGGCGGTGCCGTTGACATGTACGGTGACGCTATTGACTCGTAAGTTCATTTCAAGCATTTAATCGATAAAACACTTTACTGACAAGCCCCAGTGCCTCTCTCCCCGCTGTCGAGGATGTCCGTGGTGCCTTCACCCTTGTCTCCATGCAGAACCTTGACGATGCCTGCTCTGCTTTCGAGAAGCTGAAGGACGACTCCGTCATCAAGGGCACCTTCACCTGCCGTGGCGAGGACTCCGACCCTGAGTCTGGTGACAAGCCCGAGGGCACCACCAAGGGCTCCGGTGGCTCCAGCAGCAGCGGCAACTCCACCAAGGACAGCGCCGCCACCTCCATCCAGATCACCGGCGCCACCAGCTTCCTCGGTGTTGTCGCTGTCCTCTTCGGCCTCCTCTAAACGGTCTAAAATAAATGTCCACGCCACACGGAACGGAAACGTCATGGCACGATCACGCACAGCCGCGCTTTGGTTGAGCAGTCCACCAAGTGCCACAATATTGCCCGTCTCACCACTCGCATGAAGTGGTCATCCAATCTCGTTCGGATCACATTTTCTCTCTCTTGAGTCGGCGGGTCCCTCGCTGCTCTATACACTGGAGGGAGCAAAACTCTCGTCGCTGCATATGGCGTTGTCTCTCATATTTCTGTCTGCAGTCAAGAATGGAATTGGCTTTCTCTCTTCATACCATTGCTTGCCTTGGTGCTTCTGCTGCTGCTGTTCGTTTGTCGTCGTTTTGTTGTACTTCAGCCACATGGGAAATGGGTTCATGGGGAATAAGGTATCGGGACGCACTTACATACGTCTCGTCACGTGCATAGAGTAATTTTTGGGTCCTGCTTCTTGGTAGCTTGCTGTGCGATTCGGAGCTTGCTATTATGAGGGGACAAACGTATAAATGGTTAATTTTATTATATTCTGTCAGTATCTTTTGTTTCGTCATTTGCTCTCAAATCTGCTTTGCAGAAAATGTGACTGAGAGCACTTGGACTGCTTCGAAGAAATATGTGGACTGCTTGTGGTTTTGCTTCTTCGGTCGAGCTTTTCGGCACTGAGAGGTCTGTTGTGGATCGACTGCAGGGTCACGATTAGTACGTGTGCATTGTTGTCTGGGTCTGTGTGGGCAGAGCTCTTGTACTGTGTATAGCAGCTGGCGTTTGACTTAATGCTGCAGGATTCTACCTTCACGTTCAACATAAAGGCTATAACTTTGCTGGATACGGTTTCATTGTGAGCTCCATGGTTTTAACAGCCAACTGGTAGCGTGTCCTTCCATGATTATCGACGTTTTCGAGGACGTTGGAAGATGATCGATATACTGTCGGAGAGTGTAACTGCGGAGAGTCGTTGTAGGAGCTCGGTTTGTACTTTTGGGAATGTGTCGGCGACATTCAGCGATATCGATGGAAGAGGAGTGGTAGTTTGCTGATATTTGCCTTCGACATCGTCGTAGCATACGAGGTAGTTTGTTGCGGTTCAAACTTACTATGTGTTCAGTTGGCTACATTCATCGGTACGGTTTACATATGTTCTGGTACATTCAAGAGGACCTACAGAACGTGAGAAGCGCGAGCCAGAGTGACCTTCAAAGTGGTCCGTACACTTACTCGTTTTTCTGACTCCCTTGCTAGTGTTGCGACTGCTTATAGCACATGCATGAAAGATTGCTGTGATTCAGGTCCGCGCAATTCGCATTTTCCCATTGCGGTTTGTTGCCTCTCATCACGTTTCAAAGCCCAGTCTGCGGATGTCTACTTGGAGTGTGGATGCACATCATTCTAGCGCCATGCATGACCGACAACAACCATCTCGCACTCGGCAGAACATATCAAGCCATTGAATGCTATATCACTCTCCATATACATCTAAGGGTGTTTTGTAACGCCAGATCCACATTTTCAAGTCGTAGCCATTGACCTAACCCCTACCCTAGAGTGCCGTACCTTCAGCCTTGGCGTTGTCGATCGTTCCTGACAGCCATCGGTCTTCTTCAACCTTCCACGCCTCGCCTGTCCCCGGTACTCGGTGAAAGCACCTCATATCCGCATGACATGACTCGGGATGTACTGCTCCTCTCATCAAGGACGTCACAGGCACCATCGCTTGAATGCGAACCTCAGTCGAAAAGATCGTTTCCAATCTACTGTAAACGATCGTCCCCACAACGCCAGCGCATGCAGAACGAAGAACATCGGTATGCCACCTTTAAGTGCCTCTTGAACACGGTATACTTCACTTCCCCGATCCTAGCCTGCTTCTCCATTGCATCGACGCCGCAAGAGTGCAGAAGCCTCCAGGGCTGGGTTGACAGCCGACGGATAATTTGCACCGACTTGGGCTTTGCATGATGTGACGACGTGACGCGAGGGAGCTCGAGGTCTTGATCCATGCAGCGGCTGGTGAAGACCCGCGGCAACAGCCGTCTGACAAGCCGTTGACTGCAGCTCACTCACCTTCTTCGAGACGCCTGCATTGCCGCTTCGCCTTCATGGACTGTGATCGCTGTCTTCAAGCGCTCTGCTGAAGGATCGCGTCTGGCTTCCCCGTCCCGTGCAGAAGCACGCGCAGGAAGATAGGTTCCAAAATGTCAGACGCTGGACCTGGTCGCTGGAACTTGCACGGTCTTACTCGGATATTGACCCGTCAACATATTTCGATGCTCAAAGCGTGCTGGTAAACGAGATCGGGAGCTCGAAGACGTTTATTCTTGTGCCACCGCGAAGACGTTTCTGTACTCCGCAGGGCACACTGCAGAGTGGAGCCGCTGTCTACTCCTCACATTCCCTCACCTTCGACCCTTGAGCTCTGCGGTGGCCATCTAGGCGCGTCCGACCCAAGCTCTCATCAGAGATGCACGATGCAATGTGCAGGGATGCTCTGGGGTGTCTGCGTGCCTGCAGCCTAGAGGCATCAAGAAGCGCGCTCCATAATGTTTGGTCACACAACTGCATCACTCACTCGGCTACTTGCTTAGTAGGCGCGCCCCCGGCGTCCGTCGCTAACTTTATAGCGACTCGCCATCATGCAGAGACGTTCACGCTGGCCACGTGCGGGCGTGTCAATGCAATGCCATCACTCTACAAACGTCCGAAAAGCGCGACTTAACGGCTTTTCACTAGGCTTGCACGATTGCTTCGCAGTAGTGTCCTCTGACCGCTGCGTACGACGGCTACACAGAGGCCCTGCCTTAGTCTAGAGCATTCAGGCACAAAAGTGGCCCTAGCATTGAGCGGTCAGAGGCTGTTGACGACGACCGTGCGCTAGAGCGCCTGCCGTTCAGCGTCACAGCTATGGCATGCATGAGGCCGTCCCTGTCATGCTGAGTCTCGATACTATGACTGCCGGCATCCACACTAAACTAGCCTGATCCAAAAGATACTGTACGCACAACATCAGAAGGTAGCCATGGGGAACGATGGTGGGCGAGATTTCACCCGTTCATGCCTCCACCTTAGCCGCTCCTGCTCATCAGCAAGGGATGCTTTGATTCCTATCATCCACTCATACTCGCGCGGATGTGTTGCGGTTAGCGGACCGTCCTTCTTACAACTTCCCCCTGCGATGCCGTACGCCAATCACTTGCATAGTCTGCTGGGACAATCCTGGCGTGTCTTCACCTCTGCCTAGGATCTCTACTGCACTCCCAGACCTTCCGATGCAGCCGGCGAAGTTCAACGCCCCATGGGCTCGAACAGAACTGCTGCTTTGCCATGTTACCGATTTTGAGCACCTCCGATAACATTTCCTGACCGCTAACGTGTAACCATGCGTCGATCGTGTAGGGGAACAGTCCGTCCAACCGTTTGATGGCATCTCCGTTAGAGTTCTCGCTCTCGAGGTTCCGCGAAGCATGAAAGTATAAACGTCCTTCGATTTCTACCCAGTCGTCTTCCTTCTCTTCATCCATTCAGACTCCACCGACTACTCTTGTGCTCCTCTTCACATCTGTTGTGCGGCGGTCTTTTGATTGTTGGTTGGCTTTCTTGATATTTGTCTGTGCCTTGTCTGATCGAACTATTACACCAACACCAACACTCCTCAAGCACGTCCCTTCCTCACGATAACTTTGTTCGATTGAAGTTTCAACGTCTTTCGTACCACCTCGTTCACCGCTCCTCGTCATCATATCAACGTCAACATGAACATGCGCGAGTTTCAGAACTTGACCATCAACTCTCGCAGTCGTCAGCCCAGTCGGTAAGTACCAGACACAGACACACCGAATGCAGAATGACGATTATACTGACACTCTCTCAGACACGAGCAAGCCCGACCAACGCTTCCGCCTTTCGAAGCCATCGACGCTATCGCTGGACATGGCGAGGGTGTGCCAGTCGTGATGAGGCCTCACGGCTACCCTGGCCAGCACCAAGCTCCGCCCGCGTACACTCACGCACAGCTTGCTCAAGCGCACGCATCAGCCCACTATGGATACACACACGCCAGCATCGAGGCATCGACTCCGCCAGCGGCTTTCTCTTCGCCTCGCGGCATGTGCATCGACCACGGATCTGACACCAGCTCCGACTCTTCTGGCAGCCGAGAGTCTTCGACCTGTCCACGTGGCTCTATCTCATCCACCGCTGCAACCAACGGTGGCTCTACTCGATCCACACGCACCAAGCGTGGATCCGAGTCGCAAGGCTCGGGTTCGGACCGCAGCATGAAGCGCCCGGACAGCAGCAAGGGCGAGCTCTGGTGCACTGATTGCGAATGTGCTGTTGCTGATTGCACATCACCGAAGGTTCACAAGGCGAGGGTGAAGAAGATCGTCAAGGAAAAGTCGTCTCGTTCCACTCAGGCTTCGATCCTTCAGAGTCATGAAGACCTGACCCAGAATGCACTGAACATCGTTGGCTACAAGATCCAGCAGCCTGGCAACAAGAAGAAGTCCGGCATGGAATACGACAAGAAGGAAGTCCTTGTGTCCTCACACATCTTTATGGACGAAGCTATACAGACGATCGCCAACCTCGGCCCCCAAATACTCCATGACTTCTTGACACGCACAGGCGGCCGCGTCCAACACCACATTGTTCATGGTTCGGCCCAGGAACTCCCTGCAGACAGCGTGATGTCGGGTCCCGATGGCGAAGGACCCTGTCTGCACGAAATAAGTAACATGAAGTGCGAAAGTCTGATCGAATGCCGGAAGAGTTGCCGCAGTGCACACTACAAGAACAATATCAACCGAATCCTGGATTCGGCAACGCGCTCTGCCCCTCAACAGCTTTCTGCGGGCTCCAGGTCGAGCTCTTCCACTCCAAGAAGACGCTGATGTTCCCCTCAGCAGCCACAACGATCTCATCTTCTCGGCCACCAAAAAGCATTCCACTTTACATACATACTGCGACGACGTTTCAACCTTTCGATCATTCTGGGCTGGCTAAAAAATTGACACACACGACTACAACAAAAATTGACAGATGCGTTTTGAGCAAGCGAGCGGAAATTTAGCGACTTGAGCGATTTTGTTCTTTCTACTTTCATGATTCTCTGTTATTCGGCGGCAGTCGTACACATCTTCCGGTGGGCAGCCTTTGCTTTTTCTCGGCGGCTTGTGTACGATCACACTCATTGTTTTTCGGCCTTTTGCTTGCTGTTTTTGCTTGGCGGCTTGTATACATTAACCCCTTTCTCGGCCTTTTCCTTTTGGTTTCGATTTGGGCGATGGGATGACACGACACTGAAAATACGCTGCACGCCGAGCCATGTTCTTGCCTTGCTCTCTTTCGGGAGACGTTTTGGCTGGGCTGGCTTGGCTGATGAATGGCTACGATTACGACTTGGAATGACGACTTGGAACAATACGATATATATGGTATGAGTGCATATGATGAACGAGCCTGTTGCGGGGCTGTTGGAGATGAGGAGGATTGGTATTGATAATCTGTAATTGAAGAACAATTTTCGAAACTCGCAACCCGTGTTGGTCTTTGGCTCGTCTGTTTCGAAGGCAAGGCTTGTGGGCAATTTCAAGCGGATTTGATCACGTCCTGTCACCAGGATTAATCCGTCTCTGGTTCATTTGGCCATTATGTAGGCTACGATTGATATGATCCAGAGCCTGATGGGCCACTCGTGGCGGATGGATCGTCTTCTGCCATTGGGATCAAAAGCGAGGCATAAGCAACCGATGGTTTGCCGTCTTCAAAGAGAAACGTTGCGATACAGGTCACTTGCGAGCATTTCCGAATTCCCGTTGATGTGATCAAGTTCTACGAGGCACATGAATGTGAAATATCCACTTCAGGTCAATGGTCGTTGATATAAGCATCATCCAACCCTCAACCTGACATTTGATGTCATGCCCTAATACTTCAGCACAAAGGTTAACGACACCGACCGATCAGCATTGAAGGACAACCAGCAAGGAAGCATGTCCGGCATGACATGAGGTCGTGGCGATCGTGCCGGTGGAGGCAGGTCGCTTTGCTTCCGGGTTAGTGTCCCTATCGGCTCCATCGGTTGCCTGCAGCAGCTTTGATCTGCAGGCTTGAATGTGCCGCTGGGAGGAGTTCTTTCCGGTGCATACGGACGGGCGAGCTCCTCACAATCACTCGGTGTGGCCGACAAGTGGCCTGTCGTGTTCGGGCAATTGCCGCGCTTGATGCTTGATGCTCATGGCGATGTGGCGATGTGATGTCGTGCAGCGAGGGCGTGAGGGCTGGTGGCTTCCATGCGGCACCGTTGAGGAGGTGAAAGCCAATCCTCTACCTCCTACTGCAGGTCACTACTGCGAGATTACTCTCTGATGTGCATGCAGGAGTACGGATGATGCCAAGAGGTAGATGTTGCTTGGTAGGCGGAATTGAAGGGCGAGAAGGGGAAGCTCATCTCTCTGTCTCCGCTGGTGCGTCTCACAGGAGTCGAGTCAGGGTCAGGGTCAGGGTTCCTTCTAGCTTTCTGCGGAGGAAGGCGCTTTCCCCGTCCAGCTTCCCGTCAACGGCCACGCAAGACACGCAAGACACCCATCTAGCCCAGCCCCGTAGTAGTTGTCCTTAGTCCACCACCACTACCACCACCGCTCCGCCCTCTCTCCGCGCACATCCTCCGCTCCACCCCACTGCCATCTCTGGCTCACGAATACCACGCTCACCACATCACACACAACCCACGCTCCTTACGAATTAAATCGACACACCAGCGCAATCCAACTGCCAGCTTACTCCTAGCCAATCACCAGCCCGGCGGCCATTTCTCAACCGCTGGACATTTACCCTTCGCACCACCACACAAAGCGCCGCCTGGCGCGGATACTCTGCTAAGATGCTGCTACCAAAGGGAGGCGTGACATGGAAGTCGGCACAGGCAAAGCTTCCCCCAACCCGCGTGGTATGGAGGTTTCTCACACAGACACGGGTCATGCTTTCGCTGGCGATTTTTGGTATCGTCGTGCTACTGTATAACGGTCTGAGCGGGACGGCGGGCGAGATGCAAAAGTATGTCTATCACATGTCCGAGGGCGAGCATGCGGTCGGGATGATGCACAATGGCTAACATGTCATCACAATCTAGATTCTACTGCTTTGGCCCTTCAAAACCTCCCATGCAAATGTCTGCCTCTGAGCAAGCGCGATGGGCAGGCCACCAGCAAACACCCGTCATCTTCAACCACCATGCGCCCATAGAGATCAACAGCTCTACCATCCAACATGTCGACCTCAACAAAGTCAAGTCCACCACCCAGGCCGTGCTCAACGAGGAGCGCGTCCTCATCCTCACTCCTCTCCGCAACGCCGGCAACTACCTCGACAAGTACTTCGAACTAGTCAGCCAATTGACCTACCCGCACCACCTGATCGACCTCGCCTTCCTTGTCGGAGACAGCGACGATGACACTCTCGGGATTTTATCGATGGAACTCGAGCGAGTCCAGAGCCGAAACGACAAAGTGCCTTTCCACAGCGTCATGATTGTTGAGAAGGACTTCCCTGATAAAGAGAGTGTTGGAATGAGCGTCGAGGAAAGACACGGTTTCAAGGCGCAAGGCCCTCGCAGAAAGACTATGGGCAAGGCAAGGAACTTCCTGCTGAGTGCTGCTCTGAAGCCCGAGCACAGCTGGGTCTACTGGCGCGATGTGGACATCCAGGACAGCCCGAACAAAATTCTGGAGGATTTGATCGCTCACGACCGTGACATCATCGTTCCTAGTGAGTCTTAAGCGCACTTGCATGAATGAGCGTTGCGAAAAATACTGACCCATTCACAGACATCTGGTTCCACCGCTACGTGGATGGTCGCGATATTGAGGGCCGCTTCGACTACAACTCGTGGCAGGAGTCAGACGCTGGCCGCAAGCTTGCGGCATCTCTTGGCCCTGATGTTGTTCTTGCAGAGGGTATGTGGTAGTTGCCATGTGGAGATTAGGATTGTATTGACACGGTTATAGGTTACAAGGAATACAAGACCGAGCGTGTCTACATGGCACGTATGGGTGACTGGCGCGACAACAAGGATATTGAGATTCCTCTTGACGGTGTGGGAGGTGTCAGCATTGTCGTCAAGGCTAATGTCCACAGAGAGGGTTCGTCTTCAATTCATCACTGTTCATCATCTTCACGGTGAAACTAACATTCAAATTACAGGCATTAATTTCCCCTCATACGCTTTCGAGAACCAAGCCGAGACAGAAGGCTTCGCAAAGATGGCCAAGCGCGCAGGCAAGGAAGTCTACGGACTGCCCAATTACGTCGTATGGCACAGAGACACCGACGAGAAGCCCGGCAACGCTTAATGCGGCACTGATTGGGGAAAGTGCCTTTTTCTCTCTCGTTGCCGAGCTCCGTTTTTTGTACGTTTATTTCGAATAGACCGCGTTTTCTGCTTGCTTGCTTGTTCTGTTGTTTCTGCCTTTACTTTCGTTCGCTATCAGCGAAGGAAAGAGTCTCTTCGACGACGGTCTGTCTATTTGTCTGAATTTCCCAGGCCGGACGACATTCTCGCTGGTCGAACAGTGTGGCGGGCGTGGAGTTTCAGTGTGTTGTATCTGCTTGGGCGAGGAGTTTTGGGGTCAACTGTTCCATGGAGAGTGGAATGGGGAGTACGGCAGAGGTCTGCCATGCTTTGTCTTGTCTTGTTGAGGGTAATGTGGTGTGTAGATAGGTAGGATCTGCAATGTTCTAGGGCAAAGCCAGCATGTCTGGACGTTCCGAGGGTCTGAAGAATGGGTATACTGCCTTTGGAATACAATTACGCGTGTTCTATTACATCTGTACAGAAGTGCTGTTTGTAGCGAGACGAATACATGTACATTTGATATTTGATACATGTATGCATCTAGTGCAGGAGCGTGATGAAGTCATTGCGGTCAAAGCTCTCAAGCTCACCTTCCAATGTTCACTTCCAATCCCAAGTTATGCTCCACTCCACTTCACTAGCTCAACTACCAAGCTAACAAACCTCTGAATAAACCCTACGCACCACTCCACATACCACTTCAAAACAACAACAACAAACAACATGGGGAGCCGCCTCTCCCAACCCCGCGGCCCAGCCGGCACAACCGAATCCTCCAAACCAACCTCCGCCCCTCCACCCCCAACACCCGCCAACCCCCTCCCCCGCCGCCGGGCTCCCTTCACAGCCCGCCAAGCCATGGCTCCCGCCGCCGCTTTCACTATGGCTTGCATCCTCTTCGTCTACAGCACGACGTCGATCCGCGCGGCGAAAGAGAACGCTAGGAGGTATAGGGAAAGGGACACGGGTGGGGAGGGGCTGAGTTTGTTGGAGGAGAGTCGGAGGAGGCATGGGTTGGTTGGGAGGAGGGAGGGGGAGAAGGGGGTTGTGGGGGAGTTGGCGGGGCAGTTGTTTGGGAAGAAAGAAGATGAGGTTGTGGAGGGAGGGATTGGGAAGGGGAGGAGTGAGGAGGAGGAGAGGTTGAGGTTGTTGAGGGGTGGGAAGCGGTAGAGTTTTGTTGTGTGAGGGTTGTGGATAGATGCGCGGGTGCGATTGCTACGGCTGTTGCTCTGTGATCAAGAGAGATGATTGCAAGAGGCAAGCGATCGTTTTGTTAGACCGCACCGGGCAATCCAGGATTACAGAAGTTGTTGTCATTTTACTGGTCATCGAGTACCAGATTCAGACAAACATCTGGATACCACAACATGGCACCCAGAAAGCCTAGGACGCTCGAGCGTGTGTCACGCTCCAAGAAATCTTTGGAGAGTAGCCTAAAGCTCTGGTCTGTCCAGGCAACATGCTAGAGCGGTGTGTATTGAAGATGTTTGGATGCTTGTGACCACGAGCCGGCGCCAGACGCGCCTGCACGCATGGCCTTCGTGGTCGATTAACACCAAGCTATCGTCATGATCTGTGGTCTTCACGGCTTGGAAGCTCTCGAGCCGCACTCAATGGCTAGAATTTCACGGACTTCAGACTCGAAAACTATGCGCTTGGGTCCGCTCCTCGTCTTGACCAGCCTAGTTGGACGAGGCGACAGGATTGTGGCGGGCAAGGAACCGGCAGTCGATCTATTGCTGGTATACGAGGGCTGCAAAACAATCTTGAGCGAGCAGGCCAGCTAAACACTCTGTAAATGGCAAGAAACGGAATGGGGACACGTTCAGGTTACCAAGAGCATTGTCATTGCATCGTTAGGATGGCCTTTGATATTAGCTGCCTCTAAAGCGAGAGCGTTTGGATCCACGTGAAATTTTGAGGGTGTAATGACGGTTTCACGTCAAGTACTTTCGTGTTGTTCATACCTTATCATCTTTTGCAGCAACATGAACATCAATGATTGAATGTTTCAGCACAGCCCGGATGACGTAAGCGTTCGTTCCCAACATCAAATTCCTGTGCCGACTGAAAATACCAGACGAAATAATGATAAAAGTAAACAATATCGTTCTGCGTCCACTCTCATTTGCATGCAATTTATAGCACCTCTTGATTCTACCATTACACCATGACGATAGCCAGGGACCTGGAACTCAGCGAGCTTGTGTTGGCGCGATTTGACAAGCTCGTCCAGCAAGGAGAGATCATCTGGCAGGACTCGAAACCTCGCTATGTTTCTGCCACTCCGTTCGATGTACCAACCTCCTCGAATCCGTGAGCTGGAACAGTGGAACTAACACAACCAAGTTCCAGTTCTATGTGGCTGACGGCCTGACTCGAAAACCCAGGACTGCAGGAAGCAAGAAGCGAGCGCCGGCCTTCACAGGCGACAGCGAAGACTTTACACTGGGAGTGTTTGGCACGCGGCATAAGTTGATTCTGAACAAATATTGCGCTGTCCGGCCACAGATGGTCTTGCACACTATTGAATTTGAGCCTCAAGATGACCTTCTCAACGCTCACGATTTCAATGCTGCTTGGCTTGCATTGACGGCCTTGGGAGACAAGTACATGGTCATTTTCAATGGCGGAAAAGATGCCGGAGCATCTCTGAACCACAAGCATATGCAAGTCATTCCCAGAGCTGGCCACGCTGGACTGGAGTCTTTGCTGCAAGGCGGTGAAGATGGTGCTAAAGGTGCGTACCCAGGCCATGTGTTGCATCTGTAACTTTGTATTGACGTTCACATAGTCGCATCCGGTCTCGAGGCTGTTCCGTTTTGCTTGTCTGTAGGAGCCTTACCCAAGAACCCTGATGGCGAATCATTGCAGCAGCTGTTTGCGACTCTCCGGAAAGAACTAGATCTCAAGCCGGATCAGCCCTACAACATGATCCTGTACCATCACCATATGATCGTGATTCCGCGAAGGACAGCGAATATTGATGGGATCGACGCGAATGCCGCGGGCATGACTGGAGATGTTTGGTGCTCGTCAGAAGCACAGTATGAAGAGTGGCAGCGCATCGGGCCGATGCAGTTGTTGCAGCAGTTTGGTGTCCCTGCCGAGGGATGAAAAGCTCGGCCTACCAAGATTGTGTTCAGCAGATGATTCATTATACTACTATACGACTATAGACATAGAAGCAGTGGAGCGCTCACAACAGTGCTGTGGTGTCCACTTTACTCCGACTTGTGCATGTCCTCGATCCACGGCTGCCACCAAGTCTCAACACCCTCAGGGTATCTCCAGTCATCCCAATTGTGGTTCAGCAGTGCCCAGGTGTCATCCACATCTTGGCCTCCAGACCTGATCCTGTAAGATCCTGCCAACGACCAGACTGCCCAGCTAACGTTGTTCTCCAGAGTAAACTCCTTGATGCAGTTCTGCAGGGTGTCGTTCAAGAGTGTAACGTCTTGGGCCCAACCGAACTCAGTCATGACAACGGGAACTTCGCGAACAGCATCAGGGCAGTCATCGATGATGTCGCAAGCTTCAGGCTTGGACATGCCGAGAGCGTTGAAGCCGTTGCGGTAGAGCTCTGCTTTGATGATATCGCAGTCACCAGTATCCTGATCCTCGGACATGGAGTACATGTGAAGCTCGTAGAAGACCTTGTTGGCCCAGGGGTGCTCTTCGAGGTCGAAGATGATCGGCTCGCGACGGGGTCCGTCGCGGATCGCGTCACACTTGTAGCAAGGTGCCACGTTGAGGTTCAAACCGGATGTCAAGGCGGACAGATCCTGGTCGAACTGCATGCCAGACCATGAGACGAGGATATCGGAGTTGACTTCGTGGATCGCGTCGGTGGCAGCGGTGTAGTTGCCGACCAGGTTGACCCAGTTGTATTCGAGAGTGGTGTCGTTGAGGGAGCGACGGAGCTCGTTGTGGAGGGACATCGAGACGACGTTGGCGTGGCCCTTGGCCCAGTCGGCCATGTAACGGAGACCTCTGACCCACTTCTCGGTGTCGAATTGGATGTCGCCGAACCACGAGTTGCCATCTGCAAAGTTTGGTTAGCGAAGCTCTTCGTCCTCCACCATGTCATTCTGGAAGGCTTACCCTTAGAGCTGCAGCACCATTGAGCCTTAGAGATGTGAACATCGGGGTGCACGACGATGTTCTTGGCAGCTGCTGCCTTGGTGATATCGTCCCAGATCTGGAAACGGGTGGTATCCTTAGTCCAGCCGGGGTTCTTTTCAATGATCTCCTTGGTCACGCGAGTGCCATTGGCGTAGCCCAAGGCATTGATCATGGCGACTTCGAGCGGAATATCCTCGCCCTCACGCTCGTAAATCTGGTCGACCATCTCAATCGCATAGGTCCTGACATGACGTTAGCGTGAACTCGTTGACTGATGATGCTGACGGGAGGTACTTACAGACGAACAAAGTTGAAGCCAATGCTTGCGATCCTGTCGACGATCTCTTCGACTGATTGCCATTCCAGACCCTCGGGAACCATTGTCTCGCCTGTCATGATTGTTAGTGAACTGCATTGAGCTTGTATAACTACACAACGTACCAGAGCCAGGCCAATTAACACCGGTCCAGGTGACAGCTTCACCGTTGGAGTTCACGATATCGCGGCCATCGGTGCTAAAAGGTCCATAGGGCCATCCAGAAGTAGATTCATTCGCTGCTCGTCGAGGCAAGAATGTCATATCTCTCGGGTGTGGTGTCAAAGCAGCGGCTTTCACCGACGTGACTGCAAGCGCAGCAGCACAAAGAACCGACTTCATCGTAAGCACTGCCATATTTCTCAAGACAACAATCGCAATGGCTAAAAAACAAACATTATCAACCTACCAGCACGCTCAATTATATTCTCAATGGCCGTCGGCTCCACCTCGTGCGGGGATGTGGGGGGATGTCGTCCGCCAAGGTGTCTAAGTTGTCGACGATCCTACATCGTCTCCAACCAAGGTAACATGACATGGTTTTTTCCGTCGGGGTGATGTAGGCCGAATTTAAGCAGACTTCTACCTCGGGTGAAGTTTATATTGACCTACTACGTCGTTCCTCGTGCTGTGCAGGTGACTACTGCATGGTTCGCGCTATGCACAGCCTCGTGTCTCCACGTGCGAATGCACGTCAAGAAGGTGCAAGGGTAGCATTCAGGTTTCCCTCCACAGCTGCAATGTTATCTCTACGCAGCTCCCTTAATTGTAATCTTGGATATTGGCAGACCAAGATGCGCTTACCAGGCTTCAACCTGCACAGCTGGTTGGCGATGGTGGAGCCCCCAACCTCTTGTTATCTACAACATCGAGACGACGTCTACCTCGTAGCACAGCTGCTTTCCTTCCGGTATTTAGCAGCACTAATCCCGAAGGTGTTGGCAAAAGTTACGAGACAAAAAGACAAAAACATACAACAGGCGGGATTCCCAGATGGTCACCCACTCTAGTACTAGTCGCCCGGTTCAGTGCTTATGTATGGCAGAGCGGACGGGATGCCCAGTTTTCACTGACCTATGGTCGTATGTGTTTACCACGGTAATTGTCGAATTTATAATCATTAATCTCAATGGTCGTATCAGTGCTCCCGAACCATGACGCATGAATTCATAGGATCACAATTATACTTTTACTTGTTGCTACACTAAAAGGGCACCAACGATAGAAATAGTTTCTCGGATGGCGAAACAAGCAGGCCAACGATACCAGCTATCAGATTCGGAGTTTGGAGGGCTTGGTTGTAGCGTGACCACGCTACGAGACATTTCAGAGATCGAGGCTCTCGATAGCATGATCCAGCCTTGACAGTCCGAGAGCGATCCTTGGTAAGCAGCTCTGCGAAAATCTGGATTGTGTAACAGTCTGAAGCATCCATGTTCCGTTCTGCCACTGCGCAGTGATTGCGCTCAGATCAAGAGCCTATTATCGCTTCTCCGAAGCCGTCGACTCGATGATCTGCTCAACCCGGAATGAATCCACTGTTGCATCCTTGAACTTCCTAGCAGGAACTTTGCTCTCAAACAAAACGTCAAGCTCCGCATAGCTACGACCCTTGGGTTCTGGCAGGCGAAAGAATGTCCACGTAAGACACAAGAACGAGGTGCCGGCCCAAAAGAAGCCTGCTTTGGCCTTCCAGTTCCAGTAGGCTGGGTTCAACATGTACGGCGTGATCACGCCGTTGATGATGCCCTGACAATTGTACAGGCTGCGGGCCAGCACAATGGTCTTCGTGCGCAAACGGCTCGAAGGAATCTCAGCGACAATCGAATACGCTACCGTCCCAACACCAATGTCATAGCACAGTGTGAAGAGTAACAGGAGCGTGCCACTCCCGTACGACGCTCCCTTGCTCTTGGATAGGCTAGTGAAACCAAGAGACAGGAGGATCAGGAATTGGCCAGACAAGCCGCAGAGGTATATCGTTCGTCGGCCGAAATATGTCATTGCGAACCATGAGATGACAACCCCAACGATGGCGACGGAGTAGGTGGCCATCGAAAATTCAAAGGATATTGTTGTCGGCAGGCCTGCTTGTTGGAAGAAGTAGGCGGCATATGAGATTAGTGAAGCACCGCTAGCCGCCTGCATGACCCAAGCGACACAGGTGATCTCCGTTCGCCGCAGATTGACGCCTTTGAAGCAATCGAGATACGACGTGCCGCTCTCCAACTCCTTCTCGATTTCGTTGGTATGCCGCATCATGCTGACAGCGTCGTCAAGCTGCGTTTCCGTTTGGGCTGTATGGAGTCTTTGTAGAGCTTTCTTCGCAGCCTCATGCTTCCCGTGACGAACAAGCCACCAAGGCGACTCAGGTGCGAACGCAATACCGACGATGAGTGGGATGGGCCACATCCACTGCAGGGCATACGGGATGCGATAGCTCCATTGATCTTCGCGGTAAAGCAAGCCTCGAAGCACACCACTGCCGATGAGTTGGCCAAAGCCCCAGCACATGTTGACATAGGTCGTGAGATAGCCTCTCAGCGTGACTGGACAAACCTCCGCGGCGTAAGCTGTCGTCAAGGTCTGAAACACTCCCCATGGAATGCCCATGAGAATGACCGCGACCTGCAATGTCTCTATGTTCTGGGCAAAGACTGGAATGAAGATGAGTCCAGTGAGCAGGATGAGACTACCGATCATGGTCCATCGAAAGCCGATGCGGTCGCAAACGATGCCATTGAGCAGCAAGCCTAGGATCTCACCGACACGCGCACCATTTCCAAGTCCAGCTTGCCACGGGGCGGGAATCTGCCATTTACCTTTCGCTGTCAATGTTCCGTACTTTTGCTGAAAGGTTGGATATGCAAAAAAGGCACCGATCAACACCAAGTCATAGCCCTCCATAACAACAGCCGTGCTGAAGAAGATAGACCACATCACAGCCTTTGGGTAAGTTCGTATGGCTTGTCGCAGGGTCATTGCACGCTCAGCATCTGTAGCTGCCTGCAAAGTGTTAGCATGAACCTATCTCGATCGTATCTTACGGCTCAGAGCCACATGACTGGCGCTACAGTGCTTTTCGGTGATGAAGGTGCCGCGGAGAGATGTATAGCTGTCGCAACTTGCCTTCGCCTCGCTGCTGAGATCTACGAACTTCGAATCCGACTCTGCCAGCTTCTGGACTACATCGTCATCCAACTCGATGGTGTTCTCTTGCCTGACGTCCGCGGACGGTTGGTCTCGCTTAGCGGTCGCCATGATGGGCGTGGAGAGCGTGATTCCAGTGATTGAAGGTCTGCGTCGCGGCAAGCCTCCTACTTCATATTCTGCTCTCTCGTGCTTACAAGACATGTCGCTTGCGCAAGCGCATCCTCGTGGTAGGAGGTAAGAGGAGATGGTGGGATGGCGTGCTTGCAGATCTTCCATCTCCACTTTCCAGCCGCCTTGCAGCGTGTTGGAAGGACGTACCTGTATGGTAGTAGCAGAGCGGACGGGATGCACAATTTCTACTGACCTATGGTCGTATGTATGTTTTGAAGTCAATCACAGGTTGTTGTAACTCACCAGAAGTGCATATCCAGAACCCTGCTTGCTCGTCAGTGTATGGAGCAAATGCCATTCCACCGGATGCTATAGACTACATGTACCTTAGAAGGTGCTGTGGAGGCTAGAAGTCGTTTGCGTGGCGATTTGGTAGAGTGAGGTTGGTTTAGAATGAATGCTTCCCAAATCTTGTCAATTTTTCAATCGGACCGGCGGAGGTAGCTTCAGCGACAGGTGTTTGTGTAAGCATTGTAATCGAACACCTTCAAAGTTCACGGCACTTGTCCCAAAAACCATGTTGTGATTTGTGTTACGGAGATATGGAATCAAAATAGGCGTCTCGCCGTCGTCAGTTGTGGATAGAGCTTTCATTGGTGGCTATGGCTGGCTTGTTGTGATCCGATCGGATTCATTCCCCATGTCCCAAGCCTCTCAAATCTACCAATCTTGATCACGATAGCGGCCACGTTGCACCAGCCTAAACAACCATCTCTAAGAACATCGACTCTAGCTTATGCGGAAGATCTTGAAAAGGCCGACGGTGGTCCCCTGAGGTACTCCGCAATCTCGCTATTCACAAGTCCCTTCGTTGCAGCAGCCTACCCAGCTATGCGAAAGACTCAGTCGTTGGATGTTCATTCCATCTAGGTCGCCCCATCCTTCTTTGGCTTCTTCATCGATCTCCACTCGAGACCAAACATGCAGATAGCGACCAGGCATGACAATCCCAGAGGAATATAGAACACGTCCTTCAATGCTCCGTTGTATGCCATCAACACCTGCTCTCGAAGGTGGGCCGGAGCGGACTGGATGATGCCGAGCGCGCCACCGTTACCCACAGCATCGACATCTAGCCCGTGAACTCGAGACAAGTTGTGCGAGAGTCTGTTCAGAAAGACGTTTTGGGCGATGGCAAGCATGACGATGCCGCCAAATTGCTGTGCGTAGCTCAGCATGACCAAAGCTGTTGGGACATCGGACTCCTCAAGTATAGTCTGTACTGCCAGATAAGGTGGCTGGAACGCTAGTCCTATGCCGATGCCGTAGATTATCTGGTAAGAAATCCACTTTCCAATTGAGGTGTCGAGTTCCAAGGTCGTAAGTAAGCCTGCCCCTACGGCGGCAAATATCCCACCAATGATCAAGACGGGGTTGTAATAGCCAAACCACGTCGTCAAGGGCCCGCCAACAACAACCACGACCGCAAGCGTCACAGCCAAGGGAACATACATGAGACCAGACTCGAATGTAGATGCGCCACGGACTGCCTGGAAGTAAAGCGGTAACTATCATAAGATCAGTACCAAGTACGGTTCCAGCACAGGCTTTTCCGGCTCGAATACTTACGTAGTATGCAACAACAGCGAGATGGGAAAAATCACAGAAGGTGATGATGCTCGCCAGCGCAACGGAACGTTGTCGAAGCATTCTCAGAGGGACCATGCTCGCTTCTCCAACTCTACGCTCCCACAATAGGAATACTGTTATGAGCACGCCGGTAAGTACCAGAAGTAAGATGATCCTCCAACTTGCCCAAGCATGGATCGTTCCGCCCCATTGTAACGCCAGGACCAGAGTTACTGTCATGGGAACGCTGATGCCGAAACCTATCCAATCAATTTTTCTGAGGATGTCTTTGTTGGTCAAGTGTGCGTTTTCCGACTTGTGAAGATGACCGATGCTGAAGAAGACAACAACGATTCCGAGAGCGCTGCTTGGAATGATGATGTAGAAGCTAATCCGCCAAGAGGCATAGTGCGCAATTGCACCGCTAATAAATGGGCCCAAAGCGAGAGCCATGCACTCGATCCCACCACTGATGGCGCTGAAGATCGGACGGTACTTCAATGATGTCGTATGAGCGACAATTCTATGAGACGCAATCAGCTACTGTCGGCGGTTTGTATTCGTAATGAACACAAAAAGGCTGGCTCACTCACATGTTCATACCCGCAAGTATACCTGCAGCGCCTAGGCCGCTGAGTGCGCGACCGATGATGAAGGCAGTCGACGTAGGTGCTGTAGCCGAGAGGACGGAGCCTATACAGAAAATGAACAGTGACCCCTCGTAAAGCGTTTTCATTGAGTAATAGGTGTAAAGTTGCCCGTAGACGAGCATAGTGGCACTTTGCGCAAGCAAGCTGTAGGTTGTTCCGTTAGCTCAAGACTACCGGAGGGTCATAGGTCAAAGCACGCTGACTTACTACGCGATTGCGTACCAGCCTATATCTTGCAAGGCATGGTATTCGTCGGTGATGACTGGTGTCAGAGTCGCTACGCAGCTTGTGTCCTTGAGCGAAGCGTTAGCTCCCAGACTCGCAAACGCATCGATGCTAGGGTAATAAGACCAACATAGCCAATAAAAAAGCTACCGAGGAGGACGCATAGGTACAGAAGGGCGAACCTGACGCCCTTTGGCTGGTCGATGTCCTCGGTCTCTGTCAGGGTGTTGCTGTCCACGGGTGTTCCGCCCGTATCGTTTGGCTCGTGGTCACTCTTTTCCGACGATGCATGTCTGCGGTCATTGGAACAAGGTTCTTGTGAGATTGGCGCTCCCCGTGCGGCTCCTTCTTCGCAAGATCTTGGTGTCGGGTCAGAGGTCATAGTGTGGCTTGGACAAGAAGTCGAGCATAGGGTCCTAAGGCCTAGACAGGATGTTGATAGAGAGGGCAGCTTCCTTTGTCGAGGATCTCGCACGAGGCTTATGTGTCAGCGAGACCATCTACACTTTCCTCTACGTCTGGCACGAAGACTAGCATCTACAGTCTCGCTAATAAGAACTGGGCATGCTATTGGGTTTCTCAGCAGGCGCCAGGAATCCACGCATCAAACACCTGCCGTTCCTGGTTTCGGCTATCAGAGACTGCCATAAATGTTGCTTGACAAGGCTTAGCCTACAGCAACCTGTGCATTTCAGCCTTCGCGAAGGATTCGCGAGCGCGGTAAATAGTGGGCGCGCTGCAGTAGCACAAGAGTCCTCTAGGCAACACCTTTCGAATGGGTGCCCCTTGAGCTATCCCAAGACGAACAGCGACAGCAAACGTCTGAAGCATATCGTACGACTCGTGGTATCTGAATGTGACAGGGCATATCGTGTGTGATTAGCCTTCCAGAGTAAATAAATGCAGATGTGAACGTGCAACACAGGGTGCACGCAACATTTGAATTCAAAGACGGAAGACATGCCCGGAACTCGGCACACTAGACTCCAAGCCATTGTAGCACTGGCTTCAGCACCAAGGATTTCCTCGAGCACGCCAGCGTGCAAACATGCTTAACTTCAAAAGCTTGGACATACAAGCTTAAGTTCGTGGCACTGTATTGACAATGCTTGGATCAAGTTCAGTCGTAGGCGAAGCAGCAATCCTTTACACCAGACATAAGTCACAAGACCAGCATTTGCTGCTACAAGGTATTGAGAGTGAGTTCCTTGTGTTCAGCTCGCGCGCTACCACACAGACTAAACTCCAAAACGACAACCGCGCTGTGCAACGGTACTGGCCGGACGCCCATACCCGATAACGCACACGGATTACACGGACGACACAGCGCAAACGCGACGCGTTGGGACCGCACTATACACGCAGGCTTTGGGCATCACGTGTGCGGCGGTGCTGTACAAGGAGACAAGCAAGAAGATGTCAGACTGATTGTTTCAACGCCTTCAGCCAGCTTCTTGCTTTCGGGCCCGCCGCACCGGCGAGATGTCAATTGCGTGGATGATTCATGGTCGAGCCGCGCAGCACTGATCCGGAACTTCCACAAACTGACGCCAGAGACAGGTCTCATTTGAAGCGTTATATCTACGCAAACCTGATTCCCATGACCAGGAAGAGTCTTGCGCGTAGTTGGGCTGACCTGTTTGCGCATTATGTCAAGCGCTGGTTAGTGCCTTGGGTCCAAGAGTTGTCCAAAGCAACACAAAATGCGACCAGTACAAGCGGCCTCGCTATCACCATCGGCACAGCAGATCAGCTACTAGTCTGCTGATGACCACTGCGACAACCACGACCATCATCAAGATTGACATTTTTGGTTCGTGTAAGGCACCGTGAAGCCGTCGTCGCAGTCACAATTGTACGCTCTGCAGTGTTGATTATGCGGTCCCTCCGTACATTCGAAGCTACGGCAGAAGAACGATCTATATCAGCTGCTGACGTTCCAAGTACAAGCATGGGATCATGAGACTTACTTAGGTGAGCAACGCCGTGGCGCCGTCGCACAACCGTCGAGCCAGCCTCCTGCCCGACCTTGGAAATCATATGCCTTGTCGTTCCATACGTAAGCGAAAAGTCCACTGTTGAGACCAGCAAATGAGCCAGCTCCTTTGGCGACACCGGGAACAGCACAGCCAACTTCAATTTGCTCGTTCTCAAACTCATTCGCAAGGCTAGAGCCGAGGTCGCACTGACCCATCAAAGTACCGGAACAGGCGTTGTGAAGGTCGCCCCAGAGAGAATTGTCGTTGTTCTGCCATAGATATTCACCTACCACACCATAGCTGTCTGCTGAGTCAGTGCGGGCGTTGAGCGCGGGTTTCCTTTCCCAGGGAGCTGTCAGATTGGCTGATTGTACGATCAAGTGGTGGAATGTGCCGTCGTTGGATCGTCCTAGATCCTCATCACTAATCAGCCGGTGGTAGATGCTGTGCAAAGGCATCCCATCAGCAGAATAGCGAGTCGCGACGTGTGCCCATGTCTTGAGATTGGGGCGAGTAAGGGAGACCTCTCTCACAGTTAATGCCAGATCACCAGATACAGGAAGGTGCGAGCCAATGTGAGTGCCATCGGACAATTTGGCGATGGCAAATACTGCGACCCCATCGCGCTTCACGGCTGGCAGATTGTTGTAAGCTTGGTAGCCCAGAGTAAAATAGCTCGCTACCGTGTTGCCGACTTGGAACAAGCAATCGACGGTAGATTCGCCACATTCCTTAGGAATATTGAACAGGTTTTGGACCAGCTTTGCAGTCGCCCAGGCTATCCTGACACCTGCCCAGACTCCAGCGAGAGTCCACCCATCGAGGAAATCCTCCTGAAGTCTGGATGTTAGTTTGACACAAACAAAGCAGCGGGAGTTGTATGTTGCGTGAAGCTATCGTAGGGTACGAACGTGTATCGTGAGTGCTGTCGCAGTGACTAGTGTGGTATCGACCTGGTTGTCTGCGACTGCCCCAATGCTAACAATGCCCGATTCGGGGCCCTTGCGAACGATTTGCTGCGATCAAGATCAATACGCGTCCAAAAACTATTTGATGACACTTGTTGGAATACCCCTTGTACGCTGGGATGGCCAGCGGCGAGACTTGAACACAAGCTTAGCACGAAGACTTTGGAGAAGTGCATCTTGGCTAAGAGCTGGTGTGAAGTGTTTCTTTATGATGTTGAAGAAAACAGTTGAATGATGGTGCTTGCAAACGAAGACTGTGGGGAACCGTCAGGTGTATTTATACAAAGCGGCGAGTCCCTAAGAGCTCTGCTGGTCATCTCTGCTGATCGACCTTGCACAGAGAGCTCACACTGAAGGCGAGTCGCACGCTTACTCGCATGCTGTGCATAAAGGATGACACCAACCGGCTTGCGACGACGATTTCACGAAGCCGGATGATCTGTGCACAGGACAAGAGTGCACTCTGTGGCGAACGGCAATAATTACTCCTGTTTGTTGTTGGCACAGTGATTCCTGGTGAGACTTCCCTATACTCATGCGTTCAGCGGCCGTGGAACACTTCCAGTGAAGTAGTGCAGCATCAGCCGCAAATATCAGCGAACTGAGAAGTACAAAAGCTGTGTGCGCTGAAGATGTACCACGGAAAGAGACTGCTTCGGACATATCCGAAAAGGTAGTGGTACGAGCATCTTGAGTATCAGAGCTGCCGGCAAGTCGAATGACAATGGTGGTGCGAATCCCACAGGCGTAGCTGTGCATTGTACTTGCAAACCTTGTGCTTCCGTGTGTTCAGATTTGCCCACCAATGAAGAAATCGGGTGAGCTGTGCCTCGAGTTTATGCTTGCTGTAGTCTTCAACGCATAGTGTAGCAAGCTGCTAGAATTGATGTCGGGATAGTCTGGCGCATGTGTCGGCGTTCACGAGATGGAGACATGTGCAGACTCCGCGTAATTCATCCACTCGAGACTTTGGGTAATGCTCGCCGTCAAAGAATGACCAATCAATGGCTCTTAGAAGTTTCTGGATGCTAGTGTCAATCTTGATAGGACGGATGATCCATTCGATTTAAAGATCGCGTTACAAGAGGTCAATGACCTCCAATCCTGATCCAGTCAGGTCTATATTTTTAATCCACACAAGTTGCCTTTCGGCCATTAGTCTGTACATGCTCGTTCTCAATCATTGCGTCCCCAGCAATCGCTTTCTAGTCGCGATAACTTGCGCGCGCTCACGCTCATTTGGTCACCTCCGCAACACCCTCCCTGCTCTTCTGGAAGGCATTGCTCCACAACGAGCTCACTTTCTCCTCTAACCTGAGCCTCGCACTCGTCCAGTCGGCATCCTGCAGTGTGCGCACGTTCTTCTCTAGCTCGGCATTCCAGCGATCCTTTGCGGTCTCGAGTAGGCCAATGCGGACTTCACGGTTGATGGGAAGTGGCTGTGTGGGTTCAGGCTCGACAATGCCATTCAGCAGGACTGCTTGCTGGTGCAGAAGGGCGCTCTGGTGGAGTCTGTTGCGCGCGTGTAGGTTCAGTGAGAGGTATACAATTGTTGTTGTGAGGGTGAAGCCGCCGAGCTGAATGGTGTTAGTTTAGCTCGCAAGTATTGCGATTGATTTGGTGGAAGTGTACGTACGAGGCCAGATGTGAAACCCATGATTATTTGACTCGACGGCAAGGACTGTCAGACCTTGCTTGTAAATGGTGAGTTTGGTGATGTTGATGTGTCGTCGGTTGCTATCGGGCGCAACCTTCCCAAACGGGACTGCCGCGGACTTTCATGAGGCTCGAATCTGGCTCTGGCTTCACCCAGATATCCATGCCCTGAGAAGGAGTGCTATTCATACACCCACGCCCCATATACCGATAATACTTCGCACGACACCATACGTAAGTAGTCGCTTTGCCATTCGCCCTCCACTCAAGCGATCGAAACCCACACCCTACACGTAAAAGGAGCACCGCCGCAAACCGCAACAATGGCCGGAGGCCTTACCAAATACCGCCACTTGAGCAGAGACTCTGCCCACCGCAGAGCGCTCCTTCGCAACCTGGTCACATCTCTCATCGAGCACGAGTCAATCTCAACATCATGGCCCAAAGCAAAGGAGGCGCAAAGGCTGGCGGAAAAGTTGATCACACTGGGCAAGAAGAACACCGAAGCCAGCAGGCGCTCAGCCATGTCCACATTATTCGTATGTCGCGTACTGCCGTAGGAAAAGGTAGCATTTGGCTAACATTGTCCAGCGCCCTCATGAGATGCTCCCTAAACTTTTCGGACCGCTGAGAGAACGCTACGCCAACAGGCCTGGAGGATACACCCGTGTGCTCAGGATCGAACCCATAAAGGAGGATCAGGCTCCTTCAGCAATTCTGGAGCTTGTGGATGGACCCAAGGACATGCGCTTCGCCATGACTGCACGAACAATCGCCAAAGCGAACGCGGACGGCAAGCCGATTAACGACATGACGGCTGCCAACATCCACAAAGTCACACGTTTCAGACCCTCTGCCGATAAGGATTTGGAGGAGATGGTCAGCAAGTTCTCTGAGATGGATGCTGCGGGCGACTTTGGCGATGTGGAAGTCAAGAAGAAGAGGGTTTACCCCAGGCTGGAGCGCAGCAGATGAAGTAGCATTTGTTCTTGGGAAGATGTGTATTTTTACTTGCATACGGGGTTTTGCATGATCAGCTGGAGGAATTCTGGCACAGAGGAAAGGTTTGGGAGAACGTCGGATGCATACGACAGATCCGAACAGGGCTGTCGATGTGTGGCACTCCATGTCCAACTGCATTTCGACGTGGGTGTGGGCATGCTTTTTATTGCCGACTCAGCGTACGCTGCAAATTGAGCCACACCTTCACGGCACATGTCAAAGTCTCACAGACTTGGAAAGCCTCATGCACACTAAGCAGACAGTGTACGATATGTTACAGATGCTTGATCAGGGTCCTTCTGTTCGATCTCACAGCCAGTTGTGCGCAATGGCGGTTCCGGGATAGTAGTGTGATATTCCTATTACAAAGCATCCAAGAAGGTCCTTCAAGTCTCCTTTTTGGTGGTGGATGATCCAAACAGCTTTGGGTGAACTTTGGTCATACCCGACGCACATGTCGCGATATCCTCCGATCTAGTGTCTGAGGGCTCTCTATTCATTGAAACAGACCGAACAACCGAAAAAGAAACACATTGCCTTATATCGTGCACGCTGTCCGTAGCTAGCATTACTTTCAATGCCTCGATCAATCAGCGTGCAACGAGGCTCAGCATCAGCACTGACCCGCACATCCCTCGGTCAGCTCTCGTGAACGGTGAACACATTCTGAGAATATGATAGCAAGATATTTCAAAGCATTCAATTGTATCAATATTCAGAACATCTATGCCCTTACCCCAGTGGTCTGCTCAGACCCTGGACAACACGGTGGGGTCGACCGCGGAGAGAGATGCGAGAACTCACAACGTCGCTCACCAGTGGATCACTCTGACATCACTACGGCATGGACAATCGTGTCGTGACGATTGATGTGCTAGGAGGTTTCGACATGTAGGTATATAGTGCGTGAGTTCTCTGGCTCTTGTTTCCTGTGCAGCATATCTACAACCTTCATACACTTCTACTTCACGCTTTGATCAATCGACCAACAGACAACTTCACATCAACACGAGACAGAAAGCTAGCAAATATGTCTGAGCAACAACCCAAGTCCGCGTTCGACATCGGTACGTAGTTTTGGATCGATTGAGTCTCTCAAAATACTAATTCTGTATTCGCAGGCTGGAAGCCCCCAGCTCCTCAAAACCAGAACCACCCTGGTCTCGAAAAGAACATGGACCCATTCCCCCAGGTCGACCAAGTGCCCACATACGACGGCGGTGCACAAACATACAAAGCAGCCGGCAAGCTGAAGGGCCGCAAAGCTCTCATCACTGGTGGCGACTCAGGCATTGGTCGGGCCACCGCTGTCCTGTTCGCCATGGAGGGCGCAGAAGTCATGATTACATACCTTGAACCCGAGCAAGAAGATGCGGACTACACCAAGAAGATGGTCGAGGAGCGCGGCGGCAAGATTCATCTTCACGTGGCGGACTTGAGGACTGCGGATGCGTGTAAGAAGACTGTCGACAAGGCGCTGGAGAACATGGGTGCGATCAACATCTTGTTCAACAACCATGCGTTCCAGATGATGCAGGACACCATTTTGGATATTCCTGAGGAGCAATGGATCAAGACTTTCGACACGAACATTCACGGTACGAACCTCTTCGCATCGATACGTTTTTGAAAGCAAACAGGTTGCTGACATTTCCTAGCTTTCTTCTACCTCTCCAAGTACACACTCCCACACATGACCAAGGGCGACACGATCATCAACGATGCCAGTGTCAACGCCTACATTGGTCGTCCCGACTTGCTCGACTACACGAGCACCAAGGGAGCCATCACAGCTTTCACCTACGGTCTCAGCAACCAATGGGTCGGCAAAGGCATTCGTGTCAATGCAGTCGCTCCCGGCCCTGTGTGGACACCCCTGGTCGTCTCAACCATGACTGAAGAGTCGCAGAAAGCTTTCTCTGGACCTATTGGTCGTGGTGGACAGCCTAGTGAGATCGCGACTGTGGTAGTCTTCCTGGCCAGCACAGACAGCAGTCAGATTAGTGGACAGGTCATCCACTGCAACGGTGGTGTTGTTGTTCACGGTTAGATGACAACCTGTACTTTTAAGTAACACCATGCGATGACACGAGATCCATGAAACATGACCGGCATAGCCAAGTAAATAGAACAACTCAGATCAAACACACAATATACATGCCTGTCCTCAGATCTTCATCTCCATTCTTCATAGCGCTCTTGATTCCAAAAATCGCCCTACGTAAGCTTCTGCTTAATGAAGAAAGCCCTGAGGTAGCTCAACTGCCACGTGCACGTAATGCCCAAAACCGCAAGCTGCAACAGTGTCCACCTCACAACCCTCGCATTCACACTCTCGCTAATATCCCTGAACTCCGCCTCGCGCTCACGCTGGAAGACCTGCTCGCGCTTGACGTCCTGCAAGCGGGCGTTCAAGTCGCGCACCTTCTTGACCACGTCCTCGATCTTGTCCTTGTCCGAGCTCTCGATCTTGGAAGTGTCGCCGATGGCCAGGTCAAGCTCGAATTTGATGCCGCCGGCTTGGCCGCCATGCCAGAGGAAGCCGCCGGTCGCGGGCACGTTGGTCGGGGTGAAGCAGAGGCGGTGGTCGCCGGCGTCAGCGGCGGTGAAGATGAATTTGCCGCTGCCCTTGGAGCGCTGGGAGACGACGCGGTGGTCGTTGTCGAAGGTTTCGTCGACGGTTATGAAGACGCCCTGGGGGGATGTTAGATTATGGTGGGGTTGTGGTTGGATCGAAGTGAGAGAGCTGGCGTACCATGTCGGGGTTAGGCAAGTAGGCCTTTGCTTGCTCGTTCCATTGTGTTGCTGTGAAGTGGCCTATATTTCTATCAGCGAAAAGTTGCGGTATAATCAAGTGATCCGTCGCTGCGTACCAACGACAAGCGTGTCCTTTGGCAGTTCCTCGAAGAAGCACTTCTGCGAGGGACCGTCAATGTAGAAGTACAGGGCTTGTGCCTGGCTGGCCAGCAGTGCCAGACCGGCTATTAACGAGGGCCACATGGTGTGTTTGTTTGTACGTGTGGGTGTTGCGACGGCGATCTGTCCAATGTTGCTGGCGTCTTTTCTCCTGACGTTCAAGCTGTTGCCGTTTAGGGAACTTGACTCGTGTTCGTTGCTCCTGCTTCACGTGCCAAGCCTGGCTTTGCTGGAACCATTGTACATCTTGTGAAATATGAATACTTGCTTCGATATAGCGTTATGTGATATTGTATTGATAGCATGGATAATGGTTTGTGGGCTTCATCTTTCGAATGCTAGTGATTCATCGATAGCCTGGTGAACAGTGCGAGGATTCAAGATGATCAATGTCTGAGGAAAGGGGAGTAGCAGTGGACGAAATGTCAGTGCTACAGACGCTGACAGCTCGAGGATAATAATGCTTTAGACAATTCTTTCGTAAAGATACACATTCAGTCTAGACGTATTATTGTACGTAAGTAAGTGTGACCTTCGAGCTATAAATCCCTCGCCTTAACCGTCAAACAGAACGACAAGCTCAACTACATCTTCGGCTTATGCATGCATTGAGAGACTTTCGTATATCAGTCTCGTACAGATCCACTGAGTATACTGTACGATATTAGCCTCGGTCGGAGACACGTAGACCCAAGCGATAGGCCAATATATTACATTGACAACCGAACGACGTGCTTCCCCGCCTCATCTCGGCTCAAGTCACAACTTCATTGAGTAGGGATAACCAATCTTCAGAACCTACAGCTTGACCATTGGACAACCAATCTGGGAAATCATACAAGTGTGATCTACCAACAGTACCAGCGTGAATATTGGGCACTATGTCGAGTCCGAAGAACGACAAAGCACAAGACAACGCCAACAATGGAGCAGACCAGGGTACTCTCAAGCTCGCGGACGGCCACATCATCACTTACCACACCATTGGCAACGTTGGCCTACCATTGTTGATCTTCGTCATCGGAAGCTCCGGGCTGGGATCGCTATATCGTCGCTTGGCCATTGAGCTTTCCGGCACCTTCAAATGCGTTTATTACGACAAGAGAGGCTTCCTCCCAGCGAATACCGACGAGACAACTCTTGCCAGAGAAACCAACCAGCTTGTCCTTGCTGGTCAGAATGCCGACGATGCTGCAGCTGTCATCAAGCACTTGTCGCCGAACAAACCTGTCCACGTCTTCGGGACTTCCACAGGTGGCACGGCGGTATTGGACCTAGCTGTCAGATATCCCGATCTCATTCGAACGGCAATCCTGCACGAACCGATCACCTTCTCTGTAATGCCACCGACAGTGCTCAAAGAAGAGACACTCGCCCTCTACCGCAGTCTACCCTTCTACGAGGACCAGGTCGACGGCTCAAAGACATACGCGAAGTACATGTTCCGTCCTTACTCGCAAGAGACATCTTCCGCACTGCAAGAACGTCTGGTCCGCCAAATCCAAGAAGAAACCGAGATCCCAAAAAGATCAACAGTGCCAGCGAAGAACGCGCAAGAGTTCAATGCTCGCCAGGGAGAGCAGGAGGGTGCTGCTATGCTTGCGTACCAAGTGGATGTGCAGCAGGCGAGGAGTGTCAAAGATAAGCTCCTGCTCATGCGTGGCGATGAGAGCAGAGAATGGCCGATCAGTCAACCGGTCGTGTATCTAGCACAGGCTCTCGGAGACGACAAGAAAGTATGGGAGCTGGTTGGCGACCACCTGAGCTTCGCTGCACGGCGCAACGTGGTGGTGTTCGCAAAGCGACTTGTCGACCTACTGCGTCAGGAAGGTTGTTTATCGATATCCACAGATAGCGAGACGAAAGCACGTCTTTGATAAAATTGGCTGGTATTGTAGACACTAAAAGCGTCGTCACTTTGCTCTAATCACATGCGCTGTCAATTCCGTGATGCGGAGTATATCCACAAGGCCAGCGTGCTTCACTAGCTGTTCCCCCCTCATGCAGGTTGATGTTATCCGACGATAGAGCTTCGTTAGCAGTCTGCAAACTGCAGGGTTACCGATAACGCCATGCAGTCGCTCTCAGAGTCTCAAACTTCATGGCTCCACATCCATATCTCGAGAAGAGCAATCAGTGGGTATGCCCATATCTATCGGGCAATATCGCTAGAAGAAGACGTGGGATGTAGTCGTGTCAGTACCCGATACAGCCCTCAATATCATTCGCCAGATAACGTCGACATCAAACGCAAATTCTTCCAAGGCACGAGAACGCCATCGTTGACGAGATTGCCCACGCTCACGACTCATGGCAAATGCTATCATTGCAAATCACAATCAACCTAGTAACCTTGTCCATACTTGTGATCTGCCTTGCCGCGCTTGCCATGCGTCGCAGGAGTCGCTCCGTTCCGCGCGATGCACCTGAGCGCGAACAGATTGTGGGTCTTTCTCATGCGCACAAGACCCTCGAGGAATCCGGCCGTTGCAACTTGCACATCCTCCATCTGGAGCTCGCGGGCGGAAAAGTCGCTCGGACAAACAACACTGCGAATGGAGACAGTGCCGAACTGCGAAGCGCAGCAACGATTCCTGATTCATTAATGCCGCAACGTCGTTCGAATCAATCAACGTGACACGACAGCAGTAGTCGTCGTTCTCGCTCGCAGAAAGACCTCCGAGCGCCAAACTATTAACCTCCACGTCCCGACGGCACGGCTCATACCTACAGGTACAGTACGAGTGGCAAAGTCACAGCAAAAGTACCTCTAGGCACGCGCCTCCTCCCACGAAGGCACAAACCCCGCATCTCTCAAATCTCCATCCAACCAACATCAATGATTCAGGTCCCACAACCTCTCCACCCCGAGCCCGCCGAAAGCGTGCAGCCACCAGCCTTCGGATTGCCCTCCGCCTACACGTCAACGATCGCAACTAAACTAGCGGGAAGGACAACGGCCGTTTCCGTTCAGATTTCCCGTGCCACACTACTACGTGACGCCCTGCTTACAGATACAGATAGGCAAAGCCAAAAGCGAATGCCAGACTAACGAAAAGGTACGGTCATGTAATGTATACTCGATAGTAGCGTGGGGTTCCTCCGGGACTAGGCTAGGGTTCAATCAATCGCGATGAGCCGCCCGATGGCCAAATGAACCTGCAGCACACCCATGAGTCGGCAAGCGGCGAGCGTGAGGGGCTGAGTAGGTACAGTACTGCGAGCGAGCAGGAAGGAGGCGTTCTGAGGGTGTGGGGTTGCTAGGGGGGGCGTTGGCGATGTGCTGCGTGATGATGAGCGGGATGTGCAGATGTAGGCCTCAGCTAAGGAAGGATGCGACCCTGCGTGTCTCGCAAGCCGCATGCACTCTCTGAGACGGACGCGAGGCGTCGTGGGCCAAGAGCTGGTTAGGCTGAGGGGTTGCAGGAAGGTGGTGAGGAGAGGTGTTGTTTGAGAGGCTGGGATGTGGGCTGAGGGCTACGCAGGCCTGCGTCGGTACGCAATCGAGCATGGGGGCGCTAGAGTCGTGGTTGGGCTAAGGTGGGACGTCGATGGTGTTATTGGGAAGATGGTATAGGGCTAGGAGGTGGGTCTGAAGACTCGGCAGCGCGACCGAGAGAGATTGACGTCCTACATCCTTGAAGGATGAGACATGAGAGATAGTGGGATCTGGGGGTTTGATAGGCAGGGAGTACAGAAGGAATAGGCGAGAGGTTTGTTGCGAGTTCAAACGTCATGATGGAACAGATGAGTGGCACAAGGTACGAGGTGGCAAGAGAGTGTGGTGGTATGAAGGTGACACGCAGTGTGTCATCGTGTTTCTCGTATGCTACTCTATATGCTGCCAAAGCAGTTGTTGCAATGTGTTGCTCGTGAACAGAAGTACGTTTGCGGAAATGCAAGCAAACGCGCCAAAAGCATCCTCCATGTTTTCAAGAGTCCAAGTCAAAGCTCTGGCTCTTCCAAGAAAATCCCATTGTCCTTTCCGCGGTAGTACATGAACAAATGCGTAAAGCAAGGGTATCCTTCATATGCAGCCAAACTGCAGAATAGCATCGACAATTGCAGATACTGCTACCCTGCAAGAAGACCATCCCGTAACACCGTGCCGTGTGCTGCCAGGCCCCAGTGGCCATGGCGGGTCATGCCCGATAAAGAAAAGTAAGTCAAGACCAAAGACTTTTTAGTACAGTATGCATGGTGGCAAATCCGTGCCCAAAATGCGAGTAAATATGAGATGGTTGGAAAATCCAGAGTGTAGAGGGAGAACGTGGCTCCCATGCTGTGGTTCTGGGGCTTTATTTAGTTGTTTTTGTTCGACTTGGCCAAGGTGGCGAGTCGAGATTGGTGTCGTGGGAAAATGATACATCGAGCTCGATCAGATCAATCGAGTTGGAGACGAAAGAAATTGTTCAGCGAAGGCTCGAGCGACGCTTGGCAGCACGAGTCTGGTCGAAGGAGCTGAAGTAGTCCTGAAGGGCAGCACGGGCCTGCTTGCTGAGGCCGGTACCGGAGGGCGATGAGCTCGAGGCAGATGAGAGCGATGTCCTTGATGATGAGGGAGACAATGAAGGATGGCTTGATGATGAAGCTGAAGAAGTTGAGAGCCTCTTGTCGTCCCTCTCGGTGAAGTTGTAGGCGGGGGTCAAGACGTAGCCGGGCTGTGTTGATTCCCATGAGCCGTGCTCAGAGGTGGGAGAAGAGCAGCCTGATTGAGGTGCCTTTTCGAGATCCGCAAGGCGGCAAGATTGTGAGCAGTAGGAGCCTTCGCACTGCTTATCGCAAGCGAGGCAAAAGTCCTGGAAGCAGTCCATGATTATTGTGGTTGTGGTTGGTTGTGGTGTTGGTATTGGTGGTGGTGATGTAAGCGTCGACGATCGAAGCTGTTGTGATTGTTGGTTGATGATGTGGTTTAGTCGAATGAAGGATCGACCGAAAGGATGGTAGCAGGATTAATTTGTATGTTGAAGAATCGAATGCCTCCGATGACTGTGCAGAAGGTGATGGATATAGTCAGGCACCGTGATGAATCATACGGTGCACGGATTGCGTGCTAGGCGATGCCCGGAGGAAAGTTGGTTGTGTCAGACAGGCGTCGTAGCGCGTGATCAATGGTGTGCGGGCTTTGGAAGAAGATGCAATGGCTTTGACAATGAATAGTGAAAAGAGCGATGGAGTGCTCCGGGAGGGCGATTGCGTATATATGGGAAGCGTGAGATGCGAGGTGGGCGCCGGGCGTGGAGGGCGCTTTTTGCGATTGTTGGCTACAGCGCAGCTGCAGCGTGAGGAGGGGCCAAGGGCGTCCGTACGGTCGTGCGCTCAGGCACGCCGTGTGCAGAGCGAATGAGCAGGCCAGACGTGCGGCGAGTGGGTCTGGGTGCGAGGGCGTGACTGGGCAGGCCGGGCGATCATGCGCCTAAACGAAAACAGGCGACGACGCACCAGCATTTGGCACGAAACCTGCAGCTAGTCGAGTGGGCGGGTGGGCGTGGGATGAGCACCCCATCGCGACTCGCCCGCTGCCGTCTGGGCTCGGACGCTGTCTCTGAGCCTCGCACTGCTGGGACTACCGCTGGGACCCCATCGCTCCATCGCTCCCGGACTCCTCCACTGACCTGCCTTTGCTCAGCCGTTTATGTCCGCAGCACCGTGGACGACGGAGACGTAGCCCTTGGACCACGTTGCTGCCTCCCTCCCGTCGGCCGTGATGTCGGCGGCATCCCAGCGAGAGAGAGGACTGGACCCACCGTCAACTACCACAGCACTCACTGCCGTGCGGTCCTCGCCTTTGTTACAGCCTGCCTCACTGGGGAGCCCTGCAGCAAAACAGTGTCTCGCTGGGCCTCGTCCACAAGGCAGGTTGAGCCTGAGCCTGCCTATGCTTGCTGCTTACTGGAGCAGCATTACGCGAGGCAGAGATTTCGCTGTAGCCGCCTGACGCTCGCCATCGAGGCCATGCATTATTATTCCACACGGGCCTCTGGAGAGCAGTGCACTATTTTGTGTGTGGAGGGCGGCTCGCACGGCTCCATGTCTTCCCAGACAGGCGACTAAGCATCGGCCTGTCCATTTTTCTGTGACAAGATTTGCTCTGATGACAGCCAAAGACAGGCAAGGCGCAATTTGCTGGCGTGATCTCCGGCGATCAGCACGCGAATCAGCGCCTGGCGTGAAAAAAAATGCGATCCCCTAGTTTTTTTCTGGTTCGCAAAGCACGCAATAGTACTGCCCTCTGTGCGGCGAGTGCGGCTACGGATGCTCAGCTGGCCGAACCAGCTGACACTCTGTTTCGATACTTCATCCTGCCCATCTCCTAGGAGAACACCGTGATGACAGTCTTGATATCCTTCGCTTCGTGACCTCGCATGCACACACCCAAACGTAAATTTGTAGCGCACGGTTCTGCACTGTTGCTGACTGCTGCGAATGTTGCCTTCATTCCTGTTCCTGTCGCACGGCCAACTGTGCATAATGCCGCCAATGCTCAACGCCAACGTATACTGCATGCTGTACGTTTCGAAGGCCCGCTTCTGACAACAAGCATCCTGAGACGTGCCTTGCGCCATGTGTGTTTGGAGAAACGTGCTCGAGCAACTTTCGCTCCCGCGCCTACCAATGATGAGCTCGTTCCTTGTGAACCCTTTCGAACTCTAACGACCCAACATCTCTCGTAATATAACAGGTACCGGAGGTACATCCACAGCCTCGCCCAGGCCGACCCAAGCGTGCCCCAAAGTGCCATTCGCTGAGTCTGGGGTTTGGCTGAAGACAGGCAGGGTCGTATGTTTAGCGAGCCAGACTGTCTCTCGCAAACTCTCGTATATTGCACTTGCACCCCACGCCGCGCTAGAGTGGTAGTGAAGTTGATGCTTATCCTGGCGCAAGTATAGCAATCTCACTACCGATAGCGTCCCTTATCTTTCTCTGCTTTCCCATGCAATAGCACTAGATGTGCGACAAGACTAGCCGATCGACATTGCTTGCTTGCTTGCTTGCAAGTAGCTCTGTAGCAGCAGCAGAGGTTCGTCACCACTTAGTTGCATGTCGGCCAGTTGCATCGAATCGACGGAAGATGCTTTGCAGGCCCACGTCTCACAACAGCAGCGTCGGCCTCTCTCAGCAGGGGCCTGCGACAGTACTTTCGAAATCCAGCTGCCGATCTGGCCCAGCGTAGCCAATGCTCATCCTCCACGCGGTGGTACAAAGGACGCAATCAAGTATCACGGCGCGGCGCCAGGCCAGTGCTTGAGCGGATGTCCGCAGATGCGTGTCGCCATCCCCACACTCGAGCCGTGAATCGCGGTTGGTGCACGGTTGTTGGGATATCTCTGGCGAGGCTGGCCCCATTTGGGGATCTGGGGGTTGTCGCTTCTCTGGAGTAGTGAGCCGCCACATCTTGTGGCTGGAGGGCTGGACGACGGACTCGCACGAAAAAGAGGGGACCATTTGCCTCGTGCATGCTACGCTGGGGGAGCTCGAGGATGGGAGGCGTTCAACTTCTCGCTCAATTCCTGCTTAGCGTGCGCGTGAACTGCAGGAGAGGCGCATTTGTCGTTATCGAAGGCGATTCGCTGCTGAGACTCTCATCACACATCTGTCACGTTTGGCGGCTTGTGTGTCTGCAGTGTGCGTGTATGCGCATCCATCCTCGGCGTCGTAACACTCGCAGCTCCTGAACTCCTGAGGCACGTTTCGGTATGTTCCCTAGGCGGCGTGTAGGCGTTCACCAAGCACTTCCGCAAGCCGTTGTCTGTCTGGCCTGACGCTCACCTGGCACAGTCCACTACGCGCCATGGCACTCATGCACATATGCATATGTATGCATGAGGCAGCAGCAGCACCGGCGCAGACGTGGTCCGCTCGCCGCTTGAGGCCTTCTAGGCAAACGCCTTTTGTTCGATGATCGAAGACATTGCGGCATGAGCTCAGGCATATTGAGGCAATTGTTTGTCAGAAAGCCATGACATCCTGCAGCTAGCGCATGGCAAAGCAGCAAACACCTTAGTTGCACCGCGGTATTCGCAACCTGCATTACCGACGTTTCGAAATATCAGCCAACATCAAGTGAGCAACGTGGTGCTGGTGAGAGCTAATCGAGGCAGACGGTCCTTCACGATTATTGGCGTAGACTCATGCCAGTCTTTGGATGGTTCCAATCCAAGCACTGACCGAATATATCGAGGCATATGTTACGCCTCTTATTCCGTGCCACGAGGCAGCCTCTCATCACGTCCGCGTATGCTGTCGGCAAGATATTTGCATTCACATATATGCCGCTTTTTCATCACTCGAATGCAGAATTCGCTTCCACTTGCCTGCTTGCCCACTGCACTGTGCGTGACGGTCATCTTCTGCCGATTGGCCACTTCCGACATCCACCCAATCTTCGATCTCACGACCTGTACGCTGCACAGAAATTGCCATGAAACGAAGATGCAATTGTTAGGAGAAGCTTTCGTACACTGTACCACGAACGCAAACCTTGAACCTTCATCGCTCACTCGTCTTTCTCACTTTCCATTGGTCAATGTCAAGGCCATACGCAAAGGAGCCGCATATCACTGGGACCATTGCCTGAGCCATGTTTGTTCAAAAAGAGAGGTCATGAGAATGACTCGCTTCTCATAATTTGCCTCGTCAATCCAACGAGGTTTGGAGGTTCTAGGTGGGTGAAATATTGCGTGCTCGATGATACTGGAGTGTTTACAAGCCATGTATACACATTAATCTCTCGTTGTTTTGCTTACTTCCGCAATGCCTTTGCGAAGAGTAAGCCAACTAAATCCTTACTAACGGACTTTACACAAATGCACGACCGCTTATGTGATCAAACCGCACGACCTCAGCCTCGCAGCGCTACAGTCATGATCCTCAACTTCAAGCGGATTGTAGGCTACCGCGATATACAATTTTTTACTACAACAGTACTAAACAAACCATTGAAATATTCCACCAAACATGGCCACTATCCAAAAAGGAGACATCGTGCTCGTCACAGGCGCCGCTGGCTACATTGGCTCACATGTCGTCGAAGAACTGCTCGCTGCTGGCTACAAGGTCCGCGGCACTTCCAGGAGCAAGGAGAAAGCCGTGTATCTCACCGATCTCATGGACAAGAAGTTCGGCAAGGGAAACCTAGAGATTGTCGAAGTTCCCGACATGATCGCAGACGACGCCTACACTGATGCCGTCATGGGCGTAAGTGGCATCATCCACCTGGCATCCATCGTGACTTTCAGCTCGAATCCCGAGGAAGTCATCCCGCCGACTGTGAAAGGCGCTCTCAACGTCCTCGAAGCAGCTACCACAGAGCCGAAAGTCAAAAGTGTTGTGTACTGTTCGTCCAGCACAGCCGCTCTCTCGCCCGTTTCCAACACGAAGATCATCGTAACCAAAGACACCTGGAACGACGCTGTGGTCGAAAGAGTCCGCACAAGCGCCTCGCCACATGCCTACGGTAAGTCCGGCATTCACACTACATCCAATCAGACCCACACTCATCGCATCTCCTCCAGACGTATACGCAGCCAGCAAAACCGAAGCCGAGCGCGCCCTCTGGGCAGCCGTCAAATCGACCAGGCCACCCTTCCAGGTCTCCGCTGTCCTACCCAGCGTCAACTTCGGCACTCGCTTTAGAGAAACGGGCAACAGCACCGCAGACTGGGTCATCGGTGCCTACAATGGCAAGAACGAGTTCCTGTCGCTCCCGCCGCAGTACTTCATCAACGTCTCCGACGACGCAAAACTGCACGTCGCCGCGCTGATCGACCCTGCGTGCAATGGTGAGCGGATCTTTGGCTTCACTGCACCGCAGAGCTACAATCATCTTTTGGCGGTGTTTAGGAACCTTGAGCCGGGCAGGGACTTTGGGGAGGATGCTGATGAGGGTGAGGATGTGACTGAAGTTCCTAGCAAGGAGGCTGAGGAGTTGCTGAGGAAGCACTATGGGCATGGATTCGTCGGCTTGGAGGAGACTGTTAAGCAGTGCATTGGGCCTGTGGTCACTTGAATTGGAGCATTGCAAGATTGGTCTGCGAGATAGGCGAAGCTCATGCGGTGCTAGCTTGCGTGAGGTTGTGTAATAATCGCAATAACAGTCCGTCTCCAACAGCAAAGATCATAAGAATGCAACTGAACGCTAGTAATGAACCCGCGTTGGAGCTGCCTTTCCATACGAGCCACATCTTGAAAATTGAGTAGCGGGAAAACCAAATCTTGCAACATGACAAAGAAACGTGGTACATTTGAGCGAGAGGAATGGTTTGGTAGATAACTATTGGAGAACGGCACGAAGGTACGAAAGCAATGTATGCACGGAATCTGATCAGACGACGTTAGTGACTGTCAATGCAAAGGTTGTATGCAAGTTGGTGATGTGGTGGATATTTTCAGAAAGAAAATTAAAAGTTGTTGTTGTTTGGTTTATCCTCGACGCCGAAGCTCAGGGTTAAAAAGTGTTCATCATTTGATGAGAGTAGAAGAAAAAGTAAAAGTCGACGTACCATTTGAAGGATGAAGAAGCGCATTGGCGACAAGATGGAGCCAACGGATGCACTTGGACTGAGCTTCGATGAATATTATTGCATTTTGATTCTTGTATGGACGGTGTTGAGGTGCGCTGCTAGCAAGCAGAGACCCGAGAAGTTTATCAGATACCGTCGTAGGCAAATGTAGCATCAATGAAAGCCGCAAATGCACCAAGTGAATGGCACACCGCAAGCCCTTTTTTCAGTGCTTGACTCTATATGCTGGTGTCATCACCAAAACTTCTCGGGTCCCTGTGCTGCGTTGCATGTTAATGGAGTCTGGCTGCTTCGACACAGCATAGGCGCAGCGAGGCTGCCCGGCAGACTCAAAGGTGTGAGGAACTCCTCGCCTCAAGAATAAGCCCCATCGAGTAACGTACCTCCCATCCGAAGACGAAAGGCAAGCAACCGCATGTCTATTGACCACGACGAATGGTCCTTGCACATACCTTGAGCCCAACTTGCTCCGGGAATCGTCGACCTGCCTCCTCTCGTCCTTCCGCTGCACGTCAGCAAGACCCACGAAGCCAAGAGTGCAGACTCATATCCTCGTCTCCTCTTTCGAGGCAGCCCTGACGGACCGGGCTCTCGACTAGCGGAACCGAGACGAACAGCTTCCAGGCGAGAGTGCAGGCGGCAGGCCGATACCCAGGAGGGATGGAGGTCGCGCAAAGAGTGAGCCGCAAAGTGCTTCTGTGGCGGCGCCTTTCGGCGATCCTTACATGGTAAGGGTGTCCGGGGACTTTCTCCCAAAGCTGTGTGTGGTGACAAACGCGAGGATGTCTGTTTGTAAGCTTCGATTGCAGTTTGTTGAGCGAGGAGTTGGAGGGAGGAAGTCGATGAATTCGAGGTGCAGAACTTTTTATGATGAAGCGCGGCTTGGCAGAGCTCGGACAGACTTTCGCGACGGAGGAGGCGGCAGCGCGCGTTGCGGCTGTAGCCGTGTGCCTGGCGCAGGCATTCACTTCACTTTGTAGGCAGCAGAAGCGCATATAGCACGTGAAATCGCAGTCACTGAGTGAAAGCACAATTCGATCACGAGCTCACTGGAACATCGTGAGGTAAAGTCGCAATCGTAGTCTTTACAATTTCAAAAGGTCAGCACACAGCCTCCACCCATCAACGCGACAAGCAACCGCGAAGATGTCTTTCTACGGCAGACCTTCTAACAGCTCTCAGGCTCAGCGCAAGACTCCTACAGCACCACGCCCTACCTCTAATACCTCCACTACCCCGAAAAACAACGACATGGCTCTCTTCGGCGGCGCGTCCGCAGCGACTCCCGCAAACCCTACCGCAGGCGATCTCAGCAAAGATGTTCCTCTCGCCAACCCTCCGGAGGACAGCATCTCGGACATGAGCTTCTCGCCGCAGAGCGATCACCTTGCCGTTGCAAGCTGGGACAAGAAGGTCCGCATTTACGAGATCGATGCGAACGGACAGAGTCAGGGCAAGGCGATGTTCGAACATGAAGGACCGGTACTCTCTTGCTGCTGGTCCAAGGATGGACAGAAGGTGTTTGGTGCTGGTGCGGACAAGGCGGCGCGCATGCTGGATCTCGGCGCTGGAGGTACAACTGCGCAACAGGTCGCGGCGCACGACGAGCCCATCAAATGCGTGGAGAGCATCTTCGTCAACAACCAGCACATGCTCGTCACTGGTAGCTGGGACAAGACCGTCAAATACTGGGATCTCCGCCAGCAGTCGCCCGTCGCATCCATCACCTGCCAGGATCGCGTTTACAGCATGGACGTCAGACACAACGCCAGCACAAACAACACAGATCTCCTCGTCGTTGCCACAGCCGAGCGCTGGATCAACGTCGTTGACCTCAAGAACCCGGGCACCTTCTTCAAGTCCATCCAGTCTCCTCTCAAGTGGCAAACCCGCACCGTCCGCACTTTCAACGACGCTTCTGGTTACGCCATCGGCAGCATTGAGGGCCGCTGCGCCATCCAGTACATCCCCGAGGACAAGCAAACCAACAACTTCAGCTTCAAGTGCCACCGCGCCACATCGACCGCGGATCGCAACACTTCGAACGTCTTCTCAGTCAACGCCATTTCTTTCCACCCTGTGCACGGCACCTTCTCCACCGCAGGCGCGGACGGCACATTCCACTTCTGGGACAAGGACGCCAAGCACAGGCTCAAGGGCTACCCCGACGTTGGTGGAAGCATCACCGCGACAGACTTCAGCAGGACCGGCAACATCTTCGCCTACGCAGTGAGCTACGACTGGAGCAAGGGCCACCAGAACAATCGCGCAGACTACCCCAACAAGATCATGCTGCACCCAGTTCAGGGCGACGAGTGCAAGCCAAGGGAGAAGGGAAAGAGGTAAAGCATGCATGAAGCATGTTGCATCAATGAAAGGACTGCATAATGAGCAAGAGCAAGCTATGCAGAGCTGGACGATGCCCGACAAAATTCAATGTTTTTTAATTCCAAGCGTGGCGCCAGGCGTTGGTTACGGTGCGTTTCAGGTACACACAGAATGCTGCTGCTGACGCACTGCTGATGACTATCAAGAATAGCGGCGTCAGTGAGCGATCGCTCTGATGGGCGGCAGGGAAGGATAAGATACTCACAAATTTCACCGTTGTAACACTGACTTGCTTCCATTTTCCTCGATTTCTTTTTCCAATGTTGCGTCTTGCTTGACCTCCCCATTCACTCTGCCTGGTGCTGAGGTTGACTGCGGCAAGTGATGATGTGAGTGAGTGTGCCTTTCCAATGCCGCAGAATAATTCGGATACTTACAAGCTTGATGGTTGCGACGAGATCTGCAGTATCTCTTCACCAGACCGACCAACGCCAGTTGACCTCAGGCTCATCGCTCGGCATCTGCGAAGCCCAGTCCACATGAGTGCGCAAGCCAGCCTCAATCGCCTTCGGCCCAAACCTGGTAGCTTTCAGGCGCTCTGCGAGCTCCTGCAGCTGGAACAGGCTCTTCTCGAGCAGCAGGAACTCGTGCCTGTTGGTGGTGACCGCATTGTAGAAGTTGTAGAGCTCTCGCGGCATCATCTCGTTGTGGGTGTGGTACTTCCACAAGCCGGTGAACTCTTTCACGTTCTCGCGGAGCTCGTGCTGCACTTTGTCGTAGGCGATTTTGTAGTCGCGGCAAGTTTCCTCGTAGAGGGCGGTCTGCTTGTCCTCGTCCTTGCCACTGCCACTGCTGCTGCCCTGCTGCTGCTGCTTGCCCTCATGGGGCTGGTAAGTACCTTTTTCGGTGGTGTCGATGTCCATTGGAGCTTCTGTAAACGGCGTTATGTTGATGTATGGGTGTAGGTGCCAGTGAGAGCGTCGGTCGAGTGAAGCGCAGAACGTAGCCAAGTGATGCGAAATGCTCTGTTTACGGCGGGAAACTGAATCGGGAAGGCACGATTGGCGTTCTCATACAGAAGGAGCGACTCAGACATCTCAAGGGCAAGGAGAGCAAAGTTTAGAGCGATGCTCGAAGATACTACAACGTGTTCTCGCATGGCGCGCATAATGTCTCGATGGCTTGGTCCGATCGCTTTGCGCCTGTGCCAAAAGGTAGGAGCATATCGTTATAGGGAAGATTGCCTATCTTTGATCGTATCTCGGTGGCTAGATGTGGTCTATATGCTTCTGAGTTGTAAGGTAGCACCACATTGCTACGGGGACGACTGTATGTCTCTAGTTGTGTCTCAGTGGCTAGATGTAGTCAATCTGGTCACATTCTAACAGGTGATACCATAAATGCCACAAACACGACTACATGTAGCTAAACTTGCTTCCATGGCTAGATGTAGTTCTCTCGCTCTGGTGTCAAAAAGCAATACCATAAATACCATAGTTACGATTGGGTGTCTCCAATCGTATCTCGTTGGCTAGATGTGGTCTTTCTGGTTCTGCATTGACTGGTAATATCACAACTGTTAAGGAAGCGATTGTGAACCTTCATTTGTGTCTCAACGGGAAATGTGTCATCTTTCAACATCTGAGCCTGATGATATCAGCACCATAATCTAGACTTGTAGGCACATGTTCCCGATCGCATCTCTTCGGGGAATGATTGCCTTTCTTTGCCTGTGCTCAACAATACCGGCGCGGTCACGAAGTGTTGGCCCGATGTTGCAGTCTTCATTCCCGACGACAATACACAAGCTTTCAATTGAGCTACAGTAAAGTTCAGATGGATTGCGTGTGATCACCTTTCCTCGTACCGTTTGATACTTTGATTGCCTGGAGCAGTTGCTATTTGCAACTTCATGCTGCCATCGAAACGTGCTGCTTTGATACCTTCGGCGTTGCTAAAATAGCTGGAGCAAGGACCATCAGCACAAACGCCTTGCAGTGCAGCATAGCATCATAGGGTAGATATACAGGACTCTTTGGACGTACAGGCGCTCAAACACATCAAGATTCGAGAGCGCACACAGATGTTGAGCAGATGATGCTGAAAAACTGGTATCCGAGACGACCCCAACCCTTACCCTACAGAAAAATAGAGATCGTTTTTGTCAACAACATCCAAGTATTGGCTCATGATATGCATATCCAGATTCATTACCTTCAAGGCCTGGTCAATAGCCTTTTCACTGCCTTCGTGCATGCTCATAGTCAGATATCTCGTTCCATCCCAACGTCAAGGCAAATGCGGTGAAATCTCCATCGTGGCCATACGACGCAACCAGCAGCGGATGGTTTGCTCGGACAATGTATCACACCGTTAGCTACAGACATAAACCTCCAGTCTTTAAGACCATCCTCCATCCAATGCGCGCAATCCACCGTGAAGGCCCACCAAGACAGCTTTCACCTCAAACCACGACCGCCCACGAGATCCAGCCGTAATCATGAACAAGCTCGCGATGAAAGCCGCCTCCCGCGCCGAGAATCTCAGAGTAAAATTCCTCTGCAACCAAGGCCGCGGCAGACTTCCAGCGTGATGTCCTTTGAGCCACGCGAGCAGGTTCCGCCAGTGGCGTGGAGGGCGAGGGTTCATGCACACGCCGACTACACGGCGATCGTAACTTTCGTACTTGTTGTCTTTTTGAGCGAACAGATCGTAGAGTTTGGGGTCGAACGCGGGTGCGTCCACCCTGAAGAGGTTCGTGGCGTAGAAGATCTTGAGTGCCTCTTTACGAGTGAGTCTGCAGGCGAGGAGGAGTGGTGGTTCTGGAATGCCGTGCTGTAGGGTCACCGAGCACCCACCAGGCTGGTAGAGGGCATACTCATAGATGTGGATCCGTAGCTCTGGCGGTAGTTTTACAAAACGAGACTGTGTGACGGTGGATGAAAGAGCTGTAGTGGGCTGATTGGACATTGCGGCGACGAAATGGCGCGTGTTGAAGCAGCGAAAGAAAGCGGGAGAGCTGCGACGTTCTGTGTTTTGATCGTAAGTCAGAGTCCACAAGTCCGTGTCGATACCGCGAAAGCGTTGTGTGTTATTAATGATTGATAGGTTGGTATACTGGCGGACGGGCAGACTGATTAATATCATATGCTAGCAACAAGTGACTCAATTGGTTGAGATGAGCGGCATCTGCTAGCAAGCATTTAATAAGAGAACGAGATTGCCCGTAAGCGATAGCCAGCTACTGCCTAAATCATTGGTTTTTTTTCGCCATGAATCCACGAACGCAAATATCTGATACTGTGACTGTTATTGCAGACCAGATAGCTACACGTATTGTGCTAAAGAATAATTGCTTGTACGGCCTAAGACGCTTCAGAGAAGATCCAAGATACCCTTGTCTGCGTCATCGCCCAGGAGATCGATCATGCCCTTCGTTGCATTAGTGTCTGTACTGGTGATAATTTCACATTTGATTGGCTTACCTCAGGCATGATAGCCTTGCCATCCTTGCCCTTGACATACTTGAACGGCATCTCTACGCTCTCGGCTGCAGAGACCTGGATGCTAGGGCGGTCCACATAGGGCACCTCAGCAAGAGGAACTATGAAAGTAGTGGCGTTAGTAGATCGATATTGGCAAAAGAAGTCCGTCGCAGCACTCACTCTTTTCTTGCACTACAATCCTTGTGACTCTCGCAGCGGTGTCAGTGGTAAGCTGCTCCTTGCCCAACCTCCTGCCTCCAAAGCCCTTGACTCTCAGTTCAGCTGTGCGATCGCGAGGAGGGTCGTCGCCGAGAATGCCACCAAAGACAAACACATCAAACTTGTCACCATCCTCAGGTGCAAGATCGCTCTCTCCTCGGGGGTCAAGAAGGCAGACACGCTCCTTGGGAATATTTGCAGATGAGACAAGATCGTCGACTGATTGTGGGCTTTGCTCAACCTGAGCCAACTCGGGGACTGCTTTGGGAAGACCGGAGAGGATGAATTGAGATTTCGACTCAGCGCATTCCTTAGCGATGGTGCTGTATTCCAAGACTTGCCAGGCTTCGAGCTCGGGGTCCATGTGCTCGACGATGAAAGTGTGCTTGGTGGAAGTGTCGAGGGTTGCGTTGAAGGAGGCCATGGTTGCTGTGTATTAATCGGAGAGATGCTCCGTTGTATGTGTGATTTGTGGTGCTTTTTGCCGTCTGCTCTCTGTATTGCACTGCTATAACGCTATCACTCGACTCATGAGATAATTTGATGCCAAGATTTCACGATTTCACCTAACATTTCTCGACGATCTCCCCCGCAGCTGTATCCTTACTAGCTCGAAAGGTTCTGTGGAAGGAGTGTGAGCGTGACCGTTTCTTGGGATGGCATGCATAAAGATATTTCTATGCTTCTCCCGCCATTGGCCTCGAATGTTGCATGTACTTTCTAGTCATCCTCTACACACAACAATTGCCGCGCTGATCTATACACCATCCTCGTGACATCTCTTCATCAAGCCGAAACTGCAGATCTTGCCTGACGTAGGCCAGCACCAGTTGACCTCCCAGGCTAGACCCGCCGCGTCACAACTTTATTCCCACAGCACCGACCTGCCGACGTGTGAAACGGCTCACACAACCCCGTGCATCTTGCCCTTGCGTCAGCCTGTCCACACTCCACCTGATCCATTGCGTTGCCATATCCACTGCTAGACGACGTCCATTGGAAAAAGCCCGCTCTCACTGCCGCCGCTGCCCAAGCACTGCCCAAACAAGCACGCCGACGTTAAGCCGTCTCTTTGTCTCGACCCCTCCAACCCACTTGCCTCTTTGAGCAGACACGACCAACATCACAACTCGATAGCGAAACCATCTCTTGCGACAAAGGAAGCCTCACGAGAGCAACAGTCAAACCGACCACGTGACACGCCGCATTGCAGCGCGACTGAAGCTTGGTGTCAGGCCCACCGCCTCTGACTGGAAGCAACACCATCCTCTATCAGCACCCCACACATTGGGAACGAACGAACACAGACAGCAAAGATGAACCCGCACCAGAAGAACAAGGTGGATGTGAGCGTACGTACATACTTAAGGGAGCGTCGCCGGCGGTCCCTGCCTGTCGTCATACCTAGACCATAGCTAATCATCGCTCTCACGCAGTCCCTCACCGAAGAAGAACAGAAGCTCTTCCGCCTCTACGGCAAGCTTCCCAACAAGAAAGACCTGCTCCAGAACAAGCTCAAGGAGCGCAAATACTTCGACTCCGGCGACTACGCCCTTTCCAAAGCCGGCAAGTCCGACAACGCACTGGTCGGTGGCCTCGGCCGCGAGCACCCCTCCCCAGACACCATCCCGCACCTCTCGCAGCAAAACTCCAACTCCGGCTCTGCCGACGGCCAGCATGGCAGAGGCAGCATTTCTGGTGGCCCTGCGCTGACACCGACTGTGTCGCATGGACAAGCTGGTAGCCCTGTGAAGGAGAGCCTGCTGCAAAGGGGAACGAGCGTGGATGAGCAAGACGCGGAGGAGGTTGCGAAGGTTGTTGCGCAGGCGCAGGGTGGCGAGGATGAGACTGGTGGCGTTCCCATCAGGCGGTAGAGGATTGGCTTGCACCGGGTGAGATGGAGTACATGAATATGAAGAGGGGAGGTACGAAGCGCGCATTGATGCTGCAGGATTGCGCGAAACGGCAGACAAGACTCGCGCCGGATCATCTCTTTTATGAGTGGTTCTACTACTGCTGCGGGCGGCTGTATCTTCGTTGTTGTCGACGATGGGGGAATGCGATCCGATAAGAGCAACGGCCGCGATTTTTTCTTTTGTTCATCAGATCGAGGGGAGGACTATCATCATGAGTCTGAGATTTCTTACTGCAGTTCAAACATTTTCATTAACTGGACCTGAGTTGAATTCTTACCAGGTTGATGGCTGTGTCTGCAAGCCACTGACCAACGTATGTGCTCCATTGCAGCAATACCGTCAATGCTGAGCATGATCGAATCTTGCTCCTTAGCGTTATACAAGAGAGCCCTTATCATTGGGGGCTTACATGACCTGCAACCATCAATTTCATGCTCAGAGTGCTCAGTGCCTGCACACTGCGTAGCTTTCGACACGCTAGAGTAGCTTGAATCCTGGTGGCGCATGGGATGGAACCGCCCGTGCCGTCTCCTGTATGGCATTTCCAAACCTCCACTCCCTGAGATGGATTGCATCTTTGCTCCCGATGTTCGAACACGCGGTTGTTGTTTGTCTTTCCTTACATTCACTCATTTACATCCTGCCGTTCGAAAACTGAATGCGACTTGGCTAATTCATTTCTGGTGCATTCATTTTCCATTTTGCTTGAGCACGATCGAGCGGAGCGGGAATAACAATGGCTCATTTATATAATGACGGGAAGCCTGCACTGAAGGCCACAGAAAAGGCCAAGACAACAAGATGGCGATGCTCGTCTGCTTCCCTCAAGCTGTATTTCAGAAGACTGCGGAACAATTGCAAGTTCCTCACCTTTATATACTCGACGTTCTACCTTGTCCGTCACTGGTTCGACTTCTTCTGCTACCCTTGGACACTGGACGACGTTCTTATGGGCCCACACGTGCCCTACGCCGTGGGCATATCGATCTTTGCGGGCGCTTTAGCATGGAGTTGGAGACATTGCCGCAGGCGCGCAAACTTCTGGGCCCTGTGCTTCTCTGCTGTTGCTATTTCTGGCACCGAAGTCTACTCGCATGTATACGCGCCTGACATCGTCGAACTGTGGCGGCCGTTTTCTTTGAAGTCGCCTTTGGCTTGCGGCATCGTGCTTCTGTCTGCCGTGTTGGGAGACCAGGAGATGTATCCCGAAGAAAGCAGTACAGCTCTGGCGGATCATTCCGAGGAGGACACTGAAGCTGCACGCGATGCCAAATCTGTGAAATCTCATGAAGATTCGCCTCAAACCTCCCCTACCAAACCGCAGTCTAAAAACAGCGCTTGGACTGCATACGTGTCTCGCAAGCTACCGACCATCGGCACTGCCGGCACAATGGCATTTGTCGCGGCAGTCGCTACTGCTTACCATCACCCACCAACAATCGCAGACGAGTGGCTATCCGACATCAACTGCAAACCACAAACCACCAAGCTCGACTTCGACAATGAGCACTTCGAATTCTCCGCCACAAGCAAATCCAGCTCTTTCGCACGCTCTTGCTCAGAACCCCAACAACTCTGGACACTTGAGAGGACCATGAATGCGCACGTCAACGAGTATGACGCGACGTGCGGAGTGTGGTGCGTGCGACGCGCGGACGATGGGCAGTGGTTTGGGTATATCTCGCAAGTGAGATCCGGGCTGGTCGATATGTATTATTGTAGAGGGCAGTATGGGTCTTTTGGGCCGGATTGTGAGGCTGAGGGGGAGGAGTATGGGTATGATGTTTCGAAGGAAGGGTGGATGGATGATATTTTTGAGCCGTGGAGTGTGCTTGAGGAGGACACGGGTGAGGCATTGCCTCCTGACGACGTGGAAAATTAGGTCGAGAATGATAGTGAGTAACGCTGAGTATTAGATCATCTTTATCCAGCCTCTCGTGTGGCCAGTGGGCTCTTACGTCTTTCGTATTAGCTTGTGCGATAGCTCAACGCGAGTAGCTATGACGGAACATTCGTCTCAATACGCATGCAGTGAATAAGGTACTCCACATGAGTTGGGTGATGTCTTTGTGCTGGGCCGACTCGAGAGCTTGAATCCGATGACTCCGAGGCGGCGACTTTCAATGGATGAACGTTGCGCCGATGCGAAATGTCTATCTCCTAAATTCCACGCGCTCTTGGACAGAATCTGACCGTGACAAGCAGTAACTCCACGATGCTTGCAGCTGTGGCCATCGTTTGTGTCTCGATCCCGACGTGAAATTAACTCCTTTGGCATAGTCAGATCGTCCTAAGTAGTCGGCATGATAGGCCTCCGTTGGGACGGTAGTGCGTGAAAGTATATGTTCGACAGTATGTCTGCTTTCATGGGATGCTAGATGTTACAGTAGCATCTCAAACAGATCTTCCAAACACTCAAACATCTTTCATTTGAGATACTATCCTCATCACAACAAGCATGTCTCAAGTCATCACCACGCACAACAGCTCCGGCCAAGCTATCTTCTCCTCCAAAGTGCCCAAAGAGCAACACGACCTACCACTACCCTTCGGTGGCATGCGCATCATCTACACCTCCAACTCGATACCAACCAATCTCAATTCCGAGGCAGACATTGACCAATACAGCCACGTCCGCACCAATGGTCTACCAGGAGGCGCCATCTGTCCTCAAGGCGGTACCGCAGCAGCAATAATCAGTCTGAAACCTGGAGCGCAGAGTCCCATGCACCGAACGGTCACGATGGACTGGGCTGTCATACTTGAGGGTGAGGTGGACCTGATCTTGGATGGAGGCGAGACGAGGCGGCTACGAGCGGGAGATTCGGTGGTGATGCGCGGGACTATGCATCAGTGGGCGAATCGAAGTTCCGATGGTTGGGCCAGGATGGTAGCGTTTGCGCAGGATATTGTGCCTGTCGAGGTTGGAGGCAAGGTGTTGGAGACGGAGTATCGCTGATCAAAACATGTTGATTTGCTTCCGCTGGGTCGCGTTCGATGTTTGTGCTGTGGCGATCGGACGACCATATTATTGCCTGAGAAGTTGCAAAGTCTGTAGCAACCCAAGAGTTGAAATATCTTGATCTTACCCATCAGACATTGCCTCATGTGTTCTGCTACTACTAGCTATGGGTTTTGCAGGGAAATGCTTACTTGTAGTCCGATCGTACACAAACTTATGACCGGTACGGTGAAGCTGTATGTACCCCTCATCCTTGTACCTCCGTACCTCATACCTTTGAGATGGAATAGTAGTGGACAAGGATCTCAATAGGTAAGGTATAGACCTATTGCAAGGCATGCCTAGAAGACAATGGGACTTCGGTTAGGATTGACTAGATGTATTTAGTTAGTACAGTCGGGCGAGTGTAACTATGTATAAACAAATTGATGAAAGACGCACATTTCCGCACTGAACATTTGGAAGTCCAGTGTTCCTTGCGAGTCTACCAATGTCTTTGCAGACAAGACAGTCGCATGCTCTCTTTCACAATCAAATGCGATGTACAGTGGTGGTTGTCATCTCAAGCACGTGCCAGGTGTAGCGAATAAAATATGAGTTGTTTGCGACTACAACAACCAACATCACGAGAGACGCGCTCCCAACGATCCCGTGTTCCTGGGAAGTTCGCGGAGCATAGCCGCAGCAACAGGGAGGTGATGGACAGCAAGACTGGAGAGTGCTCAACGGAGCAGGACAGGCCATCAATCACATACCACCACAAATATCTTGCATACAGACCCAGCGATCCAGTCTCACAAGCGTCAAATTTACCGAGTGCACGAGATCACTCGCACAAGGCCTTCGCGCCAGCTACTCACACACCGAGAAGTCTCCAGGCAGCAGCTTTGGAGCGTCTAGAGTCGTTGATGTAAGTAGCGAGAGACAGGCCCCGGACATCAAGGCGGGCAGCGAAGCAAAAGCCGCTGTGGCATCCAGAGGTTGAACGAGACGCGCCGGCAGTCATGTTCAACATGTGCAGCGCAGCCCGAAGGCACGTTATACGGCTCTCGAACCATCATGCTCACCAACTTTTGTATAGCCATCGCGAAAGATACATTGCAAGCCCAGTGCTCGCTAAGCGTCAAGACGTATCTTGCACCCAACCCAAGACTGAGATCGTGGAGCCGACTGTTCCGTCGCAGCGAAGAGATGGGTTCTGGCTTGAGCGTAGTCGTGAATATCATCCAGATCTTGAGCTTTGGCGTACAACTGGTGCAGGCTGGACCGGATCTCGTGGGACTTGTTCCAGGCTTCGTACGCAGTGTATACCAGTTTGCGCGTGAAGGAACGAGTGAGTCCGATGATAACAAGAGGCTGGCTCGGAGCCAATCTCATGCGTTGCAGGCGTTCGTGATGGGATCTTCACGCTCGAGGAAGGGCGAGTCGGAGGGGATCAAGCCCTAGCGCAGTCCTCAATCCATCGGCATCGCACCTGGTGAAGATTGGCCACGAGAAAGGATCGTGGTCACATTCCATTCTGATTCTGTCGACATTATGGAGACGCTCGGATGGGTTGGAAGTGCGGTTGTTGATGGGAGGAGGAGGGAAGATCCAGGTGAGGTGAGGTGGAATACATGAAGTCAAAACGCGGAGGCTCGCTGAGGCACGGTAGCTTGTGGGTTTTAAGTATGAGGATCAATTCTGACAGTGTTTTCGCATAGTATATTATACAATTGTGTGAAATAGTTAAGAACTACGTCCATTGCACAGGACGGTATGGCTTTAATGTGGTGTATTTGTATCATGATGTCCGGTTGAGACCTTGATTGAGCTAACCTCACAAATCGTGGCAAGAAACTGACACGGGCGCGCTGTCCAAAGGTGTGGAAACCGAGAGAGGTGAAACGCTTCACCCTTGCGGCGAAGTTGCACCGCCCACGAATGCTGCCTACTTGCATGACGACTTTTGGCCTAGAATCCATCAATGACAAAAGTCATGACCACACTACAAAACTCTTCCACCGCACGCGTTCCTCTAATGACCTTTCTTTTCTCTTTATGATACCGCGACTCTCTATACCCTTGTACGATCTAAAATCAGGTTGATCATAACACATTCCCGAGAGTCCAAGAGCGAGACACCGCCTTTTATAATCTAGACACTCTTTGCACATGTTCTCCTGTAGTGGGAGGCGTGGAAGTGGAGTGTCGGGTTCGCTTATGGCACACAAATCTTATATTTGCTTCTCACATTTGATGAATGCTTGTGATGTGGCAGATTCTTTCGCCTGAAGTGAGGGCTGATGCCAGTCTTGTCGAGCTTGCTGATGACCTCTGCGCAACGGAAGTGTCTTCTGCGGCGACTGCGAGCGCGATTCCTGCTAAATCACTTCCGCGGGGGATGGAAGACTGCACTTGCTTTGTCTCTTGAACCGGGACGGAGGCCAACAGTGATTGTGTTGTTGACCTACATTATTGAGGCCTCTACCACTGCCTGGCAAAGGTCAGCAGAAGGAACTTGTGCCTCTTCGTTGGCCACAGTCATTACCTTGTGCTACCTGCATGCTACATGTACAGTCCTGAGCGGAAGTACCTTTATGCATCCTTTCATCATGAGCGTGCAGACCTTCGCAAACATTTTATTAGTGTAAGGCCGTTGCATTCAAGCTGTTGTACGAGTGCAGTGACCATATGGCTTTACCTTCCACTAGAGTCCGTACAACGCATTCAGAGATATTAGCACACTAGCCTTTGAGATTGATAAACGTTATGTGAAGCATCTTCATGGTTGGTACGTTCCTCAGAGCACCTACAACCTATGATACTAACATACCAGGAAAGCAAACATGCTGTATCATAATCTTGTCCGTACGCACTGCAGCATCTTCTCACTTCCTTCCATATCCGCCATGTCAAACCTTCCAAGCCGCTCACTTTACTGTGTTGCCGCTACATCGATGATACTGCGCACCATCTTACCCATCTCCTCGATATCGCTCAAATGAAGTCTCAGTGGTCCAGGGCGTGCTGCGATACTGGTGGTCAGAGTGCGAAGCGCTAACAACAGATGTTGACGTTTGGCTTGGGCAGCTGGGGTCAAGTCCCAGTAGTACCCTGCGTGGGCGATGTCGAGCTTGACGACAGGTTCGTTTCCGATGCGAAGATCGATCGACATGCTGACACGGAGATTTTTGAAGTCCAGCGTGAGCGATTTGATTCGTGCAAGAAGGTGAGTAGGAGTGCTCCGCAAGAACTTTTCTGTCACGGCCGATGGGTTGAGCTTGTAAAGAATGGTGACAGGGCCGTCCGAAACGATCTCAAGACGACCACAATAGTCGTAGAATAGGGGAAGCGATTCTTGGCGGATCACGCGAGAGACTATGGTGATCGGCAGCTAGTACTTGCGAAGTGCACACGTACTTGACAGTAAGGAACTGAAGTAGTACTGGAAGACGATCTGGCGAATCTCAGGCGGGAGCTCAGCGAAGCGGTCGAAGGTCGCCTCGTTGTCGGCCTTCTCCAGCTGTGCTTTTGACGGTCGTCGCTGTGGCATCGGGATCGACCATGAGACCGCGGAGAGTCGCGTACTGTCTGAGCTCTTGAAGTGGCATGCCTTCGAAGGACATCAGTCCACGTTGGCGACGGACATAGAGTGCCCTCAAACGTTCAGTGGTGCTGCAGCCGATTTTGGAACCCGGGTGCATGTTCTTGCTCACTTTTTCGCGCAGACCGCGTTTTTGCCAGTGAAAGCCATCGTCAAGTTTCCAGTAGTCTTTGGGGCCGGCTACACAATAGCCACCGAAATTCTGAAGGTGTACCATTCTGACAGTGGATGTGCGGCTGGGTTTCGTCGTATCAGTGAGGTGAAAGAGGAAAAGCTGCTGGTGAAGTCAAAATAAAGTAGAAAGGCAACCGCGAGCTGGACGCTCCTTCCCTCGCAAGTTGACAGAATTGGCTGTCCGTCACGTGCAAGCTTGCTGCGACTCCCCGTCTCGACTCTCACTGGGAGTGGCACAAGTTCAACATCACAGACTAGAATACACTTGCGTAGACAGGCGCTGAGAAGCGTCGCTTGAGCTGTGCGTCTTATTAAACGCGCGATAAACTCAAGCATCTGGTTGGCTCAATGTGAACTCCACTCATTTGAATCTCATTGGCAGCAGCACATGTTACAAAGACAGGCCAGACCACCGTCGCGTATGTGAGCGTCGAGATACCCAGCTGTAACATCTGCCTGAGCCCAGATCATGAAACCGACACCCTCACGGGCAGCAGCAACATCTTGCTTCTATGCATTATCCTCCACCGCCGCAGTGTCAACCTACACATCGAAGGATTCAAGTCAGTATAGTGTCTCAGACGTCGTGTTGGAGTGAAGCCTTTGGCTGCGTACCTCTTCGATTCTCCACATGTACCACATAAACAAGCTGCGATACGGCCTGAACTTCTCCGCCGTCTCCAGCATGTCCTTCTCACTCATGTACTTCCACTTGCCGCCACCCTTGGCCTTCAGCTTCTTCACGTCCTTGCCCACATAAGCCGCCATACCTCTCTGCACGCCCAAGTCACCCGTTGAGAAGACGTCCATACGCTTCAGAGCAAAGCACATGAACATCTCCACAGACCATGCTCCGAGCCCGCGTACTGCAACGAGCTTCTTCATCACTTCCTCATCTGGTGCATCGAGCAGGAAGCTGGCTGTGAGGTCACCGCTGGCGAACTGTGAAGCCATGCCCTGTATGTATTCTGCTTTGCGCTGGCTGAGCCCGGCTTCTCTCAGCCTGGAGATAGTCTGCTGTGCTACTAGCGCTGGAGGCGGAAATCCAGTCGGACATTGCTCAGCTGGAAAGAGATTGATGAACTTCTTCTTGATGGAGCTCGCCGCAGCTCCGGATACTTGTTGCGCCATGATACCACTGCTCAGCGAGCGGAAAGGGTCGATTTCTTCGTTGAGACCTTCTGGCGAGAAGACGCGGCAGTGGTGCTTCTCGATCAGCGGCTTGAGGCCGGGATCTACTGAAAGCAAGTGATTACAAGCAGTCTCTAGCAGAGAGCCAGTATTTGTGCCATTTGCTGTGGGCCTCGAAGGAGATGGCTCTTCGAAGTTGCTGAAAGACGGTTGCACCTGGGTTCCGCCAGGCGTGATCAACGTGGCATTCGCGTGGCCGGCTTCCACTCTACGCTCAGGCGGCGGCGAAGCACCGTCGATGTCTCCAGTGCTGTAAGTGGGTGTCCTGGTGCTCGTCATGAGCCCTATGGCGGCTGGGGTGGGTGTGAATGGAGGTGGCTTTTCAGCGCTCTTTGGCACTCGTGGTCGCTTAGCGTTGGGCGTAACGGGTGGTGGCATTGCATCTTTGTCATCATCATCTTGAGCGATGGCCTCTGTCGCAGCTTTTTCTGTCGAAGCTGTCTTCTTCTGTCTTTTACGAGGTGGCTGTTTGGTTTCTTGAGGTACACCAGCTAAGGCCTCGGGCGGTGCTGATGTCTTTACACGGGCAGATCGACGCAACGACATGGTGGCGAATGATGAGGCGTTAGATTTACAATTGCTTATGATTGAATGACCAAGACTTCGCAAGAAGTTCACACGATTGTACACTCGATGGCCGTAAAGTAACCTGGGTCCCGACTGTAGTAAAGACGCCAGCTTCGGTGTATTGAGGTGTGACAAGCAGATGATCAAGCAACAGCACGTAGACAATGACAGAAGGCTCAATTCCTTGTGTAGACGATCAAAAGCAGGAAGCAGCTTCAATAACTGTACAATGGTCGTCAAGTGTCTCGATTACAAAGACGAAAGCGAGGTCAAGGCAACAGGTGTGGAGCGTGCGATCAGCCACTGAGGTGCCAGGATTTATAGATGACGCTGATTTGGCCTAGCGCTCGGACTTTCGATGTCACATGACCAGATCTAGGACTGTCATCCAAATGTCATTGAAGGCCGGCTGTGCTGTAGGAAACATGTATACACCATTGCTGACAAGTTTGGGCATTTCTATACGCTTGAATTGGTAATGGTACACTGCTGCTCACTCCCTGCCGCGTGTGCGCACCCGCGCAAGGTGCAACGCCACCATCCCATGGATATTTACAAGATTCGGCATTGGCTCTCCTCGGTCTCTGATACACTTCCAACATGTCTTCCGCTGAACATCTATTTCTTGATCTGGGGCTTGGTGATGACCATGGCCTCAAGGTCCTGCCTCTCGGTGACCTCTGCCTCGAGCTCTGCGATGATGGGGGAGATGTAGACCTTGTCCTGTGAGTCGCGCATTAGTTACTGCTGTGTCTACTGTGTCGTTCTGTTGAATGGTATTCTCGGGGGCGCGTGATAGAGGCGACGATTTTGGTGCCAATGGTGCTTCTGTCTCATGCAGGGTATAACATACATCCTCGGGCTTGGTCCACTCCTCCTTGGGCAGAAGCTGGTGAGCAAGAGAGCACTATCATGCTGTTAGAAATGTCCTCTGTTCCACAGTCCGTCATGTTTTGAGATGTACCTGGAACGCCCTGCGCATGCGGAAGACACGGTCGTAAGCATCCTTGGGTGACAGACGCTTCAAGGCGCGCTGCATGATCTCGCTCTCCTCGGGAATCAGATCGTCGGACCTGTCGGCCTCGTCAGTCCTCTGCTTCCATCATTGTACCGTTCTTGCGACCCAATGGCCTCCGCCTCCAGTTCCAGATCTTTCGTACCTCAGACCGAGCTTCCTGTATCCGGCGTTGTCGAAGTACCACTTGCTGAGCGGCTGGGCCCAGCGCATCAGCCAGGGGCGCTTCATGACATAGGGGGCGAGCGAGGGTTGCGACATCTTTGCGGTGATGTGTGTGGTGGTTGATGGGGTGGACGCTGGGGTGATTTTGCTCCTTGAGTACGTGCAGCTGTCGCTCTTCTCAGGATGCTGGCGGGCTTGAGGCACGTGAGCGGGTAGCTCCGCCTGGTAAGCGGACTTGGCAGGCTCGCAGCAGTCTGGGAGTCTGGCAGCGCGAGAGCGATCTCCGACGACGGACGAAGAAAGCGCGGGTGCTGCTGCTCGCTTGCTCACTCTTACCCGGAAAGTACGTCAGCCACAGCTCAGAGCTCGCGCATTCGAACCGAAGTCTGCAACCATTCGGCGAGCGCCTTTGCCTGAGCTCTACCTCACTTCGCCCAGTCACCCTCACCGCCGCGACCGAGCATATTGACTGACTACTCCGCTCCGCCACCACCGTCTTCACCTCCGCCGTCATCCTCTCCGCGGTCACCAGCCCTTCCGCCATCGCTCGGCTTATGCTTCGTTGAATTCGCAAGGCCGGCGTTGCGGGGCCCGAGAACCACTTGCTCCAGCTTCACAAGGAAACACTCTCCGGGGTCCACTACCACACCACTCACACAATCGCGACACCACCGAAAACACCCACCCCACGAATGGCCGGCGCGAACACCCTCACCTGAGCATGAGGTCGTCGCACGCGTGCCAAAGGTAGCCTATCGAGGACCATGCAAAACATGTCCTCCGACACCCACGACCATGGCCCGCCCAACACCCTAGCCGCCCAGGCACAACCGGCTGCGCGCCATAGCGCGATATACTCAAAGCTCGCTCAAGCGAGTCTCAATATTTCACCCGGCTGGGTGAACGCAACTTCTGGTGCCGTAGCAGGCGCTGCAAGTGGCATCGTAACATGTCCGCTCGATGTGATCAAGACGAAGCTACAAGCGCAGGGCGCATTCAGAATTGAACCAAAGCCAACAGGCCCAAGCGGACGGGAGATGTACCGTGGCATGCTCGGCACAGGAAGGACTATCATACGGCAAGATGGACTGGTGGGATTATACCGCGGCCTGGGTCCGATGATGCTGGGATACCTACCAACCTGGGCAATCTACATGACGGTGTACGATTATTCCAAAAACTACTATACCAGGAGTGGATGGCACGGCTCGGAGAGAGACAAATATCTGTCACATATCTTCTCGGCCGTATCCGCTGGCGCTTGTTCTACCATTGCTACCAACCCTATCTGGGTTATCAAAACACGACTGATGTCGCAAGTCTCACGGACCGCAGGCCACGGCAACCGCACACCATGGCACTATAATAGCGCGATGGATGCCGCACGGAAGATGTGGAAGTCCGAAGGTCCCTGGGCGTTCTACTCTGGTCTTACGCCCGCTTTGCTAGGTCTGACGCATGTCGCCATCCAATTCCCGCTCTACGAATATTTCAAGCAACGTTTTACTGGCCTTGAAATGGGCGAAAACAAAGAAGACGCAGGCGAATTCTCCTGGGAGCGCACGATCGGTGTTCTTGCTGCCACTTTGATCAGCAAAGGCTGCGCAACCACTGCTACGTACCCTCACGAAGTCCTGCGAACACGACTACAGACACAGCAACGTCACTACAGCCCAGAAGGTAACAATGGCGTCTCCAGCACAAACCACAGCCAAGGCGTCTCCACTGCTAAAAGAGTGGGCAACTCGGACGGCTCTGTGTATCGACCGCGCTATCAAGGCGTTTTGCAGACATTCAGGGTTATCCTGCGAGAGGAAGGGTGGCAAGCGTTTTACAGCGGCATGGGAACCAACTTGATCAGAGCGATTCCCGCGGCAATGACGACAATGCTTACATTCGAAACTGTCAAGGCCTCTATCTGGCGCTTGCAGAAGGAAGCGACAGAGCTGGAGCCGCAGTAAACAAAGTACGAGAGTGAGTAGGAGTGTTGGTGCATCCTAGACTCAAAGTCGTCGCAGTATTGGAGGCGTCGTGACTGCGCAGAGCAGCAGCATTGAGCATCATTTGCAGCATGGCGTTCAGGCGTGATGAAAGACAGATATGGGATCGGTTCAAGTTTGCGCTCACGTGTAGGTATTCTGATAAACTCATCCGAATTAAATTTGACAAACCTGAGTGGGTCTTGATTTCTTGTGGTCATTTGGTTTTACTCGAGAGTGCAACATCAAGTATGCGAGAGGTGTGCTGACATATCAGATTCGGATCACGTGACGCTGCGAGGCTCACTGATGGCAACGACTTACGACTCACTTCGAACTTCTGGTACGCCAACAGTGTAGCCACCCCGATTTCTGCCGACTCAAGCAAACCGAAAGGTCGCAGATACGCCCAATGCGAACTACAAGGGCCATCCCTATTTCCTCCTCGAAAAGTAAGGGCTGCAAACTTCTTTCGATAGACGCTGGTTTCCTCACAGCCAGGCTCCGCCACTATGCTGATCAGTCCGGTGGGAAAATGACATGACCAATATCTCGCTATTCCAAACACACTTGGGCAAGTAGGCAACTGAGATGGTCGTGGCGCGGACCTATCGCGAGCGCCGCGTTTGCATGAAGGTCCTCCGATTGTCCTCATTTCGTCCTCATGCCGCGAACTCTAGAGCACATCATTCCCACTTTTTTGCGAAGAGCGACCGTCAGATTCTTCTTATAAGCCATGCGCTCTCTTACTTCTTCGTGCATTTCTTCTGAGAAATTCCGGACAGCATTTGCACCTTCCGTCAACATCTACCTTTACTGAAAAGCAGTCGCCAACGCTCGTACCTCACTCAGTGGCAGCTGCAACGATCAACCCTGACAAGTCAACATCGACCTTCCAAATACTGGAACATCTCACAGACACAGACATCATCAATCGCACGCTCAGACTTACGAACAAGCCCTACACGGAAAGCGCCTGAACAGCTCATACTCGGACATCATGGCATCCAAACGCAATCTAGTGCTGAGGCCCACACGGGGCATCGAACAACATGCCGACGAGCAGTTCGTCGCGAGACTCCTTCCTTTAACCACCGGGCTAAGCGATATGGTATCCGAAAACTGTACTGAAGGCTCAGGAACATCACCCAGCCCTCACTCCTCTCCGGATTCCACATCTACACCGTGCCATGTTCGCCAAGGAGAAAGCGTCATGGTGCTCGAGAGCAGCGTCGAGATCTCGGTACCAGCGCCCAGCGCTGACTCCTCACCGGACTCCATATCTATACCCCGTCGCGTTCGCCGAGAGGCCCTACCAAGCTTCTGTCAAAACAGCATTGAGATCTCGGAAACAGCATCCAGCGCCGACTCCTCACCGGATCCCACCTCTACACCGTGCTCCGTTCGCCATGAGGCCCTGCCACATTTCTGTCAAAACAACACTTTGGTGGCAACGATGAACATCTGGAGCCGCCACAACGACGAAGTACGGTCCGCAAGCCTCGATAAGCCCACCAACGACATCCTGGACAGCATCTCTAATGGACATCTGCCGCCGTCGCCGATCACCAAGGTGAAACTCCAGCTAGTGGTCGATCTTGGGGAGGAACATCGCGTCGAGGTCAGCCTCGATTTCACGCAGTGGCACGATTTCGACAGTGCCGTTCGCATTGAGCAGGTGGCACCGACGGAGGACAAGCAGCACGAGGACATCTTCTTGCCTGATATCCAAGCAGCGATGGAGATGATGTTCGAAGAAGTCGGACCGCTGGATGGGAAGCCGAATGATTGTGAGCGAGTGCTCTCGGTGGTAGAAACGGCGGTGGATGACGTGTTTTTCCGGAGGAATTACTGGTTGGAGACGGCATCTCCTGAGACGCTTGAGGGGCTTGCACGCAAGCATTAGTGAGCTTGGAGCGGGATATGTGCTTGGACGGGTTGCTGGGACGCCAGTGAAGGATGGAGGTTGGTTTTGTGAGCTGGTAAGCTACATGAAAGCGCCGGTGGCTTGCATGCGTCGCAAGGCTTCTCGATGGTATTGCTTTCCTTTAATTGCACGGATATGACCTATGGGGCGGTCTGTTTGTATACTCTTTCTTTTGGTCGTGCTGAAGTGAGCGAGGTGTGTTCAATCTTTAATGCAGGTAGCGAAAGAGACATTTGTGCTAGCCCACCAACTTCGACTGCGTCGCTCCTTCCTCACGTAACCCAATGCGCTCACCGGTCTGCCGGCCAGCCGCCCACTCTTCACCGTCCTCTCACTTCTTTACAGCTTCATCCCGGAATAACACCATCCAGCGCGTCAAAAATCATCAGTTGATGCTCGATGGAGGTCACCGACAAGAACTCAGACGTAGACGCCATGCAAGGCGGTAAGTCTGCCACGAACAACAGGAAAATGGACTATCGCTAACGCTGTTCAGGCACCATGGCTCCTGACACAACCGACGCTTCCCTTGACCAGGAGCCCTTCCCTTTCATGAGACTGCCTCCCGAACTTCGCCTCATGGTCTACCAATTCGCGCTGCGTAACATCACCGACCCGATCATGTTCCCTCCCTCCGGTGAAGCGCAGAAACCACAGCCATACCGCGGAGCCCTTGCTCTTCTGCATACCAACAAATTCATACGGGATGAGAGCCATAGCACTATGTGGTACAAAACCCATAGATGTTCCAACACCCTTCATCCTATCTACATGGCTGCATCTAAGCGGACTCGCGAAGTGGGATACCTGGACAATTTCAGATCACCAGCATATGAGCAGGCGCAAACCAAGTTCAAGCGAGTTAGTCTTCAGGACAGGTGGATTTCACTTATTTACGACATTCTGACAAAAGCCTTGATGACCTACTGGAACGACTACGCTCATCAGGAGCAGTTTGAAAAGGATGCCGCAACACATGATCCTGTTGTACGCCATGAGTCGAACGAATGAGCTCAGTAACAGAGTAGTCGAGCGTGAGCTGCTGGAAGTTACGAAATGCTCATTCGATGACTCTGCACGTGGATTGTAACTCACATATACGGATTGCGATTATTGTTGCTGGGGGCTGACGTTTGCTTGGTGCTTGGTATTGGCGAAAGAAAGTGATGGACGCTAGTAAGCTGAACCCAAATACGCTTGCTGAGGTGAATCAAATCGAGCAAGGGATTTTATGTGACGTTGTCACTACGGCGCAGTTACTCGATGGTGGGCCGCCTCGGCCTAGTTCCCAGGCGGGACGCCGCTGAGAAGGCCTCTGCTCTGCTTCAAGTGATCTACGGCATGCCATTGCCCTGCGCTACAAGCCCGCTACTGAGAAAATCCGATACAGTAGTTCATCTCTTCTCGCTCAATCGCATCCCATCCCGTCAGCGTCGTGTACCTCCATAGAAACTTTGAGAGCAGCGAAACTCCACCCGCGCTTCTCCCCTCCGTCATCCATCGCAAACTTGATCACGCGAAGAAAGATCCCCAGCTTCCCTATCACCAGCTTCCGCGCGTGTGCCTCCACCAAGGCCGTCCAGTTGGGCATTTTGCCCAACACGTGAATCGCTGCGTACATGCTCTGAATAGCCTTTCTGAGTGAAGCCAAACGCGCCTTCGCAGTCAGGCAGTAGGCTTCAAGGGCTTCGGAGCGCAGAGCTCGGCTAGCATGGAGCAGCGCTAGGAAATCTTGGAGGCGTGGTCGCATGTGGTCATCGAGGTTCTGAATTGTAGAAAGTGACCAAGGAGTGAGTGAGTTCGCGAGGTCCGCGAACACGCACTCGTAGATGCGGATGCGAAGTTCGGGCAAGAGCTCCATGAGAGGAAATTGCTGCCCAGGAGCTCTGGTGTTGGCCTCGAGTGGTATTGCTGGTATGGTGTTGAGACCCTCCAATGGGTTCTGGTCGCGAGAATGGACTGCATCCAGCTCCATGGTTTGCTGCTCGGTGGCAAGCTTGTGGGTGCGGACGTGTAGAGGATTTTGCGCACACATACCGTTGAGATACTGCGTGTATCGCCCTCAGCTGAGTGGAAATTCGGTGCCACTCCAAGGTGCGAGTGTATCTCGAGGGAGGTAGGGTATGTCGGAGGTGTGAAGCAATATGCAAAAGCCAGTGGGATGGTCGTGGCAAGCGCAACCCAGCTTGAGCCGGAAAATGGGCGACAGCGCTTCTCGCCAAGTCGAGGCAGGACCACCAAATAAATTGTATATGATGTTGCTTCATGGTTGAGGCTGGAGATGATATCAGATATTGCCGGCGAATAAGTTTGCGAAGCCTTCAATCGACTCTCGGACTTGATCTGACGGTACCACACGGTCAGTAACTCATGTGCAATGGTGCGCAGATGTAGCTGGAAACAAACCTCGCATGCCACGTATCGCCTCGAACGCCGTTGCGTAATTATCCAGAGTGTTCAAGATACTGTAAAGACCTTGCTCGCACTGCGCTAGCAACCTCTGTGGATGCTGTGTCGCAGGCATAGCGCCGGTCTGCATGGCCCAGGCTTGGTTGCAGACCATCAGAAGCGCATAAGCGCCTTGCATCGCACAGCAAGCGAACGAAGGCAAGGTCCGAGGAACTGAGTTAGGCGTGCGGTTCCCGTCGTCAACCGGTGGGTATGGTAGAGCCTCGAACGCTTGCGCAATGTTCAGAGCAGAGGCTAGACAGATCCTCGAAGACTCATGCTTGCTGAAAGGGAGCACAATGCTTTTTGCCGAAGTGTCTTTGCAGCACAGCTCAGACGGCTCAGATGATGGGGAATGATCTAAGGCGACGTTGGAGCTTGCTTGCGACTGACCATCGCATGCGCAGGAGGTCAGCCACTCCGCGAGATCTTCGACGAAACTCATGTCGAAGCTTGTCGGGGCTTGCTTGAGGTCACAATACGGCTTCGTGAAGACCGGCAAGTCAGAGAAGGCGCTGTATCTGTGTAACTTGATGCGTGCACTGCATCAAGAGTCAGTATCGGCCACACATGGAAATATGCATACAAGGAGGCAATCTGACCTGTTGAGTTTTACAATGGACATGCACCTCAGCGCCCGAGCGGCTGTCGCTTCGGGATCTGCAGTCTGGGTTGTCATCTCATGCGTTTTCCCGCGGGCGAAAGTGACGAGACCGTCGATTCGTGTATGGAGGTCCTGCATTTGCTGGATAGGAGCAGCGTGTGCTTCTGGATTTTTCACAAAGCGGTTCATTTCGATAACGAATTGCGTCGCCGACAGAATGGCTTGTTGTGATTCAATGAAAAGAGGCCAGACCTGGGAAGCAACGTTAGCGGGCTATTACAGGTACGTCTTGATCTGGGAACTTGCTTCGGAGTCATCGGCCATCTGCGGGTATGGTGTTGTAAATCTGGGATCGTTGGGCAGGAGAGTCGGAGGCTAGACCTCGTCAGTACTCGGTCCTGCAGAACGTTCGGGGCGGAAAGGTGAGCTTACGGTGCAGCTTGCTATAGCAGCTTGGCACGAGCATATATACTTGTAGCCGCATTAGCATAATCCAAGTGTGAGAAAGACAAGACACAGAAAGCTTACAGTCATCCACCAAGCACGTCTTCTAGCCTCAGTAAAGGGGACATCAGGGTCAGTCTGGCTATGTAGAGACATGTTCATCGCCGACATCAACGCTTGTCCCGCGCGATCTTGCATCTTCCGAATATTTCCACGTTGGGAGTATTCGTAGATAGCCAGCAAGCATAGCGAGACTACTCCTTCAAGCTCAATGGGCACTTGCGGATGCAAAGGCTGTCTCTGTGGTACAATGGTGCCGTATGCCAGTGCTGTAGATGGGGAATCCGGTATGTCGGTCTCATCTTCGATCATAGCGAGGCAGCGTTGCACCAATTGATGGGCATGCTTTCGCCGCAGGGCAACATGTGATGGCCGGGACGGATTGACTACCGATGAATGGGGAATAAGAGCGAGAACGGCGGAAATCGCCAGCCTGAGTGGAGAAATCGGCGCCTGCTCCAGTGGGATATCTTGTCGGTCATCGGCTCGATTGGAGGGTTGATCTGGACCGATCGTTGACTCAATGGGTGGCGGAAGGATTGGGAAATACAGATGTAACCAGCGATAGTAAGCATCAAGTCTAAAATCATGTCAGTGGCTCACCACTATATTTTCGTGTTTCAGTCAGATTATCTCACAACGTCCGATCAGATCCATAAGTACGTATAGGATCGTCCAAACCACCTCCGCCAAAGTCCGAAGTCTGTATCGCCGGCGGCGGGATGGATGTCGTTGGACCTTCCGCCGACTTGGTCATCTCTGTAGGCTGTGTGGGCAGTGAACAGCACCCGGGATTGATCTGAGCCATCGAGTCGTCAAGATGTAGGAGGCCGGAGCCCGGCGTGGATAGCGATGATAGGTGTGCTGATTCCCAGATCAGTCCCGAAGAGAAGGTACAGTAATAATGTGACTTACATTCCCACTCTCGATCAACATCTGAAGCGAAGCTGTGGTCACTTGGGCTTCGTCGCTGTTGAGATGCGTTGGACGTTGGTGGCTTGGAGCGAGGATATCTCGCGCCACCTCGTCTGCTTTTAACATACACACATTCGCACTGCTTGTCGATACACTGCGGAAGCTGATAAGAACTTGCGAGCACATTCAATTTCGGGACCACCTACTCTATTGCAAGGCTCTTTGCCATCACACTTCACACGCAGCGAACGGCTAGAGCTCTATCAGCAAATGCTGCTAAGGCCAAATTCAGTGCGGCGGCCTACCATGCTGTACATGCAAGCTTCACTGGACGTGAGGGAGCAGGCTTGGCTATCTTGGTAGCCATCGGAGTGTGAATTGACGAAAGGAGAGATCGGCACTAGCCGACTAAGACGCAAGTGAATGTGTAAAAACGCTAACAGCATAGGCAGAACGAAGACCAGGAGTGGGACGACATCGTGGATCCTGGGCCGTGCAAAGCCTGTCTGTCACACGGCTGTGGCGACTGGGCGGGGAACTGCGGACTTCATTTTCGGAGCATGAGTTTACGTACGGTGGCATATACATTGTTCCTGTTTGCGTGTGATTACTCATTGGTTGACTGGAAATGAGGACACGCCAGCCTTCAGAGATTCTTCTGCTTTGATCATACTATACCTCTCACCACCTTTGCCAATTAAGTTCAATCGCAAGCATTGTCGTACGTAAACTTGAGAGCTTCACATTCATCAGCTTACTTACGGTTTTCATCAATCAAGTAATGATGAATGATCAACCATACTTCAGCTCAAGGGAAGGGGCTCGGAAATCCAGTCGCCTCCATTGTCATCACTCAGAGACGTCTCACCACAGGATGGGTCAAGACTGGCGAGAGTCTTTCATGTTGTACACTTTCGAAACGCATGAACAACAAGATTTCGAATAAAGTGAAACACGATAATTCAGTGCTGGCACAATCAAATGAGTGGAATTTAATGCCTGCGTAAAAGTACTCCCGACGATCTGTAGTACACTGGTCCAAGTCTAGCCCAATCTTGACCATCCCTATTCATCCTTGCCGAAGTCAAGCTCGCTGAAAGGCTTGCTCAATCCCACACGATCAATAGTCTTCTGCACCTCATGGGAGCCTGAGCCATTCACCTTGCTGACAGAGCTCTTGCGATCAGTGTCAACGACCAGACGAAGCAGGTCCGGGCGCATGTAGTGGCCGCCGAAGTCATTCAAAGCCTTGCTGAGGTGAGTCTCGTCGAGATCAATGTCGACGTAGACAAGGCCTTCGAAGTCCTCTGCAGGCTTGGTGATCAAGCTCTGACCGTCAGGACCGTAGATGCGAGTGTTACCGTTGTACACGGTGTTGTCTTCGGGTGTTTTGCCTGGTGGGGTCTGCAGGGCGACGCCAGCAGGAGAGATTGTCTGGAAAGGTGCGAGAGTGAAGGAGCCAGTCTCGATGGCGTACGCCGGGGTGACGATGTCAGAGTTGGCATCGCTGATGTTAGTGTACGGGTCAGGGTACTTGAGGGTGGAGGCGTGCGGGTACAAAGGCCATGCGGCGATGTGAACCTGCTCGCCCTGTGAGACGGCATAGGACTTGAGGAAGGGATTCATGTTCTCCCAGCAGTTAAGATGGCCGATGCGGCCAATTTCGGTGTCCATCACCATATTGGTAGTGTCGCCAGTACCGTCACCGAAGACAAGACGTTCAACATGAGTAGCGCGGATTTTGCGGCGGTGGCTGATGATGTTGCCAGTGGGGTCAATCATTACTTGCGTGGTGTACAAGCTGTTGAGGTCGACTTCGGAGTAACCCAGGGAAACGAAGATCGAGTTCTCCTTGGCGGCAGCCCGGATGCGGTACATCTGAGGCGAGTCCGAAGGCAGAGAAGCTTCGCGGTACTTCTTCAGGAGGGGAAGGCTTTCTTGATAGTTGACCTTCCACATCCAGTATGGGTATCCTAGGATAGAATGTTAGATATGAGCATCCATGCCTTGAACAAAAAAGGATGTTTACCAGGAATCCCTATATTATCAGTCAGTAACTGCAAGCAATACCAAGAAATCCCCAAGAAACCCAAAGAAGTGATCGTGGCCAACAAGAGGGAAGGGGATTGTTGCTCGAACTTACAAAGCTCAGGAAAAGCAACAAGTTTGCAGCCATTCTTGCCAGCCTCGTTGATCCAATGGATCGTCTTCTCGACAGACAGCTCAAGGTCCAACCAGCCAGGTTCGGCGTTGACGGCGGCTGCCTTGTACTTCTTGGTGACGTTGGGGGCCATTGTTGGAATGTAGAAGAGCTTTTGGAGGGTTAGAGTAGCTTGATAAGGAGTTGTTGATGCTGATGATGATGGAAGAGAAGGCAGACCGGTGCAATCACGCCTGATATATATACCATTCCATGGACGGTCTGTCCAATGCGTTCGAGCTACAGACCATGTGCAAACGCCGTATCGATGTCGAACCACTCTTGCCCTCTCTCCTCTCGTCTTGCATATACAGAAGGCCCCTGCAAGCACAGGGATCGGTCTTCCGTGGCTATGAGATGGCTATCATGCGACAATACACGCGTTATGTCAAGGGCAACACCGCGTCAACCATGCAGAAGCCCTGCAAGCACCGCTGGTCCCGTCATCGTTAATGGCCACTCGGCAACTGATTAGGATACATGGGATTGATTAGCAAGCCGCAGACTGTGCAGCATACTGTGCATTGTCAGCATCTGCGGTTGACAACTCTGAATCCCGTGATAGCCAGCATGTTTCACGATCGCTGATTTGACGTCGTCGCTCCTCGCTGCGGCAGACTAGAATAGGCGTAGACTCCTGTTTCCATACGCCGTCTTCGACTTTTCGCTGTACGGCGTTTCAATGACACGCCGAGTTAACCAAACCCTATGCTTTGTCGATACTTGCATGCTGGGCTTGCGATGGCGAGACATCATCAACAGCTTCTCGACGGGCAATCGTACCTTATCTATCTCTGCAGCATATGGGCGGGCAAATGATATTCGCAAGCAGGCTGTCAGTGTTCGCCACTCTACACAAGCTTGTCCACAGCAAAAAACTCTAGCGGCCAAGGTGCTGCAATCTTCTGCGTGGCATAGGTGTAAGCACTATTGATGATGGTAGCGAAATCATCATTCAAGAATCGATGACCCTCTCCTTTGACGCCGCAGGCGACAATGTAGCCCTGCACCCAGGATGAGCAAGATTGGGAAGGCGACGAGGGCGCCCCTTGGCCATGCCATCGTCAGAGGTCCAGGTTGCAACTTGTTGCCTCGAGTCGGTTTTTTTCATTCCCCGAAGCAGACGCCGGACGTTGTTGATTGGACACCGTTCAGCCTTGTCGCTCATCGGACCTGGGCGAGGCTGACGAGATGGGCAGCGCGATCCTAGATCTGCAACCTTAACGATTGCACCCGCGTCAGCAACAAATCTTCCGCCATTGCTCCGTGCATGTCCATTCCGTTCGCTAAGAGTAATATAGAGGCACTGTCCTTCGAGAAGTATCGCTTTCATTACACTCAATCTCAGTTGTTCTACAAAAGTACTATTCTCTTGATACCCCAACTTCAACATACCTCACTCAACGTCCATCGCGCCTTCCCGATTTGGCAATTAACGAACAAGCACACGACCACACCTACACTCTTGCGAGACATCATATCTGGACGGCTACTGAATAGATCACTATTCTACTGAGCATACGATCAAACAAATACACACACCGCCGATATGAAGGCCTCCCTAACAAAAGAAGATGAAGCCGCTTTCTACAAGTACGCCTATACTCTCCCCAACACAAACAACCACGAACACCCACAACTAACACCTCCCCCAGCGCAACAGTAAAAGGCGGCACCCTCGCCGGCATAGTCGGCCTCGCCGTCGGCACCGCCGGCGTCTACACCGCCCAACACCGCTACACCCTCATCCGCAATCTCACCCTCCCCTTCAAAGTCTTCCTCGCAGTCAGCACCGGCTCCTTCGCCGCCATCATCGGCGCCGACCGCAGCGGCCGCGCCTACGAAGCCGCCCAGCACCCCGACCACGACTACCACAGCGCGCGCGCCGCGCAGCTCGAAGCCCTCGACGCTTCCGCCAGCCAAAAAGAGCGCGCGCTGCGCTGGGCGAGCGACAACAGATACAGCATTGTGGGCGCGTCGTGGCTGGCGAGCATGGGCGCGGCGTTCGCGATGGTGAGCAGGAGTCCGATGAACACTGCGCAAAAGCTGGTTCAGGCGCGTGTGTATGCGCAGGGGCTGACGATGGCGGTTGTGATTGCGAGTTTGGCGCTTGAGGGCGCGGATATGAAGGCTGCGAGGAGCGAGGGAAATGATGGGAAGGTTACGAGTGCTATTAAGCAGAAGAGGAGGTTGACGGATGCGGATCAGTGGATGGATATGGTGGAGGCGGAGGAGGAGAGGATGAAGGAGAGGGAGGCGAGGAAGATTTGAGGGAGGGTTCAATGTTGAAGCATGTATGCATGTTGGATGCTGGTTATGGTGGACTAGCGTACACTTGTTTTTGGATCTTGATTTGTGACGAGCGTAGAGCGCATGTACTACTACTACTAGATTATAGATGATGTACGAACGGAAGCATAGAATAGAGCTGCACACCTTACACAGTGGAAAGACGGTCATTGCTACAATTCTGGAAAAGATCACATTCATATTGCATGTGCTTTCGGTGTATAATATACAAAGTCTGCCTGTCCTGTCTGCTGGAATATCCATATCACTATTCCCAAACCACCCCAGCCCAAAACGCCTCGCTAAAATACAAGTCCTTCACAGGTGGGATATCACTCGCTCTTCACCTGCGCAGCAGCCTCCGCCTCACGCACCTTAAGCTCTTGCTCCTCCTTCTCTGCGGCCTTGCGCATATCAAGCAGGATGTGCAGCTTGCCCATGAGCGAGTCGAAAGCCTCAATAACAGGTGCAGTAGGCAGTGGGATCAAGTCAGGCACGCCAACGTGCGCAAGGATCGCGGCAATCTTCTCAGTCTGGATGGTGCTCTTGGCGATACGCGGCTTCGACAACTTGTCAGACGCGAACGAGACACCACTGGGAAGCTTCTCGCCGGGTCCGACTTCTGTGACACCGAAGCGGAGTTTGTCCTTTGCGGAGAGTTTCGTGTTGCTGGTTGATGGTGAAGGTTCGTGTTGCGTCGTGCCGGCATTCGATTCGCGAGGGCGTCCTGGAACTGGCGTCTGGCCTGCACCGGGAGTCTCGATCGATGTGGCGGACTGCCCAGCCCCTGATTTGAGGCGCTGGGTCTTGCGCTGGCGGTCGGCGTTAACGAGTTGCTGCCAGAGCGTGTGTAGCGCTTGCGATGTCGAGTATTGGTAGCTGTTGGTGCCAGCCTTGGGGTAGTCCAGGCGCTTGCGCAGATCTTCGCGCAAGTTGTCGAGAGACTCCTGGTTGGCCATGATGCGTTGCAGCTCTGCGAGTAAGACTGCTTCCTCGTCGACCTCGTCTTTTTTACGGTGAAGATGGCCTTCTGCTAAGCGCTTTCTCGAAGTCTCCTGTTTTGGGTTGAAATCTTTGAGAGTTTCGTACATTTTGTACTGTGGCGCTGTCATGGACTGAATTGGCGTTTCAATCTGCAGCATCACAGCAGAGATGGAGTAGAAACGCGCTTTGAGGTCCTCCATAGACCTTTCCGGTTTCTCATAGCGGTCGATGATGACAGTCCACTTGCCGTTGCACTCCTTGTAAGTGTCAACAAGATACCGCGTCTCCTCGAGGGTCCAGTTTGGGTCTTTGAGATGATCTTCGTATTGCGCATCATCAAAATTGGGCACTTCTGGCTCGACATTGTACTTGGCGAATGAAGGTGTTTCGGTGGCAGCCTTTTGCCAGTGTTTGAGTAATGGAAGATCCGATCTGTTGCCAGTCGAGGTCTGCTCCCAGTGAGCAGGTGGGCGGGAGACGCGGGCGCGCTTGAAAGATCGCACTGGCGCGGCGGATGTGCGCCTTTCGGTCGCCGCCATCATCCAAATTTGCCAGTGAGCTGTCCAGAAGATTTACTGATGATTCCGGTAGAGTATGAGAATTTTCCAGAGCAGATTGCGCGTGGTTTTGATGATTTTGTCTTGCGCTTGCACACGTCGTCGTCGCGATTTCTCCCAGCGAGCGTTGTTCTTGCAAGCCAGCTTTGACCACGACTTCTGGCGCGAGAAGACGCCACATCAGGCATTCACATTCACTTAGCAGTTGAACAAAACAAATGCAACAACAAACATATTCCGGCTGGCCACTGAGCATCTAAGAAAAATACAACAGTGCAAATTCCAACTGAAGCAAAAGACAAAAAAATCAAAAGACCATGGCGACAACCCGCCTCCGCCGCACCTTCGCCTACCCAACCGAATCCGACTCCGACGACCCGCCTGATCTCGACGAAGAGCACCAAGAACAACTCCTCACCACTCTCCAATCCCAAGACGAAGCGGCTTCAACTCTCTACCGACATCTCTTCCTCGCTCTCCCCGTTTTGACCTCTCTAGCCTACGTCCCGGCATTCGCTTGGGCGTCGGGCGTCACTGAGATGGTTGTCGCCTTGCTGAGCGTGGTTGTGCCGGCGTTGGCGGCGTGGATTTTGTGGGCTTATCCGGTTGGAGGGGGTGGTGAGGGGAAGGGGGGTTCGCGAGGGCTGGGTTCTGGTGGTGAGATTGCTGGAGGTGGCAAGTTGCTGGCGCGGTATCTGATTTTTCTCGGAGCGAGTCTGGCTGGGATGTTGGTTTTGCAGAGTGGAGTGTTGTGGCGGGCGGTGGATTCGGATGTGAGTGCTGTGGTGCCTGCTGGTAAGTCTTGTCGTTCAGTGTTGTATACTTGGTGGGGTTTTGGGAGATCATCTGCTGACGTGTTTCTACCGGCAGTTGTGTTCTTCCTTACATTGTTTGTGCGGCAGCAGCTTGCGCCTGTGGATCTGGAGGAGTTGAGGAAGGCTAGGTATGAGCTCAAGGGCGCGTAAGTAGGAATTACTTTGGAAGATGTTGATGTGCTAAGTGCGCGATTCTTATTATGTTCATTTGATGATTAACGACTACTTTTCTTTCTATGACTCGTTCTAAGAATGTTCAAGTTTCAGCACATAAGTGCTGCTGGGTATGGCGCGCAACTAGTCGCTGTTATTCAAGTGGTTGTTCCACAAGTCCGAAGCCAGCATAAAAGTCCCAACTATCACAGACTTAGTCCACAGCCTCCTTGAACCTCATCACTGCGTTCTCAGAAACAAGCCCATCGACGCCCTTTGCAAGGTCCAGAACGCTCGGCTTCGGCTTCTTCATGTCGTAGGAATAGTCGGAGATGAGGACTAGCCCGGCTTCCTTGATAGAATCGACCAACGCAGGGACTAACTCCAGCAATCTCGATGTACAGATCAAACCCATGAAATTGTTTGACTGTGCGATTCGGACGGCTTCCTTGATTGACATGTCTGTGCGGCCGCAACTGGCGATCATGTTGGGGTCTAGCGCATTTTCGGTGGTGGGAGGTGCAACGCCTAGTTCGTTGCAGAGCAGGACGGGGTCTATAGATTGTTAGTACTGGCTTTGTGGTTACAACCTGACAAGGATACTCACAATTCGGCTGCTTCCAGTTCAGAGCGGCGCAGACATCCGGGTTGTAGCTCGAGAACACAAAGTTCCGGAGTGGGTTCTCCTTGGAATCACGAAGTTGTCTGGCGTGGTCGAAGACTGCCAATAGTACTGCGTCCACCACGAAGTTGATGTTCTGTGTGGGTCCAAGCTGCAGCTTCTCCTCCATGTTTCTTGTAGGGTAGCAGACGTGTAGTTCAAGGTTGAGATCCGCTGGGAGTATTGCGAGAGCTTCCTTGAGAGATGCATGCGAGCGCGCGATCTGTCTCTGGGCAGCGGGCAAATCCCCAGAGTCGATGCCAGCCTCTAGAAGGCTGTCGAACGCGCCGTTGCCAGACTGATTGTTCTGAACAGCGGCTTGGAATTCTTCGTATGTCAACCGACTGATGAGGTCATTTTTGCTGGCTGGCGTGGACCATTCGGGGAATAGGACTGGTACGCCATCCTTCGTGACTTGTACAAACAGGCGCAAGAAGTCGCCGCTCAAGCTGCTTCCAGTGATCAGGTTGCTCGGGTGGTTGTCGAACTGGCTTGTGGCTTTCCAGTACGTTGCGAAGTGTGTGATCTCTAGTGGGCCGCCGCGGAATGGTGTGATGACCTGATAGCGGAAGGCAATGCGTCCGATAGCACGAAGGCGCGGATCGAACAGTTCCAGGTGCCATTTACCAGAACTGCTAGAGTTCCCGGTGAAGACACGACTTGAAGCGGCCGATCGCGCAATCACCTTGCTGCCAAACGTGGGGAAGATGTCAAAATCGATGCTGAAGGTTTCCAGGTTTTCGATCTGGAAGCTGATGTTCTTGAAGTCGTCCTGTACTGGCAACGGCACGTTACGTGGTATCAGGTCGGATGACTTTGATGAGATGGTAAGGCGAGCGGCAGGGTATTTGCTATCACCGTAGAACTCGATAGCTTCGCAACCCAAGTCGTCGAATGAGAGCAGGATGAACGTTTTTGATGTATCCAAGAAGTTGTGGCCGTAGCGGCGCAGCGGGATGATCGGTGGTGGGAGTATAAGATCGGGTATGTTCTCAGAATCGAATTGGGAGAATGAGGGCGTCACGCCAGTGCGAGGTGTTTGACCGATCAAGCCCATCCTCACATCTCCAGACTCTTGCTTGCGTTGGGTGGCTGCTTGATTTGCCTTTGCAAGCAATTGCATGCAATCCAGGTGGCCCTCCCATGCAGCGTAGTACATGGCGGACAAATCTTTTTCATCGTTCACACCCGCATCAACTTCAAATTCAAGCAGTTGCTGGAGGCAGTGCAGATGGCCTTCGCTAGCCGCGTGGAAGATCGGCGTCCATTGGTACAGCTTGTCGGCCTGGTCCATGTCCATTCCGTAGTCTTTCAGCAAGCAAAGAATCTGCTGGTTCCTGCCAAAGCGCGCAACGATGTGCTGTGGATAGAGGCCCTCGGCGTCGGGCAGCATCTGTGGCTTGTATTGCAATATTTGTTCCACGATTGCGACCGACCCGTACTGACACGCCAGGTTGAGCGGAATGTGATCATTGCTCCCCGAAGGATTGACAGCAGCACCAAATCGAAGCATCTCCTGAACGCTTGCAGCCCTGGAGTGAACGATTCCGTGTATGAGGCCAGTGAAGTTGTCCAAATCTTTAGCATCCACAGTGTCCGGTGCTGCGGTGACCAAAATCTGCATCATCTCGGCTTGGCCGTGCATTGAAGCATAATGCAGTGGTATCCTACCATAGACATCTGGCGCCCGAATATTCGCGCCGCTCGTGAGCGCGGCGTTCAAGACATCAGTCTTGCCAGTGACAGCAGCTTCATGGATGCAGTTGCGCTCGTTGATCGAATCCGCGAAATTGAAGTTGATCAGGCCAGTCTCGTACAGAACCTGTTGCGTGGAGGCCGCAGCAGTGTTCACAGTGTTCAAGAAAACACGGCTGATCCTTTCGCTTGCCTCCTCGTGGCTGGCTGTCCTTGCTGCCCACTCTTTCACAAGGCCGGTATCCCCAGTGTTGATGGCCTGCAGTATTTGGACTTCGATCTCGAGGTCATCTTGGCCAACCTGTGGCGCTCTGTTCTCCAGTTCCACGGCAGGAGTGTACGTGATCTTCTCTCCTTCTGCCCACGCCTGCAGTTCAAGTAAACCTGTGGTAGCCTGGTCCGAGAGATCGCTAATCACATCGCGGTTGAAACAAGGTTGTACTTCGACGGCACGCGAAAGGTAGATTTCTTTCTCTCGAGACTGTCATCCTGAGTCAGTATGATCATCGCAATGCGCGGCAAGTACTGGAGTATACCTTGGACGTTTTGTCCCACTACCAAGAGTCAGTATTGAACACAAACCATCACACAAGCGAGATTGCAAACCTTCTTGAGAATCTTTGAGAAAGCAGTTTGGTTGACTTCGACAAACTGTTGTAGCTTGTCTAGATCATTGCTAAACAGTCGGAACCCTTCGTCCAGAGTCACATAGCTGGAAGACAGCTTCGAGGCCGGCGTGGCACGTGATTGTAGCGAGCGCTTCTTGTCGAGCAGCGTTTGGAGCCGCAGTTTGAGCTTCGCGAATATATCGTCAGAGCCATCGCTTTGAATCGGGTACTCGCCTTACGCACTTCAGCTTCTTTTTGGAGATACAGTTCGTTGACCTTCTCGAGCTCGCGTTCCAGTCGGAAGAAGAAAGCGGCTTTATTTGACTGCAACGAGGCTTGCGAGTCCTGGAGGGCGGCGCCATTGGTGAATGGTTGCTGGGCGGCCAGAATTGGGGTTTTGCTCAAATGCTTGATGAGCTTTGAGTTATGTTAGCCATGATCGCAGGCTTTCTCATGGATCAGGTTTGCACACCTTCTTGAGAGCCTTGTAGTCGACGAAGCTAGCTGCATACTCGGGTATGTCAAGCTGTCGCTTCTGGATGTGCTTGCCGAACTTCCTACAATGAAGGAGATCAGTGTCTCGCCACCAGGATTACCAGGATAGTCATAATGTGGCGTACATGCTAGGCGACAAGGTAACAGTGTTCCCAGCGAATATTCGACTCGATAGGACTTGGTATCAGCGTAAACACGGCTTCGGCGTTTGGTGGTGATGGGATCGGCTAGCGGCAGGAGTGCGTTGCGGAAGCGACATGGCTAGACACGCATGGTCTATGCGATGGGGCCTCTACAGGGCATTGTCAAAGAGAACAAGATGTTGGCGAAGGAGAAGTACAGCTCGGAAGAGCGATAGCGAGTGTGCAAAGGAGTGTCAAGAGGCAAAGAAATAGCGGGCAGCGTCACAAAGCTAGAGCAGCAACGAGAGCGGAATCCGCACGTGCAATCAGGGTTTTGGCGGGGCAGCGCATGTGAGACAACATCGCTGGAAACAGCAGCACGAGAATAACTGCAGCGATGCGAACGTGAGGCCGTGGAGCCGTAGTCGGCGATGCCTGACTCTAGCGTACAGCAACGTCTCTGCTCAAGGCTCAACGTGAAGACTATCTGGCGCACGGAAATGATGGTTCTCACACGCGTGAGGTGAGGTGGACGAATGGCAGACCAAGACCGGCGCCACGTGCACCGTCCGCGATGATTGCCAGAGCCGCTCGAGTGGAGGATGCGGAGTGGAGTTTGTTCGGCTGAGATGTGACCATGACATCGTCTTCGCGCAAAATCATCTGTGCCAATCAACATTCTTTGGGTGATGTCCTTTCGGCACTTTCGACGAGGGCGACGGTTCGCATGAGGCTACCTACTTACGTGCATGTATGCCATCGCCGGTACAACATTGACGATTATGGTTTATATTGACCTGATGTCACGTGCTGGTCCGATGCAACATCACCGGGCGACCTTAGGGTTAGGGTCATCGATTCATCCATGATCGCACCTCTATGTGGTTAATGGTTCCAAGTGTTGCATTGTCACACGCGGATGACGGGTAATCTTGCAGCTAAAGGGCAGTACGCCAACGCGGCGCAAACATCAAGCAAACTGTATGATCGGCACTGGGAAACTATGACGGTGCTCGACTTTTCATGAGCGGTACACCGCGGTGTGCTTTGTATTTGGCGCCACAGGAGGATGTGTATTCTGGAGACTTTTGGCTCATACTGGAATACTATGCTTGAACATGCTGCGCTTATCGTGTGTTTCGGTGGTATTCATGGAAGCAAATGTAATATACGCCGATGAAGATCTGTAGATTTAGAGGATTCCAGATCGTCTTGTAACCTTCAATTCTAGAATGTTGTCTGCCGTGGCTCGTCATGGGACTGACTCGCCATCAGAAAGTCGTCGCTCCCCAGCCGGCTTTGGTTGCCCAGGACTTGTTTACGCTTGGCGGCAACTGCTCGGACTAACGTCCTTTCCCTGTTTGTAGACACTTTGCGACGACTCTCATTATTGCGAGATACTGTGGTTGTTCAATTTGTACATCACGACCCTGTTGCTTGTTTGACGAATTAAATTCACGAGACCATACGAAAGAGGAATACCCAGACCCTTGACCTGTACTCCCAGACCTTGTCTCACCAGTGCAACGAAGCCAATCAAGAGACAAACGTTCAGACCGAACCGTCAACGCCAATGTTTATATCAGGTGTATAGACCTTACATACGCTCGCGATACTGTACATCAACAAATCACCACACATAAACCCTCCTCACCGGCATGGCCCCTCGCTATCGCTCCCTCTCCGGGAGCTGGGTCGACCCCGAGAAGCAACGCCTCCAAGCCGACACCGACTCCGACGACGAAGCACCCTCCCTCATATCTTCCTCGCGCGATACTAGTAATTCGTTCGATCCCATACTCGGCAAATCCACAGCGCCTTCGTTCCGCAACAGCCTACCGAGCCTCGCATACCACCTCCCCAGAAGACGCTTCACGCGCTACTTCACCTGCTTCATCGCAACCTCTCTGCTCATATTCATCTCGCTGCTTGTCAGCGCGAGCTGGTCAAGTCGAGCGGAGGTTTCGCTGGGAATCGTTTCTCCACCTCCCAGAGCGGCGCCGTGGGAGCAGTTCCCGTTTTTGAAGAGGTATCATGGTGGTATACGGACGTTGGTGAGCAGGGAGGAGAACGTGCCTGAATATCCTGTTGCTGAGGACGAGGAGGCGAAGAGACTGGAAGTCGCTGCTGAGCAGCGGAAGAAGGAGGATGATGCGGCACTTAAGGGCGAGAAGGGCTTTGACAAGAGAGACGAGGCGTGGAAGCAGATGAGCGCGAGATTCGATCCCTTTGCTGGCAAGGTGGATGATGTACATGAGAAGAAGGTGGATTGTTACTTGGACAAGAAGAACACAGTGCAGGTTCCTCATGTGTTGGGATACAAGGGCAGAACGAAAGGCTTCCCTGAGCCTGTGATGGGTTCTGCTGAACTGCTGGGTTTGAAGTACGATATGTGCTTCGAGCGCTACGGCCGCCTTGGACCGTATGGTTTTGGCTACAGCAGGAAATTCGGAGGCAGTGGCGCAGGTATGGAGGGGGACAAGGAGGGCTCCGAGAAGATCTGGGGTGACCAGTTGGAGATCGATTACAGGAACGTACACTGGGCGGAAGCACAAGAGACTTGCATGGAAGCCAACAAGGACCGTTTCAGGCCTACAAAGAAGGGCAAGAATGATTTCTTCAAGAGCATGGGGTCTGGCGGACCAAACAAGGAGAAAGAGGACGAGAAGATCAGCGAGAAGACCAAGAACGGCAAAGAGTACACTCCGAGGACGGCTGTCATCATCCGCACCTGGACGGGCTATGAGTACGATCCCGAGGATATCTTCTACCTCAGAGCTCTGGTGAACGAGCTTTCCATTCAGTCTGGCTCGGAGTACGTCATTCACTTTCTCATCCATGTCAAGGACGACAACATGCAAGTCTGGTCAGACGAAGACACGTACCAGCGCGTGCTCGACGAGTCTCTTCCTGAGGAGTTCCGTGGCATGGGCACTCTGTGGTCAGAAAGACAGATGGGACTCATCTACGGCGGTGTCCACGAGAGCATGTACCGCGACTTGCCAGTTCATGGTGCATACAGGAGCACGTACATGCCAGTGCAATACTTTGCTCACCAACACCCCGAGTACGACTTCTTCTGGCATTGGGAGATGGACATCCGCTACACTGGCCACTTCTACCACCTGTTCGACCAAGTCTCATCTTGGGCGAAGAAGCAACCTCGGAAAGGCCTCTGGGAGCGAAATGGACGCTTCTACGTCCCTCAAGAGCACGGTAGCTGGGAAGACTTTAGTCACATGGTCCGAGTCCAGATCCAGCACGGCACCTCAGCGAAGCAGAACGTCTACGCCAAACTGGCCTCCGATGCTGGTGTCAAGGATCCCATGGACAAAGCCGCCCGTCAGTCTGAGAAGCCTATCTGGGGCGCAGATCCTCCCACAGGCGAAGGCGACAGCATCGAAAGCGAACACGACCCCATCCCACCCACCTCCTACGACAAGGACAACTACGAATGGGGCGTCGGCGAAGAAGCAGACTTCATCACTTTCAACCCCCTCTTCGACCCCAGCGGCACAAACTGGATCCTCGCCACGGACGTCACAGGATATAACACCACCGAACGCTTCCCGCCGCGCCGCACAGCGATCATCACCGCTTCGCGCCTCTCCCGCCGCTTGCTGGAGACCATGCACCGCGAAACCGCCCTCAAGCGCCACACCATGTTCTCTGAGATGTGGCCCGGCAGCTGCGCGCTGCACCATGGCTACAAAGCCGTCTACGCCCCGCACCCAGTCTATATCGACCGCGCGTGGCCTACGTCTTACCTCGCTGCGATTTTCAACAACGGCCGCAATGGTGCTGCTGGAGGTGCGAGGACTTCGGTGTTCAGCGATGAGAGACAGCATAATTTCCTTGGCACGACTTGGTACTACCACGCTGGTTTCAGCCCGAATATCTGGAAGCGCTGGTTGGGTTACAGGGTCGATAATGATGGTGGTGAAGAGGAGGAGTTGGCGGGCGAGGGAAGGATGTGTTTGCCGCCGATGCTGTTGCACCCGGTCAAGCAGGTGGATTTGGTGTTTGAGCACCAGGCTGGGGAGGGTTGAATGAAGAGGAGGGGCTGCGTAGAGATTGGAGTTGTAATTATGTTGGTATGACTTAACTTTTCTGTAAGAAAGATTTTTCTGGCACTGTTGATTTGTTTGGTAAATTCACCAGCTCAGCCTCTTTGCTACACGTGTGGAAGGTATGTAAGGTTCCATCACAAGTTTCGGATCGCCTTCATGAGCCTTCACACAGAAAAATGCCCAAATGCCCCTCACGTCCCTGTATCTCACAGACAGCACTAAGGCAATTGCACTGCCCGATACCAACAAGTAAGTCTCTCCAGCTGGCCTCGAGGCCGCTGTTCTGATTGATGTCGGCGCCCGTTCAAGGATACCGTGTCTTCATGTTGATTAAGCGAGGCTCCTGGAGAGCAGTGCACATATCACCAACCCGGTATGACTGTTTTCGAGCTGCGTAGCATCGACTAAGGATACTGGACCCAAATGGACTATTATCCTCGGAGAGGTTGCTACGAGCATGGAGGTCTTCCCACTGGCTATATGCAACGGCATGCATCGCATTGCGGCTTTCTTGGCGGATGATGCTTGTAGTGTGGATGAGTGCCAGCGCTCCGAGGTACGGTTGATGCTTGGGCTGCCAGGGGTCAAAGGCCAAGGCGCGGGACATGGCAGCTGCGATCTTGTCTTGCACGGCGAGCTCGTAAATCAGAAGGCGGATCTCTGGTGGTAGCTTCATGAAGGGGAAGTGCTCCGGAGAGTCTGTCATGTTTTGGGTGGCCGTCTCGACGGCTATGTGGCGTTAGCACACGATCAACGATGAATTGAGCTTCTTTCAGACATACCGGCTTTGCTGGAGGTCATCGTCGCTTGGATGGCGGAGGATGGATGGTTCGGTATGTGTATGAGACAGAACTGGATGGTTGGACACAGGCCAACAGATACTAAACCATACGGAAGATATATGAGTGTCGCAGCGGACCTCTCACAAGCATGCGATCAATCTTCACATGGTGCTGTCATATCGAACTCACATCGTCCGAGCAAATGTTTTTGAATTCATTTGACGACTCTTGCGGGCTGGTCATTCGAGGGCTTGGTACACGTGACGTGTGACTTCACTTCAGTAAGTCAGTTCTTGAGAATTCAATGGCGCAGAGAGCCAAAGTGCCAAGGCGTTGCCGCATTATCTGAGCATCATGCATGTTTCGCCCGCAGGTATTTTGGATGCATGTAAGAAAAACGGCTCTTAGTAAGCACTCGAATGCATGTCCGTAAGCAATAGCCGACATCACGCCACCTTGGCAGTCGTTGACCCGACTTCACCTAGTGAAGAGTTGGTCGTATGCGGCAGTAGGCTACTCCATCGGGTACTTTATCTGCCCAGCTAATGCACGCCTGTAGTGCCAGCTGAGAGCACTTCCAGTGAAAGAGTTACACGAGGTGAAGCGCGCTTGCCTGCAAACGCAACTTCTTTTCAACCTGACACGTGCAGCCTCCCAGGTCTATTTAATAGGTCACTCCATCTTGCGTTTCCACTTCGACATTCACTTCGACATCCACTTCGACATCCACTTCGACAATTACAACTACCAATCCGCCCAACATCCCGAACCCACTGCTGAGAAAACACCAACACTCACCATGGCTACCAACGCATCCAACCTCCCCAAAGGCTCGCTGGTCCTCGTCACTGGCGCCAATGGCTTTGTCGCCAGCCACGTTGTCGATCGCCTGCTCGAAGATGGCTTCAACGTGCGTGGCTCGGTCCGTTCTGAGGACAAGGGCAAGTGGCTTCACGAGGTCTTCGACACCAAATACGGCAAAGGTAGATTCGAAACAGTCGTCGTCCATGATATGGAGCCAGACGGGGCTTTCAATGCCGCTGTCAAAGGTGTCGCTGGTATTTGCCACACTGCTTCCATCATGACTTTCGTTGATCAGCCGGAGCAGGTCATTCCGACGGTGGTACGTTACGCTTGTCACATATCAATGAAATGACTGAAACTGACATCCCAAAAGGTCAAGGGAGCCACTAACATCGTCACTGCTGCGCTCAAAGAGCCGAGCGTCAAGTCGCTGGTGTACACGTCCAGCAGCACCGCCGCGCTTTTGCCTCAACCAAATAAGCGTATCGAAGTCACGAAGGGCACCTGGAACGAGGACTCCGTCAAAGCTGTGAAGGGCCCAAGCCCGAACGAGTGGGAGGTGAGATTTACTACATGTCTTGTTTGGGGTTTGGAAAGCTCTTACTGACAGCATCTCAATGGTAGGTGTATGGTGCTTCAAAGACCGAAGCTGAGCGCGCCATCTGGCGCACAGCAAAGGAATCCCACGCTTCGTTCCAAGTCTCTACCATACTGCCCAACGCCATGTTTGGCCCGATACTCAAAAAGGGCGGAGCCGACTCTTCCAGCACCGCAACCTGGCTGCTCAACCTCTTCAACGGCGATGAGGACGCCTTCGACTCTTTCCCGCCGCAGTACTACGTCGACGTCAGAGACACTGCTCGCCTTCACTCCATCGCGCTACGCGACCCGTCATGCTCCGGGCAGCGCCTCTTCTCGTTCGCCGCTCCGTTCAATCGTAGCGACGTTTTGGCACTGTTCCGAGAGCTGCGTCCGGGCAAAACCTTCCCGGCGGACGATCGTGAGACTGGGCGCGATTTGAGCATCATTCCCAACGAGGACGCCGACGAGTTATTGAAGAAGCACTATGGCAAGGGCTTCGCCTCATTGAAGGAGTGTGTCAAGGCTACTATCGACAGCGTCTAGGCGCATAAGACTTTCTCACAAGTCCCGTGCCCACAGTCTTGCAGCCCTCGATATGTGAAAATAGTATTGGTTCAAGGTGGAGGACTTCGATCGGCGTCGTTTGGATACGCACGCGTGGAGTGGTCATGCGATGATGAGCGAGGCATGGGCGGCCTGGTTTGGCCCTGCGAAGTCGTCGACCTGTGAATGTTTTTTTTGGCAGAATATGCCTGTCAAGGGCAAGGTTGATCAACATTTGAGCGCTAGTATAAATATTAATCGGAATGACCATTTCGCGCCTCGCGCTCCCGGCTCATGAAATGTCCTGGGTCTACGGCGATCTGACCTAGTTCACACGGAGGATAGTTCCATTTCACTTATACTGGATTCACAAGCGCGTTGTTTGTCGTGCAAGAATGCCGTTCGAATGCTAGCATTAACTCTGGAGGCTCAGTTCGTGTTGTGTCTTCACAAGTCCTTCCGTATCACAATCATCTCCTTGCTGGTTCTTGTGGTCAGATCACCTCCCATGATCCATCGTCACACACGTCCTCAGAGACACCCCGGAAAATCCTCCCTGAGCCGTTCTTCCCATTTCTGATCGGTCCCTGAAGGTTTGTAGCGAACTCTTCGACTCATCGTAAGCAAGGTCCGATCTCACCCGTTCCCTGTTAGCCTCCCACCGACCACTGGCCGATCGCTGTACTGATAACATCTTGGCCACCAATCTAAAGCAGAGAGTCGTCCGCAGCCCGCTGCAAAGCGAGGTGCACAACAGTTGTAGCGCGCAGGCCAGTGGATGCCTTGTCGAGCTGACGGGTGACCTGCGACACGGCATCCTCCATCTCCTTGACGCTGCTTACAATTGCAATGGATATAATTTGGAGAAATGAGCGACGCATGAACTCTTCCTGCTTCAAATGCTTGTTGATGTCAAGTTCTGACACGAGGTCTTGGAATAATTCGAGGTGGACGACACGAGAGGCAATAGAACTTTGCTGCTCTCGGCTCGGATGGTCTTGCTGGTGAGAAGCAGAGCCTGTGTGCCTCGGGTGCGGAGCTACCAGACACCTGTGGATACGGGTAGGATGGCAGATGTGATGTGTCTCATCATGTCGTCGATGGTAAGCTCGTAGATGGTCAGGCATAGCTCGGCGGGTATTTTCATGAATGGAAATGGTTTTTGCGCGCCGGGGTCTGCCACTGGGGTAACCATCACGCCTAGGCAGTGTCAGTACTCAGTATTGCTTTCGCGCTACGAACCTCGGAGATGAACCTACCGGATTGTTTCGTCCGCTGGTAAGTCCAGTCTGTCCTTGTTGATCGCCTCGATGTGATAGTAGGAGCGTTGGAGGGTGGATGAAGGAGCGTGAAGATAACCAATTGGCAGCAGTGTGCAATGTTGTAAAGCACGTGGATGACTTTGCGCGGAAGTGCCAGTGAAAGTGTCGCTACGGCGAGAATGATTGTATGCCACACGTGGAGCCGGTTGCACACCTCACTCTGTCTTTGTTTCCGGCTATAGTGAAGCAAACACAGCGTACCTGATAGCCTTTCGAGTATGAGCGTATGTAGTATACTTCGCCAATTAACGTCTTTTAGGCCTCACGGGTGGAGTTGTCTATATTCAGTTGGTCCTATTCTGTACTTGATCGACAGTTGCGCGCTCAAAAATACCCGCACACTCCATGGCAAATCCAAAGCATCTCGCATACCAACTCGACGACCAATGGCTCAGCTCCATGCAATGAGGAGCTCCAGGTATCAAACTACCCTCCACCCGTTTACTTTTGGTGAAAGTCTGCACACACTCGTTCACATGTTCCCGCGTTCCCTTGAAAGCCAATTCCCTTTCAGGTAGGGCAAAATAGACTGGAACGACGATGTGCGAAGCCCAGCGTTCGCGCCAATGTGGAACCCAGACGTTGTTCAGAGAAACTATCTCCGCGAGAGGGAATGAGACATTCATGCGTTCCGATGCTTCGATGGCAGCAGGGTCGGCTGTGTCAAGGGTGCTGAACATGAGCCTGTTCTTGTCCTCGATAGAGGGGATGGTGAACTCCATGGTATCTTGTGTTGGAAGCGTGTTGTCTTTTGGAGAAGCAAGTTCTTGAAGCTGATGGCCGAGGCCGGACACTATAAGGCCTCCAAGCGGATAGGGTGCTTCTTCTTCGAGCGCGTGAAGAGCGGCAGTGGCAACTGATACAGCAGTTCCTAGGCTGTGGCCGAGAATTACGATGGAATTACAGTTGTTCGGGATGCCGACCTCAGCCCATGCCTTTGGTAGGATGTGGTGGTGTAGCTCACTCGTCTGGGTAGGATGAGTTTAGTGAGATGGGCAAGATAGAGCTTGTACCGCCATAGCATGGGCGATCGATTGCGATGAAAGGCACACCGAAGGCCTCGCTCGCGATGGAAGCAGTGTGCTTGGAGTCGGCGTCGAAATAGCCGCTCTTGTACCCTCCTCCGTGGATGCCCACGATCAGTGGTTTGTATTGCAGTAGAGTCCGCGAATTAGTTGGTATCGATTTGAGGCCTGTGACAAAATTTCCTGTGGAGAGAGACCAGTGGAAGGGTTCCATGCTGTATGTATGCGGTTGTCTGCTGAAAGTGGTGTCGAGATGGTACGAGAACAGAGCAGATTTCAACCGGTGGATCTTCAGTTGAATTTATAGCCAGAACTCTTCTGGTACGGTACCTGTCAGTAGATTGGGTTTTCGACCATCCTACCTCCGTAGTCTCAGGTTAATTTGACGGCCATGCAGAAGGCCTTACAGCGTTGTGCGCGAGTGCCATGCGGAAGAGAGCTCTGTGGCGAACTTTCATAACTATATTTATGCAGAGTTTATCACCCAATTTAATCTACGTGCGTCGGTTCCGTGGTTGTATATCGTTATGAGCGTGCGCCACAAACGCTTCTGTCCTTCCTGACTTTCTTCCTTCGTCTAGCAGCGCTTGGCGCCGATTATGCCCAGGCCATCGATGATATCGGACGGATCGAAAAGACGCTGTGATGTGAAGCATTCAATTGCTGGTGGCATTCATCTCGCCGCTTCTGTAGTTGTCAAATTCTACTCAGATCTAACGGAGCGAGTCCACGATGACTTGAGACTCGAAAGATAGGAGATTGGTTATCCAGCCACGTGGCCCCGACAGAAGACGCTCGATTCTCGAACACTTGATGTCAGAGACACGTGGGGATGGCTGATGGGAACACGGAGGAGCTGGGAGTGGTAACAGGTTCCTAGTTATGGTTCGTTGGCTCACTATCAAGCTCACTATTAAGTGCAATTTCTGCTCTGCTGATACGTTGCATCATAACAAGGCCAACAATAATCAGCATCCTCGAACTCCGTTTGCTAAGTACTTTGCATACGTATTGACATAATTGCACTACCTGTTTTGGGACGTCGATATAAGGTGGTATGAGCGCTGATAAGACACAAAGCCGTGACATTGAATATCGTTACTGCAAATCAACAAATGTGGGTGCCAGCTGAGCATGCAAAGGACCAGCATCGCACCACCGGTTAGAGGGCAGCCGGCCTGAGAGAACGTTGTCCACTGATATAAATCTCGTGCCTTCTTACATTTTATGTGAGGTACGAATCATCCTTTCCCTTTACCGACGACACAATTTAGACAACCGCCATCCCATACCGCAAGCACTTTAAACAGCAAAGAACCATCTTTCCTCCACCATGCATCTCCTCAAGATCGTCATGTTCATCGCACCCGCAGCTTATGCCTGCAGCGACATTGCATACCGCTGCAAGAACGACGCTGTCGATACCGATACGAGCGTTGAAACGACCACAACCGTCTGCGAAAAATCAGGCGGTGAACTCTGCTACTGTAATCGCTTTGAAGACAACGATGTCTGTGATATGCTCGCCTCAAGTGTCGATTACTTCAAGGAAAAGTGCGAGGCTTATGGCTCGGGCTGGTATTGGGAACAGTGCTAGATCTGGTATGGTTGATGGCGCAGCATCTGAACATTGTTGGATGTATAGCTGATGCCATTTGAATAGCTCTAGGATCGATTAAAGAGTCTTCGTGGTTTGGTTATCATTATGAGAAAGCCTCTGCGAACGGCTGAGCTAATGGTTTCGATCCTGGTTATTTGGTTCGGAGAGGTTCGAGAGAGATAGCGGAAGGCGTAGAAATAACTAAAAATGTGGAACGACCTCACTTTACTGCCATCTTTTCATCCATCTCCATTGAGCCAATTCGCCAAGTCACCCATCGATTGAGGCAATGGTCATGGAGACTTTTGAAGCGTCCGTATCTTCATAGTCTTCTTGCAGAGACCACTGGTCCATCCCCGACTTTTCCCCCATAGCTGTACTCGAATTCCATGCGCAAGTGGATTGTTCGAGCGCAAAAATACCACCATCGTATCCCTTACTCCACCTGTTCGAAAGTCGCAATGTTTTCTCGGAGATACATTGCTCGTCGAGCTACGGGAAGGATCCCGTTGCAGCACGCGACATAGCAGCGTGCACGCTAAACACGACTTTACAATCAAAGCTAGCACGGTTGAGCTGATTCTCCAACCCTCTAAACTCCTGCCGGACGGTCTCAGAACCAAGATCAGTCTGGTTGTTGTTTACCCTGAGGAGAAATTGAACCCACTCCTCCCTATCGAGCCACGATCGCGTTCTGTAGTTTTGGAGGTGGGCCGGCATGCTGGGCATCACAGCTTTGCTACTCTCGGCGCGAATCTCTTTGTTGGTCAGGAGCAGTGCGAGAATGCCTCGAGCGCGCAACTGCATGGCCGAGATGTATGGACTTGAGAATCGACATATGGCAGCCGGCCGATTGGGTTTGGGATGTGCCATGGTTGGGATCAGATCTTCCAGTGCAAACTCGTAGATGAGCAGGCGTAGCTCGGGAGGCAGTTTCATGAACGAAAAGCGCTGTTTTGTGCTATCGTCGAGGTTTTTTGTTTGAGTAGCCATACTGCCTGCGGAGCATTATTGTCTGACTAGTGTGGTGGCGATCCAGGTCGTACTTACGATTATGTTCAGGTTGCTGTAAGGTCACTTCTGATTCGCTCGGTATAGCTTGCAGTCGCCGCAAGAGTATTGCGAAGCCCGCGAGCTTGATGGCTTGATGCTGAAGTGTCCAGAGAGCGCCCGGGCAGCAGCTCACCTGATGCGAAGCCAGGTTGCACACCTCACTTCAATTCTGACTTGATCGATGATCGTGGAGAGCACCTCGGTTATCTGCGTTTTGGCAACACAAGAACTCATGTGCCGGAGAGCTATCCTCCTGGCGGGATTGCGATAGACTATACCAAAGTGCGTTGTGTTGGCAAATAGGATGGCGACGCTCGCAGTGAAGGCTCCGCGGAATTGGTAAGAGTGGCATTTATATATGATGGCTTCATGTTTCCTTCAGGTAGATGTTGAACGCTTTTGCCCGCGCGGATGCCCTATGATGAAATGAGGATCAGTTCACCTTGTAAAAGAAGCCGGGAGAGCTATCGCTGATGAATGCCCATACTTATTCTTGCCACACCCTCTTCCTAGCACGCTCCTTCTTGGTTCTGAAGTTGTGCTGACGGACACGTGAGATCCGGCATAACGTTTCCAAAGGCACTTGGCATTTCGTCGAGCCGCTCTAGGCGCGGGGCGGACATTCTCTAGCCTGTCTGTGTCGATAGGCATCACCACATCGGAGTAGCTCTTGGAGCTAAACACGATGAATTGTAATGCCGTGCCAGTGAGATAGTAGTCCACCAAGGTTCGTGTGACGGAGAGTATCGGCCCCTGTAGCCAGCTTCTGGGTCGGCAGTCGGAATCGTGAACGAATAGTTCAACGCACTTGCGAGCTGTTCATCCACTCATACTGTGTGATTTTCTTCGCGTGCCATAGTCAACAGAGACTTGAGACTTGTAACAAAATGATGACGATTGGGCAAAGTATTCGCGGATGACGAGTTGAGCCAGGGCAAGAGTTGCGGTCAATCTGAACGTTTGACACCATCCGTTCCCCCAAGCTCCGTCGTACCATCATTCTCACAGCTCGTGTGCATTCAATAACTGGGACACCGAAACAATGTTGCAAGTTGTACTGCTGAATGCTTGGTGCCAACTTTGAGTGGCGAGTTTTGGCATCTTCGCTGGGCGCGCTCAACCATGTTCCGTGGCTCACCACCACCCGCGGATACAAGTGTCAACTTCCACTCGAGACTTGCAGCCTTTTGTCCAGATCCATCGTATCTTGCCTAATGGTATTCGCACTAAGACCAGTGAGCAGCTGAAGGCGGGCACGGACGATCCGCGGCGATATCTCATCCGCGGCACCAAAAAGATGTCAACCCACTGAAGCGGACAAGCTGGATATGGGTACCAAGTTCCAGGGCGAGCGACAGGTGCTCCTTGCCTAGTGTCTTGGAATACTAATACTCAGCGCCCAGCATACCCATGCGCGATCCATGACTCCTTGTCGACCACATGCCATTCCTTCACAACACGGGTGACGGCAAGAAGGCCAAGCCACTTGAGACGATCGGTTACGCTTCTGCATATGCGATGATGTCCTTGCACTTCAAAACGACCTAATGGGTCTGGAGATGCCCGCCGAACAAGTATCATCTCGGGCGAAGAAGGAATGTCATGCTCCACGATGAGTCTCCAAGTCTCCGCTCATGTCTCCGTGGTGGCCAAGGCATGGGGATATGGAGAAACATGGAGTCGGTTGAGTGGGCATAGAATTGGCAAGGTGACTGTTAAAAGTCGTCGAAGTCTTCCGCAATGCACTATGGCTTGAGGCAACCGGGTCCTGTTTCCTTAGCCCACAGACATCCTCTTGCCCCGATCGTACAACATGCCCCCTTCCGAGAAGCCCACGACGGACGGCCAATCGTCCGATGTCAATAGCGATCCAACCATCAATCACTCTTCCACGCAAGAAACAAGGCGTAAGTCCGCTATTGACGCCATCATCGATCCACGAAAAGACGAAGGCGTCGCGATCCAGCAGATGGAGGAAGCTCCAAAGTTCACTTCTGCCGACGAACTTCCCAGCCCCGAAGAGATCATTGAAGCCCTAGGGATCCATGACTGGAGGAACTTGGAGAAGAAGCTTGTTCGCCGACTCGACTTCACACTCGTTCCCATGCTCTGGATCTTGTATGTCACCAATTATCTGGACAGAGCTTCCCTTGGGCAAGCACGTATAAGCGAACCCAGCATCGACACCAGCCTGGGACTCACGGGCTATCAATTCAGCAATGCGATCTCGATTTTGAGCGCTGGCTATGTTCTTGGCCAGTTGCCCTCGAACATGCTCATCCCGTATATCAGACCATCTCTCTACCTCGGTGGTTGCGCCTTCGTATGGTCTGGTGTCGCCGCCGCCGTTGCCGGTGTCAAGAGCTATGAAGGCCTCCTAGCCGTCAGATTCTTCCTCGGCGTCGTCGAAGCACCCCTCTTCCCCGGCGCCGTCTACCACCTCTCGTGCTGGTACACCCGCAGGGAGCTTGGTGTCCGCATGGCAATGATGGCAACTGGCGTGCCCATCGCCAACGGCATGTCAGGCCTCATCGCCGCAGCCGTCTTCTCCAACCTCGAAGGCAAAGCCGGGGTTCTCGGCTGGCAATGGCTTTTCATCGTCCTCGCCATCTGCGGCGGCGTCTTCGGCGTCATGGCAGTGCTCATCCTCCCCGACTACCCAGCCTCACGCACCGGCAGCACAATGTGGACAATGACCGAAGACATGCGGCGCATCGCCGAGACCCGCATCATCGCCGACCGCGTAACGCTCGCCTCTGCCGCCGAGATCAAAACCAGCATCTGGCAAGGCCTCAAAATGTCGCTCAGAGACTACAAGCTCTGGATCATCATCCTAATCAACATCACCATCTCCGCCGCCTACGGCTTCTCCAACTTCTACCCAGCCATCGTGCGCGGCTTCGGCTACTCGCGCGTCATCACCCTAGTAATCACCTTCCCGCCCTACTTCTGCGCCGCCATCGCCGCCGTCTCCATCGCGTGGAGTTCCGACCGCCTGCAAGACCGCGGCTGGCACTTTTCCGTCCCCGTCGCCTGCGCCATGGTCGGCTACATCGTCTGCATGGCGACAACCAACGGCGTAGCGCGTTACGTCGTCTCGTACATCTACGTCGTAGGCCTCTTCGGCGCGAACCCCCTCATCCAGACGTGGATTTCCGGCACGCTGAGCAAAAGCCCGGAGCAGAAAGCGACTTCGATCGCGATCAATAATATTTTGGGCCAAGCGGGGAATGTGATCGCGCCGTATTTTTTCATTGCGGAGGACGAGCCGAGGTATTTGATGGCTTTTATTTTGATGTTTGTTATGGCTGGGCTTTGTATTGCTGGGGCTATGCTGCTGAAGTGGTGTCTTTGGCGGATCAACAAGAAGCTTTTGCGCTATGCTCTGGAGCATGGCACGCCGTATAACCCTTACTTGCAGTAGATGGTAGAGGCCCATGAGAGTCCGATCCAGGGAGTGTTGTCCAAGACGCAGAGGTCTTAGCTGCAAGTCGCGCTCGGCTGTGAGTTCGTCTTCTCATAGGAAATAGCTCGTTTCGAAACTATTAGTCAATGATCACTTATCCTTTGGCCTCAAAGCACCAAGACCCGCTTTCTGAATCGCTGCACTGGAAAGTGATCCTGTAGTCTCAAGCCATATATACATTCGGTCGTTATGTACACACGCCTAAGAGCGATCCAGCCAATATGATCGCCAAACCAAAAACGTACCTTCGCCGCAACACAATGCGTGGTGGGGGTATCATTCCGCCATTCTGCCCATCCCAAAATCATCAACACCAGAAATAGAAAAGATCCCAAACCATTCAAAACGCCTTTCCGAAATGTTCCCATTGAGCCCAGCGAATTTAAATGCCTCACATCAGACCTCCAAGAACCAGCTTGCCCAGCCCGGCGACTTCGCCCTTGATACCGTTGCGCGTTGTCTCTTCGAACTCCCGCATCACGTTTGCAACCAGAATTTTGCGCACACTTTTGTCTGCTTTGGCAAAAGCTTCGCCGACGGTTGGACTACATTGCTCTGGCGTCGTGATAAGATTAAGAAGATTACTGTAAGTCTCAATCAAAGTATCGCAAAGCGTCGCGAACGTAGTGCCGAAATCCGGATCAAAAGGCAGAGAGGGAGTCAGCAAATTCTGGAAATCGTGGCCGGCAGCGTTGATGGGCGACGTAATCTCGTGAGGGCTGCCGGGACCGCCTGACGATGGGAACCCGGGGAAGCCACCGTTGCCTTGAATGTCGCTGGAGAAACTATCTGTTGCTGTGCTGGAGCGGCGGCCTTTGCTTGAGCTTTTGCCCAGGCCCATGCCCATACCGGCTTTGAACATTTGGCCCATACGGCCGCGGCCAAGACTGTTACTTGCGCTGTCCGTACCGCTGAGGTTTTGGTATGTTTCGAATTCTTGCAAGAGGGAAATCAGAGCTTTGAGGTACTCCATTGGTGAGCCGGAGTTGAGCTCTAGTAACGCTGGGAGGCTGTAGCCGAGGAGGAAGTAGCTGGTTGAGCGGCGACCTAGCTTGTGCGGGTGCATTGAGGGCATGGCTGAGACCGCTCCTGGTGGGTAATGGAGGGTTGACAGGTAGTATACGTCTCCTTCATGGACAGTCTTCAAGTAGTCGATTGTAGCCATTCTCTTTTGTGTTGTTTCCAGTATACTCTGATACACCGCGCTTGGATTCTGACCGCTCATGCTAACCGATTGTAATGTCGGGGCAGGCTGTAGTGGTGCGCCATTGCCGCTTCCCATGCCCTGACTGCTAACACTGGGCCTGTCGGTGGCATGGCGCCGTAACGTTGGTGGACCGCCCGCGAGCATTGAGAACGAGCTCTTCGCATGCAGATCCAAACGGGAGAGGGACGGGACGGGCGGAGCGTCGTCGAAGGTCGGACTGAAGAGCGGGAGGTTTTCGACTGATTTGGCCTGCTTGGCGAAAGGGAAGGTGGATATAGAGGGTTTCTTGCGCGATTGGCCCTGGGGGTAGGGCGATGCTTCCTCTGGCGGGATTGAAGTGTTGGTGGACAGGTGGGAGGATTGGCGAGAGCGGTGGCCGTAGGGCGAGGTGCTGGAATGGGATTTGGAAGAGCGCAAGGAGACAGATCGCCGCAGTCCTTGGACGCTGTTGCTCAGGGACAGGATGCTGCTGTCTCTCTTGTGCTGGTGCAAGCTCTTCCTCCCGTCCCTTTCGTTGTCCCTGTCCTGGTCCAGTTCGGGGAAGAGTCCGTGAGGGGCGCTGGTGTTGGTCGGCGATACGGCGTCGTCGTCGTCCGCCTCCTCGGTGACGAAGGAGGGCAGGCTGGTGGTGTTGTTAAGGCCAAATACCGCGCTGGTGGGCGGAGGCGAGGTCAGACCACTGCCTTGGTGGGTGTCATTGGGATGTCGTCTGAAACGACCAAAGACGCTGTTTGGCATTCCGGGCAAGCCGAGATGCCCCACCAACGCGTGAGGAGGAAGGGGACGAGGCTGCGGAGCACACGGCACACGAGGGCAAGGATGCGAGGGCCCAGAGTTGTGCACTGCAAACGCGGCAGACGATGTGACAGACGACTGCTGCTCGACTATCTGGCTGGTGATCTCGTCGACATGCGAACAACCAACTCTCTCGCTCACTTAGTTCAGGGACGCCCACATGGCGCGAGCATCTTCCTTGGCAAGAGCCGTTGCAGATCTTATTATCAACGGTCGTCTTAATAACACTCTGCACACTCCACGTCTTCAGCTTCATCTCGCTAAAGAATCACGTCCAGCCATTTGATTCCTCCAGTGCTGCTATCAATGGCCAGTGTATGGTGTGAGAGGCTATGAGAGAAGTCCTCGTCGAAGGTCCATCTTGATACGTATACCTCTTCTTGAGGGCATTGACAGAACCTTTGACTCCTGACCATGGAAGGGCATGACGAGACTACTTCCTTGCTTCCCACGACAAAGATTATATCACGGCTCACACGGTTCCTCCAACCAAGCCATCAAAGACTTCAGCCACAGGTTTGGACAAAATCTCCGGTTGAGAGTGCGCGAGTATTGATAATTATACTAATTCTTTTTGTTATGGTTATTTTATCTGCTGACCGCCTTGAAGACATTGCTAAAACACACCCGAAATAAACTCCAAACTCCAACGAAAGCCATGCTATACCAAAAACCAATCTTCGCTCAGGGTATCTTGCGACCCCTTAAGCACGTTGCCAAATCAAACTCAACGCCTCCAGACGCCTCCAAACGCCACTTCGAACCTGAAGCTAAGCTTCGCTGTGGGTATCTTCCGACCACCTTGAACGCCATCACAAAACACACCAATGTCATCACACCCAATGAACGCCATGCCAAAACACATTCGAAGTCACCAAAGCCCAGTGAGCGCCACCTTGAATCAAAAGAAGAGCCTCCAAACCATTCCAACAACTCCGCCTCGCCAACCACAACTCACCTCAGCCTTTAGCCCTAGCCACCGACCATCCATGAACCATTGCACGTCCAGCCTCCTTCCTACGCGCCCTCCCTCAAACCGTGAACTCAAAACCCACCTCCACCGAGCCCAGACTTGCCCCGCACATTGCACTCAAACGGATGCTCCAACATCCTCGTGCAAAGCTGCAAGCCTATTAGCTGTTATCTCAGCAAACCTGACGCCTCTGAGGTTTCCCCCAGAGCGCAATCATTCGGTTGAGACCAAGGCACGACTGGCCGAAGCCAGTACACCTGCCTAACAGAGCGGAATCCCCGCTGGGAACAAACGAGGACAGCACCATGAGATGCTGTCAAGCACGAATCGGGACAAACCTGGGATGGAATGCCACTGCGTGTCCTTGAAGACGTTGCTTTGCGTCTCTTTACTCGTGTTGTTCCTGCCTTGGTGCCTTTGGCACTGTGGCCTGCTGTCTGCTCCCCTGCGCTTTGGAGGCCAGGGAGAGGTTCAGATATGCAGACTTGGCGGAGGATGTTCCGCTCTCGCGCGCGCACGCGTCTTGAGTGGTGGTGGTTGGGTTGAGAGTTGTTGGTTGAGGTTTGGGCTCTCGGATGGAGGCCGTTCGCACGCTGGAGCCTGGACGGTGGTGGTGTCGGGCTGCGGGCTTTGGGGAAGTGCAGCCGGCTCATGCGGTGTTGTCGAACGGTCTGTTGGCGTCTTGCTTCATTCATTTGCCGTCGGCGATGTCGTTGAAACTGTCACCGATGTTCGGGATGACAGTATCTGAAGCACGGCCTTTGCCCTTTCTACCGTTGGACGAGTGCGATCCCGAAAAACCATCCTCCTTCGGGGGGAAGGTTGTCCTGGAGAACAGATCGCCACGTGTCGGGTTGGCAGAGTCCTGGGAAGGGCCTTGTGCTTGATATGCATCCATTTCGGCATCCAACTCGGCCAACTGTTGTTCTCTGGTACGGCGCTTTGCACCCTTGCCCTTGTTGTTGGATGAGTGCGATGCCGAAAAGTCATCCTCGTCAGAGGGAAAGGTAACCCTGGAGAAGAGGTCGCCACCTGTCGGGTTGGCAGAATTTTGAGCAGAGCGCTTTTTATCGTTGAATGAGTGCGGCGCCGAAAATCCATCATTCTCAGAGGGCCTGGTCGTTCTGGACTCCATGCTGCCGCTTGCTGATTTTGCAGGCTTCTGAGAAGGGCCCTTGTTGACATTGGACGAACGCGATGCTGGAGCTTTAGAGGCGAGGATTTCACTGAGTCCTTCATTCGTTATTTCGGGAGTACGACCCTCACGAGAAAGACCTCTCGCATCACGGAAAGACTGCGCTACCGGAGCTGGAGCGCGAGCGGGACGATCCTGGTGAGCACTGGGCTGTGGTCTCGATGGAGCTGGAGTGCGAGGGGTGTTTGTTTGTTGAGCACCAGGCTGTGCCATGCTCAGCGTCTTCTGGTGCCTCATCTTCTCGGCGAATTGCTGCTCGTCTCTGGCCGTCTGCGCCTCGCCCTCATCCTCGATGCTAGGCCTCACGCCGGCATCTGCTGAGCCTCTCGAACGGGAAGAACTGGCAGGGGTAGTGCGACCGAAGCTTCCGTGACCCTGCGGCTGGGTTGGAGGCGCATATTGAGTGTTGTTGTTGCGACCGCCTCTTGAGTCCTCCAAGTCTTCGTTTCTCGCATGACCGTTCCTGTTCATGGTACTCCTGCTATTGTGTTGCGGCTGCTGCGGCTGTTGCTGTCTCTGAGACTGCCCATGGAACTGCGGCGCACGAAGATTCTCTTCGACGGCTACACGCTTGTTGCGATTGGCCTCACGATCGGCCTTGTAAGGATCCTTCTTCTGCGACTGCGACTGCTTTTGGAACGTGGGCGGCTGCGAGCCTGGCGTGTAACCACCTTGGCTGTGCGCAGACGATGCTACGTATGAGGAGGGTGTCTGCGCAGTGTTGTGGTGACGAGCCGGGCCCGTCGGCGTGCGGCCAAGGTAGTTGTACTCCGGCGAGTCCTCGTAGGAAGAGGGCAGCTGCGTAACATGGCTGTAAGGAGCCTGGCCTCTCTGCGTGTGGCGGTCTTGGTGGTGCGACGGGGATGCCACGTAGGAAGAAGGTGTTTGGGGAGTGCTGGTGAGAGGAGCCAGGTCTCTCAGTGTGCTGCCACCGCGGCCTCTGCCGCTGCCTCTGCCTCTGCTGCCACCTCTGCCACCTCTACCTACAATGGCAAACGGCGAATCTTGGTGGTTGAAGTTCGAGTGATGGGTATCATCGGAGAATCTCACACGCTTCGAGCCACTATCCGTGTGAGAGTACTCCGACATGTCGTTACCGTCGAAATGAGGACGCTTGCGCGACTGCGTCGCCGCACCACGGAAGTTGACTGCTCAGCGCCACCGAGATCATCGTTTGCATACTGATGCTGCTGCTGGTTGTGGTTTTGGTGGGCGTAGTTGGTCTGGCCTTGTGATCTCGGTGTGTGACGTGGAGGATAAGTCGCACGCTCTCCGGCGGCAGCGTACTCTGTGCGCGATGGCCTTGACTCACGGCGAGAGTATGACTGCTCAGCGCCCCTGAGATCGTGTCCATGCTGCTGGGAGTAGTCAATCGGGAAGGGTGTGCTGCGTGGGGCACGGTGCGAGTTCGACTGCCCAGCGCCATTGAAAGAGCCCGCATAGCTGGCACTGGGACGTCCAAAGCTCCCGGTTGATTGCTCTGTAGGTGACTGGAATTGACGGTACTGCGAGCTTGGAGCATTCGATGTGGGAAGCTCCTCGTCAGACTCGTCGCTGGAGGGCGGTTCTTTGCTGTAGCCCATACGAGAGTGGTCCTCCATGGCGATGTTCTCTGTGTCGATGACTTTGCGACGCGGCTGATTGGTGAAAGGATTGGCACCGCGGTCAAGGGTCCACCTCATAGCCTGACGAGGCTTGCGATCATGCGCGGAGCCGTCGTTCGTGGTGCTGGAAGTCGAGCTGGTGAAGCGACCGGTGGAGTTGTGTGATTGCGACCAACTGCTTGGGGTCTGTGGCACGCCTTCAGAGGAGTTCGGCGAGGGGTACGCTGGTCCGTCCAAGTCCATCAAATCCGATGGTGATTGGACACCGAAATGGTGGTGCATGCGCTTGAGTTGTTTTTCCTGCTGCTCCAGAAGGTAGCTGTTGGAGTTGGCTTTTTCCTGCAAGCTGGCAATGACAGACTCAGCCGCCTGCTTCTCGTCCGGCGCCTGCTGGAGCTTCTCGTCTGCCTCACTCGCCGACTTGGCTTGACCGGCGGCTTCCTGGACCTTTGCGAGGGTGTCTGCAAGCTCGTCGGCGAGCTTGGCGAGTTTCTCGAATTGCTTTTCGGATCTCTGGCGCGAGTCTTCTGATTGTTTGACCTGGTCGCGAAGTTCTTTCATCTCTTTGGCGGCACTCTCCTTGAACTCGGCTTCAATCTTCTTGAAATCGGTGTCGTTCTTGGTGATGGCCTCCTTGAATCCATTCTCCGCGTCCTTCTTGATGGCCTTCTGGACCTTCTTGATTTCCTCGGGCAACTGCTTGTCGACCACCTTCTGGACTTCCACGGGTAATTGCTCGGCGACGACCTTCTTGAGTTCCCCAGGTACTTGTCTGGCGACGGCCTCGGGCAATTGTATGGCGATGGCATTCGCGACTGCCATAGCCACCCCCTCGGTGAAGGCCTTCTCGACTGCCTTCTTGATCGTGCCGTCCTGCTGCTGCTCCATCTTCATAACCTGCTCTTTGAACTCCTCCTGCTGTTTCTCGAAATTCTCCTGCCGCTTCTCAAACCACTCCTGCTGCTGCCTCTGCTCTTCAAGTCCTGCCTCGAATTGTATCTGAGTGCTCTTGAATTTATGCAGGGTCCCAGTAAGTGAGTTGTCCCAGCCACCCAGCATTCAGTGATCGAGTCAATTCGCCTCAGTAAACATCACTCTTACTTCTGGTTTCCATGGCTGATGTCTTGGCTACTTACAAGCACTTTCACTAGGCACCACCATTACTCTACTCGGAAGGCTTGAGTAGCAGTACATACGCTGTGAATCATGCATTGAGAGGCCAGTCTCGGCAGCATGCCCAGCTATCGCTACCCTGATCATGTATTCGGAGACCAACACAAAGATCCGGAAACTAGTTCGAATGATTTCTAATCTCTCAGTGGCTATGACAAGCTCTGTCTTCCACTGTCTATTTGGCACAAGCTCATGATCAGACACAAGGTACCCGAGACTTCTATGTACACCTCGTTGTAGGTATCCCTTGGCTCCGGCTTCTCTCATCTCCTCTTGAACTCGGCTTTCGCATGCTTGAAGGCGGTCTCGTTCTTGACGATGGCCTCTTGAATCGCCTTATCCACTTTTTTCTCAGTAGCCTTCTTAGTTCTGGATCTTCTCGGCTTGCTCGAGCAGTTGCGCTGCGACCTCCTTCTTGACTTCCATAGACAACTGCTTGGCGACAGCGTTCTTGACCGCCTCACCTAATTGCACGGTGATAGCCTTCTCGATTGCTTTAGTAACCTCGTCGGTAAAGGCCTTCTCAACTGTCTTCTTGACGGCGCCGTCCTGCTTCTGCTTTATGTCCATCACTTGCTCCTTCAACTCCACATTGGCTGCCTCCAATTGCCTGACCTTGCTTATGGTTTTGGAGAGCCTTGTCGTGTTGGTTAACCTCTTGGCTGGCCTCACGGCGAACTCGGCCTTCTTGACGGCATCGTGCTCGTGCTGCTCGTGTTGCCCGTGTTGCTCGGGCTGTTGCGCCGACATATGAGTCTGCTCGGTCTTGCTGGGGTCGCCCTTGTCGGTCTCGTTGCTCTTCATGGATACGCTCTCTTCGTTTGCTGAGTTGATGGCCTGTGCGTGCTTTGCCATGAGTGCTGGAGAGCGAAGGGTCCAAGTCAGTATATCGTCTCAAAAGTCATGCCAGTTGCACCCTTTGGTCACATACACTCTAGATACTCTCTCTCAAGTTGGTATCGTTTCGTCTCGGGCAGAACCGAATCAGACTTACGCTTCGGCGGAGGCGCCATGGTGACAGCTGGTGTGAGTTGGGGATGTTTTGATGGAGGATTCGGACAGTGGCGGGAAGAGACAGACTGTGGAGAGTTGTTGTTGAAGAACTTGAGAGCGCAGCCGCTGCCGGTGGTGGTTGGTGTTTCAGTATTTGCAATGGTAAAGAGCGCGACTTCATGGAGAGGTACGCGCTTGCCTTCGCGGGCCGATTCGCAGGGTCAGATCAAGTGAAGTGTCCCAGATAGCCAGCTTTCAGAGGTCGGGTGGACTCCCTTCGTTGCATTCCTTCTGTTTTTGGGCTGACGTAATCCTACGGGCACTTTCACTTGGTACCACCAATACATCATTCGACAGTTGCTCAGGTAGTAGTTACGATACTGCGAAGCACATAGCTGCCCGATCACTCTCAGTGGCAGGCCGAGCAAATCATTCTAGTTGCTATCTCAATCTGTTCGGAGACCAACCCAAAGCGCGGCATGCTCAAATTTCTGTGACTCTCTCAGTGGCAACCATAGCCCTTGTCCTCTACTGCCTGCTCGATACAAGCCCTACCACCCGAAGGGTGATGCTCGAGGCTTTTGTGAAGCTCTCATGTCAGGCATCGATGCCTTCTCGCGAGGGATAAAAGTAATACCACACTCGAATGGATTCAGCGATGGAGTTAGAGCTCAAATATGCTTCACTGTTGGGCATCAGGCTGTGCCTCGTCCAGTCTTGTCCTGCGCAGCTCATCGGCAAGGCTTTTGTTGGTTTGATCTCCGCTCACACCGTTCTCACTGCTCTCCGTGACGCTCTGCCCGGCTGGCTCTTCCAAACGTGAAGAGCTGTACTGAGATGGCATATTGAAGAACGGTTGTGGCGGAGGGGGGAATCGTATGTGGTCGCTTTGTGGTTGATACCACCCATACTTGTTGTCGAGCTTGGCTTCTTCGCTTTCTTCGTTGTCTTCATCGTCGTTCTCCTCCTCGCCTGCGTCTTCGTCCTCCTTATCCCCTTCATCGTCTTCATATTCTCCGTAGTAATCATCACCATCGTCGTCTACAACCCCCTCCCAGTCATCGTAGTCCTCGGCCTCGACTTCGAATGATCGGCGGCACGCGCGAGCATGTTCCAAGAGCTCGTCATCTTTGTTTTCATGCATATCGTCATCAGAGTCATCAAGTTTGATGAGAGAAAAGTCGTTGAAGTCAAATTCATTGGTATCGTCGCGACCGTCCAGGTCCAGTGGCGGGTTCTGATCCGATCCGGTCTGCGCCTGCTGCCCACCGCCGGTGCTCCGCGCACCGCCAATGTGATGATGGCTGTCAAGCTCGCTTCTCAACGCCATTTTGCCGCGACCTCTCCTGATTACGCGGCCCTTCTCGCGCCCATTGCGCTCGTGCAGTTCTGACGACTGCTTCTGGAGAGGCTGTCCCTGGCTACTCTCATCAATGGCCTCGGCGGGATCTACGTCCGCGCCGAAAGTGTGCTTGTTCATGCCTTTTGTGATGGCGTTAAGTCCTGTGTCGTCGAGCTGCGGTGCCTTCCGAAACAGCTTCAGCTTGATGGATGCGCGAGTTTTGCCCGAGCCGGTGTTGTCATGCTGGCCAGATATCTCTTGCACATCAAGCATCTCCTCGTTCGACATCTCATCTTCGTTGGAGTTGTCATCGTCGTCAGACATGCTGTGTTCATCAGAAGTGGCGCTGTCATCTGGCTGACTCTTCGAAGCTCGCGCCTGTTCGTGAGCTTTGAGCTTGGCCTCGACGTCGCTGATCGCCTTACGTAAGTGCTTCTCTGTCTTGCCAGCACTCCCCAGCGACTTGACAGGGGTCTGTGCTGTTGACGACATTGTCAAGTTGGCCATTGCGGCCTCCATCTCGTAGGCGCCCTTCAGCGCATTAGTCGTAATGGTGTGGTCGCCTGGCATGCTAGCTGGTGTGAACATCATAGGGGTATCTGCAGTTTGCGCAAGCTCAATGACAGAGGTAGCGCATGGTGATGGTCGAGCTGGCATAGATGCCCCGGAAAAGAGCTGTCCCGGCGGCGAGGTAGTGATCGAAGAAATTGCAGATGGCGATGGTCCAGCAGGTGGAGGCGGCACAGGTGATACCGGGACATATGGTTTAGCAGAAGCGTTGTCGTCAGGCGAGAAGAAGTCCTGACCTTCTTCGTCAACGTCGTATCTTCGTCGATCAATTTGCGTTTGCTATCCGGCTGGTCAAATCCCGGTGGCGACATTGTGGCGATCTTGGGGCGTGACAGCGTCTCGATAGTATTGTAGTTGTGAAGAGAGAAAAAAGTATTGGTGTGTCGCGGCAACAAGTGCTGTGTTGGTGGTCGTGGCGGTGTGCTCTTTAAGGCAAGAGCACGACTCGGTGTGCAGTGCGCGCTCAGGTGCACGCTCAGGGTCCACTAGCAGAACCTCCTGCAGGAGCAAAAGGTAAAGTGTGCGGAAGCTCCAGTGACTAGTCCACTGGCCGCAGTGGTTGCGAACTTGCGATAGTCGCTTTGTCCAGTGTTCTAGGCATCAGTCACGTTCCAACGAAATGCCTCAACACCTCTGCTGTAGGCGTTGTTCTCATTTACGGATCAAGCCAGGACCACGGATCTTACACACGGCATGGAAATAACAAGATTACTCACGATAGTGACTATCACAGTCTTTCGAAGCCTCGAGCAGAACGTGCGAAAGGAGCTTACACGCTGAATGGAAGCTACAAGTGACAATTGTTCAACGTATCTGGTACTAGCTCGTTCAGCATTCGGACTTGACGCTAGCACATCGCTTTCCTCGTGGCAATGATGGAGATCTCTCTCAACCGCATCTTTCGTACCGCAATACAGTGTTTTCGCTTCGTGTGCAGCGGAAAGCGTAGCACCAAAGAGCGAGCCTCTCAATGGTCATCGTGGCAATTAGACTTACTTATCGTTAACGGTGCACCGAGCTATCATCAGTACAAATATCTAGAACGCTATACTCCCCACGCTCACTGGTCAATTCGCTTTTGGTGGTGTACTCGACGCTGGTGAATCTTTCACGCGAGAGCCAGTTGGGTGATCTGATATCTCGTATATTAGTTTGGCGCACCAGAAAACAGCATGCTATGTATACCTTTCCCAGAGAATGCTGGCATCGTCCTGCGCACTGAAACGTGATCTAGACGGACTTCTCGGTCTTTGCGAGCTTGCTCCCAAGAGTCTCGTTGCTTTCCGTGTCGGCTTCTCTCTCCTTGGTGGCCACCGCGGCCTGTGATTTCTGCTCGTCATGGTGGCGCTGCTCCGTAGCCTCGATCTTTGACTTGAGCTCAGTCACAAGAGCCTGGCGACATAGCTCCGCATCTTTGGGAGACATGGACTCGAGCTCCTGGTTCGCCTTGAATGGGTTGAATGGGTTGATTGGGCGCTGCGACATTGTGGCGGCTGTAAGCTGATGTTGTTGTCTTGATGATTGGTTCAAGTTGTGGTCAGGAGGAAAACGAATGATGCAACGATGGGTGGTGGTGGAAGAGCTGTCTATGGTCGTGAGACTTTCTTGCCTTTTGCGATAGAAAGATCGCGACTCTTCAAGAGTTGCGCTTGAGCCCTGCTTCGCGGGTCGACGTGTCAGGTCTCAGTAAGTGAATTGTGCGCATGTTTCGGTGACTGCATGCATCTGGATAGCAATCATTCTACGTCCTTTGACAGCCCGGTTGCACAAGATATGAAAGCCGCAGAAGCACACACGCTTGTCTCAATGATGTCAACACATTCCGACTCCGGCAGCGCAGAAAACAATTACCCAGTTTCAGTAGTGGTTCTTCTCGGAGGTGTGCTCTTGATGATAGTATCATACTGTTAAACATGTCAGGTATCACCACGCTTACAAATGAAGCCCCTTGATGTGAGCTTTCTCTCTGGATGATGACAAGTAGGCATATCCAAATAATTTGTAGAAGTTCTGTGTCCGAGGTATGCAAGCACAAGATCGCGGGAGACACGAGAACATGAAGTCGTGAACTTCCACATTGAGTCTTCCCCGCAGAACTTCTGGCTTTCCGGCCGTGCTACCAAAATCAACGTCACTCTCAATTCAGCGATACCAATTTGTATGCACCAGACATTCAATCGCGCGCCTCCTTTAACATCCACCACGATCACAACAGCACATACCCAAGATGGATATTCGCCTACTTCACCCGTCAGACATTCCTCATGTTCAGACCACCAACATCACCAACCTGCCCGAGAACTACTTCTGCAAGTACTACATGTACCACCAGCTTAGCTGGCCACAATTGAGCTACGTCGCTGTTGATGTACGTATTGCTGGAGCTCAAGAAGCCGAGAGCGCGCCAATTCTGACCACCAGTCCAGGTCTCAAGACCTAAGAAGACACCGTATGATGCGCCGAAGATCGTAGGCTACGTACTTGCAAAGATGGAGGAGGACCCTCAAGATGGCATACAGCACGGCCACATCACATCTCTCAGTGTCATGCGCACACACAGGCGACTGGGTCTGGCAGAGAAGCTCATGCGTCAAAGTCGTACGTTTGGAAGAACTTCTCAGCCAGGTGCCCCTGCTCCAGATTGCTAATCATTGACAACTACAGAGAAAGCCATGTACGAGACCTACAACGGCAAATACGTTTCCCTCCATGTGCGCGAAAGTAACGTCGCCGCGCTACGACTTTACAAGAACACTCTCGGCTTCAAAGTCATCGGCACCGAGGCCAAGTACTATGCGGACGGCGAAGATGCGTATAGCATGCGCATGGATCTTGATTACCTGGCGGACGAGGCGGAGTCGGACGACGAGGATACCGTTGGCAAGGATGAAGGTGATGATGTTGGAAGCGCAGGCAAGAAGGGCGACGCTGAGAAGCTGAGAAAGGTCAGGGTTGGAAAGCCCATGGGCGTGGGTGAGCTCGTGGAGGTGAACGCAAGCACGGCAGCGTAAGAGGATGCACAACTTTCTTGTCATGACTTCTCGAATGGACGAACGTACGAATTCGACACCCCCGCCAGCTTTGCCCATCTCAATATTCATGCGAGCTTCCACGAAAGTCACGCCCCGTAGGACTACGGCAAAACCGAACATGATACAAGATGACAAAACAAAGTGCTTCATTCTCAGCGATTATTTCAGGATCTGCTTATGACCGCCTACCCGGCGTGCAAGGACGTTCACCGAACAACATAGCCATCACTGAGAAGAATATAACTCTCTGTTTCACACACGAAGGCCGCCCCGGCCGCTCACAGCTCCCGAATTCGCACTACCCTACAGCATTCTCCAGCGGAGTCATGACGGCAACCGTGCAGTGGCCGTGTCACCGCGATATCCCTTACCATCACCGCCTCCAAAATCAGGTCTGCCGCGATCTTCTCACACTCCTTCACGGCCCAGTGTCCATTTCGTCGGATGACAACCAAGTCTTGGGCAGGTCACAGCTGGTCTTGCTTCGACGTTGCTTCGATTTTGACTTGTACTTGGCAACTCTGAAATCTCGAAGTCGTTTGCCGCAGCTTGACCCTCGAATGGTTTTTAGAGAAGCGCCAAGCGCAGCGACACCCTTGATCATGATGGCAACCTCATCGTTGGTGATTTTCCATTTGACGCGGTCTTTGACTTCGGCTTTGAAAGATGTGCGTACTCCATTGCCGCCCTCGAGTCTTTGCTGAATTTTGGCGTATATTTTGGGGAAACATTTCACAGCGGCTAGAAGCCTAGCTTCACGGCTGATCTCATCGGCAGACCTTGTGGATCCAGCGGAGGTTGTGGTGCTCGGAACCAGTTGTACGGCTCGTCCATGCAGGTTTCCGTGGCATACCATGGACTTCAAGGCTTTGTAGTATCTGGGGAAAGTGTTCGAAATCGACTTTTCGACCATGTTCCCAAGCGAAATCTCAGCGATGCCCGCGTAGAGGAAGTATCTCGCGCTCAGGATCTTGATGATGGATGGTTTCGACATTGCCTCAAAGTTCTCGGCCCAGCTGGCATTGGTCGCTGAGATGTGTTTTTTCACAATGTCATGCATGGCATTGTAGCTTTCCCAGTAGACCAGTTTGCTGGTATGGAGAAGGGCAAGGGCTCCGAGGTATGGTGCGGTCTTCGATTCGCTTTTGCTCATCAGGTTGGCCGCTTCATGTTTCTTGGCATCCAGTATTTCGAGTTGAGCGTCCGAGGGCAGTTCATTCACGAACCTTGGGCATCGGATGGGATTGGTCTTATCGATCTGCTTACAATGTTCGCGAATGGCGAGGTCATACACGAGCAGACGGATCTCTGAAGGCAGCTTCATAAACGGAAATGTTTGTCGCGGGCCACTGCCGGGATTGGCCACGATGCCGGCCATTCTATTGGTGTACACGTCAGCGAACCGAGTTGACGTGTCGCGGAGAACATACTCACGAAGGCACGAAGGCTGAGATGGTAAGTTTGTAATGCTTTTCGAGAAGCGCTGAGACGGTGGTGTATGGGTTCAAGCGCTGACGCAGCGAGCGACAAACAGAGGCTTTGGCGCGTGGAAAGGATTTGGAGGCCACGTGCTCGACTTTTATTCTGAATTCACTTTCACTGCTATCTATACACGCCTCAAGAGTTTCCTTGACTTTTGCTGAGTACGCGTTCAGTGTCACGGCTGCTGACCATAAAGATCTCCAGATTCGGCAATGTTCCGGCGATCATCGATTTCCAACTAAAATTTTCTCAGGCCTCGATCATCCCTTCTGCGAAAGTCATCTGTCCAACGGCGGTCACTGACTCTTTGCCCTGGCAGAGTTGCCTTGGGAATGAGTGTTTGTTCTACGGACATCCACACATATGCACAAGCTCAGGCAGCAACGATGACGGCGGCGACGTTTGAGTGCGATGTGCGACTTGTAACAATCACATGTCACAAGACTTTGAGTGCTACTTGTTAGTGGCTATAGCTGACAATTTCTGTTGCCCATGTGGGAACTGACAGACAGACGCTGTCCTGGAGTGGCGCAGTCGCTCTTCCATGCGATCGACTATTGCTGAGACAAAACATTTCCCTGTCCAATTCCACTCCTGACATGCTGAATCATGCCTTGCGAACTCTTCCAGCCATTCAGAAACCCGGGACCTTCCGCTCGTGTCGCCTTGCAGCCACCGACCTCAACATCATTGCCGATTGGAGGCATGTCAAGGTGTTGTGGCACCCTCCTCCGCCGAGTAACGCTCCGCTCGTATTGTAAAAGTCGTTGCCAATTTGGGGGCTCAGAACAGAATTGATAGCAAGCGCTGAGCATTGAAAGTGAAGTAGTTGACGTTCGATATCTTCGGAAGCCTCGATGTCAGTAAGTTTCTCCATGTTGCGATATTTCTCGGGGTTCCTTACCCATACACCTTCTCAGCTGTTACGCATTCATCTTTCCCCACCGGAGCGATCTCTTGCTTCTCGTCTTAGGTTTGCGCCACTTTCTTTTGGACACTCCACCTGAGCCGGGAGCTCGAACACACTTGTCAACCCTCTGCGCAATTTTCAGTCTAGAAAAACAGCTGACGGAGTAGAAGACTACAGTTGCGACGTGACGGCGTGAAGGTGCCACGCCAACGATGGATTCAAATTCATCTTCAAAAGCTACGTGCAAGCCCGCACCGTCGTGAAGACTGCTCTGGATACCAATACAGATCTCCCACAGATTATCATTCAGTATCTTTCGCCTCCGTCTGCGCTCGGATCTCACGATGTTCTCCGCGATGGTGTCCGCGATATTTTTCTTGATGTTCTCCTCGATGCACATGACGACCCTGTCGATGTCGCCTACAGCACGCATACTGCATACCGCAGCAGTGACCTGAGATTCGTCCCATGGTGGCCCGAGACCTTGTGCAAGTTGTGCGTCAGTCTCCAGGTCTATGAAATCTTCCAATTGTTGAGATTGATCCCATGGATCACCGACAAACGATGGGTCAGTGTCCAGGAGTACCAAGTTTTCCAGCGCGCTGATGTGAAAGTGGTTGGCCGAACAACTGAGTTTTTCGTAGATGGGCGCGCATTCTTTGCGCATGATGCGACACGTTTGAGGCAGGGCATTGACCTGTCCGCGTATTAATGTAGACTGATAAGCTCGGTCGGCCGACTGTCTTGTGAAAGCTACGGCCTCTGCTCCTGCAACGATGTCCAGAAGGACCTGCTCATAGATGAGGCAACGCACCTCCGGAGGTAGTTTCAAAAACGGCGACTTCTGCAAGTTCTGTTGTAGCTTGTACTCGGGAATGGTCATGAAGAAGCCGGTTATCTTGTAGTCAGCAACTTTTTCGGCGACTGCTATCAGCTGCAAAGCGCTCGACAAATCGTCCACTTCAGCGGCAGCGACAGGCGAGTGCGCGAAGTTGCCAGTCGTATGATGATATTGTATGTCGTCCATCAAGTCGTCCTTCTTGGCTTTGCGGCATGCTATTTTCGCCCTGGCTTTGGCTCTGACCTTGGCTTTGCTATCGAGCAACTTGCGACATTTGAGGCCGAGCCGTCTGCGCCTTGAGCCGTTGGCGGTCATTGTTCCTGGCCGAGTCAGCAATGTGATATCAATACCAGGTTTTTGATCTCATACAGTGCAATGTCACTGGTATGCAATGGCAGTTCTGAGGCACTGTCAAGCTCGCATTGGTTGGATGCGGTGATGTTGATGTACAGGCGACAAAAAGTCTTGACCTCGCCTCTGGCTTATCAAGACCGGCCTTGTACAGTGACTGCAATCACGCATCCATACCAAGAACTATATGTCCGTTCACTTTATCCTGACTACACTCTTCTTTAACTTTCAAGGTATGTTCATGTTCCTTGTCTATCTGCAATCGGGTTTCTGCTCGATCTCTGAACATGCAAAAGATACTCAGCACTGGCTACCGTTGTCACCTCGAGACCTCATCATCGATCCAATAATTCGATGCTTACGAGTATACAACAATCTTCTGCAATCGTGCTTCCGTCTAACCACAGCCGCCGCATCGAGATCACCGCTAATACCTCCATCCACATCCTAATCTGGAGCCGGCAATGTATCTTTAGGAATACATTCAACCCCCGGCATTACTGGTCTTGAGGGCTTGACCATAACCCGACTTCAACCAGTTTGCAGCGAGCCCTGCTCCCATAGACCTTCTATGACCTCACCTGAGCTCTCCCTTCCATGCCGGCTCCATGCTATCCCCGATCACATCGACGACCCGTGGCGACGCAGAGACGGAAACGGCGCTTTATTGTTGGGTTGCCGTTTGTTGGTTGCTGTTTCTGCGATGCTCATCCGCCCAAAGCCGGCCGCCAGGTCTTCCATGATGATATCAGCAGTACTGCAGTGGTCGGTCGACCGGTTTTGCCTGATTTGCTTAGGGATTGTGTCCCGCGTCTCTTCTGCGAGCCCAAGCATCAGTCCCATGTACTCGGAAGCGAGATGAGAAGACATCGCACCTGGAGACTTCGCAACAAATCTCGTTATGTGTAGGACCCAGTGTAATTGTCGCTTCCCGCTGGTGATGCACGAGGTTCAGATTACATGGAAGGGAAATGATGGGAAGTGTCAACGCTGAGGTAATGGTCAGAGTTCTGGGGTCGCGCGCTGGGAATATCATCGGTTGTCGCCAGGCTGACTTTCACCAGCGCCTTCACTGGTTTCGAAATCATACCTCACTTTGCAGATCTTTGGACGGCGCAGAACCCTTCGTGTTCACTTTTGTGCCATGGATGTCTGAACTCTCGGAAAGCTCTCGATCAACCCTTCTCCGACGGCAGAAGCAATCCAAACCATCTGTGTCCATTGCATCTCGCACAAGAGGAGAGAACTCATGATTTAATGAGCCCACATCACAACATATCAGACCTTCCAGCTCTCATCTCCTTCATTTTGAGTTTGCCTCCGCCTGCTGCAACGCCAGGAAGACTTGCATCGCCCCCTCGGCCCTCAAAGCATTCAGATAATGACACTCCATAGCCGCCTTGTCCGCCTCAAGAACCCTCTCACCTCGCCTCTCTTGCTCCTTGCGCAGGTCACGGGCTTCAGCCCTGTTGGCCTGCCAGAAAGCCATCACGCATCAAAGCTGTCAATCCTCAGCCTGCGACTCTTGTGGAGCATAGTAAGGACACGTTTGCATAAAGCTATGTTGTGGGACTTGTCGAAACCTGGCTGGAATAGCTCTCCTGCTGTCGGACGAGTGAAGGGTATGGCGTCGATGCGGTCGAGGAGGTCTTAAAAGATGTCCTTGAGAATTGTCACGCGGAGTTCCAGAGGGAGTTTTAGGAGGCCGCATGGCTGTGGCTCGTTATTTTCCGAGGGTGTCTCGGTCATGATTTCGGCTTCGTTGGGCTTATTTTGTTGAGAGAGTCTGGTTGCGATAAGGTTTCTAGAGATCTTCTTGTTAACAATATATAGAAACGAGGGGGTTACAATGTACATTTGTGACACAGCTGTTTGCTGGATCGTACATACCACATGTAAACGATCGCACTTCTCACCTGACACCCCAAATGTCTTCTTTGTCAGTCTGGCAGCCAGTATCGCTTTGCACGGCGCTGCTTTGATGGTCAGCAATGACGCGAGGTCTTTTGTGCGTGATGAGAGCTTCTCAAGATGTGTGTTGGAGTATCCGGCGAGGCTTCTTGAATGGCGAAGCTCTAGCCGACAAGATCAAACCGTTGGCGGCTATTTGACCAGATAGTAGTTGTCAAAATGTCGAACAGTCCTAGGATTGAGCGCGACATATATATGTAGGCGCACCGCTGTAGTTCATTCGTTTCATGATTCCCGTGATCGAGCGGGCTAAAACTGCGTCACTTGTGAATTTGCTGACTGTCTCATAACAAGACATTTTGCACGTGCGAGTCACGAGGCTTTGAATACACATTAGTTGCATCAATGAGATCGAGTAAAATCGTATCCAACGTGACTCATCTTGTTTGGTCGTCTAATCAACTTGGTCGCTGAACGTAGGATGCTTCTCACGATCGGATGAAACGCACAGGAAGATGTATTTAATTACAATGCCGTACCGTATAATCTATGTCTATCAATTTAGTAGCACTGTGCACAAATGAAAAAAATCCCCCCCAAAAAATAACCCTCGACACTAATCCTCCGCCTTCTTAGTCTGCTTCGTCCTCAACTTCATCATCAGATACACCAGCCCATAAATGCCAAACACAAACACCACCACTATCCCCGCATTCCTCCAACCGAAATACTTCTCATCCAAGTTCAGCGTGCGCAAGTAGTCAGCGCCGGTCGTGTACTGGCACACCTGGCAAGCAGACGTGTCGTTGGGGTTGAGCAAGTTCGTGGCACTGCCCATGCCGCTTTGGTAGGCGGAGAGGTACTCTTGGCAGGTCTGGCCGGCCGGGGGATCGAAGAGTGCGACTTCGTTGGGTTTGCAGGTCACGGGCTTGTCCCAGGTTGTGAAGACCATGAGGCTGGACATGAGGTAGTTGAAGGGGTCGAGGTAGTAGAGCCTGGGGGGAGATTGTGTTAGCTGGGTGATGCGCGGAATGGTAGACGAAGAAAAGCTTACCAGTATCTCCAGAAAGCCTGGATTTGGCTGTAAGGCACGACGACGCCGGCGAAAGAGACAAGTGTAACGATCACCAGTGGGTTGACTAGCGAGGCGAAGACAGCGTTGGGCGCATATGCTGCGATGGCTTGTCCGATAGCTGTGTAGAGGAACTCGTACATCACCTGTGGTCAAAAATATCAGCCAGCTTCTATGACAGTACTTGGGGTGGAAGATGCTTACGATAACAAAGAAGACGCTACCAGCGGAGTATGGCGAAGTTTTGAGACCAGGTGCAAAGTACCAGCAAACATAGTACAATAGGGCGCAGACGATCAGGTATGGGAACTCTGAGATGATCAAGCCGGTAACGAAAGGACCCCAGTGGTACTGTGATACAAGTCAGCTGTCAGATCATACAAGGGCGCAGGAACTCTACTTACCATCTTGCTCTTCTTCTCTCTCGCTTCGAAAATATCTCGGCGATCAATGAACAGCGGCTGCAGCTGTGCAATAACACCCGGCGACACAAAGATAACATTGAACACCGTGAACAAGTTCTGCTGAAGATCATTGAGCGAGTCTCCAATCATCCAGAAAGTGAATCCGTTGAGTAGAGCCAGGAGTACGTGCATAGCGAATTTGTTCATGACATACTCCGTGTTGCGGTAGAGAGAGACGTTCATGCGCTGTGTCACGAGCTTGGTCTGCGTCCACATGGAAGCAGCAAACTCGTTTCCGTCGTCATTGACAGAGGTTGGGTTTGAGGCTGCGTGCGATACTATCTCGTCGATCTCCTCCGAAAGATGTTTGTGTTCGTTCGACTCGAGCCAGATCTTGTTCCAGTCCTTGTCTTTGCCTCCTGCACCGGTCACGACTTCGATCATGAACTCGGCCGGGTTCGCGTCCGGTGGACAAGGAGCTCCATTGCGGCTGAAGTAATCCTTGAGAGTATCGGCGTTGTCGCTGCCAATGTCTCCGAAGTACACAGTTTTACCACCTTTGGCAAGTAAGAGCAATTTGTCGAATTGTGCGAAGAGTTGTGCCGACGGCTGATGAATCGTGACCAAGATGGCTTGACCAGCAGCTGCGAGCTTACGGAGGAATCTGACGGTGTTGAAAGCAGCCTGCCCATCAAGTCCGGACGTAGGCTCATCAAGGAAGATCAAGATGCTAGGCTTCGCAACTAGCTCGACGGCAATGGTCAAGCGTTTGCGTTGTTCGATAGATAAGCCGGAACCAGGAGTACCAATCAAAGTGTGCTCAAGAGCATTCAGCTCAAGGAGGTCAATAATCGTATCCACATAGCGCAGTTTCTCCTCATCAGGCGTGTCGCGCGACTGGCGCAATAGAGCCGAAAACTCAAGGGCCTCGCGCACTGTTGCCAGAGGCTCATGAACGTCGAGTTGTTCCACATATCCGGCTGAGCGTTGGAAAGAGACAGGAATAGGTCTTCCATCAACGAAGACGGAGCCATTGATGGTGCCTTGTGTTTTCCGTTGGGCTAGGACGTCCAAGAGAGTGGTTTTGCCAGCGCCTGAGGAACCCATGAGAGCACCAAGCATGCCTGGCTTCACATAACCCTGCACATTATCCAGAAGAACGCGATCGCCGTCGGGAGTCTTGACAGTGTATGTGAGGTTCTTCCATGTGAAGATGCTTTTGTTGCGAATGAGATCCTTTGCAACGTTGTCGTCCGAATCCGATCCAGCTTCCTGCTTCTTCTCCGAGACTTGAGCCGATTCTTCATCGTGAGCCTGCAAGAGGTGTGTCGCTTTGTTCTGCTTCTCGCGGGGAATGAGGAGCTTGCGTCCTCCCTCACCGACCTGCTTCCACCTGGATGTGAAGAAGACCGTGACTGCGATGAAGAACACCCACCAGGCGCACAGGATTCCGAAGTTGCGCCAGACGTGCGAGTGTGAGTACGACAACCCTGCGAGGTATGAGTCCCCCAGAACGCTGGTATCGCCTGGGGCAGCTCCAATGACGCCAACGCAGGACTGTCCGCCCGATTCTGGTCCATAGCCGGGTCCGTTGGGAATAAGGTTCGGACCAACGCATGGCAACTCTGTGTTGTGGAACTCGTTCGAGACGAGCGCATCGAAGGTATAAGCCATTGGGTTAATCCAAAAGATCCAGACGAACCAAGGGTGCATCTCCGGCTTCGCAATCATATAACCCATATAAATAAACAGCGACACAAAAGTCAAGCCCGAGACTTTAGTAGAAGCATCGAAAGTCGGGAAAGCAGCTCCCACAGCTCTAAAATACTGCGTCATTGTAAGCGCGTTCACATAGCTGATAAGCAAGAACGTGAAAAACGCCGCAGCCGAACTCCTCAGCCCAGTCATCCAGTACAGCACAATACTGAAGTGTCCGACTTGGAACATCAGGATCGGCAAATCGGCGACGACTTGCGCGATGACGAACGCGGCGGGGTGGTAGAGGGCGAAGGAGCGGTGTTTAGCGAGGACAGGACGGCCAGTGAACGAGTCAGTAACTTCGCCGAGGGCGAGGAGGGCGTGGTACAAGGTTGAGAAGAAGATGGCGCCACCTTTGATGAACAGGCCGAGGTTGTTGTTGGGTGCGGCGTAGAAAAGGGAGCCGCCAATGAGGGCTTGGGCGAGGGTGGCGAGTTGTTTGATGACCATGGTGGATTTATCGCCCCAGAGGAGTTGGTATTGCCTCACGACGGCGAATTGGACCTGCTTGAAGAAGTTGGCTGAGACGGGGGAGTCGCGTAGGCCTTTGTTTTTCTCTTTGGCGACTAGGTCTTGGAAGGCCATGGTGTTGACTCGTGCTTCTTCGCTGTTGGGATAGCTTTGCGCTTCTTCGAGCATGTAGGTCTTGGTCTTTGACTGATCGTAGGCGGCGGCGATATCGTCGTGGGTTCTGGGGAATTTGTTTTCGTACCCGGGAGCGATCTTGCGTTCGGTCGGGACTGTCACTCCAGTCAAAAAATCACCTTTGTTCGAGCCGTCCACACAAACGAATCCAAGGTCTTCCATGAATGGGACTGCGTCCTGACGAGGTCCGTAGTAAAGCTGCTTGCCCTCATCAAGCACGAGGACTTTGTCGAACTGGTCGTAGATTCCATTTCCTGCCTGGTACAGCGTGACGATGGTTGAAAGTCCAAGAATGTCGGTCATTGCCCGGATGGCCTTGACATATTCTAAAGCAGTGCTAGCGTCGAGACCTCTAGTAGAGTTATCCCAACAGTAGACGCTGGCACGTGTAGTGAGGCATTCGAGAATCGACACACGCTTCCTCTCGCCGCCGGAGACGCCGCGAATGAAAGCATCACCGACCTTAGTCTTCGCTGTGTGAGAGATGCCGACAGACTCGAGAAGGAATTTCTTGTATTCCTGGGCGTACTGCTCTTGTGTTTGGATGCCGTCGGGTAGATGGCGAGGCGACTTCATGCGGGTCGCGAGATCGATGGTGTTCTGGACGGACAGAGTCGGGAAGAAGACCTCTTCCTCGGTGTTCATGACGATCTGGCCTCTGTAGGCTTTTGCTCCTTTCGCAGACATGTTTCCGAATGTGACGTCCCCAGACACTTCTTCGTAACCGAGGCGGTTGTTGGCGAGGATATTGAGCAAGGACGTACATCCTGAACCTGGACGTCCGAGGACCAGCAACATTTCACCGGGTTTCACGCAGCCATGCGAGTTGTCGATGATGGTCTTGAGGTCACCCTTTGCGCTCTTGTGGAAGGGGTTGAACTGTGATAACACATTCTCGTTGAACGTGGCACCGCTGTTGATGCCCTTGATTGTGAGGTTGTTCCAGGAGACGCCGAGACTCCTGGGCTTGTCGTCGGTATCTGACTCCAGCTGTTCCAGTCTTCGCATCTCGCCCGACAAGTGCCATTCTGATGTCTCTGTGGGCTTGTCTGTGTTTGTGGTTTTCTCTGATTGTGGAGGCTCGATGAAGGTGGTCGAGGAGGCCGCGAGGCTCCCCGTGTCATCTGTGTGATTAGGCTCTGGCATCTTGAAACGTGTGACCAAAGTGACAAAGTCTGCCTTGGTGTAACGCGTTCCAGCTGCTATATAAAACAAAGAAACCAACAAAGTAAAACGAAAGCTCTTTTGTCAGCGCACGCAATCTGCGATACGTGCGAGTGCGAGAACCCTCCTACCTTTACCACAGCGGTGGCTTTCGGATTAATGATAGATTCACTAGCTCCATCGCATATCTGGTCGATAGATCGCTGTACATAGTGGCCGGCGGAGCAATGGTTAGCGTGGCAAGACGCGAGCCAGATCCAAAAGCTCTGGGTTGAGATGTTGCGTTTGCACGGGTCCGCGACGCCAGCGGCTCAAAACCCTCCGCCGGAGGGTTTCGAGCAACATCAGCCCTAAGTTACGGCCGTGTCTGTTATTGCCAGGATACAATAAAGTTCAGCTTTTGTCTTTGATGAGAATAAGAATAATCGAGCGTCAGTCTGTAGGTCCTGGTGGCCATCGCATACAGGATAGAAATATCGCACGAGGATGCTGAGGACGACGACACGTCCGGCAAGATAGACAAACAGCCTCACCAGAAACAACTCTTGTGCTGTTGGAGGCTAAGCATGCTTTGAACGCGCCATTAAAAATGTCGTTATCCGTCAAGCGAAACTGTAAAAGTATGCAGGCGTCACTAGTAAGACATGATCAGTAAACATATGAAAAAGACCACGTTCGATGCTCCAAGGAGGACGCTTGAGTTCCAAAAGCTTTGCAATCGGCGCTGTCATCTCCGAGCTCTCGGGCTGCTTGCTCTCAAAAACCCTCCGAGGGAGATTTTGGGTTATTAGATCTTGCTGTCATTCATCTGAAACAATTCGCTTATATTTCAACGTAGGTTTCATTTCACATGCACACGTAATCTGTGCAGGTACCAGGAAGTGATTCATCATAGACTTGTGCAATCATTTGTCAAGCTGCACAAAGGCTGGAATCGATTTAGCTAGGTAGGTACCTTGTGTGGCTTACAAGTGAGTGGGAAGTTGAGCTGATTGAAGTATAAGACCTTGCGTCCAAAGACTGACAAGAAGCGTCTTGACGCTATCACTGTGCCAATGCCTCACTGAAACTTATGTCGTGTCCAAGTCAGTCTGACCGCTATTGCCAATTTCAGCAAAACAGAATAGAAAGCACCAAAAAACGCTCATAGCCCGTCACACTACAACACTCCCACCCCAAACAACCCAGCAACAAGCACAACCCAGCCATACACGCCCCAACAAACCTCCCCAAGCGACGAAGAAGCAGCGTTGCTGTCGCCACCTCCCTCTCCACTACCCTCATCACTGCTCGCCTGCGCCGCCGCCTCGCTCGCCGCGGCTAGCATTGCGCGACCCGCTGTGACAGTCAGAGTAGCGTAGTTGATTTGCGTCGAAGCCAGAGTGGTGCTGGAGCCTACGCGGCCGAGACCTTCGATTTGCGAGGAGCCAGTACAGGTAGCGGCTGTGGCACGAGTGCCGCCGGCCATGTTGCAGTTGATGGTGGCGCCGGAATGGGATGTGGTTTGTGGTGAGGGGATTGATGTGCCGGGCCTGGAGGAGGGTTAGTATTGGGGTGACAGGATGATGGGAGGTAAAGTCGTGGTGTGCTTCTGGTTCACGATAATGCTCGAACCGTTCGAGAGATGAGGATTAAGCAGAGAACATGACTACAACGTCGGGAAGGGACGTATTAATGCACTTACATTCCATTATCCGTCGTCACGATCGGATTGTAGGTGTATATCAGCGTGCTTTCGCCACCAGTGACGGTGATTGTAGACTGCAAGTGGCAGCCTTGAGCGCCTGGACTTGAAGCATTGGATGCAATGAACATGCAACCGATCGCATAGGCAGTTTGGTTCTCGTTCTTCATTGAGTGACTTGTTAGAACCTTTGTTACGCTAATGGTAATATCAGATGTCGCTCAAACTTACGGCCGTGATCACCGAAGCAGCCAGATTTCTTGCACCACCTGGGAGTTCGTGCAAGTTGCCAGGCAGGAAGATAGTTGCAGTCGGGTAAGGCGATGGATCTGGCGGGGCGGAAGATGCTGAAGTGTCATCTTGTGTGGTGGAGTAGTCTTGCGCAGATGCTGTGGCAAGTATTGATAAGGCGAAGAGGAGAAATGCACGTGTTCTTGATAATGTGAACAGCATATTGCTGTATGTATGGGTGGGCCTGCACGTGATCTCACAGCCCAAGTAGGCAAGCGCAAAGCTGGCGCGCGGTAGGTGGCTTGCACGCGCGCGAGCGGACAGGGGATAGAGGGTGAGAGTTAAAGGGCGTGAAGGATGCCGATGTTTGATGGTGACTTCGATGTTGATGGTAGTACTGATGAGATGAAGATGATGGCGATGAGCAAGAAACAAACCTCCCTACCTCTCTTCTCCTCTCTCTGCTGCGCTGCTTCCACGCCTGAGCCGGCAGCTGGCGTAACGTGGGCAAGCAGCAAGAGTCTTGTCTCGCGCCAAGCGCCTTCGCTCTGGCCTGGGCAGCGTGGGAGGGCGAGAATGGCATTACATGATATCCCGAGGGCGTAAGGACGTGCGAGAGATTTGCGTGTGGCATGATACATGGGGCATTCTCAAGCTAGATACTCCCTACGTATGGGCATAAAGGACTGCTGGAGTGCAATGGTATCGACGACAGCAGCAGTAGCAAATGCTCTCTTCGCTTGAGAAGCACAGAATCGGCCAGACACAGCCTCACAGCAAGGGTAACGGGTAACAGGCGGATGTCGGTTCTTGGCTCGCGCCACGGCGGTCCGCGCAGCAAAGACGAAACAAATGAGCGAAGATCACGCCCGGATAAGTTCGTGTCGACTTCAGGGCCAACCATCTCGGATTCTCGGCCTTTCTCACCGAAGTGTTTGCTGACGTCGTCGCGTGTCAAGCTGCCTTCGACGCGACACACTCAACTTGCTGTGCTGGGCACATGCAGGCGTTGGAACCAACACCAAAAACAACAACCGCCACCTAAAACCCACTCGTATCATCGTCGCCATCATGGACAAACATTCCGAAAAGCTGATAAAAAGTGCTTTTGGCCACAACTACGATCTTGAGAGAAGGGCACTTGAGGCCTCAAGTATGTTCAGACATTTCATAAATGGCTGCAAACGCTCATCACTACACAGGAACTTTCCAAAATGGCATTCCAGAGCTCCTCAGAGACATCTCTACTTATATCCTATCTCTGAAGAAGTCCGGTCAGGTAGAAGAATATCCCATTCGTGGCGACAACCAAGTCCCCAATGAACCAACCGCCAAAAAGCGCAAACTTGAACAAAGTAATGAAGCAACCGCAAACTCCATGGAGAGCACAAATGGCAGCTACGACATCTCAAATACGCCGAAAATATGCTTTGAAATGAAAGACGTGAGCTTCACGTCTCCAATCCGCAAGAAGCTGAAGCTGCAATTCATCACCGACGATCTCAACATCTCGAAACGCCAAATCCGCCTACTCAACCAAACGACAAACGCCGTCGAATACACTCTTCGAGGTGAAGACATCGAGGCCTTGTTCTGTCTGCCCGTGCCAGAAAAGACTCAGCGCCAGCAATGTTTCCTCATCTTCCCATTGCCTGGATCGCAGAGCTATGACGGCACTCCTGCAGAACCACTAGTGTGGACGATGAACGAGACAAAGGGCTCAGCAGAGATCGTCAGCGTCTCGACACACCTACATGGTAGCGAGGACGACACTTTCGTCGACATCACGCGCAGAGAACTGGACCATCACGTGGCATGTCTGAGCCAGAAAATCATCCTCCCCAACGAGCGCGAGTTCGCCAGTGAAATCCCACAAACCCACCGCAAAGGCGAGAAAGCCTTCCACACGAAAGCCTTCAGAGGCAGCAAAGAAGGTACCACCTAGCGCCATCCACCCATCCATCCATCTCTCCAAGCTCACCCACTAACACCTGCTCCTCCCCAGGCTACCTCTACCTCCTCTCCACCGGCATCGTCTTCGGCTTCAAAAAGCCCGTAGCCTTCTTCCCCTTCGCCAGCATCGACTCCATCTCCTTCACCTCCGTCCTGCAACGCACCTTCAACATCGTAATCACCACCACCGACCCCGCCGACCCCACAAAGCAATCCGAGCACGAGCTCAGCATGGTCGACCAAGCAGACTTCCAGCCCATCGACGCTTACATCCGCGCGCACGGCCTCAACGACGCGAGCATGGCCGCGGAGCGCAGGGCCAAGATTCATAATGTTAATAAGCCGACTGCGGGTGAAGAGGGGGGTGAGGGGGAGGAGGATGGGAGGGGCGAGATTGAGAAGGCGGAGGCACTGTTGCAGGATCAGGAGGATGAGGAGGAGGAGGATTATGATCCTAGTGGGGGGGAGAGCGAGGGGAGCGGGGAGGATAGCGATGAGGAGGACGGTGAGGGGGAGGGGTATGAGGAGGGCGAAGAAGGGGAGGAGGAGGAGTGGGATGAGGAGGAAGAGGTTGGTGCTGATGAGGAGGCGGCGTGAGCGAAGGGCAGATGCAATGGATACCAAACTCGGTCGTGAAGATGACCTGGTTGGACGCTGCGCAGCTTTTCCGAGCTACGGGACCGTATAAACAACTCAATATCACCGCGATCGAGGCGTCCTACACCGAGGCATGCCAGCTCGGTCGAGCGCTGTTTGTTGGATGGCGCAGAGCTGCATGCTAGAAGCCTCTTTGAGGACGGAGGCAGCTTCTCTCTCAGAAGTTCGGCCCAGGAGACATATTTTCGTCGCAGCCATCACATTCGCTGGAAGCACCAAGGACAGATCTCCTTACGGTCCGGCATTGTATCGGCGACAAAGCAAAAGCATCAACTTTCCGAACCCGAGCCACTGCACGGTGATCAAAAGACCGCGAAGGATCAACAATCTGGCGCAGATATGGGCTAAACCAGAAATCTAGAGTCGTGGCAGTTATACATGTCACTACGGCACAACGATGTCCATGGAAGACATTGGGATTCCTCCAGTTCCAAGACTCCCAATACCCCGATCATATGCTTCCGTTTACGTTGTTCTTAGCCACAACGCCTGTCATCAAGCTCCTGCAATCAAAGATACATGTGTTCTCAAAACTGATAACATGATATCCGCTCCATGATCTTGTCTTATTCACGCATTCGTTTCTATATTTTCACTTCAGAAACATCCTTTACGGGGCATCGAGGGGGTCCCAATCTACACAATACAAATTAGCAATGGTTCTCAGATCTCCCACACTCCACACACCGCCACCACCACTATTCCTAGAACCTATAAAGAAAAACAAGGAAACTCACCAGTAACCAACCCCTCATCCAACCCCTCCATCCTCTTCACATCCTCCTCCCCAATCTCAAACCCCCCAACCTCAGCATTCTCCACAATTCTCTCCTTCCTCACGCTCTTCGGCAACACCACATGTCCCTTTTGCAAATTCCACCTCAGCATCAATTGCGCGGGTGTGCAGTCGTATTTTTTGCTCAGCTCGACGATGGTGGGGTGGTCCATTTTCCAGGCGCGTGCTAAGGGGGCGTAGGACTCGATGACGATGTTGTGGGAGGCGCAGAGGGCGGATAGGGAGGGGTGGGTGTTGAAGGGGTGGAGTTCGATTTGGTTGATTGCTGGGAGGAGGCGGGGGTGGGAGGAGAGGAGTTCTTCTATCTGTGTTTGGTGGGTGGTGTTAGTTGGGGGGTGATTGGGGAATAGAGGTTGTTCTTTGATCTAGGACCTTTGACTTCCTTCCTCTCGCCTTCTATGCTCCTTTTGGATGGCAATATGAAATGACTTCCAAACTTACATGTTTCTCCCCATAATTGCTCACCCCCGGAATCCTCACCTCGCCCTCCAACACCGCATCCTCTAAAGCCCTCCAACTATTCAGCCTCGCCTCTTTCCCGCCATACGGACTATGCAGCAAAAACAAATCAATATACCCCAACCCACACTCCCTCACACTCTGCTTAATACTCTTCCTCACAGCCTCATAACTCCTCGAGTTCTCTGCCAGTTTGCTCGTGTAGTGGATATCCTCCCTCTCGAGCTCGGGGTGTTCTTTCAGGTAGGAGAGGATGGTGGAGCCGACTTCGCGCTCGTTGTGGTACATTTGCGCGCTGTCGAAGGCGCGGTAGCCGGCTTCAAGGGCATACTGCACGGCTTGTCGGGTTTCGCGGCCGCTGGTGAGGTAGACTCCGAGGTGGATGTGGGGGATTGAGAGGGAGGAGGTGTTGGGGAGGGACTTGCGGGTTGTGAGGGAAAAGGTTTGGGAGGACATTTTGGAGAGGGTTCGTTGCATGTGTTGGGGGATGTGTTGGTGTTGACAAGTGATAGAGGTTCTACGAAGGAGAAGATAGGAAGAATGGTATCGGGATGAGCTAGGATTGTACAATTGCTTGGACAGGACAATCAATCCTTCGATGCTCTCGTCGATATTACCTGTGTATGACGTCGATTGGTGGATTTTACTGACTTTTAGTCGTTTGAGGATTCACGTCGAGCGTCCGTTTGGATTACAGAAAACATTTCCAACGCACGTGGTCCTCGGAGAAAGCCAATTTGAGCAGCACACTGCAGGAGGAGCAACTGCTTAACAGTCAGCACGTATATACTCGCCACCTCCGACTATCTGCATGATCTTCAGGAAGACCGTTTCACCTCGTGAGTCGAGACGCCGATCTCCACCAGTTCGGACTGGGGTCCAGCAAAGACCCTTGCTCTCTTCCACTAGTCACGTCATCAGGGCGATGTTCGGAAGTGTTTTTGTGCCTCCGAATCTCCATCTCTGCCGTTTTGGGAGGGAGGCGGTGGCATGGCTCGCATGGGTGGGATCAAGCCATCGCAATGGTGGTGGCATGGGCATGAGATCACCCACGCCTTCCGAAATAACCATGGCGGAATCTCCCATGTCGCGTAGGTCGACACATCTCCTTTTCTATCATCTCTCACCGCCTCATCTATAATCATAAGTCAGCCCTAGCACCAACCTCTCTCGTTCAAAAGCGCATGCAAGCCGCAGACGCACCGATTCAGCCACGATATCGCTGACTTCATCACTTCCCACCTTGATCGCAAACTTGGTACCTTGCAGCAGAGACGAACTCTCACACCAACAAAGCCTACTCGCCCACCATGGACAGCTACCACAATGCTTATAGCAACGACTACCCTCCAAGCTCTCTCGCTAGCTCTAGTTCCAACCCACGATACAGACCACCTCCCAATCCTACGTACAACCCTCCGACTCTCTACCCTCTGCATAGCACCAGTTCTGGCTCTTCAATAGCGCACGTACCGCGTCCACCACAGACTAGACGACTCCCAAGCAACATGGACGGCCTGCTCGACAACACCGACGTCGAGGTCTCCGCCCCGCCGCCACTCACCACAGACCCAAACTTCGACATAATAGATTGGCATCCAGCCTATCAAAGCTGCCAGCGCTATTTCCTCGACCACGCCCAACACGAACCCGGCACACAGGCCCTCTGCGCACTAATCAACATCCGTCTGCCTTTCCAATGGCTCACAAATCCAGTCCAATCCTCCACACCACCCGGCGCAAACACAGCACCCTCATCCGCCCACTCCAACTCCCAATTCACCTTCACGCCCAACTCCTACCAACGCACAACAAACGGCCTCAACAGCCCCCACTCATCACACCTCCAAACTCAGCAGCATCACCAACAACCAGTCTTCATCTCCCTCCTCCCCTACATCCGCCGCCTCATAATCACCGGCTTCGACAAACCGCCCATCCTCCACGGCTTCTTCGGCGACTCCTACAAAGCCGGCATCTCACCGCACCTCGACTGCGAGCGCCGCAATTTCCTCTTCACGGCTAAACACGGCGGCTGGCGGACGTGCAAGAAGTTCTACGACACGGGCAGTTCGGGCGGCGGAGACGAGTCGGCGCCTTTCATGAAGCCGCTGGAGGATGCGAGCGCGGAGGAGTTGGAGGCTGCAGAGCAGGCTTGGAGCAAGTGGTTGGCGATGGAGGATTGGATGGTGGGGGAGAGGAGTTTGGGGGAGGATGCGGCGCCGGGTGGGAGTCAGGGGAGTGGGAGGGAGAGGGGTAGGTGAGGTGTTGGGGTCAAGATATGAATGAAGAAATGACTTGTTAGAGGGATACCGTGCTGGGTGTAGGCCAAACAGGCCTGGTGGCGAGCGAACATTGTCGACGACAAGCACAATCTGGTTCCCGACTTGACCGCGATCCTGAGCTTGGAGCATAGCTGCTGGCAGCTATAATGGGTTCTCGACAGCCCCCACACGACTGGAACGATTCGCACACGAATGATGGCTCTCACACCGGCGAGGCGAGACACTTCCACGCTCGCCACCTTGCATCCGCATTTTCTACGACGCGGACTGTCTTTGGTTTCTAGCATCACAGCATTTGATGTTCTGCAAATAGCACACTCATGTGGCAAATTCGATGGGCTGGCGCTCCCAGCAACAATATGCAGAGGGTCCATGACATCTGGTATAGGCGCGGAAATCATATGCGGCCGAACAAACGCGATAACCATCTGCATCGCCACTTCGGGTGCAGGTGAAGGTCAGGAAAAGTTCGTCTAGCTCTCCTAAGACTATATCCACAGCAGTAGGAGGCAAAGTTTTACTTTTGGTGCACCTCGTAGTCTCCTGAACTACAACGCATGGAAGCATTGGTCTGTTGCCGCTGACCAGTGCTCGCCGTGCAACATATTTACTAGTATAGCACTTGGAGAGCACATCTAAGTGCAGTACCTGTTCAAGCCATTCGCGTAAATAGAGATACATTGATGCTCCATGTTAGATGCATGGGAAACTAAATTGAGGCGACGGTGCTCTGTATTTCGGTATCCAGAATATAACCTCAGCACAAATACCGCGAACACTTTCAACGCCTGCCTTGCCAAACACTTGAATATCTCAGACGAAGATGCACCTTACCATAAGCCGCCCTGCAGTCTTAATCGTTAGGCTGATTCGACGAAACTCTAAGAGGCTCCCGTGACAACTCTCTAAGCTGCCGAACCACGTGGCCGCCATCAAAGTCCTGCTTAGATAACACGGGCAGTCATACATCGGTTATCAAGAGTGATCCGTCGTTCTCCGTGATCCTACAAGCGTATGCAAAGCCGCGAGAGTGCTTCCTTTTTAGGCCTAGAGCACTTCTTATAGATCCGCATAACAATCAAGCAATTAGTAGGTCGAAACGGCCAACCAATTATGGTTGCTCAAGACCAAAGTGTCTCCGCTATCGGCGCTATGCATCTCGGCTCAAGACCTTAAACCGCGTGCGGGCCATTGAAATTCCAGGGCCCGGGCGAAAAAAATCGATAAACAACAAATGTTGCGCCCTACGCGGCTGCGTCACACAGTCGCCATTCGCCCAATTGCTGCTATCAGAGACATCCTTGGCGCAGGGCGGAAGAGCGTGTCTGGGGGGGGCGGTGGGCAAATAATGGGGTGGTTGAGTCATTCGCGACCAACCGAACCTTTCTTGAGTCAATGGGCCTCACGTGCCGGCCTTGCCGCGTTTGAGATGCTTCTCGGTTCTATATAGTCTTTGGTGGTCGAACGTCTTCCGTCCTTTCTTTTGATCCATTGACACTTCACAACACTTTGTAACTCTTGTTGCTGGATACCTATATCGAGATACCCGTACACACGACCCATCGGCGTTCACTTACTACCTCACTGGTTGATCGCCACTGCTGCTCTTTGCTTCAGATCAAAGGATAACCTTTCTGGACCCATTGGATCTCAGGACCTAGAACTACACACTCACACACAATGGCCCCCATCGCCGTCACCCCCGAGTCCTCGGGCACAACCACTCCCGTCGCCGCCCAGGCCTCAACCCTCACACAAGCCGGCATCAAGCACCACGTCCACGATGGCGACAACCTCGCCCCTCTGGACGCCTCCAAAATGATCGTAACTCTCAACACCTCTCCCCGCGACGTCCCCGCCATGAACAGCCCCGAAGTCATGGCCCAGAAGACCTGCACCGACCACATGGTCACCGCAGCCTGGGACGAGAAAACCGGCTGGGCCGCCCCCGAGCTCAAGCCCTACGGCCCCTTCTCCATCATGCCCTCGGCCTCCGTCCTGCACTACGCCACCGAGTGCTTCGAGGGCCTCAAGCTCTACCGCGGCTACGACGACAAGCTGCGCCTCTTCCGCGTCAACCGCAACTGCGAGCGCATGCGCCGCTCCTGCGAGCGCATTGCTCTCCCCGACTTCGACGCCAAGGAGCTCGAGAAGATGATCATTGCGCTCTGCGCGCGCGACGGGCCCAAGTGGCTGCCCAGCGACCGCAAGGGCAGTTTCCTGTACATTCGTCCTACCATGATTTCGACTGATCCTGCTCTTGGTGTGCAGCGTCCTAAGGAGGCGTTGCTGTATGTGATCATCGCGCTGTTCCCGGATATGAGCAAGTCGCTTGCTACTCCTGCTGCGCCGCCTGCGCTTAAGGGCGATGCGGAGGAGAAGAAGAAGGGGACTTCTGGACTTAAGCTGCTTGCTTCGACAGAGGACACTATTCGTGCCTGGCCTGGTGGATTCGGCTATGCTAAGCTTGGCGCTAACTACGGTCCTTCGCTTGTTGCTCAGGGCGAGGCTCGCGCTCGCGGTTTCGATCAGGTCCTGTGGCTCTTCGGCCAGGACGCTAACGTCACTGAGGCCGGTGCTTCCAATTTCTTCGTCGTCTGGCGCAACAAGCAGACCAACAAGGTCGAGCTCGTCACCGCTCCCCTCGGCGAGCGCATCATCCTCGAAGGCGTCACCCGCGCTTCCATCCTCGAGCTCGCCCGCTCGCGCCTCGCCGAAGGCAAGACCCCCGGCTCCCTGGAGAGCGTCGAAGTCATCGAGCGTAAGTTCACCATGGCCGACATCATCGAGGCGCACGAGGAGGGCAGACTCCTTGAGGCGTTCGCTGCTGGCACTGCTTTCTTCGTTGCGCCCGTTGGTTTGATCCACTACAAGAACAAGGACATTGAGATTCCTACCGGTGACGGTGAGAGCGGCGATTATGCTAAGGCGCTCAAGGGATGGCTTGGCGGTATTATGTACGGCAAGGAGTCGCACGAGTGGGGCGTTGTTGTTGATGAGGTTGAGGCATGATTTGATTTGATACGATAATTGACACGAATTAGCATTGGGTTTTAGACGGATTTATGAATACAAAAGAAGAAAAGAACTCTTTCAATCAGCCTTCATTTTCGGTCCCGACGACGAAGTGCAGAGCATGACTTTGGATGGGCATTCCTTGTCCAAACGCGATTCCTAACTTCCCAGTACTGAACCGATTGCAACTCCATGGTTCGCAGCGCCACAGCGATTCGCCAGATCTCTCTCTGCCCCTCACACTCCCATAGCCCTTCTCAAAAAGTATGAGATCCCGTTTCTCAGCAAGGCCACTCCATCCACGACCAGAGACTTCCTCATTTACCACACAGACAGAGTCTGCTCAATCCAGTTTGCAACAAGGCTGGCAACGAACGAACCAAATCGAGCGAGGGCAGCAGCACAATAATCGCCAGACCTACTCGCTCTCTGCCTCTTTCACACTTTCACAAACCCGCTCGATGAGCTCACGCACATAATGCATGAGATTCTTCCTCCCGGCGATCTCCTTTCTACCAACTCCCGCGTTCGCCATAGCAGCCAAGTCCATCCAACCGAAGATACGACGAACCTGGAACTGCTCGAGCTGCACGAGAGAGATAAAGGCGTCGCTGCTCTCAGACCGCAATAGGCTGCTGGTGTGGAGCAGAGCAAGCGCGCCCCGGAGCCGCGGGATGGTGGGTGTGGTGTTTTGGACTCTGATCTCGTCGACGGTGTGTTGCAGGGCGAAAGTGTAGATTGAGAGGCTGATTTCGGCAGGGAGGTTGAGGAGCGGGGAGTCCTGCGCGATGCGGGAGGGGGACTTGGTGGTGGCGTTAGTGGTGGTGGTGGTGGTGGGCATTGTGTCTGGATTTTGTTAGTTGGTTCAACGAACGAGACAGTGGAAGGCGAGCTTACTGATTGGAGGTAGCTTCTCTGGTGATTCTCAAAGAGAGAGTTGGATATGATGGCAGTGGAGGTTCTCTAGTCTTGCAAGTCTGAGGAAACGAGAGTCATAGTATTGTGTGTCGGTGGTAAAGGAATGCACGCTTTTGAGCACGAAGTTGGCAAAAGCGTGATTGGCTGGCGGGCTGGGAGACTGAAGTGAATGGCGGATCATCGACGCCACCCTCCCGATTGGATACATTAATGTGCTCGCCGTCACCGCAATTAGTATACAATTCACTCTCCAACAACATTGAATATCGACATCACGCTCATCAAGACCTGTTCCGATCGCGGAGCTCATGTGCTTCAAGACACACCTATTCCGATCTCGACAAAATCTCAACCAGGTTGCTCATATGATTGTCGAATCATCGAAGACTATAGCCATCATGTTGTTTCCGATTCCATGACAAGTCACGCGAGATAATCGTTTAACGTGGTAGCAACTAGTATCGCAGACCGAGAGCTGCGATGCGCACTTTGCTCAACGACCTGAGCGACACGAAGTCGACTATTGGCCGCGGAAAGAGGCAGAACCTACTTATCCTCGAACCAGTGCTTCGACTCGACGAGCGACGGCACAGAGCGTCGCAGGGTTTAGAACAAGAACTCGGTATCTCAATACAGGAAGAGCTTGACAATAGAAAGGTTGACTGATGACGGTGATGAAGTACCGCTCAAAGTACATAGAAAGGGACAGGAAACATCACCATCAACCAACGTCGACAACACAAAAGATGTAACATCACTGGCTCAGAACCCTCCCGAAATCGGATTCCCGCCTGTCTAGAGATGAGATATCTCGGTATCAAGCCAACAAAAATGCCAAAAGTACAAGATACCTTACTTATCGCAGCAACACTCACTGCATACCATAGAAACACAAGACTCGAAGAGTCAAAAAGAAACAAGCAGGCAAAAGTTTACCGATGAATCCAATTGAACAACTAAAGACCAATTTTCCATACTCTCCCGAAAATAATTACCAAAGGGTGTGTGCCATTAAGAGTAGCCTAGCCCAGAGCCTCGTCCCAACAAAAAAACCCATGTTCCATCCAAGAAGCAAAACACAAAAAACATCCTAGCATATGTACAGTTCTCTCTGTGCTCGCTCCACGCCATCAAATGATTAGGCGCCCGACAATAATAACAACAGGCAAAGAAAAGAATTCAGCAGACGCCGAAAGCAAAGTTCTGCCCGCAAAGCAGAAAAAGAAACATCGCAGAAAAAGCAAGACCAACAGAGTCGGAATAATTGTGGGGGTATCATGTACTGGTGACACAATGAAAAATCGACAACAGCCCAAACAGAAAACAAAAAAACAAAAAAACAGAAAAGTGCAAGCATGCCAGATCCAATAGAGTTTGTGAGAAGGCTGCTGGGCAGAACCCAAGTTGACCAGATGCCCGAAGTGTGGGTACAGGAACGCCGATGCTAATACCAATGACAAAGAAGGAGATGGTGGTGTTGGTGTGGAGGCCGTGGTGGTTGGTGGAGTTCGATTAAGGCCGTAGGATGTTGTGGTGCCTAATAGAGAAGGCAGCAGTATGTGTGTCAGCGTGGTTGCTTGCATATTGCCGCCATAGAGCTGTTGAGCACCTGTGATGTGCCGTATGTCGGTGGAATGCCGATGGCCAAGCTAACGACCGCTCGGGTCTTCGGATGAGAATGATTGCATTGAGTTTTCGTATGACTCCGTCTGATCGCCCTCGTTGAGGTCAGAGTTTGCCTCTGGAGATGGCGCGGGAGTAGGCATGCCATTGTCGTCAGGATCCATGGTCACGGCTTTCGGGATGAACTTGTGGCCGTGATCGAAAATCGCGCGGGAGACAGGCTCTGGAGAGGCCGATGGCGAAGGTGAATTGAGGCCGTATTCTGGTTCTGGCTCCACAAGGTAGACCAGATCAGCCCATACCTGCCAGTGTAGCACAATGACATGTGAGAAGCGATGCACGAGATCGATGTCGGGATCTGAGGATCTTGCCGCTGCGACAGGCTCACAAATTGCGCCCATGCCAAAGGAGTGGTTGGGCGCAGCAGGCAACAGCGGTACAAGTGCATCTTGCAGTTCGATCGCGGGGAGTCTGCAGTGTGTATTGACGCATTCTTTCGTTTTCGGAAGAAGGCGATCAAGCATGTCCTGTGCATGCGTGCAGAAAGCTGAGGAAGTGGCTTCAAGATCCTCTTGAAGTTTGTTCTCAGCCAGTCGAATTAGATCTGCGTCGTATGGGTGTGTGCGGCCTTCAAGTGTAAGGACAAGGCGCACGATCTCCACAGCAATGTTACCAACTTGTTCGACCCAAAGGCCTTGCGTTCCGACAATTGCCGTGAGAGAGGTACGTAGGGCTGTCAACGCTTTGGACGTTTCATGTCTCGAGGTTCCAGGATTAAGCAGATGTACGAGAACGTCGCCACAGATCTTATGGCAAATGACGTTGTGCATATCGACACGGATTCCGCGCAGACGGTCGAGATCGAGGTAGAATGTGGACGTGAGACTGGTAGTGCTTGAGCAGAAGAGCAGGTCGCGCAGAATGGCGTGTGTCAAGGCGTCCAGGTAGGTGAGCGGTTCTTCGCCCACCAAACCAAGAGTGTCGTATTCCTGCTCCAGCCATAATCTTGAGACGTCTGGGTTCAGCTTGCCGAGGCCGATGCGGTGGTCGTTGTACCGCTTCTGAAAGTTGACTGTGTCGGCTATCAGAAGTGGGCGCATGTGCCTGATCTGGTGGTTTGCAACATCCAGCTTCATCGCTTCCAGCAGGTTCAGCAACTGCCGCAGTCCGCTGACCATGAGCTTCTGATCCGCGTGCTGTGCACCCTTCGTGATGCTCTTACGCATCTTATCCACGAGCGCGTCCCTCATTGGCGCACAATGGTTCTTCAAAACAATTCCCAGCCAGTTTGCAAGGTCCACAAGATCGCACACTCCGTTGTTGATCTGCTGGATAAGCAGATCCACGTCCAGTCGCTCCATGATCTTGGCCTGGTCTTGATCCGGTACTAGTGTGATCAGGATGTCACGCACCACTTTGAAAACACTGGGCAATCGCTTCCTGCTCGCCCGCATAAGGCTTTCCCAGTAGCCTGGACTGACGGATCCATCAGGTTGTGCCCTCGCTCTTTGTGACAAATCGAGCATGTAGAGCTCGGCCTCCAATGCCTTCCAGTAGTCGTTGGCTGACTTGATCTTCTCTTTCCCTCGTGCTCCGTCCAGATTGGGTCGGAAATGTAGTTCGCGGTCAAAGTTTACGTCGTGACGAAGTTTCGGGTTATTGATGATCCGTGGCATATCCAGCTCCGTGAGCGAGTCGGGCGTGATGGGTGGTTGTTCTGACGCATTGCGGTAAGCCGGGAGAATCTCTGCTCCTCGAGGCCCACTGCAGAGCAGATGTTTCTCGATTTCCGTGTCGACGTTTTGCTGAGATACGGCGTTCATTGTGGTTGTTTCGAATGATTTCTGGTTGGCGGAGGTGTTGCTTGTGTCGAATTGTGATTGCTGTATTGGGTTGCTGACGTGGCCCCATTCACAAGCATTCGAGCCTGTTCTACTTCTAGCCGCCTCTACGCGGCTCTGACCCTCCATTGATTTGCTGGCGTGTCGGGTGCGCGAGGCAGCAGGTGCCTTTTCACGGTTCGGCAAGCTGTTTGTGTTGGCAGCGGGCGCCATGTTTGTTGGCAGTGAAGAGGCACGCGGTGCGTTCACCAGCAGGTGTTGTTGTGCTTCGCGGCAACGGCGTCGCAAAGTTGATTACTTCCTGCAAGTTGCAGGTAGAAAGGACTTCCTGCACAAGCAAGGAGTGTTTCGAAAGGAAGGTGAGACCTTGTCCTGGGCTGTCGATCAAAGAAACACGTAGAAATGCAGAGAGCCGCCCAAAGAGGATGTTGTGAATCAAAGGCCTGACGGGTTGCAGTTAGCAAGAAGCGCCGAAGTCACACATTCGTTACACGGGTACAGCATATGATGGTCGAACGGCAAGCCGCATGGAGCGTGCTGGGGTCGAGCGAATGCCACGATGCTAGCACAGTGTGATTCGAGAACCGGGAGATGGAACGTTCTGAACATACCTGTGCGCCGGGGTCGGAGTGAAAGGAAGTGTTGTGGTCTGGAGGTTTTGATAATCCGCAAGCGTCCGGTAAGCCGACGTAAGCGGGCGGTGGTCGAGCACAAAGAAAGAGTGAAAGATGAAACGAGTGGATGGCACAGATTATGCGATGTGGTTTGAGAGAGGAAAGACAGATGGAAAGGGAGAGAGAGATCGGAAGTGGTGGTGGTGGCGATAAAGGCGTGCAGAGAGAAGTAGTGTGCCAAAACAGAGGGAGGGGCGGGGAAGGAGGATGGAAGGCGAGACAGAAAGAGAGTAGAGAGAGCGCGGCGGCCACACCACGTCACCTGGGAGCAGCAGCAGCAGTGCTCGTCCTCCGTGCAGCAGTAGTGAGATGGGACTTGTGTGTAGAGATGATCGATCATGCAACGCAAGGCAAGGTAAGGCGCGCGAGGGCTCGCTCGGATGTTCCAGCGCGGGCGGCGCAGGTGTTAGATGGGCGACGCTCGGTGCTCCCTTGCGATGCGTGCGCGCAATAGTCAGGGGGGCGCGGGAATGTCTCACGGGCGGAAGAGGCTCTCTCCAGCAGGCCAGCCTGGCCAAGCAAAAATGGCATCTCGAGAAACAAAGCTTGCAGCAGGGCGACTCGACCCGGGCCAGCACCAGCAAACCGACCGAAGAATCTGCTGTTCCGACCCGAGAAAGCGCGGTGCAGCGCGGTGCAGCGCGGTGATGATGGCTGATGATGCATGGGATGAGAATTGATAGCGCGAGGATAGCGGCCGCCGTGCAGCGCAGCGAGCCATGGAAAAGGCAGCTCAGCAGCGACACACCACCGACACACTACCACCACTCCAACAAAAAGCCAAAACCTGGTGCGCCTTACCAATGAAACAACACCTTCTTGCCGACCCGACCGACAGATCTCCGGGGGGATGAACGGGGATGAACACGGCGGCGGTAGGTACCGATTTGCATGCATGAAGAAAAGTGAGCAGGGAGCAGGCTTGTAACAACGCATCCTTCTGCCTTGGCCTACATTGCATCTACTGTGTGTGCGTTTCGGAGACTCGGAGCCTTTTCTCTCTCTGAATCTCCTGCTCCCAGCATCAGCATCTCAGACATTCACCATCGTTATCGCGAAGCAGCGGGCATCCATGCCGACCGACCAATGCACTGGACAGTGCAGCATAATATCCACTGCCTCCTCGCCTCGAATTGCCGCCGCCTTGCTGGCATGCATACATGCATATGTGTATCAGCAATAGCCATACTAATATCACTGCTACTGCGTGTCCGCTGATCTGCCAACCCATCCCAAGCCGTGTTTCATCGCGCAGCACAGTAGTTTGCATTTCAGCATATATGTCCATGTGGTTTCGCGAGAACAATTCCATCACTACTGCAATAACACTGCCCAATGCCCATCGTCCACACGTGCCGCAAGATCAAACGTCTCAAACCTACGCGGCTGAATTAATGCGCCCTAAGGCCTTCTCTCTTGATGATGATACTGGAATCTGATACTGCGCCAGGGCTCTACATGCCATCACCCCGTTCAATTTCGGCTGCTCAACGGTCCTGCATGTATTACTTATGTACTGTCATGTCCATCCTGCGCTATTTTATCTACTCTGCTGTACTCTCCAGGGAATCCTCGATGCCTCGATGCCATGCGTCCCATGTCTCTCCTTGTCTCTGTTGTCTCGTCTCGTCTCGTTGTGCTGGTTGGGCTGCTGCGCTGGCTGAGGGACATCCATGTATCGACACCGGGATGCTTGCTTACTACAACACCACAGCAACCTCACCTCACTACATGTATTTGTGTTACTACATGTACATGTACCCTCGCGACCACTATGACGCATCCACTCTTGTGCTGACGCGAGACGCATATATAACATAAGATCAGCTCCTCTGCATCTTGCCCTCTCACTACTACCACCCGCGTCTCGGCCTCAATATCGGGTCGCTGCGCAATACAGCACAGCAGCAGGGCGTTTGCATGTCGCATGCTACACTCGCCGCCCGTGACTCGGGTCGTACATACAGTCCAACAACAAAACGTCGGTCTGCCCCTCCGCAAGCAATCTACGAGCGAAGCACAGATGACCGCTTGCGTCTGCAATAATTCGACCCGACTTGCGTATCGTCCGTATATCGACAGGCATGACCTGGCAAGCCGCTGATCCCCTCCGCCACGCCGTTCGTTCACCCATGCTGCAGTTGCATGACTAAATCTCCGTGTGCGCAATATAGCTAAATCCCACCTCCCTGCGATGTCCTGTCCACCTAGCGAATGTTTGGGCGCGCCCGTCGTCGTACACAGTACGCAATCTGACACCAACGCAAATACCACTGCTAGAGTTGTCGGTCGCATGGCACATCAACCCTGGGTGCCTGGACCGACCGCCGCCAGAAGCACGTGGCGGAGCGCGCTGATCGAGATCGACGCCAGGATGTTTGTGTCCAGCCTCACCTCACCTCCCTTCTTCTCCTTAGCCCGCGCGCCGCCCGACCGACCTTCCCTTCTCTGCAAGCCTGCCTGCAAAAGCGCACGAGAATTAATTGTCCTCCCTTCGGATGCATGCATGCGTCGTCAATGGATGTAATTATCCGACGAGAGCTCTTCCGAAGCTACAGGACAGCCCGACCTGTCTGTCTGTGTTCGGCTAACGCGGTCCGCCCGGCCAGGCTGCATGGATGGTCATGTCGCCACCGCCGCCGCCGCCCCAATAACACGAGCAGAAAGCAACCTTGCCAGCTGTGCAGTACGTACTCTTGTGCTATGGACCGACAACGCAGCAGGCGTTCTCTGCTTGCGTTACACGGACGAGCTGCTTGACTTTCGTCGGAGGTTTTCCAACTTTGAGCGCACACGCACGTGGAGGTTGCACGGCGTATGATAAAAGCGGCTGTTGCACTTAGGTTTCCTTCACGACCATGGGCGGCGCGAAGCTACCTGGCTTCCACAAAAGCTATCTCTGGTGTCAGCGTGGAATGTGCAACGACTTGCTTGCTTGCTTGTGATGTCCGACTTCCGACGTGGTACTGTAAAATATTCTGGTGTACGAACGGGTGATGCAGCAAGTCTTCGAGAACACACATGCGACCGCATCCCACATCAACTCCAAATGTAGATGGGACCACATGATTGGCTGGATTGGTGAAAGTCCTGGTATACCAGTCAGCCGCTGAGACCTTGAGACCGAAACATCACGGTATCTCATTGGACAGCATTATATTTTCCTTCTGTCCAAAGCATTGCAGCCCAAAAGTCGATGATCTATAGCAATCGCTCCTCCACGCAAGCACTTGGCTTCCTCTGCTTTCATAACGTACTTCTATCCGCAGATGTTCTCCGACTGATCAGAACATCCAACGACTCGACTCTCAAGCTCCATATCCCCTCTCCTGCATATCACGCGGCGGATACGCATATGTCTTCGGCCTGCTCTGAACATACGTCGGCACCGCCGCAGCACCCACACCGTAACCCGCACTAGCCTTCGCCCGCCGATGCACCTTGATCGAACATCCCGCCATCCAAATGCTTAGCAATCTACACAACAACACGTCAGCAACAACTTCCCACAAAACTCAACTCAAACTCCCAAAGAAGCACAACTTACTCCAACACAACCGCAAGAATCAGCACAAGCGCACTCAACGCCGCCGCAGCCCCCCTCGCCCTCCCAACTCCCATCCCAGTAACAACCAGCACAGCCAGCCAAAACACAACTTCCACGCCGTTGAGGATCGCGTTCGCTTTCGTGCTGGCCCATTTGCGGAAGCGTGCACGGTGCTCGGTTAGGAGTTGGTAGGCGATGACGAGGAGGGATTTTATGCCCTGTTGTTTTTGGTGCGTTAGATCGATCGTTACTGGAATATGGAGGATACGGACCATGGTGATGGCGACGGTGTTTGCTCTTGTTGCGGGCGGGTTGCGGATTGTGACGCGGCCGATGGAGAGGATGATTGCGAGGACGATGAGGACGATCTGCGCGATGTGGACGCGGAGTTTCTGGGTTTCGTCAAAGCAGAGTATCGATGATAGTAGCTGCATCTTTGCTGTTGGATGGTCGGTTGTGTTTTTGTCTGGTAGGTGGAAGGATGCGATGTGATCAAGCAAGTTCTCGGTAATGTGGTGGTTTCTGGATGGCGCTCAAGTTGATTTTTTTCTGTAGGTGCGCGCATTGCCATAGACTACATATAAGAACGCAGAGAAGGAAGAAGCGAGTATCTTTGAGGCTGTGCGCTGTCACGTACTTTGTACGGTGTTGCTGCATGTGGTTGTCCCGAGAAGCTCGGGTTCCCTCGCGTTCTGGGTCGGGCTTGCCTTCGCGTTCTGAGGGCAGAGCGCGAGGACGTCAACACATCAGTACGGACAAACAAGAGCAGTTTGGTTAACAGCTTGCTGTTCAAGTTGAATTCTGTGATATCTATCTACAGTAATGTTACATATGAGACTTATATATTATTGCTGACCAACGAATCTTCAGCTTTAAAGCAAGACAAAGGAAATCTTTTCTAAACACACTCAGTTTATGCTCTCGGCACGCACGCGAACGACGCCGTCTCGTTGGCATTTCCGCCCAAATAAACCTGTCGCGAAGGGTACGGGCACAGCGGTCTGTGGAGACCCGTCCTGGCCGACGAAGCATCAAGCGTAACAGGAGCAGTCTTGTTCTCCACCCAAGCCATGAGCTGTTCGAGAGCAACATTTGGCAATGGACCCAGTCCTCCGCTGCAATGTCCGACACCAGGCGCTTCAAAGTGGCGGAAGAAGTCTGGCACGTTGTCGTTGTGCTTCAGGACATCGTTGTAGTACTTCTCGGAGCCTTTGAGCGGGATAGTGGTGTCGGCTGTGCCGTGCCAGGTGATCAGCTTACCACCAGCTTCTTGGAATCGGTGCAGGTTGGGGTTCGCAGAGCCCAATTTCGAGCGCCACATGGTCACAGATCTGGCGAGAAGCTGCGCGAACTCTTCCTTCGACAGCGTCGAAGGGTTAAAGTCGGGATCCGCTACCACGAAATTCGCCAGCATGCCGGTCCAGAGACTGGTAGAAGAACAGGCGATGTCACCCTCTGCGCATTCGGTGACGATGAGCGACTCGGTGAGATCAGCGCCGACTTCGACGCCCGGCCAGAAGACTTGGGAACTGTTGAAACCAGACCAAGCGGCTTCGACGACTTTTGCTCCGGCTTCTGTGTACTGGCGCTGCTCGCCGTCGCAGGAGAAGTTGCTGCCTACCAAAGCGTGGGCATCGAACTCGCAGTAAGCTGGGTGAGAGATGATTCCGTCTTCCAAGCCATCCAGTCGGTCGCATTGCTCGATCGCGGCTGCTGTGAAAGCCTCGACCTCGCATCGAGCCAAAGTGATATTCAATTGCTTCATCAATAGCGTGGGCCAGTATCCAGAAACCAGGAAAGTCTCAAAGTAAGCAGCCGGCGCCGCAGCTAAAATGCCATCAAAGGCTTCCGGGAATGTCTGCGCCAGTTCCAGTCCCTGTCGTCCACCACCAGAGCACCCAGTGAAGTACGAGTACGAAGGTCCGCTGCCAAAGTAGTCTCTTGTCGCTTGCTTCGCAATCGTGCTGAGTTCGCCCAGAGTGCGCGAGGCCCAGTCTTCGATGAGTGGGAGGTTGTAGTTGCCGGGGTTTTTGATCACCCAGGGACTTGGGTCCGTAGCGGCTTCTTGCCCGGAAGCATGGCCCGAATCAGTGGCAACAGCAACGAACCCCTTGTCGACGGCGGCGGTTTGGTAGACATAGCCGAAAGACGCAGCGAAGCCTCCTCCTCCGACGCCCAAGAGTCTTCCATTCCAGCCTGTGAGCGGAAGCCACAGGGAAACGTTAATGGTGTCGTTCCAGCCAGGGTGCGTGTACGTGACGGTGGCGTTGCAGAAATCGATGGGCGCTTTCGCAGGAACGTCGGTGCCGGGGAGGATCGAAGAGGTTGAGTAGTTGTAGACCTCGTTTGCTGAAACGTTGATGAGCTTCGCGCCTAGGATCTCCGGGAAGGTGAACGTGGAAGGGACGCAAGCAGGATCATTCACAATGGCCGCATTTCCGTAGCTGGTGAGCGAAGTCGCTATGACCCATGCGGGTACAGTCCAGGTAGAAAGCTGCATGATCGTAGAAGTCGCTGATCAATGATGGGCTGTGTGTAGAAACAAATCGATAGTCAGCGTGGTCAAACGACCTTATGTATCAATTGATCGCTGCTCGTGAGCGATCGATCCACTTTCGTCGTGGCCCCTGTACAAGGGACGTGTACGTGGTCCATGGTTGTATGATTACAAGGACCGACGCTCGAAGTCATTTGTTTTGGTTGCGTATAGTCTCGTTCTGCGTTTTCACTGCCCGATCGAAGTGCGCGTATTTGCACGGATGCGCGTATCAACGCGGGCGTATTCGGCGTATTCGGCGTATTTCAGCTTAGATGGAGCGTAGGAGGCATTCCGCGGCGTATTCCAAAATCTCCACTTTACGGTGCTTGTTTTTCGGCGATTGTCACTTCTAGTCACGGCACTCCATTGTAGAGGGCTGTGGCCGTGTTGAGGGGAAGCGAAGTCTAAGGCGCTCATAGTGGTGGTAATCTCTACTGCTAGGATGGAGTCGTAGGAGGCAGGATCTCGAAGTCAGCGCATGGTCAGATTACTCGTCGTTACTGAGGGCCATGATAGTTTAAGAAAATGCAATGCGAGAGATATAAGATGATCGATCATTGGTATTGCTATATTCAACGTCTATACAGCTCAAGAAGTCTATCTATTGAATCAATCGCGACCACAAGCAGTACACCTCCTTCCGGGTCTCTTGAATTTGCCTCCGAGTGCAGAGGCACACTACTAGCGAAAGTTTTGTCGCAGCGTGGCCGGGAACCACACAAGCATCAGAATAGCCGACAGCACCATCGGCACACTGTCAAAGACGTACAACGTCCACTCATTTCGCATGCAATAACCATCCATACCCTGCGTGTATTCGACCAGCCGGAAAATGCTGCGAACCATGATCATGAGACTAATGGCGTACATGAGCCTCATGATACGCATCCAAGGGATGTCCGTAGAGAGAGCTTTCAGCGTGAGGTCGTTGGCGAGTCGCTTGTTGAAGATGGCCGATGTGACAATGAAGAGGCCGAAAGAGATGATCTGGATGATCAGACCGACGATCACCATAGCTTTTCCGATCGAGGCTAGGTTCTCTATCATCAGGAGACCTGCAGAGCCGCCTTGTACGACGAAAGCAAGGACGTCGCCGCCCACGAACAATTTCGTGAGTAAGCTGACGCGCACAATGGAGTGCTTCTCAGCGTGGAGCGAACGTGCCAGTCTCCCGAATATCATGTAGATCGTAGCAGCCATCAGGGTCGGTCCGAGCAAGGTGAAGACATTCTGTAGAGAGTATCGGAAGATGCTTGCAGTGTTCTTGTAAGCGGCTGCTCGAGCGCCGTATCCGATCACTTCGACTATTGCAAAATGTCAGTCAACTGCTCAATAATATTTCTGTAGGATGATTTGGGTGGACTTACAGAAAGTTCCGACAATGAACGGGATGCCAAACTTGACGTGCGCTTTCCATGATCTCCAGATCAGCCCGAAGGTGCAGGCAAGGAAAGCCAGCAAGAATATGATGGCGGCAGGTACAGATGGCAGGTAATGCCAAAGGTAATAGTCGCCTTTGTAAGGTTGAAGGACGGCCATAGTCTGTACTGATGTACGGATTTGCTCCGGTTATTTCCAGCAGTGTTGAGCAATGACCTGTAACTGGAGAATGTGAGATCTGTCGTCAGGAGAAGTGTGACAGGACTTGAGTAGTTGAACAGGATAACGTCGAATGTCTTCAATTCGGCGTCGAGTCTATGCACGAGCAGATCCGTTATATATGAGTTTGTGCGACAGCATCAGATGAAGATAGGTCTTATCTCCTGAACAGGCATGAATTCGGCTGTCGACAGCAGCGTACTCAGGGCAATGCAGTGCCACGTTTTGGCCATAAAACATGTGTCTGGAACGGCCGAAAAATTGCTGCCGTCTCAGATTACTGTGGTGCGTTCGAATGTTTGAGCTTCAAATACGCGTATTTGTCCGCTGGCTGAATACGCAGATTCTTGGTTGAGCTTGAGCCCTTCACGCTAGTGCTGTGGATGATTCGATTCTCTCTATTTAAGAAAGAGGCGCCGCTCCAGGGATATTTCAGGATGATACTCGTAAGATGTTCAATCATACTTGATGGGCTGCTGTTGCAGGTGTTCTGGCGTCTCCCTGGATTATTAACCTTGGCCAACTTATGAACTCTGCCCATTCTTCGCCTAGCGACGTAGTGACCTGCTCAATCAAAGCTTCCGGTAATCTGCCGACCCACCACAGGCCAGCGCCAATCTTTAGAAGCACAGCATAGTACGCAATAATGACCAGCGACACCGGACGGCGGTCAGACAGGAACTCGTGGAATGTAGTGCCAGTTTCCATCGGCCAAGATGAAACAAGACGCCTGCTCATGCTCACGTCTTCGCGTTGCTGTATTAACGAGATTGCCCCAAGAGTGAAATCGAGTGTTTTCAAACATGCTTGTCGATCTGTTTCACGCTCAAGACCAAAAGCTAGACAGCGCAAATTCGTGTAGCCTGGTATAGACTGTGGCTGCGGCGTCAAATCACCCCCGGCTTCGATCTGGCTTGCAATCGCTGGCCATGCCCATGTTGTGCGCAGGACTGACCAGTAAGGCATGATAAGCGTTGTGACGCCCCGGGAGAGCTGGAAAGAGTGGAGGGTTTTTCCGATCGGGTCGAATGATTCGTCGTGTATGTCACAGAATGCAGGCTCAGCGAGGCCACACAATGCAGCGTGGCTAGTGAAGAAGAGTAATGCCAAACAATCACCTTCGGAGACCGATTCCAGCTGGGATTGTACCAATCGCAGTGCTTCAGATTGATGACATAGCGCCCTTGTCATGAGTTCCCGTCTGGCTTTGTCCTTTGAGAATTGACGTAGGCCGGACACCGCAAGCATTTCGTGCATAAGATATGCTTTCGTGGTAGCCAGCTGGGCCATTTTAGACATGAAGTCCCATGTATCCACATGGTCAGGAAGTAGGTCATCCGTATTGTTCAAGAAAGCATGGGCCATGAGCTCTAGATCTAAGGATGTGTTCGATGTGTTGGTTTCAACCACAAATTGCGAGTCTGCAAGTTGTGAGTCCGGTGTGCTTTGACTTGTCGGTATGCCTTGACTTGTGGGTGTAGTGCTTTCTACGACAGCAGAGTACGCTGCTGGGGCTGCATCATGGGCGCGGGATCGCCTTTTCTCTGCGGTAAGATACAAACAGTCGGTATCGAGACGTGTGCATGCACCACACTTTGGACGAGCTTCGTCGCACTGCGAGCCATTAGTAAGTCAAAAAGTCATCCAAAGTCTATCGGATGGCACACCTTCCTGTGAAGCCGTTTGCAAGCAATACAGCCAGCACGTGATTTCACATGAGAGCGTCGCTGCCGCTTCTGCTTTTCTTCCGGCATATCGATCACCACATAGAGCGTTTGGGTTGGTCGGACTTGAGCTTCGATACGCCGTGTGCCGGGAAGACAGCGAAAATGCGGCGGCGTATCAGTCTCATAGCGGCGTAAGTCAGTACGCAGGCACTGTCACCAGCAGCAAGGTAAGCCTTACACGTCAAGGCTCATCATGGACGAATACGCGTATTTGGCGTTCTGAGACATTGTGGGGCGAAGAAAATCCTTGGTCTGCCCTACCTCCTGCCTCCTGGAAAGGTAGATGATTACATCTCTGTACGTATCTCATGTTGACAGAGAATTGGATACCAGCACTCGCTGCCTGGAACTCATCGTGTGATTATTTCGAACGCGTGGATAAGACGACACTCTGTAGCCATTTCCGTGTTGTTGACATCAAGGAATCCTCAGCTGCTTGCGGCCGCCTCGTATTTGTTCCCGAGGGCAGGCTCGGATTCGGAAGCAGAAGCCCGAGCCAATCGCTTACGGAGCGAAAGTGGAGTTCGCATTCAATCCTGATGGCGAAGCTCGACCTCGTCCACGCTTTCAACCTTCGCTCAACAACCGCAGTAGCCTTCATGGGAAAACAATAGCTGCCTGCACTGCCCTTAATCGATGCGCTAATGTCGCAAAACCGTTATGTCATTCCACACGCTGTGGCATGCTCAAAATAATTCGGAGTCCATGAGGCGCAATGATTAGGCTTCGGTAGGGCTGGGCCAGACTGCCGTCCATTATATAGGTACATTGACTTTCTCTTGCTTACATGTAGCTCCTACTCATCTGTTTCATCGAATTTCTACAATGGATAACAAGACAGTTGACGACTACCAGCAACAAGCTCCACCACAGTATGACGAGGAGCACGCTGCCAGAGCTACCATTGACCAAGTCTGTGAAGATGCAACATTGAAAGGTCCGGTGCTCACTTCATACTTTGTACAATTTTCCAAGGCATTGTATACTGACAGGTCCATAGATGACGGTCGTATCGACATCGATCTCGACTCCCGCTTAAGCAGGACATTGTCAAAAATTGTCAAGGTACCTGGACTTGACGACGACCACCAAGCCACCCTACCACCTCCAGAGTACAGACGATACGCCACAGCAGACCAATTCCCTCTTCGACTGAACATTGTAATCCAAGTGGTAGGCAGCCGTGGCGATGTCCAACCTTTCGTCGCTCTCGGCAATGGCCTACAGAAATACGGTCACCGCGTGCGACTTGCCACACACGGCAAATTCCAGAGCTTTGTTCACGATGCTGGACTTGAGTTTTATCCCATCGGCGGCGACCCAGAAGATCTCATGTCTTACATGGTGAAGAACCCGGGACTCATGCCCAGTATGAAGTCTCTACGAGCAGGCGACATTTCCCGCAAGCGCGAGATGATCGTAGAAATGCTCGAAGGCTGCTGGAGCAGTTGCATATCAGCAGATCCCCTCACAAACGAGCCTTTTGTGGCGGACACCATCATTGCAAACCCTCCCAGCTTTGCGCATATTCACTGCGCAGAAGCATTGGGCATACCTCTACACATGATGTTCACAATGCCCTGGTCAGCGACGACGGCCTTCCCCCATCCCTTGGCCAATATCACCAATGGATCGAAGAATCCAAGGCTTGCCAACTATCTCTCTTACGTGATGGTGGAAGTCATGACATGGCAAGGACTCGGGGACGTGATCAACAGCTGGCGAGGCCGCATTGGTCTCGAGCCTGTGCCAAATACTGAAGGTCCAATGCTGGCGTCAACCTTGTCGATTCCACATACATACTGCTGGTCCCCTGCATTGATTCCGAAACCACAAGATTGGCCAGCTCACATTGACGTCTCAGGATTCTTTTTCCGAGGTGCACCTGAGTACACTCCTCCGAAAGATTTGCAAGACTTCTTGGACGCTGGACCTTCTCCCGTGTACATCGGCTTTGGTTCGATCGTGCTAGACAGCGCAGCAGGAATGTCTTCTCTGATCTTAGAAGCTGTCAGCGCTTGCGGGCTACGAGCTATCATCTCACGGGGATGGAGCCGCCTCGACGGCCCTGCAAGGCCAGACATCTTCTGGCTCGAAGATTGTCCTCACGAATGGCTTTTCCAACATGTCTCCGCAGTCGTACATCACGGCGGAGCAGGCACCACCGCATGCGGTCTTCGCAACGCGCGTCCAACGGCTATCGTTCCATTCTTCGGCGACCAGCCTTTCTGGGGAGACATGGTGGCTGCTGCTGGCTCAGGACCTAAACCCGTCCCGCACAAGTCGCTGAACGCCGTAAATCTAGCTGAAGCTCTGCGTTTCTGCCACACGGAAGCGGCTCAAGCGGCTGCTGTTGAGATCGCACAGCAAATGCAAGAGGAAGATGGCGTGCAAGCTGCAGTGCTGTCTTTCCTCAATCACCTTCCGACGGATAAGATGCAGTGCGACTTCTTGCCAGACCAGCCAGCTTCGTGGAGCTTGAAAGTGAACAAAAAGATGACGAAGGTCTCACGACTCGCCGCTGAGATCCTGGTGCGTGACGAAGGCCTGGACCCGAAGAACTTGAAAGTGTAAGTTGCATCGTTGTATCCAATGTGTACTGACCGAAGCTAATCGTTAGCGTAGCTATCGCTCAAAGCCCATCCTCATCGAAAACCATCGCTGGGATCCAGTGACCGGCACCACATCGTCATTAATAGGAACCACATCAGACATAATCCAGAGCGGCACGGGCATCTTCCTCAAACCAGCAGAAGAATACCGCAAAGGCCGCAGCCGCAGCGCCACACCAGGCAGTAGAACAACGAACACCACTAGCAACAGCAGACCCCAAAGCCGACAGCCCTCACCAACAAGATCAAGCTCAGACACTACGCCCGCCATTCACGGCACAAACCCAACCGCCCCAGCTCCTACCTCCGAGCCAACCTCCCGCCAACAACAACCCTCCCCCAACATCGCCTCCTCCATGGCCCTCGCCTCCAGCAAATCCCTCTCCAAATTCTTCACCTCCTACACAAAGGGCGTCCTCGTCGACATGCCCCTCGCCACAGCCGAAGGCTTCCGCTCCTTGCCGCGCCTCTGGGGCTCCAAAGTCCCCTCCTACGGCAGCGTCACAGACTGGAAATCCGGCGCAGTCGTCGCAGGAAAAACCTTCGCGCTAGGAATCAGCGATGGTTTCAGGGATCTCACGCGGGAGCCGGCAGAAGGACTGGCGAGAGAGGGAGCGTGGGGAGCGGTGAAGGGCGTGGCGAAGGGGAGTGGGAGTTTGGTTAGTAAGACTGTGAGTGGGAGTGTGGGGCTGGTGGCGTATCCGGGGCAGGGGATTTCGAAGAGTCTGTGGGCGTTGACGCATGGGGAGACGGGGAGGAGGGTTGTTGAGGCGAGGAGGGGGGAGGGGAGGTGGAGGGCTGGTGTTGCGGATGAGAGGACGAGACAGGCTGTTTTGCGGGAGTATTATAATGCGAATGTGGGTGGGGCGGGGAAGTGAAGTGGAGCGAGGATAGTAAGTAGCAACAAAAGAAACATTCCTATTTGGGTATATGGAGCGTTGACGCTCAATCTCAATCTATGTTATTTGTGCAGCAGCAGGCACCCTGAATACCGCATCCGCATTTTCATCAATGTAGCGCCGTCGCTGAGCCCTGGTTGTGCGGGCAGCCTCTATGGGCGAAAGTTCAGTCGTACGAAGCCGTCCCCGAACTCCAAAGAAAAAATGTAAAGACAAAAAGAAAATTGGTCGACGCCGTGCCAATTCCGGTGATGCCAATCCGTCGCAATGCTCGCAGGAACAACAAAAATAAATCGCCTCCAAGTGCGTAATGAGAGTCGCAAGGGTGTCAAGAACGTCGCAGAAAATTCTACCACTGCCCGTGACCCACGCCCAGTTCAGGAATACCGTAAGTTCCAGAGAGAAGCTGCTGACGGATTGCCGCACGCTGGTCCATGGCACTGGGAGGCTGTTGCTGAGATAAAGCTTGAGCGCCTGCAGTAGACTGCATGTAGCCCGTGGCGGCTTGGAGCTCACTCACAGCTTCGCTCATGCGACCGTTGCTCTTCTGATTGTGCTCCACAAGCTTCTGATCCCAGTTTCCAAGCTGCAGTCTGAAGCCTCCTGCAGTTTTTGCCGCTTCTCTGATGACCAACGCCCATGCTCTTCCAATCTCGTCGTACGCATCGTTCTTGTGTCGCTGGTGCTGGTATGTATCCCAATCCGGGAGTCTGTGGATCATGTTTGTGACGGCGTCGAGATATGTGAGAGAAAGTCCTGTCTGAGTTTCTTGTGGCGGAAGATAGTAGGGTGTATAGTCGCGGAGGGCTTCAATGAGCTGGAGCAAATTTTGACGAACCCTGTTATAGGCGTAGTCGGAGGTGTGACGGTTGCCCAGTGGGAAGGCATCGCGCAAGTCCTGCTCGTATTTTGCGAGGACTGCGAGAGTAGAGTCGACCGAAGGCCTTGGTGCCTTTGTCACGATAGTCTCGCGGATGTCGGGGCGCTCATTGCAGATGTTCTGGACCAGGTTGCGGAGCTCGTCGGCTGAGAGGGTCTGAAGAAGTCGAGGAAGAGGCAGAGGGCGGCCTGCGGAAGTGTATGTGCGGGTGCGCTTGATGTTGCGCTGTGAAGGGAGGCCTCGGTTCTGGATGGAGGGTGAGGGCGAGGTGGACATGCGCTCATTGTCTAGTTCGTCATCGGCCTTCCTCTTCCGGCCGGACATGTTGTTGTTGTGCTGAAAGGCGTCTGTGGCATGGGTGTTAATATGATGTTCAACACCCAGGCCGAAGCCGGCAAATACGGCGTGGTTGTGGTGGTAGTGGGCGGGGAAGGATGCTGGCTTACCAGAGCGGGAAGGTTGCAGGCGAGGATCTTGGAAGAGATGCGGAGCAGCCAGCGGATTGTTGGGAATCACTGTGCTCATGGCGACAGCGGGAGAAGCAGCTGGCTGCGGCGGAGGAGGGTGTTGCAGATGTCGCGGTGGAGGTGGTGGTGGTGGTGGTGGTGGTAAGAAGTATACGCAAGGGCGGAGAGCGGCGTTGTGAGGGTCAGTCGGTCAGTCGGTGGTAGAGTAGCAAGTAGTGGCGGCGCTGTTGGAAGCTTGTGGCCTGGTGACCGCAGAGTCGAAAGTCTACATAGGCGAAAGTTAAGCTCGCCCGTCCTCCCGCAACGCACAGACGCACCAATGGCCGACGAAGACAATGGAAGGCTGTGAGCGCTTCTACCAGGTCGCCATGGACACCTGAATATATTAATATTGCCTGTCCGCCACATACACACATACACACTGCTCGTCATGTCTTGCTTGCCCTGAAACTTGTAGCCAGTGACGCCATTCATCATTCACCACTCGCCTACAGGATATCGGCATCTCACTGCTCCTCATCCTCCTTGGCTGGTTCCACTCCATAATCATGGCACGGTGAACAAAGCGTCACGCTTCCTCCACGCCGTCGGCCAGAAGCCACGCATCCAGACTTCATCAAGGTCAAGGTTCAGGGACCAGCACTCCCAGACTACTCATATATTTCATCATGGATCATCGCGACCCGCCTTCGGAGCACCAGGAACCGCTGCTGGACAGCGGTCGCTCTAGCCAGGACATCGAGCTCTCTCACTTTGGCCACAACAATGAACAGCCTTCACTGCTGCCCAACGCAGGAGCGCAGAAAGGGGCGCCCAAATCATTCATAGCCGCTGCACTGGTGATTGCCATAGCTGGCCTTGTTACACAGACCGAGTCGACAGCATACTACGAAGATGTCTTAGGCTGGAAGAAGCCATTCTGCAGCTTATATATCATGCACAGCTCACTGGCTTTGCCTTGGTTTCTCCATCTAGCCTACCTCCGCTTCAAGGCATCGGACAAGTCATACACCCTGTGGGTGAGAGACTACAACAATGAGCTGCGAGCTTCAGTCTCCACGGTCGAGGCTTTCGCGGTCAGTGGTCCTTCCATCGTGATCAAGCGCGCTGGTTCTTTGGGTGGTCCTCTGGATTACCTGGCAACCACTATGGGAATTGTCACCCTGGTCCTGACCGTGAGCGGCGTCTCTTGGTTCCTTTCACTGGTCTTTACGACTCCGAGTGATCTCACCGCTATTTACAATACATCCACATTTTTTGCTGCTGCATTCAGCGTACCAATCTTGCGCCAAAAGGTGGGATGGGCTGGCCTTGTGGCTGTAGCACTTTCCATCGTGGGCACCTTCACAATTGCATACGGAGACACTACCACCCACTCTTCAGACGACTCCGACGAGAATCCCGCTGTTGGAGCATCCCGCTTGTTCGGCAACATCATCGCCTTGATCGGCGCGGTTGCATTTGGTCTTTACGAAGTCCTCTTCAAAAAATGGGCGTGCCCGTCCCACTCCGTCCGTCCATCGTCGAGTTTGAATCTGACGCTGGCCGCTTCAGCATTGACTGGCATATACACCTTCTCATTCTTCTGGATTGTCCTTATAATCATGCATGTCATTGGAGTCGAGCCTTTCGTGCTACCTAGTCTGCGCGTATTCTCCTACGTCATGCTATCCGTATCTGCAGGCTCAAGTAACTCTCACATCACTTCTTAGCTATCGTCCATACGCTGACAAAGATTTCAGTCTCCATGACAGCCCTCCTCGCACTTGTAACGTGGACGAGCCCTGTCTTCGCTTCGATCGTTTCGGTGTGAGTACTTCTCACGTTGTTTTTTGCATTCTTGTGCTGACTTCTCGCAGATTGAGCGTCTTCTTCGTAGCCGTAGCAGACTGGTTTCTCTTTGGCATTGATCCGTCGCTGGCTACATATGCCGGTGGCAGTTTGATCATCGTGGCGTTTGGTTTGTTGGCGAAAGAAGAATTGGGCCATGGCAAGCATTGAGGTGCGAAGCAAAGTGATTCGTGACGTGTAGCGGATTGCAGCTCATCGCGATTTGTTGCTTTGCGTATTGTTGTCCCTTGGTCGCAAGCAAAGTGCTCCCCCGTGGTTGTCGTATGGAAAAGATCCTTTCCGGTTGCCTTGTGGCGTGTCGTGCCATCTCAGCCGCATTTTCTGCTGGGTACCTGGATCTCGGTATGGAGGATCCGTCTTCGGATTTTGCTCCCTTCGTAGATCGAACAGGACAGTACTCCGGCAAGACCGATCCAGATCATCGCTCGACGCCAGTCATGGCGTTGGCAGGCTGATCTGCTGTATAGATAGCACACCAGCAATCAAGAGAAACCAGTTCCCCGAACCACAAGTCAGAACCACATTGTTTCCTCCCTGTCTTCGCAATGCAAACCAACTTCCAGTAGTCTTCCATCTCGAGCCTCAAACAGCAGCAGCCGAAGAATAGTAAATCCGACTCTCAAGCTTCGATAAAGTCTGCCTGCTATTCTGCTGCTGCTGATCGCCGCCGGGCTGGAATATTTTGCTGAAAGCCGTGTAGAAGTAGGTCAACAGTGCGATCAGCACGAGGCCGGAGGCTAGGTTCTCTGGGTGGAGGTGCATGATGTGGTGGAGGGCGGTGATGTTGTCGGGTGCAAAGGTAAGAGGGATCGTGATGGTTGGCATGCTTGTTCTTGGTGGTGGTGTTTGTGACTTGGTACCGTGTGCTTGCCGTTCCCACGGGACCGTGGGTATTGGAAACAATGGTCGACGGGATTCCAGGAATTGATCGGATATCTCAGAGTGTGAACTGTCGCTCAAGAGTATGAGAAGGTCTCACAAAAGACTGCCCAGAGTAAAATGTCCTTTGCTTTGTTGGAAACTATTTCTACAATCGCAACTCCTCGGATGTAGCATCCTTATCGCCTTTTGCTGTAGGCGAAGACCAAATAGCCCTAAGGATGCGTTGCCGTGTAAAGCAAAAATAGCTTTCAAAACCTATACTTTTCCAAAAGTAGCTGCTACATTAGCTGCTTCACCTACTTCCGCCCCGAAGCACGTCCGTCAATAGTGCTTGTTCTAGGGCGGCTTCTAGATGGACGGGCAGCGAGTCAGGTTTTCGAGAATTCGTGGAATAGGAAGTCCCGACTGGATAAAATGCCTAAATGAGCTAGCTTTGCGCGTGGGCGGGATAGATGTTGTTGTTGTAGAGCATACTGCAGAGGCATGTGAGATTTTATTAGGTGGGTGGTACATGATGGGATGATAGATGGTCGTCGTTGTAGAGGGAGAAGTAAATCCGTTCCTTGAAGCGCGAGAAATCGTCCACGTCAAATCAATCAACGCTGGCTGATGGGTTGCGACTGCCATTCACCGGACCAAATCTTTGAAGAGTAAATGGGTTCATGTTTGGAGAATAGCATGGATGCTCATCAAACTAGACCTTGAACCTTAGCAATCTGCACAATTCTCACACTGCACAACGAAAGATAATCTGCAAAGAGATAGAAGCGGCACAGTTCGAGTCGGTCTTTCGGTCCTCCAAAGTCCAGCCCGTGTTGTTCCACACACGCCCCGCCAATAATGCAAAAGGAGGCGGACGCTATTGCTTCCACGCAGAAAATAGTGTGCAGCGGAACGAAAGGGCAGCAAGTTATGCACACGAACATGCAGCAAAGCGAAATAGCCGTGTTATGTTTATTGTGAACGCGAACATCGCGTCCCAAAACCCACAACCGGCAGTTGCGTCGATCATCGTCTTCCCACGTGGGCCCCGGCTCTGCGGAAATTACCAAGGCTGCTGCTGTCCGAAACATTTCCAATGAGGGCACGGAGACAACAAACAGACCGTTTGGTACCGAATCGTGAGGATGGTGGATTTGCAAGGAGATGGAGAGTCAGGGGAAGATGGTATGTTTTGCTTGATTGATGGCAATTTGCGGTGTGTACCTCCGTACCTTAGCTTGCATGAAAATGTACATGTAGATGGGGGGAGTCGCATTCAGCGATGCGAGTCTCGCATGTTGGTTTCGATGCGGCGGCGTGGTAAAGGGGCGGACGCAGAGATGTCTCGAGAGACTCAAACGACTGGTCGACGTTGGTCAGATCGCGACGCGTTGATGTCTTTGTATGTGAGAGTCTTTCAATGGGCGGTGAACGATCAAGATCGTGCCATTATTTGCTATCCTGCGGATGCGTGTGCATAAGTCTGTGTACTGTCCCACAGATCAAAACATATTTGATTTCGGTGCCAGGTCACAAGGAATTCATTAGAAAGCACGCTTTGGAACTCGAGTTGAAACTAGCCCTGTTCTATAGTCTGACCGGGTTGTAGTTGATGCAGGAGAACACCACACCAACAGATGAACTCACCAGATTAGAGCACAAGAGGATGATCATGTGTGATGTATTGTATTGTAGGGTATTGCGTGTTACTGATTATACTATGCATTATTTGACATTATACCAATATAAAATCTCCACCCACTCACTGCTCATCATTGATGAGTCCACAACCCCTGGCGTGTCTGGTATTCCTCCAAGACCGCCTTAGAAAATCGCTGGTCATTATATTCATTGTCTCCAACTGCTTCCCTCGGCGCGAAGCTACGCAAGTCCACCCTTCAACCTGATACCCTCCACTCGCTAATCCAGCGCGCATCGATGTGTTGATGAGGGCGTGGTGGGACTATGTCCCGGAGCGATGAGCACCTTCACGATGCGGCAAGTTGGATGCCTTGATCGTTGTTCCAGTTGAGGATGGCTGGTATGTGCTGGGTCGGTGTGTCGACCAAAGTGGAAGTACCATGATTATTCGGTGCTTTCCAGTATGTGTGGTGTATTAATATTAATAATTCAGTCGTAAAGAAAGGTAATGAATGTGGTTGGTCATGCTCGGCATTGCTTGCCGGCTCATTAATAAATGCTCAGTTGCTGCCGAGTCTGGTGTGGCCTGAGGTAGTGCGAGAGTGCATGCTGGGACGGTTTCTCTGGTGCTTCTGGATGTACGCAGGAGGCATGATGAAGTCACCGATTTGCCTGGAGCGACCGCGAGAGTGAAGAGCACGGGACTGGTTCCTCTTGTGCTGGGGTGTCCAGCCAGAGTGAGTCCTGTAGTGTGCGCGTGCGGGTGTGGTCACACTCTCAGCAGCTGAGTCCTCAGGGATGGCACCTGCGGCCATGTGCTCCGGGATGGTGAACTGTGAGAACCTCTTGGGAAGAGACAGGCGGCTAGTCCAGACAGGGCGAGAGAAGTTGAATTGGATAGCAGTGCCAGTGATTGGTGTATCAGGAACAGTAGGCGCTGTTGCTGGGCGAGGAAGAGACAGATGTTTCTCGTTCAGCTCCTCGACCTCCTCTTCCGGGCGAATGAAGCGGTTGTAGCAATAAGCAATTAGGAAAGCAACGGCAATAGAGCATGCCAGGACGGAAATGATGAGACCAAGAAGAAGACCCCAGTTGGTAGCCATGGTGAATAGTGAGTAGTAGTAAAGACTGTCTTGGGTGAGTAGCAAAGAGTGTCTGAGTGAGTTGACAACAAGAACAATGAGTGTCTGAGAGAGTGAAGACACAAGTGAACAAGGCGAGATGAGTGATTAGAGAATGTGATGAGAGAGAGACAGTAATCAAACAGCGAGAGAAAGAGAGGTATTTGAAGTCGATGAAGCCTACCTCTGGCATACTCCTTGACGGGCAGCACCTCGCTGCAGCGTAATCTTGCAGTGCAGCATCGAGTGTGGCAGTTTGGGTGGTAGAATGAGATGTCTAATGAGGCGGCAACGATGTCTTGCTGGGTGCGTACTGCTGGCCAGGTGGGACACGTGGGAACGGTGAAGAGTGAGCACAGCTGTAATGGGAGCGTTGAAGAGTGCTCGCATCTGGCATAGAGAGCGTTGGAGAGTGCTCGCATCTGGCATAGAGAGCGTTGGAGAGTGCTCGCATGTGGAATGGGAAGCGTTGAAGAGTGCTCACAGATTGTAATGGCGAGCGTTGAAGAGTGCACGCAGCAAGACCGTGGACGTTGACGAATGACGACGATGCAAGCTTGAAGAGAGACAGCAGCCTATATCAGCGCCTATATTCATTTGGACCCGGGCAGGTGAAGAGCGGAGGAGGGCCGTGAGCTTGATGTACTGTGGTGTACTGTAGAGATTAGAGATTGTCAACGTCGGGCAGATGTCCACCGATGTGGATCGACGCTGTCGTAGCCCGATCTTGCCTGCACGCGGGAGCTTCCCGCGTTTCGATCTTTACTTCGCGATTTTATAGCAACGCTCTCATCTTGGCCAACGCCTGCGCAATCTGGCCGATCGCAATCCGTACGGTCGCCCACTGCAGCGCTCAATTCCGACATCAACAACACCACCCGACCGGTCACCTGACCATGGAGGACGAACTCTTCGACGTCTTCAACGAGACTGGCGCCAAGCCCGGCAGGAAAGAGAAGAGGAACAAGAAGCGCTCGCTGAACGGCGACATCAAGTCGCCAGAGCCTGCGCAAAATGGAGGCACCGTCGCCGTCGAAGACCAGCAGATGGGCGGCGTAGCCGAAAATGAGGACGACAATGCGCACGACCAGAAACGACAACGGAAAGACGATGAGCCAGAGCCGGTGGTGACGGATGAGTTTGAGACGCAACAGTCGCGCGAGGTCGCCGCCTCGGCAGGTCTGCAAGCACAAAAGGACGACAGCGCCGTCGTGCTAAAACATCAAGTCCGTCATCAGGTCTCTTTGCCACCGGACTACGACTATGTGCCCATCTCCCAGCACAAGCGTCCGGAGAAGCCTGCGCGCACATGGCCTTTCACCCTCGATCCTTTCCAGGAGGTCTCCATTGTGTCAATCGAGCGCAATGAGAGTGTTTTGGTGTCCGCACACACCAGTGCGGGTAAGACTGTGGTTGCCGAATATGCCGTCGCACAGTGCTTGAGGAACAACCAGAGAGTCATCTACACCAGTCCCATCAAGGCGCTGAGTAACCAAAAGTACCGTGAGTTCCAAGCTGAGTTTGGCGATGTCGGTCTCATGACCGGAGATGTCACAATCAACCCAACTGCAACCTGCTTGGTCATGACCACTGAGATTCTGCGATCTATGCTTTACCGCGGTTCTGAGATCATGCGCGAAGTCGCATGGGTAGTATTTGACGAAGTTCATTACATGCGTGACAAGTCGCGAGGTGTAGTCTGGGAAGAGACCATCATCTTGCTCCCAGACAAGGTCCGTTACGTCTTCTTGTCAGCTACAATTCCCAACGCCATGCAATTCGCCGAATGGATCACGAAAACACACAACCAGCCCTGTCACGTCGTCTACACCGATTTCCGACCTACACCACTTCAGCACTACCTGTTCCCTGCAGGCGCGGACGGCATCCACTTGGTTGTCGACGAGAAGGGTGTATTCAGAGATGAGAACTTCGACAAGGCCATGTCTGCTGTCAGTGCCAAGGCTGGCGATGACGGTACTGATCCTATGGCGAAGCGTAGGGGCAAGGGCAAAGATAAGAAGACGAACAAGGGAGGAAAGCAAGATGGTCCTTCAGACATTTACAAGATCGTGAAGATGATCATGATGAAGAACTACAACCCTGTCATCGTCTTCTCGTTCTCGAAGCGCGAGTGCGAGACGAACGCTTTGCAAATGAGCCAGCTGGCATTCAATGACGAGTCCGAAAAGGCGATGGTGTCGAAGGTCTTCAGCTCAGCAATCGAGATGCTATCAGACGAAGACAAGGAACTGCCACAGATTCAGCACGTTTTGCCACTTCTGCGCAGAGGTATCGGTATTCATCACTCTGGACTTCTTCCCATTCTCAAGGAGACAATCGAGATTTTGTTCCAGGAGGGACTGATCAAGGTTCTCTTTGCGACAGAGACCTTCTCTATTGGTCTGAACATGCCCGCCAAGACCGTTGTCTTCACATCCGTCCGCAAATTTGATGGATCAGGAATGAGATGGGTAACGCCCTCCGAGTTCATTCAGATGTCTGGTCGCGCTGGTCGTAGAGGTCTCGATGAACGTGGTATCGTGATTATGATGATTGACGAGGCTATGGAGCCTGGCGCAGCGAAGGAAATTGTGCGTGGTGAGCAGGACAAGCTCAACAGTGCTTTCTACCTTGGCTACAACATGATTCTCAACTTGATGCGTGTTGAGGCTATCAGCCCAGAATTTATGCTGGAGCGCTGTTTCTTCCAGTTCCAGAACGCTGCTTCGGTTTCTGGCCTTGAGAAGCAGTTGGCCGAAAAGGAGCAGAAGCGCTCCTCAATGCGCATTCAAGATGAGGCCGAGATCAAAGAGTACTACGAACTTCGCCAAAACATCACCGGCTACACACAGGACATGAGAGCGGTGATCACACACCCACAATACCTGCTTAGATTCTTGCAAGGCGGCCGTCTTGTGAAGGTCAAATACCAGGATCACGACTTTGGCTGGTGTGTTGTCGTCAACTACCTCGAGGAGAAGCCCCAAAAGGGTCAGAAGAAGGAAGACATCCCTGCCAGTCAGCAGTACAGGATCGACGTTTTGATGCTGGTTGCCAGCGACTCCATTGCGCCACCAAAGGGCTCCAAGCCTACAGACACTTTGCCTCCAGGCGTGCGTCCACCAACGAACGGCGAGAAGGGCAAGATGGAGATTGTCCCGATTTTGAACGGCACCATCGAGTCCATCGGACACCTGCGCCTCCACCTCCCCAAGGATCTACGAACCGCAGAGCAGAGAAACGCTGTCCGCAAGCAGATGGAAGAGGTCAAGGTCCGCTTCCCCGATGGCATCGCAGTCCTGGATCCTATCGAAAACATGCACATCGAAGACGAGAGCTTTAAGAAGCTCCTGCGTAAGATCGAAGTGCTCGAACACAGATTGCTCAACCACCCAATGCACGAGTCTGAGCAGCTGCCCACACTGTACGATCAATACGCCGCCAAGGTCGAGCTTGGCAACGAGATCAAGGGTCTCAAGAAACAGATCCAAGATGCTCTCTCCGTGCTCCAGCTTGACGAGCTCAAGAACCGCAAGCGTGTACTCCGTCGTCTGGACTTCGTTAACGACGCCGACGTGGTACAGCTCAAGGCTCGTGTTGCTTGCGAGATCAGCACTGGCGATGAGCTGGTGCTGAGTGAGCTGCTCTTCAACCGCTTCTTCAACGAGCTTACTCCAGAACTCTGTGCTGCAGCGCTGTCTTGCTTCATTTTCGAGGAGAAGACCAAGGAGGAGGTTTCTCTCAAGGGCGAGCTGGCCAAGCCTTTCAAAGACATCCAACAGCAAGCCAGGAAGATTGCGAAGATCAGCATGGAGAGCAAGGTGCCTTTGAACGAAGAGGAGTACGTGCAGACTTTCAAGAAGGAATTGATGGAGGTCGTGTACGCCTGGACCAACGGCGCCAGCTTCGCTACTATTTGGTAAGGTCTCTCCCTGACTAATACCTAATACCCACCAGCCTCGACACAAGTGCTAACAATTTCCACAGCAAAATGACAGATGTCTACGAAGGTAGCTTGATCCGTCTGTTCAGACGTCTGGAAGAATTGCTGCGCCAGATCGCCCAAGCGGCTAAGGTGATGGGCAGCGAGGAGCTCGAGCAGAAATTCGAAACGGCGCTGGGCAAAGTCAGGCGCGACATCGTCGCCGCGCAGTCTTTGTACCTGTAGGAGGATAGCAAGTGAGGTATTGGGGGCTTGTTTGTATACTGCACCACACACATCTATAGCAAGCGGTTCGTCTTGAAAAGTAATAGAAGAACAATGCGGGTGACTCCGGATGGTCATCGTCGTCAGATCTGTCTAGCGATTTATCCGTGATGAAGGGCTAGTCTGCCATGTTGTGATGACTCGAGAGCAGCTCTTCGGAGAATTGGGTACAACGGTACTCTTGAGTCTTGGGTAGAATGCAACGCCAACGTCGTAGACACCGCCGTTCGGTCAAGAGCCGAGTAGTACCTGACTTGTAGGTGATGTCCATGTGACAAGTTTTCGAACGCCGACGTTGCGAGCACGCCATTCTCTCCACAACAGACACCACTTCCTCACCTCGCTTCTCAAAGCCCTCCGAGACATACATGTGTCAATGATATCCACTCTATGAAATCTACTTAGAATAACGTTGAACAGTAATATAACAACAACAAAATCATAATATATAACTCGAAGGATTTGATTACCTAAAAATTCTCTCTCAACCGGAGCACCTACCTCACTGACATGTGATACTTGAACTATGAACCTTGCGCCGATTACCAGGCTTCGGTTAAAGTCGTAGAGACGACAGCACGTACGGATATTGATCCTTCGTTCGCAACTACTACTCGTAAACGGGCCGATCGAACGATCGACTCGTTTTACTTCTCTCGCAAGTTGCTCCTTTGCGTTTGATTTTTTCGTGGGCTCGCAGAACGTCAATCACGTGCTATGGCGTGACGGGCGTAGCGTGGCGAGCGTGGGCGGAAACCCGTGGGAGGTGCGCGGCTCGAGCGCTCTGTTCTGCTCTCGTGGGCAATCGGTTGTGTTCTCTCGTCGTGGGCTCGTATATGAATGCATGCGTGGTTGCTATTCACCTTCTACTCGAGGAGGAGATCTACAGATTGTAGGAATCGTGGCAATCAGGGAAGTGAAGTAGTTGGGAATTGGATCGGCTTCGTTAGACTTGCATGTACGGTACTACTGCTACAGCTACTGCTACAGCTACTGCTACTGCTACTTACTTAACCGGGCCCTGTATCTGCATAGGTACATACAAGGAGAGGAGCTACCGCTACTGCTGTGCCTACGAGATACTACTGTACGCTACAGCGAACACCTCCCATGTGCTGTAGGTACATTTCCGAAGCGACATGACACTCCATCGTTCGTCTCCGGAGGCCAGGGCCCAACCTATCCAGGCAATCCCAGTCCCAATGCTCATGTGAGCAAATAGCCGTCCCAATACCTAGGCTTCGAGACCTCAAGTCCGCAGTCTCCCATACCATACCGCCAGAGATGCACGTCTTGCCACTGAGTAGTAGTCAGTCGCCACCAACCGGTAGTACTGTAGGGTATAGTAAACTAGTAGTTCATCAAACACCAAAACGCCAACACCAGGCCAGGCCAACGTGCAGATGAGAACCCTCGCTTAAGCAAAGCCCGCGAGGCCCGCTCCCACGCACAGCGGCAGCAGTAGTAGTGGGACTCCTGGGATTGTCTTCTTCCAGCGAACCAGCCTCAGCTTCAGGGAAGCCTCCTCCTGCTGCAGTAGTGGACTGTCCCCCTTTTAGTGCCGATGGCGCAATACCGAGCGTAGGGGACGTGGCAGCGCTCGCAGCGGCAAGCAGGACAGTGGGGGTCCACTTCACTACCCACTACCCACTGTGCTCCGGGCCTTTTTTCTGCGTGTTTGGCTCGCCTGGCGAGGCTGGCAGGAGGGCCCTGCTCGTCAGCAGTGCCTCTCACCTCCGTAGTCAGTTAGTCTGAGTCCATGGTCTGGTCCGCGCCGCGCTTCGGTGCAGAAGCGAGCGAGAGAACGAGCGAGAAGAGAAGAGAGTGCGCACAGGGTACCCCATCGGCCTGCTTTCCGTAGGGTCCTGGGAGGAGGTTGGCTGTTGGGCGATCTTTTCCGCACTCTAGAGGCCTCTAGGCGTTCGGGGAGAAGAAGGCGCGAACGCGGTCGAGCGACGGTGGGGATGGGGATGGTGTTCGTTGGGAAGAGACCAGTGTATGGGCAGGTGGTAGGCAGGTGGGGGGGTGGTAGGCAGGTGGGTGGGTGGGTGTGCGGGTGGAGTTTTTGCTGACCATGCCTCCGTGGAGGACGTTGCGGTTTCTGGTCTGTGGTCTAGTGGCGAGGTAGGGATGGAGGCGAAGTGAGGCGAGGCGGAGTGAGGGTCTGAAATTGGTGCTGCGCGAGCTGCGAACTGCGAACTGGGAGAGCTGGGTAATGTCCTCTGAGAATTGCCAGGGGTTTGATTGTGTATTGCAGTGGCAGTCCATCGTCCAGGTGTATATCCAGGTCAGACCAGGTCAGAATAGCTGATATATGAGTATCACTTGAGTGCCATGAAATAAGGTAGAAGTATCGTAGTTTGAATAGATAGATAGAAATGTTTCATCTGGTTTGGGGTGTCCTTTCTCTAGATGGTATTCGCAAGATCAAAAGCAAGAAGCAAAAACACGCAATAGCGGCTCATAAAGCCACTTTAATTTTCTCTTCTCTGCTTGACCATAAAGGGATCAAGTGAGGTAAAAACAACATCAATAATTCAGAACAGGGCATAAAAGCATGACCAAAACGTATTGCCTCCTTCCATCAAACTTCAAGAATTAAGCAGTGATGGAGGAAGGAGCAGGAGACTCGGTGCCAACGCCGTCCGTCCTGAGTTCAGTACTCCGGTGGGCCTCCTTCTCGTCTTCCTGTGTTTTACGCTCGGCGGCGAACTTCTTGAACTGCTCCTCCATGCCCTTGACGTCGCTCTTCTCGGTGATCAGGCCCTTGAGCCACTTGTTCTCCATCTCGAGCTGGTTGATCCTGTTCTCAAGAGCGGAAACCTTGTCGGTCATCTCCTTGGACTGCTTCTCGAGGGCGGCCTCACGTTGCTTTTTCTTGACACGGAAGCGGGCGGAGGCGGCTGTGTTGCGACGACGCTTGTCCTCCTCGGCAGCAAAGCGCGACTGTTCCTCGAGGTCGGTAATGGGTGCCAGGTTGGCAGCAGAGGCCTTGCGCTTGTCACCGGGCTGCACAAAGTGGTTGGCTTGCGGCGGGTAAGGGCCTTGGAGACCGTTGGTCGGGCTGGGCGCGATACTGGCAGGTGACTCGGCGAGCGAGTGCGGGAAGGTCTGGAACTCGGAGAACTGGTAGCCAGGGCCTGAGGTGGGTGTTAGTATGTTGATAGGTAAGTGAGAAGTGTTTGATGCTTCCGTCGTACCAGTCATGTTGTTCTGCTGCTGCTGCTGCTGCTGCTGCTGCTGCTGCTGCGGGGGCTGGGGTGCATGCTGCTGGAAGTCGACAGGCGCGGGGACGCTGAGGTCAAAGTCGAAGAACTCGGCGGTGGACAGGTAGTCGAGGTTGCCGTCGTCGAGGGAGAAGTCGGCCTGCTGGTCGTCGTGGGAGGGGATGGTGTTGAGGTTGGCGAGGTATTGGGACACGTTAGGTGCCCTACGGCCAGTGAAGTTTGACATTGCAGGTGTCGCAACGACGGAGGGTGGTGGTGGAAGCGACGCAGACTGGCGGAGCAATCTGCGCCTGCGGACTCGAGTGGTAGATAGATGGAAATGAAGCGGACGTCTTCGCTTTGTCGGGTATGTGCGTGGCGCGTGGCAATAGGCGGGAGTGGCCGATGAGGACAAAGCAAAGGCTGGTGGGCGGTCGGTGGTATTGCTGGTAATGCTGTGTGGTGCTGCAGTAGTGGGAGTCGAGGAGATGGTGCAATCGACGCAGGCGAGGATGCAGCCGGGGTGTGGGAGTGGGAGTGCGGTCGGCGATACAGTGGATGGGTCCTGCGGAGTCTGGAGTTTGGTGCTAACGCTGGCGCCAGTCAATCGTTGAATGTGGGATCGATTTCTAAGCCTGTGAGCAAAACCCGCCGGCTATGAATGAGAGTGGGGGCGAGGGAGGACGCCTTTCTCTCACCCAGGATATGCCTTCCGAATTCAACCGCACATCCGGCCGTCAGTGTGACTCTGCAGCGAACCTGACTCTCTGCTGAAGCCAGACCCTGTCTCGAATCAACCCCTGCCACAGTTGTTCTCCTAATGCTTGATTTCGACACGATTGTGTGAAGCTTGTCCTTCCCATATTTCCCTATCTTCTCAGCCGGCATACTCGACTCTCGCGTGCTAACTAATCACCCAGACCCTCGAGAGCCTCACTTCTTTGTCGACTCGCAACCTCTCGGCTATCCTTTGTTTCGCAGCCTTTCGGCCAATCTCAACCCCCACAACCTTGGGCGTGGAAAGTGTCAATGCACGCATCATCGCTACGGCACCACGCTGCTACTCGCGGCCAATTAGGGCCAAGCTGAGGAATCGGAAAGCAGTCACGGCAGCAGCGGCCAGCTCCATCGTCCACTGATCGATCTGGTGATGGAATGTGCTGTAGCATCGTGACGACTACTGGACTGTTGGTGTTCTAAACTGCTCATGGTTCACACTGCCTATGAACAAATATTCGACGACTGTGCACACATGAACCATTTCTCTAGCCGTTTGATTTCGGATCATGTCTCCGAGGTCGGACAGATTATGACGCTTCTCACGTGACTCGGGAATAAATAACCGCGTACAGGTTAGGTTGCAGCAACTACCAGATCCGAGGCATGATCACATATCACATTAGCAAGCTTCACGTTGAATGTCAGTCGGTTGATTAACGATGTTTCACACGTAGCTGTTAGGAGTAAGACTGTAGGATGCATACATGTAGAATTACCAGTGCACATATTACAAACCCTCCATTGCAACAGAACGAAGGTACTATTAGCAGTGATCATTTGATCTTACGATATGCACATATGTCACTGCGCACCAGATCTCATGCGATATGTATGAATACATGTATGCATGTAATGAAAAATCTCAAGTTGCTGCTGGGTCTTGTCATAGTGACGGCTTCACTGAGGTTGCATGGTCATTTTGCATGTGAAGTCGACTTCAGCAGTCGAAAACCATTATTGACACCAAAGAAACACTTAGACGAAGCCAGACATATACACACACACAAGCAGAATGATTTGATGCCATACACATCGATATCAAAGCAAAATACTAATGCTTCAAGCCACTTTGCGATATTTTGATTATTCGCGCCCCGCCCCAACCCTAACCCGTCTCAAGGAGCAAGAGATGTCGTGGTGCACATATATGTACATACTGTCACCTCGACGCAGGCAGGGTTTGAGGCAGCATTCAGATATATGATCTCAAGCCATATCCCCACATCCCGGCTTCATCGTACTGCTTTACGAGCCATACCTTAAAGAATGTACATGTACATACATGTATGTAGCAACCGTCACAAATTTGTGCACAGCAGATGACAGTTCCTACGGTATCTTCTTCGCTGTTAAGGAAAGATGGAATTGTGGGTACGTATCGAATCTTTGGCTCGAGCTGGAAAAGCAGTGCTAGTGTAATCTTACATGTATACGGATGCAGTGTCCATAGATACATGTATGTTAGGATTCTACAAGTCTCTCGATGGCATATTGGTTAAGCTTTGATACCCGATGTATCCTACCATGTCATGCAGAGCCCAGAGATATTTGGAACGTATGATCACGTTCGGGTTCATACACGACTCATCTGTAGAATTCCTTCAACGAGTGAGTGTTTATGCTAGCCCATGATGCGGTCCATTGCCACAACTGGTAGAGATATGTCAATCTTGGTCAACTAGATCACAGCATCGGACCAAGGAGATGATTGTCAGCTTATATTAATTACATCGACAAGCGCTTGCTAGTAAATCTGAGGCTGAGATGAAGGCTTGATGCAAGATGTGCATGTACACGAGAAAGCACCATACCTTCCATAGAAGCTCGCAAATACATGCATGCAAGCTGCACCATCGTGTACATGTATACATTTCAAGTATTTCCCACGATAGCAACATGCGGCATATAACAGCTTGAACTCATTATTTGATGGTGCCATGCCAACAACAACGACCCCGCTTCAGCCCTACGATGAGATCAGACACACGTAGGCAGCACTGAGTGCAAGATACAAGACCGGCAGCTAATAAGAAGCGACGGCAGTGCTTTGCAAGCAGACAAAGGACACGATGCTCGTGTTAAGCGAGTATCTGAAATAGGTCTAGATGGTGGTGGCGGCGGGCGGTTGGAGAAGACAACAACGCCAGCAGTTGTGCAAAGTGAGGTGCAGTACTTCGGCTCCGCGCTTGGGAAATGGAAATACGTCAGAGGCTCAACAGTGAACCCTCCTATCGTATTTGCTCTCTGTCCACGAGACAACAAGCTATCGCCCGTACACACGCACAACACCCTACACTGAAAATACCCACCGTGAATTTCACCTATTAACCTCACAAACTTCCTGTCCGCCTTCACAAACCTCTCTTGGCCTGCCTGCCTGCGACCTCGTCACCATCACCTCGCACTAGACCGCCCCCGCCGCCGCGAGAGTCCAGATCAGAGTCAGTCCGAGCCTGACCCCACATATCCTACACCAGCACAACCTGGAATTCAATTTGCCATCTCTCCCCATACAACACCCTCACCACTCCCCAAACTCAAAAACCTGCAATCATGGGTCAAACGCTGTCGGAGCCGGTGACTGAAAAGGTATGCTTCCCCGATTGAGCGCACTTCTTCCACGTCCGCACGCGCGCACAACAGCAGCAGCAGTAGCAGCTGAGCCTTCCAATATCGCCGCCGGCTGGGCTGGCATCCCGCCGTGCAACGGCCGCCCTCACATAGTAAACTGACCACGTGCCTCACTCATAGCACTCGGACAAGGGCCAGGATGACCGCGTCGCGTTCGGCATCAGCGCCATGCAAGGCTGGCGGATAAGCATGGAGGACGCGCACGCCTGCGTCCTCGACCTGCAGCCGCTCGAGGGCGACGAGGAGCTCAAGCCCGCCGCCTCGGACGTGCGCATATCCTTCTTCGGCGTGTACGACGGACACGGAGGCGACAAGGTGGCCATCTACACCGGCGAACACCTGCACAAGATCATCGCGAAGCAAGAGGCGTTCAAGAACAAGAACTTCGAGCAGGCGCTCAAGGACGGCTTTTTGGCCATCGACCGCGCCATCCTCTCCGGTATGTCATGGGAAAGAGCTTTGTGATAATTTTTCCGGTCGAGTCGAGCTTGTGCTGACTAACTGGGATCGACAGACCCCAAATACGAGGACGAGGTGTCTGGATGCACAGCATCCGTGGGTATCATCACAAAGGACAAGATCTACGTGGTATGTGTTTGGGATAATACCCCACCAACACAGGACAAATACTGATCATACTAGGGCAACTCCGGTGATTCACGATCAGTCCTCGGCATCAAGGGCCGCGCAAAGCCGCTCTCTTTCGACCACAAGCCCCAGAATGAGGGCGAGAAGGCTCGTATCTGCGCTGCAGGTGGCTTCGTCGACTTCGGTCGCGTGAACGGCAACCTCGCGCTCAGCAGAGCCATTGGTGACTTTGAGTTCAAGAAGAGCGCGGACCTCCCTCCTGAGCAACAGATCGTCACTGCGTTCCCCGATGTGACCATCCACGAGATGGGCGAGGATGACGAGTTCCTGGTCATTGCCTGCGATGGTGGGTTGAGGTATTCCCCCAAAATTACTAATCAACACTAACATTCCTTAGGTATCTGGGATTGCCAATCTTCCCAGGCTGTCGTCGAGTTTGTCCGTAGAGGCATTGCCGCCAAGCAGGACCTGCCCGCCATCTGCGAGAACATGATGGACAACTGCCTTGCGTCCAACAGCGAGACCGGCGGAGTCGGATGCGACAACATGACCATGAGCGTCATTGCTCTCCTCAACGGCAAGACCCTGGAGGAGTGGTACAACATGATCGCCGAGCGGGTCGCGAACGGGGATGGGCCTTGCGCGCCTCCAGAGTACGGCAAGTCTTGATCCATCCGCGCACTTGCTTTTGTGCGTGCCAACCCGTCGCTCGCTTCGATGTGCCCGTACAGGAGTGGAGTTGGCGCGGAAGCCAGAGCGTCAGGCTGACTTTCTGTGAAGCGGAATTTAGGGGACCCGGCGCACACCACCGCTTCGACGCTTCGGACGAGGATGAGTACATGGACATGGACCAGCGCACACGCCTGCTCGGTGGGCGTGGCGGCCGTGTCATCCTCCTTGGCGACGGCACGGAAATCATCACGGGCTCTGGCGATGACGAAGACGACGTGGACATGGGCGAGGCGGAGGAGGTGGACAGCGATGTTGAGGAGCAGATTAAAAAGGGTCAGGCGGAGAGCAGCAACACCAACGGCGAGCAGGAGGGCCGTGTGCAACGGGAGGGAACTCCTGGACCGAAGGCGGAGGAGCCTACCAAGGACTCTTCTTCTACAGCCACACCGGAAGAGCCAAAGATCAAGGCTGCTACTGATGGCCCCGCAAGCCAGTAGACGGTCGCTGCTGTTGTCAGGACTCTTGTTGCCACTTTCTTCTAGCCCTTACCTTTTCCCCCTCGGTTTATCTTCGACAGAAGCATGGAAATGAAGCATGAATGATACCCATGTTACGATATGCATTGTTGGTGGGACTGTCTTTTTTGATGTCTCAAACCGCTGTCTAAATGGAATGCTCCGTTGTGATACATGTGAATTGGACAGTATCTGTTACATTGAATAATTTACAGAACGGTGAGCTCGGAAAGGCACACAGATGATGTCAAACTAAGGTTCCTCGAAGCTCAGCTCGTCACGTCTCAGTTCACGCGTTCTCCACCGGTTCGACTTGCCCTAACACCAAAGATGCGGTCACAACGCCACCCGCCCACATCCCAACACGCAACATAGACTTGAACAACCAAGGGAGACTCCTCGGCCTGCTGCTGTGGCTATGCATGGATGTGACGTACGTACAACGGAACCTCAAGCCTGCTGTGGCCAAGGCTGTGGCTGCCAACTTTTTGGAGCTGCTAGGAGGTAGCTATCGGTGTATCTATCAGCTGTGAAGCGTGTCTGCTGTGCTGTTGGGCTGCTGTGTGTCTGTCTGCATCGTTGATAAGAGGAGTTGGGTCGCGTGTCCCGTGTCTACTTTCGACTTCACCATACTTGCATAATTAATATATGACCCTTACGAGCCACCAAATTGGATCTGGCTACTTGGCTTCCTACCTTGGCCTGGGAGCATGGCGCTAATGAAAAGAAAGTAGGGAACGTGTCAAGTCTCGTAACTTCTCCACACACCAGAAAGCGGGCTCGAGCTCTCCACGACTTGCTTGCTTGCTGGCTGGCTTGCTGGCTGCCACCTCCCCCATTGATTTATTTCGCTAATCGCGACTTGCTTGCCCATTCCGCTTGGGCCAATTTACCTCGAGGCCAGCCTACCTGCCGCTCGCATCCTTCCACTCTCCCAATTTACTCTTCTTCTCTCCTGAGAACGAACACTACTGCTACCTCCTCTTCCTCTTCCTCCTCCACCTCCACCACCGCGCCGCTACTACTACTGCGCCTGCGACTCCACCTCCGCAGAAACTCCGCGAGATAACAAACACCGGGACCCTCCGCTTGTCCCAACACAATAATACCCCTTCAAGACCACACCTCCACACACATACACACACACACACAGCCATGGCTCCCAAACGCAAACGCGCCGGCACCCTCACCAAGGACGGCCCGCCCGAAATCGCCATCGCCGCGCCGCCCGCAAGTGCCACCACGCCCGACGAGATCGTCGACGCGGCCACCGAGAGCGTGAAACCCGCGAAGCGGACGCGTTCCAGCAAAGTCGCCGACGCCAATGGCGATTCGGACGGTGTGAGCTTGAACGGCGGTGGTACGGTCAACGAGGCTGGCGAGCATGGCGAGGCGGGCAAGATGAGGATGGCGCCTCCTCCTAAGGCTGGCGCTGTGGATCCGCAGGGTGGGTATAAGACTAATAAGCCGCCGGTTGGAAGGCCGGTGAGGGTGTATGCGGATGGCGTGTTTGATTTGTTCCATCTTGGGTGAGTTTGGGCTTTTTTTTTTGTGGTCGATTTGGGAATTTACATGGGATGACAGGTGGCTGACTATGCTGTTTTGACAGACATATGCGCCAGCTTCAGCAGGCAAAGGAAGCTTTCCCCGGAACGTACCTTATTGTTGGTGTCACAGGCGACGAAGAGACGCACAAGCGAAAGGGTCTGACCGTGCTGTCGGCCAAGGAGCGCGCGGAATCGGTCAGGCATTGCAAATGGGTTGACGAGGTGGTCGAGGACTGCCCGTGGGTGATCGACGTGGATTTCCTGAGCAAGCACAACATCGACTACGTCGCGCACGACGACATCCCCTACGGCGCCAGCGAGGGCGACGATATCTACAAGCCGATCAAGGAGCAGGGCAAATTCCTCGTCACCCAGCGCACAGAGGGCGTCAGCACAACAGGCATCATCACCAAGGTCGTGCGCGACTACGAGAAGTACATCTCGCGCCAGTTCAAGCGCGGCACCTCCAGGCAAGAACTCAACGTCTCCTGGCTCAAGAAGAACGAGCTCGACATCAAGCGCCACGTCGGCGAGCTGCGCGATAACATCCGCCAGAACTGGACCACCACCGGCCAAGAACTCAGCCGCGAGCTCAAGCAGTTCTGGCAACCCAGCAGGCAAAACTCCCCTGCCCCGTCGCTGCGCACCCCTCGCGGCTCAGGCGCTAAGAGTCCGCTCGCCATCGAGCGTCTCAACCCCCTAGACGCCACCACCCCCAGCGGCAGCAGCATCAACAACAAGCAGAGCAACAAGGACTTCGCAGCCGGCTACGCCATGGGCCTGATCGGCGGCGTCAAGGGCTGGATGCAGGGCAGCAACCGCCGCAACCTGTCCGACAGCCGCGCGCCCAGCCCTTCGAACAGCGGCGAGGACGACACTCCCGAGGCCAAGAGCCCCGTGGAGCAGACCGCGAGAGGCAGGCGGGGAAGACCTGATTCCAAGGAGAATGCGGATGTGTTTGTCGATGCTGAGACGGTGAGAGATGCGCCGAGCGAGCAGCTGGCTGCTGAGACGAAGGAGGCGTCGGTTGGTAGGCATTGAGATTGTTTCTTGAAAGACCTGCCAAATTGGGTTTGAAGGGCGACTGCGGACTTAATGGCGGAACACGAGCCTTGATCTCTTTCCTTTTTCATAAGTTGTTCTGAGGAAGCGATGGTTTTCTGTTGTCAACAAAACTTCCCAAAAGATTGTATGTAAGCTTATTCATCAGGCGTGGCGTTTTTGTTTTTCCTTTTCTTGCCATATTTCCCCCACTTTGCGGCTCTTCATCGCGTTTCCGTTTCTCATGGGAGCGCTTCAGGCCTCCGACCCGAACGGTTTTAATGGGTTCGCAGACAAGGGAGGGGTGGAAGTGAATTTAATGGGCATGGAATGGGCAGGGATGACGTGGAGGATTTTAGACATATACACAACGCCGTCTTTTTCTTCTTCTAATCCATCTTCAAGATTCGAGCTATCGATGTTGCTTCCTCTCCAGGGGCCTATGGATGTACAACGCACTGCAACCGTGCGTGTCGATGCCTTGAAGTTTACTGCGGGATTGATCAGACATGCTTGCTCTTTACACAACTTTTTGTCATGCTAGAGCATGTGCTGTGAGTACGGACTTGGTTGAATCGAGAGATGTATACGAACGGACGCTTTGATTGAAGGGGTTTTTGTGTGCTGTGATACAGCGTGTGGTGTTTCGGTTGGGATACATGAGCTGTTTCGATATCACGAGTGGTCGACCATTACGAGACATGACTGTTGGTTGTAGAATACGAAGAGGAGAGGACGAAGGATGATTTCCGCACGCTAGGATGAATACACAAAACATCTACACAAAAGAATCATGCCGACGCACCAGGCCGCTTGATCTTATCCGGCGACACCAAACTGCGCCCAGTCGCAGCACTACTGGTGTACACGCTCCAAACATCATCCTGCTGCTTACACGTCAACGTCTCGTCCCACACCGGCTCACAGTACCCCCTCTTCGTCACACCTTTCTTCGCAGCAACCCTACTCTTACTGCTCGTGCTCGCATTCACCTTACTATCCACCTGCTTGCCCCCAGCACACGTCAGCAAATTCCCACAAATCCCCGACGCGCTCTGGAAATCCGTGGTACACGCTCGCAGGCACCGGAACTCGCGGTGCTCTTTGGCCGGGCCGCAGGTCGAGCCGCCGAAGCGGCCGTTGGCCGTGCAGGTTTTGCAGTTGCCGGTGATGGCTTTGCAGAGGCTCCCGCTGCCGTTGGGGCATAGGCTCTGGTCGGCTTTGCCGTCTTTGCCGGTGCACAGGACGGGGAAGTTGGCGGCCGTGAGGCCTTTGTCGGCGGGGACGCCGGTGTTGATGGGGATGTCGGTGAGGGTGAGGCCGTCGATGATGTAGGAGCTGAGGGCTATGTGGTCGGAGGATGAGATGTCGGTAGCAGGGGTTTCGGTGGTTCGCTTTTGGATTGGGGAGGCGGTGGCGTTGGTGGAGCCGGCGACGCAGAGGCTGCTGTCGATGTACGCTGCTGTGTAGACGTCGTGCCATAGGCGGGTGTAGTTGGCGTAGTTGGAGAAGGTCCAGTAGATGCGGCAGTCGGCGGGGATGTAACGCATCTGGTTTGGCAGGGTGGCGTTTGCTTCGACTTGGTTTCGCAGGTTGATGCCGACGTGGTAGACTACCATGCCAGTGTCGGTGAGGTTGGCTCTAGGGGGTAAGAGAGCTGCCGCGGTATCGTTCAGGACCACTGCGGTATCGATGTCCATGTCGAGCTCGTCACTGGAGTAAGCGGCCGTACCGCGAGAGCCGGAAACTGCTTGCATTGCGCCAGATTCTGGACGACCGCCGACTACCACGGTACGCACTCCGCGCTGCTTGGTCATCATGTCTACGAAGAGGGAACACGCAGATGCGCACAAGCCATCAGTGAGCTGTGCAGTTGTCAGTACGGTCATTGTTAGGTAGGGATAAGACTCCGACTTACAATGATAATATCTTCAGGATGCCACGGGAATTCTTGCTTGGGTACAGATGTGTTGAAGGTGTCAGGCGGGAAGATGATATCCAGGTTATAGCCGGTGAACACGTCGCTTGAGAGATTGTACTGTTGTGTGAGCGTGAACAGACTGTCGTTCAGCCGACGAGGTCCGAAGTACTCTGCCCAGGAGCTGAAGTTACGACCGGTCTGAGCATTGATGCGGTCTGTGATGGCCCATTCGGAAGCAACGAAATCGGTGTAGTCATCGTCTTCAGGAGTCAGATAATCGAAGTAATCCGTGAAGCTCTGTCCAATATAATCAGCTGCACTGTGAGCTCTCATCGTGCTGCCCGTAAATGGGACGACACCTGGGAAGAACTGGAAATGTTGGTTAGGAACCGACTGTTAAGACATTCTTAGAGACCATACCCGACGATATGCTGCGAGTGCAAGGGAAGTCTGTCCTCCATCGTTCTGTTGCAAGTCAATAATGACCCTTTTGGCATCTGCGTCGCTTGCGTTGGCAATGAAGTCCCCAAGGACCGTAGAGAAGGGCTCAATATCGCTATTGAAAGTTGGGATGCTTAAGACGGCAGTTGAGATGTCTTCGAGGAGGTAGCCAGTCACGAAGCCAGCGTCGCCAAGGTCCTCCTGGTGGACTAGAGTTGTTTTCGGATAGGCGCTGCCGGCCCAATGGTCGACTTCCGGACTTGAAGTCGAATTGTCCGTGTCACTTTCTGAATCGTCGAGACTCTCGAAATAGGCGGTGGCATTGTACGATTCCGGTGCGATGCCGAGCACGTAGAAATTGTAGAAGTCGCCGCCAGTGGTTAGAGGACCCGTGTACCTGCTCTTCCGTCAGTCTTGTATGTATGATTACTCCAGCAAGCAATGCTCACCCTGGGCTATTGTATAGCGAGACGAAGAAATTGCTGTAAGTGTCTGATCCATTCTTGAGGATAATGTCCAGTTCATCACCAGGGTACAAAGCCGCGGATCCCCCGAAAGTAGTCATCCCTCCTTTGATGGAGAGGGCGGAAGACATCATGAGTGAGTTCCAGTCTGCATGCGGCTCTAGGAGCCCGAATGACTGATTCGCGGCGAAGCTGGTCAAGTAATCCACAACAGGAACGCCGTTCATCGTGTCAACAGGAGATGGGCTACATCCAGGCTGTGCGATACAGTCTGAAAGAGTCTCGCCGTACACATAAACTTCCGGAGCTTTGCGTCCATCCTCAGACAGTGCGATGATCTCGTAATTGCTTCCAAAAGTGAACTGGTTGAGCACACCAGCGAAGAGCTTGAAGTGGGAGTCGTGCACCTTGAGGACCAAGGATTGCAACTCGTGCTCGAATGCGTACTGATTTTCGTACGCCTCAGCTTCCACTTTGGCTTGCAGATCTGCTAGACCTTGCATAAAGTCAACGGGAGGCTGCTTGTAGCTTGCGGGCGGCGATTTGAGGATGTCGAGAGTGCTGTGGAATTGGACTGTCTCCTTATAGTATTTCAGGAAACGTAATGCCACAGCAGAATTGAACGGTACGCTCGTAAGACATGCGTACACATCCGACGCCCAGAACCAGGGAGACCCATCTGGAGAAGTCAGCAAGTTGAATTCACGCAAGCTTGGGCTGGAATACTTTGTGCCACTGTATCGATGATATACCCACAGCTGTCGTCTGACAGGGTAGGCGTATCATTATCCTCGACGGCCAGGACTGAGGTCAGCGATGCCAGCGCCAGGAAGGCGGCAAGGTTCACGTCGCGCCGCATGGTGGAGAAAGCTTGTGGTGACAGCGGCCTTGGAGATGCCGTCCTTCACGGCGACTGCCATCCTAAATACAGAGGATCACCGTAGCATGTAGTACAGGGGTGTGCCGTCGGTACCTGGCCTGAGGTGCCACTTTCGGGTATCGCATGGCGAGTATATTGGTGTCCTGTTTGCCTGTGTCTATAATTGCTGCACTGCTCAGCCTGTGAGTCTCTTTCGGGTATGACTGCCCGTGCAGATGTCTTGTGGCGCATTACATATGCAGCCACGGTATTAGTGGTGCAACAAAACCACTGACGAAGCCTATCACGGAGCCTGAAAGAAGTTGGTGTGGATGTTGGAGGTTGCGGCTGAACTGACTCGCTCATTTCGCTTCGCTTGGGGGCCAGAATAATCTACCGCTTTGCCGTCCTGGACTGTGACTGCCAGACTATCAGGTCAGCTCTGCAGACTAGCTTTGCTTTTTGATTATATGTGGCATCTAGCCCTGTTCTTGGGTCGCTGCAACCCAACCTCCCGGTCCACTCGCTTCGACGCGTGATTGAGTGGGAGATCGGGCTGCGTGAGAGATGCAAGCTCCTGAGTCTGCACATGGCTAGCGAGGCTGAAACATGCACATGGACCTGCTGATTATATCTTCCATAACTCTTCGGCGAGACTTGGCAGGCCACTACTCATCTGCATATCAAAATGACTTTAGAAGAATATAGTGGCAAGTCCGATGCTGGACTGATACGGGAGAGGCTACTTGCGGACTATGTTGACATCTGGGAGTACGTTTTCGAGTCTGACGACTTTACCGGGTGGGCCTACGATAACGACTTCTCGAGGCTTTACGTCCACGCTGCCCCTCAGTGTGGGAAGGTAAGCGCATATTCTAAAGCAAGACTCCGATCAACGCTCACGCCAATAAGACAACATTCTCAGCGGCCGTAGCTGAGAAGCTCATATCTGAACATGAAGTCGAGGGCAATATCGGCGTTGCATCAGTGTTCCTCGACCCTGACGACATCTTTGTGGATGACAGTCTTACGTTTGGCAGAGGTGGCATGTCGGCCGGGCATAGATTCCTAGAGACCGTTTCTCAGCAGCTTCGCAGCGAGGATGTAAATGCGGCGGGCCAGCCGGAGACTCTTGAGGATCTCAGAGCCATGGTAAGGACCGCATGCATGTCGTTTGACAAATCATACATCATCGTCGACGGACTCGACCGGTGTCCTGCAGAATCTCGCCATGAGTTAGAAGACGAGATCACGACTCTCGTGGAGTACGGATGCTACGTGATGATCACAAACTATCTGGGCCAGCCGGTGAGCCGCATGGTGGAACACACATGCAAGATCTGCGAGGACGATTACCTCGACCACCATCGTCATTGCAAAGATTGCGACGAAAGCTTCTGCGATGACTGCATCGAGGAACAAGATTGTCTGGAAGCTGAGCACACTGTCCGACGGCATGCAGAAGCGGCTGTATGGCTCGGCCCCGACGATGAGGGAATCGGCAGGTTCATCGCGCATGAGCTTGATCGACATCTGGAACAGCGAGACTTTGACGACGAGCTACACAAACTTGTAGAGACGCAGCGCGAAAGAATTGAAGACGCTATTTCCAAAAAGTCAGGAGGCGTCCTGGTCATTTGCAAGGCACTACTAGGATACTTGAGAGACTGTCAGTGGACTGGATACGACGAAATCATGCACGTCCAGACCCACGTCCTGCGGCCTGAAGAGGAACTGTTCGATACGCTCATGGCTAATGTCAAAATGCAGAGTCCCCAGAATGTCAAAACCGCTTTCACGGTATTCTGCCTGGTATCCCAAGTTTTAACGGGCTCGGCTATGTCCTTTGACGAATTGACAAATGCTTTACAGCTCCTCGACATCGAAAAGGCTATCAATGAACAAGATCTCTACGCCCTATGCCAGGGAATGCTTCAGGTTGGAGATACGAACATCGTTGAGGCGTTCCACGATGACTTCAAGGTCTACTTGCAGGAAAATTGCAACGAGGACTTCCGCCCTGTATATGTTGACTTGGCGGATCTGACTGTCAAAAGCCTTGCAGCCTTGCCTTGTCTTGATCAATGGACTGTCTCCGCGGAGCAAGATTTAAAAGAAAGGCTGGATAAGAACGAATTTCTTGGTTATGCTGCCCCCAAGTGGGGCGATTACGTCCTGCAGTCAACCGACTACAGGAAGTTTGACAGCAAGCGATCACCACCTGTTGGCTCGCTAATCCAGCAGACACTCGGCATGTTGCAAGACCCCCGGAAACTTGCTACATGTCTGTATCTGGCGAATCGTTGCGATCAACACTTTGATCTTTGGCCTGGATGCCATCCATTGCACGTATGCGCCTGGTTTGGACTCACCAAGCTCATCGGCTACTTTACAGCCGCCGGTGACTCCTCATTAGACGTGGTTGACCCTGTCTATGGACGGACTCCTCTCATGGTAGCCGCATCTAGGGGACAGACCGACTTTGGCCGACGGATGATCGAGCTTGGCGCAGATGTGAGCTTCCAATCAGCGGATGGTCGCACCGCCCTGTTGGAAGCCGTTGAGTATGATGCCGTTGAGAGAGGCTACTACGACATGACGATGCTCATTCTCGAGCATACATCAAAGCCCGAAGCCAAGAGATCTATTCTCGACACGACACCCCTAATTGCGTGCATCCGCAGATGTAGAGGCGAACTGTTTGATCTGCGACTTCTCACTTTGCTGTTAAGTCATACCAGTACCGATGTGAACCAAGTTACGATGGGAGGCCATACCGCCCTTATGGAGGCTGTCGGCACCAGCTGTGATGAAGTGGAAGTCATTGATCTGATATTAGGACATCCAGATCTGAAGCTCGATCTGCGTAACAAAGCGGGCAGGACGGCTCTCCATCTTGCAGTTGAGGAACCACAGGAGAAAAGTACTGCAATTGCGCGCCTGCTACAATCTGTGCACTGTACACCTGCAGTGCTTGACATCTGCGACTCGTTCGGAATGACGGCAGCCATGCTACTGCTGCGAAACCAGTTCATGGATCCAGATGAAGTGGTCCAAATCCTCCGCAGTATGTCTGAAGCTGGCGCTGACCTCTCATGCATCGACAAGGTTGGACGCGGTTTGCTGCATGCTGCTGCCATGGGTGAACAAACTTCAGCAGTGGACTACTTACATCTGGAGAAGAAGCTACCACTTGACAACGCGGATTCCTTTGGCTGGTGTCCTCTACATTATGCAAGTGGGATGAGAGCATCCCAAACAGTCGATCGCCTTCTGAGGCTCGGGGCGAGCGCTGAGCTGTGCGATCATAGAGGCTGGTCACCGATCGATATCGTTAATTGCGATGATCCAGAAGATCAGTACGTTCAGGCCCTCTGCGCACTACCTAGCTGGTCCAGCCTGCCGAACTATTCGACCGCAGAGACATTCACAAGACGACGCCCTGCATGGTCGTTTGCAGCCTGTGACATTGCGGAGTTCAAACAACAGCTTCAAGATCCTGCTGATGACTTCTGGCTGCCCGATCCAAAATACGGAAATCATGTATGTATGACTTTCTTTCACGATGGCGCGGCTACTGACTTGGACAGGTCCTACACTGTGCCGCCGAAGAGAACAACATACCTCTTTGCGAATTGCTTCTAGAAAATACAGACATCGACATTCTCAACGCGGAGGGAAAATCAGCTCTATTTCTCGTCCTAGACAAGTATGAAGCGTATCCGGACGACCGTGAACGGAGAGAACAATATCTGGAGACGCTCCGCTTTCTGATCAAGCGTAATGCGAGCTTGCAAGCAAGCGTCTCAGGTCTTGACGCTCTTGACACTGCACGAAAACGCTCCAATCATGACTTAGCTCTGGTCATAATCGAACATGGAAACCTCGATATACGGTATGGACCCGACTTCAAAGGCTTGTTCAAGCAAGCTGCCCTGGCGGGCAATGTGAGTGTCATCAAGAAGCTAGAAGAGGCGCAACTTCATCCACTGAAGCGACACGATTCGTTCCGACTCTCTGAAATTCTGGAGGATCAAGGCGGGCGTGTGGGCAGTGAGGTTGTGGAGTTGGTGGAGTCTATGGAACGAATGGCTATTGAGCGTATTTGGCCGCTCCTGGAAACAGATGTCAATTAGCTGAAGCTTCGATAGGTGCCATTGTCGCGGCCCAGAAAAGTGGTGGAGGGTGGGCGTTGCTGTCATGGCACCATTGCTTGTGTTCGGTGTTCTCTGGATACCTCGGCCAGCGTGTCTGGGAGCCCAGGCTTTCAAAGTGAGCAAAAAAAGCTCAAAGCTCGTTATAGGGCAAACGTTCTGGTCTTGTAATGCCGGGCATGGTGAAGGTGTATACATGTATGTATTGGACGCTAAGGTTCGGAATAGAAAGTTTAGGGTTTAGGGTTGAGAACCGAAGTCGCGCCTATACCTTTAAGGCGTTTCATCTTGAGTAGGTCTTCAGCATCGGCTACTATGACAAGCAACGGGTGAGGCTGCCCCGTGCAGGTTGTAGGGTATGCACCGAGGGCTTCTGGTGTCGATGCAACCAGAGGAAGACCCTAGGACAGCAGCGTTTCGGTGGTCCGCGTGCTTCGACTATGCACGTCCAGGGTGAAGAGGCTTATATAGACTGCCTTTCGTTCTTGCTTTCGGCCTTTCAAGTTTCTAATCTCTCTCATTCCTTATCTTAGTCTGCTGGCCAGACCCCTTTCACTTCCAAGACCGTGTCTACTCCACCATTAAGCAACAGTCCGACTCCAACCCAGCCAAGATGAAGACCGCAGTGCTCACCTTCGCTTCTACTCTTGCCTTGTCCCAAGTTGCTTTCGCCGACGACTACTACAGGCAATTCGGCAATGCCTTCTCCACAGGCCCCGTGGCTACCAACTCGTTCATCCGCGAGTCCAACACAACTTTGGTCTTGCCGGAAGTGAATAAGCCGCAGACTGGCAACCTTGCTCTTTGGGCTGGCATGGGAACGAGCGGTGGCGATCTTATTCAGGCTTTGGCTATCTCGGTGGCCGATGGCAGGTGAGAGGGATCGTTGTCGTGATTTGTGATTGGACGACGTGCTGATGGTGACTGCAGTGGTGGCTGTCCTGCTGAGCAGGGCAAATGGTGCATTGTCGCTAGTACCCTGGAAGGTTAGTCCAATCCTTTGCATGTTTGTGCCTGAGAGAATGTACGCTGACATTGGATCAGGCGATCAGCAGATGGGCGATGCCGTTTCTGCCGGTCCCGGCGCTCAAATGACGATGCACTGTGAGTCTTGCATTTGTAACTGCTCTGTCGAAGCCTACCTAACGGATATGCTCCTAGACAAGTACAACGACGCCACCAAGAAATACGACCAGACCGTTTCGCTCGATGGCAAGGTCGTCTCTAAACTCTCGTCTGGTAAGTTCTCCGTTGCCCCCCACTTCCAAAGCATAGCTGACACCTACCGCAGACTCCGGCGTTGCTCAAGGTTGGGGAACCGCTGCTGAATGCCAGGCTGCGGCTTGTGGCACCTACGCCACGCACGAGTACATCAACACCAAGATCATCATGGATGTTGCTGACCCCAACTACGCCAACACTAAGGGCACCACAGGCGCCTCCGGCGACTTGGTGACGGCGGATGGCGGCAAGACTTGGACTGTTGACAGTATCAAGATTGAGGGCAGTGTCTTTGTGTAGCTGAACTAATGCAAACCGGCTGAAGCCGTTTGCGCAATTTTGCTTCCAGTATCTTGTAGATCTGCATGGGAGCTCATGATGCAATTGCTTTGTGCAGTGCTGTGGTGGAATCCGAGTCGCTCGTAAGAGCATCTGGTTGAAGGACGTATTGGAAGTTGTCCCAGAGTGTGAACCAGAGATCGAATTGCATAGAAGGTACGTGACGCTCAAGATATCGATCGCTCGTGTACATCAGCCTGGACGGAGTACCCTCACTGGAGCCCAGCTTTTGTTCCACAAGCGCCCAAGTATCCCACAGCCACGCCACAAGAGTTTCGGGATCGCTTTGTTGACCAAGTCTTGCCATGTGTGACAATCGCATCACTTCTAGTGATCTTCGGCCCGAATACATTACGATCTGGAGAAAGAGCAGGGCTTTGTCACTCGTCTCGGCGTCAAGAGGACTAGAGATGCCCTCTGAGGTAGATTTCGGTTCCTTCAAATCCATCAGTTGCCATATATCGCCTTCGAATGTTGAGTGATTCAGCTCCTCGTAGACAGCATGCGTCAGACTGAGCTGTTGAAAACTTTCCCCCCGATCACGCATGTCCTGGAACCACTGAGGGGGTTGCAGATTCATGTAGTTGAATGAGTTGACGTCCGGTACGCAGTAGATCATGAATTTAAATCTGGTAACGCTGTCCAGTTTGGCAGTCGACTCGAGCCAGTCTAAGCATAAGACATGATCAAATAGCTCGCCGTAGATGGCCCAGGCGAAAAGAGTCAGCTCCGCGTCCTCGCATACAGTCAAGTGGCTTTCGCCCTCAGCTCGAGATCCCGGCCCGCATGTGATATCGAAGCGTTTGCTGAGCGGTATGACCGTGTTGTTCTTCCACGCCCAGACGTCGCGGATGTCTTGAAGATTGATGGGAACAACTTCCAGTGCCAAAGCTGCGAGCTCTGTCACGCCGCCGCGCATCGTGCTTTTGAGTTGCGCTTGTCGCTCGTCCTCAGCTCTGGCCCACTCGGACAGACGGCGTGCTGATGCAACAAGAAGGAAATGGTTGACTGGCCGTAAAGCTGGAAAGTAGTTTCCTGACTGAAGGGCCAGGCGTGAGATCGTCTCTGGTGCGACGTCCTGCGAGATCCTGTTGAACTGCTTACAGGTAAGCATGACGGCGTACAAGTCATTGAGTCGCTCCAGGCTGTTGAAGACACGAAGGACCAGCTCTTCTGGGATGTTGGAGATGGTATGAGCCATGATGAGTCAGTTGTGGTATCTGATGTGGTTTGTACAGGTGAGATTGCGGTTTAGACGCGTGAGCGTGCGCGAGATGTGACGACGTTGACTGGAGTGGGTGTCGCTGTAAGCTGTGATAAAGTGGTAGATCTGGGTACTTATGTTCCAAGCTTTACCGAATTGAAGTGGTTGGGTGAGTGGTTGTGTTTGTCGCGATCGAAAGCGGGTCTTGATGTCGGTGATGTGTAGAGAAGCGGCTACCAGCCTCGGCCTGATTGACCATCGAGCTCGTGGCCTCTCGTGCCTTGTGCTACATACAGTCTATACATTTGCGTTCGATTCAATAATCAACTTCGAGATCAGATTAAGAATGCCTTCAGGAACACAACATCTCCTAGCCCGTAAAGGAAAGAAGTCGCTGAAACCTTGTTCCTCCTTCGGTTTCCTCCTTCGGGCTTTCGTCTCTGACGATCTTCGGCAGACAACCGAGGGCCAGTCAGATCAACACCTCGTGCCCGCGTTGAAGTCTACAAATGGTGAGGTATAGCACATTCGTAGCTTCGGTGTTCATATCATTGCTTTGCGAAGAAATTTCTCCATTACGAGCATGCTCTCACACTCATCAGTCTACCTCGCCCTCGCCACCATTGGCTTGTTGGTCCTCTCATCGGTAACACGTTCATACTACCGACTATCTCAGATCCCAGGTCCTCTACTTGCCAAATTCACAGACTTATGGCGCCTGCTAAGAGTGAAGCGCGGAGACTCTCACGACACATTCGTGGCATTGCACGAACAGTATGGCGACTTGGTCCGGATCGGTCCAAACTGTATATCCATCTCCAAACCCGAGGCCATCCCGATGATCTACGGCATCCAGAAAGGCTTCGTAAAATCGGACTTCTACACCGTGTGGCAGAACATGGTCAACGGCAAACGTGTTGCTAGCATGGTGTTCGCCACGGACGAGCACCAGCATGCTGCCATGAGACGCCCAATCGCACAGGCGTACTCATTGAGCTCACTTGTGGGATATGAACCACTAGTCGATTCTACAACTGCTGTCTTTCTCTCGAGACTGGATGAGCTGTTCGCGAGCAAGGAAGGCAAAGTCTGCGATCTAGGACTCTGGCTCGGATGGTATGCATTCGACGTCATCGGCGAGCTCACCTTCTCCAAAAGGCTGGGTTTCCTGGAGAAGGCGCAGGACGTCGAAGGCATCGCAAAGTCGATCTTGCAGAACTTCGAATGGTGCGCTGCGCTTGGCCAGATGCCTTGGTTGGAGTGGTGGACGAGGAAGAATCCAATTTATCAGCGTCTGTTCGCCGGGCCAACAATTTCGCCCATCATCAAATTCGGACAGAGGCGTATGCAAGAGAGGCTCGACGAGGGTAAAGAGTCGATCGGAAATGCTACCAGTGAATCCAAGGACACGGAAACCAGCATCTCAGACCCTGAACTGAGCGAGAAGGTGCTCCATGGCACTTTACCAAACAAACCCGACTTCCTATCGAGGTTCTTGGAGCTGCACGAAGAGCAGCCTGAAGTCGTTGACCAACGAAGACTTCTAGCGTACCTTTTCATGAACATTAACGCCGGCAGCGACACAATCTCCGCGACCGCACGTGGTCTCATATACCATTCTTTGAAGCAGCCCGACACCCTACAGACACTGAGAGAAGAGCTCGACACAGCATCAGCAGCAGGCAATCTGACAAGTCCCCTACCCACTTGGAACGAGTGTCAACAACTACCATACCTTAACGCTTGCATCAAAGAAGCCTTGCGACTCAGCCCAGCTTTAGCCCTTCCCCTGGAACGCATCGTGCCGCCTTCAGGTCTGCGCATCGGCGACACCGCCATCCCTCCAGGCACCATCGTCGGCATCAACCCCTGGGTCTTGCACCGTGACAAGCGGATCTTCGGCCACGACGCGGACGAGTGGAACCCCAGCCGGTGGTTAATAGATGATGCTGAACAGGTCAAGTACATGGAGCGGCATTTGCTCTCTTTCGGCGCAGGCACGCGGACGTGTCTGGGACGACATATTGCGATGCTGGAGTTGAGCAAGATGATTCCTGCGTTGATCTTGAGGTATGATATGCGATTAAGTGATCCTAAGAAAGAGTGGAAGATCACTAGTGCTTTCGCGGTCAAGCAGGAGGGTCTGGAGGTTGTGCTTATGAGGCGACGAGGTGCCTACTCTCTTTAGTGCAAAAGGATAACAACAAACGAGGCCAGAGATAATATTGCCGAAAGCTATAAAGCCATAGATGTATCGTCATCATCGTTACCAAAATTCATCCCAAGAAAGCCTCCATCATTAATCCCCTCAAAGCCACTCTCCAGCGCCCAAATCAACCTCTCTCCCCTCCTTCAAATCCACCATAATCTCATCAATGCTCCAAGGCTCGAACTTATACCCTTTCGGATAGTTCGGCGGGATCCGCTCATCGTCTTCCAACCTGACTCCATTCTCAAGGTTCTCAACGCACTTCTGGTAATTCTCGTGCGCATACCTTTCGGCATCGTGCTCCCAGATCCACTTCGGTAAGCGAGGAGACGACTTGCGTGGATCGATCTTGACTTGAGCCCAGTCGGTCTTTTGCAGTAGCTCGGCGTTGGCGAAGCCGATCTTCTGGGCGCAGGCGGTACGGGTGAATCTGTGGAGGGTCATGGTCAGTGATTGGATCGTTGTTTGGTGATTGCGATACGATGCTCACCTTAGTGTCTTGTGCACATTGACAGCCTCTTCGATATTCTTCTTGCCGCCAATATGGAGGCAAGAAGCAAGCGATACAGCATCTTCGAACGCCTGCGTCGCGCCATTACCCGAAGATGGCAAAAACGAGTGTGCGCTGTCTCCAATTTGAACGACGCGGGATGATGGGGATGCCCATTGGAGCTGAGGGTCTCTCCACCAGAGCTCGAAGTTGATGATGGTCTTGGGTGGGGTGCACTTCACCAGGCGCTGGAAGATGGGCGACCATTTGGATACACCTTCGGGGGTGTTGTTCATGGCTTCAAGGACTTCGTCGGCTTCGATGGTGTTGTTCCATGATTCTGCTTCGGAACCGGTGACCTGAAAACCGTTGTCAGTAGTAGCTCAATAGCTGATCACTGTTGTGCTGACTTACGTCGTGGTTGATGATCCACACCACAACATCTTCTCTAGTGAGCGTCAAAGCGTACGAGCCTGGTCTTTAGCAAAGGTCAGCAATACATCCTGTCCTCACAATCATGTTCCAGACCCAGCACTTACGCAAAATACGTCCGAACAATCGGATCAACGCCATCCTTGAGACTGTAAGCCTCCTTCACCTCAGGATCAGACTCAAGGCACGAGACCGGCATCACAGCTCTCCACATAGCGCGACCAGAAGATCTCGCCCTGACTTCGCCACCAACGAGCTTGTTCGCTTTCGATCCAATACCGTCAGCAGCAACCACAAGTTCAGCCTCAATATTAGTACCATCTTCAAGCTCGACACCACCTTTCTCTCCCTCACGCTCAAAGTAGTTGACGACTCGGCAGCCATACTCGATCTCGATGCCGAGCTTCTCGACTTGGTCGAGCAGCATCTTGTACACCAGCGGCCGCATCTGGAAAGCCCCGGGAGCGTTGCCTGGGTCGAGACCGGCGGCGTGCAGACGGTCTGAGACTTTCTGCGGAGGAAGCATCAAGGCGCCGTCGTGCTTGTAGGTCTCGATCCAGGCGTTGTGGAGGGAGATTTCGCTGTAGCGTTTCTTCATCTCGGGCCAGTGGCGGAGGAAGCGGGTTGCGCTTAGGCCCATGAAGTACATGTCTCCTGTGGATAATTAGTGTCCTGTGGCTAAAAGGTGATGTTTCGCTCTGAGTGGATAGCAATATGAACTTGTCGACTTACCGGAGATGTCTGGCTCATTGTTCCGCTCGAGGATGCGGACGTTGTGTCCTTTGCGGGTAAACTCCAGAGCTGCTGTCAGGCCGCCGAAGCCTGTTCCAACGATGAGAACGTCGATTCCAGTGCTTGGGTATGTGCCGACTGGTACGAATTCCATCGCTTCATCTTTGGTGATAGCGCTGAGAACTCGACCTTGTGCTTCGCCAGAATGCGAGTCGACTCTGACAAGACAATCGGAGGCCGATTGGGAGCCGACCCCGACAAGGCATTCGAGACACATGGTGAGGAGTCTGTGAAATCTTTACGATGGTAACGAAAAGGGGCTGGGGATTTGATGATGTCGTTGGAATCGCTGACAGGAAGTGAGAAGTGCCGATGCTGCAAGACAATGGCTGGACTTTATATGCTCGCGGTACTACCACCATTGCGATCGACCCATTGATCAACTTGCGCTCTATGTGAAGTCACTAGCTGACGCACGCCCTTGTTTCGAAGAGGTGCCAATGACAGCTATGCGGCGGCACATTTCACCTTGCCTACGCAGCACGGAGGCTGTGTTTGGATGCCAAGTAGCAGTGGGTATGCAACAGGGCTCGAATGAACATTGGCAACCAGGAAACGTTCGATGCATGTGAAGGGAGGCTTCAACGAGTTTATGCCACATGATCAATCACAGTGACAAATGATAGATACTTACCAGAGTTGAGGATTCTCTCAGTGTGGTGATGGTCATGGAGCGAGATACCTCGGCCACTGCCTTTCAGCAACACATGCGCAACGCAAGGCCACCTCGTTGATGGCGACAAGGAGCGGAGCAGTTTCCATGGCGGACGCCTTTCCGTTGGAGAGCCTTGCAAGCCACATAGGCTTGATGAAGTCTTGTCTGGACCTGCAAGAGATAGCCAAGGAAATGTGAGATAACGTCCAGATGGTTTTCGATTCAAAACACGGAGTCCATTCCATGGGGACCACTCACGGCCATGCGGATGGAAGCTGCTCATCGTTGTGGCTACTCGGTTCTGCGTAACCAGGCGTCGGTCAAGAGTGTTGCTGGAGGCCTCATGCATAATTGGAGAGACAGCGACGGCATAGATCTCTTAGCATATCGTGGCGCTGGCCAGATCAACAGTTTCAGCTTCATATGTTGTCAATCATGATCGGGCCAAGAAGCTGGGCGCAAGGCTCCTTGAGAGCACGTCCGCGCGTTCATGCACAAGTGCCGTCTTTGATGCAGGCACGGCCGAGAGTGTATGTAGTTGTAATGTTTAGACTTCTTCGGAGTCCGGGAGGTGGAGTGTGGAGAGGAATCCTGTGAAGTCCGCTCGGTGGACGGCACGAGGACGACCGATTGATGAACCAAAACGTGGATGCGGAGCGGACTGCGAGAAGAGCCAGGGACCAGGGACCAGGGACCAGGGGAGGTTATCTCGATAAGTATATGACGAAGCACGTGGGGAGGTCTGGTCGACGAAGATACCTCAAGGCAGACAGCGCAGTCAAGTCAAGGGGAGAATGTACCTAGCGAAGATCAGTGGGAAACAATGATCTCTACCTACTCTTCGAGTATCGGCTGTAGTCAGTCTTCTTTTGGGTATTGCGAATACGATGCTTCGCACTCGGTGAATTCCAAACTTACGCTCCTGGTAAGAGCTTCAAAGGATATGGCTTTTTTGGCAACCATCGTTCGAGTTACACAGCTGAGCGCCAGTGCGCCAGTTTGGGTCAGGCCGCCGCCACATGCATCAACTGCATCATGACTTTCTTGTGCTGGACGAGCTGACAAGGGGCTCGGCTCGAGAGGGCGAGGTTCTGCAGTGATAAGGTCGAATTGCCGATGAGCAGCGCTTCCCATTGACCTGCCATTGACATGCGATGGCATCTCCTGGTCACGTGTGAACGGCGAGGTTGACGAGCTGGAACCTGAATTGTCTGCTTTTGCTTGACCAACCCAGGGTCGAAACACATGAGCTGCACGTACTAACACTTGTGGTATCTGCTTACCTCATTTGCCCCAGAGCTCTCATCGCGCTTGCCGTCATATTCCGAAGCAGGCAGCTGTAGGAGAGCTAACGCATCATGCAGCATCATAAGATAGACATCTTACCCGAATATCCATCTAACAATCCCATATCTCCCACAACGTGACCATACGGCAAGTCTCTCATTCTCTCATATACACCCAATAAACAGACCATCAAAACCGCCCGCCATGGTCGACAAAGATAACGGCACAGACGCCGCCTCCGACCCAAGCCGCGTCTCTACCATAGAACACATTCGCAAAGAAGACCGCCCCGATTTCTCCAAGCCCCTTCCTCGCCAAAAGCTCAACGAAAAGCTGCAGAAGACCTTCGAAAACGACGAGACCTGGTGGGATACCATCTCCTCCGGCACTGCCTCCGAGTCCACAGAGTCGAATGTGCGTTACGCTGCCTACGCCAGCCGCTTTAGGACTATCCTTCTCTCGGCGCACCGCTATGTCGCGTACACATCAGATATTGGAGAGAGCTTCAGGCCGATCGCGCATCCGATCGCCGTGAAAGCTGCTTACGGTGTGAGCTGGACGTACTTAATTGGAGATGTGGGATACGAGGGCTACAAGGCATATTTGCGGAACCAGCGCTCGCTGCACCCGGAGAATGAGGACGGCAGCAAAGACACGGCTACAAGTGGTGTTGGCGAGAGCCGCTCCCTCGGCGCCGGCATCACGGGTGACAGCATTGCCAGGCAAAAGCCCGAGGGTCGCGTGGTGCCCATCGAGGACTACCGTGCTGTGATGGCGCAGCGAGCGGTGTTTCAGGGCCTTGCGTCCATGGGTTTGCCGGCTTTCACCATCCACAGCATTGTGCGATACTCCGGCCAAGCGCTCAAGAATGCTACAAACCAACGCCTGAAGACTTGGGGCCCCATTGGTCTTGGTCTAGCAGCTGTCCCCGCGCTACCTTACATGTTCGACGAGCCTGTGGAGATCGCGACCGAGTGGGTCTTCCATAACGCTTTCAAGGCCATTGGCGGAGAAGATGCTGTTAGGCGCAGCCCTGAGACCGGCAAGCAGGATCTGAGAGATGCAGAGAGCAAGCTCAACAGGCAAAAGGAGAAGGTGAAGGAGTTGTGAGTGGTAGAACGTGTTAGGGTGCGATGCAAAGGCGCAGACGGAGTTTTGTAATGATATCCTCACGATGCGAAGGTGGTGTCGACTCGGATCTTTTTGCCTCTGTAAGCAATGTACATACGACAATCGAAATAAGATGACAGAGTACAGTCTCAACATGCCTCGGACACTTCATAGTAAGCAGTGCGCTTGTACCTGATGGCACAGCGTACATGGCGAATACACTTCCCACTGAATCGCTACTAGGGACATCTGGGCGTGCTAATCGACGTATGCTTGTGTATTCGGGCATGGTGATTGCTTCGAGTGATTGCGCCATGGAGATGCTCTCCAGGTTTCATCAGTGTTCTGATCTTCAGTGTGCTAGTATCGTAAATTCCAGACGACGCACCTGGGTTAGTACGCCACTGAGATGCTCTCCAGATTTCGTTGGCATTCTAGTTCTCATTATGCTAGTACTGTCAGTCCCACACGACAAATTTGAATGATCGCGCCATCGAGATGCTCTTCAAATCTCGTTAGCATCCTACTTCTCAGAGTGCTGGTACTATCAGTTCCAGACGACAGAATGACCGCCCGTGCCGGTGAGATACTTCGATGCATTCTTTGAGCGCTGTGGTACATGTATGCTGGTACTGACAGGTATGGAGAGCATAATGACAGCATCCCCAACGAGAGTTACTCACATTCGGACGACGGAGGGTCGATGTATGAATTCCGACCATACTCTCTCAACATTCAGTCGCTACCCACCAAGCTCCCCCTCTCGCCACTCTCTCAGGCATGGCTGCTCAACGTATAGTCGGGCGAAGCCCGCATCTGCGCACGCAAGCTCTTCCAATATCTCCTCTTCTGATCGGTGCTGTACTGCGAATCCCAGTACTGGCGAAAGGGGAATGGTGGTGCACTCAGCTGCACACCACGATTGCAGCACTCCACGGCGCGGAGATCGATCCTCTCACGCCAGGCTTCATCCTCTCCCTCCTCGCCCATATCTTCCTCCTCCAACTCATCCTCTCCCTCTCCCTCCTGCTTCTCACCCGCCACACTCCCAACACCCTCCTCCCACTCACCGCCATGCTGCTCTGCTGCTCTGCTGCTGCTGCCACCTCGCCCAAAGAAAAATTCACTCGCTTACCTTGTGGTTCCTCCAGCTTGTCGCTGTTCTCCATCTCACCGGCACTGCGCTTCTTCGGCAGGACCTGGTGCGCGAAGGTCCCAGCGGACCTTGCGGCTTTCTTCGACTTGCAGCCCACGCTGTCGTTGTGGAAGATACGGCAGCGTGGGCAGAACTTGCAGATGCCGGCGTGGTGCTCTCCGCAGATGTGGCAGGGCTGTGGTGGGTGCTTGTTAGTGAGATGATGTGGTGGGGATGTGTTTGGGATCTCGTTGGGGAGGTGGGTGAGGTTGTGTGGTTGGAGGGTATGGTCGGACCTTCTCTTGGGCGGCATCTTTGCCGGTGGCTTTGATGCTCTCTTTGTTAGCCATGTTGTTGGTAAGTTACTGCGAGAGGGAATGACATCAGTAGCGAACGAAGGTGTGGCGTGGTGGATCAGGCAGGTCATTTGAGGATATTTTTAGTATTGATGCCATGATACCTCTACTTTCTTCGCACGATGCTCTGTACTCTCTCAATGGTATTGGGATGTTGCTGTCAATATAGCTGTGTGGGTAGCAGGTGAATAAAAGTAGAGGATGTGCGGAGAGTCGTCCAGAAAGCAACGAGGTGAAGAGATGAGCTTTTTTCACCGGTGAACAGGCAACAGTGGAGCATGAGGCGTTTGCATTAGAAAGTGTATCACTCTTCACTCATGAGGCCTACGTTGACTTATTGAATGCCTGTCCTCACTTCTAGTCCAGGGAGCTGTTGCTTGTAGTTCCAGTACTTGCGCTTACGTGTCAATGCATCTCCGTGGCTACCTTGTGAATAACAGTGGTCAAGCAAGATGGGATGAGCATACAAGCTATCGGCGTATAGTGAGTCTATGGCAATATCTCAGTGGTAGGCGTAGCTCTTTGTGAGCCGAATACCTAGCGTACTAGCACATCAATTGCTTGGGCACGATTCAAGCTGTGGTTTTATTTCCGTGGTAGGTGAAGCTCTGTTCGTGCTTGACTTCTATCGTGCTAGCAAATTGGTTACTATGATGCGATCGAGGCTTGAGTGGTATCTCAATGGGATGTGAGTTTCATTCAATACAATTACCCGATGGTAACACCGCCACAGCTACAGAGTAGCGACCTACTTAATCAGTATCTGATTGTTTTGGTATATCCGAAACATATTTCTGACATTCGAGATCACCATTACAGCCTTCGATACTCGACTGGACTCGTCCTGACGATATGAAAGAGATATTCTGTCTTCGAGTCCGTTCGAGAAGGCTGCGGTCAATCAAGGTACGATACCTCCACGTATCGAATTCCTGCCTTCGAAGATATGAGGGTACGACTGAACGGCAATCGGGTGAGTCTTGGGCCAGCCGTCAGACATCAAAGTGAAGTGTGTCGATGAGACAAGAGACGATGCCTTCGTCCCACCCTGATGGCTCCGCAATGGCCAGCGACCCACAACGGGCCCAGCCTTTTTTCCATCCGCCCCGCCGTTTACGCGCCCGAGAGCTTCATCCTTGCCCTCCTCAATCTACGCCTGCCTCTCCATGGCGACGATCACGAGCTTGCGCTTGCGCCGTGGCGCCTTTCAAGCGACCGCACTTGATTGCTGTTCAAGAAGTCCCGCTCGCTTTTTTTCCTCCTGTAATCTCTACCAAGTACGCCGAGCAACAACACGTCCCCTTTTGCCTTGCTAGTACATCTGCTTCACTGCGTGACGTCTTCTCTAGCTTTCGCGCGTTCTAAGCAAGCGATCCATTGAGTCCTTTCCCCAAATATGGTTGAGCTGCGCAAACGCCCTGCTCCCCCTCCTGCTGCTCCGCCAGCAAAGAAGAAGGCTGCGCCTAAGGGCAAAGCGAAGAAAGAAGATGCAAAGCCTGCAGAGACCGTAGCGGAAGAGCAACCGGCCGCGGCTGACGATGCTACTGTCGAGGATGCTGCGAAAGATGCCCCTGCCGGGACCAAAGCAAAGACATCCTCAGGCCCGTCTTCGCCACCCAAGCAAGGCGATAAAATCGACCTTGAAGGCTTCGGTGGCGAAATCGAGACGAACGATGGCGAGAAAACCACTCTCGCAAAGCTTGCCCAGAGCAGCAAGAAGGGCGTTGTGCTGTTCACATACCCGAAAGCTAGCACTCCGTACGCCTCGCCAAAGTTAATACAGACCTGAACAAGAACCCCCAAGCTAATATGGTAATTCAACAGTGGCTGCACAACCCAAGTCTGCCTCTTCCGCGACTCCTACGAGCCACTAACAGCCACCGGCCTCGCAATCTACGGCCTCAGCACCGACAGCCCCAAAGCAAATACAACCTTCAAAACCAAGCAGAACTTGCCCTACTCTTTGCTTTGCGACCCGGGTGCCACTCTCATTAAGGCGATTGGGTTCAAGAAGGCGCCCAAAGGCACTCAGCGCGGCGTGTTTGTGGTGGACAAGGAGGGCAAAGTGCTTGCTGTTGAGGCGGGAGGGCCTGCAGCGACTGTGGAGGTTGTGAAGAAGCTCGTGGAGAGCACGGGTGGGGATGAGAAGGAGGCTGAGGACGAGAAGGCGGCGGAGACGGCGGCAGAGGTCGCGGATGTTGCGAAGGGACTGGACGGAACACCAGCCTTGGCCTGAATGACACGATACGATCGCTAATGAGCAGTGGAATTGCAGAAGGGCCATGAAGTGTTTGAGGCTAGTCGAACATAATACGTGCTGATATAGGTCGTGTCGAACAATCTTGTCACATTCCCAACTTGACCTTGACGAAGGTCTCACGTCTTGAGCTAATACCTCAGTGGTCTCCGGTCCTCAATGACGCCGGGCAGAAGAAAGACTAGCACTTCCTTGACAACGAGACTGATTTCATGAACAGGACGTTCTGGGAGGGGAAATCTTTGAGCTTCAATGTCGTAAGGTCGGCGATGCTTATGCCCACATGTTCCGTTCCATTCGCGCGAACTTTTCTGAAAGATCGTACCGTAGATTTGGAGACATCGCGGAATATTCTTGCTGCCTCTCTCCAAAATTGTCGAACGGAATGTTTTGCACCATACCATCCATCAAAGAATTCTTGTGCGCCGCCGTAAAGCTCGATGCTTTGCCCCCAGGTCGCTGATTAACATAGTCGGATGATTTATCGCAAAGATAGTATCGACAGCTGACGAGAATGACAGCAGCTGCACGCAGGAAGTAATTCGGGAGATCTTTCTAGCGAAGATACCAAGAGAAGTATTTTCTGAGGCTTGCATCTCAGCCGTGTCGTATGCGCTGGAGATTAGCTGGCAAACCACGGGCGCCACAGCCGCTATTCACGTTGCTGCTGCAAATAGGCGAACTGTCGAGAATATGCCGTTCGTTTGAAGGCCGAGCATATAGACAGTGACATTGTATCATCCAAATGTTCGGTTATCCAGCACTGTCCCTGTCGAGTCTCAAACTTGGACTTCTCTGCAGTCGTTGAAGTCTTTCTTCCTCAATATAGAGACGTCTCGAACTTTAACGTGTATAGAGAGACAGAGAGCCTCACCTACGCCCTCCAATACAGTACCTAATCACCCAGTCATTAGGCGACATAATGAACCTTCGTCACCACCTTCGGGTCGCTATCGCCGAGATCGCTCTGCGCCGAGGCTTCCCCCGACCCGGAAAGCCACCAAGTGAACCCTTCGCTCGCCTCTTTGCGGGGGAAGATCCACCATGTTCCCAGATGAGCGAGGCATGAACCAGTCTCCGGATGTCCTTGGTTGGAAGGTCGCCGTTGCATCGGCCCTTGGACATGTGTCACACAGGCGTGTGACATCGCGTCAGCATATAAGGTATTCTGCGATTGTCATCATCCCGTGGTTGCCATCTTTTTTTCCACACCTCAAAGCTAAAGCATCCATTCGAATATCAACCTCCACGCCCAAGTCTAAACTTGACGTGACTCGCGCCTCCTCGTCTCAAAGTTCATCCACATTGAGAGTGCTAGGGCCATCGTCATCGGCTGACAGACACCATGCGCTGGGGACTCGGGAAGAATGAGAAAGGGTCGGGCTCCTCCGACACCGATGTACAATACGTACAGAATTACCCAGGAGCAAATGAAGCCTACGCAAGCGATCCAGAGTTCCAGGATCCAAACAGCGTCCAGTGTCCGGCGCATACGACCGAGCGGAAACTGCTCACACGCATCGATCTTCATGTGATTCCATTCTTGGTCCTTCTGTATTGGCTGGCCTTCTTGGACAGGTATGTTCTGGAAATGGACGACGCGTCTGAATGAAGCTGACGATTCGCAGAGTCAATATTTCGAATGCCAATGTGTTCGGTTTGTCGGAAGACCTTGGGCTTAAGGGTGTTCAATATAATATCGCCCTAGTGATCTTCTTCGTCCCAGTAAGTTCTTTATACGATTGCTATCATGAGAAGTGTGCTAACAATTTTGCTAGTATGTATGTTTAATCTGCTCTATGAGCTAAGCGGCTGCCATCCCACAGGAGATACTTACTTTGTTAGGTGCTATTCGAAATTCCAGCAAACGTGCTGATGAAGAAGTTTACACCGCACGCATGGCTCGCTGGAAATATGGTCTTGTTCGGCTTTGTCACGGTCATGCAAGGCCTGGTAAAGAGCTACTCTGGTCTTCTCGCCACTCGATTCTTCTTGGGAGTCTTTGGTAGGTCGTATTCTCGAAAGTTCAAGGATCAAACGCTGACATGATCATCACAGAGGCTGGCATGTTCCCTGGTTGCTTTTATCTCATCGGAATGTGGTACAAGAGACAGGAAGCTCAGAAGAGATTCTCGTTCTTCTTCTCATCCACCACTCTTGCCGGAGGCTTCGGTGGATTGATCGCAGCTGGTATTGGTAAAATGGATGGTGTCGCTGGATACCAGAACTGGCGATGGGTGAGTCGCTTCCTCGACATTCCTGATATGACATGTTGCTAACCACGACCATCAGCTGTTCATCCTCGAGGGCGCATTCACTGTCATCATGGCTCTGGTCGTCTTCTTCTGCCTCTCAGATTTCCCTGAAGAGGCCAAGTGGCTGAAGCCGGACGAGAAGGCATTTGTCACTGCGCGTCTACGTGCCGACCAAGGTCACGCAGCACGTGAGTCCAAGGTCACCTTGAAGAAGGTCGGCGGCATTCTCAGCGAGTTCCGCGTCCTCATTGCTGGCGTCATGTACTTTGGCCTCATCGTCCCTGCGTACTCCTATGCCTACTTCAGCCCGACTATCATCAGGGGTTTCGGCTACACGCCGATCCAGACACAGCTGCACTCTGTCCCACCATGGGCAGCAGCATTTGGCTGGTCGATGATCATGGCGACATTCTCGGATCTGAGTCGCCACCGTTTCGGCTTCATCATGTTCGGCATCTGCATCGCTATTTCGGCATTCGCGATTCTCATCTCGGTCCACAACAACATCCAAGTCCAGTACGCTGCGTTATTCTTGGCCGCCATGGGATGCTACAGCACTATGCCTTTCATGGTGTGCTGGTTCAACATGAACATTGGAAGTCACGCGAGAAGATCCGTCTGCTCAGCGTGGCAGGTCGGCTTCGGCAACATTGGTGGCATTATTGCTGTCTTTGCTTTCTTCCCCGCTGATGCGCCTACATATAAGACGGGTTACAGCATTTGCATCGCTTTCACGATCTTGGCTATGGTTGCGACTGTGCTGTACGGGTGGTCGTGTATCAGCACAAACCGAAAGCGTGACAAGATGCCCACTAATTTAAACTTGACGGAGCAAGAGAAGGCGGATTTGGGCGATAATAGTCCTGAGTATCGCTTCTTGTTGTGAGTGTAGATAGTTCATGGAAAAATGAGATTATCTCGTACTTTGCCTTCAATTATCAATTCCTCTCCTGTCTGTATTTACCTTGGCACAAAACAAGACCATAACTACATTACATGTAGAATGTTGCGGTTGATCGATGCAGGCATGAGAAGAACAGCAGTCAAAGATATCCTCAGCTTTGGACTCAGGGTATTGTCTCATCGATTGATTCATCAGAGTGAGTGTGAACACGTTCAATCGCCTCAGGACATTACCAATATTTATGAACGAACTCGTGAACAATTGATCAAGTCGAGTGAAGCAGTAAATCGGTATACTCGGGATTTATTCGGGGAAAAGCTGCTCCAGCGAGGCACACAAAACGCCAAGCATGGGCGAATTTGAAGTGCCTCCTCCGCCGGGACTTTGACGAAGCCTGCTCTTGAGGTGACAGCGACGAATCGACCCTCACGACGACCCATCGACATATCGCAATACCGGTGAGTCTCCCTATATCGCCATCACCCGCGCATTACGGATCCCTGCGATTTCTCGAACGACCCCGAAAACCCGCACACGCCTCCACACCAAACCGAGATTTCACACGACTCCGCGCCACCGCACCATCGCACCACGAATACTTCAAGGACTCCAACACTAACGTCACCACGTAGCAAACATGGGAAAGGGACAACCGAGAGGTCTTTTGGCCGCGCGCAAGCTCCGCAACACCCGTCGTGAGAACCAGTGGGCCGATCTCCACTACAAGAAGAGACTGTTGGGCACAGCCTTCAAGTCTTCTCCCTTCGGTGTACGTACCCACCACCTGGAACCATGAATGCGAAGCAAGAGAGTGGAAGGAGGAAGGCGATGCATTGGAGACGAGGGATATGCGATCATGGATATTGAATGGAGGCTAACGATTACCAAAGGGTTCTTCCCACGCCAAGGGAATCGTCCTTGAGAAGGTCGGTGTTGAGGCCAAGCAGCCCAACTCTGCCATTCGCAAGTGTGTCCGTGTTCAGCTCATCAAGAACGGCAAGAAGGTCACCGCTTTCGGTACGAATTTACACCACTTCAGGACACATTCAAGATTGGCCTGCTAACATTACAACCACAGTCCCCAATGACGGTTGCTTGAACTTCGTTGACGAGAACGACGAGGTCCTCCTCTCCGGCTTCGGTCGCAAGGGCAAGGCCAAGGGTGATATTCCCGGTGTGCGTTTCAAGGTCGTCAAGGTTTCCGGTGTCGGTCTCTCCGCTCTGTGGAAGGAGAAGAAGGAGAAGCCCCGTTCGTAGAGGAATGAGAGTGCATGGATGACGGCGTTTCTATCATGGGCTCTTGATACATTGCTCCGAGCGGCCTGGCTTACAACAGGCGTAGCGGGCGCCGCGTAAGATGCTGAAATGTGAACAAGCGATCCTCTGCGTTTCTTGCGAATACCTCTCAGAACCTTCAGTTTCTCCTTTGTATTCATGATGAACGTGCCCAATGATCTGTCAGCCCATTCCATTCGACGTCATATCTCATGTCCATGCGATGCTGCAAAAGAGGGAAACGTGAGCTCAACACTGGGTGAACGGCGACTGGACACAACTAAGCATTGTCGCCAATCTAGAAGAGAACATCGCTCTATGATGGCCATATCTGGCTATAATATCTAGAAAGATACAATAAATAGTGCATGTTCTCCAGTTCACCATTAAGCGCTGACGCAAGGAAGGACGCTCTTCGTTCCTGCCTCATTTGTCACAACACTAAACGTCACTGCACTCATTAATCGCGCTCACACCAGATACCTTAGACACGATCCGAAATCCCTCAACCACAAGACACCAGACACCTTGACATCTCACTCATTTAGCCTTCGGCAGTATATCAACATCAGCACTCTTCTGCCACTGAAATATGTGTCGCCACCCGGACTACCCTGCCTCGCCACTGTTGAGCGAGCAGTTGCATGCGGTAAATGCACCTACAAGTTCACCATGTCTACTCGACACGATGCCAGAGCTGGCACCTGGTACAAGTCATCGCGCAACACGCTACCGCACAATTCACGCGTATCGATACCAGCGAATATACGGTCGCATCTCTGGGGCTCACGCAAAGAAAGACACGTCTTGACGGTAACATCATCTTCTTTTGTTTAGCTACCGCTATCTGTACAGGTACCTTGTACCAAGAACCACCTTCGCGCCATGCTCTCAAAGGGTATACAACGAGCCCATCCCAACCCAACCCATCCAACTTTCCCGACAAGACGAAGAAAATGTCACACGCGCGAACTTGCGCAATGCGAAACCCCAAACTCCTCCAAAGGCGTACGTGTTACACCTTTCCTGTTTCCATGGTCTCAAGAACTTTTTGGACGCTTTTTCTCCTTTTTTTTTTACCCCCTTCCCTTCCAATCCTATATTTTCCTTCGCTCCGAAGAGCGCCTCGATGGCTTGAGAGAAGCATTCCACATATTAGCAAAACAGAATTGCTGAAATGCTACTGGCGGAGCGCTCGCACTGGCGGCTCAACGCCTTGCCGTGAGATCATAAATCATTATCGTTATAACATGGTGTATGCTGAAAAGAACAAAAACAGCGCGTCGAAGCCGCATAGGCTCATCGACGCACGCTGAATGCAGACCGACCGAGCAGTGATGCTGGGTCAGTGAACAACCGCAAGAAGTTCGGACGACGGGAAGGCTGGCGCTGGATCCTGGCATACTGGACCATTGGGCCAACGATCTCCGAGTCGTCGATCTTGGGGAATTTGGCCGATTGCTGAGCATCGTTCAATGCTGGCATCTTGGGTAGTGGTGCTGTCTCGGCCAACGACTGGTATACTGGGCTTCGCGAGGAAACGCCGGCTTGTGCATTGGCAAGCTCGTGGTTTGCTCGCCACACAGCTTCGATCTCTGCCCACTTGCGTTCAGCAAGCTTGAAGGTGCGAGACGTCGGACCGTAATGCTCACTGATAGGTGTTGCCTGGCGCATGTAGTCCATACGTGCGGCTTCCCAATCTTCAAGGAGACGTTTGCAAGATGCTGTGTCACAGTGATCAGGGAAGTAAGGCTCCGGTGTGATTTGGAAGTTTGCGTGGCCAAGTCTGGCTGCCCATGGGTCGTTGTCATCACTGAGTGGCATGGTAGGAATGTCTGAGGTGGAGGCTGAGTGCTCTGGGCCCAATCTTCTGAATGAAGCAATGGACGCCTTGGTCGACAGCGGTGGCGTAGGCATGCCAGCGAGGTTTGGTGTCATCCTGGGCGTGAAGGTGCCATCACTTTCAGCAATAGTCGGCGACTGCAGGGGTGAATGCACCTGGCTACGGTGGGACTCCAGGTTGGATTCCATCATGGGCGGCAGAAGAGGTGTGGACGCATAGTCCCGGTGGCTGATCGGGTCCTGAACCTCCACCCCTTGGATGTCGATCGGTGCGGAAGGGATCCTCGACGTGCGGGTAGAGCTTGGTTCGCGATACACGGACTCCACTGGGGTAAATGGTGGCGTGCGCGATTCACTGTGAGTTCCGAAGGCATGCTTCACACCGCTCAGGCGCAAAGATGGTGCCCGGGAGGCGGGTGCACTTCTGACGGATGGGTTGGATGTAGGCTTCACGGGCTGGTCCTTCCATCGCTTGGAGATGGATGGGAATCGGCGACTCATTCGCGACGCCAACGAGTCACTGCTACGCTCCTTTGGAGGCGGTATGTTGAGAGAGTGTTGCGCTGACATGTCGAAATCATCACCAGGCAACCACTCAGGGTTGGGTGACACGACACTGGATCGTGATCCGTGTCCAGATTGATGTACACAGAAGGGAGTGTCGCCTGGAAGCATAGGTCAGCACGGGAATTCAAACGTGGAAGGTCCAAGCAACATACAGATGCACAGGGGTTCATCATCATCCTGGTACTCGGAGTCCTGGCGCTGTCTGAGAATATCGAAAGAACCGTCCTCTCTCTCCTCTGGATCCTCAGGTAAGTCATGCAATGGCGATTTGGTCAAGTTGACTGGCGATTCTGGCGTCGTTCCAAAAGAAGAGTTCGAATTTTGCCACAGTCCATGGCTGCGGTTGGAGAATGTGGGAGTAAGAGGCGTTGATGAGGTGGAAGCTCCGGAGGATTCGCGCGAATGCGATGATTCAAATTGGTACGGCGAACCAGCCATCGTGTCGTCTGGCTTCCTCGACAGGCCAATTTTTGGCATCGAGAAGGAGCGCATTCTGCTCATATTGTAACCGAGTATCCCTCGCTTCCAGTCGAAATCAGCGTGACAAACCGGGCATCATCAAGAACAAAGGACAATTGCGGAACACGCACGCGCGTTCGCTTGTAGCTTCTGTGGCTCTCGAGAGGGGAGTATCAAGGTGCCACGAAGTCGTCAGGCCGAGGTGCAGTCAGTGGTGAGCTGGCACGAAGTTGTGCGCGCGAGACACAGATTGTTTGGCGGGATTGGCCGAGGTGGGCAACAAAAAGGTGCGCGGGTGAAACCAACGATCTGGAACACTGTGTGCGGGAGCGATGCGCGTGGCAGTTGAGGGGAAACCACAGAACAAGTGTCCGGCAGAAAGCAGAGCGTTTAGTCGAGAGAGGGACCGCTGACGATGTCTCCGTAGCGAGCGTAGCTGGTGCGAAAGCCCACCGAAAGGCCTCTGAGAGTCTGAGAGTGACGGGAATGACGGTTTGATAGTTTGCGATCCGCGAGTCGGTGGGCGGCCACGACGAATATGTGGACCTGCGAAAGCTGCGAGAGACGTCTAGCGCCGTGTGGCCCTGCGGAAGAACTCCAACGGCAGCAGCGTTCCTGGCGCTAGGCCCGACTAGCAGCAGACAGCGATGACCGCTGTCATCGGGATGCGCCTCACAAGTTCACCAACTTGGGCCAGTCACGCAGCGCGACGGGGACAGAGCAGGCCGATAGATTGCCTGCAGCGAGCTGAGGGCCCTTTGCTACCCATCATCATCACATGTCCGCCGCCTGGGCGCTGGCAACCGAGCCTATTCGACTGTTCGATCGGCACACCGTACACAAGGCGCTCCCAGGAAGTCGGTCGTCTGGGGATGTGCGGCGGCGCGTGTAACTCTCCTCTGTACTGGTTCCAGCGTTTCATGGTAGCCAATGTAGCGCTACCTTCGCAGTATTTGCAAAACAGTACCTGCGGTGCTGCGCACTGCCCGAGGCCAGAGCACCGAGGGCGCCCGTCCTCTTCGGGGCCATTTCTTTGCCAGTAAAGACATGACTGCATTGTGCATGCGTCGAGCCAATCATGAAAATGCTGCAGGCCCACAAGAGCCGAAGGATGATCGACCGAAAGTGCTGGGAAACCAGATGCAGGACGGCAAAAGCCCATGTTGGAGCCTCAGAGGCAAAAGTATGAGCAAACGAGCAAGGCATGTTTTTACCTTCCCTGTTCGGATGCTTGCCCTTTCTGCAGCCCTCATCGTTGGAGCCACGCGGGCGCGCATTACGCTTGTGTGGTTGTCAACGGTCTTGCAGCAGCGAGCTTCGCCGTCAAACAAGCGGTTGTTTTTGCAGAAAGTGACAGCGCACGTCTGACCGTTTGTACAGGCGCCTTGTGTCACCGCCAACCAGCTTTCTGCGACACTCCTTTGCCCAATGGCCGCTCCCTGGCTACGGGCATGCAGTGCAGTCCGGCAGTACGTTCGCGTGGGCTGCAGGTCCGAGCCGTTGCAGAACTCTGGGCTGCGGTGGCATCTCATCCGGAACTTGTCACTGAACAAGTGTGCTACCCACATCACAGCCCATCCTGCCGCACCACCCAATCCTACCTCCTAAAAACTCTATGCGAGCCTGCAGCTTTGTGTCTCAGTCGTTCCAAAGAACAAAGCATCTGACCCTCGAATTCAAGCTCGCCATGCCAGTATCTTGGGAGCGTTAAATCTGCCTATGTGCCCGACTTTCGTCTACTTTCTCGCACGTGGCTGATCTACCAAAAGCATCTACTAAACCTTGCAGCATCCTGGCCGGCCGAAATACGTCGTCCGTCACAAAGAAGTGCAGACAATACTTTTGGCCAAAGTGACATCCCCAACACGGGACGTTGCCCACCCCGGGCACCAGCCTGGAGGTCTGGACCGCCTCGCGAAGAACAAAGTTGGAGCAAAAAGTTCGACAATAGAGCGGGGGCTTTTGCTTTGCGGCTCGCTGGGAAACAACTCCCCGGTTCGTCGACCGGTTCTAACTCCTAGAGGAGAAGAAAACTCACAATAACCGCGGCGGCAAGCGGTAGTTTGTTTAGTGTTTGCTCTCTCGCGCTCCGCCTCAGACGCGCGTTCGATTCACTTCTGGAGCTCTCTGTAAAGTGCGGAAACCGCCATGTTGACGTGTGGACGTGTAGAGTGCTGGACCGTCAGGCCTCCCACAATAGTGACTGCTTTACCGAGTCTACGATTCCTTGCCTCCAGGGTACAGGCTTGTTGTGTTAAACGGTAGACGTTCACGCGTTTGGCGGGAGGAATACCTCCGTAAGCCACGCGGTTTCAACAGCTGTCGTTAATCGTTCGCGCTGCAGGAACCAACAAACGGCGGACCTGCAGCGAACCAAGTACATGTAGTCTTGAGCTTGTATAGCAGGCCTCGCAAACGACGCCGGCACATAATGCAGGTGGCTGGGATATCGCTTCTAGGGTCAGGATGTATCGTTGTACACTTGTAGACTAATGGTTTCACGATCGATCAGTCTTTGCGATCGACGACAGAGTCATGGTATAACAACACTTGACACACAATCGCGAACTATGACATCGTTTGCAAGGACCGCGATTTCGTCGCAAACTCGGCGGACTTGCTCCGTCAAATTCTGTCGAAGAATCCGATTGTCCATGGTTTTCGCTCAGCTTTAGTTTGGCCAACCGAGGAAAAAGCGAGGCGGCAAACTTTCGATTGGCAGAGCAACAGGCGCAACAGCAAACTTGGAGCCTACCAGAAGACAAATTGACAGCAGTGACATGGGCCGCGCGCAGCGAATCGGTCGGTAGAGGAGACGAAAGAAAAAAGTCCCAAGGGGCACAGCGAAACAATCACATGCAAAACGCAAGCCACACAAAGCAACCGCCAACCGGGAATCGTGCCTCGAAAACGAAAAGCGCTTTACTTTCCCTCGCCCTGGTCACTGTTCGCGAGTCACAGCAGCAAGAAAACACGAACCCGGATGGATCTCCGACAGGACACCTGCATTATTATTTCCTGCCGTGTTCACAGTGCCGATGGCATTGGGCATTGGTCAGCGCCCCCCGGCTCAGCTTCCAAGTTTTTTTCTCTACGTGTGCTGTGAATTTGTGACGCTTTGACAGCGCAGAAGTTTCTATTCTCGACTCGTTCGCATACAGACTAAAGCACTGTATATTGGATCGGCCCAGGTTTGCCCGCCGGCCGGACCTGTGCGCTACTGTACTGTCCTTCCCAAAGCGGTGCCCGCGAGTCGTGGGCGCTTCTTCTATCGCGTGCTCACTTGCCTTGAGGCTGGCCTTCCGGATGGAAACGGCCGTGGGGAACTCCACGTGCGTGTTGAGGACGGGCGTTGTTGATGCTGCTTGGCGTACGATGCAGGCTTCGGTCAACGGACAATCGACCCATCCATCTCAGCTCGCCTCGCCTCGCTTGGTTCGTGATTTTTCATTGTAAGCAAGGTAAGCGAGCCGGCATTGACATCTGACGTGCCAGTCGTTTCTGCATGCACTCACGGGAGCTCACTGCCAGCTCTCGTTCCTTTTCTATCTTTCGCGCGTACTGTGACTGCTCAAGATACCCAGAACTTGCGCCATTGGGTCTTTTGCGCCTCGGTCCCGTCGAACTATCGATGGATGTCAGTTGAGAGCCCCATACTGCTGCAAGTGGAGGAGCGGGGTTCAATGAGAGCCACATCCCAACGCAACGCCAGTAAGACAAGACAGGACAAAGACGTACCTTGAAGTTCACTTTGGTAATATCGTCGAACCCTTCGTCCACAGTGGGCTCGCGATATCGGGAAGCGAAGCCCGTAAACGCCATTTTGGGCAACATGGTTCTGGATTCGGGATTCATCTGCCGCTGCAAGTCAGTTATGGAGTTCTTTTGCATGCAGGGCACATTTGGTTGCTTGTTTTTAGCACAAGCTACTGCAACTTACCAAGTTACCTGTCAACGCTCTGACAGTATCATTGTGCTCGCAGAGTTTGGGTGGCGCGGTGAAATGCACAAGACGAATTGGTACGTTGAGCTTCGCTGCCAGCTTGACCCATATCGCGCGCGTCTCCTTGTCCGCGTTGGTGTTGTCGACCGCTACGGCTTGCTTGTCCTCAACATGCTGCGTCGCCACTTTAATGCATTTGTCTCGCGTCTTCAACAGGTCTTGGTTGACACGCGCATACCCCAGCGGCGCCATCGACGTCCAGAAGAACGTGCTTTTCCCTGCGCCGGGGCTGCCGCAGAACAGCACGATCTCCACATCGTTCTTTTCCGTGAAGACCAGAGGCGAGACCTCAGTGTCTGTGGTAAGCTCAACGTCAAGGTAGTCGCTCGGATTGAGCAAACGCTCATATGGCTTGGGCTCGTCGCCGAGGAAGTACTCCTCAGGCGTATGGAACGCAATCCCAACGTTCGCTGCGAGATCCCTGTCCGAGCATGAATGATCCTTCTTGATCTTCGCAGATTTGTCTCCAGCTCGACCTGCAGCGTCGCCAACGAAAACGCTTCCGTTCAAGTTAACCCCTCCGTCCTCAACCAATCCATACCCCTCAAGCAGCTTCTCCCACATGCCCGTCCTCGGTTTGCGAAAGCGATCATGTCCTGTTGCCGCGAAGACTGTGATCGGAAGATCCAGTGTCGTCAGCACATTCGTGACTTTTGCTTTCCAGTTGTTGAGACTTTTCATTCCGTTCGGAGTTTTTGCATCAGAACGCAAGCTCACAGCTGCCTGGTTGCTGATGAACACGATCGCCAATCCTTCGCTGTGTAGTTGCTTTAGCTTCGCAGGCACAGATGCGTGCCACCACCTCCAATCGCTTGCATCTTTGGCGAAGCGGTTGCCAGAGGCTGTCGCTATGATAGTGTCGTCGAGATCGAACGCCACTATTCTTAAGGGTTTGGGGTAAGCCGCAATGACTGCCACGGGATCTCCATGCTGTGCTTTGAGGACTGTTTCGTCGAGAATTTGAAACTTGACGGCGTCAGGTTCTTTGATCTTTTGCGAGGCGGGTTTGAAGAAGTTGGCGGCGGCCTTGCTGGTTGTTGTTGTGGTGACTTTGCGCTTGGCTGGTGGTGGTGAGATGTCGCGGTCTGCTGTGGTTGAACGCTTTAGCGATATTTGAGACATTCTCGATATTTGTGTTATCGATCTTGTTTGCCGACGTGTACCGGCGAGCAAGGATGTGATCTTTGTGAGTGGTCTCATAGGTGAGTGCAGGGGTGGACGAGGTGCATGGCGAGAAAGCGCGTTTGGGAGAGGCGCGGGGTCACGTGTACACTTTATTATGTAAGGCACTGCCATTTCACATATGCGAGCGCAGACTTGAGTGGCGTAGCAGTGAACCAGCTGAAAGCAGCGCTACACGTGTAAATATAGTTTTAGTTCTGACAATAAATTGCTCTGTTCCTTGGTGATGCGACTCGATGGGACGCTCTGTGTAGCTCAAGCGGAAACATATTTTGATAGACAGCAAAAGTTCACACCAAGGAAATTTGAAAGAGAAATGATGCGGAGCTCAGCACATCAAATAAAAAAAACATGAGCTCGTCGAAATGGTGGTCGACGATTGCATTCGGGTATATGACCATTTGAGCAGATAGTAGCTCCATTGAACGCCGCACGTCCGTCTCATCTACGCCGCGAGTTTCTGCACGGTCGTATCGAGACGCCGCAAGCCTTTCCTCCTTCATGGCAAACGATTCCACCGTGACAAGCGCCTAAAACGCCGTCATGCCCTCATCCAACAATCTAGTTGTCCTCGACAACGGCGGTCTGGAGGCCCTTGGGGTTGGCGACGTTGACGGCCTGGACGTAGGAGTAAAGCTTCTCCTTGGCGTCCTCCTCGTCGTTACGCTTACGGGAGATGCGGACGCGGAGGCGGTAAGGCACACCCTTGATGCCGCACTCCCAGACCTTCTTGTTCAACTGGGGGTCGAGGCGGACGTCGGAGGTACCCTGGGGACGGATGTTAGCTGGGTCGAGCAGGGTTGAGTGTGCTGCTGCCAATGGATCAAAGTCGATTAGCAGCAGGAAAATATTCACTCACCATGGCCTTCTCAGCGAAAGCGCGGATCTCCTTGATGGCGCGAGGGGCGCGCTTCTTGAAGGAAACACCGTGCACCTGTTATCGCGAGATTCTGATTAGATTCAACTCTTGTCTTCAGTCTTCCGTCCGATGCTGGAGCGCGCGCACAGCAGAGTGTGGTTGCGCATCGCAGCCATCCGTGGACTTCATCAAACTGAACGTACCCTCTTGTGCATGTGGATGGTGTATTCGCGGGCGACAACATCCTCGATGGCGCTGCGGCCGACCTTGCCGGCGGGCTTGTTGGACTTGGTGGCGTTAGGCATGGCGACGGTATTGACGGTATATCGATTTGTCGAGTATCGGTAGTCGCTGGCGTCCAAACTGAGACTGCGAAAGTTCGACCTGCACACAAAATTGGGAGAGCGAGCGGCGTGTGCGGGCGGCGGGATCGACCGTGCCAAGCTCCATCCGAGCGGGAGCGCTAGTTCGGATTCGGATCATCAAGTCTGGTCTCCGCGTGAGCGTGTGATGGCAGGCGCGCGTTTGGTTCGGAGACGCCTCGCCATCATCAATCACAGTCGTTTGTTATCGCTCACCACCTCCACCATCGCCGCCGCTATATCCTCCGCCCTTACCTACACAGCTCTATGCTCCGCCGCTGCGTGCGCACCCTCTAGTCCACTATGCGCCGCGCCATAGTGCAGAACTTGCGCACATTCCGCCGGCCGACTCCCCGCAAGGCTCTCAAGACTCTCCGCATCAGCGGAGCCAACAATGTCTCCTTCCAGCGCTCTATAGCCTCCCGCAACCTTCGCCCGCTTCACTCGTCCATGCAGTTCCGCCGCCTCTCCGGTCCTCTCGCCCTCGGCGTAGGCGCTGGCGCAATCTACTACGCATACCAGAACGGCCTTGGACAAACGGCGGACGCTTCACCGTCGGCAACCAGTCTCGCAGGGAGTCAGGCCAGGGCATACTCCAGTACCCCGTCTGTAGCATACGCAGCATCCTCAACATCCCCCGTGGACGGTCTTTCTTCGAGCCAGGTCCCCGAGGCCGTTCGCAAGGCTCTCATCGTTGAGCAAGGTCAACTCTTCACAGCTCAAATCCCAGCAGACGTGCCCATCAGCAAGGAGACAGATCACTCAGGCCGTAAAGTTCTGGAGATGCTGACTCCCGAGCAAGCAGACGCGAAGTTGAGGACCAATGAGGAGAGCTACCTGGTCAACAGGGGCGAGGGTGTGGTTCGATACGATGTGGTTCAGATTCCCAGCAACGACCCAATCGAGGATGATCACGTGGAGAAGATTGTCGAGGTTCCTGGCTCAACCGCTGCTGCCGAACCTGGCAAGACCAGCTCCGACTGGATGTTCTGGGGTGTCTTCGATGGTCACGCCGGATGGACCACCTCTGCCAAACTCCGCGAGACTCTCGTGTCCTACGTAGCCCGTGAGCTGAACAAGACATACAAGGCAGCCCTGCAGGACCCTCAATTGACCTACCCTACCGCCGACTCCGTGGACGCTGCGATCAAGAACGGCTTCGTCAAATTGGACAACGAAATCGTCAACGAGTCTGTGCAAAAGGTTCTCAAGCAACAGTCCAAGCGTGTCGCTGCCGAACTTCTGGCCCCTGCTCTTTCCGGTTCTTGTGCTCTTCTCAGCTTCTACGACAGCCGCTCCAAGGAGTTCCGTGTGGCTTGTACTGGTGATAGTCGTGCGGTTCTTGGACGCAGGGGACCGAGTGGGAAATGGACTGCGACTGCGCTTTCAGAGGATCAGACTGGTGGCACTCCATCGGAAGATGCACGTCTTCGTGCCGAACACCCCAACGAGCCTTACGTCACTGCCAACGGTCGCATTCTCGGTGGTCTTGAGCCCAGTCGTGCCTTCGGTGATGCTGTATACAAGTGGACCAAGGAGACTCAGGATAAGATGAAGAAGTCATTCTTTGGTCGCACACCCTCCAAGCATCTCAAGACACCACCATACGTCACTGCAGAGCCTGTTGTCACAACGACCAAGGTCGACCCCACAAAGGGCGACTTCGTCGTTCTGGCCACAGATGGTCTCTGGGAGATGCTTTCCAACGAAGAGGTCGTTGGCCTCGTTGGCCAGTGGCTCGAGAAGCAGGCTTCTACCAGCAAGTCTGCATCTGCTGGTGGCTGGTTGCAGTCGTGGTTCTCTACCCAAAAGGCTTCGCTACCCGTAGACCACCACGATGCAGGTGCGAACGGTGGACAGCGCGCACCCATCAGGCAACAACAATGGGGTGTTGAGTCTGGCAAGGATGAGCGCTTCGTTGTCGAAGACACCAACGCTGCCACTCATCTTGTCCGCAACGCTCTTGGCGGAAAGGACAAGGACATGATCTCTGCACTGCTCACTCTCCCTTCGCCTTACAGCCGTCGCTACAGAGACGATCTCACTGTTCAGGTGATCTTCTTCGGCAATGGCGAAAACTCTGGCAGCGTGGAACTCAACAAGGAGGCTTCCGCCACTGCAGCGAACGGTGGAGCACACGGTGCTGAAGGTGTGAAGGCTAAGCTTTGAGAAAAGCTCTCTTGATTTGCTTGATTGGTTGGTTCAATGGGATCTGATTGCACAGCGTCGGAGTTTTGGCGTTCCTCAAGGGCTTTGCGGTTGCTTCTCAGACGGCGCCAACAAAAGCCTGTACAACTACATAGCAATCCTCTGCTCGCTCATATTGCGATTCGTAGAAGGAGAAATGATACATTACATTACATTCGATGTTCACGTGTCTGCACAGGCTTACAGCCTTGGCCTCCCTGGGTGGCACATTATATAGGACAGACGAGAGAGCAGTTCAAGATATCACATTCACTTGCGCTCCTTATGCTCTCAGTGTATCGAGAGACACAGCTCAATTACCGATTCAGACTCAACAGTCCCTCCACATACCTCCTCGCATCGATACCAAACCCTCCGCCACCCAAAGCGGTACTACTCTCTCCTTCCGAACCGCCACCACCGCCTCCTCCACTGACAGCCCTCATGCCCAGCGAACTCCACATCGCGCTCCCCAATCTACTTTTCCCCTGCGCAGCCCCAGAACCCGAAGCCCCAGAACCAGGCCCATTCTCTCCAGCTTTTCGTACTAGGAACGCGACCCGATGCGTCTCTTCCATCGTTTTAGCAGGCGTGAACGAGCTCGCCAAACCAAGAGTACTGATCGCACCACCCTGCGAATCGAGACCGCGCTCGCTGCTTTCTGCCATGTCATTGCCACCCGCCTCGGATCCCGAGCCGCGAGGGCCAGGCCGTGCGTCGTCCAGAGCGACTGAAGGCGGCATGCGCAGCCAGACGACCCACCAGCCGCGCGCGGTCTTACTCGTGCGCTCAAGTGCGGTCTCGCCTTTGACGCCGCTGGTGGCGGATAAGCTGGCGAGAAGGGTGGCGTGGACGTTGAGGGCGTCGATGCGGGCCCAAGGCTTGTAGCCGCCTGGAGGAGGGATGCTGGGGATGCTTGAGTGTAGGGATAGGGTGGCTGGGTCGTAGATGAGGGAGAAGATTTCGTTGTCTGATGGTGAGGTTGTATCGTTGTTGGTGCTGGAAGGCTGTGCTTGGTGCTGGTGGTGTGAGAGATCTATACGTTGGGCAACGGTTTCGGCGCTGGTGGAGGAGAGGAGACGTTTGTGGATTGGTGCGAGAGTGGTGTGTAAGGATTTGTAGAGGCCGGAGTAGCTGAGGGAAGAGGTCCGTTGCTCGAAGAGGAAAGCAAATATGAATGGACGGTGGACATAAATGAGAACCCTTAGACGGCGGCAATCTTTCGTGACAGGGTTTTCGGGGAGTAGGTGGCCTGTCCTGTTGCTGGCATCGTCGCCTCGTTCCAGATCCTCGTTCACTTTGTCGGTGTAGTCTTGCACTTTGGGCGTGAGCTCAACTTGTAGTGTACGAAGGAGAATACGACTGCCACCTGACTCCTCACCAAAGCTGCCTTCGGTCATGTTTGCGTCTTCATCGGAGTTGGCGGACGAATCCACAGAAAGATCTCCTTTCAGCCCAACGACGAAGTGGCCTTGGTTCTCATCATGTATCTGCCGCGCGGTTTTGGCACGGAGTTCTTCACCATCTGGTATTGGATCGGCGTGCGATAGTTCAAGCTTCTCATCACCCTGGTCGTCAGTCTGCTTTGATGCCTTTGGTTTCCTGTTGCTTGCGGCTGGTTTCGGTTTCCTGGGACTCTCTGGTGTTGCCTTCGTGGTCTCTGTCGGCTTTTTGTTGTATGATTTTGCTAGCGAACTCAGGCCAAAGGTCATGTACTTCATATACTGGTCTGGTATACCCATTGTGGTGCCGTCTTCTGTCTCTGCAGGTTGCACTTCAGAAGACTTCTTGTCTGCTTCTTTTGTCGCCTTGTTGAGGGCCTGCTCAGCAGCTGAGACTATTGGTGGAGGTATCTCAGGATGACTGGCACTTTGCGGTGTCATTTGACCAGTCGCGTGGTCGTGTGAAGCTACTCGATCGTACATCTGAGGTCGTTCGTCCTTTGGAAGAAGATCCGGGTCGATCAAGGGTGACTCTGGTCTTGTGGCTCCTTCCTGTTGCTGTACCTTCTGTTTGGGATCTTTTACTGTGGATGCACGAGGCTGTACTGACGGGCTAGATGTGCCACGTGTTTGGAGCGGAGGGGCACGCTTTCGTCTCTTTCGTCGCTCACGATGAGGGTTGTCCCGAACACCATAGGCGTAGTCTCCATATGAGTAGATATGCTGCATCCAAAGCGAGATACTCCGCACCGAATGTCGATTCAGCTTGTCAAGACCGCCGAAGATGATTCCGTCCGAAGCTGAAGGTACATTGCCGCTTCCAAGCCATGGAAGCACCTCTGTATCGTTGGCAGAGCTTTCCTCCTTAGTCGCAGGCTCGCCATACCTGGCCACAACGACATCAACCAAGCCTTCTGTCCGCCTCGTCAAGTCTTCCAGCACCTCCCTTTCTGAACTTCCCCATTCTTCCTCTCCAACTCCAACGCCAAGCTCACCGCCAGCAGCGAGCTTTATACCTCCAAACACTTCTGATGCCGGATTACCATGTAGCAACACATCCCAGCTCCGAGCAAAGCGCATCCAGTATCGCTCCAAGGTGCTGCAAAACTTCTCTCGCGAAAGCTTGACAAACAGCTCGTCCAGAGTCGGCCCATGATGCAGCATGAATAGCCAGTGCGCCTGTACCAACTGCTGCGTAAGCAATGCCGCCGGGCTCACTTCCCTCGACGAATACTCCAACACAGGCTTCGCGTTCGGATCAATCTTGCTCTTGCTTGAGCCCACAGGCGTCGCAGCCGGCAGTCGCGTAAGATCGATCGAAGCCAGAATCCACCACCCATTCTCCAGCTCATGCAGCACAATCCGCGACTTATCCGTCTCGATCGAATCCACTGGCCTCTCGCCGTCTGAGAACGTCTTCGCGAAACCAATCATGCCCTGCGCCAGCCCGATCTGCCTCAGCCGCTCGTTTTCCTCCTCCTTGTCCGCGGCCTTCCTGCGCGCATCGCCGGCGGCATCATTGTTCGCCTTGTCTGCACGGCGGGCCTCTGCTGCTTTGCGCGAGTACCAGAAGACTAGTTGGTCGGCGAAGGTCTCGTCTGTAGGACCGAGGGTGGGGTTGTAGATTGCGAGGAAGGCGAGTTGGGCGGGGATCACGGAGGAGGCGTGATGTTTGTACGGCGTGGTCATGCTAGAGGGAGTAGAGGGGTGTGTGTGTCGGGAAGGAAGAATGCGGGTTAGCCATTTGGTAGTTCGACGTCCATGCTGTTTCCAATGCATGCACATGTGAGTTGGACGTTGGAGATGGACTATGACGTTGGCTCGAGCTGGCTGGCGATCACGGTGGGAATGGCTTTTCGTGTGAACATTGAACAATGATAACCTTACATGTACATGGAACGATATTATAGCTACCAGACGGTCTCCATGGCCCAGGTCGCTCACTAGGAACGGTCTAAATCAACTTTTGCCACATTTTGTGTAAAGTGGCAGCTTGATCTAGGTCAATACAACCGTTACACTGTGCACATTCAGCTTCAAGCCAGCAACAATGGCGTTTTCGATGTAAATCGCGTTCACCATGGCAGATACGCATACCAAGCTGAAGCCATAGGATTACAGGATATTTAAAAACACGCTGGGGGGCTCATAATGGCCAAAGACTTCTATAGGAGCCTGATATATCGATCAAGATGGAAGATGTGACACCCCAACCCGAACCCTACCAATGATTCTGGTTGTGATAGACTGGACGACATGAGATTCATGTTACGAGTTCGATGACAATGGATACATGTACATGTAAGGTGACAACATAGAATCAACAAAGACGATTCGCGTGTATATCCGATGTATTCCTTTATTCATCATTCAGAACATCATCATAGTCTCCCATGTGACAATACCCTACATGTAGTCTCTTCTCACTCATCCTCACCATCCTCAACATGCGCCCTTCTCAACCTCTCAGCCTCAGCCACTCTCGCCGCCTGCGCAAGAGCAAGTGGTGTCTGCGGTCCGGCATAAGGCGGTGGCTCAGGGAAAGGCTCCTGCTCCCGTTCCGCCGGCGCATTTCGACCTCCCGCATCGTCGTCCTCTCCAAGTAAGCTGGCCTGTAGCTCCATCATGCGCTGCGTTCTTTGCACGATGGTCTCTTCGTTCAGACCGGAAGCTTGGATGCGGCGCTCGATTTCTTCTTCGGTGGGCTGCTGAGCTTCGGCAGCACCGTCGGTCGGGGCACCGGTTGGGTTGAACCAGGGGAAGAGGTTGGCGAAGAAGCCGTATAGGCCTTGCAGTTCGCGGAAGTTCTCGGCGGCGGAAGAAGCGCTGACTGCGCGCGGTGCTGAGGTGTTTTGAGGTTGTATTGTCGTTTCGTAGGAGGCGATGGAGGTTGGTGGAGGCAGTGGATCGGCGGTCGAAGTTAGCTGTGCTGTGTATTCGCGTGGTACGTGTGCGATCAGAGCAGGGACTTCCGAGAGAAGGACGTGGCGAGCTTCGTTCAAGGTGATTTCCGATGTGTTGGGTGCGGCAGAGGGCATCTCTGGAGGCACGGCACTTGCGGTTTCTTCGAGGAATTCGCAGATTTCGGGGGTGTTCCAAAGATCTTTGGCGCGGACTGCGTAGAGCTCTGCATGGAGCTTCTCCCTGTCAGTACGAGGTTCCTTGCCCCATACTGCGGGTGGAGGCTGAAGGCTAAGCTCCTGCATCAGACGTGCGACTACCCATGGGAAGCGTCCGATGGCAGTGAAAAGAGCCTGCTGGCCTTTGCTCTTGTTTCCAGCACGGTATTCCGCAAGTCCTTGGCTGAGCTGTACGTTTGGCAGGTCATTGTGAACAGTCTTGAATGTAGCGTTGCGGCTGATGTTGAGATAGTCCAAGGATTGCTGCGAGCGGATCGCATATTGATCGAGTACGAGCCAGATTGCATACGGATCCTGCTCTGGAGCCAGAGACAGCAACAATTTTGCCCACTCGTACACCGTCCGCCAGGTTGCGCGCATGCTGAGGTTCTGCATGTATTTCCAACTCGCCAGCCAGAACTCTCGGTTCTCGGGCCTGTTGAAGTCGAGTCGTGCCTTGCCTTCTGCTAGATTCTTCGCAAAAGTGCTGTGTACTGCTCTGCCTAGCGAAAAGAGGGCGCGCTCTAGTAGGTCACCTGAAGTGGCGTGGTCACTCTCTTGCTTTGCAATCTCAGACACCTGCAGAAGTGTGCTGATGTGGTACGGGTTGTGCTGAAGCAAGACAACCAAGCGATTGGGGTCCATAGACGCAACACAGCTTTCAAACTGCGATTGTACGTCCTGGTAAGCGCGGTTGTGCACATAGCGGTATTCCACAGTCCCGTCCGCCTTCTTCTCAACAACCTCCATACCGAGACCACCTCCCGTGGCAACCGGCCACTCTTCCTTGCCCTGGATGAAGATATTGCGCCTGAGACCAAGCGATCCGAGACCGCCAGTCCTTCCACCTTGTCCTCGCTGGCCTCTCAGTGCTTGTGCTAGACCAATTTGCTGCCCTCTCCTTTGCTGCCTTCGGTTGCCTCCTGCACCGCCCTGTGCACCTTGCTCGTCGTCGTCGCCTCCTTCCAGCGCAGCGCGCCCAAACAGCCGTCGCATCTCATTCTGTGCGTGCAAATGGTGTGTATCAATTGCGAGAAGCTTCGAACTCTCATTAACAGCCTCATTCGATCCAGCGGTCGTGTTTCCCGCAGATTTTCCAGAAGCAGACAGCTGTTTGAGCGCAGCGTCAATCTCATCCACTTCGTTATCTTTCTGTCCAGACCCTTGCTGAGCAGGCGTGCCAGGAGTCCCTCCTCCACTCTTGCCTTTAGCCTTTTTCTTTTTCTTCTTTTTCGAAGGTGCTTTCACAGGTGCTGCCTCTACGACGGGCTCCTCGTCAACAGCAACCCCGCCTTCGTCCTGGTTGTCCTCGTCGTCTTCATCGTCGTCATCCTCCTCTTCACCGAGCATGGCAAATGCGCTTTTCTTCGCAGACACCGGCGCATATTCCTCTTCTGACTCTTCTTCTTCCTGCTGCTGAAGCTTCTGTAGCTGTTCCTGCTCCTCGCGCTCGCGCTGGGCTTTGCGGAGGGCTCGTGAAGACATTATTGCGACGCGATGCTGTAAAAATGCTCGCAGGCTGGAGTAGTGATGCAGACGATATGAAATAAAAGATCAAAGGATGCGGCGTGTGTCAAGAAAGTCAAGCCGCCCTTGTAATTGGAAAGAGCCGAGAGATGACAGGACATGAGGCTCCAAAAAGTCACGGCGATTCAGCGATCATGACGTAGCTTGGAGGCGTCTGTCATCAACGGCTCGACATTTCAATGTTGATCGGATCGATTCATCTTCAATGACACATGATCTACTCGTATCTACAGTCGCTGGACATGATACTACGTATATTTATCTCAATAGCCACTGTAGCATTATTGATTGTCCTAGCATTTATTGGGCTCGAACTACCATTGAGATACAGGCAGAGCTTAGTACACATGTATATCTCACGATCGTGTAGGCAAATATCATCAAGCTTAGACCAAAGGATGACTACACTGGCCACTGAGAGATGGCTGTTGACAATTATCTACTAAATCACATGTCCACTGCACTCTTTGCTTGTTCAATTTCTAACGAGCTCGCTACTCCTTCAAGTAGTCACTAGCGTTGGGCGGCACAAGTGGGAAAACACGCGAGGAGAATTGTATGGCCATGATGATGTCCCGACCGTGAGTTCCGAAGACCACTCTGTGTGTCGAGTGCAAGAGGCGACGCTTTTCTCCTTGTTCGGTCCAGGAACCCATTCCATATCCACTGTCACGACCGAGGACCAATGCTCGGGGCGATCTTGAGCTTATGACAGTAGGCGATATCTTCGTCGATGGCCACCTCAGAGAATGACGCCGTTGATGAGGCACCCAGGACCATCCATGTTGCCTTATTCGAAAATGATGACATGTGATGGAATTTACAATTAATTCCAAACGAATACATGCACCAGGCCTAGAGTGAAGGACTGGTAGTCACGGTGGTGGCAGGATCGACGGTGCATATCCGGTAATGCACTGCAAAGGTGCTGAATGGATGCGAATGGCAAACCGCAGTGGCATTTGAGAACCTTAGCGCGTGATGCAAACGCTGCACAAATAGGGTATCGAAATGGATGCCTGCTGGGAGTTGATCTTTATGGCCACAGGCGAAACTAAAATGACTCTATCGGCAGGCGCCGTAGACATGATCTTGGGCCACCATCTTCGTGGCAATCCTGTAATCGTCACATTTGATGTGCGCGACAAGTTCATCGGACGGCGGAGCTGTATGTTGGTGGTAGATTCAACACAAGATGTCTTTCATAGAATCTAAAATGCCAAAAAGTTCGGACTGAATAATACAACCAGTTTTCGTCTGATATATCACTAGAATGCTCGATTGCACTCGCACGGTGTGTGTGGCTGCGAACAGAAGCAGAGGCGCTTATTCTGCGGTCCATAGGGTGTGCGTTCATTACTGTCGAGTGCTATGAGTGACAAGTACGGCCGAGAGGGCAAAAGCGCATATGGTTGGCTAGATACGTAACCGATGTTTCCATGGTTGTTCGTGGCCCATAAAAGAGTCGCGGCGATGCTGGTGCTGATGGAATCAAATCATCGTGACTGCATGTGGCCATGAAATGCTTCTCATGAGCAACTACATCCTGTATAGTGATGTGAAAGACTTTTCTTCTCTTGCTTTGCTGACGTGGTCGCCTTTGTGTTGTGTGTCGAAATTCACTACCTCGGTGCTGCGTTTTGTCGAAATGAAGTCCATTACTGCGAACATAGCTCACAAGGTTGTCGAGTCACGGGATTGGAGATCGACGACAAGTAAGGCGTGCTGTGGTGCCTAGGCGTGTGTTGAAGTCCAGCCACCCATGCGCACCCTTGCAGAGCAGCTCTAAAATGTCATAACGACATGATTCAGCGATCATGACGTAGCCCGAAGGCGTCACAACAACTTGACCATTTGAAATAAAGTTACAGGTAGAGTTTTGATTCCCAGAAGATCGGGATCATCATGAGTCGAGTCGAGACGCTGGAGGAGCGGCAACGTGGTTTTTCTAATCTGGGTGCCGAACGGCAGATGCGCGGTGCGTTTCAAGTCGCAAACGGCGAATGCCTGGAGAGCAGGCCTGTCTGAGCCTCACATCAAAATGGCGTGGCAGTAAGAGCGCGGCAGAGTCTGTCGGAGAGCCGTAGGCCTCCTACATGTATAAGTACAAGTGCAAGTAAGAGTGTACATGCACAGTACAAAGTGACGGAAGATCATCGACACAGCGGAGGACCCGTTAGCATACGACCCGTTGGCATACGAGTCCGAGAAACCATTCGCATTCGTACCGAAGCCTCCGTACCCGCATACCGGACTTAAGCGAGAAACATGCACACCTCCTTGCTCATGTGCAGTGGAGGGGATAATTGCGCGGCAACGTCTCGCGTCATGCCCAGGCGCACCAATGCAGCTGTCGTCGATATGGCGCATCCTGAATCACCGCACGGAAGTGAGCGCTTTACCAAGGAGCTAACACGTACAGTAATGCGAAAGCGCACATTGCACAAGCGAAGGGGGTTTTCGGATCGGGTCTGGAACGTTTTTCTTCTTGAACAATTCGGGAGACAATCGATACGCACCCGAGTGGGAATTTCATTATTGTGGCTGATGCCTGGTCGAACCGAGTCCTGGGGAATCTCTTACTGTTTGACATACAGATGCAAACCGTTCGATGCCTGCATCTGTGGATCTTGCGGAGTTATGATTTAGGAGTATCCGGAGCTGAGATGGGCACTCTATACGAAACTCGAACGATTGATGCTTGAATCAGAAGAAATCGAACCATGTTTGCAAACGCAAAATGCACAAGGCGAAGCTAACGAACCATACAGGAGCTCGAGAGGAGGTAGGGGCTGCTATTGTATTGCGCCACTTGCGCTCGTTCCACTTCAACTCCACTGAGAGTTTGAGAATACTTCTGACAGAGGCCAAGTCTGTCAAATTTCGCAAGGAGAGATACCGGTGTGGGTACGGTATGCAAGACAACTGAGATGGAAACATCCGCATCCGAATAGAGGCTGAGTCAACATGAGTAGGGCTGAACGGGGATAATGTTCTGTGAAACATGTCCGGGTCCGCTTCCGTTCATGCTTACGGCAATAATCAATCTCACTAATATGGGGAGACCACGTTCTTGGATGGCGATATGTTCACGATAGCACAGATAGGAGGTTCTGACACGACGACTGCGGGGCGGAAGATGAGAAGAGCCTGAGCCGTGAGATGACTTCGATGAAGTAGTATAAAATACTGTGCATAATTAGGTCATGCCAGCCAATCAGAGGATACTATAACCGACAACGCCACGTGTGTGGCGCCTCGGAGCCTCGAAGATCCGCAAGTGCTCGGAATGCAGTGCTGCCGGGGCAGGGCTGCCTGCAAGAAACACACGCTATCCACGTTTAGAGCCTGGTGTGCTCGCCAATAGTTGGGTGTCCCGGGGCAATGGACTATCCATCCATCCCAGCCGATTTCTGCACATGGCGTTCAAATAAGTTCCTCCTCCGCCCTGATTGTCGTTGTGATAAAGTCTGCGGCTATTGCTCGAATCATCATCGTTTCGTGGTAAGACGCCACTCGACCGTTGGCAATCTAATATTGTCTTCCCCTCTCTACAACGGCTTCGACCACAACAACACCCCACCATTCGACAATACAGACAGCATTCCAGGCATAGCGTAATACACAACAACCGCAATCATGTCCCTCGTGGGCAACTTTTCCTTTGGCAACTATGACCGCACAGCAGAGACAAGCGGTGCCCAAGAGGGTGGCACTGCTTTCCTGCCGCGGTCGCACATCACAGACCAGGACCCCGTACAAGAAGGCCACCATCAGGAGCGTCGTGGCAGCTTAGCTCGCACATTGTCCAGGAACCGCAGACCATCTCAAGCATCAGTCAATCGTCCGGCCGCTAACCGCGAGGAGACTTACCAAACCGCGCACACACATCTGTCGAGAGGCGCCACTCCTGCACTGGAGAAGACTCTTGACGAAGCCGACCTGTCGAAAGCTGGTCTCGAGCGCGCAGAAAGCGATTCCGAGGCAGAGCGGGAAAAGGACCAGCAAATCCAGACCGACAAGACCATCAATGAGCTCGCAAGATCACTTAGCAGGCAAAGCACCTGGTCTAACATCCCTGGCAACCCCTTCGAAGCTGCAGCGGATTCCGAGCTCGACCCCAAATCACCAAACTTCAAGGCGCGATCATGGGTGAAGAGCATGATCAAGCTGAACCACGATGAAAACAAGACTCCCGGCCGTACCTCTGGCGTATCTTTCCGCAATCTTAGCGCTCACGGTTTTGGTGCTGCTACCGATTATCAAGCCGATGTGGCAAACGTCTGGTTGAAGCTTGCGGATCCCATCAAGAACGCACTTGGTCTGGCCAAGCAGCGCAGAATTGATATTCTCCGCGGCTTCGAGGGTCTCGTCAAGAGCGGTGAGATGCTTGTGGTTCTCGGACCTCCTGGATCTGGTTGCTCCACCTTCTTGAAGACCTTGACTGGAGAGACTCACGGCTTCAACATCGATGAAGGCTCTGAAGTCAACTACCAGGGTATCACTCCTGAAGAAATGCACACTTACCACCGCGGTGAAGCCATCTACACAGCTGAAGTCGATGTCCATTTCCCCATGCTTACAGTTGGCGACACCCTTTACTTCGCTGCCAGGGCCAGAGCTCCTAGGAGCATCCCCGGTGGTGTCAGCAAGAAGATCTACGCCGAGCACATGCGTGACATGATGATGGCGACCTTCGGTATCAGCCACACAATCAACACAGTGGTTGGCAACGATTTCGTTCGTGGTGTATCCGGTGGTGAGCGCAAGCGTGTCTCTATTGCAGAGGCAGCACTTAGCGGTGCTCCTCTGCAGGCTTGGGACAACAGTACTCGTGGTCTGGATTCCGCCAACGCTATTGAGTTCGTCAAGACTCTTCGTCTCTCTACCGAGCTCGGAGGATCGGCTGCCATGGTAGCAATCTACCAGGCTCCTCAGGCTGCCTACGATGTCTTCGACAAGGTCATCGTCCTCTACGAAGGCTACGAGATCTTCTTCGGTATTACCACCGAAGCACGCGGCTACTTCGAGAGGATGGGCTTTGTATGCCCCGACCGTCAAACCGACTCCGATTTCCTCACATCCATGACTTCCTCACAGGAGCGTGTTGTGCGCCAGGGAATGGAGAATCAAGTTCCAAGAACCGCTGAAGAGTTTGCTGCGCGCTGGAAGGCCAGCCCCGAGCGCGCACAACTGCTCAAGGACATCGAAATCTACAACCAAGAGAACCCCATCGGCGGTGAGAAGGCGCAGGAATTCCTCGACTCTCGCCGCGCTCAGCAGGCGAAGCACGCTCGTCGCAAGTCGCCTTACACGCTCTCATACTCCCAACAGATCAAGCTCTGCCTCTGGCGTGGTTTCCAGCGTCTGAAGGGTGACCCCAGTTTGACCTTCACTCAACTCTTCGGCAACATCATCATGGCACTTATCATTGGCTCGGTTTTTTACAACATGCCACAGACCACCGATTCTTTCTTCCAACGTGGTGCAGTCCTCTTCTTTGCTATTCTGATGAACGCCTTCGGTTCCGCTCTCGAGATTCTCACCCTATATGCTCAACGAAACATCGTCGAAAAGCACAGCAGATATGCGCTTTATCATCCTTCGGCCGAAGCATGGGCATCAATGCTCACTGACATGCCTTACAAGATTCTGAATGCGATTTTCTTCAACTTGGTCCTCTACTTCATGGCAAACCTTCGACGCACACCTGGAGCATTCTTCTTCTTCGTGTTTGTCAGCTTCATTGCGACTCTCGTCATGTCGATGTTGTTCAGAACAATTGCTTCGGTGTCTCGCACTCTCTCGCAAGCTATGGCCCCTGCCGCGATCATTATTCTGGCCATTGTCACATTCACCGGTTTCGCCATTCCCGTGCCCTACATGCTCGGCTGGTGCAGATGGATCAATTACCTCGACCCCATCGCCTACGCCTTCGAGTCTCTCATGGTCAACGAGTTCCACAACCGCGAATTCTTCTGCGCCAAGAACGCGGACGTACCTGGTTACGGAGATTGGGCTCTTGGCCAGCGTGTGTGCTCTGCTATCGGCGCTATTCCCGGCCAGCAATATGTCAACGGTGACGATTACATCAATTCCTCCTTCCAGTACTACAACTCCCACAAGTGGAGGAATGTCGGTATCCTGTTCGCCTTTGTAATCGGTCTCTGCACATTCTACATTGCTGCCACCGAATTCATTTCTGCGAAGAAGTCGAAGGGTGAAGTCTTGGTCTTCCGCAGGGGTCACACCCCGGCTTCGCTCAAGGAGAAGGCTCGCGATGAGGAGTCTGGCAGCAATGGCGCGGCGCTCACTAAGAAGGAGAGCTACACTTCTGCTACCGACATTATTCAGAAGCAGACTGCCATCTTCAGCTGGAGGGACGTTACCTACGACATCAAGATCAAGAAGGAAGACAGGCGCATTCTCGACCACGTGGACGGATGGGTCAAGCCTGGTACTCTTACCGCACTGATGGGTGTCTCAGGCGCCGGAAAAACCACTCTTTTGGATGTGCTCGCTACCCGTGTCACTATGGGTGTTATTGGTGGCGAGATGCTCGTCGATGGACGCCAGCGCGATGAATCTTTCCAACGCAAGACTGGTTACGTTCAGCAGCAAGACCTGCATCTTCAGACTTCCACTGTCCGCGAGGCCCTCAACTTTAGTGCAATTCTCCGTCAGCCAGCCGATGTTTCTCGCAAGGAGAAGCTTGACTACGTGAACGAAGTCATCAAGCTTCTGGACATGGAGGAGTACGCTGATGCAGTCGTGGGTGTGCCCGGTGAAGGTCTCAACGTCGAGCAGCGTAAGCGTCTTACTATTGGTGTCGAGCTTGCCGCTAAGCCTCAGCTCCTGTTGTTCCTTGACGAACCTTCCTCTGGTCTTGATTCACAAACGTCGTGGGCTATTCTCGATTTGCTTGAGAAGCTTGCCAACTCCGGCCAGGCCATTCTGTGTACCATTCACCAGCCTTCTGCTATGCTCTTCCAGCGCTTCGATCGTCTTCTCTTCCTGGCCAAGGGAGGCCGCACTGTCTACTATGGTGAAGTTGGCGAGAACTCGAACATTCTCACCAACTACTTCGAGCGCAACGGTGCCCACAAGTGCCCACCTGACGCCAACCCTGCTGAATGGATGCTTGAAGTTATTGGAGCTGCACCCGGATCTCACACAGACATCGACTGGCACAAGACATGGCGTGACAGCAAAGAGTACCAGGAAGTTCAACGCGAGCTCGACTACCTCAGAGACGAGCGACCAGGTCAAGTCACCAGGACTACTACCGCCGACGCCAAAGCTGACAAGCAGTCTTACCGTGAATTCGCCGCTCCTTTCGGTCTCCAGCTCTGGGAGGTCACCAAGCGTGTCTTCGAGCAGTACTGGCGCACACCCTCATACATCTACTCGAAGGCCGCTCTCTGTCTTGGTTCTTCCATCTTCATTGGATTTATCTTCTTCCGTGCCCCCCTTACTCAGCAGGGTCTTCAGAACCAAATGTTCTCAATCTTCCTTCTGTTCACTATCTTCGGTCAACTTGTTCAACAGATCATGCCTCACTTCGTCACTCAGCGTTCCCTGTACGAGGTTCGTGAGCGCCCTAGCAGAACATACTCCTGGAAGGCTTTCATGATTTCCAACATCACCGTCGAACTGCCCTGGAACGCTCTAATGGCTGTCATCATCTTCGTTTGCTTCTACTACCCGATCGGCCTCCAGAACAACGCCATCAACGCCGGAGCAGAACACGAGCGTGGTGCCCTCTTCTTCCTCTTCACACTGCAGTTCCTCCTGTTCGCATCCACCTTCACAAACATGATCATCGCTGGTATCGCTGATGCAGAGACCGGTGGCAACATTGCCAACCTTATGTTCTCTCTCTGCCTCATCTTCTGCGGTGTCATCGCCTCCCCAAGCACATTCCCTCGCTTTTGGATCTTCATGTACAGAGTCTCCCCCTTCACCTACCTCGTCTCCGGCATGCTCAGCGTCGGCCTCGCCGGCAACACCATCACCTGCGCCCAGAACGAGTACGTCGAGTTCTCGCCCCCAGCTGGCGAGACTTGCTACGACTACCTGGCCGAGTACCGCGCGAAAGGTGGACCTGGCTCGCTCGAGCCCGGCAACGCAGACAACATGGAAACCTGCCGCCTCTGCTCGTACACCAGCACCGACGTCTTCCTCACCGGGATCAACGCCAGCTATGCCGACCGCTGGCGCAACTTTGGCATCCTGTGGGCTTTCATCATCTTCAACATCTTCGCCGCGATTGGTCTTTACTGGCTTGCGCGCGTGCCCAAGAAGCAGGGCAAGAAGAAGGAGAAGGAGACTTAGGATGTCATTTCGTTTCTTTCGCTTGCTTTCTTTTCACTTTCACATGACTATTTCTTTTAAAAATAATTCTTTCCTATTATCATACATGGGCTTTGTTTTCCTTCCATGTCCGGCAAGAGCGCCTTCTTCGTATAGAAATCGATAGACTTTTGTGTTCCGCTCCTATTGCCAAATGTTCTTTATAACAGGCATAGGAGTTTGGGCACTCGAATGATTGCGAATCTAACATTACTGTTTGATGACGAAATAAGTCTTTCTCACGTGCAAATTCACTCTCATATCATCTCGACGCGTATATATCTCGCCGCCACTCTTTTGAAAGAAGTATCCAAGCTTGCATGCTCGCATGCGCCGGTAGTCCACTCACCGACCTACCCCGATTCAATCGCCATCAATCTCGCATTGGAGCCATCATCCTGGCTCGTGATGATGATGCGGGTGTGATGTAAAGATGTGCTCTAGTCCGTTGTATCCATCTGCAGCAATCAACTGCTACATAGTTATCACCATCAACATCCAGTAGTAAGCCTCGATAGCCTTGTGCATGTATGATATCTCGCTTGGATATAATCACCCCTCCGAGGCCTCCTTGGCTGCAGGCTATCATGATTCCGCGACTTGCCAGATTGCTGCAAGCAAGGTATCTTCTTGAGCTTCTATATATCATCAACATGTCTTGACTTTCCAAAAAGCAAAAAAACGACGACCGTACAACAACTGCAACAGCGGTACATCCTTTATCTTCAGATTGGATGCGCAGATGCGATGTGGATAATCAAAAGCAAAAGAAGCGTTTTCCGAATCGGGGAATTGAACCCCGGCCTTGTCGGAACTGATCATCTTGCAATGATTGAGAGCGACAAATCCTAGCCACTAGACCAATTCGGATGGGTGTTATGGAGCAACGATGATTAGTCGTTATTCGATGGCTACAGGCTGATCAACATGCAATATGTACTCTCATCTTGTGGCAGAGAACGGAAACCATGGGTAGAAAATGGTCCAACGAAGAATTCACTTACTTGTTTTTCTTCACTTACTCACCCGATCGAAACAGGAAAGTGCGCCCGCCGTGCCTTCCTAATCTGGGCATTTTATCGTCTGTTGAAGGAAACCATGGTTATGACACAGCGCGCTCAGATCAAAGTCAGGACGGACAAATTCCCATAACATCAAGCGCATAAAGGCAGAATTGGCAGATCTGCTTCGGTTCGCAAACGTGTGCGACGGAGATCCAGAATTCAATTTTGCAAGCAGATACATGGCCACTTTTCGAAATCAGAACTCTTCCTTGAGGACTATGATCACATGGAAAGCTTTATCGCAGGCCCAAACAGATGTTGATACTGGTTTAAAGATATGTACTGAACGAGGAAAGAAATCGAACCATCTCACTGTCTCTGAAACAGAAAAACTAAGATACGCCTAGCCGATCATGCTGGAAAGGAGTGCACCAGCACGTCTGCTGCATCCAAATTCATCGCGACCGAGACGCTTGTTGAAAAGCGTCATCTTGTAGCGGCCTTGTAGTCCGCTCTAATGCTGTTGAAAGTCCTGGCTATGTTGAAAATTTCCAGTATGAAGCCGTGCGAATCATCACATCGTGGGATCACGCAATAGAGCTCTTATCGTCACCCTCAATGCTGCTACCATCACCCTGCCTGTTGACAACCCTCTTCCTGAGCATGCGGCGCTTGACAGCCTTCCAGCTCTCGACGAGAGAAACGAAGCACACCACACTGCCGAGCACAAGGCCCCACTCCCACGTGAGCGGCATGTGTCTGAAGACGACCTTGTTGATGACGGGGATGTAGACGATGGGGAAAGGCGTGCAGACGCCTGCGATGACGGCCCAGAACAGGAAGCGGTTCTTGAGCAGGGTGTTGAAGATGGAGAAGGTGCTGGGGTCTTCTTCGGGGTACATGTTGAACAGGCTGCGGGTCAGGTGTTTGGCTTCCCAGGCCATGATGCTGAGGAGGACGGTGAGGATGGAGTATGCTGTGGCGCGGGCACGGAAGGGGAGGTCGCAGGTCGAGTTGTAGCTGTGGTTGCAGTCGTCGCCGAGATCGCCGTTGCCTGCGCCGTAGACGACGATGACGAAGCTGGCGAGACAGAGAGAGCCCATGCAGGTGCCGTAGATGAACTTGTCGATGATGAGCTCTTTGGTGAAGACACCGGCGCGGAGACTGTGCGGTGGTCGGGTCATGACATCTGATGATGCCGATTCCAGGCCCAGACCGATAGCGAGGAACGAAGAGCTGATCAAGTTGGCGAAGAGAATCTCCAAGGGAGAGAGCGGGAAAGCTGAAACGCCATTCCTGTCTTGGAAGGCGAGACCGATGAGGAGAAGAACAACTTGGGCGATGTTGGAGATGAGGAGATGGAGTAGGAACTATGGCGTTGTTAGCATGTGATTGTAAGCTGGTAGTAAGTGAACAGTCGTACCTTCTGAATATTGTCGAACAGCCTGCGACCTTCACGAATGGCCGAGACGATCGATGCGAAGTTGTCATCAGTGAGGACCATGTCGGCAGCTTCTTTGCTGACATCACTACCGTTGAGACCCATGGCAACACCGACATCAGCACCCTTCAGCGCAGGCGAGTCGTTGACACCGTCGCCAGTCATCACACAGTACTTGCCTCTGCGATGGAGAGTGTCAAGCATGCGGAGCTTAGTAGTCGGACTACAACGGGCAACAACAAAAGGTAGCGTCTCAAGTTCGTCAAGCTCTTTGTCAGTCATGGCATCGAAGTCTGGCGCTGTCATCACTGCCGAGGGTAAATGCGAGCCGGGGACTTGTGGGCCCAAGATACCAATCTCTTGAGCGATCGTAGTCGCAGTTTTCAAATGGTCTCCAGTAAGCATGTGCACAGTGATGCCAGCTCTCTGACACTGCTTGATGGCGCTTGCAGACTCCAAGCGAGGAGGATCGTAGAGGCCCACGAGGCCGACGAACGTCAGCTTCTGTTCGACGAAAGAACGACTTTCTAGAGAGGCAAGATCAGACAGTGGCAGGGTTCTACGCGCGAGACACAGCACGCGCAAGCCTTGTGTAGCCATTGCATCTGCTTGGGAGTTGATGACCATCTTGGTAGCCGCGTCCATTCCTTCAATGAGATCAAGGATGACTTCAGTTGCACCCTTGGTGAAGCAAGAGAATCCCTGACTGGGGTCCTGACTTTCGTAGACAACGGTCATGCGCTTTACGGAAGAGTCGAAAGAGTGTTCGGCGGCAAGACGGAGGCCACGCTTCTCCAAAACTTCCGCTTTACGGTGACCGACACGCATAGCCATGACTTGGAGTGCAATCTCGGTCGGCTCACCAGTAGCAGACCACATTCCAGTGGCACCATCCTCAGCCTTTGGTGGGAACACCGATGCCAAGTTGCAAACCGAGATAGTCTGGAAGAAAGCCTTGAGGGCTGCATCTCCGAGCACGCAACTTTGCATCACTGTCAAGCCATCCATGCTGATGTGTCCGGAGGTAGGGTCGAATGGGCTCGTCTCGTTCTCAACGGTCAGAGTTCTTCCATCCGCCAAATAAGCCATGCGAGCCAGCATCTTGCCTTGCGTCAAAGTTCCGGTCTTGTCACTACAGATATTGGTGACACCGCCAATGGCTTCAAGTGCGCCCATTTTGCGGACGATGACGTTGCCTTTGGCCATTGCCTTGGATCCGACGGCCATGGTTATAGTGAGGACGGCAATCAGAGACTCTGGGATGACCGCAACAGCCACGCAAATACCATAGATGAGGGTTTCGCCGTCGATGTCCCACATGGCTGTAGAGAACACGATGATGGCGAGCAAGATGGCGAGGCCAAAGAGCAGTAAACCGAAGTAAGAAAGCTTGACCTGCAATGGGGTGCCGACCAGTCCAAGAGCGTTCTTGATAGCGTACAATATTCGTCCACCAGTGCGGACAAACCAGTTGCCTTGTGCTGTCTGCTTCTTGTCGCGAAGCAGGAAAGCAATTTTGCCGATTTCGGTACTCATGCCTGTAGCGATGACTACACCGACACCTCGACCTCGGGTGACGGTAGTAGACGAGTATGCAATATTATGACGGTCTCCAAGGGGGGCGGAAAGTTCCTTGATCGTACTGTCGGCACTCTTGCTGCAAGGCTTCGACTCTCCGGTCAAGAGTGCTTCATCAGTGGCAAGGTTGGTACTGGTAGCAAGGCGAAGATCCGCCGAGACGATGTCTCCGACGGTCAGGTGGACGATGTCACCAGGGACCAACTCATCTGCCTTGACCGTAGAGATTGTACCATCATCGCGTACGACTTTACAAACAGGAGCAGCCATAGCTTGAAGCGATTGAATGGTCTGTTCGGCGCGATAGTCCTGGAAGAAGCCGACGACGATGTTCAACAAGATGACAGCGTTGATGACACCTCCTTCGATGAAGTCAAGTGTCGCATAACTGAGGACCATGGCGATGACCAGGACGAGAGTCAAACTATTCGAGACCTGACGGACGAGGATATTCCACCACGTGACGCCTCCAGAAGTCTCAAGCTTGTTGCGGCCATATTTCTCTCTGCGGTTTGCAGCCTCGTTCGTGGCCAGACCCGCTCTACAGTATGTTAGTAACCATGTCGACTATGTATGGAAGCAATGCTACTTGCTGTGCATTCGTGCCAAGAAGGCGTGCCACGTGATCAAAGGGCACGGTGTGGGCCCAGTCAGGGACATTGTCTACATTCTGGCTGTGCTGAACAGCCAATGCATTGACTTCATGATTGTTTTTGTGATTGTAGGAGCGAGCTCCAGCCGGGTGCTTCTCATTCAAGAGCACGGCTGAGCTCGCGTGCGGTATAGGGGGAGGGTCGTTGCCGCCATCTTCAGCGGCTGGTTGCAGTCCATCTTGTCGAGTCTGGGAGCCGGACTCAACATGCTGCACGGAAGTCTGAACGGTTTTTTCCATAAATCGATGGCAATAGCAGCGGTATCGATACCGGAATTGACCTGTAGATGGAAAAGAGAATCGATCAGGTCAGCGCGGGGTACGGATAGGACCTTATGCTGGTTTGATGGCTCGGAAGGTGGCCGTCAGGTCATGCGGACAAGCCTTGCTGTGGAGCTGCTGCGTTGACCTTGCTCATGGCATTGTCTGGGCAAACCACGACTATTTGCTGGAGTTTGCTGGGAGATCTTTGCAGACTGGCATGCCAACTTGGCGTGCATTCACGCGAGGGGCCGTTCCAGGCTGTATCACCGTGAGCTATGCTGCATTGCGCGATGGAAGCGTCAAAGACGTGGCTTGCCGCGCCCGGACAGACGCACTGCCAAAGACAAAGAGCTTCACTTTCCTGATGTGATATACAGCGTTGGTCTTGTAGACATGAACAAGGCCATTTCGACTCCATACCAAGACAGTCAAGCGTGGCGCAGCAGGCGGCTTGACGATTGTAGCAAGGCCGCCAAGTCGCCTTCCTTGGAACAAATACACGTGAAAGGTGCATTCCATAAGCCGCATGGTACTGTACAGTGCATACATATGCATGGTGCACGAGCCTCATGGCACGGCAGGGACAATTGTCCGACACAAGCATGTGCTGTTTCTGCGAGTTGCATCTCAAGGCTTTTTCATGTCGTTCTTAGCGGCACTTCATGTGATGCATGGGTATTTGCTCAGGAGGCGTTGTCAGCATCAAGCGAAATCTCGTGAGAAGCGAGTCAGCAAGTAATGTGTTGTTCCGAAGTGAGTGTCATTGGCCTCTGTGCTGCCACGAGTACCGACATGTGATACATCGCCGCAGACCTCGTTCTCGTTCGGTTTTCCGTGTTGTCCATGTAAGATGAAGTTGTGATCAGGATCTCTTGCTTGGGCCAAGAAGAAATCCAATGCTTGCTCCATACGAAAGTCAAGTTGCTTCCAAATACCTGTGTGACTAAAGCATGATCGCATTCTTGCAATGTATGTAAGCACGTGATCTCAGCGTCGTGATGGTCACGTGCGAGGCCGGATGTGGCAGTCTCCGAAGTGGGTATGGTCGAATGGAAAATGGATGTAGCAAACATCGTTGCTATTTCATAGATAAATAATTTATTGACGCAAGTGTAGAGGGATACAGTAGTGTATGACCACAATAATCAACTCAACGACCCTCACTACCACCTGTTTGAGTAGTTCAGATAGAGTGACCACTACTCAGTACAGACGAGCACTCAGCCGCGTGATGATCAAAGCACCCAAAGAAAGTACTTCTTATAGAGCGGAATTACCTAGTTTACTATCTTATCCTGATTCTTCTATCGGCTCCACGAGATGAGTACCGCCAGAGTGGCTCAGCGTCAGGGCGGACTAATCCTGCTGTAGCATTTGATCTGCCACCACGAACTCTACAGCAAGTTGATTTGACGTCAAATCCCATTTGACTCCTGTATACAGTGTGATTTAGTGCACAATGTCGCTCGAGCCCGCTCTACCATGCAGTCGTGATGTGCTAGCCTCTGGAACACAACATAGTGCTATGCGGTCAACATGATGATGGCGTGGTCGCTTGGGTGGCTCGTACATGGGACACGGATGACAATTGGAAGCGTCCCAGATACAGCCATGGTCTTTGTTTAGGACAGCAAAAGAAACATACCCAGAAAGCAAATACAAAATAGCTTGCCAGACTTGTTGGCGGCTAATCAGAAGACTTGCGTCCATCCGAAAAATGTCTCAACTCCTCATGTCCGGCAAAACAATGAAGAGGAGCATTTCATGATCTGATCACCCCCATGCTTCCTCCTCATCCATTTCACATTCAATCGAGTAACACGCCTACTACTCTGGCGTACAACATGCAGCCAAGGAACTCAAGGCGGGCATCTGAACACACAATGACTTGAACGCTGTTGTCACCTCTCATGCAAGCCTGGCAGCCACACACGATAGGGGAAACTCAGGCAAGGGCATTTCCCGCCCTGCTCCCCTCTCTCTGAAGACTCCGCTCATCTCCGGGAGCGAAATCGCCCACCATTTTCCGCCCCGCCATCGTGAGGGCGGGCAATCAGGCTAGAAAACGTGGGCGCTCGTACGTTCGTAACAACGGTTGAGAAAGCGAGCCTCGTCAGCCAGCGTGCCAACAGCCTTACGCGGAGGGCTCTCGGAGCGCGGCGTCTCCGGTGTCGGAGGCAACATTCCGGCGAAGACGATAAGATCTTCCAGCAGTAGTAGTGCCAAAGTCACATGCATCGCATCGCTTGGGTCGGGAGATGAGATTTAGTGTTGGTGGGGAGGAGCACCGGCGGCGGTTCCACCGGGCCTGTGGAAAAGGATATTCGCAGCGAGGCGAGCGAGTGCAGCAAAGAAGGCTCACAAGCTTTCCCTTCTCCGCGCTTCGGCAGCCTCGCCCAGGGTCCGATTTGCGCTGCGAAAGCTCGCGCGGCCAATCAACATGCGCGAATCCTTATCAGTGACGAAGGGCAGGGCAGCAAAAATGACCACATCCATCTTCTCATTCACTCGCAGCGCAACTCATATCTGCGCGGTGGCCATGTTTGGGATGTGTCGCAGCTTTTACTTTTACCCACTCCGCGCATCTGGGGTCGCCAATCTGTGGATGCTGCCATGATGCGAGAACGGAGGCTAGCTCTGGAGCTGCTGGGTGGTTTGTTTGGTGGGCTGGTGGGCTGCTTGGGCCTGTTACTCGTTGTGAGAGGCCGAAAAGTGTAGCCGTGGGTGACGTCCGAGCCTAAGGTGCTTTTTTGTCCAAGTGTTGTTGAGGAATCACGGTAGCTTCTGGCGGATCGTACAAGAACCGTCGTGTCCCTCTGCATTCACTCGAGGTTTGTCCCTGTTTCTTCATTCACCACTTGCTCTTCCTATCCTTATAAATACCCATTGAGTGTCGAGCAAACAACAACATCTTCTTTCAATCAACAACAATCAACAACGACACCACCCAGAATCTCTTAACAATGTCGAACCTCCCCGTCGAGCCCGAGTTCCAGCAGGCTTACCATGGTAAGAAAGCCTCGAAACAAAGCTTCCAACAACCATTGGAAACAACCTTCTAACAATCCCCATCAGAGCTTGCCTCCACCCTCGAGAACAGCTCTCTCTTCGAGAAGCACCCCGAATACCGCAACGCCCTCAAAGTCGTCTCCATCCCCGAGCGCATCATCCAATTCCGCGTCGTGTGGGAGAACGACAAGGGCGAGGTCCAAGTCAACAATGCCTTCCGCGTGCAGTTCAACTCCGCGCTCGGCCCCTACAAGGGCGGCCTGCGCCTGCACCCCACCGTCAACCTCTCCGTGCTCAAGTTCCTGGGCTTCGAGCAGATTTTCAAGAACGCCCTGACCGGCCTCAACATGGGCGGTGGCAAGGGCGGTTCCGACTTCGACCCCAAGGGCAAGTCTGACAGCGAGATCCGCCGCTTCTGCAATGGTTTCATGCGCGAGCTGCACAAGCACATTGGCGCTGAGACTGATGTGCCCGCTGGTGACATTGGTGTTACTGGTCGTGAGATCGGTTACATGTTCGGTGCTTACCGCGCTCTTACCAACAAGTGGGAGGGTGTCCTCACTGGCAAGGGTGGCAGCTGGGGTGGCAGCTTGATCAGGCCTGAGGCCACTGGTTACGGCTGCGTTTACTGTAAGTTGAAGATCACTTCGAGTTCATCATTCTCAAGCAGTCACTAACAATCCCCTCCAGACGTCGAGCACATGATCCAGTACGCTTCCGGCGGCAAGGAGTCCTTCAAGGGCAAGCGCGTCGCCATTTCCGGCTCCGGCAACGTCGCGCAGTACGCCGCGCTGAAGGTCATCGAGCTCGGCGGCACCGTCGTCTCGCTCTCCGACAGCAAGGGCGCGCTGATCGCCACCAGCGACGCCGGCTTCAACGCCGACATCATCAACCACATCGCCGACCTCAAGGTCAACCGCAAGCAACTCTCCGAGCTGTCCGAGAACGCCGAGTACAAGGACAAGTTCAACTACCTCGAGGGCGAGCGCCCGTGGGTGCACGCCGGCAAGGTCGACGTTGCGCTCCCTTCTGCCACCCAGAACGAGGTCTCCGGCGACGAGGCCAAGGCGCTCATCGACGCTGGCTGCAAGTTCATCGCCGAGGGCTCCAACATGGGCTGCACACAGGAGGCCATCGACGTCTTCGAGGCTCACCGCAAGGAGAGCCAGGGCCAGGCCATCTGGTACGCTCCCGGCAAGGCCGCCAACGCCGGCGGTGTCGCCGTCTCTGGTCTTGAGATGGCCCAGAACAGCCAGCGCATCAGCTGGACTGCTGAGGAGGTTGACCAGAAGCTCAAGGACATCATGAAGAACTGCTTCGACAACTGCCTTGAGACTGCCAAGGAGTACGTCCCTGCTAAGGAGGGCGAGTTCCCTAGCTTGGTCGCTGGTGCCAACATTGCTGGCTTCAGCAAGACTGCTGCTGCCATGCGCGACCAGGGTGACTGGTGGTAAATGCATCGCGATGCATGCATGCCTCAAAACGGAAAAGAAAGGCGCACGGAAAAAGGCATTGAATTTGTTTTTGATTTCAGCGAGAACCCACTAGCGTAACGAATGTATTGATTCCTTCATGATTATGTCTGAGCATTTTCACTGTCGCTGCTCATTGTCATGAAGCAGTGATTGGTAATGGAGATGCCAAGCCTCCCGGAAAACAAGAAAATAGGGCCCGCCTACAAGGCATGCTGCGGCATGCATTTGCTCAAATGTCAGCGCTCAGGCGGCCCTTCGAAAGTCCATCGGTGCTGTCTTCCCCGTAGCTCAGTCGTAGTCCAGCTGGTCTCTCACGTTGAAGTAGCCGCCAGTGCGCTGCGTCATCTTCACATCCATCAGAGTCTCCGACTGTTGTCCAGACTTGGCCGGCTTGTCGTCCTGCCACAGAGTGCGGCAGTAAGGGCAGGTGACATTGCCCTTCCTGGTCTTGGCCCAGAGATCGAAGCATTCTTGATGGATGTTGTTGCCGCACGCCGCACGGCACCATGCCACCTTGTCGTCTTTTCCGAACTCCATGCAGCAGATCGGGCAGTCGTCCTCGACAGGCTTACGGTTGCCGTCGTGCGTCTCTTCTTGTTCAATGACAGCAGTGGGCAGGGCCGGTGCATTGTCCGTGATCTCCTTGAGCTCGCAGGTGAGGAAGGCATTTTGGTAGCGAAGATGCTCAGGCGCTTTGAGCACGTAGTGTAGCACATATAGGACATGCTTGCACAATGCGTGACCGGAGTCGTTCCGTTTGAAGCTCGTATTCGGACAGCTGCAAGTCGGCAAGTGCGAGATGATGACCGTGTAGACGTTGCCAGTGGAGCCGGCAAGCCTGATCTGATGGATCGGACAGTCTTCGTTATGGGCGTGGCAGTTCTCCTCTGGGCCTTGAGTGCGCGACAGGACAAACATCCGCTGGGAGCTGGCACGTTGAAGGAACGTTTTGTACGACTCAGTCATGTAGGAGACTTCGCTGTTTATAAAGTTAGCATTTGTAAGAGTAGAAAACATGGAACGGAGCTCACTCTTTCAGGCGAACCTCCGGAGCACCGGGCGCCAGGCGAGGAATCTTGGAGACCTTGCGCTCCCAGCGGTCTTCGAACGAGTCCGCTAAGATCGCAGCGAGGTTGATATTCGACTTTCCCTTTTCGCCCACCGGCTTGGATGGGATCGCGTACACTTGCGCTGGCTTCCTCTCACCCTTGGGGCGCGGTTCAGTCGTGTCGAGGCGCATGACGCCTTCAGAGTCGAGCTTGCCGATGGGAACGATGCGCTTCTTTCTCGCCTTCGCCTTCTTGGGCGCCGGCTTGAAGTCTTCGTCATCCGGAGCCATTTCGAGGTCTGCAGTCGTGTTGTCTCCCTCGCCGATCGGCTGTTCTTTCTTGATCTTTTTGCGTGGCGGCTCTGGCTCTTCGTCATCCGCAGTGTCAGGCTTGGGCAAGGCAGAGTCTGTAGATGCGGCCTTCGATTTAGTTTGGGCAGCTTTGGCGACAGGCTTCTTGCGTTTCACCGGCGCGGTGGCGGCAATGGACTGTTGTTCAGCCTGTTCTTCTGCGTAGGTGGTGACAGCCTTGCGAGCGCAACCGCTGCGGCGGGTACCTTGAGTCTCGGCCATTGGAGCAGTGTTGTGGAGTTGTTGGTACTGGTGGGCGAGATGTCGGGGTATGGGTGAAGTGTCAGTGTAGAGATGAGGTGATGTGGCGTAGTGGCAAGAAGGCATCTTGAGCTTGGGAAGGAGCGACACTGCTGCCTTGGACGACAGCGCGTCCTTGTTTGGGACATCTCCTCGCGTGGGCAACCTCCCTCTATTCTCTATACTCTTCACTTCTCCTGTAGGCATTTCTCTTGGAAATTCACGGAAGTCGTCGCATCGCAGTGTGGTCATGTTTCCTTGATGCTTTCGAAGATGGCACGTCTATTCTCCTCCCACCTCACCCAAGCTGCGCCTTGGAGCACACAATCAGCGAGATCGTCCAACTTGGTTTCGCGTTCAATTGCTGCATCGCCAACATCTGCTCCATTGCCCTTTGACTTGCGGCGCTTGACCCTGTGTGAAAATGCGGCAGCAATCTTTTGTGTCTCAGCCGAAAAGTCGAGCGAGACACCGCCACTTCCATCAAGCCACGAGCGCAGAACAGTTATCTTCTCCTTCTTGCCTGTGTTGTAAGCTTTGGCCGTGCTGCTAGAAACTTTCAGCTCTGGTGGCGCGAAGTCTGCTGCAAAGAGATCTGCTGGAGGAAGATGCGCATCGGGCGCGGCGGTCCAGAAACTCGCTACTCGTTTGGGAGCTACCTCATGAACGGATGGAAATTTGCCGTTGTTGGACATGACCTGATTAGCTTTCAGAGTCTCGAAGCATGCCCACAACATCGCTTCCAAGGTATTGACACGAACAGTCCATTCCTGAATAGCCGAGCCACCTCCTGAGCGAAAGCGCTGCCGCTCGATGAGTACAATGTCAGGCTTGTGAGCCAAAAAGTCTTGGGTAACCTGCAGAGCAACTTTGGACATGATGGATGGTGTGAAAGAGTTCTTGAGGACAGCTTGGGCAACAGAGTCCGGCGCATCTGCCACGTGATCGAGGGAAGTCTTCAGCAATGGCATAGCAACCTCAGGTCGCATCTTCTCCAGCAAGTCAAGCCGCTTCCAGGACTGCACGTGAAGTTTATCGTCTGTTGCAAATCGATTCGCTGGCACATCGATCACGCAGTAAGCAAGATTCCGGATTCCCATGTCGACGCTGAGGATACGTGTCTTGCCTTGCGGCATGCGGGCATGTCGAAGTGATCCATGTAGCTGTTCCAAGATCTGTGATTTTGTTCCAGTGGAAGAGACGCCCGTGAGGAAGGCGATGTGCTGCAATGATTTCGCCTTCAAGCTGCTGAGGCTCATGCTAGTGATGGGTACCTATAGGCAGTGCTGGTGCCGAAAGGCCCGAATAATCAGATCTTTGATAGGAATGTGTCAAGGAAATCTACAGAGTTTTCTGGAACATATGAAATGCTGATATAAGGAAGTGAAGCAATTTCGAATGATGGACACGTGCAAGACGCGATGAGGAACAATCCCAAAGGACGTGCACCTGCTCCTGTAACGGTCAACAGTTGACCGTATTGGGCCGGCTTCAAAGAACATAGCCATACTTTGCCTTTACTAGATACACTATACTGACGCTTGGAACAACGTTCCGTAGTCCTTGTTGTATGTTGCGTTGTGCACAATTTACGAAAGGAAAGAGCCTCACGCATAAACCAGCTCCACGGGGCTAATAATAATAAATAAATGTGGAGGCTTTTGTTGGCTTGTGATAGACCGGATCCGGCTATTTCGGGAATGCATGTGCCGCCCTGACGATTACGTGGAGTTACGAGGCAGCCCTACAACAACCCTTTACTTTACTCGCGGCTCTCTTTCTTAGCATGAATTGACTTTTGCGAGACTGCAACGATGTTATGGCCAGAGACAACAGCACCGCTCGAAAGAATGGCCATGCTGCCGGGCATGGAGAGGGCGACGCCGAGGAAGCAGCCGGCCTGCTCCAGGAGTCCAGGGACAGGGACGCCTCGCCAGATGCGGATCCTATAAACGGCCAGAATGATACGCCGCGAAAACAACCTCCGCTGAGGCGACAGTCCTCGTTTGCCCGACCGAGGGCGGACGGAACACCCAGAACTTCCAACCGTGTACGATTCGACATGGCCGAGCCACGAGCAGCACCTGAACCGAATGGCTCTGTCAATGGGAGGGAATGGATTGAGGAGGAGGATTATTTGTCTGATGATCATGGCCGGAGGAGCGACACAGGACACAGGGTACCGCTGTTGACGGATATTGAGGCGCCGAGCGTGACGCTGGCTACAGAAGAGTTCAATCCAGATGACCTGCTAGAGTCCGCCCGTCCAAAGAGCGGCATGAAGAGCGCGTTCATGAACATGGCGAACAGTATTATCGGCGCTGGAATTATTGGACAACCATATGCGTTCAAACAAGCGGGCTTGCTCACTGGGGTATTTCTCCTTGTGGCCTTGACCGTCACTGTGGACTGGACGATCCGGCTTATTGTTACGAACTCGAAGCTGAGTGGGACGAACTCGTTCCAGGAGACTATGCAGCATTGCTTTGGCAAGTCTGGACTCGTTGCGATTTCCGTCGCGCAATGGGCTTTCGCTTTCGGAGGGATGGTTGCTTTCTGCATCATCATTGGAGACACTATACCACATGTGCTCGCGGCTGTGTTCCCGTCGCTGCCGCAGACATCTGTATTTTGGCTGCTCACCGATCGGAGAGCGATCATAGTCTTGTTCGTGCTGGGGATGTCATATCCGCTCTCGTTATACAGAGATATTGCTATGGTACGTATACTCAAGTCTGCTTCGACTGCACCCAGCTAACATCCTCCAGCTGTCAAAAGCCAGTACTTTCGCGCTCGTAAGCATGGGCGTTATTGTGATCACCATCCTCACGCAAGGCCCAAGGCTGCCAGCAGACATGCGTGGCCAACTACGAGGTAGTCTCCTCATCAACGACGGAGTCTTTCAAGCCATCGGCGTCATCTCCTTCGCTTTCGTCTGCCATCACAACAGTCTACTGATCTACGGATCCCTGCGCAAGCCCACCATGGACCGCTTCGCACGCGTCACGCACTACTCTACCGCAATCTCCATGGTCGCATGCCTATCAATGGCCCTGGGCGGCTACATCACCTTCGGCGACATGACCAAGGGCAACGTGCTCAACAACTTCCCCACAGACAACATCATGGTCAACATCGCGCGCCTCTGCTTCGGCCTGAACATGATCACCACTCTACCGCTGGAGTGCTTCGTCTGCCGCGAAGTCATGACAGAGTATTACTTCCCCGGCGAGCCGCACAACCCCAACCGCCACCTCATCTTCACCACGTCGCTGGTCGTGTCGGCAATGACACTATCGTTGATCACGTGCGATATCGGCGTTGTGTTCGAACTCGTCGGTGCGACGAGTGCTTGTGCACTGGCGTATATCCTGCCACCGCTTTGCTTTGTTAAGCTTACGAAGCGGAAGACTTGGGAGACTTATGCGTCATACGCGTGCATTGCTTTTGGGTGTATCGTTATGGTTATCAGCTTGTTGCAGGCCATTGCCAAGATGGTGAAGGGTAAGATACGACCCGATAGTACTTTTCACTGCATGACTAGATATGCTAACTTTATGTGCAGGCGGCGGCGAACATCAAAAGTGCGGATAATTATTGAGCGTTCTTGCAGAGTCAGATATAGAGTACATTGTCCTCCAAAAGTTTCATAATTATTTATCTCATAGCTGTGCAAAATTGTGTTACTTGTGGTGTTATTGTAACATGAGGTACTCGGTCGGGCGCTTGATCTGTCACGCTTTCTGTCCAAATTCTGACCAACCTTCGAACTCGTTTATGATTCCTTGGACTCCGCCGCTGCACAACGGAACCGAGACTTCCTTCTGCGATTCGAAAAGAGCGTTGAAAGACTCTTGGCGATGCATCGGGTCCTCGACTTTGTAAATCGTTCAGTGGTCCTTACTATTCTTGCGCCCCCTTGTAAACTACGTCGATCACCAGAAATACCTGCGAATCACTGTCCCTTGCAAAGGTGGCTTTCCTCAGACAGATTACATTCTAGCTTACGCCTTGTAAGCATAGACAAATAGAGACAAAATCATAATTGTGATTGATACTGTTGCATGGTCCAATTAAACGTGGTTGTTGCTCTTACATAAGCGCCCAGCCCACTTTGACCATCTCCATCTCCGCAGATCCCAAAAGCTTGTGGGCCGAAGTCCTCGTTGCAAGCATGCTTGATCTCCTTGCCTCCCCTGCCACGCATGCTTTCATATTCATGCTGCTAAATTTGCGATCCGGTCTTGTGTTATGCCATGTGTACTCCCTGGGGCTCAGCCTCTGGTGCCTTTGGCGGTGTGCCCAGGTGTCAGAGGTTACAACGCGGTTGTCTGTCAAGAGCTTGGTACGCGTTGGGCGCCATCCATGGATGGATATGGCCTCAGTCTTCTTTGTGCTTCGTCAGGTACCAGTTGATAGTGCTTGTATCAATATCGTCACCCAAGACCGAGGTACCCAAGTACCTCCTGTCAAGTCTCTCAGTGTTTGTTATCGACAGGCTTTGCGCGTCGGTATGTGTACAAATCTGGAACATCTTTCCCTGGTTGGATCTGGACTTTACCATGGTGCTGGAGCTGGAACTGGATGCGAAGCTGGAGCTGGACTGGAGGCTTGATGTGGACCTGGATCTTCACAAAGGACTGGACTTGGAATCGACACCGTGCTCTGAACCTGCGGTCTTCTTTCGAGTACGCTTTGTTCTCACGTTCGTTCGACACGATGATGGTCTACCGTCTACTCTTCCTCCCTCAAGATGTCTGTTTCGACTGTCAGCCCTAAACCACCGATCCTCCCTCCGTGCTTTGCGGGGTTTGTTCTCTTGTAGCCATCATAGTGGGGGTGCATGGTCTTTGTGGTGGTAACGCGCCTGAGGAATCCCAAGTCGAGGGTTGTGAAAGAAGCCTCACCGCAGGCTGGCGGGTGGGAGTTGGCTTGCGTTGCCGGGGCGTTTGCATGGAGGGCTTGTGAGGTAGCTGTCGAGGCTCAGCCGCGTGAAGGGCTTGGAAGTCGCTCTTCGGCACGATCAACGCAGATGTAGTATTGTTCGAGGAAAGTTAGAGGGCTTCTTCGCGCGCTTTGGAAGCTTCAGCCGGCGAAGTAGTCGTCAGGGCGTCGCGTTTGGATGCAGCGCCTTAGTGAAGTGAAACGGTAGACCTCTGCCTGGGACCTCCGTGCTGGGCAATGCAAGAGCCTGTCTGCACATGACCATGGCAATAGGCATGCACTGCAGTGCTGCAGTGTGAGCAAGAGTTGTTGGCTCGGAGCAAGCGTTCGTTGTAAGGCCGGGCTGCTCTTTCGCTTTGAGGAGCGTCGGAAGTACCGGCTCCCTTGCTGCAAAGCTTGACTTGACGGAGCGTCCTTGCGGAGGACTTTGCAAGCTCCAACCACACAACCACGTCCACATGCAAGGGACTATCAGAGTCCTCTGCAAGTTATTCCAGAGTGTGCCGGACGTCGGTTCATACATCTTGCCTGACAGTCGGGCCGCGGAAGTCTGCCGTCATACTGCCATCAACACCACCACCTCACTAACATCGAGCGGCCACGACGAGGCGACAACACCAGCACTGCCCGCCTTCTCCTTCGCCACTCATCAGTGACGTCCGCAAGTCGACGCAGACACCACAAGGCTGCTTCATCCTTCAAAACCAGCGATCGAGGCCACCAGACGCCAGCCAACGTTGGGCGCCTCCGCCGGGCAGCCAGCGACCAAACGCCACGAGAAGACAACAACACCAGCAACATCTTGACGACGACAAAGTGTTGGTACAGGCAGCGCCATACCAAGCGAGTGCATGTGAGGAGCCCGGCCAATACTGGTACTTCAGGGAGCTGCACCCACACAAAGACCTCGAAGCGGACTTGCTGCATTGTGCGCGCCTGCACTTTCAACGCAGGGCACCCAAAATACGCGCCGTCTTACTGAGCTCCGGCACACTGCCATTGAGAACATGAGATTGGAAAAATGTCAGGAGAAGAACAACAACCAGCAAGGGTCAACATTGTATACCAAGGACAGACCACATCGTTACTGTCAGAAGTCGGAGCACCGCCGCCTGCAGCCATCGGGTATCTTGACGACCCACCGCTAAAACTGATCACTCTCCGGCGGTGTTGACTTGAACGAGAACACCACCGCCGACTGCAGCCATCGGGTATCCCGACAACCCACAGCTAAGACTCATCACTTTCCGGGAGTAGTGCCTCGAACGCACTGTCGCCGCCGCCTCCTGCAACCATCGGGTATCTCGGAACCCACAGCTAAAACTGATCACTCTCCAGCGGCCTTGACTTGAGCGACAACACCACCGCCGCCTGCAGCCATCGGGTATCTCGAGCAAAACTGATCACTCTCCGAATGTGCTTCTGAGGGGCCAAAATGATCGAACACGCATAGTCTCTATCTCTCGTGTAGAATGCTGCTCGGCTGTTTGTCGTGCAAGACAGCCAAGCATCTATCTTCTGAGTGAGAGATCCGAGGAGATTGTCAAGAAATCAAAAAATCAATGCCATCCAGATCATCCACATGCCGGACGGCCTAGGGGAGGTAGATGCTGTCAATCTCTTCACACCTTCAGATCTCCAGCGGTCTTGAACTGAGCAAGGACACCACCGCCTCCTGCAGCCATCGAGTATCTCGGAACCCACAGCCAAAACTGATCACTCTCCGGGGAGGCCAAAAAACCACCGCCATCCTCCCGGGCGTTACGACTCTGGTGTAATCATATCCCTCATAGATACCGGTGGGTACCGCCGACTGCCCCAGGGAGCTCCAAAGGACCCCATCGCAGTGATGCGCTGAAAGTGTCCAATGGATTGTCGACGGCACCATACAGGATCTCGGCGGTCAAGGCGTAGAACAGGCCGTCCCAGTATAATTCCTCAGAGGACACCAAGACAAAACGACCGACACCCACTGTGGTCGTGGTTGTGACGTACGTAGTCACTACAGCGGTCTCGATGACGGTGACAACCGCGATGTGCTTTGTGGTTACGCCAGCTGGCGACGAGTAGGTGAGTGGCGAATCGCCGGGATACGCCACGTCTCTGAACCAGGACGACATTGCCGCATAGAAACCAGGCCACGGGGGCCCAGAAGACACCAAAGTACAACACCCAACACCCAACGCCCAATACCCAAAAACCAAAACGCAAGAAGGATGCGCTGTGCCGCTACGCATGGCATTGCGCATAATGTTGACGTCTTCTCCGCCGAGGAGGCCGAAAAGCGTGATGCGCTGCATTGTGTGTGGCGTGGAAAGCCAACGAGAATGAGCTTACCGCAGCCGGGGTGTCATAGCCACCGAGTCTCTGCCCTTCGAACAGGAAGCGAAGCTGGTCGACCGGGCGCTGGACCTTGGCGGAGTAGTGATCCACGGCCTTGCGGAACTTCATGGTGTTCTTGAGCTTGAAGGCGACTCGTTGTGGCCGAATCGTCTCCAGGATATTGCGCAAATGAGCTGCTCCGCCGTGCTCAAGTCGTTGTGGCCGACTCGAGGAGTTCTGGTGCTGCCGAATATGAAGAAGTCTGCATGGAAACGCATCCACTATTGCGAGATTCGACGTCGAACAACACCACGGGCTCATCTCTGCAGCCCGGCTGTTTTTAAGGAGGTTACGGCCCCTCCCCCGAGTTGTTACGAGGTTGCTCGTGTTCCCCGGCTGTTTTTTTTGATAAGGAGGTTACGCCCCTCCGTCGATGTCGGGCTTGGTCTCGTCGACTTCGATGTCGTGCTCGCGACGCTGGCCCTTCTCATAGTGGACCACGTGGATGGAGTAAACAGCAATCGTCTACTGGCTTGCGGGGCCATCAGTAGCAGCCTTGATCTTGGGCTCCTCAGGTGTGGCCGTCGACGAAGAGAAAGGTAACAAGTGTGTCCTGGCAACAGCAGCATCCGTCTACTGGCTCGCGGGGCCATCAGTAGCCGCCTTGATCTTGGGCTCCTCGGCCCTGGGTCCAGGAGTTCCCTTGCACACGACCCTCCTGCTCGCCGTTGGTGTTGCTGCTCTCCGCCTGGCCCTTCTTGATCTGCTCCTCGATATCGCTGTCGTCCACCTCCTCCGCCTCGCCCATGTCCACGTCGTCTTCGTCCTCGCTATTCGGAGGTTACGCCCCTCACGCGAGGTTGTCTGGTCGATTTGAGGCGCGCGGCAGACCGGACGGTGGTGTTGCTCAAGTCGTTATAGCCGACTCAAGGAGTTCTGGCGTCGCCGAATATAAGGCATCGAACGACACCACAGGCGCATCTCTAGAGCCTGGCTGTTTTGTGAAAGGAGGTTACGCTCCTCCATTGTCGCCACGATGATCTCGACGTCCTGTACGGCCGGAATGACGGGCTTGGTCTCGTCGACCTCGAGCGCTGGCGGTTCTCAAGTCGTTGTGGCCGACTCAAGGAGTTCTGGTGCTGCGAATTTAAGGCATCGACGACACCACAGGCGCATCTCTGGAGCCTGGCCGTTTTTTAGGAGGTTACGCCCCTCCAATATCGCCGCCATGATCTCGACTTCCTGTTGCAGCCCCAGATGTTGGGGTAGGTCGGGTTGAGAAAGGGCGTGCTGGTGCGATCGCAAGTCATGGCTTCGCCTTGAACGTGGCGTGAAACCAGCGGATTGCCATCTTGCGTGTCGACTTGAATGCCGCTGGTCGTAATGTACTGCCAGACTTGGTCGATATATCCGTGGAAGTAGGTCTTGAATCCGTCCAGGTTGTGTTGTGGGCTGAGCACGCGAATCGGTGCCCCATTGCCATCCTCCAAGCACAAAGCACCCATGGAAACCCGTCAAACTCAACTCAACCGAGAAGCATCCATCCTTCTGCTGCTCTGCTGCCAACTCCCGCATATCCCCTTCACCCCGTTGCCCGGTAGCCCGCTTATCACAAGAGTATCCATCTCCTTCTCCGTGAATATCACCAGAACCGTCGACCTCGATGTCAAGCTCATGACGCTGGCTCTTCTCATAGTGGACCACGTGGATCGAGTCTTCCTTGATTGCCTTGTCCTTGCGGATGGCGGTGGTCTGGAATGTACGGAAAGAAGCGACGGCGGTCTCGGCACGGAAGCTCACGCCAGCGCGAGCGGCTGTCTTCATGGTGGAGCGGGCGAAGATCTTCGCTCGCCTCGTCCTTGCGGACGGAGGTGGTCTTGAATGTGCGGATGGGAGCGACGACAGTCGGAAGCTCATGCCAGCGCGAGCGGCGGTCTTCATGGTGGTACGGGCGAAGAGAGATATGCTCAGCTTCTTGATGAACGCAACGAACCACAAGCCCGAAACGCAACAGCTCGGGTATTTCGAGTAAAACTGATCACTCTCCGAGTGTGCTTCTGTGGAAGCTGAAGCACCGCGAAAGCCGGCCGGCGGTTGCTGCTAAGGTGGTCTTTTGAAACGGCAGGCGAAGTACCTCCGGATCGATGCGAGACAGGGATATTTTCTTCTCCCTGGAGTTTATTTTACGAGGCTTTGCTCCTGCCACGGGTTTCTTTTTGATTCGAGGCGCTTTCCACGCCTCTAGCCGTTTTTACAGTGGAGGTTTGCGTACCCCTCCAATGGAGTGTTGACTTCGATGATCGCCAAAAGGAGTGTCCGCTCGTGCTGTGGAGCCAGAAAGGATAGCCAAGCATCTATCTTCTGAGAGATCTGAGCAGGTTGTCGAAAGAAAATGCTTGCCAAACAGAGCGCCGTGGAGCCAAAATGATCGCACACGCAGAGTCTCTCTCGTAGCAGAAGGGTGCCCGGCCGAAAATGACAGCCAAGCATCTGTCTCTGAGAGATCTGAGGAAATTGTCAAGAAATCAAAAACCAATGCCATCCAGTGCCGAATGCCGCAGTTGGCGTTCTGCGGAATGGAAGCCGGGACGTACTTGCTTGTCGCCACTGGCTGGTACAGGGTGTCATCGGCGACGATGAGACGCCGGGAGTGGTGGTCTGGATGTAGGCATGGATGTTATCGCTGTCGTAGTTGTTGACGAGCTCGATGGTAGATGCCGCCGCTCTCTACCACTGGCCGCCGCCTTGCTGGCCGCCGCCTTGCTGGCCGCCGCCTTGCTGGCCGCCGCCTTGCTGGCCGCCGCCTTGCTGGCCGCCGTAGCCGCCACGTTGGCCGCGGCCATGCTGCTGCATGACTTTGGCGCGATTACAGCGCCGTGATGCCTGCGAGAGGCGTTTCGCGTCGGTGGACAGTGGCGGCGGATCTGTCGCTGGTGCCGATGATTTTTGCGGCGGCGAGGAGGCAGAAAGACCAACGACGCCGATTGTGTGCTTGGCGAAGAGTTGTCTGCGGCCTTTCGACGGTGGAGGAGGGAGAAGCACTGGCCCATGGCGGCGAGTCGGTGAGGGGTGTTTGTGCGAGGGTGTACTGCAAATGACAACGACAAGGAGCGAAAGTGCGCTGTGGCCGGAAGCGATGTTGTTGTCGATGTGGTGGTTGTGAGTGAGAGGCGTGGGAAGCAGAGTCCAAAGTCAGGTGGACGCGCTGAACTGAAACCCATGAGCTTGGAGCGGCCGAGCAGCCCTCGTGCTTGCCCTCGATGAGCGGCATGGCAATACACGCCAGCATGGTAGAGCAAGGGCAAGGCGAGCATGATGTTCCCTAAGGTATCTCTGGCATCTGCCATTGGTATTATATCTATGCCTTACGTCCATCTTCTCGCTGAGTGGGAAGCGTTCAAGGCAAACACGCCGCAACGTAAACAACAAAGGCACACAAACACCCTCACTACGTGAACAACGGGGCTCTCAGCTTTCACAACATGCTACGCAGCGTGTCAGTGAGCTCAATAGCTTCTTCTCCAACCTCTCGTTGCTGGCAACGAGTAGGACTGATGAAGAAAGTGAGTTTGAGGCCCACGCGCGCCAGCGGTAGTGCAATACTGGTCGCATGAACCCATGTTCCAAAAAATGTGTCCACAGCAAAGACATCTTGCCGAAGCAAGTACGCTGCTCCTCTCCCGCAACGCCAAATTTTCTGTATGTCGCCACGCGACTACCTAGAGCCCAAAGTCCTCAGTAGGTCGTTGACGCCGCGAAAGAGGTTGATCAGGTCTGAGACCAGAGTCGGCGAGGAGGATTTGTTAAGGCCTGGGGCTCGCGTGAGCAACACACCGCCGTGGGGTGTCGTCACGTGTCTTTTGCTCTCTCTCTGTGTGCTCTTCTCCAACCACCCGTTGCAAGCAACATGGTGAACTGATGAAAAGATTGTTTGAGGGGGCACGCAAACCAGCGGTAGTGCAATACTGGCTGCATGCCTTGGGTTTCCAAAAATAGAGTTCGATCTAAGAGATCGCAGGCGGCCGTTATTCAGACACACTGTGGCCGCCTGGGCAGAACAGATAAGGTATGGTCGAGAGCAAAGGAAGACGTGAGCTTCAGTTTCGAAATTACTTATGGACGCTTCACGGCGCCAAGACCTGCAGAGGCGAGCGTCTGCACGTACCTATTGGTTGGTCGTGCGTTTGTTTGTTTACATTGTCAAAGGCGAAGGGTCAGAATGGAGGTGCCTCAGGCTTGCCCGGCGACGATGGTGTGTCCGCTACAGAAGGTCTACGATGTTCGCGAGAGTACGAGGAGCATGCTGTGATCTGTGGCATGGAGCTCGTATGCGGAAATTCATTGTAAAGATCATGTCTATCTACTTGTTGGCATGTTGGGCTACGGAAGTGGACTTCGTCAATGAGTTCAGCCGCTAGCTTCGTGGGTCGTCGGTTGCTAAACCATAGGCGGGGGTATGCTTCACTTCACCCGTCGATGCTGAGGCTGTGGCTATCTACTTGAGACTTTACGCACCATGTTGAGGGTTGTTCACGTTTGAGAACTGTCCTCCGTGTGATGGACATTGTACAAGGGCGTGGCGAGTCGCAGAAGCGTTGCAATGGATTGCACGCGGTCTCACTCAAAGTGTTGTTCACGATTGCTCAGTGCTCTAGAGACTCCGTCTTTACGAGATCACACGCCTACGAGCACACGGTGCAAGATGTCCGATGAGGATCATGCTTGGAACAACGGGCGTCTTACAGGGGCGTAGCGAGCTGCGGAACTATTGCCACGAACTACGAGCACGCAGTGTCGCTCAGAGCATCTGACAAGTTCGCTCGATGCTCTTGAAACGCTGCCCATACATGATCATCTGTCTACGATGTAGTGTACCTTGTCCATGGGTGTACTATGTGCGTCTTTGTCCTTTACATCCAAGCTCTTCCCAGGGTGGCGAGAATGCATGCCGGTTTGGCTCCCTTTGCAGATCAACAGCAACCAATTGTGGCAAGTTCAATCTGCTGCCAGAGTTTGCTCTCACATTTTACTGCCAAATCTTGATCTGCCGTCTTATCCATGGCTGTCTCTTGCTTTGCCCTCTCTTGCACAGCCATATCCAGGACCACTTGCTCTTGTGCCTCCATCTCTTGCATCCCAGCTCTTGCGTCCTAGCTCCAGTCGTTTTTCGAGCTTGCGTCGTTTGCAGTGGGTGGAGGATGTGTTGTTGAGTGTCTTTCCAGAGGCTGCCGTATGTTCGAGTTTCTCAGCCGGCGGTGGCGTTGTAGGCTCGGAGTCGCAGTTCGAACGCTTGGTCGTAGTCGTGCTCGAGCTTGTCGGCGAGAAGGCGAGACTGGTGTCTCTGGAGCTGCACTTTGCGATGCAATGGTTGTTGACGATCTGAGAAACATGCTGGTCAGCGAAAGTTGGTGTCAAAAGCTCGCCTGCTCGCGCGACAAGAGGCGTGGCGGTGTTTGCTCGAGGCCGTACCAGCAAGCAGTTGCTGTTTGCCGCTCTGAAGCAGCTTGTCGTTGCCTTTTCTTCTTTGTCGAGGAGAGCCTGTCAAGCGCCGATTGTGTGGTGGCGTCTGCGCTGTGTTGCTGAAGATGCCGCTTAATGTCGAAGTCAAGGCATATCTTTGACGGATTGTTCGGGCATACTAGGCGTGTTGCTGGTCAATTTATTGACACGCTGTAAGTCATGAAGGCTGAGACTCACCTGCCTACCGGCCTTGCCCTCGTGTGTTCGTCGTGGCCCAGGTCGCCGCTGTCGACGTCGTCGTCGTCAAGAAGAGTATGGCAATGAGCTCGCCCGAGGTGTTGTCTGTTCGATCGCACGAAGCAGAAGCGCTGTTAGAGGGCATCCTGTATCGTGTGTCCAGGAGAAGTGATCGAAATGGCCGACTTACCTTTCTCGTCATGATCCAATGGCTGCTGGAGTGTAAGTACGCGGCTCGATTATGCCTTTGGACGTGATCGTTCAAGGCCATACTACGTACTTTCTTACTGTACCGCGCGAAGTAATCACTAAGAGGCCGGTGAGAGCATTCAGTTGGACACGCATGTGCCATTGATGCATGTTGCTGCCTGCCTATGACGATGCAGCTCTTGAACAAGCATCCCAATACCAAACTCGTCGCTCTCATACCACCGACGGCGGCCTTCTTGGCCAAGACGGCTACAACTGAATGAGGACCTCACTCACGATCTTACATCTTATCCTACAAGCCTACGAGTATCCTGTGCTCATAGCCTTCCGTCGTCTCCTCCTCGTCATCCTGGCCAAGAAGCCTTCACACCTCGCTGTCGCTCCCCCGAGGCTCACCGGTCCCCTGGCGGAGCAACGAACGCTCCTTCCTTACTTTGTGCACCCTCTTGGCAGCCCACTTGTCTGTTATTGAGTCGCGCTTCGGCTTCGCCACTCACCAAAACAACCCTCCCACATCCTTCACCAACGGGCGCGAGTTGGTATCTTCGCACCACATTCACACTCGCACCTTCACCATTCTCATCAACTTCACTCACCCACCATCAACCCACTCACCCACAAGCCCCTGCAACTATGCAGACTTCCGGTGAGTTCGAGGCCGCTGAGGCTGAGGCTGCGCGCGCCAGACGTCAAGCTCAGGTCGCCATGAACGACCTCAGCTCCGCGACTACGCGCGAGAGCGATGCCTACATGGCGCAGACTGACTCTCGTGGCCGCCCCATTCACTCGAACCCAGCCCACGATGCCCGCGTGGCCGTCCAGGTCGAACAACGCCGTGCGCAGCTGCAGGCTTCTGCCAACCCGGCTACTGCGGCCTGGTACGGTAAGTGATACCCATCATCTCCCTCACAAAACCACTATACTAACTCCTCGCAGGCCCAGGCGCCATCGCCGGCAGCAACCCGCAGGATCTCGGCGATCGTTTCGCGGGTCAGAGCCACCGCGCAGAGTTCACTCACACTCCTGCCCGTCTCACCTCCGGTCCCACTGCCGTTCCGAGGACCAGAGCCCCCAGACCTGCTGCCATGATGTTTAACGGACCTGCTGGCCGCATTCCCTCCAGTACCGCTGCCATGATCAGGGCCAGAGCTGGCCCGGCAGCTGCTGCCATGCCGGTCGTCAGACCTGCTGCCGTTCAGACCGTTTCTTTCAACCGCCAGCGTGCCAGCTCTCCTACCGCCCACGGCACCATCCGTGACGTCGGTGGTCAACGTCAGGAAGTCCCACTTCCCAGCCGCCACCGTCAGCCTGCCCGTGACGGCAGCTTCGAAGGCCCAGTCCCCACGGCCCCTCGCATCCCTTTTCGTGAGCCTGTCCTCGACTTTCCCTTGTCGCCTCGCCTGATTCCTGACGATCCTATGTTCCACTCTCCCCAGACACCTCGCCTGATTCCTGGCGAGCCTGATCTTCAGGTCCCCGAGGCTCCCCTGACTCCTGTACAGCCTACTATTCAGGTCCCCCAGGCTCCCCTGACTCCTGTCCAGCCTACTCTCCAGGCTCCTCAGGCTCCTCGCCTGACCCGTGTTCAGCCTGTCCATCAGGTTTCTCAGGTCCCTGAGCCCGGCGACTGGCCTGCTCCACTCAACATCAACAAGGATACTCGTCAGCCGGACTCTCTGACCAGCCAGGTCACTCATCAGTCTGGCCACGACTTCAGGTCTCCGAGGGAGAAGGAGATCGATAAGCAGAGGACCGACTTGGTCTACGATGCCATCGGCACCAACCGCCTCATGCTGCTCATGCCCGATCTCCACCAGGACAGTACCAACATCAAGCCGACCAAGGTCCAGGTCCGTGTCTGCGCCGTGAACACCAGCGAGCCCAGCGACCTGGTCAAGAGCAAGGGCGAGCAGTGGGTCACCATTTTCCACGCCCTCAGAAAGGATCTCATCTCCCGTGCTATCGAGCTCGCCTACATGGCTGAGAAAGACCAGAAAAAGCAGCTCGAGATCTCTAAGGACAACTACTTCGAATTCGAAAAGCTCTTCGCGGACGTCCTTGAAGCTCGCGCCGTGGTCGAGGAGTCTCTTCAGTCCAACCAGAAGGTCCTGAGGAAGTGGATCTCTGCCGGCAAGAAGGACGTTCTTGACCGAGTCGTTGAGAAGGAGGCTGCCATCGACGCGCAGAGAGAGCGTGAGTCTAATACTCACACCCCAAGCAGTGGAAACGCGGCTGACATGACTATTCAAGTCGAGACAACTATTCAGCAGACCTACGAGCGTATCAACCCGCAGGCCCCCGCTGCACAGTCTACAGGTGTCTTCACCGTCATCAGCGGTCCAGTCACCGACAGCCTTCCTGTCCTCTACGGCACCACCCTGAATGGTGTTCTCGTGGCTTGCTGCAGCGCCCGTCAGGCCTCCCTCTTGCGCCAGTTGCACCAGCAAGACTCCGATGACGAGGAACTCTAAGTTCCATGAAATCTGAGCCGCTCCTCTTGCTTGTGCAAGTGATGAGTGATTCAATGATCATTGTGAAAGTGAAGCTTTAGCTCGCTTAATGCTGTGTTTGGAAACCGAGTTCGCGATGGCAGATAGTCAAAAAAACCCAATGAAAACTATTTGCCTTATCTTTTTCCGTGCCATTTCTTTGAGTATCTCACCGGTTTAGCAGTCTTATAATGATACTGTAGTGGCTGGTATCACGTGATGTCGGGGCGCCGGTGTGTGAGATGAGGTACGTATCTCGCTGGACCCGAGGGCGAGATCTGAGTTCAAGGTATATGATATCGCCTCAAAGGTTTGAAGATATCGGAGCCTCTTTCGATGCCTCTCGCTGGTAGACCGGCCGTTTTGCGTAGCTACAGCGTATGATATGGCCACGCACGGTTGTGAGATATCTGCTGACCCTCAGCGGTCAGACGACGTCTCTACACCACCATGGTATATGGGATGAGCACAAGGATTGATGAGATATCTTGTGGCTCTCAATGATAAGACGGCTTTCTTCTGAGACTATGGAAGATGGTGTGAGCATACAGGCTCGTGAGATACTCAGGTATTCTCAGCGGAGAGATGGCAGAGTTATATGGTCATCGGATATGAAACGAGCACACAGACCAACCTGATATCATGTAGTTCTCAAAGGCGAGATGATGTTTCTGCGGGAATGTCGTAGATGGTATGAGCATACAGGCTTGTGAGTTACTTTGTGTTTCTCGGTGGCGAGATGGTAGTTTTTTGTGGCTATGTCTCCATGGTATTAGCACCTAGGCATTCAATGAATAGCGGTTTGAAGGGATGTGTCTCATTGGTTTCGAGTCTGGTGTGTGGGTTCTAAGTATCCGATATCACCACGGAGGCTTGAGAGATGAAGGGAACGGACATTGAGTATCACTGTGATTTCACAATTGATGTATGACTTCAAAGTCTGTGGTATTACCAGGGTAATTGGCAAGACGGACGTAGCTGGATGCAAGTATCTTAGTGGCCTCAAGATTGATGTATGACTCCTGGTATTTTGGTATCATCGCCATGCTTGGTAAGGTACGGAAAGCGGCAGAAAATGATCTCAGCGGTGATATGGAAGTATATATGTGATTGGAGTGCGAGATATCAGCACTTGAAGCTGCTGCGCGGATGCAGTCTTTGGGATGTATCTCAGTGGCAAGACTTGGGTGTTGCTGTGATCCGGATGCATGGTACAACCACATCTGGTCTTCGTGAAGATCATGTTCCCTGCATTAATCTCCATGGACAACGCAAAGTTGAAGCCAGACGAAGGCATTTGGGATCAGCATGTTGGCTTCTAGTATATTCGGCCGATCATGAATGATCTCAGCTGCAGAATGTTTTCGATCGACGGGATGGTCTGAGATGAGCATGCTGCCTTGTGAAGTGGAGCTCCTATGCCTAAAACGGAACGAGCAATCCATGCGATCGAAGAACTCGACAAGAGCATAGATTTTCTTTGGTCTAGCTCTCTGTACACTGATGTTGGAGCGCCGTATTCATATGACTGAAGGATGGGACAAGAGCATGCTGGCTTGCGAGCAGCTAACCAGAACGCCGTGCTGCTACCATTTAACACATGTGCCAGGGCGAGACGTTGTCCCAATATATCTTGACTGCCATGTAACCTGCTACCATCTGCCTCATTGTGGCAGTGCAAGAAGTTCTCTGGCAGCCCTTGTCGAGTTGTGGTCGCAATGCCTGCTGCTACCTTCTTCCAAGAGGTGTCAGCGTGGGAAGATTCCTCAGGGAACTCTGCTGGCATTGGGACTCCTGCAAGATGCTACCATCTGCTACGAGGTGTTTACGTGAGAATCTTCAGCCGCAGTGCTTGACAGCGTTTTCTCAACTTACCTTCTGCTACTATCTGTCCCATTTTGCCGGCGGGAGAGATCCTCTCCGCAACTCTTGGTCGATACAAGCCGTCGGACTGGCTGCTATCTGTTACGGTCTGTGACATGGTAACAGTACGAAGTCTCGTCTGGAAGACTTCATGACTTCTTTTTCATTCGTTATCGTATGTCACGTATCGCCGCGGTTGTATGTCCTCCAGGAAAGTCCCGACTCCTGGCCGCTCCGCGTCTACTCCCATCAAATAAATGTGCGCCGCACGAGGTCTTGCCCAGACAGCTTCTATGATTTGGTTCAAAGTATGTACATGGCGTAACCGTGACATAGTGGCATGTGTAAGCTTGTGCAAGTCTGAAGATGTCTGGTGTCGTATCATGATCTATTCCACATGTTCTTCCGCTGGTTGACCAGAGCGTCTACACCCAAGAGCCATTTCTTCCACGTTTGGCCATCGTCCATCTCAAGAACTTGCGACATCCGGCCATAGCACCTCACAGGCTCGTCGTCGCATTCTTCCATCAATCTCATCTTACCATGCGGGCCCCAAACCTTCCACTTCGGGCTGGGCTCTTCCCATGGCGCATCGCCTCGGACAAAGTTGATCCACGCCAGTGCAAATCGCTTTGCCAGTATACGCTCAGAGTTATCCATCTTGCCGCTGAGGTTCCCAAACAGATAAAGTAGCTCGTATGCATGATACGCGGTACCCTCGAGCTCGTTCCGTAACTGTGAGCGCTGGTCGAAATGGTAGAGGAACATCTTCCCGTTGCCACGCAAGCGCTCGTTGACGAGGGCTGTTGCGTAGTTGGGAACTTTGAAGACGGCGTCGCCTGTCATATGCTCCACGGCCCTCAAGAATTCAGTTTGCGTCTGTTTTGGTGAGATGTCGTATACATCCAGTATGACTTTGAGCTGGGCCTCGTCTTCAACGGACTCCCAGAGCGTCTCCCACACAGAATCGTACGTTTCGTTCCTGATGTTCATACTGAAGATGACTCCTTCATGGTAGACATCACCAACCATATAGCTCTCCAGCCACTCTGGTGCAGCGTGTATCGATCTCGGATCTTTCGCGTAGAACCAGCCATCGAGGCAAGGATTTCCAGTTCCGCTTTCGACACCTTGGATAGTTGGTGTCGCTTCGGCTAGCTCGGCTTGATCAATCAGGCGCAATTGACCCATCACGTTGGGGCCATCGGCGTCGATCACGAAATGCTTGCAGGTTCCCCTAAAAAGGATCTCGTGCTGCTCTAGTGTCCACGCCGGGATGGAGGTCGCTAGCCCGGACATGCAGACTGCCCGTTTGAATTTGGGTGGTCGAGCGGCCAGGAGTTGGTTGCTGATTGAGATCCCGCCAGCGGACTCTCCTACCAGTGCGACCTGGTCTGGATCTCCTCCGAACTGCGTGATATAATGTTGCACCCATTGTAGGGCGACTTGCTGGTCAGTGAACCCGAAATTGCCGCAGCCTTCGTGTCCATCGGCGTGGAGTTCTTCTTGAACAGCCTTGCTTGCAAGGAAGCCACCAAGTCCGACTCGGTAGTTGAAGTTCACGCAGACGATTGGCTTGCCTTCTGATACAGCGAGGGAGATCAGGTTGACAGCATCAAAAACCGGCAAGTTTGCGCCGCCATACAGTAGCGACCCACCGTGAACATATACCATGACCGGAACAAGTTGTCCACTTCCAAGGGATGGCGCTACGATGTTCATGACAAGGCCGGATAGCTCATCTTGTATCGGCCGTCTCTCGCAATGCGAAGGCGGAGGAACTGGGGTGAGCAGTCCATCTTCTCCTTCATCGAAACCCGGGCGAGGACAGTCGTTACTTCAGTTAAGTATCAGCTCTTCGGCGCTCACAAGTAGACAGGAGACGTACTCACCCCATCTTCGTGCCATCATGATAGTGATTGGGCCAGCTTGTGTTAAGCTGAGAGCGAGTCCATCGTTTCGGAAGTGTTGCATATGGAATTCCACAGAATTGTTTCACGCCGAGCTTGTATTCGAAGCCATCTAAGTCTCCGAGACCTTCAACGTGGGTATTGCACACGCGCAAGGGTTCTTGGAAAGACATGGTGATGATGCCGTGAGAAGGGCGATGGAGCTGAGCATTCGAACTCCATCTTCGCGGTCAACCAACTTGGTGCTTTTATCCATACTTGACAGTTATTGCCAGCTGTGTCTTGATGGTTTGGAGTGCTCCCATCAGATGTCTCGATGCGTATTTTGGTCTACAACCGAGGCCTCATGTCTTGAAAAGTCCTAATTGGGGAGGTCGACGCCATCAGCCCTAAAGACGCCCCAATCTTTCGACGCCAACACATCGCTGTAGACTTACCATAAACAATCTTCTCTGTCAAGATAATCAGTACGGCATTGCAACGTGCTCCGATGTTTCTCACCTGACAACTGGCCGTTCGGCATCCGCGGTCTGCGGTATCATGCTTGGAGATCCGTGGTATCGCGTGATAGCAAAGGTTGATTGGTTATCCGTATGAGACTGGTGGGGAAACACGAGATAGTGCCAAGTCTCCTGCCCCTCCGTGATAACCAGATACTCAACCATACAATACTTATTCGCTCGTTGCCTGTGAGACTATGGAATGGTCCATCTGAGATCTGGGAGACGCTCCAGTGCACATACTGAACAGCATGGCTCTCGTCCAGGCAAAGCTCTCCGATCCGGGCGTACCAGTGGACCAGCGGCAGCGAGCACTAGATCGAGCACTTTCTGATCCTGGCATACCCAGCTCCCAAGGAACAACAAAATCGTTCTGGGTGAACGACTGCGATCAATCGCTCGCCACCAAGCAATCTTCGTCACTGCCCCAGACAGCGGATATGGTCATCATCGGCTCCGGAATTACTGGCATATCAGTCGCACACTCAATTCTGGAAGACAGCGATGCATGGGCGGAGAGTCCAAAAGCTCTACCGAAACCACGAGTCCTTCTGCTCGAGGCCAGAGATTTCTGTTCCGGAGCGACTGGTAGAAATGGAGGCCACATTCTAGAAACAGCCGACGAATTCGACGATCTGGAGGCAACTTATGGCCTCAAAGCAGCAGTAGAACTCACCAGATTCAGGCTGTCGCAACGCGCAGCCCTTCTGGAAGTCGCCAACAAACTTGGTATCAGCGAAGAATGTCAAGCAAGAAACGTTGAATTTGTTGGTGCGTACTTCGACGAGGAGGCGTGGCAAGACGCGAAAGTGCGGGTGCAGCGCCTCAAAAGCGCTTTACCAAAGGAGACAGAGGCGTGGAAGACTATAGACAGGGCAGAAATCCCAGAGGTAAGTGTCATCCCAAGCGCTTTGTATATTCGTTCCTTTCTAATCACGATATGTGTAACAGGACTACTGTATGCCTCATGCCCGAGGCCTCATGCTCGGCTCCGCCGGAGCGGTATGGCCTTACAAGTTTGTCACGGGCGTACTCAAGAATCTCCTTGCTCAGCATAGGGAGCGATTCACAATCGAAACCAACACGCCGGTTACATCAATCGACAGCGGAACCAGCGAAACGACCTTCACACTGCATACCTCGAGAGGCATTGTGAAAGCCCGCCATGTAATCCACTGCACAAACGCGCACGTTGGACACCTTGTCCCCGGTCTAAGAGGCAACATTTTCCCCATCCGAGGCCAGATGTCTGCCCAGTCACCTGGCACCAAATTTCCACACCAAGGCAACGACAGATCGTGGCTTTTCATGTACGACAAAGGCTTTGACTATCTGACTCAGTTACCTTGCAACAGTCAGTCGCATGGAGAGATGATGTTTGGAGGAGGCTTTGCACAGTCTGAAGGAGGTGGCATCGAAGATCTGGGCATCACTACTGATAATGCATTGAGCTTGTCTGCTGACATACACCTCTCCGGGGCGCTGAGTGCTGTGTTCGGGCGAGAGAATTGGGGTGCTGTCGAGGGCCCTGCAGTGAAACAAATGTGGACTGGTAATATGGGCTTCAGTGCTGACGGTCTTCCCTGGGTCGGCCTGTTACCTGAGAAGCTGACAGAACGGAAGCGGTCCGCCGCGTTGGACGAACAGTTGGGCGCAGAATGGGCGGCTGTTGCATACTCAGGAGAAGGCATGGTGAATGCATGGCTATGTGGCAAAGCCTTGGCGATGATGGTGTTGAAGGGCTACACTTCTAACCACAGAACGGAAGGCAACCTCGCGCCGGAGTGGTTTCCCGAGCAGATGTTGATCACCGACGAACGGATTGAGAAGTCTTGTTTGCCGACGCGAGTAGAAAATTTGTAGTAATGCAGTTGAGCAAAACAATTAATTGTATTCAGGCTCCGAATCACATACAGAAGCTGGTGACCACGTTGTAGTACATGAATGCGAAACATTGCCAAAGTCGCCAACCAAGAAAGTTGTCAATTACATCGGAGGTAAATATACGAGAACACTTCAACAATATAAACAGTATCTGTGCTTTCACCATCTACATAATTTGCTCTTTCGTGCTGATAACCGGAGGACGTGTTCTGCTAAACGCAGCCTGTTCAGATGCTGGCACCGCTATCGCCAGCGAAACCACGATACTTTTCCGCCCATGCCGCTCGGATTCTCTTTCCGTAGATGATCATAGGAATGATCAGTGCTGAGATAGCCAGGCAAACGAAGCCGCTGGTGATAAACATGCTTTCCAAGCCGCTGTGCTGGATCCAGGGCTGAATCGCGAATGGGATACCGATGCTGACGGCATTACGCAGGAATGCAATGCCGGTGAAGGCATCTCCGGTGACCTAAAAACTATTGTCAGCCATGCTTCTGGAAACCTTGTGGCAGAAGTCCTACCTCTCTGTAGCAGTCAATGGTGTATGTCATCGATGCATCTCCAATGCTGCCAAGTCCGAAACCAAACAGAGCACCACCGATGGCTATGATGCTCCATGATTGGCCCTGAATTTATGTTAGCAGACGATAGAAATTTCTTTGGGTGGATAAACTTACCTTGGACATGCTGACGCCAAACATTATGAGTCCACCTGCCATAGCGAAAGCAGGAAGGTGAAGCAGGTATAGACGCATCTCGGGCTCGTACAATCCTTTATTGCGGCGAGAGAAGAACAAGATGGCTCTATCGAAGCAGAAGCCACCATAAAGCACACCGATGAGGTTGCCAATGAAGGGTCCGGTACTCATGTAACCGACCTGCGCCGGAGTGAAATTGTACGGCGGGAATGGCATGATGAATCCGAGGGTTGATGCCATGATGTTCAACCAAATTACTCCCGATGCGTACTGTATACCGGTGAACAGCACTGGCGGGAATGTGAGAAGTATGACCAATGGGCGCCAGTAGTGTGGCCAGAGGGTCTCGCGGGTGTAAGTATATAAGGAAAGTCTCTCTCTCCATGAACGCAAAGGGATTGACGAGTCGAGCTCATGGTCTGTCGATGTTGGTACGGTGGTCAACGGGATAATGTCGACACTTCCTTGCTGGTCTTGTTTTCTCGAAGGCTTCCGTACAAGCTCATCTGGATCCGACCCTGTGGATACGTCGACGCCATGAGTGATGGGTGTGAACTTAGTCTCTTCGAAGAAGAACACGAAAAGGACGAACGTCAGCGAAAGTACAATGCCGAGCGTGCGATAGCTCCATCGCCAGCCTTGAGCCGAAGCTTGCGCGCCCGCACCCATGGGCGCAAGGAAGCTCTACTACTAATCAGTATGTGTCCCTATTGATGTCCATGTTGTCCAAAACTCACTCCTGTCATGACCATCGAGAGATATAGAGCATTGAGACTACCGCGGTGATGCACGAAGGCGATGTCGGCGATCTAGAAGTAGGATACCAGTCAGTGAAATGGACGCAACGACTTGATGTAGTAGATGAGCTCACAGTGATCTGCACGATGGCTTCATTTGTGGCACCAGCAAGACCAAACAAAAGGTTGGTTCCATATAGCTCGCCCAGCGATGTCATCTCGGACGTCCAGAATGACATGGCGGCCATAACAGCTGTAGAGATGAGATATACAGGACGGCGGCCAAACTTTCTTGCGAGCGGGATAAACAACAGGCAGCCGAGAGATAAGCCGACAAACATGACGGACGAGGAGTTGTTGAGCTGGCCAAAGGTTAGGCCAAGGTCGACAGACATCTGCTGCCAGAAGATGATCTGGATGGAGAAACTGGAGAATATGCTCGCGGTGACGGCCATGACTAGGGCGTAATTTATGGTCTTGCGTGCTGTGGACCAGTTGAGCGGCTCATTTGGGTCTGCGGAGGGCACTGGGTCGAGGACGACACTCTTCTTCGAGTGGGCTGTCTCTCCATTGTCGCGTTCGGTGATCAGCAGGAATGTGCCGGGTGGACGCTGGTCTTGAGAGTCTGAAGACATGTTGGATACTTCCAGAGTGTATGCGAGTGACTCAACGATGTTTGTACGGTGTTTCCAGGAAGACTGGAGGTCTGGTCACGATTTCGTTTCCTGGCGTGCCGTGGACCTGATGATATAAATCCCTGATGGCTATGCATCCCCGCTCGTGAGCTATAAACAAAACCTAGGACAAGTCTTATCTCAAGTCGCGTGCATGTAGTTATCTCGTGGTCACTGAAGGACCTCGCCACATCGCAGGGGTCGAGGGGCCTTGGGCCCACCCCCAGGTTCCCCAGATAGTTTCGCTTCTGCACTTGAAGTCAAAGTCTGTTGATATCATAGCGTCCGCCTGCCGTAAACGGTAAAATGCGCTGCAGGAGCTGTCACGTTCGAGGTCCCGGCTCAGCTGGGCGTCAACGGCTCTGAGGGAAATCACTCTCTTTGGTAGCTGGACGCGGCGTTCGACATACTACCGCCAGAGCTTATGGCTAAGCCTCCAGCGGCAGATGATACGCCCAGACGCCTATCATTCATGATCAGCCAGTTTGTAGCTCATGGCGATAGAATGAGGGCATATATGTAATACGAGCGATTCCAGACACGCTCTTGCATTTCAACGACTCCCAACGCATTCTCCCATGAGCATATAGTACTGAAAACACTATGGTCGCTATCATACGACAACAGATACAGCTAATCCGTGTGAACGATGGTATGTCCTAACACCGATCATCGAATCCAAAATTGTCTGACAAGACGAGTGATAGCAGACAAACAACAGATTGCAGCACTAGCCCGCACCATAAGCCAATGTTTCTCAAACGACACGCTCATTAAGTGGCTGCGTCCAGGCTGCACACCTTGGGACCGATGTGGCGTAGAGCAACCATGGCAGCGGCGGCGTGTACAAAGAGCAATCTTCGAAGGGCAGGTTTTTCGCTCAAATATCACTGGAGAAGTGGTAGCAAAATCACCCCCGTACAAAAGCCCGTACACCTCAATCCAAGAAACGTCACGAGAGATCGATCAAGAGGATAACGATGCAGGTGTGGCTGTCATGTTGTATCCTCCAAAGGAGCGGCAGAGCTTTTCCTTACGGAGACTGTGGCAAGGACTGAAGATCTGGGTTCTCGACCGTGTTGCTCCAGCTCCTGACGATGGATCCGATTACGAAGTAAGAGGCTTTGCCGAAGCGTATAAGCCCAGTCGCTGACATTTTCGAAGCGAGTGGAGCAACTCATGCAGGCACACGATGCAACAATGCGCAGAATTTCGAGTCAATACGCGAACGTCTGGTATCTGGAAGTTCTTGCGGTCCATCCGTCACTGCAAGGGCGTGGCTTGGGAGGTGAAGCGATGCGATGTGTTCTCGAGCAGGTCAAAGGCGATCCAATCGTTCTTGAGTGTACAGAGCGCTCGAACGTCAGATTTTACGAGAAGCTGGGGTTCGATTGCGTGGAAGAAGTCGTGTTATCCGACCCCTCCGTCGGAAACGGGCATGAGTGCAGGATGTGGGTGATGTTAAGGATACCGTGAGCTCTAATAGAGAAATTATTGAGGCTCAGCGGCCATTGCCCAGAAGACCAGTCGTCACAGCAAAGATAGTTCCAGACCTCGCGCACGCAAACGATCGTCGACGTTGATGGGACCATGGTCTTGCGACTCCTGCCAGATCTCTTCGACCAAGTCAAGCAGCAGAGGATATTGCTCCCCTATTTTTGGCTCGTCAGCCACTCGAAGTGATCTTCGTACAACTTCTTTGTATTCTGTATGCTTGTTGAAAACGTCTGTTTGGAGAGCTGCGATGACCGCTGGATATAGGAGTGCATTTGTTGGGAGCCTGGCGCTCCCTTCATCATCTGACGTGGGACGCACACTACGCTCAACAGCGTCGAGTGAACTGACAATGCGCGTGACGAGCAATGCGGTCGATATGGGCGCTCTTGACCCTTGAGCAGTGCCTGTAGGTGCCTGGCTGCCAACTGGAAATGTAGCTGCAGCTGTACCGGCCGCGCGTATCGACATTCCGCACTGCCGATGGGTGAGGATACAAGCCAGACGATATGATTCCCATAGCTGCGTCTGTGCGAGGGAACCATGGGCACCTACCCAGTTCCATAGCTGCAATTCTGAATCGCTCGAATCCATGTCAGAGATCACGTCAAGCAAGGATTTCGGCAAGCCGCTCATTGCTTCCACCTGATCTCTGTTGTGTCTTAAGTAACCTCGGGGGGCACAATTCCGCCTCCACACACCACGGCAGGGATTTTGTCGTCCAAGTGTCCATACTGGCAGATCCATTACACCCATGACTTCGACAAGGTGAGTTTGGTATGCGCCTTGAGCGCCAGAAGCTGGCTGTAGACCTATTGAACTCAAAATTCGTTCCACGCCTTGCAGATGTACTGTCCACGGAAGGCCTTGCAGAATCTGCGACACTTGCGATCAGTCTTGCTGGCTGGGTCGTTGAGATGGCAAGTGGAGTGTTGACCTACACCAATACTACATAGTAGTAGTCCTGCAGTCAAGGTAGCATCATGAAGGCATTCTGTACTCCGGGAAAGCTCAACCCGGAACTTCCCCAACGCTGCATGAAGCGATTCAAGGACGTAAGATCGTTCAGCTACAGAAATGGTCGCCTGCAGTGCCACACACACAGCATGTAAGGCCTCGGACTCTTCTGAAAGACGTGGAAGATTCGATGCCAATGTCGAACGCTCCGTACAAGAGGCATCGAGAGGCGATGCATGCAATATGTTGATGCCCGAGCGCATGACTAGTTTGGTGCTTGGTCAGCAAGGCACCTGATTCCAAACCATATGGTCAAAGTGAGCCTTGCTACTCACATTCCTGGAAAAGCGCACGCTCATCTGGACTATGTGGTGAGAGGGCGGCTACATTGTCGCCTTCAGATGGCGTGGGTGGCCATGCAGTAACACCATCATATGTATGCAGGTCTGTGGGTGTGTATGCTTCCGGAGATATCTGGAGATCCGTGTCCAAATCCATGTGCAGATCTGGCTGCAAGTCTATTTGTGAGTCCAGCTGTGTATTCTGTGCTATAGGCGTCCGTGGGTCCGTGGCCGCCTCTGTGTTCGAAACGTTCTGCAGGCTGGCATCGCATGAGAGTCTCTGAGCATCCACTGTTTGGGTCGAACTTTGTGCATCTTTCTGTAAATCTCTCTGCCGACCTCGTCGAACTGGCCTCCGGGCATCTGCCTCTGCCTGTACCGGCAATGAAGCACCGGCAAGTCTGCCACGAGATGCCACGCCATTACCCCATTGTAGACGCACCTCGAAGCCGCCACAATCACGTCCAATCTGATGGCAGTTGGCACACTTGGGCCTGGCACCGTCACACTTCTGGTGTCGGAGTTTGCACGTCCAGCAGCCATCGCGTGTGCGCTTACGTGGCGTCGACATGTCGAATATGGAGATTGCTGTTGTACAAAGCATCACTCTATATTTGCGGAGCCAGACCGTGGGCTATATCTCCCACAAGAGTGCTTATCTTTGGCGTCGACCTGCCTTATTGAGCTCCTGAGATTGGCGTTCGGACCCACTTTGGACTCATACGTAGCCGAACGTGGTTCCGCTTCCTCTGCCAACACAATGCGATGAGAACGCACGAGCGACATGTCATACTTAAAAGGGACCATGGACTCTGATATGAGACACGGCCATATCACGGTTGACCGTGGACCTGATACGTGAACTTCCGAATCCTCTCTGTTGAGCCCACAGCAATCATGGTATCCGCAGCAAAACCTCAAGACTCGCCAGGCAATGCCTACTATCCAGGGACCCATCCCATGCGGAAGCCACATCTTGGCTTCGTCTATCGACTGGAGTGTAACATTGCCGACAAAGACGTCCACGTTGGAGCGCCTCACGGTGCTGGTGTAGTGCGGAGTATTGCTCCAATCACCGGTGGCACCTTTCAAGGCCCCGAGCTCCAAGGCAAAGTCCTGCCTGGTGGCGCGGACTGGGCGACGGTAATCGAGGGAACACATGTGAGTTACCATGAACCATCGATCTTTCAGCAAATGCTTATGTTACGGGTGTGCGAAGTCCATGACCCTCGAAGCGCACTACACCATCGAGACAGATGACGGCTTCTTTCTCTATGTGCGAGCACATGGTCTGTACCGACCTGGACCAGGCACCGAGTATCGAAAGCAAGTCGATCAAGATCCAATGGCGATTCCACCAGCCACTGCGACGCAAGATGATGTTGAGTTCTTCTCACATTTGCGCATTGAAGCTGGACCTGGAAAGTATAATTGGCTTAATGGACTGGTTTGTGTCGGTGAGCAGGATTAGATCTGATCGAGCTGGTTCACGCTTGTTACTGACTTATTTTTTTTTAGGGGTTATGATTTGCGATGGGAATCGTGTATGCATCGATGCTTACTACCTGACCAACTTCGAGGGTATCAAGCCTGAGCATGTCATGGCAAAGCGTGTGTCCTAAAGTATGTGCCCAAGATGTAGACAAAGTGGAATTTACGAAGTTGCTGTAAAATATCGCAAGGGTCTCAATGCATCGGTCTTCAATTCCTGTGTTTGACAAGACATATATATATATATATAGTTACAGGCAATGATCAGCCAATTGATCAAGATACATGGTTCAGCCACCCCATCTATAAGTTCTTTTTCGAGGTGCCTGAAAGTTTTCGTTTGGGGCTCGACCTCTCATGCTCATCATTGAAGACGAAGTACCGCGTATCTCGGGTGCTTGCACTCATATGTAATTAAGATGCTCGTATATAAGCAACAACGCTCCTCGAAGATTCCTTCGTATCATTGCATCCGTGTGCACACATGTAAAATCGCCTCCAGATCTAACATTCTTCCCTGGCTCAATACTAACCCTAAGCACAAATGCATGTACAGTACCCGCTGATACGATGATCGAGCATCACGATAGATCTGCCCTTATCGTACATCTGACACAACTCTTTCAACACGGTAATCCGTAGATGGTTGGGACATTGTCGTTCCCAGAGTTCCAAGGTTTCATGTGTCCATATCTCCATAGTCACCAGTGATCGTCACTAATCAACTGCCTCGGCGTGTTCATCACCTGCCATAACCGGAAGGTCGACGCCACACCACCACGCGAACTCTGTTCCCCGCACGTGGTGTTTGGAGGATGCAAGTCCCGGCCATGGGCCTTGATCGGGACCGAGGAGACAGACGGGAGACAGACATGACACTAAACAGCGGCGGGTCAAGACTATTCCATGGAGTATGTAGGAGGTAGCCCTAAGCAATGTCCAAGTTATAAGGAATTCGTCAGTCTCTCAGGCAAGTTTGCTGTAACAGTCCTTATCACCAACACCACAGTCTATCCGCCGTAACTCTCAAGTTCTCTTGACGATCACAAACCCCCATCTGCCCGCACGGATAACCAGAAAGCCAATCGCAAACGCAATGCACGGCAGCGATACAGACACTTGGGATAAGCTTGTGGCACTGAAGCAGAAGCAAATCGCTGATGACATCCCTCTGGAATGGCGCTTGCCATCAACGCTGATTGAAAAGTACCGCAAGACCGGCGTGAATCTCATCGCAAGCGACGTCGTCCAAAGTGCTGGTTTATTATCGCCAACCGAGCTGCAGATCACCGAGACCAAGTCTGCGACAGAGATCGCCCGCCAGCTCAAGACGGGCGAGTTGACTTCAGTCGCAGTCACAACAGCTTTCTCGAAGCGAGCAGCAATTGCTCAGCAGTTGGTTTGTTCGACCTGTTTGAGAATCCAAACGCGTCTCTCTAATCCGCGAAATAGACATCATGTTTGACAGAAACCATGTTTCCCGAAGCGTTGGAGCGGGCCAAGTACCTCGACGAGTACCTGGAGTTACACGACAAACCTGTGGGGCCGCTACATGGCTTACCCGTCAGCATCAAAGACTGCTTCCAAGTCAAAGGCAAGCAGTCGACGGTTGGATTTGTCGAGTTTATCAAACACCCAGCAGCAAGTGAGAACTCTGCTCTTGTGGAGATTCTTCTCGAGCTTGGTGCAGTGCTCTATGTGAAGACCAACATCCCCCAAACGATGATGGTGAGTAGGTTCCAACGGTGACAGCTGCTAGAATATACTGACCGTTTCGCAGACTGGTGATTCAGACAACAATATCTTTGGGCGCACGCTGAACCCTCACAACATAAGTCTGACCGCTGGCGGCTCAAGCGGCGGAGAAGGAGCACTCGTTGCTTTCAGAGGCTCTCCGCTTGGCGTGGGTACAGACGTGGCTGGTTCCATTCGTATACCCTCCTTGTGCTGTGGAACATACGGCTTCAAACCGACTGCGGACCGTGTGCCCTACGGCGGTCAAGTTTCTGGCGCCTTAGAAGGCCTTCCCGGTATCCATCCCTCTGCTGGGCCTTTGGCTAACAGCCTTGAGGACTTGGACTTCTTCACATCCTCGGTCTTGAACACAGAGACCTGGAGATACGATGTCACCGCCATTGGCGCACCCTGGAATTCTACGCCTCAACTGGCAGACGGCAAGAGACTCAGAATCGGCGTCCTGGACGAACATCATCTCCTCCCGCTCCATGCACCAGTTCGTCGAGCACTTCGATCAGCGACAGAAGCACTAGCTGCTGCAGGCCACGAAATCGTACGGATCACGCAAGATGGCGGCCGCGATATCGCTCTAGGTAACCGTCTGGCGTTCCAGTACTTCACCTATGCTCCTCATCCCGATCAGATCGCTGCCAGCGGAGAACCACAAGTCCCATCGGTCGCGAAGCGTGCTCACCCAATGTTCACTGGTCCATTGCCTGTCTCGGCTGATCTTTCAGACTTTGAGCTCATCAATGAGCTACAAATCGCAAGGGATCGGTACAGTGATGCATGGCGCATGACATGGGTTGCGCACAAGCTGGATGTCATGATTGGACCGCCGGCGCAGAACACGGCTGTCCCATACGACACATTTGGTTGGCCGCCGTACACGCTGTTCCTCAACCTGATTGATGTGAGTGTCAAAGATCGAATTGCGGCATGCCTTCCCACTAATGCGCACTGCAGTCTCCCGCTTGTATCATACCATATGGTACTTCTGACAAGAACCTGGATCCGGAGCCCTTCTCGCCAGCCGATGATGTGCAACCAAGCTGTGAGCCCCCCTTCATGAGAACTTTTTGAGTGCCCAACTAACCGATTCAGATGACCCGGAAGCAACACATGGCGCGCCTTGTTCCGTTCAAGTGTTTACACCCCGATTCCAGGACGAGCGATGTCTTGCTGCCGCTCGTGTCATCGACCGTGTGCTCAACCCCAAGCTCTGATGATCCTTACTGCGAGTGTCTGTCATACCTCATTTGAGAAAGCATTTACACTATATACGTTTTTGACAAGGATGATGACTTAATGTTGGACAAGCGAAGGTCACGACGCGCAGTGGCTCATCCTATCCCGGCGTAGATATACCATAGAGAATACCGTCCTGCCATTTCGATCATATCTGTGCCTCTGTCGCCGCCTTGCGAGGCTCTTCTCCACCAATGCTGGCCTGAGGTCTCCAAAGCTGATAATGGGAAACTGGACCAGTCGAGCTACAGATACGTACAATGTCTCGCGATGGTGATTGTTCAGAGGTAGTAAAGTAAGTTCGGTCGCTGCAGACACAAACAGTCAAAATTAAGGGTTGCTATAGAAGTGGAGACGCTGAAAATTACAAAGACACCTTCTGTTGTACACGGGACTCCTGTACCATAACGCGCAGACAGCCGATCAAATGCGGAAGCCTCAAGAATGCGGTCGGTCAGATGATAGCTGCCCTGTGCATGCTGAAATCGCTGCGCTCTCGTTTTGGCGATGCTGAAGAAGTCTTGTAGCCTACGCTTTACACGTAGACGTACTCGACACCGCACTCGCCATCAGGAGAATCCTCCTCAGTGTTGCCAGAGCCGTTGTTGCTGGGAGTAGAAGAGACGGCGGGAGCGGCAGAAGACGCAGGCTTGACAGCAGCGGCAGAAGAGACAGGAGCAGAGGCTCCAGAGCCGGAAGAAGAGCCGGTGGACGCACCGTTCCAGACTTCAGGGCCGGGGAAGGGGAAGTCCTTAGCACCGTTGTAGATGCTGAAGTTGGCGTAGGGGTCCTTGGCGCTGTACGCAGCAGGGAACTTGACCAAGGGGCCCGGAGTGCCGTTGCCACCGTTGGTCACCTTGACCTGGACGCAAGAGACGTAGTGCTCAGGCTGGTTGACGTGGGACCTGTGGACACCGATGTGCTCGAAGCGGACCAAGTATTCGCCAGATGGAGTGCCGGCGGGGATCTTGGCGGCAAGAGTGTTGCGTCCGTAGGTGCACCATGCATCCTTGGTGAAGTCTCCCTTGGTGCAGACACCCTCCTGGTAGATCTTGAACCAGTCACCAGTACCGTCGTAGGAGACGACATCGTCGTTGGGAGCACGCGACATGTAGGCGAGACCCGGACCGGGGTGCTCCATCTTTGCGCCAACACCGAGCTTGACGGTGAGCTCCTCGCCGGCAGCGATCTCAAGGACCTTGGTCTTGCCGGCGTTGGTGAAGGCGCCCTGGTTGCAGATGCCGTCACCCTTGTCGAACATGGAGTTGTCGCGAATGTCCGCAGGGGGGTTGCTGGAGAACTTGATGGGGTTGTAAGCAACCGCGCGGGTGGAGGCGCGGATGTACTCGTTGGAACGGGAGGAGACACCGTTGAGAACGGTGACGTCGAAGAAGTAGTGGGCGGAAGCCACCTGGGCGAGCGCACCGAGAGCGATGGAGTACTTCATTTTGAAATGTCTGAACACGAAACCTGTCGAGTGCTGATGAAGAAGACTGAATAAACCAAATCAAACGAATGTGTACGGAGTATGGGCGATAATGGCTATGTTCAGGCTGAGGCGCGCAGACCTGGTATTTGTATCGAAGACCTGACCATATTTTTGGGTCGCATCTTTGGTAGTACATCGCTTCGCAGCATAGAAGCGCCCCAACAGATCGTACCAAGAGCGTCTAAGTTGCAAATTCGAATTAGAAAGAACAACAATGCCGACATGGCAAGGCTATGTTTTATGTTAGAAGACTTTGGTGTTTCCAAAGCCCTAAGCGAAACCAGCTATACCAGATCAAGCCCTAACCGAAGATCGCGAAACCAGATAAAGCCCTGAGCTTAGCCACTAATATCTCCATCTTTTAGTGCCCATGTGTCCAGATTAGGCCAATGCAGCCTTACCCATCTACATGTTTCAGGCTTCGCGACTCCGCAATAAGTGGCCAATGGTATGTCGGGTTTTATATGACAGTCCTAATCACAAAGACTAGGCAGGGGAACTGGGCTGGTTCTCGCCTCGCGCACCCATGCTAGAACATGTGGTTGACGGCCGATATACCATGTCGACAAGGCACTAGAAGAAGGATGCCGATATTCGTTATGCATCTGCATAGCCGATCACTTAGTTTGGCTTTCTGTAACATAATAACGTCTTGCTTGAAGCCGTAGGATTCTGCTGATTGCCTTCTGAATTGGTGGAAACTATTAACGGAAGGTAGTGTGTGCGAGACTGGGGGGATTGTCTGTCGTGGATTCACACCGCCTGCTCCTCCTGTCACGCAGCGGTGGAACTACGGAATGTTTCGCTTGGCATGGTGCAATAATGAACAAAATGTTCCTGGAGGCTTCCTCGTGTCTTCTTCATATGGAATGTTGGCATTCCTTGGAGTAGTACTCTCACTTCAATATCGGAGTCTTGGCTGCCCGCCGAAAGTTCAGGCGTTGCGGCTTCGACTCTATGCCGCGAATGATCCGACACAATGTTGGACAGCGATTATTCATAGAACAAGATCCTCCAACTCATTAGTCATGAGTGTCATGATTCTCCGCCTAGACCGCAAGGATTTTCTCGTGGCCATGACTGAGTATTCATCTATGTGCATCAACAAACCTGAGGAAGGTTTCCATCTCCTCACTCCAATCAAGCGCATCCACATGGTCATCCCAATGGTCAGGATCATAATCCTCATGAGTTCCGAGTTGGATCTTGACAGCCTTCCTTGCTGCGCGAGCTTCCTGAGATTCGATGACAGGCCCAGGATTCGCACCTCTGCTCAAACAGATCGCCGCGGCCTCGATGTCGTCCCTCGTGGCTGCGAGTTCCAAAGCGGCATCGGCATCGGCTCCAGCATCGAGCAGAAGCCCGAGAGCTGGCAAGAATTCTCCGTGGTAGTATACCGTTCCGATGGAGTGTGAGACAGCGCTTTCTGGGTTTGCTCCTCTCTTGAGTAAGTGCTTAATGGCGGCGATGTTTTCATAATACAGAGCGCAGTTCAGTGGCGTACCAGAATCCGGCGAAAAGTCCATGCGGTTGCGGAAAATCTCGTTATCCGCCTCGATGTCCATATGATGTGTGTCCAGAAGGTTGTCGATCATTGCAATGCAAGTTGCGGCATCTTGGCACTTGGATGCGCGGTGGAGGGCTATGCTGAGTCGCGGGTCCGCTCCCCGAGATACTAGGTCGTTGAACGACTGGACGTCTCCCCTCCCTGCGATGAGATTGAGGACCTTTAGAGAATAATCCTGATGGCCGTAGAGTCTGCGATAGAAGTTGCTGTCTTCCCGGTCCTCATCTGTACGATTAATGTCCGCACCACGGTCGAGCAGCCAGAACAGGCCTTCTCGATCATGCGAAAAGTCTCTGCGAGCCATGTCAGCCGACGAAAGTCCCACCAAAGCACTTGGACCATTTACTGCAGAATCTTGTGCCCCTCTGCTTTGACATCGTAGCCGAACTCCACACAGAGTTTGACCACGTCAAGAGACTTGGGTGTACCCCGATGCATGTACGTCGATGCATCAGCACCCTGCTCGAATAGGCAGCGCATCATATCGAGCGATTTCACACCAAGGATACATCGTGTGGCGTAATCAGCGTCCAGAGACTCCTTGGCAAAGATCTCGCGCACGCGACGAATGTGGTTGGCTTTGCAAGCTTGTTCGAGATCAGAGTGAGACGGCAAACGTCTCATGACTGCTGGCCTCGATCGTGGAGGCTCTGTTTGCGCCATGTAGACCGTGAGCGGTGTCACGAGCTCTGTTGTCGGAGCACTCAAGATTGAAGGGCCCCCGTTCGGATTGAGAGCCATTGTACTATGTCGTTGGACGGCGAGAATGCGGTTGAAATTTCTTTTGCAGACCGAGACTTGCTTCGGTCGAGCTGTGTCGGCGAGGCACAATCGACGATGATGCAATCTGTCATTCGCTTAGCAGATCGTGGCGCAGATACCAGTGTACTGGTAATGCGCTCCGCTCTAGGCTGCAACACAACGTTCGTCCTCTTGTCAAGGCTTCCGTACAGGCTCCGGGAGCTCTTCGTGGATTTCATCATCATGGCTACCATCAGAGATGCAGGGATTCATGGCGACTTCGTCCACGAACACTTACAGGACCCTCATACCGAGATACGCCTGATCCATGTTGATCTGTCGGGTGAGGCGGACGATGACATACGATGCACCATATCGGCCCACCCTATCAGTGATCCGCCGCCTTATGTTGCGATCTCTTACACATGGGGAGATATCAAAGAGAAACAAGGCATCTGGGTGAACAACAAAAAACTCTACCTTGGTTCGAATAGCTGGACCGTGCTACGGCAGGCGAGGCTGCATGGCCTGACGGAACCACTCTGGATGGATGTACTCTCGATCGATCAGGCAAACGACAACGAGAAGAGTATACAAGTCGGCCTGATGGGCGCAATCTATCGCACCGCACGATACGTCTTCATCAGTGTGGGGTCGCACGGGCATGACAGTGAATATCTTGTCGAGCAGATCCATGCGCATACGAAGTATATTGAAGAGATGAGAAGAGTATACGGGGAGACCAAAGACGCTCCATTGCGTGAACGATGTTGTAGCAGCTGTGGGGAAGAGCCATTGTATGACGACCACAGATGCACTGAATGCTCAAGGAGATTTTGCGATTATTGCAAGCATAGTGCTGCCGAGCACGAAAATGTTGGCCATCACATGATTGTGGAGCGAGTCGAGCATCTGAGAACCCCTGGTTGTGTCCGCTGCGGTCAGAAGTTTGCGACGAGGTGGTACGAATGCAAACGTAAAGCAGGCGGCAAATCCTTTCAAGTATGTAGGACTTGCATGGAAGAATCCGAACATGAGTACGAGCAAGGCCAGGTCGAGTATTTCCTGCGCGACATGTGGGGCGATGTGAGCAAACCTGCCGGCTTTACTTTGGTTTCGTTGAGAGTTGCATTGCAGCTTCTCACAAAGTTCAAGAACATATCGCAGACCTCACACCAGCGACTGGTAGATGCCCTCGAGGCATTCTCTTTGCGACCATACTTCACTCGTCTCTGGGTACAGACAACCCAAAGAAGACTCAATTGAGAGATTACGCTGACTAGTTCAATGAATATCAAGATCGTTCAAGAGTATCATCTCGCTCACAGCACCATTGTTGCCTGTGGCAATTCGAGGTTCCACTTACAAGAACTCAAGAACCTCCATTCCGATGCGAACGCAAACCTGCGGTACTCCGAAACCGAGGACACCGATCTGCAAGAACGCTTCAGCAAGCTCACGAGGCGCAACATGTCCCGGCATCTCGAGACGCTACTGATATGGACAGGTAATAGAACAATGGATATCTGGGGTCAGGTGGCTGCATACCATGATTATGAGTGCACTGATCCGCGTGATCGAGTGTTTGGACTGCTTGCGTTGGCTGACGGACGTCCGTCATCGACTCTCCGTCCTGACTATACAAAATCGGCCACAGAAGTGCTCATGCAACTATTCGACTTGTATGCTTTTGATCTAAGCGAAGATTCTTTATGGTGGCGCGAGTCTCTCCAAAATCCATACTCGACTGTTGCACCGTGGGACAAATTCCGCTTCGATATGACGGGCATACTCAAAGTGCTTGGAAGTATGCACATGCACTTAGAGCAATCTGACGTGAAGCAATTGTTGATATCGCGAACGTCGCACCGCGGTGTCTATTCCTTTGATGATCGTCCCACCGCTGCACAACTGGTCATCCGCAACCGCAACTTGCGTCGGATCAGTATCAAAGTGTGCTTGTATTGCACAATATCACAGAGTGACACCAGCAGATTGATAGCTCCGCTCTGCAGAGACCGGTCAGTCACAGATAATGCGGGTCACGACTTCCGGTACGTCCACATCAACGCCAAGAATGATGTTGCGGAAGTGGAGAATCCTGCTGGAACAGTTGTTGCTCTGGTAGACAAGGGAGCCAGGGTCGGCGATACCATCCTGTGTTTCAGTTTCCACGGGCGGAGGGATCCAGCCGTGGCTGGTCTGGTTGTTCGCCCAGCAAAGGGAGCACTTCACGTTATAGTCGGGCAGGCAATATTTGATCTCGGAGTCCGGCCTTATAGCAAGACCTATTGCAGTTGCAACGACCTTGGAAGATCGACATGTGAATGCGAGAAAGACGCTTTCCTCCATGGCTCAGACTCGGACTGGACGCTGCACATGTCCTTGCGGGATGTCTTCCTCTTTCTTGTACAGGATCTGCAAAGGAGAGCCTCTGTCAATCCAGAGGACATGGTACCGTGTCGAGAGCATACAGCAAGAAGATTCAACGTTAGCATCACATCAGATCTGCTATCGTCATATGTCATGCGTGAGCAGGAAGAGTGAGGGCATGACCACAAACTATACCGATAACTGTCAGCTCAAGAGCTCTGGATAGAGTCGCGATGCGGTATCTTATACTGGGATGGATATATGTATACGGAGAGAGAGTACCAAATAATTGAAAGATAATTGATGATGTGACGTTGTCAAGCAAGTTCTTATTGTTTGTTCGTAACAAAGTGTCCAACACTTTCGGTCCCCACTCAAGCCAAGCTGTTGCCAACGACCCAGCTCACATCATCAGTCCAAGACCTAGCAGCATCCTGAGGAAGAGTACCACCATTGCTCGCAATGTAGCCCAAGTTGTTGAAGTGGCGGATATAGCGTGTAGGGTAGTCCCAGGCCTTGAAGGAGTTGGTTCCTTTGCTGTTGAAGCTAGTCTCCGGACAGAAAGTCGCATCTTCGTGCATGGCCTTGCTTCCATCATTGGGGTCAAGCCTGAGCGCAAAGTTGTAGTGGCGGATGAAGCTACCAGGTGCGAGCTTGCTTTCGAAGGAGATGCAGTCTGAGTTACCGAGTCCCGTGCGGACAGTCCAGCTGCCACCCTGCTTCAATGCGGTGGAGCTGGAAGAGGTGAGCACTTGCGTGTTGATTGCAGAACCAGAAGCAGAGCCGGAAGCGGCAAGATATCTCGTGTCGTAGCCGGAAGTGGTAGCCTTGATGGATATCGAGCTGCCGACTGTAACCGCAGGGCCGCTGATGAGTGATGCTTTGGCGTACTTGGCTGCCACGATGTTGGCTTGGACAGCGTTCTCAGTGGCGTCAGTCGGGTAGCTGGCGGTCATCACACCCTCGTAGAATGTACCCTGGCCGGAGATACTGTTATCACCGCCAATTCCCAGAATGATAGCACCCTCCTTGCTCATCGGGTTGTAGCCGTCGGCGTCGGGTCGTACTCCGCTGTAGTAGGTCGACAACTGACCAGAAGCGGCATTGCCACCGCGAAGAGCCCACTGGTTGGACTTTCCCTTAACGACCGTAGTGAAGAAGCGATCAGTGATAGTTGGATCGGCAGGGTTGTTCTTGACGTTCTCCCCAGAGAACAGACCATTCTCAAGATCGGCCATCAACCACGGGCCACTGCCGGCACCGGTGCCCCAGATAGTGTTGGTTCCAAAGTAGATGGCTTCCATGTGGCCATTTCCAGTGTCCTTGTTGTTGGTCTCGGCGTTGCCATAGTCGAAGCAGCATCCGTCGTTGTAGTGGGTGCCGTCAAGGACTGCGTACATGCCCTCAGCTGCATCGCCTGTTGCAATACCACTGGTCTGGTCGTTACGGTAGCCGGTACCGGGCGAGATGAAGACACCGTAGGCTTTCTTCCCGTTCAAAGTTACAGGAGCTCCGTCAGCACTGGCAAGATTATCATATCCACCAGCTTCAGGACCGCTGGCAGCACCGCCTGGGGGCGCCTGGGTCAGATGATTTCCACGGCCGGACTGGTCGTAGATGATACTCATCAAGCACGTAGTACCGGAACAGAAAGAATCCTGGGCTGCGGCATTGGCTACACCTCCAGCGGAGAGTGGCTTGATGTCGGTTGTAGACCCATCGGAGTTGCGTTTGACCTGGTACAGCGGACCATTGTATGCGTTGTACAGAGCACGGGTGGTTGCATGGGCTGCAACACAGTCACCGTAGATGTCACAAGGACCTGCGCTGGCTAGAGTGCTTGTTGCCGCAAAGGCCAGAGCAGATCGAAGGGTTGATTTGGAAGGCATGATCGAGTGGAAGAGAGAATGGAGATTGTTGATGTGAAAAGCCACTTGAAACATGGGAAATCCATCCTGCTTTTATATCAGCACATCCACATGTCGGATGCTCTGTCCCGGTATATTTTATCGTGCCGTATTCGAGTCGCCGGAGAGAAGTCACATGGCCTTTCGTCACAGACGCAGCTAAGAAGACTAGGTTAAACGTAATGCCCGCATCTCCACGAGAATACGGGGAATCTCATGAATGTCGCGGATACTAAGCGTCCATGCTAGGAAGGTGAGATCTGCAACCCCAGATTGATTTCGTGCCTTCTGAAGGATCTTCCGCCAATTGTTCTTAATGCGTATAGTCAGACAAAGCGCCACACTATAGTGTCGTGAGGTCTTGACTCGTAAAAAGCCCTCGATCGTTGCTGTAGGGCTTGTGGCACATCCGTTGTCTGCGAGAAACAATCTTGATCTCATCGAGACAATCGGTCAGTCCCGCATCTCGCAGCCAATTCGGCGGCTACTGACGGCAATCGGGTGTCTCGGAGGGTAGATCTTGGGTGGATGGGCTTGTGCAGTCGTCGTAGTACAGCATGCTCTACTGCAGTAATCACGCAGTCGGATACCCACTTCATCTAGGGATAACTGTCGAGCATGTGATCTATCGAAAGTCTGCATGATATTTAGACAAAGTATAAGTAAGATACATGGATGTCGATTGCATGAAAGACAGAGAGGATCGGAGGATGGAAAGTGGAGGACACACTTGGCATCCCCACGCCTAAATTGCTTGCCTAAATGCTTGGTGCTCTTCTGCCGGCTTGTATGTGGAGCCGTGAACCATGCTCTTTTGCCCCAGCCGTAGCCTCGTATAAGATCCGCATCTAAGAGGTCAGAATTCCATATCAACGACCTTGAGAACCGAGGTCCAGCGATATCCCCACAAACATGGAGTAGTGGATGGAGTATTTGAGCGTCTATCAAATGGCATGGAAAAGTGTTACTATCGCGGGCATGTGGGGGGCTGGCTAAACACGTTGCACTAGGAGGAATTGTCTCCCGGGTCTTGTCCACAAATGAAATTTTGTGACAGACAATACATTAGATATCGCGAGGTACTGAAACTTTGTCACAGACAAATACATTGGAATATCGTCGCGAGCTACTCCTTCAATTTTGTGATAAAAGTCTCTATATATCTATCCTAGCTATCACACTCTGATACGCGGACATTTCACTAGCATACCGGCAGTAAAGCGCCGACATCGTCAGATGAGAGAATACCAAAACTTCTTCCGCGCTCAATCCGTGAGAATCATTAGAAGATTTCCACCGACTAGCAGAAGCCATTGAATATGACACGGGAACAATTGTCGATGGTTACTATCATGCTTAGACACGAAAATACGAGATTGGCACTAATGCACTTTATGATGTTTTTTTTTTGGAATCCTTCGCCAGACACCAGTCCGAAGACATGGTACAGCGACGGAGGTTTTGTTTCATTTTCTATTTTCTTCGTCGGGCGATCGGTGGCAGGGGCTTTCAACAAAAGAGACTTCAAGAGCACTCTATCTTTCTTCGAAAGATTTAACCTCTCCTCGATGCCCAGCCTTCCGCTTCTTCCTCCAAGTGATCGACAGGTAAGGGAACAAAGCAGAATCACGGCCGGCTAGTCAGCTATGCTCCTTTGCATGCACCGGCAGCGAGATTGCCGAGTCCGAAGGCGGGCCAAGAATGATCGGAGACTTCTTCTCCTTCACGTCCTCCTCCTCTCCAGGGCCCATGCCCTCTTCGACGGCGAACGTAACCCTCCTGCCAGCCTCCCACTTCTTCTGCCTCGCGGCCACGGCCTTAGCCTGCGAGATAGTGTTGGTGCGATCGGCCATGTGGTCGTCGAAGTTGACCACTCTCATGGTAGCAGCTCTGTAGTACTGAGCAGCCGCCTTGCGGTCCTCGAAGCTCTCTTCACTGCCGTCGTCGTTGCCGTCGTCGTAGATGAACAGGTAAGCCAGCTCTGCTTCTAGGCGCTCGTCACGCATGGCCTCCTCGCATGTGGGGCAGAGGAAGGTGTTGGCTGAGACGCAAACGAAGTCCACGGGAGGGTACTCGTCCTCCCAGTCTGGAGGCGTGCCGTAGGTGTCGGCCGGACGGCTGAGCTTGAGCTCTAGCTCGCTGGGGGTGAAGTGGTGGATGAAATGGCGGCAGTCTTGGGCAAGGCTGGTGTAGCTGCCGTTGAAGCCGCTGGGGTCGGGAGCCATGATGTGGCTTTGTTCGTGGTGCTGGTAGAGTGTGTGGAGTTGGTTGTGGTTGGCCGATGGTATAGACTACTGCTCTTGTTTGCAGTGTTTGATGGGTGTTGCTGGGTGACCAGACAGTAGTTGTTTGACATCCACAACATTTTTATTAGGTTCGATTAGGGAATGGTGAAACCGAGTGTCGTACTGACAACTGCATTATGTGAAGGCCGCAAAGGTGTTGTAGAAGCCGACGTCACGTATGGCCGTCGAAGACAAAGCCATTGTCTTGTTGTGACAAAGAACGTCGAGCTTGGGAGAGGCATGAGAGTTAGGCTGACTCGGTTCAAGTGAAGGGACGTCGGGTGGACATATCACGAGACCCACGAGGTATGCCTTAGAGCGTCCATCATCCACTTCTATGCAGCAGAAAGCTTCGCTACGCTATGCTTACAAGGAAGACTGTAGGCTTGGCATGTCCTGACACCCATTCATTGCCCAGGCGATAGTGTGTTCAACGGCGTATATATCTCCTAGGTTGTGGCGTGAGGTCTCCACTCTTGCCGAACGAGAGATTAGAAGACTCTATCGTAACGATTTCGGACAAGCACATCTTGTAGAATCCAAGGCGGAGCACAGTCTGGATGGCCCACATCGATTTGAGCGTCGAGAGATACCTCTGTGCGTCCTGTAGAACGTGAATCTTCAGTAGTGCGAAGACACTTATGTCGGCCAATAGCGAGAAGAAACAGGGATAGATCAACTTCGAGCCTTTACGCTGCCCTGGAAACCTTGCTACGATAACCCGTGGTGTCCAATATTGGGAACAAATCGAAGCCCTTTGTTTGCTGGCGAGACAATTAGCTCACCCATGACTCTTCACACCATGCTGACAAAGGAATCCTGTCGCGGGACAGCGTGGACTACTACGAAGAGACGTCAACCACAACGTTTCTTCGGCTTCCAATTGCAGAAAACGTGTATAAAACGTGGGCAGGTTGTAGATCATCTCGGAGTCGCTGCCTTCCGTGAGATGACGCAACACGAGGAGGAAGAGGTGGTGGCTAGCGGTCCCATTCGTGAAGCTTGACAAGAAAAGCATTGCTCCGAGTACGTGGTCGCAACTGCTTGTATGAGATGGCGACCTCGCTTCGCGATGTGACATGCCGGTTCGTCCCTTCGTTGACTGTTCTGAGCGACCGAGGCTCATGATAGTAGTAGCATAGCCCACCACTTCGGAGAGGGTCTTCTTTTGATGGCAGCATCTGAGGGATCACCCTCGTACGTATTCCATCAGCGCAACATATTCTCTATTGGGTTGTCGATGATCTGGTTCAGACCGCCAGTGTCGCCGAAACAGCCGAGTCGACTCGGTTCCGGCGCGCGGCCTACCGAATTGGGTATGCCGAGTGCAATACAACTACCTCCATATGGAATATTTTGCGCCCTGATAACTTATTCACCATGGCGCAGCAACTTCAGCCCTAAAAGGTTCGGACGACCGTCGTCTCTGATCTGCGGCTTAGCGAGGCTTGTTCTTACGTTCGTGGCTTGGTTGGCTGACGATCGTGGTGATCGTCTCAACGATGTTTGTCCATCGTCGAACTCAATATCATAGGCAGCAGTGCGCAGCCTTCGCATTGACGTCCCAGATTTGGCAAAGCGAGGTGGTATGGCCGTAGCACGCAAAGACAGAAGATCTATAAGACCCAAGTGATCGCAGCACGACCAGAAAGCCAGAAAGATCGCTTTCCATCAAACGATCTCATTTCATCACATCGCTACCCACAATGACTTGCACACTTGTCCGTTGCTTTTCCACCACAATGGTTCCCACCATGCTCACAAGAAGCATCCTGCTGTCCACAGCAATGTCGCTCTTTACTCTCGCCCATCCCACCGCACAACCCAACGCCTGCCTCGCAGACCCCAACTGCGGACCCATTCCAGGCTCATCCCCAATTTACTCCTCCTACACCGGCATCCCACCCCCATGGCCCGGCAACACGACCGGCGCCATCCTCCCCACATCCACCAACCCCCCAGGCATCGACGACCTCCTCTTCCAAAACCTCCTCGCCGCCGAATGGATAATCTTCTCCTTCTACCAACAAGGCGTCGAGCGCTTCAACTCCTCCTCCTTCACATCCGCCGGCTTCCCCAACACCACCTACGCCTCTCTCCTCGAAATCCGCAACAACGAGGCGGGCCATCTGCGCATATTCCAGAATCAGATCAGCTCCGTGTCTGTCAAACCCGGACCGTGCAAGTATGAGTTTCCGTTTGATGATGCGGCGAGTTATCTTGCGCTGCAGACGGTGATTGAAGTTTCCAGCATGGCGTTCCTGACTGGTCTTGAGTTGCAAGCTAAATCCGACCTGGCGAAAGGCGCGCTGGTGGCGATTGCGTCGACGGAGACGAGGCATAATACTTGGTCGCTGGTTAATAATTGGAAGGCTAGTCCGTTTGCTGGGCCGAGCGATACGTACTTTCCGTACGCGAATCAGATTCTGGATTTCACGAACAGCTGGGTTGTTAACGGGTCGTGTCCGGTCGAGAACCCGGTTTATCCGTCGCCGCGGCAAGGACTGCCAAGATTGAGCGCTGCTGGAGCGAAGAGCATCCAGCCTGGCGCGAATATTACGTTGAGTGTGAGTGGTGGGGAGAGGCCGTTGCACTTCGATGAGAACTGTGAGTATTACGCGGTGTTCTTTCACGGCGTGCTGAATGTTTCTGTGCCGCTGGATACGCGGACGATGCGTGTTCAGATACCGGCGGCTTTGGAGCCGAAGGGGATCTTCGAGGTTGTCCTTGCAACGGAAAAGGGCGCGCCGACGGATGAGAGTGTGGTTGCTGGGCCGCTGGTATTGCTCGAGGATCCAGCGGAGTTGGGACTGTTGTTGCTTGGTTGAGAGAATCTTGTGGTTGACTTTTGGAACGAGAACGATGACGTGCTTTTCGTGTCAGAGTAGAACTGATCGTTTAGTTGTACTACTCGGAGGACGGGCTTTCCTTTAGCTAAAAGATCGATCTGACATTGTTTGCTTCGTAGTCAAGCTTGAACCCATGATAGATACATGTATAAACCCTGAAGTCAATGTCAGATCCGCCATACCATTATTGTCATTCAATCCCACACTCTTCTCCGATGATCACCTGAGCGCATTTTAAGCACCATAATCCTAATAACTCCCCTGATCATTCCTACAACACAATCGTTAGCTCAAATACTCTCATCGCACACTCCATCACCCACAGCCTCCCACCAACAAACACAAACAAAAGAACCACAGAACTCACCAATAAAGCGTCTCATGCTGCACCTCAGGCCCCGTCTGCCTAAACTCCCACCCAAACACCAACTTCACATACTGCATCAAATGGCTCGCCAACTTAATCTGCCCCACATCCGTCGGATGATACTGCGGCCCAATATCATTCTTCTGCAAAATCCCCGTCGTATTGAAGTAATACACCCAACACTTCTCACACTCTCCCCTCGAATTCAGCGAGCCGTTGTTGAAGTGCCTGACGACGCTTTCAATCTCCGGGACGAAAGCGCTGTTCTGCACGAACGTGGAGTTGACGGCGCCGAAGCCGCCCCAGAGACTTAGGACGATTATCTGCGTGGATGGCCAGGTTGTGTGGATTGTGTTGATGAGGTCGATGTAGCTTTGCGTGAATTGTGCGGAGGAAATGTTGTTGACAGGGTTGGCGTCGTTGGTTCCGATGTTGATGAGGGTGATATCTGCGGCGGGGTGGGCGGTGAAGTTCCAGAGAGGTGGGCTGTCGGCGTAGAGGTCTAGGGCGCGGCCGCCTGTGTCGGAGGTGTGGAGCCATTGGTAGGTTTGGCCGTGCATGTTGTCTGTTAGAAGGAGAGAGGAGGTTAGTCTTCTTCTTATTCCTCCTTTCTTTTCCCCGGAAAACAGGATTCTTCCAACTTCAACTCACCATAACACCGACTATCATGCAAACAAATTCCCGGGTACGCCGTGATCCCGAACTCCACATCTCCCAACCCATACATCAACCCCCAAGGCGCACTGCTAATCCCCTCGAGAGTCCCATACTGCCCCGCCGAAAGCGAATCGCCAATAAACTCCATCGTCCTCGTGTAGTCCGGGATCTTCACAATCCTCGCATCCCCACCACCACTAACATGCACCCCAGCAATCTGCACACCATAAGCCCAATTCGTAACCCTCACTTCCAGAACCTTGACCTCATCCGCAGCAGTCAAATTCCACCCAATCGTCCCAGGCGTGACGAGCAACTGTGTCGAATTCGCCGTGACGTTCGTCAAACTCCAGTCTTGCCCATCAAGTCTATAAGCGAGCAATACGCCTGCAGATGTATGCTGGCCGAAGCTGAGAGCGACGTTCTCGGCCTGGAAACCGAATTTGAGGCCGGGCGCGGACCACCAGGAGATATGCTGGGCGTCCCAGCGGCCTTTGTAGGAGAGTTCGGGGGAGGAGGGCGGGTAGGTTTTCCAGGTTGTGTCTTGAGGGGATATAGAGGGGATGGCGGTGGAGCTGTAATTATTGGGGCGGACTTGGCCATTTTGGAGGATTGTGGCGGAGACGGCTGTGGTTAGGAGGAGAGGGGATAGGAGGGAGGACCACATGATGGGTTAGATGCGAGGTTGTAGTGATTGTTGGAAGCACCGCGAGGTGGATGTATGACCTTTATACTACCGAGTTGAGCCCTAGTTTCCACTTACAGGCCGGCCGGATAAATGTTGTTTACACCAATGCGAAGTGAAACACTCGAAGGCATTGGCGGAACATTGATGACGAGATACCGCTGCAGCATCCATACTATTAGAGGGGTCAAATGTTGAATGAGGGCATCGTTGCAGATAACTGCGGAGGTGTAAACATGCGATCGACCAGATCCGGAGCCGGAGGAACTTCTCCACTACTAAATGCGGTCATGATGTGCATCGTTCCCGATGCAAGATGCGTGTTTCTGAAGAATCAATAAATGATGTTTCGCAATGGTGAAATGCTCAGAGCAAGAAATAGGTAGCCAGTATTGCGAGGAAGTTGCGGTGATGAGTGAAGTAAACCGATGTCTGCCAATCGAAGCGAGAAATGTGCTTCGGATCCAAATTTGATCCCCGTACGTGTGCACTGTGTGACAGTAAATTATAAGTTTTCACTTCTCTATTAGTCGGTAATATATTTGATGCGTGGGTATCATGGGAATACATGCAACAGACCGATGCTCTCTTCCTCCTTTTCAAAATGTATGCTCAATGCTTCGAGCATCCTTTTATGCCTCGAGCCACCTGTTATACTTGCCCATGATCTAGCAAAGGTGCTCCTCTGTCTTCCTTGGGCCATCACCAACAGATGTGATGATCACACGGCTAATGCCCTTCTGCAAAGCCTCGACAGCGTTCTCGTTGCCCTCAGGGACCTGCACATCGCTCTTGACCGCCTTGTTCTCCCAACCAGTCTTGTCGCCCAGGAAAGTCTTGAAAGTGCCAGCCACGCGCTCCTCGTTCTCAGCAAGGTAGTAGACGACAGCATTTGGGCCAGCGTCGAAAGTGTAGCCGCAGACAACCTTGCCAGCAGCATCATTGATGGCGTCGCACAGCCTGACGGCCGCGCGGGAGGTGTCGTTCATGTAGAAGATTGGCGGCGCGGTGTCGAGGCAGGTGGCGTGGAAGTTGTTGGAGTCTTTCATGGAAAGAGTGGCGAAGGCTTCGAAGTCGCGGTTGTGGATGGCCTTCTCCATGGCGACCATGCGCTTGGGGACGACGTTGTTGGCGCGCTCTTGGAAGAGGGCGGATGTGGCGACGGTGGCTTGCATGCCGCTGGTGGACGAGACATCTTTCTTCTCGGCGCTGGCGACGAGGATGCAGGCGCGCATGTCGGGCCAGTGGCTGGCGGGTGCGACTTCGTAGGCCAAGCTGTCGCTGCCGTCCTCTTGCTCACCCTTTTGCCAGCCGGCGTAGCCGCCGAACAAACTCCTGCAAGCTGAGCCAGAGCCCTGGCGAGCGATCTTGCTGAGGTCGGTGGGAGTAGCGGGGAGCTGGTATAGGTTGGCAATGGCGCGGACGAGGGCTGCGAAGCCTGCTGCGCTCGAGGCCAGACCGGCGGCGGTAGGGAAGTTGTTCTCGGAAACGACCTTGAGCTTCAGATCAGCAAGCTTGGGCAGGCTGTCATCCTTGGCCTCGACATCCTTTCGTAGCTGGCGGAGCTCGCGGAAGCAGGCTTGGGTGCGGGCGCCAGAGATGTCCTGGTCCTTGCCGTTGAGGGTGAGGGAGTCTTGGGAGAAGGTGGGGCTGCAGGAGGCGGTGGTGTGGGTGCGGAGGTCGTCTTGGGAGAGGGTGACGGAGAGGGAGGAGTTGGTGGGCAGGTTGAGTTTGGTATCACGCTTGCCCCAGTATCTGTGAGTAGAGGGGTTAGAGATGCTGCGGTAAGTGGATGGTGGGATTGTTTGTCAATGGCAACGTACTTGATGACGGCGATGTTGACGGGGGCGAAGGTGCTCGCGCGGTAGACTTGATCGGTGGCCATTGTTGGGGTGTTGTGTTGAGAGAGATGTGTGTTGGTATATGGTATATCAACAACAATGACTGACTCTCGTACGTTGTTGGAGGGAAAGTTCCCATCCCACATCTCCAAACCCCTGCCCGCTCCACTTTTCTTTTATTCGAATGCTTCGATGCAGGGGACCGTTGTTCGTGCCGGACCTTATTCGTGAGATCCGTGCAGCAGCCTTTCGAGATTCGCTTATGCATCATCATCATCATTTGTTTCCATCCTCACTTTTCCTCCAGACACATAACATATCACCACCACAACAACAACCACAACAATGCGCACCGCCGACATGGACCCCGAGGCCAAGTGCCCTGTTGACGATAAGACTCGTCAGAAATGGCTCGAAGCCGCAAAAGCCAAAAAACAAGCTGAACAGGCGCAAACACCACAACCTTCCGTCCCATCATCACCACCACGAATGCGCCTCCGCCTCCCTCCCAACGCTCGCTTCTCCCTCGACTCCGGCCTCTGGGAACTCCCTCCCTCAGACTCATCATCATCACCCTCCCACCCACACCCCAGCGCCTCCGGCCTCGACTCCCAGCGCGAAATCTCCACCATCCCCCGCTCCCTCTCCACCGTCGGCAAGCCTCTCAACGCCGCCGAGCGCGCCGCCCTACCCTCCAACGCCGAAGCCGACACCGGCCACGACGCCGCCTCCGGCAACTGGATCTACCCGTCACAAGAAATGTTCTTCAACGCCATGAAGCGCAAAGGCCACGACGCCCAGGCCCAAGACATGTCCTCCGTCGTGCCCATCCACAACGCCGTCAACGAGCGCGCCTGGCACGAGATCAAAAAGTGGGAAGAAGGACAGGGATCTGAGGCTTGTGGTGGGCCGAAGTTGGTGAGTTTTGCGGGGGATAGTAAGGCGATTACGCCGAAGGCGAGGTGGAATAATTTTATTGGGTATGCGTTGCCTTTTGATAGGCATGATTGGGTGGTGGATCGGTGCGGGAAGCATGTGGATTATGTGATTGATTTTTATTCGGGAAAGGGAGAAGGTCTCATGGGAAAGGGTCTGAACTTTTATTTGGATGTTAGGCCGAAGTTGAATAGTTGGGAAGGTGTCAGGATGAGGGCGAGCAGGATTTTGGGCATGTGAGAAACGACTTTTCCTTCGAGAAACGAGATTGCATGGTCAAACTGGAGGAACCGTGCGAGGGCAGATGAGGACGAGCCAGTGGTTCCCTTCTTGCCACAGCCTGATCTTGAGTATGTTGGTACGACGCCAAAATGCTCGATTTCTGCCTGGGATCACACACGACGAGAACATCAGATTGACATCTGCATTGATACTGCACAGCCCAACTCTAAGTGCTTTCAGTTCCAACAGACGCAAAGGACATACCGTGCTGGACTCTGATTGATGGCGACCTGTGGAAGCCCACTACAGATTTTGATCCGCATCTTCCGCTCGATCAATCCGAAAACAGCATTCCAACGACTTCACCCTCTCGGATGGCCTCGGACAAAGTCAATTCCACTTGGGCACTTCTCGACGCGCGCTAAACACTGGTCTTTACTCTCACACCTCCGACATTCACACGCCAGCCTTGTTCTTCCTCTGCTCACTAGGCCCACCAACATGTCAGTCGAGCCCACATTGTAAAACTAATACGCAACACTGTATCATAATTTGTACCATAGTCCCTACTATCCGAAGCCAATCATCTCCACAGAAACTTCTCCAACAACGGCGTCTGTTTGCAAATTTGATTCAAATGGGAGAACTAGTTCAGACGGGGAGAACCGGTTGGATGGGCTGATCCATCGCCAGAGGAAGAAGAGGAACGGCAGCCGATTCAAAAGGGGAGAGCCGGTTGAATGGGTCGATCCATCTCAAGGGAAAGAGGAAGGACAGCCGGTTAAACGGGCTCGAAATCAGGCATGTCGATCTGCGGGTGGCTGAGCACAACCGGAACGAACCTTCCCTTGAGCAGACGCGACAACGGATCCTTGTCGCTCCCGTCCGCAAGGTACTGCCTGTTGATGACCAAGATCTGTTCCATGACACATCAATCTTGTATCCGCTGACGAGACCGCCACAGGGCTGAGGGGAGATTTACCTCATCGATATGTCTGGCCCACGTTTCCACTTCGCCCATGAATTGCTTCAGTACCACGCAGAGGTGATCGAGGGCGTCGTTCGTCGTCGGTGCAGAGGGCTCCAGGAGCCGAGCATCGATCGCTGTGATCGCGTTGTCGAGCTTGTCTCGTATGTTGCTTCCGGTTGAAAGGGCGGAGATCAGGTTGGCTCCGATGCGCGTCCATCCGACTGCCAAAACTGTTCAATGGATAGCTTTTGACGAAGGGGCGTCATGGTCGGACTTACTGGTGCAGACATCCAGCTGGTCGAGATTGTCCCCCGTCCAGCAGTCTGCGATTTTCTTGCCCCAGTCGAGGGTGAAACGCCACTGCTGCGGCGTACAATAGACGCTCTGGCCAAACGGCAACGTGGCAGAGGCAAGATCAGCTGAGAGAGAAACGATCTTTGGGCAACACGATTTCATCGTGCCGCTTACCTGCGGGATCGATCCGTTCACTCAGTACGAAGTGGAAACCACCAAGGAAGGAATGTGATAGGGCATCAGACTGACCTTGTTGACATATCGCTGCACAACTTCTAGCCCTGGGCCAACTTGCTTGAGACCATCCAACGTCATGTCAATCTCCCATCTCATGTAAACGAGCGCAGCGCGCAAAGTACGCAGGACTTCAGGATCTTGTCTCGTGCTCTCATGCTCGCTGAACTGCGCGAGGGTGTTGCCGCCGTCACTGAGAACTTGACCCACCCGGGTCCAGGCACTATGGGCATCACCGCGATCGACGTTCGACGCGATATCCTGCACAGTCCCCAAGATGCTGATCCCGCCCGCGACTTGAGTAATGGAGGGAGGATTAGCAAAGACTCTGCCCGCGTGGAACCACGTGACGACGGTGCTGACATCGACGAGCTCACGCACGAGCTGTCGCAACTTGTTGACCGTCTCGGCAACACCGCCAGTGTAATCGAGGGGTACGAAGTGCAACTCGAGCACGCCGAAGCCTGCGGCGTCCGTGGCCTCTATCATGCCATGTTCTGGCAGCAGCGGTCCGATTGCATCGAACATCGCGTCGGAAGGTTCGTACGGAGGCGGGGGGTTGACGATTGCGTCCGACAAGCGCCGGAAGGATGCCGCTGCGCCCCAGTCTACGATGGTCTTCGATAAATCGGAGTCTATCGCCAGAATGCCGATGTCGTCTGGGGAGTGGGTGGTGATGGAGAAGGGCCCCGGTGGTGCAGGCATGGCGGACTGCTGGATGGGATGGAATGAAGAGGTTTGAGATGTAGACCCGGGGCAACACCAATATATAGACGGAGACCTTTGAGATCATGTGATTCGTGGTGAAGAAGGAGCTGCGATCGGCATAACCTTATCGCCACAACATAGAATTTGGACACGCACTTCCCAGACGTTATATGCTCTGACAGTGCAAAGCATGGGAGGTTCGCTACTTCGTTAATAATGTGATAACGACAACGCCGATCCACGAGTACGCCTCCCATCGATCGTCAGAACTATGTGTCTTTTGCCCTCGCATCAGCAGGCAATTCCGTGAGGTTACCCATGCAAGAAGACGAGTTGACACCGGTGATGGTAGGACTACTGCAGTCGAGGAACTGCTGCGCAAGCACCCTAATCTCCTTCCACTCCTCGACACACTTCGTGAACTTGTCCAAAACCCTCCTCCGCAACAGCCAGTCTTTCTGGAAAGCCTTGTCGGCGCTGCCCAAGTTGTTCGCAATGTCTATGAAGCCCTCCGCTTGCTCGACAAACATGTCCTTGATCGCGGTCATTGCAGTCGTGGCTTCCCCCATATGATCGTCTAGCGACCTGACCGTGGCGCCCATGTGCGACACCCAGTTGCTCAGGACGGTGAGGGCTCTTTCCTGCTCCTTGTCCTCGACAATTTTCCTTTCGGCTTTGTCCCTTGCTTCTTGAGCTTCTTTGGCCTTGAGGCCGAACGCGATCCCCACGCCAATAGCCGCCCAAGTGCCAAAGGGAAATATCCACCCATATGACGCACTCGAAACAGCAACGCTGATGTCGTACATGTACTCTTTCTGCTTGTCATACGCCTCTTGCATCTTGGCCTTCTCCTCATCGCGAAGGCGAGCTAGGTCTTGGTTGATCAGAGCCATGTAGCAGTCGCGCGGGTTGCCCTTTTCATCTTTCGTGCTGTTGAAGCGGAAGTCGAGGGAGTCGACGTTGGTTTTATCGTTAAGGGTGTCGTTGCGGAACGCTTCCACTCTCGCGATGTGCGTTTGGCAATCGTCTGCGTAGGCTCGGGCCTTGTCCTTGAGATCATCGCATATGTCTTGGATGATCGTGACTGCGTCCTTGAAAGCTTGATCGTGAACAGGCTCGACGCCGCCTTCGGGCGCCTTGTACTTCTCGGATACCAAGATTGTCAGATTGGCGGTCAGATTGCTTTCGCCTTCGAAGGAGGCCAGCGCATCCTTGCAGTAACTCATGACATTCTGCGTCATGGAGGTCCAGGAAGTCATGCTTTCCTGGTTGAACTCGTCGCAGTGTGTCCGGATCGTGACGAAGGCGTTTCGCAAGTCGGTCCATACTTGCGGGTCTTTGTCGGTGAGCAATCTCAAGTTGTCTCTAGGGATGACTTCTGCGAATCGCTCGTTGTCTTTAGGATATGCCAGACCGGTCATGACGTAGAGCCAGACGGAGTGGTATGCGGCGGACGTGAGTTTGAAGACCTTGGCATCCGGTTTCTCGGGATTGTCGCAGGAGACTATATGGGTGACTTGGCCTGGTCCGGAGATTATACGTGTCCATCCTTTGGGTAGGTCGTCGGCAGACATGACCGCGTGATTGATGGTTTTGAATGGGGGTGGGAGGATAAGTGAAAGAAGGGTTGCGCGAGTATAGTCAGGTTTTGATGAACGGAAGGCAATAACGACAGATTGGATGAATACTTATAATTTCGCTTGACAATGACCGCTACGATATGCCTTTGCTTTGAAGATACAGGCGACCCATCGAATTGAGTCAATCACCTGCATCGGTCCCCTTGAGTTTGAAGATGTTTATTGGTGGAAGGCGAAGCTGTCGTCTGCAAACTTGAGCTGAATATTCGAAGCGCCACCAAGGTCCAGATTAGGCTCACGGTCGTAGCCACATACACATGTTAGTGGTCGCAAACGAAGTCCAGCCAGCCATGGCGTAGAGCTCTTTAGCTCAGACCTGCACAGAAGAACGCGTTCAGGTATATCATGTCAGTCCATATCTGTGCCACAGATCCAGCCATGAATCTAAAGTTGCTCTCGATCAGCTCACACCTGCAGGAGTGCTCAGCTCTCTCAGCCAGCCAGCCAGCCACGTCTGTGTACTTGTTACTACCCCAGGCTTATCTACAGGTGATCTACCGACAAGGTTTTGATTCCGCACCGTTGATAGTCCCTTGATCACGAATCAGAATAGAGCTTCTCCGTCATGCGAGACAATTTGAGCTTTGCTAGACCATTCATGAGGCGGGGACTAGCACAGCCGACGACTGGCAAGTGGCGTTGTTTGAAAGTGGCGTTCGACTTCATACTTCAAGGTATTGTGAGTGAGAGTATATCACTGCACGTGGAGCTGGAGTTCTGGACAAACTCTCAGACGCCTTCCTGCAAGAGTGGTGTGAGTGTCTGCATGATCAGTACGTGGCGTCGCTTGAGAAGAAATTCCATTGCGAGCCACCCAGGATCGGCATGGGGAATGCAGTCGGATGTTGCGACTACTGGTCTGGATCATTATCCACGTTGGAGTTTAACAAGCCAGCCAACTAACTGTAGGGCGCCGCTCAAATGACCGACTTCTTGTTCCGATCGCGTCGTTCGAGGCTGACAATGTCCAGTCGACGCCACAAAGACCCACATCGGTCACCACTGAATCTCATTATTAAATAAACAGCATCTGCAGCATCGTGTAAGTCTTTGTCAGTTGTGTTTGGTCCACCATTGCCTCCATCCCCACCAATATCGTCATGTCTGATACGCACTCTCTCATCGAGCACGGTGCAAGCGATTACGACCGAATCAATCGGCGGATCCTTGCCATCGCCGACGAGGCCACACCGTATGAGCTCTTTGACACGGAAGGACAACAAGGCCATGCTCGATCATCCTGCATTGATCTTGCGACCGCGATCAGCCGAATCCCCGACCTCCCCAATGTCACTGACATCGAAATCTACGCTGACACATTAATCATCACGAACATGGTGGTCCTGAGCGCACACATCCAGGAAGTCATCATATTTGCCCGTCACATTGTCATTCGCCCGGACACAATCATCCAAGCTCCGGACAGCATCCTGATCCGCTTCTATTGCTCTCCTTCGTCTTGCCCGTTCTCATTCAACCTCAAGACTGCAAAAGTCTCGCAGACTATGACAATCAATCTACCGGACAGAAGTACTTCTTGCACGATTCAAGCAGACGGCCGCTCCAACGGATTGATAGTATCACATCTAGCCGAACCACCCAGATCTTCATTTGACGCGCCAGAACTTGCAGATCGTATCCTTGACAAGGTTTCCAAAAAGTCCTTGTTCAGTGACAAGTACAACGAGTGAGTTCATCTAACGAAGCCCTACCGACATCCGGGAATATCTGGCCTTCAACTGATATCGCGACAGACATCTACCGACTTTGCTCCGCTATCTACTGTTGCTAGCTGCATTCTGGCAGCGGCGCGAGCCGGCCACAGCCTTCGACATAGGCATGTTCGTCAGCAACGTGACCGCAGGCATCCCAAAGGCCCTCGATATCTTCACGCGTGCTCTTACTTTCGCCGTGACGCCGGTCGTTTTGGTCAATGGTCAGCTCACCGCCCAGGTCAATCTCGTTCCCGTAAACAACACCAAAGAGATCCTCGAAGCCCACCTCGTAGCAGCGAAAGCCTTCGACGATGCTTTCCGAGACTACAAGGGTCAAGAAGCGAACGCATCCAACGCTTTGCTTGCGGCGCGATTGGCCGTGGAAGCCGCACAAGATGCTGAGGATAATTATCGTTTCCTGGCTAACGTTGCCAAAGCTCGCTTCAGCAGCGCTCAAGCAGCTCTGATAGCCGCGCAGAATAATTTCAATGAGCTGCAGGTCCAGATTCCGCAAGCCCAGAAGGACTTCGAGGCCGGCATTGAGAAGTGGAAGAAGAAAAACATCGCCGAAATCGTCGTCAAAGGTCTCCTTGCAGTCGGCATGGTGGTGGGCTCCATTGCTGCGGCGTGTGTTGTTCCTCCTGCCGGTGCTGGGGCGATCGCAGGTGTAGCAGAGATACCTGCGGTTGCGACGGAGGCTGCAAATGGCGTCAAATCGGTCGAGAAGATGATCTCTATCATTGATAGGTTGAAAGAGATGTACGAAAGGATCAAGTTTGGGCTTGACCTGATCGCCGATCTTGTGCAGAACATCCAGGCTATCATTGAGCTCATGTCGACAATTAAGACCATTGACGACTCTGATGATGGAGCGAAGTCGATAACTTCTCTGAAGATATCCGGTGAGTGCAGATGGACCGAGTCTGTGGTCACAGCCCTTTACTGACCATATTGTGAAACAAGGTAGCGACGACACTATTAACATGAGCGCCGACTGGGACGCATTTGGCTTGGATATGGCCAGTCTTTACGAACCAGTAAGCTTCTCCTCGGGCAACCCGCTCATCGTGCCCTAGAAGTTTCCTTTGCTGACATTTGGTATAGATCAAGGAGCAAGGCATTGACGGTGGCGACCAACTGTTCTTGCTCATCGCAAAAATGGTAATTCGAGGCAAAGCCGTACTCGCCGCTCAACAAGCCGTCACAACAACAGGAGACACCTACGCCGCCTCCCTCAGCCAACAACTCATGGCAACCAGAAACAGAAATCGGCTCGAAGCAGCCCTGCCGCTGATTCAAGGAGATCCAATCGCAATGCACTTGCTTCGCAGGGATCTTTTCCAGCGCCTGGTCTCGGTGCGTACGAGTGTCTGCCTCGACTTCCGCCACTATCTTGACGGCTTGACGTGGTATGCGCTGGAAGCGTCGCATGCGTTTCTTGATCTCAATCCGTTGAAGGAGATTGGGGAGTTCTATAATGATGCGGCGACTCTTCAGGGAGCGTATGCCAGAGCGACGGCAGAAATCCAACCACAAACCATGAAGTTCAAGCTCAATGCACTTCTGTCAGGCCCTAATCAAGACACTGGGAAGACTGGTCTGGCAGAAGCGAACAATCCGCTGACCATCGAACTCGACGCCATCAACTTCTCTGCAGATCGCACAGCAGTCTTGCACATTGATCCAACGGCACCTTGTTTCGACAGTCTCGGCCGAGTACGCATGAAGCGTTTCGCCGTCTTTCTCGACGGTGTATCTTCGCCCTATGTTTCCTTGCGAGTTGGTCTCGGTCCGCTCATGTACGACCTGTCGATAGATGGCAGTGTAGCCGAGGCGGCACGTTGCCTAGCGTTCAGTACGACTCCGACGACAATGGGTTTCGCATACTCGATGGAGGGACAGCAGAAGGATGTTGTGCTGGACGGTGACTTGTCCTCGGCCGTGTCGTGGCCGAGTCCGTTCCGCGTCTGGACAGTACAGGTTGGGAAGGGCGTAGAGCTGTCGAGTGTGAGAGGAATTACTCTACAGATCGAATGTGCCGTTACTCTGGTGTAGTGACAGAGGGCGGTAATCTACGAAGGAAAGATCGAATGTGCTGTCACTTCGGTGTAGTGACAGAGGGCCGTAATCGACAAATGAAAGTTGTTCGATGTAGTTCCTTGTCACAGTTTATGACTCGAACAGATATTGGAAAAGCCGGCGGAGAGCAGGTCGCAAATTACACAGTACATGATCGAGCGGCGCCCGTGCATATAATACACATGGCTTTGATTGCCTCATCGTGCGTTAGCTATCGTTGCGACGTAGGAGCTTGCACCACTATCGTCGCGCCGAGTGTATCACATCAAGAAATAACGAAATGGACGTCTTATGCCAGAGGTAATCAGGCGATTGTACCCAACCTTGGCATGGTCAGTCCGATATGTAATCATTGACTGGCTGACTCATTATTATTCAAATGAGTCGTCTACGGAGTCTTCGCCGGGTCAGTTCGTAATTCTTGATTGCGATCCAACAACAAAATTCAATAACAAGATCCAACACCAAAAATAAACATCAAGATCAAACACCGAGATCAACATTAAGATCAAACAACAAGGTCAACAACCGAAACAAAAACAATGTCCGACCCTCCAGATTACATAACCCTCAACAAAGCAAAATGGGACGAAAGAGCTGCCGTCGTACGTATCCCCTCCCTCCCCTCCCCCATCCCCTCTTATCCATCCCACCAACTGACCACACAAAACCCCCCAAAGCACGCAGCGTCCAAAGACTACAACCTCCACCAATTCCTCTCCAACCCCAACTACATCAGCGAAACCGTCGCCTTCGACCTCCCCCTCCTCGGCCCCATCACCGGATTAACATGCGTCCACCTCCAATGCCACATCGGCACCGACACTCTCAGCCTCGCCCGTCTCGGCGCCGCCAGCGTCACGGGTCTAGACTTCTCGTCGAGATCTCTGGACGAAGCGCGTAAGCTCGCGGACCAGACTAAAGCCAGTGCTGGCGATAAGCTGAAGTTCGTCGAAGCTTCGGTGTACGATGCGCTTGAGATATTGGAGCCGGGGAGTTTCGATCTGGTGTTCACTGGGATTGGAGCGCTGTGCTGGATCCCGAGTATCGCGGAATGGGCGAGGGTTGTTTCGGGGTTGTTGAGACCTGGTGGGAGGTTGTTTATTCGTGAAGGGCATCCGGTGCTGTGGGCGCTGGATCAGACCGCGGAGCATGATGTTAAGTTGGAGTTGCCGTATTTCGAGCGTCCGGAGCCCACGATCGCGGATAAACCGGGGACGTACGTGGAAGCTGGAGGGCATCAATTTGTGGCGACGGTGGGAGCGGAGTTTAACCATGGGATGGGCGAGATTGTGACTGCTTTGTTGGACCGGGGACTGCGCATTACAGGCTTGACTGAGCACGATTCTACTCCGTGGCCGGCTTTGCCGAAACAGATGGATGCTGATCATAGAGGTGAGGACGCCGACGACATTTGTTGCTTTGACCGATGGCATATGTACTGACTGCGATGTGTGATAGGTGAATACAGGCTGAGAGATCGACCTTGGCGGCTGCCGCATTCTTATACGCTCATGGCGATCAAAGAGTAGGTGGGTAGAGCAAAGGTTTCTTTCGCATGAGGGAAAGCATATAGATACTAATAGTGAGTGAGTGATCGTATATGCGGCGTTCATGTTTGTGCGCGTATTCTTCAAGGTCGTGATATTTATCGTTGCCGATCGCCGCTCTACATTGTAAGTGATTCAATCCTTTTTGTTCCTGTCGGCAACACACGAAGTAGCCACTCCATTCCATGCATGCAAACCCAAAAGCCAACGCATTCAGTCATTCAAAATAAGAAAAAAATCCCCAATCACCCCGAATTCATATCCGCACTCACAACTGCACATCATTATTCACCAACCTGACCTCCTCACCCGGCTTAAACGCCGGCAAGCCAATATACGGGCATCCATCGCACCTGAAGGCGTCTCCCAGCGCACAGTTGCCGCAAGAACCCACTTTGCCCTGCACCGTGAAGTCCACTTCGGCTAGGTCCTCGGCTTGCAGTTTGGCCAGGTTGGAGTCTGCTTGCGCGCGCTTGGCGGCGTCTTCGGCGTTGAGACGCTCCGCGAGACCGCAGCTGCAGTCTTTGCAGGCGCGGCGGCGCTTGGTGTTGGGGAGGCATGCTTCGGCTGTCAGGAAGTGTTAGCTTGGATGGAGTGGTTCTGGTAGGGAAGGGGAAAATGAAGGACATACGAATGTTCAACGGCTTCATCCTATCCTCCTCCGTCAACAGCGAATCCGGATCGATCCTCTCCGCGCCCGCCAGTTCTGCATTGCTCGGGATCCCCATGTCGTCGTCGTCGTCTTCGTCGTAGTCCATGCCAAAGTCATCGTCGAGATCCACGAACCCGACGCCCGCAGGCGTAGCCTTCACAGGCCCAGGTCCACTAGTAGAAATGTCCACGCTCTTCCTCTTTGCAGTGTTGATCGCCTCAACAGCATTCGCTGGCACAGCCGCAGCGTCCGCCTTCTTGTTCTTGCGCCCGAAACTAAGCTTGACAGTCTGCTCAGCCGCTTGCTTGGGCTTGAGCAAAGCGCCATTGCCATCTGCGACTAGTCCCGCTAGCACACCCTCTGTGATCTCAGCGCCCTGCAGCGCTCCGCTCTGCGCGCTCAGGCGGCCGTCTGCTTTGAGGGAGGGTACCACTTTTTCCACAACGCCGCGGTCGAGAGTGTGTGAGCGCGCGCCGTCGACGTCGGTGAGGAGCATGACTACATCGTAGGTTTCGGCGGGGAGCGAGACGAGGCCTAGGGCGAGGCGGTCGAGCATTTGGATGTCGGTGGCGGAGCGGTCATGGGCGGCGAGGATGGCGTTGAGGGCTTCGGGGTGGGCGGAGAGAGAGGGCGGGGCGAGGAGGAGGGTTCGTTGTTGGTGCTGTGGTTGTTGTGAGGTTGTGGAAGTGGGCATTTCGAAGTCGGAGGTGGTGTCTATTGTGAAGGAGGGCGCCATGGTTGGTCGCTGTGACTGGTTGGTTTGTTGAGTGAGTCGTTGATTGGCCTTGTTATGCTATGTGCTGAGTAGGTAGGAAGTGTGGTTGAGAAAAGAGAATGGTATGGAGAAAGAAGTGTGAGTCGTCAATATTTGGGCAGCAGCGAGCGAGCAATTGACAATCTAATAGTGCTGCGATCTGATTACGGACTACTCTGCGCGGGCTATCATAGGATGACGAAACTTTAAAGGACCCCTCACTTTGCGCAGGGGCCGTCCTCGGAGATGGAACTTCTCTCTCCTTTGACCCAGAATTGGATTGGAAATCCAGAGAGCTAAAGGCCAGGCCCCGCCGAGATAGCGCCCTGCGTACGTGAAACAGACAATTGGACAAGGTGTATTACCAATCAATTATGAAGCATTGGGTTTTTTGATTGATACAATACTGCAACCTGGCTTGTCTGAATATTCTATTTGCTGGAAACTTCATCTCAAAATTACACTGGTGACAGATGGTTTGCCAAAAAGGTGATCTATATGTATATCGGAAAGTCTATATGTAGCTTGTACGCCATGCCTCTCTAACAACTGCCCTCATCTGCTAATGACGGACGACGGGGTATAACTCCTGGCCAACACCAGAAAAGTTCACTCAAACATTCATGCAAAATCCAAAGACTGCAGATCCGCAGCCTAGACGCCACTCAAAGGTGGCAGCAAACATGGTATCCCATTTTCTTCCCTCCTCATCTTACAAGAACAGTCAAGAAACTCTACTCAGTCCTCTTGAAAGTAATACGAGCATCCTCGCCAGTAGCGAAAGGCACACCAAGCTCAAACAGCTGCGTGCACACCCTCGAGAAGTCGGCGAAGAAAGCGTCCTGGTCCTTGGCGTAGCGCTCAACGACAGGGCGGAAGACCTTGTCCTTGACGAGCGCCATGTCGGTCGGCAGCATCATGATGCTCTTGGTCTTGTTGTCCTCGAACTGCACGGGGCCGGCCCACTTGCGGTGCTGCCAGCGCTCGCTTAGGAGCAGCTTGTAGTAGTCGTTTGTGAGGGTGATGGGCGAGAAGGTCCAGGGGCCCTCGAAGCCGGAGCGGTCGGTGTGGCAGCGGCCGAGGGCGTGGGCGCCGGAGAGGGTCACGATGTCCTGGTCGTTGAAGCCCATGCGGTGGAAGATGGCGCGCAGGTGATCGTTGCCTTGCGAGGCGTCGGGCAGGCGGCCGTCGGGGGTGCAGTAGCTGATGTCGCGGTCAGAGCGGCCGGGGCGCCACTTGATGTCGGGACCGCCCATTTCCTGGATAGCGCAGGCGGCGGCGAGGGTCCAGAGATCGGAGTAGGAGATCCAGGGGAAGGCCTGCTTCACGGGCTCGAGGAAGTCGCGGGCAGCGACTAGGCCAGCGTTGGCGCCGTGGTCGCCCTCAGGAGGGAAACGCATAGTAGCACCGTTGGAGCCGCCAGTGCCAGTCTCCTTGTCGTAGGTGCCAGAGGCGTGCCATCCGAGACGGAGGAGGACGGGGCCGTAGGAGCCATCGTCGTACTCGTTCTCATCAATGAGCTTCTGGGCGATGAAGTCGTAGACCTTCTGGTAGTCCTGGTTGGTGGGAGAGAAAGTGGCGGCGCCCTTCTGGCCCTGTGCGGTGCTGCTCTGCTTGAGAGACTCGCTGCCACCGAAAGTGTAGTAGCCAAGGCCGGCGAGGGCAACAGCGGCGATACCACCGATCAGAGCGGTGTTGCTGCCACCAGAGGGCTTGGGAGCCTCACTGGCATAGCCACGGCGAGCCTGGCGCTGGAAAGCCAGGCGAGGGACAGCGACACGGCGGGCGGCGGGCCTGATGGAGGAGGCCAGGGGAGTGGCGCGAAGGGCGCGAGTGGCCATCTTAGCGGTAGCAGCCATTGTGTGTGTATTGAGTAGAGATTACTGAAAGAAAGAAACGGGTATCACGAGAGAGGGAGTGAGAGTGTGTAGGTAGTAAAGTCAAGACGAAGGAGAGTGATAAGGTGGAGGTGGTCAGCAAAATAAAGGACGCTCTTCGGCAATGGAGCGAGGCACGATTAGCAAACGGCGACTCTTACTAGCATAACTCTGCACGGTCCCGAGATAGAGAGAGGCAACGGCGCGACGAGACTCGTGTTTTCGCCGTCCGGACACCAAAATGGGCTGGCGACGAGGATGGCGAAAGCGTTTGAAGGGAGGGACTAGAAGGACCCACTACACTTATCGCACAATCGCCGTCAGCGATCGAAGGTTCCGGCCGAGACATTCTCTTGGTTGATCAGGTTGCTGTAAGTCAGCTGATCGATTGTGATGGTGTTTCAAAGCTCATGCAATGCATCAAGAGTGATTGCTGTGCTTGTACAGCGTTAACTGATGAGCTGATGTCGCTCAAGGAGCTGCTGCAGAGATATCATCATCCCACGCTAGCGCCGTCTCGTTTACTCATGCAGTCTCTCATTGGTTGATACCCCTGCGGCTCAATCAGACTTTCGCTCAGGATCTTTCAGCCCTACATCTCGCCGATACATTCTCTTTTAGGAAGTCAGGGTGCGAGATTTTCCCTCCACCAGAGCCGAACATACATCGAAAGATACATGTATCGGCTTCTGTTCGCTTCGATGGCAACAGCACGTGATGTGAACAATGATATATGCCTGCTATCTACGAGCAGCAGCTTCGTCTGTTAGCTTAATTCCAAGACAGCTACCATATGATCTGATTGTTCCCATTAGCTGTCTAGACTCTACATACTTTAGGCATTGACAACATAGTCTGGCAGACAGCAGTGAGCAGGTATGAGGCAATGCAACCAGCCCATGGACGAGAGATACTAGATTGCTACATGTAGGTACAACCTATCATCTCCATCACAGTCCCCTACACTCACGCCGCACAAAGCCCAGGTACCTTCTTCGCCCCAACACCCACCAACCCATCAAAGTACCCCAACACAGTCTCCAAAGGAATCAAATCCATGTTTCCAAAAGCCGGGTGCGAAGACTTCAATACCTGACCTCCCCAAAGCACTCTCAAAAACTTACACCCACTACCCTGCTTGCTGTACAGCTCAAACACGACTTCAGCACCCATGCCCGGCCACACCATCTTCTCCAGCTGCAGAATCGACAGAAGTCTCGAAAGCGAACCGTCGTGCGCGACGTTGTGGCGGTAAATTGGTTTCCCAGTAGCAGGACCAGCGGGACCAGCAGGGCCAGGACCTTTCTGAGCAGCAGCATCGCGCAAGTGCTGCGCAAGCTCAGCAATCCAGATACCGTAACCGCTCGTACTAGCCGCCAGCGACTGCGGTGCATCACGGTAGATGAACGAGTACTCGTACTGACCCAGTCTGAACACCTGCTCTGCTTGCGCCATGGAGACGCAGTCAGCGGTGTTGTTGATGTTGCAGGGCAGGGACTTCGCATGGCAGAGGCGAGCGGAGAGGTTGTCGTAGTAGTGGTCGAAAGAAGTGTGCCAGGCTGAGGTTGAAGGCGAAATGCCGGAGATGCTGTCGAGGCGGGCGAAGAGCGGTGCTGCGGCGGTGAGGTGAGCTTGCCAGGCTGGGCTGGAAGATCCGGAGCCGAAGGAGCTGAAGAGGGATTTGGAGGGTGGGCAGCTGTAGGCTGGTTCGAGGGAGTCGATGGAGGCGGCTTGGATGAGGAGGGGGATGTTTTGGTTGGCGCGGGTGGGGTACATGCCGGCGATGAGCATGCTGGCGACTTGGCTGGTGATGACGTTGTTTGTTACGCGGTAGGTGATTGCTTTGGGGTCGTAGTCGCCTGGGAGGAAGTGCAGCAGGTCGTGGTAGACGCTCTTGAGATCGGCACCGTGCTGGTGGCTGTCGTCTAGACCACCTCTGGTGATCTGAGGGAACTGGCACGAGCCGTTGAAGCCTTGAGGCGCGAGAGGGTTGGATGGCGAGGTGAAGACGCTCCAATAGGTATCCGCAGAGCGATTACCGGATGTGTTCAATGGCTCGCCGCCGTAGAAAAGCCCTTCATCATCGCAGTACCAGGGATAGCTCTCGATGGGGAAGGTGTTGGAGGCGTAGGGTGTGCGCTTGTGGTGGCGGTGGATCACTTCGACGTACTCGAGCTTGTAGCTGGAGTCCTTGACGCGAGGATAGGTCTTCGGGTTGACATGAGGCATGTTGCACCAGTTGTAGGTATCCAGAGGTCCCTGGCTGGAGTTGAAGATGAAGCCATAGGTGCCAGTGCCATTGATGGCGGAGGACAGACTGTTGACCTGGGACTGGGCTGGTGCATGCCAACTGAGGTCTACAGTCTGGTTGCCAGTGGCGCATACACCATTGGTAGGTGCAGGTTTGCCTTGTACAGACACAAGATGAAGAGACGAAAGCGCCGCGAACAACGATTGAGGCGGACTAGAGTAACGCATGATGGCGGTGATTGCTTGCTGGAATGCGAACACAACTAGGAGGAAAAACAGCAACGCTTTATACGACGGCAGCCATTCTGGCATACTTCATAATTTCCACCTTGAAGTCGACGATGGATATCTTAATCTCAATTTCTTGATGGGAGATCAACGACGAGTGGAGCTGTTGGCGATAGTCGTTGGCGATGCGGACCCTTGGAAGTCGTGCGTGCTGGATCCTGGGGCGATCATTGGGTGGCTGGGTAGATCGTCGACCACGTTGTGTCTGAAGCTTTTGTTCGCTCGACCTTCTAGAGTCGAATACGATGCATAGACTCTGGAGGAAGGTTTGGAGACGTTGAGATGGTATTTGAGAACATCGAAACATTTAGCCGGAGTGTCACATCACGTCAACATTGAATGCAACATTGAAGATGGCAAAGATGACCCTAACCCTCATCGTCGCATGGCACCTTCCGTGAGGTATGTACATGTACACATCATCCGAACAGTGTACATGCGCGGGCCTTTGATGCATCATGTTCATCTTGGAGACATCCCAGTGGACCTGTTCGCCAACATCAGCAGTCTATCTTCATGTGAGGAAAACAGGAAACATTCGATGGCGAATCACGCCCATCTTGGAGCCCTCGGCCGTTCTTTGGGACCTGGCTAGAGTGCTCCTTTTACGTCCAAGCCAAGCAATCTCATGCGAGAATGTCAGCGGCAAGTCGTCAAGTTGACAACGGTTGCCAGAAAAGATATAGTGTCAGTCCGGTATCGCTGCTTGGGCAGATACCATCAGTGTCCTACCGAACAGTAATCCTAGCATTCCACGTTGCTCCGTAGGGTGGGTTCAAAACAAGAAATCGCTCACACGTACACGACACCACAGCAAGAGCGCGCCAGACCGTTCACATCCAGTCTGCGAAGCCTTAGAAACTGGACGGTAAATCGGGCTTCGACCTACTGCAGATGGACTGCCCGAATAGTTTCTATGGTTGCTTGGCAAGTCAGGAAACGCCGCGTGCGTAGCGGAGCAGTCGGATACGGGCGTTAGGGCTTCTCGGTGAGTATCCGAACACTCGTACTCGAACTCGAATATATCGTCGAATACTGATTTTTTCACTCGAGCCATCTGTAGGTTTGAAATTCACATCCGTGGCACTTTAAATTCGAGCTCAGCTTTCCGTGAACTCTTGGTAGCTCTTCAGCATCTTGCCAAAGACACGCCACCGACCACATGCTCATGCACGCTCAGTAATCTCGCTGGGAAATGGTGCGAATGTCGTCATCGTCTCCAGAAAAGAAAGATCGGAGTCTCTGCACCATTATGCCTGCCTCGGTCAACCACACATCACTTTGAAGAGGAGTCTCCCACTTGGCACGTTTTCTAGTGGCTTGGTATATCATACACGACTCAAAGATCAACCTCTGCAAAGCTCACTCCCGGATTTTCTCCTCATATTACTCCGCAGTTCGTCTCCGCAATTGTTGCCATGTGGGCTACCGTACCATGAGCTAGGAAGCGAACGTCGGTGCAAACCCTAGTGCCAAGGTCTCGTGTCTGTCATGCGATGTGGTATACCGGTAGTTGATGATCGGACACGACCCGTAGAGGTCGAAAATGGAGATATAAAATGTAAGGGCATCGCCGGACGGAGGTATATGCCATCTTCTCTCATACGAACCTCGCAATCATGGGTCTCAGCACATCTTTTGGACGTTCACGACTCGTCGTTTCGCTGGTTGCAGCTGCCTCTCTCATCTCGACATCCACATGTCTTCCAGGTGTTCGCGAGGCGTCTCACACGCCTCTGGTTCAAGTGAGATCCGTCCAGACCAACGAGACAGTACTCCCCTACCAAAATGCTTCTCTCTGCATCGATGACCGCGTGGAAGACCTCCTCGCTCGCATGAACCTCGAGGAGAAGGTCGGCCAGCTCTTCCACACTCAGCTCCAGCAGGGTCCCAATGGAACATTGGACTTGGGCAACGCTACCGTTTTCCGCAACAGCACTCAGAACATGGTTGCTGAGAAGCTGATGACACATTTTAACCTTGTTGGCGAAGTGCAAGATGTTGGTGTTGTTGCTGGCTGGTACAACCGCGTTCAAGAACTGGCTCTGTCGACTCGTCTTGGAATTCCTATTACGTTGTCTTCTGATCCTAGACACTCGTTCACGGTATGTCGTATCCTCCAATCTCCTCGAGCCCGATGGAGCAGATTTGTCACACAAGGGAAATGAGTTCGATCCAAGACACTTTCACTAACTTGGCACAACAGGACAACATCGGCACTGGCTTCTCTGCAAACGAATTCTCACAATGGCCGGAGTCTTTAGGTCTGGCAGCTTTGAGAGACCCAGAGCTTGTTCAGACCTTCGGAGAAGTGGCGAGAGAGGAGTACAAAGCCATTGGTGTGCGCTCGGCGTTGCACCCTCAGATCGACCTTTCAACGGAGCCTCGATGGTCGAGAATCTCCAACACTATGGGCGAGGACGCAAACCTCACTAGCGAGCTCGTAGTCGCCTACATTAAGGGCTTCCAAGGCGAAAAGCTGGGCCGCCACTCCGTGACCACCGTGACGAAGCACTTCCCCGGTGGTGGTGCTATGGAAAATGGTGAAGACTCACACTTCACATACGGCAAGAACGCAACCTACCCCGGCAACAATTTCGAGCATCACTTGATCCCCTTCAGGGCAGCCATTGCTGCTGGCGCCAGGCAAATCATGCCTTACTACTCCCGCCCTATCGGCACTGAGTACGAGGAAGTCGGCTTCAGCTTCAACAAGGGCATCATTACCGATCTCTTGAAAGGAGAGTTGGGCTTCGAAGGCATCGTCGTCTCAGACTGGGGTCTCATCACCGACACCTACATCGCAGGCCAAGAAATGCCCGCTCGCGCCTGGGGAGTCGAGTCTTTGAGTGAGCTTGAGCGTGCCGCACGTGTCCTGGACGCTGGCGTGGACCAATTTGGAGGAGAGCAGCGTACCGAACTCATCATTGAGCTTGTTGAGACTGGCCGTATCGAAGAGTCTCGCCTTGATCACTCTGTGCGTCTCCTCCTACACGAGAAGTTCACCTTGGGTCTGTTCGAGCAGCCATTCGTCGACGTTGAAGACGCTAAGCGCATCGTTGGCAACTCGTACTTCGTCCGCCTTGGAGCCGAAGCTCAGCGCAAGGCTTACACTCTCCTCACCAACAAGGACAACATTCTACCCCTTTCGTCGGACGCCAAGTCAACCAAGTTCTACGTCGAGGGATTCAACTCCACTCTTCTCACCTCCCGAGGCATGACTGTCGTCGAGACCCCCGAAAAAGCCGATCTCGCGCTCCTCCGTCTGCAAACTCCCTACGAGCCTCGCCCTGGTGGCTTCGAGAAGAACTACCACTCCGGCTCTCTCGCCTACAACGAGACCGAGCAAGCACGTCAGGCTGCAATCTATGCCGCGGTCCCGACAATCGTTGACATGTACCTTGAGCGCCCTGCTGTCATTCCTGAGATTGCTGAGAATGCTGCTGCGTTGCTTGGTAGCTACGGTAGCAGCCCTGCTGCTTTCTTGGATGTTGTCTTTGGATTCGAAGGCGCTGCGCCTCAGGGCAAGCTGCCTTTCGATCTGCCTAGGAGCATGGCTGCGGTGGAAGCCAGCAAGGAGGACGTGCCTTTTGATACGGAGAACCCTGTGTTCAAGTTCGGACATGGGCTGAGCTACGAGGAGGCTTGCGTATAGATACTCGAGACAGCGATACGTTGAATGAATATGATGTTATGTCTGAAAATTTATGTTTTGAATTGAGAGCTGCATAAGTCATTCTTGAAGACCCTGTCTAATCCCTTTTCTAGGCTATCTCGAACAAGCGCTGGTGTGTGAAAGTATCACAGACTCATTGTTATCGAGGTGACCTGATCATGTCGTATCAATATGCTTGCTCGAAACTATCCAATTCCTTCACCCAAGTCTTGTGTAGGTCAAGTATCCTGTTCCTTTATCTCGCACATGCTCTGACTCTGACCGTATCAATCGATACATTTGTTCCCAAACAAAAGAAAAGGTCCGTCTCCAGTGCCCCGGAGCTCGTGTTTCAAGTCAACCAAGTCGACCCTCCCACCTCGAACTCGTAGAGCCTCTGACTGCATCGATTGATGCATATGCTCCCCAAAAGCAAAAAACGCCCAACAGCAGTGCCGCAGTAGCCGTGTCATCCAAGTCAACCGGTTCTTCCACCTTGAACTCGCAAAGTCTCTGACAGCATCGATCGATGCATGTGCTCCTAAACACCCGCTTCCAACGCTCCAAGCTCGTGCAAGTGAAACCATCCTGACCCTTCACTGACCGCCCACAGCGCCCCCAGCAGCACCCTCCTTCTTAAGCAACTCAACAATGCCCTTCAGCGCAAACCAGCGAGTGCACAGCATCGCAAGTTCGAGGCCCTCCACTTGCAGCTCACCCTCGCCATGCCCGATAGCCTGTCCAGGCCCTTTATAGGGCCTGATCTTCCAAGCGTCATACCCGTCGATGAACAACGGCAGCAATTCCGCGTGCCTAGCCTCATAGCTCGCCATCTGCTCCCGAGCAAACTTCAAGTACACCGCGCGGCCCTCTCCGCCGAGGGTCTGGTTGGTCTGCAAAATTCTGGGGACGCGCGGGCTGTAGACGTAGAGTTCCTGTGGCGTGCTGAGGTTGGATAGGGAACTCCAGAGGCCCCAGCGCGTCATGCGTTCGCTTCGGCGGTCGGTTCTGTAGACTCTGCGGCCGAGGAAGAGGAACTGCCAGTGTTGAAAGAGGGAGTAGCCTGAGGGGTCGGAAGTTCTTTCGAAATTGTGGGAGGTTTCTTCGAGGATGGAGGCCTTGATGATGAGGAGGCGGAGTTCGGTTGGGAGGCCCATGAGGGTGTTCTGTGGTGGTGGGGTGGCCATTATCGTGGTTTATGGGTTGGTCTTTGTGTATGTGTGTTGAGGGCTTTTTGATGGACAGAGAAGAGTTGTGTAGGTTAGGTCGATCGATGGCGATTGTGACGGTTGGGTCTCTGACTTTTGGGTTTCTCCTCTGGTTGTGGATATTTTGCGGTCAATGGAAACTGATCGGTGGGAGACTGTGGCTTTTGAGGGAGTCGCATGTGACACAGAGGCGAGCCAAAAGTGAACGATGGGTGCCGGCCGCCACGACCACGAGCGCGTAGTTGCTTTGCTACCCTTCACCGTTGGATCGATCCAATCTATGGGTCGTCGCATATTTGCTGATATATGTGGCAGTCGAGCATAGGCCCGATAGCCGGCCGAGTCCTTGACTTCAATGCAGTATCCCTTATAGCCATGTATGGGTCCATGAGCATCATGTCAAGACCAGAGTCGCATCTTGACGGCCTCAGAGCATCCGTTGAAACAGTTAAAGGCGCTCTCTGGCTGTTTGGTCAGTGGTAGGAGTCTCTAGCGTCAGTCCGGGTCAAGCCGTCCATCGTCACTTACACGTCCGCCACCAGTTATAGGTAGCCCGCAACGCGCCACGACTCCTCTTCCAACAAAGTCGCGATCCATAACACAGCCTCCAACTACCACTTCTCGTCCACACCTTCGCCGAACAACCCGCAACACAACCACCTACTCAGTCTGTCGTTGATAAACTCGCCCAGCACAACCCAGCAACCATGGCGCCAGCACGAAGGAGTCAAAGGATTCGCGCGAAGACGCAAATTCCGGTTCCGGTTCCAGCTCCAGTTCCAGCTCCCCAGTGTCACTTCCTGCGTCTCCCAGCCGAGCTCAGGAACATGTAAGTCTGCAAAACATGATCCCGAGCAATGTCGAAGACTCAATATTAAGTCGAACCTTCCCCATTTAGGATCTACGAGCTGGCACTTGTCCAAGAAGAGCCACTCTTCCTTGGTAGGGACAATTTTCCAAAAGACCCTCCCTTGTTGAGCATTTGCAAGCAGATCCGTGCGGAAGCCAGCAGCATCTATGGCAAGAACCATCTCCGGATCAGTCTGAGCAACCTGGACGTCACCCGCGTCACAAATTGGATGAGACTCTCGCCACCTCGCGTGGCCCTCTATGAGGACTCGGAGTTGTTCCTGAATCACTTGTCATTTGAAAAAGGTAAAATTCGAGCGTACGAAGCAGAGAAATGGTCGAATCTGCTCACCTGGGTCGACCTCTACCGCCAAGGCCGATGCCGTCGTATGGTCGAACTTGACCCGAAGTATGGGCTATCACAGCGGTCGAAGAACACCACAGCTGACGTGGCCATCAAGGTGTTTGACATGGTCGACGAGCTGCTCGAGAAAGATATTGATATCACGACGACTGAGCTGCACAGGGCTGTGAGCGTCCATCGACGCAAGTTGAAGAGATTTTAAGCCGGATCGTCACCACGACGCCACTACGTCGACGCAGAAAGGATGACACGTAGCGCCTCTCTTATTTGCTGGGAGGAGTTTCCGCGCGGACAAGGTCATACTTCTTCATATCATGTTGGGCTTCCCTGGATTTCTAGGCTTGATGACGTTAGCAGCTTGCGATTTTTCTGTGGCCTGGAGTTGGAGATACATACCTGGCGTTCTTGTATCACAAATATCACTGCAACGATCTCCTCCAGGGCTGGCTTGAATACCATGAGGTGTTCCAATAGCGATTGCGGCTGCATGACGTTCTTCAAGGTTGGTCTGAGTTGGTTACACTTGTGAGTTGGTCTGACATGGTTACAGTTAAACTTTGCAATCTGCGATTGGCATTGCTGGTTCGATCATGTCAGCTTGTGCTTTCTTCTAGGGGTCAGAGCGGCAGTTCATACTCGGCATCTTTGTGTTATGAAGCTTGCGAAAATTGCTTGGGGTTCTTCTGTATTGGAAACCATGGGGTGCCGTGAAGGTTATTGCGGCTGCATGACGTTCTTTAAGTTATTCAAGGTTGGTTTGACTTGGTTAAAGTCGAGCATCGCGGTCTGTGATGATGATCTTTTGCTTGATCACACAGGTTTGCTTTGTTACGACTCGGCGAAGTCGAGTCCAAGGATATGCGTTGCGATTGTTAAGCACAGTGAATTTCTGAGAGCGTTGTTATTGCGAATCGAGATTGCGTTATAGTTTCAAAAGCATCTCATGGTCAATGAGTAACTTGTCTCATGTGCCTTAACATTTAATTAGCAAGACTATATGTACTCGTCAGCTATCTCCTCCACTCCACCAACATTCCAAAGCACAACTCAATAAATAATCAAGCAGTAGGATTCGCCAAATCCTGCCCCTTCAGCTCCCACCTCACCCTCGAAACACCACTATTGCCCATAATCCAAAACTCCGTCAACCCATCCCCAACCCACGCGAAATTCTGCACCGTATAATTAGTCTGCACCCTCGCAATCAACACTCCATAAGGATCCAGAATATCCACGCCAGATCCCGCACCAGTCAGAATGTAGCCGTTGGCAGCGACCTTGAGTCCATCAGGCACCCAGTCTTGAGACAGCCAGATGGGGCGCTTGCCGGTGATGTGCGTGCCGTTGTCGACGCGGTCGTACTTGTACACTGTGCGAGGACCGGTTTGGTTCCAGGGGCTGCCGGGAGGGCCGTCGGGCGTGACGGAGCCGGAGACGGCGCCTGTGTCCGAGATGTAGACGTGCTTGCCGTCTGGCGAGAGAGCGATGCCGTTGGGCTGCTTGAGGGTGTCGTCGATGACGGTCACGGCGCCGGTGGTCGGGTCGAAGCGGTAGGAGGCCGGTGGGAGTTGGGGAGGAGTGTCGGTGAGGCGGTTGAACCAGGAGTATTCGGGGTCGGTGAACCAGACTGCGCCCGTTTTGTCGACGAAGAGGTCGTCGACGCAGTTGAAGTAGTAGCCGAAGTAGTTGTTGAGGAGGGTTACGGTTTTGTTGGTGTGGGGGTCGAGGGTTCTGATGCCGGTGCGTTGTTCGGTTCCGCCGATGGAGTTGTTGCCACCGGAGGCCGCTGGGAGTTGTTAGCTGGGTTTGAACCAATGTTCAGTGGTGGCACATACCCCAATAAATCAACCCATTATGGAAAGTACCGCCATTCGGCGCATACACAGGCGGATCCGAAAGATACTCGCTCAGCGTCGGCGGATCCTGATTCAAATCCACCACCAACTGCGGCAAATACCCAGCCGGCGGCGCAAGCTGGCTCATGAACAATTTGTTCAGACTCGGGACGTACACCGGAGCTTCATGCACAGCCGCAGAAACCTCAAAAATGAACTCGTAAGTCGGTGATTCTCCGAGCAGCTCGAAAGCGCGAGCCTGGTCGAAGACTAGGAAGTCTGCATTGTCGACCAGGCCGAAGGAAGTGTCATTTGGTACGCTGGTTGAGCCGAAAGTAAGAGGCGTGTCGACGGTTCTGTTGCGAAAGAAATGGTAAGGGAGTACGGAGGCGTATTTCTCGAGACAGACGATGTTGGCGCTCGAGGGGCCGCAAGTCTGTGCCACAGGTGCAACGACTCCTGGTGGTAGAGATTGCGCGAGCGCAGTAGCTGCGAGAGCCAGCAGTGTGTTAGCGTGGCCTGACATGATTTATGTGCAGGCTGTTGATAGAAGACTCTCCTGGTCGTGTTACAGAAATTAATGAACAAGACGAAACAAGCACCTACTCCTCTTGCCTCTGCACATCTTCACATCCATCTTACTTATGTACTTACCCAATGCCCGACGGTCGCTGACATCACCCAGCCGGCGCAGCCATCAAAACATCATCAGAGCCCGACCCCTCTTTCGTAGCAGAAGATGAGCACGAATGTCGGACTGACATTGTCCACAGGCTGGCGTGAGCAGGGTGAGATTACTGGGGCAAGGCGGGGATCACGATGGGGAAGAATGAAGATCGTGGCATCGGATGTGGAGTTGAGTTCAAAGGATGTGGAGTCGTCAATTGCCGAGAGAGATGGAAGAAGGGCTTGATACACGAGCTTGATCGATGCCAATGCCTACATACGTCACCGGTTACCCGCCATTGAGATCAATGACCTGGCCCATGTTGGTTTCAATCAATTTGACTTTTTGTTCTGTATTGTGCGGATGTTGCGGGGTTCTGTGAATGATCGTTACCTCAAATCCTCACGATAGGAGGTAGCATGGTTGTCGAGAACGTCAGAATAGTGGAATAATCGATCGAAGCCTTTAATTCTATTTGTGCAACGCTCACCGGCATCCCGAGTAAGTACTATGTAGCCTTCATTGCGGCAGCAGCATGGAGCAATCGAAGTATCTACAACTTGTCGAAAGAAAGCACAATCCAAACACACATCCAAAGCTAAGACACAAGTAGAAGAGAAACACATCCAAAAGCCACTCCAATCATTCTTCGCATGCAAATTGCAAAGAAGAAAAAGCCAAAATGCCGGTTGCGCCCGTGCTCATCAAAGAGAAAAAGAGAAGTAGAAGAAATAATGCAAAGCGAAGAAGCACCCAGAGAACCGACAGTCATCATCAGTCTCTGTACCTCTGCTCCTCGCCGTCTTCGGCCATGTCGCTCAGCCATCTAGAATTGCCTTCGCTGGTAACCCGGCCTATGCCTTTGCTGTTCTGTCGTCCGAGGACATTCTGGCTCCCCTGACTGCGGAGCATATTTCTGCTGCCCTGGCTCTTAAGCCCAGCATCAGTCCTCGTGCTGGAATGACGACTCAGCATGCCATCACTAGCACTCCTCAGACTCGCGCGGTCCATGTCGTCGTTAACGACTCGCAGCCTCGTCTTCGGCACCGTGAACATGACTTGCACGTCGCGCTGGCGCACGGCGTTCTCAACGTCCCAGTCTTCTTCCGCGGCTTGTGCGTCGTTGGGCTCTGGGCCCCAGTCACCTGGGTCTGGATCTGAGTCGCGGTAGGGTTCCCATGTGCCTGCGGGTGCTTGCCAGTCTTTTCGGCCGCGCTTTTGGCGGAGGAGGTGGCCTCCGTCGGAGGCTGCTCGGCGGGGGACTATTGGGCGGTGTTTGTTTGGCGACGATGAGGCGCTGCGGTCTGGATATTGCATCTGCGCGGCAGATGATGTTGCTGCTGTGAGGCTGAAGCTGCGAGAGTCTCCTGTTGATATCGCACCAATGGCGCGGCGGATGCTACCCATGAGGCCCTGTGGTCGCTTACGGGAGTGCAGTGCTGCTGGCACAAGATCTGGGTGGTAAGCTGGTGATACAGGACTGGTGTTTGACCTAGTGTTGGCGGCAGCGGCACGTCCGTATGGGTCATCGCGACGGCCTCCAAGAAGGGCCTCTCCTTCAGCTTGGAGCTGCACGAAAGAGGTTCGGGCAGTCTTGAATGATTCTGCATCCGCACCATTTGCGGCATTGACATCCGGGTCAGTGTTAGTACGTGTCCGGGTGACTTGCTGAGGAGACCGGCGGCCTGTGTCACGCAACGCGATGTGTTGTTCTTCAGAGAAAGATTGGCGGTCTGGGCTCCTACTAGCACTGCGCGAAGTCATTGTGTGTGCTGCAGCAGCAGCCGCGGCCAGTATGGCACCGGTACGAGTGGACATGGTACGAGTCATTGAGTTACTGGAGTTGGTAGAGCGTTGCGATTGGTCACTGAGGGTCGAGGATGTGCGGTCGTCGGTTCGCGCTGGTGAGGAACGACCATTCGAGTGAACAAGAAGTGGCTCATTCGCATGATGGTCTATCGTCCAGTTGGGCACACCATCATGATCCCAAGGGCTGTGTCTCTTGAAGGGTGCAGCCGCCAGACTGGCGTTGGTAGGTACACGTCGCACCGTGTCTCCTCTGTCCAACGGCGTGTATGGGTGGCTTCCAAGGGGGTTCGGTTCTGGATCTCTGAAAGGGTCGTTCGACCAACGCTGACTTTCTCGCTGTGGTGCCAAGACACGCTCGACTTCTCGAAGTTGTCTTTGAGCTTCAGTCATTTGTTGTTCGCTACCTCTTGAGGAGATCCTGGAGATGACATCTTCGTCTTCGTGCTCCGCGATTGGATGAATGTTTCCACTAGCTTGGCTCATGCGCTTGTCGTCGTATCGTGGAGCAGCGTGGTATTGGTAGTTCTTTTGGGGCACGCCCTTCCTCAGACCGCGCGTAGGGCTCGGCTTGTCTGTGAACAGCCCGGTAGTATTACCCATCTGGTCAGTCTCTTGCTGTAACCATGGATACTCCTCGTTGGAGCGAGATTGTTGCCAATAGTCGCCGATGACTGATGGGCCGTCGTTCTGTACTTCCGGTCCGCCTTTCTCTAAAAATGGTTGACCGAATGATCCATCAGATGCGCGAGACTCGATCAAGCGCGTGTGGAGCTCACGTTCGCGTCTGAGCTTTCTGATGTACCAGAAATAGAAGATGACCAGTCCCACCAGTAACAGGACGCCGAAAGCGAGTCCCACTCCCAAGCCGGCCTTTTGCGAGTTCTTACTAAGGGCTCCTGGCTTTTGTTCCTCCTGCGGAGCAGCCTCGACGTGCTGTTTGTAGGACTCAATCCAGCTGTTGGAGGTTGTGTTGAACAACATCACCTTGTTATTGAAGGTTGACGAGCTACGGCGAGCCTTTTCGGACAATGCAGACTGGATGGAGTATCCGCCTACGATCATCATAATACCACCGGGAAGCATTGTCGCGCCGTGTCCATAGATACCCTCAGATGCTCCAAGACTGCTGTTGGTTTGTTCTGGCACCGTCCAAGTCCATCCACCGCGGCCACCGAAGCCGACGCCAAACCTCATGACAGCTAGCTGAGGCTGAGCAGGTGTATCAACGTCGCCTACCCAACCTCCAAAGATAATAACACTCGATCCATCTTCACTAAGCACAGCTGTATGTCCAGACCTGGGCTCGACTTGCTGCGCGGCATCTCCGCCTGAGGGTTGGGTGACTGATAAGAACGTCCAGCTCTCTTGAGGTAGAGAGAAAAGTGCGACTTGCGACATGTTGATGAACGCCGTCTGCGTATGGCCTCCGAGTAGTACAAAGTCCTGCTGTTGGTATTGTGAACTGCCATCATTTGTATTCGAGAAAGTCGGTGGTAGACCAGTGATGGTGAAGCCGGCCTCGGCGATCGGCGGTCCACGTCCTGGTGCCTGGCTGATGTCGTAATTCAAGTTGCTTTGGTCGGAGCTTTCGGCTGTCATGGAAAGCATCATGTTCGAGTAGTTGCCTGCGCTGGCCCAAGTCTCGGTTGTGCTGTTCGCGAAAGGGCACATGCCTCCGAACAGGTAGATGGTCGAGTCTGAGAAGCTTCCATTTGTGTAGCCAGAGAATGCCATTCCGGCGGCCAAGTAATTTGCACCCGCATGTTCGCCCTGGTCACCCAGCTTTTCACTAGTAGACTCATGCTCCTTCCACGTACCATTGCCAGTCTCGCTGTCTTCGTCCGGTGACAGTGTGTAAATTTTGATTCCATCAGCACCTTGTGAGCAATCGCCTGTGACTGCAACAATATGGCCATTCGCTGTGTCCATCACAGGCGTGAAGGGTATTTGCTTTCCATCCTCCAAGAACGGGAGGGTTTCCGAGTTTGTAGAGAAGGGCGTGTCACTGGTTGATATTGTTTGTGAGATGTCCAGGGAAAGGAACCTGGATTGGCCTTGCTGGTCTTGCGAGGGTTCGAAAATGTATGCTAGAGAAGAATTTCTTTGGAGTAGAATCCTCGAAGGATTGTGTGGCAGTGTTTGGCCAGAGACTATGCGAGCCAGCGCCACTGCGGCGAGTGGATTTCGAAGTAATCCCATGCTGAGTATGAGATGCGTGTCGAGAGAGGGACTCCTCAGATGGAGCTGGTGGTGGTTTCGTAGTGCACTCTCAGGCTGCCATGTCGTAGTCGGGCGTGATCATAAGTTGTGTCTCGTCTCGTGTGCTGGCTTCATGCAAGCAAGCGCTCTAGTCGCAGGAACACAACGGCTTCCAAACACACACACACCACGGTCGCAAAGCACCGGCCGCACACAGAAAGAGTAGCGTGTCAAAGGAGAGTAGCACAGCAGAGCAGAAGCAATACCGCGAGGCTGGAGAGGTGCGCGGCCGCAAGCGAGTGCAGTCAACAAAACCCCGCAGGATGCCAGCCACGCGTGATGAGAGTTTGTCGAGTATTGCGCAACGACCAAGAGTCTGAGAGGACACAGTCTGGCTCCGATCGCCTACGGTATCCGTTGCAGGGCCCAGGCGGATGCGTAGAGCGTAGGCCTGACGAGCCGGCTACGGGCCAGTTCGCGTGCACTTGACCTCGATTGTCTAATTGGCCGTGGGGCGGTGCGTATCCCCTGTAAATACTTTACGGTAGGGCTCGTCGACCGGACAACAGCGGAAAGTGGCTGGGAAAACGTGGCGTCCGCGGAGAGGCGCGTGTCTTGGATGCTGCAGCTTACTCGAGCAATGCTCAAGATTGCTCCATCTCGCACAGATGAAGGCCATCGTGAAGACTGGCTGATTTGTTGAAGAGTCCCGGACATGCCTGAAGCCGACACAGTTACTGTCCAGTGTAGTGAATGTCTCTGGCTACCCAGACCAGCGAGATATCAAGTCAACAAGACTCTCGGGAGATCACCAGATTCTCATGCCATGCGGGGTCGCTGGTCATAGTCTCAATACTTTCTCGCGCAATTAATATGGCAGAAAGTGGCTTTGCATGTGATAGCGAGCGATAAACGACGGGTGAAGCCTCACAGCGATAGGCCGTGTCTGGGCGCCTCAACGGTCGGGTGAGAGTGTCTCAGTCTCGTGTGGCTTTGCGCATTATCGTGGTGAAGTTGGCTTAGAGTTTCGCGCCTGCCACAGAAGGCACTGCCTGCTCCTGGTATGGCGGTGCACGCTATCGCATCATCACACGCGGCTAACATCAGCCATCATCGCTGCTACGTCCATCTAAAGAGACTAGGAGACCCTGCTGAAGATGGGCATGAACTCTGCGTTGACATCGCGTTTCAATTTCCTGCTAGGCTGCTAAGTATCGCGCAACGATCATCCTGGAACAAGACTAGCGATGTCCACGTTGGAGTCTTGGACCCCCAAGCAACCACCGTCCATTCATCACAAACAGAGATACACCGCCTCATCCCATCTGAGACAGCGTCAACACCATGAGTTCATTGCTCTCAGATTTTGACTTCTCAAGCAACACACAGCTATGGTTATCTGGTTGTTGCGGAAACAAACGTCTGACTGCCGCGCTGGCGCCGTGGCGCTCTGCCCTGCAGGTTTGAATCGAGCCAGTGTGAGCATGTGTATGGATAGCTCAAAGCTCTCTTCAAACATGATATCAACAGCTATTGCAGATTTGACAGTCATGCAGCAGACGCCGAGCTCAAATATCAGCGACGAGTAGGAACTCCATCCCAGAGATGCATCGACACATGCATGCACGGTGAAGGTACCCTTGCGTGGAAACGCCAGTTCTTGAGATGTGTGTACACTTGCACTGCATGTGACCCTCGACTTGGATCCTCTTCACGAGCGCTCCCGGACATCATGGTACAAACAACAATTCTACACCATGAGTCCTCGAGCAAAGGTCAGCTCCCAAACCTTGAACCGGTGGAGCATTCTTTCAAGTTTCAATTTGAAGCATGTGTGAACCAACCCCAGACACTAACCCTATGGCCTTGAGATCAGACAACATTCGGAGAGGAAATTTACATATGTGCATGCTGATAATATTCAATATAACACTACAGGAATGCTTGTCTTGACGACGACAATGACAAGACTGCTAACCGATAAATGTCGTCGATGTCAAGACGTCTGCACCATTTCTTCTCGCGTTCATAGATCTCATCCATGCCTAAGCACGCACAGACCAGCCCATGAACACATGCATGTTTTGCTTGCTGGCAAACACAGGGAGGTATCGCTTACGTCAAAAGCAATCGGCATCAATCCAAAGTAGCTTGAGTGGCATGCCAACGATTTGGTACTGGGAAATAAACCATGAACAATCATGACAGAAGACCGCATGGCCGGGTCAATAATTTCCAGCCAACGACGATGGTATACCCCAAACAGCCTAGCGCGATCTTGCTAAGGATCGAAGCTGTGCTCAGATCGTGCGCTAACAGTGGAATGATGACCTCATGATGCTTATTCGCGACTGGATTGATATGGCGGACGACTCTAGAGGCAGGCCGGCATGACGCCTCGAGGAAAGCCGTTGACAATTGCAGTGGTCATTGTAAGTACGCCCGCCTCCGCGCATGCCCCTCTTCCCCTTTGTCTACATCTCTGCATTGCTTCTCGTCAAACTGACCTTCCATCTGCCATGACAGATCGCGGGAAACCCTTGCTACAGTCTCAAGGATCGCACGCGCGTTACGACATGGCTCCCAACACGGAAAATCAGAAGCGGAAGAGGGTGTTGGTCGTGGGTGCTGGTGCTGCCGGTACGTGAAGAACAATACATACGATATGGGAACAGACGAATACTTATAAGCAAACAGGCATGAGCTGCGCCCATCACCTCGCCGAACACCCCGATAAGTTCGATGTGACCCTCGTCGACGCTGTTGACTACTGTGGTGGCCAAGCCTACAGTATCCCACTTGACAAAGAGAAGACAGGTGCGTCATGGCTCAACCAGGGTGTCCAGGGCGGGTCATACATCTTCCACCATACCATGACCATGTTCTCGCGCAACGGGTTCTGGGCAGACCCTGTCAAGCTTCAAGTCAGTTTTGGCAAGGACGACCAGTTCTGGACAAACGTTTTCCCGACCAAGATGCTGAAGAAGCACGCGAGTGAGGTGAAGAGGTTCTTTTACATGCTCAAGATCATCCGCACGTTTGAGATCTTCTTCGCTCTACTGCCTATCAAGTACCTTGTCAAGCTCTTCTGGTTCAGCACAGAATTCGCCAATGTCGTCGCACTTCCCATGGTCGCCCTCTTCCTTGGAACTGGTAACTATGCTCCTGAGGTGCCATCTATGGTTCTCGAGCGTCTCTGCACAAGCCCCACATACGGAATGTGGTACCCTCCGGACAAGAACAGCATTGCTTCAAACCAGCCGCCAATGGTCGTCTTCCCCAACTTTAGCGAGTTCTACGAGACCTGGCGTAAGAACCTGGTCAAGAAGGGCGTCAAGGTTCGCCTCAGCACCGAAGTCACCCGAATTAGCCGCCGCGACAAGACTGGTGTGACTGTCAAGATCATTGGTCGCACACCAGCCAAGGACAGCCACAACACCGACTCAGCCTGGGTGCCGGACAGCGTTGACAACTCCAACGCCGATGCCGACAAGGTCGAGACTACTGAGGAGTACGACGAGATTGTCCTCTGTGTTCTCACTGATACCGCCAAACGCCTTCTGAAGCCCACCATCACCGGACTTGAGTCCAGAATCCTCGGCTCCGCCAAATTTGCCAACGACGTGACCGTCACCCATACCGACGCAGACTACATGCGCAAGCACTACGAAAACTTCTACAACCCCGACCAAGCCGTCTCCGAGATCAACGGCCAGTCCATGCAGGAGCGCACCGACTTTGCCAAAGACAACTTCAAGCCCATGTACCTCATCAAAATGTACCCGCAAGACCTGACCAAGCTGGAGATGTGCTTCGACTGCACCAACTACCAAGCCCAGTTCCCGCCCTCCGTTCCTTTCGACAACCACGTCTTCCAGACTATCTTCCTGAACAAGGAGCGCGACGGCCACCTGTGGTCCATAGACCAGATCGACGAGAGCAAGATCATCCGCAAGGACTGGTGGCACCAGCTCTGCCACTCTTTCACGCACTATCTCTTCGTCGTCCCCTGGATGTGGCTGCTGCAAGGCAAGCGCCACACGCGCTACGCCGCCGCCTGGACGATGGTCAACGCGCACGAAGTCGCTTGCATCTCCGGCATCAGCGCTGCTGTCGACTTGGGCGCTGATTACCCTGAAGATCTTGAGAGAGACCAATTCGCGCTGCTGTCGTTCAGGTTGTACTACCTTCTTGTGTACGGACGCTGGTACCGCAGGAAGGCGACGAAGAAGACGAAGGAGGGTGTCGGTAAGGATTATGCTAGTGGGCTTTATGGCTCGGTTTACCAGGGCCCGGGCGTGAATGCTAAGACGGACAGGCTGATTTGGAGGAAGGAGGTGGAGGCTGGGAGGAGCTTGGAGAGCTTTTGAGGTGGCAGCTGAGGGTTGGATGTTATGAGATAATGTTTAGATTGGCGGTTGATTTGTTTGCACCTCGTCGTAAGTGTACTATGTGCTACCAAATTCCCTCCAATTCTCTTTTCTTCCATCTCCAGCGGTGAAGGCTGGGTGGACAACGCGTCTCTGGCTAGATGAACGACCATACGAAGCCCCAAGGCACCGTAAATGCACTACATGCCGCCAAATTCCCTCCAGACTTCATTCTCCACCGCTTCCAGTGGCGACGGCTGATCAAAAAACGTGTGTCTGGCCAAATGAACAACCATGCAAAGTCCCAACGCCCAGAAAACGAATATCGTAAACCCGATCGCAAGTCGAAACAGGAAGATGTAAGCGAGCGTCACAAGGCTCTCGATGGTCATGATAGCAGCCATCCACCCTTCTGTAACCGAACATCAGCTCCCCGGTCTGAAAGAGATCGCTTTGTCGTACAAGGATATGATTCCTACCTCTGGTCTCCCGTGAGAGCGGTTCCCTCTCCGCATACTCTTCTTCCAGCACCTGAACTCTGACTTCTTGGTAGAGAATGCGAGCTACCCTGTTTCCAAAGGTTTCTCGGTATCGGCGAGCTCGCATCTTGCGCAAGTCAGCGCCACTTCCGGCTTTCCATTCTGCGGCGGAGTGGAGGGCTGACTCGTTGCTGAAGTTGTGGGAGGTTGATAGGACTTTTTGGATGTAGGCTCTGACTGTGGGTGTGTTGTCTGTGGGGAGAGGGATGGGGATCGTGGGGCTGAATGACATGGATGGAGTGGGAATGATTGATTGAAGGCTTGTGGTGGCAAGTTGTGGATCTGGTTTCGAAAACCGGGAGCATGGAAGTGTCTCTGGAACAACCAGGACGGAGGTAGGACGTTGAGCAAACGACAGACTAACGGTACCTTGCGAGACACAAAACCCCGTCGAGCAAAGCCGTCATCATAGCATGCCACTTCCAGCTCTGGAGAGGCAGGTTGTGGTCATGGCCAAGCATATCGCGCCGAGGGCTAAGAAATGGCCAAGCCGCAGGTCGCCGAAAATATTCTCCTTGCTCGCTAAGTCGCCTCGACTCTTAATGCATCGATCGAGCGGGATGACTGGCACCGCCGTATGAAACCAACATCATGCAATGTCGTGGCTTGGGCTACCGACTCTAACTTCTGGCGTAGCACTGAAAAGCTACTCTTCTCAGGGCAGATACCTCTACCTGTTGAACATGAGAGTATTTAGATCTGGCCAGCAGTCTGTGGGCAAAGGTCTTTAAGAGGAAAGGAAAGGCAGTTGTCAAGACGGGCGAAGCGGATGTATGGATTGATATGTCTGGAAAAAAGCAGACATGAATACGCCTCATTACCGCTCCAAAACGACCTCGTTTGCCCCAAATCGACGCCTGGGCACTAGGAACGTCCTGCAAAGACCCAGCTGAACGCCATTGGTGATTTGTGCTCATACTTCTCTCTGTCTGTATCGATCAGAGGTTGCCGTCTTGAATCACTGTCTCGGTGTATGTGCCATCACCAGTCTCGCACTTGATTTGCGCTTGATCGAGGATGCCTTGAAGAACGGCGGGTTAGTCTTTATAGACAGACAACCTGCAGTGGAGAAGGCAAGGGTTCCCTAGGAAGTTGCAGTTGAAGGACGACGATTTCACCGTGTCGTAGTATTGGAGGTATTTGGAGGCGGCGGTACCGCGCGTGAAGAACTGGCCTGGAAGGTCGACTCAGTTGTTCGTGGCTCGTACTTCGCTAAGCATTTTTGTAAGGGTCACGTCGATGTTGACGGGTCGGTCGCAAATTGTCGATCCTGCAGAGATGGACGATGCTGTTCCGAGCAAAAGGGCTAGTTGGGGGAGTAAGTGCGAATGCATGGTGGGCGGGGATTGATGGTGAGTCTCTGTCACGGACGGAAGAGAAGTTGACCTTTTCGTTGTTGGCACAGATACCATACGATTGGCCGGGACAAGACTACATGTCTGAGCGCCTTTTCACTACATGTGTCCGTCGTAAAGTGGTGAGATGCATGATGCTTGAGGGCCAATTCAGAACAATGACGGACCAAGTTTGACTTGTAGTGCCTCGACGATATCTGAGGTCCTCGCCGCTATCTGAAGTCCGCTCGGCGCACCAGCCGTTGATCGGACTTCACGTCGCCATTCCACATTGGGTAGCTGTACATTGCCTGTTAGGGCAGCTGGGCTGCTGATCATATTGCATGAAGTAGTGCATACAGGTGCACTGGCCGACCGACGAATTTGCACTGTCCCCTTCAAGTTACAATCATGTCTGCAGCTCCGCTGTACATCACGGAGCATCATTATTCTCAACCAAAATTGCGATCAAATGCCTGAAGTGGGCAGCGTAAATTACCACATGTCGTTGGGAAGCCATACAAAATCGCCGAAGCTTGACTCGAGTGATCGCCCAGACACTTGTGCTCTAATGATCCCCTAATATACTCCAATTTTATTACAGGCGGACATGGCAGGGTGCAGTAATGGACCGCTATCACGTTAGACCTGACCCCACCTCGCATCAAATGCCCATACGGAATGGGTGGCGTGTCGGACTTCCGAAGAGCAAGAGCATTAGTGGTCTCGAAACAAGTTGATCAATGCCTCACGTTGTACGCACAGCCGATGATTATGCAGCGACCCAGCACATCCAGCCTAGGTACGGTTTCCAGCATATAATGAGCATTCTCCCTCGATATCCTCCCCAACCCTCTAATATACCAACCTTCACAACCACTACCAACACAAGACCAGACCGTCTCATTCACTCTCAAATGGAAAAAAGCCATCTGACATCACTCTAGGGCGACCTGCCGTTTGCTGGCCGTGCAAGAGGCTGCGAAAAAGCTACTCTCTTGGGCGGTGCTGAGGATGCTCTCGTGGTCTAGTGTTCACCTACTTGTGGTTTTCCTTTTCTGATCTTGGTCACTGCAGCCAACCTTTCGATCGACCATCGGGGTGTAGTTCTGACCGATGCAAATATATCTCGTCTGTCGCACTATTCTCGTTCTCGGGTCACTCTGTTGGTTGGATCTCATGTTTTTTTCCAGGTGACGGAATGTCCACTTCTTGACAACCATGACTTCCGTCAGCGACTCGCAGATGGTTCGATACCTCAGCGTGCTACCGAGACGACAGCTTGATCTTCATGACAACCTCTTAATTTCTGTGAGCGCTACATGGGCAAAGGACCCGCAAGATGGGACTATAGAGTGATAATCATAAGCGGAAGGTTCGTTACAATAGTTTTCATTGATCGTATTTTATCCACAAGTGACATTACGGGACATCGGCAAGCCAAAGCTTGCCAAGTCTCCGTAGAGGGAGACCACCGGATTAGAAAGTTAATTAAGTAAAAAGGGAAACGCATTGACAGTCCAACGAGTACATCCCGTTGCCGTATCTTCGTAAAGTTGCGACCGGCCATCGCTGTGCGTCGCCTCAAATCCACATCTTATGATCCTAAAGCCCAAGGATGCTGAGCAGGTTGAGGTTGAGGGTGTTGCCACTGAGGACATTGGAACAGGTGAGGACGTTCTGGATTGGTTTGTGTCAGTACTCTATCAATCTTGAAGGTTTAGAGAAAGTTCAAAGACATACCAGCAATCCGTTTGATTGGCAGATGTATTGCTCGGAAGGCTCGCTGTCCTCCCAGCCTTTCTGCCACCTGCCATTGTGGTATGAGACTTTATATTCATCGCGGGCTTCGAGGGCGCCGGTTGGTGCGGCGGTGGCGAGGGTGGCGGCGGTTGCGAAGAGGAAGATCTTGGAGAACTGCATGTTTATTTGTGGAGCAAGTGGTTGGTTGGATATTGTGGTTATGAATGTTTGTGGTTATGAATGTTTGGGCTTGATGAGATGGAGGTATGAACTGGATGTAGAAGAAATGAGGAGGACCATCGGTGTTATATACCCTGTCCCGAGTGCCTAGAGGTATAAAATCCCACACGCTTCGTCGTAGGATCAATAGTCTGACTCTTGATCGTCGTAGGAAGTTCGACTACGCCCAATACCACGGTACCGCATATCGATGAAGCAGCGTAATAGTCTGGTAATAGTCTGGTAACCATTGCAGAGCCAAGGAAGAGACCACGCTTGTGATATCGTGTTGTCAATCACTTGATCCTCCTGAACGATGTTTGTCGATTCATTTGGTACACTTTGGCTGTGATGCGCCCTAGCCAAGCCTTCCTCGAGCTTGGAAACCAGTGATACGAGTATACCCTCAGCCAGTCTGCTGTGGTACTGTTGTATGAATAAGATTTCGATGCATTGATCTGTGTATGTACTTAATTAGTCAATTGCCGCCCCCCGCTTTGTGGGCCAGAAACGTGGATGATGAGCCTTACTCACCTATAACAGCCGCATGTTATAGGTGTTCTGCCGTTGCGGCTTGTTCAGCGATGAGACGAAACGCGCAGACGTTGGCCCCGTCATACCAGTTTTGCTGACAGCCCAGCTTTTTCGGCAGCACCAAAGGGCGAAATGCTTAATTCGAATCATCAACAGTCGATAGACACAGTCTTCTGTCTGCACGCGCAAGTAAGATTAATTGCTCCTGGTGATATTGGCAACATATGATCGACGTCCTCTATATCTGGTTCCCGATCTTGGACCCTGAACAAGATTCATTTGTCACTGGGCTGGCGAGTCTTGAGATTCTTGGGACCGCAGATCGACATCTCGTGCTGTATCCGTTCTCATGGCTAGTCAATGCCAAGTGAAAGAAGTGCGGAGATTGTAGTGTCTGTTGTCTGAAGGATCTGAACCTTGCGATTGATGGTTCGCCATGACACCTTGGCAGTGAACTCTGTTCGAATCCGATGAACATGTGTCCAGGGAAAGCTCAGCAAGCCCGGAAGCGTGACTTCCACGCCTTTTGACCTTTGTGGAAGGGTTCCACGACCACTATTGAATTAGCAGAAACGCGAACTGATGGCGCAATTAGTCCATTGAGGAGTAAGACTTTACTAAGAACCACAACAGATGCGACCTTGTATCCGAATCGGGCAGCCGAATCTACACCTAGGCTACCATTTGGAGAAATCCCCTCATGACATCCAGTCGTGTCTTAGCCATGGAAGACCTCATCATTGATCGTCGCCAGTCGTCTGACTCGTTCCTAAGCTCCAAAGTGCGCTTGTACTTGCGGCTCGGACTCTCAGAGAAGCCGACGTGTGCTGAATCAAACCTAGAGTCAGCGTTCGGTTCAGATATATCGCATTGCGTAACATGGCCAGTACAATGCCTCATTGGCTGCCGGCGATGGCAAAGTCTACAGACTTCGTCAGCAGCAGTGGAAGTCAGGTAGACTCTTGCTCGTGCAAAAGGCGCTCGGAGGCTCTGGGCGATCACAGTACCTAAAGCCATCTTGTTCGTCGTGTGTGCCACGAGTGAGACAATTCGAAGGAGATTTTGCAATAGGAATAGTCATGCTACCTGCCCAATTTTGGCACATCAGCTTGATCGACAAGCGACAGGGCTGAAGTGAAAGCTCGGGACATGGTAGCTGGAAATCCTATCTGTTCTACCTTGTCGCATCGCACAATTTCCACAAGTTGGGAATGAAGGATGTGATGAATTGCGGGCTTTGACGATGATGCTCGCTGGTGTCCTCTCACGTGCGACATGTGTGCACCGGCGCAGGACGCATTCGAATTGATTGTGTCTCGTTTCGATGACGTGTCGTCTGGACTGTTGTAACTCCGCTACTGTGACTCCGCAATTGCAAAAACGCCAAGAGTACGAGTTAGGCAATGTTGTCTTAGGATCCCAAGGTTATTGTGGGAACAGGCCGCGAGGTCGACCATTGGAAGTTCAGGGTCTTTGAGAGCTCTTGCGGCTGAAAAGCACACTTGGGAGATGAGGACTGTGGATGAGAGTCGTGTAAGTAGGCCCGTACAGAGAGAGGTTGGAATACGAAGCTCGACTATGTCATGTGGAACGATCTTCAATGCTCGCAGAAACAGTAGCCATCGGTCATGTAATGTTCACTGGCAAGCTCGTCGTGATGAGCACCTCTTTCGGCCATCAACTCTGCTCGCACTTCTTTTGCTTGTTCGATATCCAACGGAAACCCTTCGACCGCGTCGTGAATATGATCCGAAATTTCAGACGGCAGCTTATTCAGGATCCCTTCCTCGTTGATCTGCTTCGCCCACCAGTCCCTTTGTTGAGGGGGAACGTTAGCGGTAGAAGGAATGCGAATACTGGGATCGACAAGGAAGAGGGCCAAGATTTTGCGATGGCCTGGCTTGGTTGTGTTGGCGAGCTGGAAAGGCTGGACGCAATGCTGGAGGACATTAGGAAAGACAAGAAGGCGGTCTTCGCGAGTCAGGACTTGTCCTACGACCTGCATTGGCGGCATCTGGCGTACGATAAGCAATAGTTCGAATCTATGACCTAGGGGTTGCTAGACTTACACCCATGTTATCTTCACCATAAAGTCCAAAGATCTCCCACAGAGCATGGTAACAATGCTGCTCGTAAGATGGACCTGCCTTCCAAGACGTATCCAGGTACTCGTGGTTGACTCTCTCTCGGAAGGCAAGATGGGAGTCGGTGACGTTGAAGCTGTCGTAGTAGTACAGCGCACTGGCACATATATGCTCATTGGGCATGCCCTTCGAGACATTAGTTAGCTGACAATATGTTATAGAGCAATCTGGCAAATCTTACTTCAATATGCCACGAACCACCGTCATAGGATGGTTTCTCCGGTGACAGGTGGATGTTGGCAAGCTTCACGATCACCTGCAATCTCTTGTCTGCAAACATTTGCTCGAACTTGGCCGTCTTTTTTTTAGTGGCCTTTCTTTGACGGCGTTTATAAGCCTCTGGCTCTGGGAGCAGGATATACTTGTCCTGGTATGGATTGGAGTATTCATCGTCATCACCGTAATATTCGCCGTCGCTCTCGTCGTCTACTTCGCCATCGCTGCCAGCTTCGTCATCACGGTCAGATTTCTCATCATGGCTGGCCTTTTCTTTCTTGCGCTCATTTTTCTCCTGTTGCCATGCACGCTTCCCCTTTTCGTAAATTGCCTTGTAGTCAACCTCAGCAGCATCATGGTCGTACCCGTCGCTTTGCAGATCAATTCTTGGTTGCTCGTACTGGAACAAAGTAGAATGTAGAGCCAGCTTCCACATTGGAACGGATGTAGTGATCACCTGCTCGATCGCCTGGTAGAGTGGCTTGTGGGCTACAGGGTGAAGATTGTTGATGTAAGAGGTAATGACAGCATTGTCTGTATCGTCGAGGCGTACCTCACAAGGTAGCCATTGATGTTTTGCGGAGTAAGAATAGGGAACGCCTTCGTCTCCATCTGCTAGGCAGGGAGTGACTTCACCTCGTCCACAGAATTGTGCACAGTTGTTGAGCGGGACGACTTCTCCACGCAAGAATCTTGACGTGCCGTACATCAAAGGATACAGCGAAGGATGGACCAGATCCAGCACCTTGCCATCGGAGCCTGGGTGCCAATCTTTGAGAGCATCGCGGACGTCTTCAAGCGGAGCGACACCCGCCCGCAGAGCCATTTTAGTGTCGTTGCTCACAGTCGTGTCGGAGATGTACACCGCTGTGTTTGCGTCGAAGACTTCTGTAAAGCCTCTTCGCGTAGATACCGGTGCCTGAGAGCGCAACTCTTTGACACACTGAGACGTTGTCAGCGTATCCCTCTTGCTCACGATCGGCGCCACTTACGTATTTGAACATGGCTTTCGAAACCACCCTCTGCCTCGACGCGGTGGTCGGAGCCAGGCCCTGGACTTCGCCTGTCTGCGACTTATCTCTGGCCCGCCACGAGTCGCCTAAGGCGAGAGCTTCGGCTCTCCATTTGCGTACGATATCCTTGTCGAATATCTTCTTTTCCCAGTCTGGCTTGTTCTTCAACGCTGCCATGAGATCCAGCATGACCCGCTCACGGATTGTCAGGGGTATTGCGCGCTTGTGCCAGTTGCCAGCAGCGCCTTCAATTGGCAGTTCGGAAGTTTGTTCAAGTGGCAGATCTATTCCTGGTAATGCCATGGTGCTGAGAATCGAGTGGAGGACTCCCCGTATTGCTGGGGTGTACTGAGATCCTATGGGAGATGTCGCGTTGTGGTGGTCACCCGACTAGAGGAGCTGGTAGATTGGTGGTGGCGATGAACGCTTTTTGAAGCTGCTCTGCGCCTACTATGTAGTCCACTTATATGTCGTTTCCCTGCCATCTCATTTCTCAACATGTCGTCGCTTGGCACGAGTCAGCCTGGTGTTGCCTCGCAAGTGGCTCTAAGCGGTGTGCTGCCTGGCCGCTGCCTGGTCGCGCATTCAAATCGGTGAAACGCTCGGTCATCCATCGCGTCGCGCTTGATGTGAAGAAGTGCGGCACAGCATGCGGCATCGGGCAGACAGCCACCTTAGTCAACCAATGTTATTCTATGCCACAAATCACGATGGTGAGACCACAAGATTGATGCGAAGTTTCGCACCGACCGATTCTTTCCTGGCTTACAACATCGTGGGTTCAACCCAAACAGTCCAAAATTCGTGTCAAGAAGAGATATTCTTGGCGACTCGCAAGATATTGCTCGAGTTCCCAATTTCATCACACTGCTCGAACACGTGAGGGTTGTCACGGATCATCACATATAACAGGGGCATCCCCAAAACGCTCACATGCACACTGCGGTCCTAACCCCAACGAACATGCCGTCACAGCCATTTTCGTTACACGGGCCTTGCTGTCCGCAATGACCTGGCGTCGACCTAGTGGCCAAGCAAAGACAGCCATTCAAGTCGCCGCTGCCTTGACACTTGCCTTCATTGCTGCGCAACCCACCGACAGCGGCACCATTGCAACCTGTTTCCTCGCAGCGCGGCTTTCGTAACGGACAGCTTGGCGACTGGTCTTGACAAGGACATCCATTGTACGTGCCAGGGCAGTGACCATTGGACCCATTGCGTTGGCCAGGAGGAGTTGTAAGATGACAGGGTAGATTTTCAACCGATGATTGATTGTTACAGCCGTCATGGTAAGTGGTTGGGGCGCCACGCTCTCGAAGTCGTCCAGCTCCAAGCTCCCTCTTCATCGTGATTTCGTTCGTTTTATCGTAGATCCAGAGAGAGATCTCGGCACCAATTTTCATAGAGCCGGAAACATCGCTAACGTACGAGATGACGTGTTCAGAAATGCCTCCGGGTCATTGCAGTGCAACGTGCGAACGCATCGCTTGCCATGCTGCTGCACGAGCGATGCGATTTACGTTTGGTCCGCCAAAGTTGTTGTATGTAATTCTTACTTGCCACTCGGCCGAGTTCGCCTCGACAGAAGACAGGAGCTGTTGAGCCTCAAATTGCTGAAGCGCGTCCCAAACAACATCCTGGAGTAGTGGGTCCTTTGGATTGAGAACGACCCTGGATGCGGCGCCACAATAGTCAACACCTTTGAAGTCTTCCAACCACGAACGGGCTGGTACAGGATCCAATTGTGCTAAGCACGTGAGACAAGTGCACAGAAGTGCTAGAAGGCTCGACAGATGCATTGGTGTGAAGCCTGGCTGGAAGATAATGGTGCGGTGTGATGGTACTTGAATGAAATAAATCCAGAAACTGAATCATTGCAGCTCGTGCGGTACTTATGCCTTCGCGATCCATGTCGTGCAGCGTACAAGGACCATTGAAGGACAAGTCTGTAAGACATTTGCGACGTTTTATTGCTACCACCTGAGCATAGCACGAGATGCTTTTCGTATTGCTGCGTATATCACATTCCTTTGTTACTGGTTCTTTGTGTTAGACTTTCGGGGTGGTTTGTACGCAGCTTGACCAGAATCCGAAACCTGCTAGGCCAAAGTGATATGAGTACTTGTTGTTGTGCGATGCTGTGAGGTTGTTTTGTGTCATTCGCACGGGGCGCTGTTCAAATCCAGGATAGGACATGCCGCATGTTGTAGCTTGACTGCTCTTTGAGAGGAGACAATGCCGAAATTCCTGTGTATCACTGTAGATGTGCAAGCAAAACACCAACAAGCACAGCTTACGCGTCGAAGCCGATAAGAACATGAATCGTGGATTCTATGCATTTTTTCATTTTCTAGCGCGCTCGCAGAATAACGAATTGTGTATCTCTAACAGTTTGCTCAAGAAGAAAAGGTGTTCTGTGCCCTTGGCTGTGCCGTTGAACCGGCCCGCTCGCTGGAATAACAGTTTCTCTCCATAGAATGTCAAAGACCAAAACCTTTGCTTTTCCAACGCAAACACAAACAAATGTCCCAACTTGCCCCATGGTCGCTCGCTCGTTCCCAAAGAGACGTACTGTAGTGGAAGGTCGCTGCAAGCATTGCTGGCGTAGAACAGTAGCTTTGCGCGATGCTCAGCTCCGCTGCAGAACCACAACTACTGCGTTACTCTCCACGTTCTTTCCTCGCCATCTGTCTAGTACGTCTCGGCTCACCGCTGTCGTTAGCCTCTTTCTCCCACTTGTCAGCGTCAATTCCCTTGCCGCTCGTGTTCAGCCAATTGGTAAGTAGAGGCGCGGCCCAGCGCCCACGGGAGTACCCATTTCCATTCTTGTTGGAACGGTCGTACTGAGAGCTGGAGCGGTACGAGCTCTCGTCACGGTGGGCGTGGGACTCCTCATCTCCATCGACGTCTGCGGAGGCGGCATGGGTGATACAGCGCGAGCGTTTGCGTTTGTTGTTGTTGATCTGTGCCGACAAGGCTTGGGCTGCTCTGGCACCCTTGAGGGCAGATTTGGAGGCGTATGTAGTGGTCTTTGCTGTGGTGGAGTTGTTGGTGTTTGTGATCTGAGCGTCGCCACCGGCAGTCGTAGTAGCTGTAGTAGTGGATTCCATTCCCGCCTCCATCGCAGCAGCAGCAGTAGTAGCAGCAGCAGCTCTCTCCTCGGCCTCATCTGCCTCAATCTCGGCCTTGAGCTGCTCGGCCTCCTCTCCCTCAACCAGACGCAATGCCACGTCGCGACAGAACTTCTTCTGCTGCTCGGTGGTGAACTCGTGGCCGGCACTGCACCCATCAGTCCCCTCGCTCTCGAACTCGAAGTTTGCAAGGTCGAGCCTAGCCTTCCTCCAGGTCTGCAAGGCCTCCCAGGCAGCGTCTGGCTCTTCCGCGGTTCTGGAGTTGGCGGTGAACGTGACTGCAGCCTTCAGCTCACAGCCAGTGCAAAGCTCGGTGTCGAGGGAGTCGTAGGGAGTTGACGCGGTGTCGAAGATGTAATGGCCGCAGCGGGCAATGGGGTTGTGCGACTCTGTTGGACTCGCCGAGATGGTTGCAAGAGATGATGAGGGTGCGGGCGAAACTGGCAGCGACATGTCTTCTGCAGGTGCGAGAGACGACATGTTTGCTGGGGTGCTTCTTTGAGGCCTTTGTCCGGTGGCGTCTGTAGTCGCGCGCCTTGTCGTTGTCGTTGCAGTTGCGTAGGAACTCCTTCGTCTTCTAGCTCGAAGGAAAATAAATAAAAAGCCAATGGAAAGCCAAGAATGGCGGCAGGGATGGCTCGTGTGTAGGGTCTCAAGGTGAATGAATGCTCGCGTGAAACGGCCACAGACGAGAACAGTCTCACCCTCTGAGTCTGTAACACCGAGAGGAAGAGTCCTGGTCAACCTGGAAGATACACCACTTACCTTCAGTCTCTTTGTCGTAACGACCGCTAACGAGGAGCCTATGCCACTCTGCGCCTTCTGTTGGGAATTTTGACAACGAACAGTCGGTAAAGTTCAACGACGCAACACGACGCAATATGCAATGCGGCTCTTCTTGCCGCCACGGACGCTATCGCGAGCTATGAAATCCCTGCGCTCCAACAGGGGACTATGCTTCATACCTATTGACTCTGTTAGTAGCACCAAGATCTTGTTGTCCTGGGATTCACAATGGCAGGCTTCTCGGAGTCCGTAGGCTGCAGCTACCTGCATTTCGAGGGTATCCCGGAGATCGGTCGCATCCCTCACTGGCAACCACTTGCAGTGATGGAAAGACTGCTTCCCGTATTTGCATACCTGAATCGAAGCGCAAGTCCTGGTCGCAGAAGCTCTCGCGTGCAATGACAGGAGTGCTTGCGACCACTAGTAATTATACGCACATACACGATCAAGAGAAGAAGCTGTGGGCAGGTAAGTTCTCACTGGCAATTATAGGGAGTTCAAAAGGACACTGGTCTTGATACTTACATACGCCTATCTCTTTTGTCTGGAGATAGACCTCGACTCTCCCTTATCTTAATTGGCCTTTTATGGCTGCTCTGGAGGATACGACGGCGTATAGGCCACCTGCAAGGGTGAGAATGGTGAGCCTTCTCAGGCAGCGTCAAGCCCTCCTGCGGGCATATCGACAGCACTGAACAAAATGTTCTGGGAAACCGCTGAGCCACCCTCAAAGGTCTTCTATACGAAGCCGAAGGGGTTCGTGGACATCTAAGCTGCACTGGAGCCATCACCAGATTCATAGAGCGCTGGGGATGATGTGTTCTCCCAGCCTCTGCCCGTTGGCTCTGCATATCTACCAGGGCTGTAGGCACGACCCCGCTAGACGCGCTTGTACTGCAGCTGGTCGCGAGCTGTCTCCCTGGATGGATATTGCTGCTCCTCGTCGAACTTGACACGCCGCAGCGTTGCTCGCTGAGCCTGCCGCGTGATGTCAGGCTCGTTCTCTTGGGCAGGCAACAGAGCCACTCCATCCAGGTCGACTATCGGCAGCGCAGGGTCGACAGATTCCTGGAGACGGTAGGTCTCCTGCTCATATTTGAGCCGCAACCGTCTGTACTGTCGAGCCAGAAGGTCGCGCCCAGCGAGATACTCCATGAACATTTGGTTGGCGGTGGGATCTTCTTTCTGTGGGTCCGATGTCCAACTATAAGCTCTCGCGGAGTATTGCCACTGCTTGTAGCTCACTGATGTCTCGTGGGCGAGTTTACTGTACGAGGTACAAGTCGTGCACAGCCTAGTGGCTGCGGCGGGGATCGTGGTAGGACCAATGGGTGTGTTGATGCCACTAAGAGCATGTTGGCATACTAAACCTACTACTGTGGGAATACCAGCAATCGGAGACTGCTTGGTGCAAGTTCCTTCCATGGACATGCACTTGCTACAGTGAGTGGTGTCTGCTGCTGGTATGGAGTTGCGCCCCGATGGTACGGTGGCGCCGGAGAGGGTGTGACCGCAGACAGAGCCAACTACGAAAGGCAGCGTGATGAAAGACTTCGGTTTGGCCCACCATCATTCTTTCTCTCTTGTACCGAAGGGCAAAGGCTGCGCTATTGTTTTGTCGGGTGTTGGCGGCTTGTTGTGGTAGCCGGACTGATGTCGATTGCAGGCTTTGGCTCGAGTACGGACGAATGGAGGTTTGCAGGAAGATTGATCGAAGCTCAGTGTGGTGAATGCGTTGCGTACTGTCGGGCCTTCGCAATGTATGGATCTGCGGTGTTTCTGCGTGGCGTTGCAAAGTGCGTGGAGAGGGAGCGAGAGCAAGCCTGGGCAAAACTGTCAAGCTCACTTCCCAGCTTTTCGAAACGTCAAGCCAAGCCGCGAAGTCAATGCTATGAGCATCTACATACCTAAGGACGGCTGTTTGTGCTTCTGCACGAGCGTGTGTCCTTTCAACTTGCTATGCAGGCGATCACGCAATGCCTATGGCAAGTTAGCAGCCCTTAGAGGCATCCAAAGATCAACAACAGTCTGTGGCCATGGTTGCGAGCGACAGCACAGCAGCGGCGAGTGTCCTGCAATATCAACACCAATACATACTCGAAACAATCTCTGACCCAATGCTGGGGCGCCACAAACACTAACGCGATGCTGCAGCGAAAGATTCACCACGAGTTTGCAAGCCTACTGCGGCCACGGTTCTGCAGAAGTCGCGCATTGAGCAAAGCAGGCACTTCCACACACACCCACACTGCACCATAACGGTGAGCAATCCTTTGCGCTATCGACGGGAAGACAAAGGGGTCGAGGTCACCAAGTAAGACAACTATCAAAACTACGCACAGCCATGTGTCAGCAGATGAAATTCGCGAGATCATTGGTGCAAAAGTCGGACAGCGTGGTGATAAACTTACTGGAGTGACACCCACAACGCGTCGACAGCGCCCGACTCCTAGCAGGGCAGATTTGTTGGCGAGACGCTTGTCGTGTTCTGTAACAACGAAAAAGTCTGGTCGACCAGGTCACCGCATGGAACAAAGAAGAACAAAACATCGATCGCTGTCCTCCATGCCACATTCGAGCCCAACACCAGCAATTGTGGGCAAGCCTGTGTTCAGGCCGTGCTCTGCTCCCGGCCAACGCATCCGTAGCGGACTGGCATTGCTGCAGTTTCCGCGAGGAGCAACATCTTGTGGATGATGCGCCGGGCTGAGACTCTGGGCATTGCAGGGGAACCAGCGGTAGGGCGGCTATGCTGGCTGAAGTTGGACAGGCGAGTCACGCTTCAGCGAGCAGCGGCAGGCTTTAGCATCTTCGCATGGCCACAGCACGCGAGAACGCATTTCAAAAGTCTTCAGATTGATGATAAGGGGATTTGAGAATGGACATGTGATACGTGTAGGTGCATTGAAGATGACTGAGGGACGGTATGCTCGCGAAGTGTCGTCTAAAACTTGACAGCCAAGTCTCCGCTTCGACGTCGCCCAAATCTCGTAAGTCCGTACTTTCCACATTCCATCGAGGCTCGACCACAACATTCATCAACACCTCCAAAATATTGTGATCGTGAAGGCGCAGACGGGTATGAAGCTTGCTAAGGGTTCAAAAATGGTTAACGGTGTCTAAGGACTGTGACCTTGGCTTGGATGCACACACACACGCTGAGTGGAACCCACGAGCGACGTGCAGCACGGTATTCCGTTCCGTGGAATAATAATCATTCCATCACACCCGATACTTTCGCTTCATAAAACCACGCGGCATCCAAACAAGTCAGGTTACGGCTGACAAGCCAGACAGAATCAACCTTTCTTGTAGACTTGATATCTGAAAGTGCGTACTGTCGTTGTACAGTTCGCGACGCAGCCCAACCTCGATGAACGTCATCTGCCCAGCCACCTCCATTCTTCTACGCTTCTGTTTGACTCTCGAGACTCTCCAGAGCTGTGCTCGGACACATCTTTGTTCACTATCCACAGCGCGTCGTGAATCACGCGCAGGTCAGCATAGCGCTGGAAGAGCTCCCGTTGCCGCTCAAAGGCGCAGTCACTCGCGGACCATTCAACCCCATCATGTGCGCCTTCATGGTATTTTTCATGTTCTTTACGATCGGCCCTCACCTGACTCATCGAGAGCTTTGTGGACTTGACATAGCTGTCTGCGACTTGGAGGGCAATGCCGGCTGCCTCAGCGCGCACAGTGCGACAGGTCTGAAAGACTGCCATCACAGCTTTGATGTGGCGACACAATGCAACTCGGTGTGAGAGTCTTGGTCGAATCCCACTTCTCGGGAACTCGTCGAGCGTTCCTTTGTTGACGGTGTCGTGGAGCGTGTCTTGGAAGAGTGACTCGTATACCTGCAACCGAAGCTCCGGTGGCAAGCTCATGAAGGGAAAATGCGACGAGCATTCAGTCGTATCGTTACGCTTCCCGGCCTCATCTTTGTTGCAAGCTCGGATCTTGGTCGATGCCGATGCTGCGAACTTGTTGGCAAGCTCGGCAGTTGGAGCAGTGAGAAGGGTTCGAAGATCATTCTCTGGGACGTCCAGAGCAGTCGCCATATATGATACGTCGATAGCCGCAAGCGACGGCTTGATTGCGCTGACGGGTAAGGTTATAGAGTCATTCATCGCCATCATGGGGCTGCATGTGTCAGTAATGCTCATGCTTCGATTGTTGCATCCTGGTCAGCTTACTCAATTGGTTCACAGTACTCAGTCCGATACAATTTGTTGTGAATCGGATTCCATGTGGAGTTTTTGTTGTGAGAAGTAACATGCAGACCCAAAGTGGTTAAAAGGGCTTGGACAGATCAATCGTGAATGACGAGAACAGCATTGACCTTGATGATGATGTGATGCTACCTTGCTACCAGATTACAGTCTATGTCCTATTTCACATGGATCTTCTCCTGTACATGTGCTGCCCAACATCCAATGCGAACCTTGGAGCTCAACGCTGCCGACTAGGAAAACGAAAATACCATTCGGTACTGGTCTATATCTAAGGATACAATCAACTCGCTCCATCCTGCCCCAAACCCATCAAACTACACCTTATACGCCTCCAACTCCTTCTGCGTCCACTCCCAAAGCCGATTCCGCGCCGCCTGGTCCTTCGAAACACCAGTCATACTCCCCCGCCACCCAACAGGCTCATAATAAGCCCCATTCTCCAAGTTCCTGCGCTCCGTAGTCGCCACCCAACACATATTATACGCCCCTTCCTCCGGCGCGAGATACTTCCCGCCCGTCCCAAGCCTCTTCAGCAAATTAAAAAAGAACCCTTGGTCATCACCACCAATAGTCGTGGCAACAGCGCCAGGTTGCACAGAGCAAGACATGATTTCCGGGTACAGCTCCGCGATCTTCTGCGAGTACAGAGTGTTGGCTAGTTTGCTCTGCATGTAGCGCCGGAAAGGACCGAAGAACATGTCCTGCGACGTCTTGATGGTATCATAGGCGATGCCGGAAGCGCCCTGGAAGGCGCTGGAAGATGTGGTGATGAGGCGGACGTCGCGGCCGATGCTGGCTGTTTTGGCCATGAGTGGAAGTAGGTACTTCAGGAAGAGGGCATGGCCCATGTGGTTGGTGCCGAATTGCACTTCGTAGCCGTCTACGGTAAGTGCTGGAGGAAGGCCCATAATGCCGGCGTTGGCGAACATGATGTCGAGAGTATCGAAATCGGCGAGGAATCTCTCGGCGGCGGCTTTGACAGATTGTAGCGATGATTGATCGCACTCCAGGAACGTGATGTTCAGCTGTGGCGATGACTTTCGAACTTCGGCTATCATTTCATTCGCTCGTTGAGCATTTCGGCCGGTAAAGATGATGTGATTTGGGTCATGCTTTGCGAGACTGAGTATAGTTGTCTTCCCAATGCCTCCAGTACCTGTAGTTGTTAGCCTTGGATCAAATGAGGTATGACATTATAACAAACCTCCAGTGACAAATATGCTCTTGCCAGCAAGGCTGGGGATGTCGGTGTCGGGATTGAACTGCACGCCTTTGGGATTAATTGCGAGACCAGACATGTTGATGATGGTGGTGATAACGATGAGCTTTCGATACCAGATGTAAATTGATGACTCCCGCAAGGCTATATAAACACATACTCGGATACAGGTTGCTCCGTGATGACCTCTTTCGCTTAGGCGAGATCCTGCTAAACGCGGTTAACAGCGCTGGCTGCAGCTCTTTGCCATTCCGCAGTAGAGTACGGACGCCATACTTGAGGTTATCGGCAGGCATCACTATGCACGATAAGTAAGAGCGGTTACAGCCGATTTTGACGAGAGGGTTAACGTCCATTTGCGGTTACATTCTGCGACTGTGCAGCTCGGCGGCTTTCTTATCGCCGAAACTATCGCCTTGTTCGGGCTTACGACATGCCTCGACTGCACATCTGCTAGTAGGGGTCTAATTGAACGTACTACTAGTCTAAAGCCCTCGTCACATACCTGGAGAAATCTTGAGGTCGGCGGCTGATAGCGAAGGAATGACCTAGCAATGCTCAAGCGGCGTTCATCCATCAACCGATTGAATCACGACTACAAGGAACAAGAAACTTGCCCAATATTTCAACATTTCAGGGGTCTGCAAAATAGACTTGCGCGCTGTTGTATCAATTCGAACACTAACAACATCATATCTGCCACATCCAAACCCCCTGTCTCGATCTGCATCTAGTGGTCATCCTGGACATCGATGACCGTCTTCTTCCACTGGCGAGCGGGCACCTTGCGGTTGAACAAGATGTCGATCTCACGGTAAGACCTGCCCTTCATCTCAGGCAAGTAGAAGTAGGCGACGACGAAGCAGAAAAGACCAGTGCCACCCCAGACGTAACCGCACTTGCCGCCAAGGTCGGCGCTCTGTGGTAAAAAAAAAATCAGTGAACGTTCAGATATCTTAGTTGGGAATATGTGAAAGAATCTTACATCAGGGTTAAGCATCCAGGAAGACAGGAAAATGCAAGGAATGTTGACGATGTAGTAGCAGCCACGGCCAATACCGGTTGTCAAAGGCCTGAGACGGATGGAAGACGTCTCTCCAATAATGACCCATGAAGCAGGAGCCGGGCCGAGAGTGAAGAGCACGGAAATGATGAGACCGAGAGATGCTTGTGCAAGAGAAGCGGCAGTCTTTGCGGCCTCGCTGGAGACAGGTACTGTAGCCGCGACACCGAGCATGATCAGTAGGAAAGTGTTGAAAGCCGAACCCCAGACGTAGATGGTCCTGCGGCCGAGGTAGGTGGTGAGGATCCAAGAGAGCATGACGAAGACGGTCTGCAGAGCAGAGGTGATCAGACCCAGGGCGAAAGCAGTGGTGTTCTGAATGCCAGCCTCTGTAATTGGGTTAGCATGTATCAATCAGCCGGGGAAGAGAAAATTTGCCTACGCTTGAAGAAGTAGACGGCCTGGTTGGCAATGAGGTTACCAGTCAGGTTCTGTGCTGCGTACACACCGCAAACAATGGCGGTACGGTAAAGATCGACACCCTTGAACAGCTCCAAAAGGCTGGGGTCGCTGGTATCCTTCTCGAGGTCGATGGTACGGCGCATCATGGCAACTGACTCTTGGTTGGCTTGAAGTTTCGTCTTGTTACCAAGGCGGCCCACTGATTTCGCAGCCTCTTCAAATTTTCCCTTACGCGTGAGCCACCAAGGGGATTCGGGTGCCAGGAAAATGAGGATAGCAAGAGGGGTGGGGAACATCCACTGGAGGGCAATAGGGACTCTACAACAGACAGACTGTTAGCAAAATGATCGCACCTCTCCAAGAATTTTCAAACTCACCTGTACGCGGTTGCAGAACGGAGGTCGTTGTAGTTGTATGTAACACCCTGCACAATGATGGCTCCGATAGCCCAGAACATCTGCAACATCTGGGTGGCCGGTGCTCTGAGCGGAATAGGCACGATCTCACTGCAGTAGGCAGGAGAGTTCGCAATGAACACACCCCATGGGACACCTTCGAGGAGCTGCGCGGCCAGCATGACCGGAAGAGATTTGGCGAAGTAGAAGACAAAGATGAAGGCGTTGAGGAGCATGAGGTTGGAGATGAATGCCCAGCGGTAACCAATTCGGCTGGTAAGAGGGCCAGCAAGGACGACACCGATGATGGCACCAATGGGACCGCCCATCTGGAGTGCCGACTGCCAGGCGGTCTCGATGACCCATTCATCCTTTTCCGCATTGTAGACACCGTATGCCTCGGCAAATGCGGGCAAAGCGATGAAGTTGCCCATGAGGAACACACAGTAAGCTTCCATGATCTGAGATGAGGGTTAGCAATGGTTACACAAAGGTAAAAATCGATGCACGACTCACAATTGTGCAAGAGATGATGAACGCCCAAGTCGCAGCCATTGGGTAGGCCTTGACGGCAGCGAGCACACCCAAGCTGTGCTCTGCATTCTCAGCCTCGATGGCATCCGCCTTCATGTCGGCATAGCGAGTCTTCTCATCGGACTCGTAGACATCTTCGACCTGGGTCTGGTGAGCCTTGGTCTCCATGTCGGCATTATTGGTGGTGCTCATGTTGGGTGGTCTTCCAACGTTCAACTGAACGAACAGTGGATGGAAAGGGTGAGATTGGTGCTGCCCAAGGGAGAGTCGCAGATCAGAGTGCTTAAGGCACGAGCATCTTATACGTTTGCATCGTTCCCTACCATCGGAGCTGCCCTCATGCGGCTACCACGCTCTTCAAGCGAGTGTCCATTTATCCGCTGCACTTTGGCAGTGGTACGGTATTGGTGGACATCCGGGCAACTGCAAGGGTGCCACGGGGTCGCGTCAATTTCACAGCAGCGCCTCCAACCAGGCATGCAGGTGGCTGTCGCGCGGCGCCATGCCGGGTGGTCGTGAGCCAGAGAGCTTGAAAGCGTGGCACACCTTGCTGTCGCTGCAAAACTGGCTTCAGCTTCCCCGCCGGGGCTCCAGGCCAAGACCGCATCCTAAGACACCAACGCCGCCACCACTTCGTTTGCTTGGATGAAGGAGTGCCTCGCCAAGGTCTAATCATCGGCCCCACCTGCTTTTTGCCGTGCGAGGAGCGATACATCTCACGTGGTACACTTCTGCCGCAGCATTGATGCCCCGAGTTGTCAAATCATCACTCTACGGCTCATATCACGACTGGAGCTCAAGCGAGAGTAACGAAGCGAGCACTAGCACGATTGGCTCGGATCAAGCCGAGCGAGGTTCCTCGAGCCCGGCGCTCACACTTGGTGGTAATCTTACCCCAGGTGGAGGTGGTTTCCGATATGGTGTCCTGGGGAAAAGACCCGGGGAGAGAGACCTCAAGAGAAGCTGACACAAGCCACTGGCGTTCATGATCGCGACAACCAACACCGAGGAGTATGTAGACATCGAGGGCTTCCTCGTCCGGTATAGAAGTGCCCGAAGGAACTAGTACCGTGAGCTCCTTGAAAGTCAAATTCCTGGTTGGAACATACGGCATCGATGGTCACATGGTCGAGCATGAAACGCCACCGATTGACATGAGTACATTCTTTGTTTATGAAGCACGAAGAAGTTCTGAGACTTGCACGCGTCACACGCGTGCTATTGGTTTTGCGGAGAAGTTGACGACCCAGTGCCTGCAGCCTGGACCGGGCGGTAATATCAATGCACGATGTTGCCGATCCGGCGGTGGCCAGCGATACGAACTAGCGCAGGTGCTGTAATTACTGCACGTCGATACTGTAAGTCGCAATCAGTCTGGATCTCAAGGTTCGAAAGGCAATTCTAAACAGATGTAGACACTAACGATGGTGAATAGTGACTGTCGTTATAGAACATACATGACACACGAGACGAGACAGTGCCCACTCCTCAGGTATCGTTGCGACGACAGGAGAGTTGTTATCGATGCAGCATGTTCTCGAAAGATGGCACGCTGCCTCAGCCTTATCGACGCGCATCATCCAATCAATACTGTTGTCGTGACTAGCTAGGTACCTATTGCAACGGTGGTAAGTAGGTACTTGGTTTTCGCGTGAACTCCCCGGATCTCCATTCTCTGCTCAAAGCTCCAGGTTCAAGCCTGTTCATGCAAGCTGGCTTTGGTACCTCGCATCACAGCACACCTCTGCCATAAAAGGCAGGATCGTATGTATCGGGCGAACATTCTGACCCTATGCCTTGCTTACCAGCGGCGCTCCAGATATCCATGCGCAAAGAGAGCCCTGCGGAGATCCTCACGAACACGAACATCCGACTTCGCATCGCCGGTGCTCATTCTCGCGCTCTGCAAGATTTTGAGGATCTCCTAGACCCTCTACTTCAGTTGTTCGTGCGGCCTGAGGCGTATGCTTTGATGAGTCGCTTGTTGAAGGTAGTCTCCAGGAGGGAGACTGACGACTTCCTCAGCTGACTTATTTGCGAGCCTGGCGCAGAGGTCCATACTCTCGAGGCGAAAAGCACGGTTGATGTGTAGCAGGGAGAATAGCTCTTGGGTGTACGGAAGCTGGCCTTTGCCCTGTGAGCCTGGTGAAGAAGTCTTCAAAGAATGCTTCGGTGATGGCGAGGCGCAGTTCTGGTGGTAAGCTCATGAGGTGACAGGTACCGTCGCTGGTAGGGACCGAGGGGTCTGTGGCGACGTTAGAAGAGGTGTCGGCGGCTACGGTGGTGGTGTCTTTGGATCTCGCATCTGCTCGATTCAGCTTTGTCCAATAACGATTACAGCTGGTGTTGCGAAGACAATCGATACTCACCAGCTCCATCTGCTGTGGCGTTGAGTCGCGCGATGCGGGTGGAGCGCCGTGCGCCTTTCATGTTGTATGCCTTGGAGACGTTCGCCTTCTTGTAGATAGATGGTTGTAGGACCTGAGTGTTGGGTGGGAGTTTGAAGCTTGTGTCTGCGTTCGCAGATGTAGCACAAGGCCGAAGTTATCGGTGAGCGTGTATTCGACATGCAGGTAGCCATGTTGAATCGTGACAGCTCGCTCGACCATGAGCACATGTCTAGCATCACTTCCAAAGCGACATACACGCGAACAGATTTGATTGGCGCCCTAATTCCTTTGACCGTTTGCCATTTCAGTCAAACGATCTGTCTCGATAAAGTGTACTACGGTCAAGGTCGATGATTAATGAGGTAAAACGTGTGATTGAGTGGTGTGAACGTAGGAACGTTCAAAGTAAAGCTTCACAATCACAGTAACATCGACCATGTACAACATTGTCCATTCAAGGTTGATAAACGTCTCATTATCTACTTCTATCGACATATTGAGAGTCTCTCTATACATTGCTAGCATGAGGTATCACCCACATGTATTTAGATGCAGATTCCAGTCGAGCAGTTTGGAAACTGACAACCCTAGCAACCCCAAGTTCATATGAGTGACACACGTACATACATGTAACGTTACATGTACTAGATTTGTGTCTAATGATAGGATCCGGGTATATGACAGAAGTAATCATACTTTGAAGTCAGCTTTGTCCTTGGGTAGTTTCATATGCTCTTTACATATCTGCAGACCATTTCAATCGCAGGCAGTTCATCTCCACAGCGTCTGCCATAACCTCTCCAGCACGGCGACGTCTCAGCCAGCGGCCTTGTCCGCAGACGAGAAGCTATAGACCTCGCACTCTCAGTATAATAGCGCCAGAACACCCATAAGACCAGGTAACGTGTGTGAAACACGCCATCCAACTCCCATCGACAACACTGATCGTTCCAGCTCCAAACAAGCATGCTTCGCCTGTCGTCCCTTGACGTACCCACCCACAAAGATACACAGCCATGGTTGCTAGAACACATACAACAGCACCCAAAAGCCTCGTACCCATGTCTACCGCTAAATCCGCACCGTCAAGAGATCCGTCTTCTCCGTCTCGAAGGCGACAAAGGTAGACTTCGCGGGTCGTTGGTCGTCTGCCCTCTAGAACGATACCATGAAGGACAACACGGGCAAAACCCAATTGACAATACTAGGATCAAAGAACCACAACAAAAAAACAGCCAAACTGCACCCTCACAGCCCGACTCCTTCGAAGCACTATCATACACCTGGGGCGAGTCTCTACACTCCGAATCCATCGAAGTTCAAAACCACATCCTCATCCCCATAACCGACAACCTCGCCCGCGCCCTCCGTCGACTACGACGACCTCAGCAGCCACGAACCCTCTGGATCGACGCCATCTGCATCGACCAACACAACCTCGCCGAACGCAGCCAGCAAGTGTCCCTCATGGGCTCGATCTACAAGCGTGCTTCCCGCGTCATAATCTGGCTCGGAGACCTCCCAGACGACCTCCCTCTCCTTCCCCGGGCTCTTTTCTTTGTAATACTCCGTCTGCCAACCATCATCCCTTCGCGGCACTTCCACATCTTCGTCCTCCAGCACTTCCGCCACAGCTTCAAATGCGCGCTCGAAAGGACCCTTCGCACCAGTCAACCCCGGTGGCACGAACGAGTATGGACAGTGCAAGAATTCGTGCACGCTCGACGTGCAGTCTACTACCACGGTCCTTTCCAATGGGACGACCTGCCCGACTTGATGCTGCAGTACGACAGCGGTCCTCGCGTCGTCAATACGCCGTACTTGAAAGCTTTGTTCGCGAGTTTCTACTCGCTGACGAAACTGCGAGATCTAGGACGGCTGTCTCTGCACCAGGCTACGGTGGAGATTTCAAAGCGAGAATGCAAAGACCCGCGCGACAAGATCTACGGCTTGCTGAGTATCTTGCCGCGCGGGATTGCTGATGGAGTGGTGGTGGATTATACGCGGACGATAGAGCAGGTGTTCATGGACGCTACGTTTGCGGCGCTGCGGGCGGAGGATACCATGAGCATCTTGACGCTTGTGATGGTTTTGGAAGAAGTGCAACAGCAAACACTGTCGCTACCCAGTTGGACCGTCGATTTTGGCAGTTTGGCGAAGCGAGAGGTTGGAGCGCAGTTTGGACAAGCTCACCACAACGGCAGTCTTTGGCATGCGCGCTTTTCAAAAGAAGGACCTCGCTACAGCCTGAACGGGAGCGATCTCGCAGTCTTGGGATCGCGGTTCGATGTCGTCGAGGATACAGTGTCAGTCCCCCTCTCAGAGTACACCTTCCAACCTTCTCTGAGCATCTATCGCGCGACTGCAATGCTCCGGCGTCTCACCCCAAAACTCGAAACCACAATCACAACAACCAGACCCAAAACCGCTTACAACAAATCGATCTGGAACTCTCAGCAGCCCAACTCGAGCAGCGCAGAAATCCCAATCGACCTAGAATCCCACGAGCACGAGTCCAACTGGCGGCAGCAAAACGACCCCATCGGCTTCCTCGGAAAAGTCGCCCTGGTAGGCAACAAACTCTGCGAAGTCGCGCACCAGCCCATTCAATCAGAGATGAAGAGCTATGCGCGCTATCTCGAGAGCGTTTCCGATTATGCGACAGTGCTAGTGTCTGTAGCCGGACTTCTCGCCATTGCACCTGGAATCGTGCGAAAGGGTGATATTATCGCGATGGTCGCTGGCGCTCATGGTCCTGTGATGCTTCGTCCTGATTACCATCGTCCTGGGTGTTTTGCGTTTCGAGGTTTCGTGCTGCTAGCGTCGTACGGCCATGATGTTTCGTTGCAGGATTTCTGGAAAAGGAACGGTATTGACGTTGAAAGATTCACTATCTGTTAATTGTATAACTGGTTTCTCCTGGCTTCTCAAGTCCGCGATAGTGATTTGGCCCCACGATGCGCGCGGCTAATGTATATCGGTCAGTATATTCTGATCATGTGTATCCAGACTTTCCTAGTGCGTATACTTGGTGTGCTAGCAAATCACCGCAAACCGCCAGTTGACAACGCGTTGTTCAGATTAATGCTTCAGAAACACGGGACAAAGTGTCTTTTTTACATATCATCTGGGATCATGCAAGAAAAAAGTATCTTTCCTCATCTACCGTACTGTACATCTAATCTTTTTCATACACTTAACCCTCGAAGGTAAGGGAGGTGCCGATCTTGTGGCCGGCCTCGTTGAGCTTGGCGGTGTCGAGGGAAAGACCAAGGCCGAGGGTGGTGCCGGCGTTGAGCTTGGTGCTGTAGGCAAGGGCGGCGATACCGCGGTCGTTGATCTTGACCTGTGGGTGATTGTGTTAGTTGGCTGAGATTTTTTTTTTTTGGAAACACAGATATTGCACAAACGTACCTTGGCAAAGGTCAGGGGGTCAAGCTTGTACTTGGAGGCGAGCTCGAGGCCAGCGGGCTTGCCGCTCTGGACGTCGTAGGCGGCCTTGGTGCCGACCTCAACAGCGGAGTTGACCTTCTGGTAGTAAGAAGCGGCAACAACGGAGAGGTTCTGGGTGCCGACGAGGGAAGCGGTGAAGGCAGAGGTCTGGTAGCCGAGACCGAGAGAGTAGCGGGTGATGGCGGCCTTCTGGACGTCGTAACCAGCCTCACCACCAACGAGGAAGCCCTCGTGGCCGGCAGTCACGTCAAGAACGGCGTCAAGGTTGCCGTTGGCAAGGCCGTAGTTGATGAAAGCGCGGGAGTGGACGTTGGGGTTCTTGAAGGCAAGGTTGAGCTTCTGGGCAGCGCTGTTGGGCTTGCTGGGGTTCCAGAGGTTCTGGAGGTCGACCTTGACGCCAGTGGAGGCGACGTTGGCGAGCTCGACCTTGGTGTCAAGGAGAGAGGCGGTGGTCCAGGCCTGGGTAACGGTGACGTCTGCGCGAGGTCGACAAGTCAGGATGAGTTTCGTATGAAATGTTGAGTTCTGTGGAGTAGTCATGATAGACATGTAGAGGGGTATTCGCAGAGGCGTAGGCAAGGGCGCCAGCATCGAGAAGACACTGACGAACCCTTTCCTGCGATGCCGTGAAGAGGAAGAAGGAGATTTGGTGGGATGCGTACTTTGAGGCTTGAGAGTGTGCTTGCCCTCGACCTGTTTCGTTGTTGTTAGCTCCAGCGCGCGATGTATGCCATGCAATGAGATCTTACGGAGCCGGTGGTGACACCGTCGAAGCCCTGCTTGCCCTTGACGGTCACGTTGGTGCCGTTGGGAGCCTTGAGCTTGACGTCAAGGGTGGCTGTGTCCAGATGTTAGTATTCCATCTCTTGTGTTTTGTTTGTTTGATCTGCCGGCGCATGCTAACCCTGGGCGGTGTGGTAGAAGTCCTTGTTGACAAGCTGGATTGAAGGTCAGCGCATACTCCAATCAATCGCGATCGTAACAATGGCTCAACATACGTCGTTGGCGGCCTTGCTCAAGTCACCGAAGGCCGGGACGGGAAGGGCGAAGGCGCGGTTGACATCCTTGACGACCTTCTCGGTGGAGCCGTAGGGCTTGGGGATATCGGAGGAGAGAGGGGAAGACATGTTGTATGATGTGTGGTATGCGGTGGATATGGGTGGATGAGTCTGGTATAGGTGGTTAATAACAGTAGTAAGGAGTCGCGAAAGGTGAAGAGTAGCTCAGTAAAACACAGGCAGGCTCCGGGGAAGGTCGCTTCGCCGCGTGATCGCCAGATGCTATGACACGCCCCGGTCTAACCCGAAGAGCACGCGAGGGTGGGCTTGAGCACGCTATGTCGCGCGTGTTCGGGATTGGCTGGCCAGCGTGAAACTGGACTAACAGCCAACTTTACCAGAGCTACTGGTAGTCACTCTGGTACGTCGGCAGATTGCTGCTGTTGCTATACCGCAAGGGGAGGATGTTGAAACCAAGCGAACATACCTCTTGCTCGTGCGCACGACCGGGCATGGGTGAAGTGGTGGCGAGGTCGACAGGCGGCTCATTTCGCAGTGGCGGGTTCTCGTTGTAGAGCATTGTTGACATGGCCATTTTGGCGGTGTGGTGAAGCGCGTGGTGTAGGCAACTTTAATATCGGCGTTGATGACCTGGCTGAGTTTTCATTGTAGGCATGACTGTGTGAGGACGAGGTGAGGTTGAGCAGCAAGGCAAGGCATCACTGCGCAACAGCAGCAGCGATCAACAAACAACAGCAAGGTATTTCATAACGTTTCATCAAGGTTCCTAACACACCAGCACAGCACTACCGACCCCCTATCAACCCCAATTTCCACCTAAACCATCCCACCACCATACCCATACCCATGCCCACCACCACCCCTCGTCGACAAACTAGGCGGCAGATCCTCCTCCCTCGTCCCCCACGCACTCTCATTCCTCCCCAGCGTCAACTCCAACACCCCTCCATCCCTAAAGAACCCATGCCCAATCCAGTTCTTCGCATAGATCTCTCCATCCAGCGTCGCGCTCTGGATATATATCGCCTCATAACTCGGATCGAAATTCACATTCCTGATCACCGCGGTTTTACCAGTGACTTTGTTCCGGATGCTGACTTCCTCGAAAAAAGGCGGCGTGATGAAGTACACGTCTTGACCAGCATTGGGGAAGATGCCCATCATTGTGAGAGCTGCGAAGGAGCCCATTGCGCCGCTGTCGTCGTTGCCTGGGATTCCGTTCACGGTATCGTTGAATTGTGATGGGATGTAGAAGTGTGCGCGCTCAGCGCTTTTCGCGGGACGGCCGGCGTAGTGGTACAAGAAGACGTCGAGGAAGCCCTGCTCGTCGCCGATGTACAGCAGGCCTGATTCGTGGAAGTAGTCGAGGCGCTTGACGAAAGTGGCTGGACCGCCGAGGGTGGTGATTAGGCTGGCCATGTCTTGCGGGACGTAGAAAGTGTAGAGCCAAGAGCTGCCTTCGTAGGTTTCGTGGCCGTCGGGGTTGAGGTAGCAGGAGGTGAAGTTCAGCAAGGGTGAGCAGAAAATCGGGTCTTGGGAGCCCCAGGTGCCGTTGAGGTATTTGGGTTGAAGGAAGCCGACGAAGCCTGTGTCTGTCTCGTTGGCGAAGCCGGTGTTCAGCGCGCTGGTTTGATCTTCTTTGTACATGTTGCTGTTACCTTGTCAGTCGACGAGAGAGAGTGATTCGCTGCAACGTTCAAAACTCACCGCCAGTACTCCGACCTCCCAGCATACTTCTCATACTCATCCATCTTCCCCAACCCTCTCGCCATCTCCGCCACGCAAAAGTCATTATACGCATACTCCACAGTCCGACTAATACTCCTCGTAAACGGCCCAACGCCATACGGATCATAGTCATCCGTCGGAATGAAATTCAGCTCTTTCCAACTCTTCAACCCACCCCTCCCCTCGACCGCCCAATTCAACGGCTCAACCTCCGCGTCCTTCAGCACAGCCTCGAAACCCGTCTCCCAATCAATCCCATCATCAATACCCTTCAAGTACGAATCCGCCAGCACCACGTCCGCATTCGACCCACCTTGAGTGAACCCCTTGCACAAACTCATCCTGCAATCCGGCAACCAGCCTTCTTTGCGATAAATCTCAATCAAGCTACGAATCATGCGCGCCTGGCTGATCGGATCGACAAGCGTGATGAGCGAGTGAATACTGCGGAACGAATCCCAAATGCAGTAGTACGAGTCGTAGTACGGCTCCGAGCTCTCCCACAGCGGGTTCTCGCCCGTGTAGTCCTGCGGGGAGAGAGACGCTCTGTACAGACCCGACCAGAAGACTGTCTGGATGCTGGTGTTGGCGCCGCCGGGTTTGACGGAGACGACGCCAAGAGCGTCGGTCCAGGCTTGCACGGCGGCGGCGTGTACGGCGTCGAAGTCGAAGTCTGGGATTTCGCGTTCTGCGTTGGAGCAGGCTTGGTCTATCGAGATGTAGCTGACGCCGACGCGGGCGATGATTTCGGTGGAAGCGTTGAAGCGCGTCCAGGCTCCGGCTGGCAGGATCTGTGGGGAGTTGTTGATGCCGTCTGGGACCACGGTGAGGTTCTTGGGTTCGCTGCCTGCACGGTTGTTCATGAAAACGCCTGTATCACGGATGTCGGCTCCAGAGAAGTCGGCGCAGAAGTGGAGAGTATATGAGCCAATGCCGAAGCTAGGACTGAAGACTCCGCTGCCAGAGATACGGCCTGTAGCTTCGTCAACAGAGACGGAGCCGTTGGTCCTGGAGTTCGGAAGGTCGGTCAAGTCGGCGAGAATCAGAGGGCTCAGAGTAGCATTGCTCTCCGTTGGCGTTTCGGGGAATGAGAATCTGTAGAGAGCCGTGTGGTTGGTCACAGTCATTTCGGCTTTTACCTTCGTCGTGAGCTCGATGGAGAAGTATCCTGGACTTGCAACGACAGATTCGTTGATTCGCGGCGTAGCACGATCGGTCTTGGTGAACAAGCATTGGTCCAATTCGTCATCCGGACACCCTGCCTGAGGGAACAGAGGGAAGTTACCAAGCGAAGGCGACTGTTCCAGATTATAATTAGCCAACATAGCACCACCGCCTCATAGTTGGATGTGATGACAGGGAGAAGAACCATCCTTAGATCGCCACCAGAACATTACAAAATAACGCTATATTCTCAAATCACAAGTCAACAAGAAGAAATCACAAAGAACTCACCCCTCCAGTCCCCGAATCATGCAAATGGCTAAACCCAGTAATATTGCTCCCGTCCGAAGCATACCCTCCTTGCAGCTCATCACCATTAGTATCAGCAACAGCCTTAGCCATCGAGAACGGCAGACTAGCACCAGCAAAGACATGGCCGCCATTGATCGTTCCAATGAGAGGGTCGACGAAGCTCAAGATGTTGGTAGCATTCTGTTGTGCGTTGGAGGGAGAGATGGTAGAAGCCAGGGCAGCGAGGCACGCGAAGCGACTTAGGCGTGGGCGCGCCATAATTGCCATTAGAGGTTGTTGGACGCCAACGGGTCGTCTATCGAGAGGTGTTGTAGTCGAAGAAATAGGAAAGGAAAGAGATACTCTAGGCAGTGTCGACTGTTACCTTACCTTACCTCTCTACTGCAACAACGACCTTGCTCTGTGCGCGTCCCCGCACGCAGAGGTGCAGACGCTATGCATCACTGCGAGCCTGAACCAGGGCGAGCAAGAGCCGTATGTGTGATCGAGATCATCAAGGTTACATCGTGGGTGTTAAGCTGGGAGAACGATGATGAGAGATGGAAGTTTAAATGAGGGGAAATCGGTGCGGACATGGATTGCTGCAGGTTCGGGAGCTTTCCGTGGTGACAGACAGCGAATAAGAGAGTGGCAGAGGGTAACAAGGAAAATGAGTACATGAATTTGAGCGATGTATATAGAAGGCGTTTCAGAAGGTAGAGTAGATGTACAACTAGTCATGAAAGTCCAAGCATGCTCAAGCAATTCGATACTTCGATACATTCAGCTCCAAATTTGTACTAGGTCGCTTCAGCAACTGTTGCGCGTCATAGACTGATATCTCATACAACTGGGGCAATTGAAAAACAGCAAGACATGAAAACAGCACACCCAGCCAATGGTAAAGGTATCATCGCCTGAATTCGGTATGTACAAAGGAACAAGAGTACACATTGCAGTGGCTAAAGCCCTGCCAAAACGCCCTAATGCATGGACATGGACTTCTTTTTGTCCTAACACGCCCTCGTTTATATCTTCCCACAGAATAGCCCGCTTACTTCCTGTACCACATGCGGGTGATCTTGGTATGCCTCATCTTCTTCTGCAGCTGGAAAATACCGAACATGAGTGCTTCGGCAGTGGGTGGGCAGCCGGGCACGTAGATGTCGACAGGCACGATGCGGTCGCATCCTCTGACGACACTGTAGCTGTAGTGGTAGTAGCCGCCACCGTTGGCGCAGCTACCCATGGAAATGACCCATCTGGGCTCGGGCATCTGATCGTAGACCTGGCGCAGAGCGGGTGCCATCTTGTTGGTAAGAGTGCCGGCAACAATCATGACGTCGGACTGACGGGGCGAGGCACGGAAAATGATTCCCATGCGATCCTGATCGTAACGGGGAGTGGAAAGGTGCATCATCTCAACAGCGCAGCAGGCAAGACCGAAGGTCATGGGCCAGAGAGAGCCCTGGCGCGCCCAGTTTGCGACTTGGTCAAGAGTGGTGCTGTATCTCATGTCAGGACCTGTACATTGCTTCCGAAATCTTTCCCATATTCCAAAACATACAGTGCGTATTGCATGACACCCTGCTTGCCTTCCTGGCTGGGCAATGGCACTTCGCGGTGCGGCTTGCCAGTAATCGCCTTCATGGGAGGAGGCGTGCCCGGTGCGCCGCGGACCAGACCGGGGCTCTGCGTGACAGGCGCAGCAGGCTTTGTGCTCGAGGAGGAGATGTAGGCGGCATTGGCGACACGGAAAGGCTGGAAGGCGGCGGTCGGTCTCGCTGTGGTATTGTCAGTCTCCTGGTCGCGGTGGGGTGGCGCGGAGTGTGGACATACCGCGCAGCGCCATAGCGGTCGCTTGCCTTGTTGTCGAGAACATGGCGGCGATTGTGATTGTAGGAGTGTTGCGGGTGGAGGAGTGGAGAGTGGTGGCGCGAGGTCGTGGTGGTGTCGAAGTCGTTTCTATGATCCGAGTTTAGAGGTCGAGCGTGGCGTTGGAGAATCAGCGTCTCGTGATTGGTTCAGACTTTCCGCTGCCAAAGTCGCCCCTTCAGATCGGCTTGAGAGCGTCAACTATTCGATCAACATCCGCCTTTAGTCCGTCAATAAAACCCTAAAACACTTTTTCGTGATCATTCTGTGGCGATATTGACCTAGTCTCCGGCAAGAGTTGCATTCTCACATTAACTGCGACATCGAATGAACTAGAACATGGACGGCAGAACACCCTCGATTGCCTGCATAGGCGTGATTGGCCGCAGTGTACTACTCCCAACCTATACGTATATGTTAATCTACATACTTATCTTCTATAGAACAACCCACTGCATATCTCTCTCTTCCCTGCCGTTGGCCCCGGTTACGAGGCTGAGCGGAACAAGCTGGAATACTCATTCATGCTGAACTCCTGCCTGGATATATTCGAAGCTCGTATACCGTCCAAGACAATTGGCCATGACTTTGGACTTCTCCACGCATTGGACGAACGGATTGCAATGTATGGCTGGGTGACCAATACTGGTGTCAAGTTGGTCATCGTAGTCGACATGGAAGGCCGGCCTGCCGATAGTGTCGGAGCAGGCAAAGCTGCTGTGCTTGGCTTGAAAGACAGAGATCTGACGCCTGTTCGTGACGCCTGAAGTTCATCTCATTTTTATCATTTTGCTGACTGACACGCACCACTACAGGCCTTCCAAGCTCTACAGACAGCATATATTCGACTCCTCAGAAACCCCTTCTACGTTCCTGACGAGCACGATTCGCGCCGGGCCAAGCCCAATGCGTCGCTCGAGATCAACAGCCCAAACTTCATCAAGGAAGTCGAAAGGATAGGCAACGCCTGGTATCCCGGCAACAATTCTATTTGAGCAACAACTCCTGCCAATCTATGAAGGTGCTCGGTGCTCTGTCGCACATGCTAGCCCATGCAGAAGGGCTTTACTCGATCTTGGCCTACTGCATCAGAGCTCTCATGAGCCCATACTTTAAGAGTCAAGCGCCCACACGTATTATGGAGCGACGGTCACCGTCTGGTCTCACCAGGCGGCGTGGTGACAATGATCAAGACCACAGCCAATTGAAACACCTTCTTACTATGGCTCTCGGAGAGCAGTGCCTACACTGATGATGGCCTGCCGTCTTCGTGCCTCGCATTTGAATCAGTGTACATTGCCTTGAAGGTCTTTTCGATCAGCCATAGACTTCGCAAGACACCTCACCACACAATAAGAGATGGTAGAGAATCCTGTGTTGACAACATGGGTGACATCTTACGAAGACATTGCAATTCGGGAAGGACCCCTCTAGTCTAAGGGCATGTGGCATTGGCAGATCCGATATAGCACGAGGGTTATCCGGCTCCAGTGACCACGAGAACTCACCTTCTTGGCCTGGATTAAATTTGGCTACTGGATTGCACAGCCATGTGAGATGTGAGCCATAAACTTTGGCCGAGCGGAAATTTGCATACGTGGGGGCGGCAGCGCAGAACACTTAGACTATACCCCGATCAATTGCAGGTCCTGAACACATCTTCAAATATTACTGGTTTCTTGGAAGATCTCGAGTGGCGATTGAATACTCCAGCACCATCCCCTTCTGTTTTCACACATGCTGCCCGGGCATTGAGGCTCGGTCTTTCGAGGAGACTCGGACTTAACAGCCGATCTTTTGGGCCGACGGGGATAATAATAATTGAATGATATATGTATTGATACAAGTCGATCAACATGAGCACTTCGCCAAATTGCGATCACTCTCGAGAACCATCAATCCTCACAGCGATCTTTGTTTCCTCATATTAACATGGCCGCTGCAAAGATCAAGCTCGCTGCTCTCGGCACTGGCATTTACTACGTTTCGACAAAGCTCAGCAGGTTCGTACCACGTCGATTGTGATCATGTCTAAATAGTGTTTGTCTGACATTGCACAGTGGTCCCTCGAACGAAAGCCCTTACCCTCCCGCGCAATACTACAGATCTCAGCATGAGGATAGCCATCAAGTCGATGCCAGTCCTTTATCATTAGGCGGTTCCACACCAACAGCACCCTTACAACATCAAGACGAAGGATATCTACCCATTAATCCGAGGCGGTGATACCGGCTGTTTAAGCTTTTCCCAAGGGAACAGAGCTATCCGGATTGGCAAAAAGCCAATGGCTCGGTTAGGCAACTTTGCAGGCAAGGGCGAGGAGGAGGAGCGCAGGGCCACGCATACAAAACTCTCTGGGCGGAGTGGAGTTCCATCGAACGAACAACGGCTTTCCAGTCACGAGTGATCTGCATTGCTGGATCTTGGGTTGCCGATGCCGCGTGGTACGATGGACAACGGAGATACTCGGCGAAGGTTGAGCTATGCTTTCTTGGAGGTGTTATAACTACCTCGGAATCTTCTTATTCTCGGAACGCTCGAATGTTCTCTCGACTTTGATGGACATGTGCGAAATCACTTCAAGCGCCTCGATACTTTCATGATTTGCTGAATAACGTTTTCTTGTTGTCAACCTTGCTTGTGCATGCTGATAAGTTGGCTCGTTACAGAACGAGAACTTTGAGATTGTCCTTGGTCTCGGCTGCGTCGTGTGCAGTCAGTGTACGGGCCGATAACACTGTGCCGATCTGAAGTGCAGCTTCCGAGTGTCCTGGGAAAGTTTGAGGATCATTAAGGTTGTATATAATACTGCACACACCAGAGATGGGCTGATCTTGCAGTTCAGAACGCGCGCAAGGCACATGTGGATGGCGTGCCCGAGCGGTGATACTGGAGGGTTCGTGCACCAAAGCGGTGTCAGTTTTGGGTTGGCTCCGTTGGGCTGAGGTATCGTAGTCGTAAACGACACGTTGAGCACTCCGTTCACATCCAAGCATTCTTGTCATTCAATAAACCACAACGTAAGATGGCACCACCCACCGTCGCAGAGCTCCTTGAGCCCTATGTGCATCAGCCTGAGCTCGTGGAGCGCATTGCATTCCGCGAGCATGAACCCCCAGTCGAAATCATTGCGCCGAACGCGCAAGACTGGGCCGAGGCCTTCAACGCCCTGAGAAACCGGATCATTGCTGCGCTAGGAGACACGGCCGTTGCGGTGCACCACACAGGATCTACAAGCGTCCCTGATCTACCGGCGAAAGACATCATCGACATTGACCTCGTCGTGAAAGACAGCACCGACGAGGCCAGCTACGTGGATAAACTCGAGCAGGCCGGCTTCAAATTCATCCTGCGCGAGCCTGGTTGGCACGAGCATCGCTTCTTCTACACCTACGATCCCCGCGCTGTTAATCTGCACGTTTGGAGCCCGGACTCGCCTGAGGTAGCGCGGCATCAGATCTTCAAGGAGCGGCTCTTACGTTCGCCCGAGGACCTTGCGCTATATCGCGAGGCAAAGGAACTCGCGGCGAGTCAGACGAGGGCGCATGGGGGCGTGGTTCAGGACTACAACTACCGCAAGGAGGAGACGATTCGGCAGATTTTGACTAACGCCTTCAAGGAACTCGGATATATCTGATTGTGAAGGGTGTCCACTGTCAAATACGCAAAACCGACTAAGCGATAGAATACGCCTTATCATTCGTTCCCCGTGCCCCGTCCCGTCTCGTATGCAAGAATGGGAGGAAGTAGTAATTGATCCTCTGACTAAAAGTTTCCCATGCCAATATTAATACTTGCACAATCGCCAGGCTCCACAATAGACTAATGCTCCGAGCTCTACCGGCCGATCACGGGAGTCCAAGCTTGCACTCAGGTCCAGTTGAGAGAACACACACACCAACAGATCCAAGACCTAAGACCAAGTTATCCGACGGTAGTATAAGGTTCGCGGGGTCTAGTGGCAAATCACAAATCACCCGCAGACGATAACATTGACAGCTGCAGCCACGCGGGAGCCATGCCATCATGCTCGTTGTACTCACAGCTGTTGCACGCCTTAACGACTCACTACTCCTTCGCTTCTGCTCCAAAACACCCGCATACAGGGGGCATGCATGGACCCAGATAATCCACACCACACCGCGCATTGGGTGGAGGACGTAGCGGTCGGCGCGCCTTATGTCGTGTCACGCTGGGATTCCCATGAGCCAACACCGGAATACCACAATCCCAAGTACATGAGCGCAACACACATGCCGCTTCAGTATGGCGTGCCACAAACGCCGGCTACAATCGCATACCGCGGGCTTCCGCACTCTTTCCAAGGATCCGATGCCTCGAGTACCATCTCACCTGCCAGCACGGCTGGCCGCTTGACCTCGGATAGCGAACAGCACCACGAAGAGACCACCAACACCTCGCCTGAGGATGAGGACGAAATGGACGTCGAAGAAGTTCCCTTCGACAGCACGCACCCTCAAGATGTTAGTGTAGATCCGCCGTTTCACAGGCTGCTGCTCGACACGCGCGGGGCAGATGTCGAAGACTTTGGCCAGTGGTATTTTGTCAGTCAAATGCCGGCCAAAGACCTCGAATTCTTCAGCTCTGCACAAGACCACTGGGTAAAAGCACTGTGGGAGATGGCTCGCGCAAATCAGCCCATGTATGCGGTTATGGGATCATTTGCGCTGCATAAGAAAGCAGTCTTCTCCGACAAAGCCAAGACCGAGTATCTCGAGCAGAAAGGTCGACTGATACAAGATATCGTCGCCAACATCAGCGACACCCAAGTCGCAACTCGCAATGCACCAGACCCGCTGACGATAGTCGCAATCGCCATTTTGGGCTTCCTTGACATTCGTGACGGACAGTTCGAGGCCGCAGCGACACATCTTCGCGCTGTCGGCAAATTTATCGACATGCCTTCATTATCGCCACACGCTTGGCTTTATATTGCCTGGATTGACCTCCGCTATGCTCTATTTACTGGTACAGAACCACAGTTCCCCTTTTACATTCCAGCGGAGTATCGAGAACTGCCTACGTCGGTACTATCCTGTCAGCACGATGCCAACCGACTTGGCTCTATCAACGCCGCAAACTGCCCCCGCTCGCCTCTCTTCACTCTGGACATGGCTTGCGATCTCTACAGAAAACTCCACGCACTTTGTTACTGTTCAGATACACTCGATCGCAAGGAGGTCCCGCCATTTGGCCAGATATACGCTTTAGAGTACGGCCTTAGAGTTGTGCAAGCGCGAGCTTCGCGCAGCCAAGGGGATACTTTCACCGCGCATGTCGTGGTACTTCTTACCTCAGCAATCCAACTCCACGTGTGGATGGCGTCCCGCTTCTGGACGCCTCAACGCAAGGAAAGCCACTTGGCGCTGATCACCCGAGCTTGCAAAGTTATCGAGTCATTCGACGACATGGTCACGCAGTGGTATATTTCCGCAGGGCTGGAATCTCTACTCTGGGTACTTTTCACAATTGTGGCTTCTCTGCGCGCCCACGACCTCCTGGATACCACATCGCTACTGGAACTGATGTACAGAGCGATCCGAAAAGCAGACATCTACAGCTGCGAGGATCTAGAATTAAGGCTGAAGAAATGGCCGTGGCTGAAGAACTGGCACCCCATGCAGATCAAGATCATCTGGGAGAAGCTATGCGCCGGCCATGCGGATCTGGTGCCTTTGGAGACAGGAGTCGGTGCAGAGCGGACTTTACAATATACCAACAGGGCGCAGGATAGATGGTTTGTGGGTGGGTTGGAGTTTTTCAACAGCCTGTGATGAATATTGGATGAGTATATATGTACGTATATAGGCGTATGCTCGCTTTCCGTACGCGGAGGGCTGATTGCACTGCCGGCGTTGAAAGGCCAGGACAGGTCAGGACGGGATAGTTGCTTGCGAATATAGCACTAAGCCCATAATTCATGAATATTTACAGTCACCAGTGATTCCAGTGTCCTTGTGCACTTCTATGCCTTGATTGTAAACAACTTATCACGGGTGGCTCGGTGGTGACATCCCATTTTTGCAAAAGCATTTTGTCGTGCTTGATCAATATCCTCTTCCATTCTCTGCTCCCTCGGAGATCTTGTTGTATTCGAATATGACATCATCGATGATCGGGCTACGGTCTATCGAGCAGCGTACTCATTCGTGGAAATGTGTGCATGGCGCATTCAAAGGACCATGGTTGCATTTCCGTGAACCGAGTAGGCTGTAGTTTTCTCGAGGCATCACCATGCAAATCCTCTTCATTGCTGCCTAAACTTCGTTCTCGGTATAGTACTTGCGTCAAACGCACGCCAGACATGGTCGCGATCAAGTTCCTCGTTCTTCATGTCCGAACGCGCTTCTCATCATTGACTGCTTAAGACGAGTTCCATCCGGACCCAACATGGAATATGCAAAACCTCTCTTCACGCCGCAGTTGTTGCTCAGCCGGCCGCGCAGGTCGCCCGGCATACTGAATCCGTCTGGCACAACTGTCCTTTTTACGACGACGTCGTATTCATTCCAAGAGCATTCGCAGAACACGACACTCCGAGCATTGCTCGTTCAGACTGGTGAAATCGTCGACCTCGCGATCAACCAGAATATCTCCCATATCAACTGGCTCGACGACGAGTCCTTTGTGTGTCTACGCTCCGAGAAAGATGGCACAACCAGCCTACTCCATGCTACTTTCAGTACAAGGATCAACAGCACTGACGAAACCACAACATTTCGTAGTGCGGGGATCATCAACGCCTCAGTGAGCGGCATTAAAATCGCCCGAATTGATCGCGATTGCGACGATTATGCTGTTGTAATCAGTGCCCCAGCATGCCAAGATGGAAGACTCTATACTCCTGCAGATGCAGCTCAAAAAACAAACTCGACTGGGAGGCTGTACGGTGGTTTGTTTGTGCGACACTGGGATCGTTACGAAGGCCCAGACAAAAACGCATTGTGGTACGGCAAGCTTTCTTCTGTGCGCGGAAGTCAGTATGAGCTGTCGCATCTTACCAACCTGCTTGCGGGCACAAACATGGAATGTCCCATCCGACCTTTCGGTGGATCTGACCATTTCGATATCCGCAAAGATGCCGTTATCTGGGTTGCGAAAGACCCCGAATTGAATCCGTCTTGGAATACGAGATGCAAGATCTTCATCCGGCACATCGACTCTTGGGCACCAGGGAAGACTCCAACAGAGTCTGGCATACGACAGATCGATGTCTCAGGATTTGAGGGCGCGGCTGTTTCTCCAGTGTTTGCTCCTGTTGGTGACAAAGCGGCATTTCTCGTGATGCGAAAGAACAAATACGAAGCTGACAAAAACCAAATCGTGGTCGTCAAGGACATAAAAGCTACCCAATTTGAAATCGTTCGCGCGTTCTGCCACTCAGAGCAGAGCCAACTTGAAGGCGGTTGGGATCGTTCGCCTTCAAGCATATGCTTTGCGGCCGATGGAGAATCTCTCGTTGTGATTGCTGAAGACCAGGGTTATGGTCGGGCCTTCCTCATTCGAGGCGAAGAGATCACAGGTCCTGGCATCCCACGTCCACTCACAGCAGATGGAACGGCGGTGGAAGTTCGGTGTCTCCTTGACGGACGACTCTTTATAAGTGGGACTTCAATGGTAGACGACTCGTGGTATCTCATGACGCACAGTCTTGCCGAGATCCTTAGCGCACCGACCGATATCTTGCCAAAGGCAACATGGTCACATTCCAACTCCAATCAAGGCGATAAGCTAGGACTACAGCGATCTCAGATCAGTTGTATTTGGACCCCTACATCGAATCCGGAGATCGCGGCGAATGTGCAATCCTGGATCTTCAAGCCTAGCACTTTCGAAAAGACAAAGAGGTATCCAGTAGCCTACCTTATCCATGGCGGACCTCACGCAGCTTGGAAAGACTCTTGGAGCACCCGTTGGAATCCAGCCGTGTTTGCCGAACAGGGCTATATTGTGGTTGCCCCAAATATATCTGGTAGTACTGGCTTTGGGCAGGCATTCACCGACTCCAGTGTTCGCAATTGGGGCGGTGATCCGTACCATGATCTTGAGAATGTGTTTGAATGGGGGGACGGAATGTTGAAGGTGCAGATAACGAGAGAGCCGTTGCCCTTGGGCACAGTTATGGAGGATTCATGGTAGGTCCTCAATCAAGATCCTGCGATAGGGAGTAGCTGACGATGGCAGATCAATTGGATCCAAGGGCAAGAGCTCGGGCGAAATTTCAAGGCATTGGTTTGTCACGGTGGAATTTTCAGCTCGGTTGGAATGTTCTCTACCGATGAGCTCCATTTCCATTACTACGAGATGGACGGAGCACCCTGGCTGCCCGAGTTCGAATCAGTTGTGCTGCCGCGACACGCAGTCTCCTCAGAGCAGCATCGATGGGACCCCAGCGTGAACCTGAGCCGATGGAGCACTCCTGAGCTTGTCATCCATTCGGAAAAAGATTATCGTGTCACGATTGCCGAAAGTATCGCCTTGTTCAACGTCCTGCAGGCTCGGGGTATACCGAGCCAGTTCCTCGTGTTTCCAGACGAGAACCATTGGGTACTGAATCCTGAGAACAGCTTGGTCTGGCATAAAACGGTGTTGAATTGGATCAACCAGTATGTGGGTCTTCCGCAATTCATAGACCAGGATCCAAACGACGTAGAATACTGGGGTGGTCGTGTGGACTGAGGTTATTTTTGAGGGAATGTATTAACGACGAGCACTACAAGCAGACCGAAGGAAGCTCGAAGTTGTGCTGCCAATCGACGTCGCCAGAGGGATGAGTGACGAGCACTGGACGATATAAAAATGTCGGAGCTTCTAGAAGATGAGATACTTTTGGTAAAACCTTGGCCAAGCACTGCGATCTCACGAATTATTGGTAAATACCCTAAATCATCTGATCTGGCTCGAACTTGCCACATGAATTATATAAAGAAGATAGATGTACTGCAGATGGTTACCTTATGCTACTTGCAATCAAGATTTTTTTGCACGAAGACACTGAGATCTTCGGTCACTGGCAATGATTGATTCTCATAAATATATATACTTGCATACACGATGATATACATATACACACATGCTGTCCCCAGCAAAATACCTACCCCGCAGCCTCATTCATTTAATTGTTGATGATTTCCCATTTGGGTCGCAAGCTGGATGGCGTGCTCAAGTCACCTCAACAACGAGAACAAGCGAAGCATCAACCAAGCAATGTGACGGGCGAGTTAATGACCTTTAACTCCGCCATGGCGCTTATTTGCTGCACACGAGAGCAAAGATACTACCTTACTGTGGAAGGATTCATCAATAGAGTGAGTACACGGAGCTTTGTCTCACAGCTCGAGCCGCATTCCTTCTTCAGCCCATGTCGATCGGTTGACCGCTGAACCCCTCTTCTTCTTCTTGTCTTGCAAGACATTGTTATTTTGAGCTTAGATTTGTTGTCTCTCTTACTTCATACTACTACAGCTTGCCTTTTGCTTCTAGCTCTGGCCTATAGAGATTTGCGATAAATCACAGGGTCTTGCTGTCTCTACGACAGCTCTACCTCCATCGTCATGGCGAAGCTTCCTGGCACGAGGCTTGGTGCCTTTCGAGCCTACTTCTTCGGCTTCTTCATCTGTACTTCTGGCTTCCTGTTCGGGTACGATACGGGCATCGTAGGTAGGTCTCGTCGCCACATAACTTCTCACAGCCATCGCGACGCCCCTCTCTAACAACTCTGACAGGCGGCGTCCTCACCCTCAAATCCTACCAGAATGATTTCCGTTACACCGACAAAACCACCGTCAGCGCCGTCATGGTCTCGCTGCAGAACGTCGGCGCTTTCCTCGCAGCCGTAGCCATCTCGTTCATCTCCGCGCGGTTTGGCCGGCGGAGAACGATCATGGCGAGTTGCGCGGTGTTCACCTTAGGTGTGGTCCTCCAAGTCATACCATCGCACTCGCTCGCCTGCTTCTACGTCGGAAGGTTTGTCTCTGGTCTCGGTCTTGGAGCTGCAACGGCCGTGGCGCCGAGCTACAATGCTGAGATGGCGCCGAAGGAGATTCGCGGACAGCTGGGCAGTGGTATGCAGATGCTGTTTGCGCTGGGCGTCATGATCAGTTACTGGATCGATTATGGCGTTGCGATCGGGATGTCGGTGCAGTCTGCGCAGTGGCAGATCCCGGTTGGATTGCAGATGGTTCCGGCTGCGGTTCTTGGGTTTGGATTGATTGGGTTCCCGGAGAGTGTACGCTGGCTGGTGAAGAAGGAGCGGTATGATGAGGCGTGGGCTAGTTTATCGTGGATGAGGGCTGATGATGGTATGTGGCGTGTCGGTTTGCTGTGTATTGTTGGGAAGTGCTAACAAAGTTTGACAGGGCCAGAAGTCAAGGCTGAGTTCGCCGAGATCAAAGCTGGTATCGCTGAGGAGATGCGTGCAAGCGAAGGCTTCCAGAGTCGCGAACTGCTGGAGCCAGCGAACAAGAAGCGTCTTGCAATCGCTTTTGGAATCTTCCTCGGCCAGCAATCGACCGGCATGACAGCGCTCGCCTACTTCGCGCCGCAATTCTTCAAGCTCCTCGTCGGTGGCGGCAACCAGAACCTGCTCATTACTGGTCTGTTCGGTGCCCAAAAGTTCATCACAGTCGCAACTTTTATCATCTTCTTCTCGGAGCGCTGGGGCCGCAAGCCTACCCTGTGGATCGCCGCCCTGCTCATGTCAATGTGTTTCATCATTGTCACGGTCGTGAACAACACCACTCCCTCGCCAGACCCCAATGCTGGTTCCGCTACTTCGGCGGGCATTGCTACTGTAGCGATGATCTTCATTACGAACACCATTTATCAATTCAGCTGGGGGCCGTTGCCTTGGCCGTACTGCGCAGAAGTAAGCCAAACCTCAACATCATCGTCATAAGAGTATAGCTAACGATTTTCTCAGATCTTCCCAACCCGCATCCGCGAAATCGGCAGCTCGGTAGGCGTCTCCACGCAATGGCTCTTCAATTTCATGTACTCGCTTGTCACGCCTTACATGATCGCGAAGATGGGGTCGTACGTCTTCCTGTTCTACGCTGCGCTGGACATCGTGATGTCTGGGATGGTGTTCTTCTTCCTCAAAGAGACCAAGGGCAGGAGTATTGAGGAGATGGAGACGATATTCAATAGCAGGGCACAGTTTGATGTGGATGCTGTGCGGAGGAAGACGATTGAGGCGGAGGAGGCGGTTGGAGTGCAGGTTGAGAGTGGGAAGAGAGATGTTAGGGAGGGTGTCTAGCTGTGCTTCTTTTTAAGCTGTGTAGGTGAACATGTTGTCGCCTTCGAGATACCGTCTTTGTGTGCGATTTCGTATCAGTTCTTCTTACCTACCTTGCTGGGAGTGAGAGAAAAGAAGAGAAAGGTCGTTACTGCAGTCACCTTACAGGAAACCAGACACTTTGTTCCTGTCTGTTTCTACTCCGTATAGGCAAGATCATGGACATGTAAGTGATGCACAAGATATTCTTCCTATCAATCTCCGCGATCGGCATACTTGTTCACCGATCTCGCACACCCACCAAACATCATGAATCGTTAGAAGTGACATCACCATATTCGTACCTGCGCCATCAGTCTGGGGCAAGCATAGCAAATCGCAAACCAGCAACAAGCACATATCCTTTTGAACATCCTCACAATCTTTGCCCTCAGATGCCGCATATAAGGCATGCTTGTGCGGTCATGTCTGCTTCGGCGACTGCAGCCAATATGTTACAGGCAGACTTCGTGCGCCTCAATGGCCCAGCAGCGCGCCTTTCACCAATCGCCGCGCATAATGGCTAGTCCTTCAATGCCAAACCACTACGAGACGCTGGGTGTGCCTACAGATGCTTCACCATCCGATGTGAAGAAGTAAGTGCAATATCCTTCACCTTCTTATCCTCCTGACACACCCACTAACAACGTTCCCCTCCCAGACAATTCTACAAACTCTCCAAAGCCAACCACCCCGACCTCCACCCCAACGACTCCTCCAAATCAAAGCGCTTCGTCGCCGTCAGCGAAGCCTACTCCATCCTAGGCTCCGCCGACAAGCGCAAAACCTACGACCGCGACTTCCTGCCCTCCACCCAGTCCTCCTCCGGCCCCGGCAGCGACTTCAGCGGCCACCGCGGCTCCTACTCTTCCCACAGCACGCCAGCCGGCGGTCGTCCGGCTTCAGGCCTAAGTAAGAGACGCACACAGTTCAAAGGCCCGCCGCCGTCGTTCTACAGGTCCGGAGGCTACGGCGCGCAGGGCGAGAAACGCTCGCAGCACGCGCCGAATGGTCCTGATGGGACGTATGATCATCAAGGTTGGGCCGCGCCGGGGACGGGACCCGGTGGTTTCACGCAGGGCGTGGACAACGATGTGCCGCATTTCGATCAGCATGGGCATCAGGTGAGGCACGAGAATCTGGATCGCTCGCGGCATAGGGCGAGAAGGAGAGTGGAGAGAACGCTGGATGATTTGGATTATAGTGGGGGAGGGAGCAGTCCACTTTTTCAATTTGTGATGGTTAGTGGGGTGTTGGGGATTATTTTGGGGGTTGGGTCGTTTGTGTCGAGGGGGTCGGGGAGACCTGTGGCGAGGAAGAAAGAGGGGGACGATGGGAAGTGAGGTGGATGTGCTTGATAAGGAGGTATGTAACGAGGAGATGACCCTACCAACAGCCTTGCAGAAGGTCAACTTTGACTCCCAGGACGGTCCGTTGGCACATTTTGAGACGAAGCAATGCTTTCCGGACATGGCAGCGTTCGCACCGAAGCCTTGCCAACTTGCAGGAACATCATTGTGCATCGATCGCATTCGCACAATACGAATATATCAAGGACACAGAAGCTAAAGTAAGACCAGACTACGATAGCTCGGCCAGAATATGAATTGTAGTAAGGGAAAAGGCATGTACATATACACCATGAAGAAGAATACAACATGTTTACACTCACGCATGCAAGATTCGCCAACAAACTTGTCTTATATATCCACAAGATCTATACGACTATCTAGAATCACTCAGAGTAACACAATGTCTTTCCAAGCTGATCTCTCCACCACAGCCTGCCACTGTCTTTTCGACAACCCAGAGAACGTCACACACCCAGCTCGAGTGTACGTTTCCGCTCCTTGCTCGTTCCGCTTCAGAACAAGGCCATGCCCAGCATAAGAGCCATCGGGTACATCGCAAGCCAGAATGACGACGTCGGCAAGGATCGAATCTCCATTGCAGTCGCTTCTCATCGACTTGACCTCGTCGAAATCGTCCATAAGCGCATCGAACGCATAATCTCCATCGTCGCTGCTACAACGTGCCTCCCATCGATGCCACTCTCGAGAAAATGCTTCGAACTCCATCGGCAACGTCTGCCCACGTAGCTCCAACCGACTGCCCTCCGCCTTCACAGGTCCAGTGACCCACACATCATCCTGAAGCGTGACGCTAACCGCCTTGATCTCAAACGTAGGAATCGGATTACGCTCTATGATACGATCCCTCAGCGTCACGATGCCATCGAGCGAAGCCCACGACCAGCTAGGCACTATGTAGTCTTTATACCGCACACAAGGACTACCATCAATCTTCTTCCCGCTTTTAGCACTCCAGCAAAGCTGGTCCCCCAGATCCGCAAGCGGCCTATCCTGCACCGTCGTAGCATCCCAAAGCCCCGCAAGGAATTTCTCGTCGAGCCCGCGCTGCATCGCCGTCGCGATGCCCGAGAGCGCGATCAATTTGTCGCCGCTGAAGGTCAGGTTGCAGCTGGTGTAGCTGCGGACGATTTGCTGCCAGATGGCGTTCAGATCAGCGGTGTCGAGGTCGGTGAGGCGGTCTTGGTGCAGGGCTCGACGCCATTTGAGTTCGAGTTTGGTGTCTGCGCCGTGGACGCCGAGGGGGAGGCTGGACGGGGAGGATTCGCAGGCTGTGAGGCTGGGGCATTGCCAGAAGATTTGTTGGTGGGTGAAGTGTAGGATCCGGGGAGTTAGCATGCGTTCTGTGGTTGTGGTCAGTATCTTGGAGGCTATCATGCGGAAAGACCGAGGCCTACCTTGCAACACCCAGCCACGTGAATACAAAGGACCGCTGAGAACTTGTTGATCCCACAAATCAGGCCGCAGAAAAGTGTAACTTCGCCCATCAAACTTGACAATATCAGGCGGAAGGTCCTCAGGAGATCGCTTCCGGAAAAGACCTTGCGATCCATTCTCCGAATCTACAGCCGCGATATTGCAGTACGAGTTCCTGTAAATCTCCTCCATCGTCTTGCTCTCCCGCACAAAGTCGTCATGGTCGCCTTGATTGATACAGACGGAGTCGATCCAGAGATATCTCACCCCGATACGCCGGGTGACTTCCATTCCATGCCGGAACGTCAGAGTTAGCTTGGGGTCCGTTATATCGATACGCTGGCAGAACTGTTCGTAGTTCTCGTTCGTCAGCTGGAACCGGTCGCCCATTGGGATTCCCCACATGTGGCTTAGGGTGGTGTATGGGCCTTGGACGCCTTGCTCTTTGGTGTTTCCGATGAGACGGATTTCTGGCTTTTCGATCGTGCCGACGTCTAAAAGACGAGTCGGGACGAACAATGTCTCGCCGGAAGCCTGACCTCTACACGTCTGGTTTCGTGCCATGAAAGCACACTCGGCATGTTCAGGGCTGTTGTTGCATGCTTCCAGCCAGTCCTTGGCTTGTTGTATGGACTCCTCGCTCTCCGTACTGTTGCCTAAAGTGATCGATGCTCCCTCGCTACCACGTGGTCTTGGGGACATGATAAAAAGCCTGGCTTTCAAGCTGACGCCACTGTATGTAGACCCATCCTGGAGGATAAAGTCGGCTGAACATGGGCCAACAATGAAGGATAGACGCCCGGCACGTCTTTCGACCTTGACGGGTAGCTGAGGCCAGATCTTGACTTCCTCCTGCCAATCCCTGACTGATTGCTTTGTCGCGGGAGTATCATTCATGCTTTGAATTGCCGAAAGTGCAGCGAGAGTGTCTTCCAAGGCCGTTGAGCAGAGGGTACATTCCTTGTCCTCTGGGACTTCGCACGCCCATCGGAGTACATCGAATTTTTGCCCAGTTCGCAGTTTCTTCCACGTTCCAGGCGCAAAGAACTCCGTCCTGCAGCGCTCACAGATCATGATTCGAAGACATGCAAAGTGAGTCTAGCGGAGCTTGGCTTGTTTGTTGTCGGTTGCTGTCACACTTCAAGTGCGGCTGAGCTAAGCGCTAATGATCGCTCACGCCACCTTCCATCTATATCGTGGACACAATGGGCTAGACAGACACACAGCGAGGATGTGCTCATTATTGAAGCCATGCGCTCCTCGCATCGTTCAGAGTCCGAGTAGCATTTGTGCCCATCTTAAGAGCTTCATGTTCATAAGATCGATTTCAAAGAAGCGTAGACCCTTGCAACCCTATCGAAGGCTCGATGTGTGCCGCCGGGCTGCTACCTCAGGAGGTGTAGTCTGACTGCATATCGGCTGCTTCAAAAAATGCCTAGGTAGTTCTCAGTATATGTAAGCATCAACATAAAGATGCCTAGGCTGTAACTTGTTGCTACAGTACACTTGCGCACGTTGAGCGCAAAGCTTCCTTCGAAATCCACCCTTCAATTCCCATTCGATGACCCCACTTTTTGAAACACGCTTAAATCCATGTCGAGGTTCTAAAATCCGAAAGTCAACGTCATAAGCGTGGTGTTAACGGCAAGAGTGAAGCGGATGCTCTTGCTCAATGGTTGCATGTGAGGCGATTATAAAGACAAGCTTGCCTCAATTCACCTCATCAACCTTTTTTTCCTCCATCACCCTCCTCCCGCAACATCCGAACAACCGCTCCATCCCTCCTCAAACAACACACAACAAACAACCAACACCATGGACAAGGTCAAGGAAGTCGTTGGCAAGGTCACCGGTCACCCTAAGCTGCCCACTGCTAAGCTCGGCAAGAATGGACCACATGTCACCAGGCTGGGTTATGGCACAATGGGCCTGGTAAGTCATCATCGATTGATTTTCCCAATCCTCGCCGCCAACCGTGACTGACAATGTCTTACGTAGAGTGCCTTCTACGGCCAGCCCAAGCCCGACGAGGAGCGCTTCAAGGTTCTCGACAAGGTCTACGACGAGGGCGACCTCTTCTGGGACACTGCCGACATGTACCAAGACAGCGAAGACCTTCTCGGCAAGTGGTTCAAGCTGAACCCTGGCAAGCGTGAGCACATCTTCCTCGCCACCAAGTTCGCCAACGCCATGAGAGAGGATGGCTCCCGCTACGTCGACTCGAGCCCTGAGTACCTTCGCAAGGCCTGTGAGAAGTCGTTGAGGCGTCTCGGCGTGTCTCACATTGACCTCTACTACTGCCACCGCCTCGACCAGGTGACACCGATCGAGAAGACTGTCGAGGAGATGAAGAAGCTCAAGCACGAGGGCAAGATCAAGTACCTCGGTCTTTCTGAGTGCAGCTCCGAATCTCTGAGGCGTGCCTGCAAGGTCGAGCACATTGATGCTGTTCAGATTGAGTATGTGCCCATCCTCGCCGCATTGATCCCTTACGTTGAATCTAACAACTTTACAGGTACTCGCCCTTCAGTCTCGACATCGAGTCTGAGCAGATCGGCCTTCTCAAGACTGCCCGCGAGCTAGGCGTCGCTATCGTGGCCTACTCGCCCATCGGCAGAGGCATGCTTGGCGGTCAGATCCGCAGCCCTGACGACTTCGAGGAAGGTGACTTCCGCAAGTTCGCACCACGCTTCTCCGCCGAGAACTTCCCCAAGAACCTCAAGCTCGTCGACCGCATCACTGAGCTCGCAAAGAAGAAGAACGCCACTGCTAGTCAGCTCACCTTGGCCTGGATCCTCGCCCAAGGTGACGACTTCTTCCCCATTCCCGGCACCACTTCTCTTGCCAGGATTGAGGAGAACGTTGGCTCTTTGAAGATCAAGTTGAGCAAGGAAGACGAGGCGGAAATCAGAAAGGCGTGTCAAGAGGCGGAGCCGGCTGGCAGCAGATACCCTGAGGCGTTTGCGACCAGCCTCTACGCCGACACCCCGCCGCTCTGAAGGGTGTATCCACGATCGAGACCTCTTCACGATTGAGCGACTTGGTTGCAGAGGCATGGATGGGCAAGAACATAGTTGATGTTTGAGGCATGGGATACTGAAGACTAGCTGCCGTCAGCCACCAGGTATGATGAGCAATGAGCCAGAAATGCAAATGAGTTTACTTTACTTCTCTTCACGAATTTCCTCCTGTCTTCCTCGCTCTTCTGGTGCCACCAGAGGTATCATGTGCTGCAGTGTAACTTTGAAAGGTTTACTTCGTCATCCTCACTGAGTCGTTGTGCCACACCGTCTTAAAAGCCAGAATATCGACCTGGCACTTCGCGCCATCAATTGACCTTCCATCATCTTCATGTCAATTTCTCACGATCCCTTGGATTCTCCTCATAACTCGCCCTATACCCAAGCACAAACCTCCCCCACATTGCAACCAAAACCGTAATCACAGTATTAACAATCAAACTCACCCAATCCGGCAAGAAAGTCCAATTAACAACCCCAATAACAATCCAATTCCTCAACGAAAACACACACAACTGCACAACCGACACTTCCAGCCCAGCTCGCTTGCAATCGGCAATATATCCGATCGTATTCCGAAAAAATCTCTGCTCAGCCGCTGTATGTTCAGCCGTGTACCAGTAGCCAAACTTGAGCGGTTCGTTGCTGTCTGGCGCGTTTTCGAACCAGTGGTATGCTAAAGCTGGGATGGAGATTGTGTCGCCGGTTCGCAAGCGGATTGTGCGGTTTTGGCTGAGGTGCCAGTCGCCCGTGCCGGAGAGGACGAGGAAGTGTTCGGCTTGGAGGAGGTGGTAGTGAGGTGGGGGAGTGTAGAGGAAGGGGGTTCCGGGGTGGGTTGGGGGGAGGGTTTGGGTTGAGGTTGGGTTGTTGGATGGGATTGGAGGGGAGTGGAAGGAGAGGGTGAAGGATTCTTTGCCGTTGGTGTCGAAGTTGTCGGGAGCTGTGACGGGGTTGTTGTGGGAGGTTAGTTTTCGAGTTGGAGGTTTTTCGCGGAGGAAGGATAGAGGGGCGAAGGGCATTGTTTTTGTGTGGGTTATATTTGTGGATTTGAGTGATTGGTTGTGCTAGAGCTAAGTTACACAGCAGGCAGTCATTGCGCTTGTTTATAGGTGATTTGACCGAACTTTTTTCGTGGACTCGTCATGTCGTCTGTAGACGACACCATACAGCGGGATCTCGACGGTTCCGAGTGCCCGATCTCGGTACCGCGAACAACCTTATCCGTCTTGCTTACCTTTGCTGTGGAGGAGGAGGAGGAGGAGGAGGAGGAGGAGGAGTCCACGAGCACAAGCTCCACCTGCCATGCGAGTGAGCATCAAAAGCCATGCTCGAAAACCCGTGGAGGAGGACTCGCACCACACGACGTGACCTGTTCGAGATGTAATGCAACAGCGAGACCCGAGCGTCCAAGGTTACACCACAGCACGAGAACCAGCACACGTGAGTGAACTTGGCCAAGAGGTTGGACAAAAGGGTGTTGTGTCACTAGCACTTGGAGCACGGACTCTCACATCTCTATCGTTTAGCGCATATCGGGCGGCCAGAATCTAAGATCGCTCAGGCTTGCCGCTTAACGACTTCACTTGCCTCGAAACGCTCAAGCAGCCGTTTAGCACTAATTATATTGAGATACCACAGGCGTCCCGCGATGAAACTCGCCTCTGGCCGTTGCTACAGAACAGCCCTGGCCTATCTGTATCCTTGCTGAAGAACAGCAAGCCAGCCATGCCGCCGTGGAGTACGCATGCATGCCCGCCTTGATCGTCGAGCTGCCCCTTGAAGGCAGACTATCCCGAGCGCCACGAATAATATGTATCAGGCGACACTCCAAACTCGCAGTATAGCGGGTAACCTGTGTGTTCTCCTCTTTTTCCCATATAAGGGGCCTGCCCTGAGCAACGGATGCGAAGGTTGCGCCAATCGCAACGGCTGCCGCGGCCAAGTTTCTGCAGAGTGGCCTGTGTTGCTCTCCCCCAGATGTTTATTGTTGATCTCGCCACGGATGCGGGTTCACATGGTCTGGGGAGGAGATGCGCAGGGATATGCGTGCGGTGCTTGCCCTCTTATATCTTATACCCTCCTGCCTGTTACTGTTACTCTTGTTGGTCCTTGCCGTCTGTGTTCACTCGCTATAAACTTGCCTGTCTCTGCTCATTTTCCTGGCCGTTGTCAATATCAACTCATCACTCATACATTGAGCAGTTCACCATACCACTGAAAGACTTGTAACATTCCAGCTACAGTTTCATATACAAAAGGTCTCCCTTCGACAAATCTCCAAACAGCATCACATCAACCATCACAATGCAGTACACCACCGCCATCGTCCTGGCCGTCGCCAGCCTCGCTGCCGCCCAGTCCACTACATCGAGTGCAGCAACCTCTTCAGCTTCCGCTGATTCTCAATCTGGCTGCGGCACTGCCATTGATGCGTACGAGCATCCTTCCTTCCAATCGCAAAGAGCATGCATCTAACATCTTCAACAGCATCATCACCAACTGCCTCGCCTCCACCGGCACCAGAGTCAGCGACTGCGACCCCAACGACTGGAAGTGTCTCTGCGACAACCAGGGCGCAGTCCTGACCTGCTACGACAACTGCCCGTCTGGTAAGATCAATCTCCCTTCCACAACATCATTCTCCAATCCCCAATCCCACAACTAACCAAATCTCTCTCAAAAGACCCCCGCCGTTTCGGCGCCCAACAAACCAGCATCTCCTGGTGCAACGCCGCCAAAGCCTACAGCTCCAGCTCTTCCACCTCCAACGCCACTGTCTCAACCTCCTCCTCCTCAGGCTCCTCTTCCACCACCGGCAGCTCCTCCGCCACCGCCACCGACGCCACAGAGACCGACTCCTCGTCGACGACGTCCACTCGCTCGTCCGGTGCCTCCTCCGCCAGCTCTGCCGCTGCGTCGGCTACCGATAGCGCTGCGGGCAACGTCGCGCTGCCCGCTGGTGGTGTGATTGCCGCTGTGTTTGGTATTGCGGCGGCGATGATTTAGGGTGGGGAATTGGGTTTTGGGGTGTTAAGATTGAAGGGTTTAATTTATATTCTCGTAATTGTTCAGAGTGGATAGGAAAGAGGATGAGGGCTCTCAGGGAGAGGCTTCGAGGGAAGTGCGATATTTCAGCTACACTCTTTGGGGCGAGACACGAAAAATTGTCCATCCTTTTGTCTTTCCCTTCCGTCGTATATTGTTTTTAATTTTAGTAAGTCTGAAGTCGAATTTTGGCCCTGCAGACGTGAATCACAGGCGAAAGGCATCACAGCCAAGATAAGTGAAAAACATGTGAGATACGAGTTTGGTGTTTCCCGGTTATTGATCCATTTCCCAATCCTATTTGTCTTTTCCCTCTTTCTCATCCTATCGTCTGAAATCCTAGCGTACGTACATGCAAATGAATGCCTCGGCTTTTCCACAGCGGCAACAACGAATAGACATAGCACGCCACATCTGCTCGTTGCCTCGCCCTCATTCAGCACACGCCTACTCCTGGCCGAAACCAACCGTCTCCTCGACAGCCCAGGTGAGCTTCTGCGTGAGCGCGTCGTAGCTCTTGTAAGGCGGCAGGTCGAGACGGTTGAAGCACGTGTGCGACTTCGGCAGTTGTGACTCCTCACCTGACTTTTCGATGGTGAAGCGACGAGGGCCGTCGGAACCTTGCAAGTCCTTGAAGCCGTTAACGGGGATACGCGAGGTACCGGTGGCGAATTGCAGGAGACGTGACTTTTGTTCAGCGTCCCAGCTGCGGATAACCTGAGAAATATCTTGTCAGTATTGTTGATGTAGAGAGAGGATTCTCTTGTTTCGTTGCTCACCTTCCAGAAGTTCTGTACCACAGGATCACTTTCGGTGTAGCCGCGGTAGTCGGTGTGCTTCTTCCAGTCATCGACATCGATATCTGCGATACCGCCAATGAGCAGCTCAAGCTCGCGCTCGTCGAAGACGTTGACCAGGTCGGCCGGGATGAGCTCGTGGAAGCCCTGCACGAAGGCATTGAACTGCTCGTCGACACGCTTCTGAATGCGCCATTCTGTGATAAGCCTGAAACATAAAGTTAGCGACGGCAACATGATAGTATCACCAGGCTGATGTGACTTACTCAACATATTCCTTCTTGTTCTCGTTAGTCACCTCAATGTCCCTGCCACCCTCCTTAAGGTCCACAATGACCTTCTCGCCGAATCGCTCATCGTCAACCGAGAAGGTCGAGTAAATGACGTCAGTAATGTCGTTCTCCATAGTCCAGGTGAGAGTGCGGTGGAACTCTGCATCGACACCCTCCATGTCGGCCAGGGTGACCCTCTTCTTCAAGATCATCTTGTAGAAAGCACCAATGAAGAATGCATCCAAGAAGCGTCTGTGGAAGATAGCCAGACCGACAACGCGACCAATGAACTTGAAGTATCCAAGATGCTCGGGGTTGATGCCGGAGTGTGGGTTAATCTGGAGGGTGTAGTTGTCGTGGGCCGAGTACTCGAACAGACAGTAGAAGGGGTTGAACATTTCGTGCGAAAGCAGGAAGAAAAACTCTCTGTGATGTTGTTAGTGATGCTAGATTTCCGTGGAAACGCGCGAAGGAAATCTTACCGAGAGAGACCTCCATAATCCAGACCATCTTCGCCATCGAACTTGATCATCAACCTCTTCTTCAGATCGTTGGGACTCTGGCGCATGACCTCCGCATATGAGTCCTCGAAAATATGAGATCTCCTGACCTTGACGTGGCATTGACCAGACAAGATTCGTAGAGCGGGCTGCGAACGGAAGTAGATGAGCTTTCGCCTGAAGTCACGCTTGTACTGTGGTACGTTCTGGTCGAGTGAAGACGGTAGGCGAGGATCGTCCCACGTAGTTGTCTTCGTGTTATGGTCCACAAAGTAGACTCTGGCGGTATTGGTGAGGCGCATTTCCCATCCGCTGGGAAGGGGTCCAAGTTGCGATACAGGCTGTTGCTGGATCGTGGTGTTGTTTCCGCCAGCATTTTGCCCACCGTACATCCTGATGTACTGTTGCCGTCTGGGGTCGACCCACGTGGTTGTGCGAGTGTTGTGGTCGACAAAGTACGCCCTACCTTCGGGCGTATGTCTCTGCTCCCAGCCTGCTGGAAGTTCGCCAGTACCTGCTGTCGTCGCACCTGTGGCCACCATCTGGGCGGCAGTAGCCTGGTTCACAGGGTTGGGTGTTTGAGAAGGTGAGTTGCGATCCGAAGTTGGCGAGTTGGCGCCTGTCCTGTCTTCCGGCAGCACACGAGCCTGATGTCTCTGCCTCTCAACATTCTGCTGCTGCTGCATCTGGTTCCTTTGCTCTCCGGCATCATAGTTCGCAGTGGGTCTTATCCAAGTAGTTTGCCGCGAGTTATGATCCACGTAGTATGTTCGTCCGAGGTTATCTTCACGCCTTTCCCAGCCGCCAGGCAGCCTTCCTTGCGCGTCTTCGAATGCGCTGAATCCAGTAGCTCCTGCAGGTCTAGCGCTTGCGGTGCCATTAGTCGCAGGCGGTGGGCCCGAAGGGTTGGGAGGTGGTCTGGCCGCCGCGCTCGCGGGAGGATGCAACGACGCCTGTGACTGTGCTCCTGCTGGGGTCGAAGATCCAGTGTGTGCGCCATTTGTAGATGCTCCAGGTGTGGCCAATGGCGGTCTCGTAGCGCTTGTGCTTGAGTTATTAATTGGTGCTCTGAGGTTGGTCGAAAGGTTGAGAATGAGTTTGCCGTTGACAACAAGATTGTCGTTCGACTTTCGAAGATCCCTAGTGAGCATCTCTGTATATAGTGTAAGCATGTGTTGATAAGGCCCTGCTGCGGGAATACTGACCATCTCCACCAACGTCCAAGTCAAGCACGCTGCCGATGCGCACGTTGACCACTCCGAGGAAACCCTGGTCCTTTTTCTTGAACTTCTTCTGATCAAAGATCTGAACTGCGAGTATACTCTCGTCCGTTGCGCGCCTGTCATGTTTATCAGCATCCTGCTATAGTACCGCCTGTTTGTTCGCGGTGAAGCGTACATATCAAAGCTCTCGTTCCAGTACGGGTTAAGCGTCTTCTTGATCACGCCTGTTGTTCTCGTCTGTTCGCCTCCGATCGTTGCGACCGCAAAGGGGTCTGGGAAGCCTGCACGTATATATGGTAAGCCTACGACGTTTCTGACCCGAACATGGCAAGGCTCGCCACTTACGAAAGACATCTCTCTTGTAAAGACCATCAGCAGCGATGACTGCGACGTGTGTTAGCCTTACTGCCTTCTCGCAAACTGATATACATGCTCTTGCTCACTCGTCACGCGCAGGTTAGGCTGCTGCGGTAATTCCATCGCGGTATCCTTGACCCTATGCGATACGGATCTCTCAGGAGGGGCGTGAAGTCAAAACGTCCGCCGTTTCGTCAAGAGTCGGTATGTCGTCGTCGTCGTCCGAGTGCGCCGGGCGCCAGTGGTGACGGCGAGCACGTGGTATAGAGGTGTAGCAGAGGTAGCCAAAAGACGGTTGTCGAGGCGCGTGCCTAGCGAGCGCAGCGCAGAGAGCAAGATGGGATGTTGGGATGGCTCGATGAGGTAACCGCTTTTGTGGCAGTGCTTGGTGTAAGCAGGCTGGGTCGGCAAGCGAAGGCAAAGCGGGCGGGCTGAGCGTGCGGGTATGCGGCACCCGTTCTATAAACAATGTCGGCGCTGGGGTGCTGGGTGTGTGAGAGATTGGTGGCAGCAGGCGCTCACTGGTGATACCTCTGGCGACTGGGTCCTTGACGGAGCGGAGCGGGGAGCGCAAGATGGGTGGAGGAGGAGAGGGCCAAGGGCGTGAGATCGTTTCTTGGCTGAGAGCATGCTGCCCCACTACAGAAGCGGCCGAGTGCTACGGAGGTACCGCGTGGCGTCCATTCGTGGCTGTTTCTGCTCGTCGAAGGGTGATGTAAAGCACTCTTCTTTATCACATTGCCACAATGCACACATTCTTCACTGAAGTGCTAACTCAAGCAAACAATCATCATCGGTATGAGCAAACCTGCAAAGATTCTGGTAAGAAGTTCACAATGTTATCATTATGTTGAGTGGTGACGGGCAAAAGGCCTCATCGCGTCTATATATCTCTCCTTGGTATCGTACATCCCTAATCTACACAGTGTATCGAGTGGCGAAGAAATAACATGAGCCAATGCATGAAGTGGAGAGAAGCTCTCGTCGGCGACCCGTGGAGTCTTTCCTTACCCTCTCGAAGGTGAGAGCGTCTTCGCAACGCCATGAAGGTGGGATTTTCATCCAAACTCCTCTTTCAAAAGAAAACCAATCCAAAACGACCTATCCCATCATAGCTGCATCCAAGGAGACCTCAGGACTCAGAGAAGCCGTGTGTTGCATTACCGGCTTCATCAAAACTGTTTGTACCGGCCAGTCTATCCAGCTCTTCCACTCGTCACCCAGAGAGCCGACAACATTGCTCAAGACTCTCCGTCCCCAGCCGTTGATCCACCATCTTGAATCCAGCAGATCCAGCAGCACAGTATAATATGCCAGAATGATCAGCGCTTGCGGAAGCCGTCGCTTCACCAATAGTGAGAATTGGCTGGGATCTTGCTTGGGAAAGCACATGACCATCGACATGCCGCAGCTGGCTTGTAAACTGAGCATCTGACTGTATAGTTGCTTCAGCTCAGCAAGGACCAGTACGCACGTCCGCCTCTCTTCGGGAATCATGTTGTGCATGCCGATCATGAAGTCCAGATGATTGAGGCCAAAGTCCATGCCTTCTGGTAGTTCCTCGTTAATTACGCAGCCGACACCGTTCAAATGTGAGGAACCCGGCTGAAAGGCGAACGCCATCGAAAGTGCCGTGCCGTCAGATGTCAGTCCTTTGCTCTCGATAAAGGCACGCGTTATTATCGGTGCGAAGGGACCTTGAATTATCCACATAAGCGACTCCTGCAGGACGACCTCAATCCCTCTCACGAGCGAGAACAGCTCGACCATGGCATCAATCGGTGAGACGGAAGATGGGATCGCGAACGCGAACATCACCACCAGCCATGTGAAAGTAAATCGCGCGTCTGAATTCTCGGCCGTTGCGGGTCCGGTGTCTTGCCTATAGAATCCCAATGCCTGGTCCAGATGGTTCGTCGCGCTGGCGCGGAGCAGCACTGCTCGTTCTGGCTGTACTGTGGCCAGGTGTAGTGCTGAGAATCCTAGCAGGCCATGCATCACGTACTGCGAGCGGAATGCTAGACGAGGCATCTCGTGCTGCCACATCGTCTCCATGATGTCGAAGTGTTCGGTCATGACTTCGCTGTAGAATGCTGTGAAGTGGTGCATGAGCTCCAGGTCCAAGACCCAGGCTTGATTTGAAAGTGCCGCATTGCGGTCGATGGAGCCTGTGAGGATCTGTATTGGATTGTAGCCTGTCGAGTCTGTGGGACTCGCACCGCATACTGATGTGGTACTTGACGCTGGCGCGGCAGTTGTCGAATTTATGCTTGTGATATCGTGGGATGACGTTCTGGTGGAATGGCTTGATACTGATGTAGCAGGGCTCCTTTGTTTCGCTTTCGCATCATCTCTAGGGACGTTCGGCCCACCAGCAAGAGAGCACGCAACGCTATGTCGTACACAGTTTGAGCACGGCGATTCCTCGTTGCACTAATAAATAAAAGACTCGTCAGCTCCTTCTCGATATTGCGCGAATGCGAATGCTCATCAGCCTGACCCGCCCTTTCCGGAAGTGGTGATAACCACGGATGAAACTCACCTTGACATGTCTTCTCTTACATTGTGCGCAACCCTTTCTTGACTTCTTATGACCAACGCGTGGCGCTCTACTTACGACACTGGATTCCATCGTCAACCAAACCGGAGACACGGCTAACATTTTTCGACCATGCGAAAGCGATGCCACCACCAAGAAGGGATAAACACCGAAAACGACAATAGCAATGTTCAATGACAATGACCCAACAACAAGACACTGTAGTAGTAAGCAAAGGGCAGGGACCACAACAGTCTAAACTCCGTGGCAGAGAAGGGAAAACAAAAGAAGCGCAATCCTCAGGTGATGAGCAATAATTATAAATGGAGACAGACGTACGGTGCATTCTTACTGCCTGGGAAGCCTCCGACTATTAACTCCGAAGACGACCGTGTCCTGGCGCGTCGCTCTCCATCCTCCTCCTCTGTGAGTCGACCGAGCGTATGCACCTCTGAAGGTGACGGAGGCTGTGTTGCAGCCCCTTCTCGAGGCTTGATAAGACTGCCGTGGCCGCGCTCGCCGACGGCCCTGGTGACGACCATTGCTGCCTGGGAAGCTATTGTGGTATCACCGACCGCTCGGGTGGCAGAATCACGTCGGCCGATAGCCATGGAGCAAGCGTGCTCGGGATTCGATGATTTGCAAGTCTGAGCTGAAGGAACCTGAAGAGGCTAAACCCCCTTAGCGAACCGGGGAAGCGAAGCCAAACGATGAGTCGAACGTAAACGATAATAATGCGCAGCAACGCGCAGGGAAGAGCAAGGTACGGGCAGAAGTCGCCGGATGGATGGGATTGATAGGTACGAATGGGAAGGCAAGGGACTAGTCATGTGGTGAGGTGCATTGACAGTACAGGTGTAGGATTTTGGAGTCTACTTTTCATCCGGTTCCGTCCTTCGTTGCGCCCAAGAGCACGACACGCAGGGCTAAACTCCTCTTCGCACCTGGGGCTGAAAAGGGTGCTGTAAGTTGTTTGAGCGGTAGGGCGGAGTAGGAATTGGCTTCCATCGCCTCGCTTTCGCATTCAGCTTGGCAGGTACTTGCTCTACAGTCAACATAACTGTACCTGATCATTTGACATTTAACGGTATTAGACGGTATGTTCTCATCGGCTGGAGCAGCCTCTTCAGGATGGTGGGATAATTGCAATTGTTGATACCGATACCAACGATACAATATCACTTCTGCATAAAACCGCAGTCTTCAGTACAAATCTCAGCCCTACACCACCCGGAACTCTGATTCGTCCGCTCGCACAAAATCTCGCGGGATTCATCCAAATCCCGTGGCCGATTCGGTCCAAGATGTCGGCGCCAATTCACTTCCGACACACCGGGGAGGGTACCAACCATCTGCAGAAGCCATGCTTCCAATCTAACAAAGGTAAGCCCAACTCCACTTAGCAAAGACAGGCCATTGGCAGAGTAACGACAGAGGGGCTGCTGACTGAGCAAATACATGCTTCTCGAAGGATCCACGCTCGGCATCTCGCAGCGCTGCATCTTACTAAAACAGGGCAGCGGTGTCGAAGGCCTGGAGCTTGGTCCTTGGGATGATGATGATGATGATCTGATAAGTTCGTTCCTTCTCTCGGCGAGCCGCCGAGCTGAAACGATGACCTTCGACGCTGACATAGAGTTGTACCGGTGGCATGTCTAGGAAACAACGGTTCCTTTATCACTACCTAGGTACTACTGTGGCCCACGTGCTCGTTTGACACGGAGACAATCGGATTGATTGTGACACATGATCTCTCCGGCAGTCTGTCGACCGAAGGGTATTCTGACGGGATTGACTCCAAGCGTCCAAGCCTCCAAGCATGACTACACAGTACAGTGGTACTTCTACAAATCTCCGCCTAATATACCCAGTCGGATTATAAAAACCCAAGACATGTCAGACTTGCATGCGGTAGAGCAATTAGACTCCGCCACGCATCATGGCGTACATGATCCTTGCAAATCGTGCCACAGCTGCATTATTACACATCCTCGGCACCCATCGTGTATTCTACGATGGCCCTTCGAGAACATCGTATGATGTTTCACTTGCAGTGCCGATCTTCTGTGAACATCGTTTCGTGACCCACAAGACCTCGGCGTGTCCGACTGCTGCCTAAGCACCACAAATAGACGCTTTGTGTCCAGAAGCTCAGAAGAGAACATTTGACAAGCGTGTCTATAACTCGCTGCCTGACGGTGGTGGTGGTGATGGTGGTGTGTTTGCAGGCATACACGGCACCACCATCACTTACGGCGACGAGCAGCAGTCAGTTGGCCAGTATCTTCTTCATGGCTGCCTGGTGATTCTGGCGCCTTTGCAGACACAAACAGGGCGACCATCACTTACCGCAGCGAGCGGCAGTCAATTGGCCAACATATTCTCCATAGCTGCATGTCGATTCAAGCGCGTCTGCACACACAGATGGCACCACCGTCACTTACTGCCACGGGCAGCGGTCAGTTGGCCAAAGTCCTCGTTATGATTGCCTGGCAGGAGTGTGTTCGCAGACATAGATTGTACCATCTTCACTCACTGCCACAGGCAGCAGTCAACCGGCTGACACTTGCGCCAGCACAAGCAGCTTTTATCCAAATCGTCGCTTTTGTTCCAACCGACAAACCTACGCAGCGTGGCTCTCTCAATCTTCAACTCTTCACTCTTTCACGGGATGGCTCTTGCTCCACCTCTAACATGGCAATGATTTTTGTGGCTTCTTTCTGGTACACCCGTTCCGTTCCCGTTTTTATCTTTCTCGTCTCTTAAAAGCTATAGCACACGCATGAATGGTAGTAGTGAAAACAAGCACATCTCCTCATCCCATAGCCTCTTTCCTGAGAGCACTTATGAGGGCGCATCTGCCTCTGCCGCTGTCTGCCTGCCGCCAGGATCACTGTCCTGCGCGATGACTTACCGCATAGTGTTTGCAAGCGAAGGCTTGGAAGCGAGCGCTGTGTTGAAATTTGATCTGGCTGTTCGTTGCTCAGTAAGGGTTGTAGCCGCCGCGGGCACCACGACCGCCACGGTAACCACCACGGTAGCCTCCACCTCTGGGAGGGTAGCCACCAGGGGGGCCACCATAGCCGCCGCGCATGGGAGGAGCGCCGTAGCCTCCGTAAGGGCCACCACGACCGCGAGGGGCGCCGCGACCACCGCCACGTCCGCCGCGGTTCATGCCAGGGAGGTTCGTTCGCTTGGGGACGACCTGAAGATTCAATTGTCAGTAGCTGTTCCTCCAACGTCCAGCACAGCTCTCCATGCATACCTTCAAGTTCCTGCTCCTGAACACGCTCTCATTCAGCACCAACGCCTGTGTAACCAAGCTCGGCTCCGCAAACTCCACATACGCGTAACCCTTAGGCTGCCCCGTGAACTTGTCCAACAAAATCGTCACGCGGTTGATACTTCCGCAAGTCTGGAAATGCGCCTGGATCTCCTCCGGGCTGGCGCCGTAGTCGACGTTGCCGACGAAGATGCTGCGGTTGTCGATGTCCTCTTTGCTCTCGCGCAGATTCTCGGACTGCGAGTCCAGCTGCGACTGCATCTCGCGCAGCCGCGCGGCTTCGGCCTCCATTTCTTGCACGCGCTTCTTCATGGCTTCGATCTCTTCTTCGTCGTCGCCGTCGGCGGCGGGCTCGCGCTCGGCGTCTTCTTGCTGGGGTTCGCGCTCATCTTCGGCGGGGCGGGACTCGAGGGGTTCGGGCTCGCGCTTGTCGATGTCGGCCATGTTGGGTGGTGGTAATTGTGAGAGGCTGTTATACTAGAGGGGGTGATGTTAGCGATGCGCGCGAAGACTTGAGGTCTGCTGTGGACTCGCGAGCTATGTCAAGGACGTACCTTTTGAATTCGAGGAGTGGCAATACTAGGATGTATGGAGTCAAGGTCTAGACTGCGAACTTGTTGTTGCGATTGTTGGTGATGTGGTGGTGTAATGAGGTTGGCAACAAGGCAAATAAATCGCGCGCGACACGGGGAGCTTGCTGCTGCACGAGATGAAGCTTCCGGCCTGCAGCGGCTCCACGATGCGCTAGCCACTTGCAGCTGATCCCGCGACTCGCTTATCTGAGGGAGTGAATGATCGCAGGGCTGCATGAGCGTATGTACTTGTATCAAATGTTTGCACGGCCGTCACTCGCATGTGTTGTTGGTTATGAGATATTCATGGATTCGGCGCTTAATCAACTCACTTGACGTGAATGTGTTCATTCAACATTAACATTACCCATCACATTCTAACATCTACCCCCACGCCTCACCCCAATCATCATCGTCTTCCACCGCTTCTTGCTTCTTCTCAGGCTGCGCCTTTTTGGCTGGCACGGCTTTAGTTGCCGGCGTAATTGGTTTGGCGGGCTTACTTTGAATAGGCTTCACCACAGGAGCCTTCTTCACGAGACCCTTAGGCAGCGCTTTGTTGTTCTTGACCTTCGACGCAGCCTGTGCATTCAGCCAACCCTCAAAGTCTGGCTCTCCTCCATCATCATAAGGCATAGCAGGCTTGCTACTCTGTGTCGAGGCAGCGGGTGTCGAGTCAGGCTCAGCACCCCAAGCGTCAGCCACTGAGTTGTCATTATCATCCATATCGCCCCAACCGTCGCCAAAGTCTTCGTCCTCGACATCCGGAGCCGGCGTAGAAGCAGTACGGAGATTCGATGACGCGCGAGGAACGACCGGCGCTGACGGCATTGTGTGGTTCTGCGGACGTGCTGATGCTGCATTTCCAGGTGGCGTAGATGAAGAGCGTTCCGCAGGTGTAGGCAGGGTCCCGTCGCTGTTGGGTTCTATGTTCCCACTTGCTGAGCCAAGCTTGTTCGTGAATGAAGAGATGGCCCAGCCCATCCATTGATTGCTCGGCTGGGGCGAGCTCATCCTTGTGGGTCCTGCAGATTGAGACTGCGGAGGAGGCAGAACAGTATCAGGAAGTGTCGTTGCGTACTTCCGAATCCTGTCGAGGTAGATGTTCATGGTTTTGTTTGCTTGGTCGCGAATCATCTTTTCCTTGTCGACCAAGCATGGACATATCGCTGGCAGCATTTTCGAGGCGCAATCGTCTTCGGGGTAAATGTCAGCAGTGGCTGCGAGAGCCATAAGAGCGGCATTTCTGCCATGAACGAAAGGATCTCTCAAAGCGCGCGAGAATGCTGCAGTCAAGACCTTTCCTCTCGAGCTCGGGCTCAGGTTGCGTGCAATTTTGCCAAGACAGATTGTGGTGTTTGTTCGGATACCTGGCTGCTCGTCGTTCGCAGTCTTAGCCAGATGTCGTAGTAGTTCGCCATTCACCACTCGGTCTGAAAGCTTCGTGACTACCACCAGCACTGCCTTCACGGTCTGCTCTCGCACCAGGGGTGCAAGATCTCCGAAGCCAGTCACCATCTGAGGGAAAATCTTGTCGCTGACCACCTTTTGGCTGAGATGATCAATCATGAGAGGCAAGTTGTCCAGTAGACAGACTCGTAGAGCGCGGTCCGGGCTGCTGAACAGGCGAATGATCACTGGTGTAATTTGACTGTCGTACTCGTCGTCGCTCATCTTCGTTGCGATGCGCAGCACGATGCCAAATGGCTTGGGCCCGCCACCACCAAATTCAACAGACTTGAGAAGCTCTGGCAGAACTTTGACCCTGAAGAATTCTTCTGGAAAGTCGTCTGACTCTGCCACCGTCTCGAGCTCACTGGCTGTCGTCAGTACGTATTTCTGTATTGCAAGAATGATTCAACATACTTCAAGAATGCTTCCCTCTCTGAGTCGGACTTCAATCCGAGGTTTTCGATGCCATCTGTCAACTCAATTAGAGGCGTATCGAAAAAGCCTCCACTCCTGCTACCTTGCTCCAGGAAATGGCCTATGCTCAGACGCATCTTTGGCACAGCATGTGTCAAGCGTTTGTAGCTTGTCTGCATTGTGAGTGGAATGTTCTTGGTATTGCCAATCTGATCGCTGCCCGAGAAGCCGCCGTTGAAAACTTCTGTGACCAAGATGCCATAGCCATAAGAGTCGACGGCGTGGATGGGGTTGCTTCTCACAGCGTCCCAGCCGCTTTTTGCAATTTCAGGTGGTGTGTATCGTCCGATGTCCGGGACAAGGCTGCCCTGGGTGAATATTATGGCATCATCTTCTTTCATCGAAGAAAGAATCTCGAGTCCTGCGAGTTTCCATTCGCCGCTGTCTGAGGTGAAGATAGATGCTGCTCGTACACTTCCGTGCACAGAAGCTGCCTCCTCATTGATGAATTTGAGCGTTTTCTGCTGTTATCAGCATAATGATCCAACTGGGTAGGAGTCATGCGACCACATACAGCAATATTGTGCAAACCCCACTTGAGAGACTCTTCTGATAGAGCTTTACGCTTCGTCGACCATCCTAGAGGAGTCACGCGCTCCGTAGCAATGTAGATCCATTGGTCTGTCTGGCTTGTCCTCCAATCAGCGCCATGCTCTTATGATCTAACTCATATGCCGAAGCACCACCCACCTCGACTGTATCCAATACCCTCACAACGCCAGGGTGACGCAACGTCTTGAGTTTTCTCAGCGCATTCTTTGCCAAAGGCAATCGGGAGCGGTTGGCGTTGATGTCGAAGGAGAAGATGCTACACTTGGAGTTGTCTTCCTGATGAATGATCAGCGTTGGTCGCAGGGCTGATTCGTTTCAGTTGCTGGGAAGCCACACCCTTCGTGTGCCGTTGTGCAGCGTCCAGATCGATTGGTCGATGTCGACACGGTCGCCGAAAGTGTAAGGGAACGCTGGACCTTTCGCTATCGAGGCTACTGCGGACTTGAGGAAGTCCATGGTGAGTGCTGAGATGTTGTGTGTGCGTAATCTACCAGCGACCAGTACAGGTGTGCCTCTACTAGATTGTGAGGCAGCCAAATCAGTGGGATACCACCCAAAGTCAATATATTGCAGCAGTACACAACGCTGACGGACATCCCACCTTAGCGGGTCTGATGAAACGTAAGGTTCGCGGGAGACGGGAAGGGAATGCCGGAAGTCACGCTAAGCCAACTTTGTCGCCTAATCCCTGCAAGTCGCGCCTGCTTGGTGTATCAGCTCGACTTTTGAGGACGCTGTTTCGCTCACACACTCGCTGTCCAACACTTGCGACGTACAATGCCATCTGCCAATTCGTCTCGCAACACCATCACTCACACCCCTTTTGGCGACTGACAGAAGAAAAGACAGATTGCATTTCTTGACCGAGCGCACGTACTTCTACAGCAAAACATTGTCGCGCCGCCGCGCGCACTCGTCTATACCGCCACACCAACTCAGCCACTAGCTGGATCCAAGCGGCACGACGCTCCAGACCAATGTGCTCTTGATCACCTGATACCCTGTGAGCACACCCGCAACTGTTTGCAGTGTCGTTCAAACATGTGGCCCGAGTTGTTCAGCAAGAAGCACGCTTGATCACTACCAATGAGTGCACGCTATCCAAGTGGACGCCCATCCAACATGGGTCAAGAGAGTTCCACGCTCGCACAGCAGAGTATCAACATCTCTGCCGGAGGGTCTCGTGCGACATCGACCAACGTAAGTCTTTTGTTTTTGACCCCCAACGTCTGGCTACCATGTACCACCCGTCAAGATGATCAAAATTGGTAAAAGGTCCGACCGCCTCGTAATGTGTTTTGGCTTTGCGCGAGCAAGCACTCAACCTTCGAGAACGGGCTGCGGACAACCTTTCAAGTCTGAACTCATACTACCATTGCAGCACTGCAATACGTCAATCAAGAGTCAACGTTTTTCTCACTGACTGGATGGTACAGGAAATGCACAGTCCCAATGTCACCAGCAATGCTACAAAACATTACCGTACAGGATCTACACAACGTGGTCGTAGCAGGTCGCCGGGGGGTAGACCAAGGAATAATGTTCCCTTGCCTCAAAAACCAAATGTACAGTCGTCAGACACCCGCATGCGGCCACGCAGCCCGCCATCCACGACTGGGCGCAGCACTGGTCGACTCCATTCGCCCGGTAGTGTACGCCACAAATTTGTCCGTGAAGATGATCAAGATCGACGACACACGTACGACGCCCGCTTCAACTTCCAGCAATCATCACCACAGTCGCCAAATGCAAGGTTCGGCACGCGCAACAATGCTGCCCGCCGACAGTCTCCTGAATCGAGGCGTTCTTCAGAGAATTACCAGAACTGGGCCAGAAATGCAGGTTTGCCAAACACTCCTCGCGAGCCTCTTGCGCAACGTCACAATGTCCCAACGATCGAAAGAACTCGCAGTATTGGAGGCACTATTGACTACCACGGCCTTCGAGATGTACCAACAGGACCAAGACCCAAGAAGAGGGATTTCACTGCACGGTCTCCATCGAGACCCAAGGCAGGGGAGTTCATCAAACGGTCCTCATGGAGATCGAAGAAAGGAGATTTCGTCACACGGTCTCCATGCATCTTCATATCGATGGAGTTTCTTCCCGACTTACCCCGTTTGATTAAGCATCTTTACGGGATGCTCGGCACGGAACTCAGACCGCAGGTCGTAGAAATTGACGACTACGGATGGATCTTGGTGTACGAAGACTCGCCCGCCGGGCTGGAGAAACTTACAAGATGCTTCGAAAGATACAACAATGAATTGTTCTTCAGCGAATACGAGCTACGCATGCAATGCTATCCCAACGGGAAGCAGCTACAGCCACAGTTGGATATCGACGTCCACAGTAGCGGTGGGCCTAATGGCAGCAGTGCTCCAGATGTGCCACAGGAGAGCTCCGACAAACCTGTGGTCTCGAGGCTCGCTGATTTCAAAGGCCGTCAGCTCACCTACCCTGGGTCCACCAAAAGCCTCGAGCCAAAGGTTGACGCTCTTCCACCTAACTTTGAGAGGACTGACGCTTCCGCACGTTCCCCAAAACATGCGTTGCCGGACAATCCATTCAGTCAATCATCCGACACGACGCGCACCCATGAAGTGCCTCCCTTGGGGACAAGCACGCCATTTCTATCCCTTCGATCTGACCGAGATGAGACTGGGTCTCTAGGTAGCGGTATCACGCGGTCTGACGGATCGCGCATCAAGCGTGACAGATGTTACAGATGCGGAGGTGAGGCTGTTCCTGGCAGCTCGATACTTGTGCCATGTTCAACGTGTCCAAGACAGTACCACAGACGATGCCATCAGGATTTCCCGATACCGGCTGATCTTGCCGAGACTCCTGCCTGGAGTTGCGCATCATGTGTGAAGAAGGAGAAGGCTGGCAAAGAGGTTCTCAAGGGGTACACTCACAAACTTCCTTCCAAGCCCGAAGAGATTGTTCCTAAGGCCAAATCTGTCGTCGAAGATACTATCGACAAGTCGCAAAGAGCGAAGCCCAATGATCGCGGCCCCATTGCGATGAACGCTGACGAGGCGTTCCACGCACAACTCCAACTCTTGCGATCTGGTTCCAAAAGCCCACAGCACGAGAAACAACCGCAAAGTGATCCAACAAGAAATGCAAAATTAGGCACCGTAGATGAACATGCTACAATCTCCGATGCGGACGACCTCGTCGCCAAAAGCTTTGCAGCTGCAGAGGTTCAGTCTCCATCACTCCCACGGACACAGAAATCTGGTAGGCTGAAAATCACGAGAACGAAGTTACCACCCAAGCCGCTCATCACAGCAGCCCAGCAATCAAAGGGTGAGGACAAACCAGACCTTAGCGGCTCATCTGCAGGCGTGCCCGTCGCAACGCCGTCAATTGCTGGTACCAAAGGTGCCAGCATGGATGGAGCCGTTGGTAGAAACACCGCCGCAGATCTGCGTGCCCTAGCTCACAAGAGACATCAGACAGCCATTAAGAATGGCGTTGAAGGGCGACTGACGAGTGAAGAGCAGCGACTTCGTCACAACGCTCCAGAAAACACAGTCAGGTCATCGCCAGCGCATCACTCTCCATGCGAAAGCCGTGCGCATCAGAAGTCATCAACTATGATTTCTGGCTCCTCTGCACCTGCAGTTACGAAGCAGGTGAATGAGCAAGACGAGCGAGAAATTCCAGAATCACCAGACGAAGTCCGCCGTGGTGAAGCGAGCAGTAAGGACCCGGTTGTTAATCCTCGAATACTGGCACTGACACAGCCAACCGGAGTCGCTTCCGTGCCGCCTCGACGACCTTCGAACGTGACCGCCGCGCAGGAAGAGAAGTCTGCTGCCCTCATGAGACCAAGAGCACCATCTGCTGTAGTCCAGTGCCAGAATTGCCAGAAACCAATTCCAAAAGGCCCAGGTGGGAAGAACAAGCTCTGCTCTGGTTGCAAGAGAGATGCAGCTGCGGCTACAGGATCGAGTATTCCTGTTCTTCCAGACGCAAGAGCAGCCCCTTCAAATTCTACAACTCCACTGCAGACGTCTTTTGCGCCTGTTGCAAATATGGGGCATAGTCCACAGACTATCGCCGCGCCTGCAATTTCAGGCCCTCAGGTGGAAGAAACCATCGAAAACAACCAAGAAGAGCAAGGTCCGTCAGTGATGAGTGATGGCTCCGGAAGTGTCGCATGCGATACGTGTCGCAAGCATAACGCAAGTTGCACGCATAATCGTCCCGTCGCAGGAGCGCTGACGCATTCACTCAACGAGCAAAGTGACGACGCAGCACGCCCAGGCAAGCCGACAGGGGTGAAGAGTGTTGACGTTATGGACGACGCTTCACTCGCGCAAGAGGCTAAACCTACGGCGCTTGATCAAGATTTTGTACACAACCAGCTTGCGGCCAAAATCCTGGGCGAGCTACAGTTTGCGCCTACAATGAAAACTCAATTGCGGGAAGAGCCCTCCATGGCAGAGTCGAAGATGCTTCTATTGAAGCAGATATTGGACGAGAATGACGATGCAAAAACGGACGTGTCAGTTCTAGCGATGAAGCTGGCTGAAGCTCAGAGATTTAGTTTCGTCAAGAGTGTCCTTGGTGACTCGAGCGACCGTCCCAAGGGCTCACGTCTGATACTCGTCGCTATGGCGCTGGGCAGTACTGCTTCCCGCCGCATGCAAGCCAAAGATGTCATGGATTGGATCGCCGATACGATACCCGGTTACAAAAAGGGCGAGGGTAATTGGGCAAGCAGAATCTCGGCGATGCTTAGCCAGGGCAGACTTCTCAGCTCTGGTAGTGGGCACGGTGGGTACAGTGGTTGCTGGCGAGAAGATGAATGGCAGGAAGGCGACGGCGGCAAGCCAAAAGCCAAGTGGTATCAGCTGCTGCCGGAAAAGGAGGACGAGATGTGGACGTGGTGTCCGGTGCTTAAGGAGCCTCTGTCACCTTCAGCCCGGCGTGAGGCCCGGAAAGCTGGCAAATCTGCAGTACAACGCGCCCCGACTGCGGTAGAAGCATCTACGGTGGCATCTGCGTCTGGTCTTGTCACACCAAAGTCCGGCACAAATGGGACTGTGAGCATCTATTGTGGCTCGTTCGTTCAGGGAGAGGATGGCAAGTGTCTCAACACCGACAGCGAAGCAGCAGAAAACAACACCATGGACATCGATGAGCTCATGGGCAACGACTCGCCTGCACCGCTTCGTGGGCTGAAACGAAAGCATAAATCGCGCGCAAAGATGACCACGGTTTCTACTCCAGATCAGAAGGACTCTTCTTCGAGTGAGGACGAGCCTTTGTCTGCAAGCTGGAAAATAAAGCGAAGGCGCGGTGGGACATTGCTACAGCCCCGCTCAAAATCTGCTGCGACACAGCAGCAAACGCCGACCAGCAGAGGCTTACAAGATCAAATGGAACTTGAACCCGAAATGAGCACCAATAATCCTGCAAAGCGTGGAGACGGCGCTCTTGATGATCCTGGCAGTGTGAGCAAAGCATCGGACACTTCTGTGGGTCGGAAGAAGTCTGGATTGGTGGTCCTCTACCTGAACGGCTCACGAAGGCCTTCCACTGCTGGGTCCTCTGAATACCAATCTGCTGCCAAGCGGGAGCAACTAGCTACATCGTTGTACAACGAGTGGCCAGAGCTCCGCCAGCACGCATCAGACGAGTATGACAAGCTCGCTGAAATCCAGAATCGTCCAAGCAAGAAGCAGATGTTCGGCAAGCTAGCACTACGTACCCAATTGCCATTTGAGACATACTCTTCTGCTCAAACCATCACTCCAACCACCTTCTCGCCGGAGAAACGCTCTAGAACGAGGATGGTCGATCCCAGACCCGATGAACCGTATCCTTGGGAGAACCCGGACAACGACCCCACTCGCAAAGAGTACACCTCTCTGGAGGAGTTCTTCGACTTCCCGGATAACATGATTCCGATAATATCGGAGGGTCAATTGGCTTACCGTGATGGCACGAGGACTGATGACGGAAGGTTGCCGAGGGCGAGAGAGATTTTCAAGCTTTAAGATTGCGTTTGCATACGTTCAAGAATCCCACGTGAGGTTGGAGTGCATGAAGCATTGGGGGAAATCTGGAACTCTGCGCCCCAGAAACAACATGAAGTTACGAGGTAGTGGTTATGATGATAGCTGGTACTTGCTGACTTTGTCACTGACACAGTAGCTTTAGACCAGTCGGCTGTAATTAAATGTGAGAAGCATTCAAGTCGACTCAGGAAATTCGCCACCAAAACTCCTGTGAAGTATATGTATTACACTGTGCCCGTTCTACCCCGTACCTCACATGAATTATTCCAGACATACAATCGAGTCGATTATAGCTTGCTCCGCTCCTGCACCAAAGTATAGCTCTTGGGATAGCTCTCGAGCCAACTCTTGTCAATCTGATCAACGCTCTGAATCCCAGAAACATTGAACAAGATGTCCAAGTCGGCAAGCAGCGATTTCATCACATGCCTCACGCCATGCTCGCCCATAATGGACAAGCCCCATACCCAAAGCCGGCCCACGAAAACAAATTTGGCGCCGAGAGCAAGAGCTTTGACGACGTCGCTGGCTCCTCGGACGCCAGAGTCGAACATGATGTAGGTCTTGTCTCCGACCGCTGTGCAGAAATATTAGCTTCGTCACCCAAAAAATAAGGAAGACAAGAAGCAACATACCCTCAACAATACTCTCCAACGCATCCAAACTCGCCACCGCCCCATCAACCTGCCGTCCCGCATGATTCGACACCACAATCCCATCCACCCCCAACTCCTCAACCGCCCTCCTCGCATCCCCCACATGCTGAATCCCCTTCAGCACAAATGGCTTCCCGCCCGAAATCCGCTTCCACTGCTCTTTCACCCACGGCATCTTCTCCCATGAATGCGCGCGCCCGTGCCAGACGTTGTCGATCCATTCCGCGCCGGCTTCGTTCGGCATTGTCTTCGGATCGATGCCGTCTGCCGCGAGCCGCTTTTGAAAAACTGGATCGGACAAGCCGAGATCGGCGCCTTGCCCGTGGTAGAAAGCGTAGTTGGAGTTAGCGACGTCGTCGTGCCGCCAGCCTAGTTGGGGGGTGTCGAGGGTGACGATGCAGGCTGAGAAACCTGATTCATGGGCGCGGGTTAGCAGGGAGATTGTCAGCTCGTCGTCGTGCGGTTGGTATAATTGGAAGAACCGTGGTCCTTCACCGTTAGCAGCGCCGACGTCTTCGATTGGTTGGCTGCCGGCGGTGGAGAGGCAGTAAGGGAGATTGAGCTCTTTGGCGACTTTGGCGACGGGCAGTTCGCCGGCGGGGTTGTAGATTTTGTTGATGCCTATGGGGGCGAAGCCGATGGGCGCGGAGACTTTGTGGCCGAAGATTGTGGTTGCTGTGTCGCGGGTGTTGGTGTCGACGAGCATGCGTGGGATTATGCGGTGGCGGTAGAAGGCTTGACGGTTGGCGAGGTGGGTGGTTGACATGCCGGCGTTGGAGGAGGCGTAGTACCAGCCGCCTTCGGAGAGGCGTTGTTTGGCGCGGTCTTCGAGTTTGCCGGGGTCTGTTGAGATAGTGGTCGTGTTAGTACTCATGATGCACAGGTTTCACTGTTGTGGTTCGGGTTTGTCATTTACCGGTGTTGAACGGTGGGACTTCGCCCTCGTTGCTCTTCCAGAATTGATCACGCTGGTATTCCGCATACTCAGGTGTAGTTCTGCGATCTTTGTTTGGGTTATTGGCGTCCATCTTGGATGTCCCACGAATTCGCGTAGGTATGTCTATATGATGGTCGATCGAGATCAACGAGAAGATGGCAGGAAAGGTCAACGGAAAGAGAGCACGCAGCGAGATACTTATCACTGAAGTCGTTGTTGATCCTACCGTTTCATCATCAATCCGGCTAAGATGGCATCTCTAGAGACCCGCATCATCCGACGGGAGTTTGATGGACGGTTGGTGTAAGCGTTGGACATGACGACAGCAGAACGGTTGCATCGATGTGAAGTCATCCGGGGTTTCGTCGAAAGTTTGAGTACTCTGATGTTGCAAATGTTTGGCATGTACAGCATGTGATGACCTTAAATCTCGTTTAGGCAATCATTACCACAGCACGGTGCATTAGAGATTTAGATGACATTGGACTCCGCTACCAACAATGACTGTGGCCCATGATTGTCGATCGTAGTCAAAGATCGAGCATAAGAAATCTCGTATGTAAACATATGCTCAAGTTATGCACATTGATACGCTATCTTGTGAGAAGGTACAAGTTTCCAGCGCACGATGTGAGTGCCTGAGGCCACCGAAGCAAGAGAGCCGTTCACCCATGATAAAATGGATATTCTAAAATGTCAAGCATGTAAAGCTAGATCTTCAATGTCAGCGGCGAACAGTTGAGATACACATTGCAAAGACAGACACAAAACCAGGGGATGTTATCAGATATTAAATGCATTATATGATACAGTATCGCAATGCGGCCATCATATATGATGACAACACATTCAAAACGCCATTGCGCCTTCGCTATGATCCAATCAAACGTAGTAAAGGTTGAGAAAAAAAGAAGACTGACGAAATAGAACAACAGTACATTGATCATAATGCCTACGCTTGCTGTGCCTGGCCCTGCCTTAGTGCTAGTAAAGCTCTCACATCAGACACGTACTGCAAGCCCTCGAAGAGTGGGATGAGATGCAGGAGCTCGTGGTCTGTTGGGTCGCTGATCCAGCCTTCGATGGGAACGGCGTTATCTAGTAAAATAGTCAGTAAGCGGGGAGTCGCACAAGATGTAAGACATTGCATACCTTCATGGAAAATGTATGACATGGGTGAGTTATCGAGGATCATCACACGGCTGAGATCAGGCTCAACTTGTGCCAGATCCTTAATATACGCGCCGTTACGGTAAGTGCAGTGCTGGCGGTAGTAGCGGCCGGAGAAGTACTTGCGCTCTCGCTCGAGCCAGTCGATCACGGGATCTGCGTATTCTTGCACAGACGCTGTGAAGACAATGAGGTTGTACCATTTGCATACTTTGCGCAGGAACTCATGGCAGTGAGGACGCTCGTGGACGAAATACAGGATTGGCACTCCCGGACCGAGGCTGACGCCTGAGTTGGAAACGGGTCCGCCGAGTCGCACTTCTACCATGTGTCCGGTTGACATGCGACCGCCCTTAGCCATGGAGTGAATCAATGTCTCGTCGAGATCGATAATCAAAGTCTTTTTGGGGCCTTCCATCGGGTAGGACATGGAGTATGATGGCTGGCGACGAGGAACTAGAGGCCTAGGAGGAGCAGGTGTGCGCGGATAGCGAGTCATCTTTGTCGTAGGACCTGATGATGGCGACTTCAAGGAAGAGGCGACCTTTTCGACATCTTCGGCATTCCCACGGCTCCGTTGCTGCGCTTTCTGCGCCTTGCGTTTCAGCAGAGCTTCTTCATTGTGCAGTTTGATGCGTATGCTTTTGTTCTGAGGCTTGATCTCGTCTTTTTCCAAGGCTGCAGCAGCAGTCTTTGAGCGTGTATTCCTCGCAGGACTGTCTTCTCGCTTTTCGAGGTCTGGCTCAGTGTCGGAGTTGGCATATGTGGAGTTGGATGAAACAGTATCGACGGAAGGTGATCGTTCATGCGAGGTTCTTCGCTGCGCCTTCTCTTCGCGAGCTTCTGACAAGTGTGTAGAGTCTAGACCAACAGATGCGGCATTTTGCTTCTGTCGTCTTCGCATCATGAGATTCTTGAAGTTCCGGATAGGCAGCAAAGCGGAGAAACGACCATGCTCGTCGTAGAAGCAAGCGATAACATATCGGCCTGGCGCAGTGATGGTGTTGTAGACGATCTTGACACTGTAGACTACAGCATCGGCGATACGTCTGTGTAGGCGCCAACCTCCGCTCGGCTTCGGCTTCTCGGATTCGTGTTCATCTTTGTTCAGAAGCGGCGCGGTTTCGTCAAGGGAGATGCGCTCCGCCGCATTCCGGTTGGCAAAGTCTTGAGAGTTGATTTGGCCCAGTTTCTCGGATAGCGAGTCGAAGGTGGACTCTTCATGGGCTCGTCGCGACGAGGCGAGGGTTTCGACGTGGGCCGAGCTTCCAGTACGCGATCGGGGAGGAGTCGAGGGAGGGGTGGTGGTGAGCCCCGACAAGATGTTGAGGCTGTTCATTGCGCTTACGATGCCATGGGGTGAATTGAATGTGAGAGAGAGCGAACGACTATAGTGCTGGGCGAGTAATGGTCGCTGAGACGTACGATTACCCGAACAAGATGCGGAGGGCTGGGGCTGAGACAGAGAGGCGATGCGCTGGTCGATTGAGGATGCGCGAGGGATGGGCGCCTCGTGGGGAGAGTCGGTATAGCAAAGGGCGGAGGATGCGAAGGCGTAGTAGTACAGGAGTGGTGAGCGACGAGGACAAGGTTGGGATGGTGAGGGTGAGATTGAAGGAGCCTGTAGCATGAGGTAACCTCGTTAGCTGCTGCATGCGAGAGCGTGGGGGAGAATGGGAGAGTCTGCGCTAAGGCAGTGCCCGCAGCGGAATCAGAAGATGCGATATACAATCATCATCAACACCACCGGAAAAGCATTGTTCTGCCCCTTCCGCATGACCACAAGAGAGAAATTCATTCGTTGATCACACAACTCGCACAACGACAGCTGAAGGTACCACGAGTCACCTGACCTTGCTGGCAATAACACCAACACCTGCGGATCTTTCTTCCACCACAAAAATCGCGGGCGACCAAAATTCCTCGGCCTGAGTCAGAGACGAAAGCGCAAACCAGGCATTGTATACCATATTGCCACCACTCCCGAGAGACATCCACCTCATAGCCTCCAAGACGCAATAAAAGGGTAGCTTCAAACATGCCGTCCACCATCTCCGCCCAGGCACCCTCACTCTCCAGCTTCCTCAAGTCGCTCAAGCAAAAAGATATCGAAACCTCCATCGAGCTCTTCATTTCACTTCTCCAACGCCGACAAATCAAGAACTCACGACCATGTGCCCTGGCAACCACACAGCTTCTACTTCGTGTCGTCGCTGGCGAACGTACACGCGATGCACAGGCTCTCATCAAGCGCATCCGTAATGTTGGTCGACGACTGGTGGCCGCCCAGCCTAGAGAGATGGCCGTGGGCAACATTGTCCGCCGCGTACTCGGTGTGATCCGCGAGGTTGTCGAGGCAGACCAAGACCAGTCTGCTGCAAGCGATGACACTTCAATCGCCTCACCCACAGCCCCCACCCAGCAGGCATCGAGAAACACCGCACAGAGACCTGGTATCTCCTCCACCATCTCAAGCTTCAGCCCATTGCACCACGGAGCAGCTCTCCCACACGACATGCTCCCACGCCCCATGTCAAGCGGCGACACCACCCCTCTCGCACAGAGCTCCATCGACATCCTCGACCAACGTCCTCCGCTTGGCACCGCCTCGCCTTCATACGCCGGCCAAAATCCTGCCCAAGTCACCTCCCTCTTCGGCCTCTTCTCCACCCCTCAAGGCGCAACTCCCGCCGGCACACCCCCAACAGGCACGCAATCACCCGTCAGCAAATCCGCCCTCCGCCAAAGAGACGCCATCACAGACAGCAAGCTCGACGTCAAAGCCGAAGTCATCGACGGAATCAAAGAACTCCTCGACGAGCTGGAAGTCGTCGACTCCCAAATCGCCGAGTCCGCCCTCGACCACATCCACAGCAACGAAATCATCCTCACCCACACCTCCTCGCAGACTGTCCAAAAATTCCTCGCCACCGCCGCCCGCAAGCGCAAGTTCACCGTCGTCCACGCCGAAGCCTACCCAAACGACCACATCGCCACCCACGCCACCATCGTCAACGGCGGCCGCAAAGGCGCCGACGACGACTCCCCTAGCGATGCAGACGAGCGCTGGAAGCCCCTGACCGCAATGGGCATCACAGTAATCCTGATCCCCGACTCCGCCGTCTTCGCCCTCATGTCGCGCATCAACAAAGTCATCCTCGCCCCACACACCGTCCTCGCAAACGGCAGCCTCATCGCCGCCTCCGGCGCAGCAACCATCGCCCGCGCCGCCCGCGCCCACCGCGTCCCCGTCGTCGTGCTCTCAGGCGTCTACAAGCTCTCGCCCGTCTACCCCTTCGACACCGCCGAGCTGATCGAGTTTGGCGACCCAGGAAAAGTCGTTCCTTTCCACGATGGCGAGTTTATGGATGGCGTCGATGTTGTCAACCCCATCTTTGATCATGTTGAGGCTGATTTGGTGGATTTGTATATTACGAATTTGGGAGCTCATGCACCGAGTTATCTTTATAGGATTGTGGCGGATCATTATCGGGTTGAGGATGTGGATTTGCAGGCGAAGGAGGCTGCGTGAGGAGTTTCTGGGATTGCTGAGTACGAGGATGTTGAAATGGAAAAGGTTGTGGAAGACTATTGGGGGAAAAGTCATTGATTGCGATTGCGATTGCGATTGCATAGCTACGATAAGAATAGCTCGAGGAATGAAGATGAGAATTCAAAATACCAAACGCAACGAGAAGAAGAACACAATGTCAATCAAGTCCAAATTTGATCTTACGGAACTGTGCGCGTATCACAAGTACGGAAGAAAATCTAATCGCTTCATTCAAAAACATATCATGAACACAAAATTAAAAATCAACCACCATCTGCGAAGATCTATCCCAATCCGAAGACCCAACCCCTTCTAATCTATCCACTTTACAGGCGTGAGCCTTTCTTCTTTCTTTCCATCACCCGATTTACAACTTGCTCCTTGCCTCCTTGTTCTTGAACAACACGGGGCTGTCAGGGTAGGGATCAACAGTGATATCGTTAAGCGGGTTCAGCTCGCTGGCACGGTAGAACATATCCTCGTAGACTTTACCGTCCTTACGGCCGAGCGACGAATCGAGCTGCCAGTCGGGGAAGTCCCACGCATCAACAAGGCGCACGGCGTGAGGGCGCACTTCCTCAAGGAGCTTCATCACGCTGTTGGTGCGCGCGAGTTGGATCTGGCGCACGGTAACTGCAGACGAGGTGTAGAACTCGCTGGCTTCTTGCTCGAGGGTGTGAAGGGCGTACAGGCGGAAGAGCTTGTGCATCACGGCGAGGGTCTCGGCGTCGAGCTCGGTGGAGGACTGCAGGGTTTCGTAGAAGTTCTTGACGACCATGTACTGCGAGTGGGCGCGCGAGAGGCGGTAGAAGTCGACGAGGAGGCTGTTCCAGGCGCGCTTTTGCTCGTCGCGGTGACGGAGGGCTTCGAAGGTGAGGAAGGCCGAGCGCCAGGCGAAGGCGCCGACGAGGTCTGCGTCGTTGCCGAGGACGTCGAAGGCGGCGCCTTGGTCTTGGCGGGAGAGGAAGCTGGCTAGGATGGACATGGTGTCGTTGCTGGGCTCGTTACCCTTGAGAACGGAACGTGCGGTCTTGAGGAGGTAGCGTGCGACTTGCTGGGTGAGCATGTAGTTGTCGCCCTCCCAGGTGGCGGTGGGAAGGTAGTCAGCATACCAGGGGCCAATACCGGAGAAGGAGGAGTATCCGTGACCACCGCAAGCGCGACGGCACATCTCAAGACCTTCGACGGCTGTGAAGGAGGCGAGCGACTTGAGACCACATGAGGTGGCGTGGAGGTCAGCGAGAAGCTCAGAGCTGGAGGTTGTCTCCTCAGGTCCAGCACCGCGGCTTCCCTGGCCAGCAGCAGCCTTACCAGCGTCGGCGGCGAGCTTCTTCTGGTTTGCGTTGTAAAGACCCATCATGGCCTTGCCAGTGAAGTGAAGGGCATATGTGGCTGCGAGGAGAGGGAGAAGACGGATCTGCACCATTGTGTAGTCCATGACCTGGTTCTCACCAATGTGTCCCTTGGGTGCGTCACGATCCTGGAACTGCTTGCGTACGGAACAGTAGCGAGTAGCAATGGTCACACCGCGTGCGAGAACACCACCTGCTTGCATGACAATGTTGGAGCGGACCCAAGTCAGGGTGCCGTAGACGAGTGCGGGTGATGCAGGGCGTGTGTAGCGGTTGGTCTTGGGGTCGATAGAAGAGAACTTGGCGAGCATGCTAATGTGCGGGACCTTGACGTGGTTGAACAGGAGGAAACCGTTATCCATGGTATTGTAGCCGAACTTGGGGCCAATGTCACCAATGTGGATGTTCTCCAGTGGCTGGTGTGTCTTGAGGTCGCGAATCTGGACAACGAACGGATGAGGACCATAAGGCTTGCCCTCAATGATCAGCTGGGCCATGACCACAGCATGGTTGGCAGTGCGACCAAGCGATCCAATCCACCACTTGGATGATGTGAGATGAGGTGAGTGGATGGTGAAGGTCTTGTCATCCTTGTTCCACGTGGCTGTTGTCTCCAGTCCACGTACGTTGGAGCCGTGGCCCAACTCAGTCTGTGCGTAACATCCAATGTACTTGTAGTCTTGTGCGGGCTTGAGGAACTTCTCGTGTTGCTCTGCGTTTCCCTGGTCGCGGAGTGTGATCAAGAACATGCTCTCGTGCAGACCGTATGGGCCAGGCTCCGAGACCAGCTCGTTGGCAATGCTCTTGTCGGTCATATCCCAGCCGTGCTTGACCTCCAGCTGCCTCATCTTCTTTGCGCGAGCAAGGGCAGTCTCAAAGCGGTCGATGCGGCCGGCGAAATAGTTCTGGGACTTGTCGAAGACCTTCTCGGCCTCGAGGATTCTGAGGATGGCATGCTTCCTCTCTAGACCAGCCTTGGTGAAAAGGTAATTTGAGAGGCTGTCGACGTCGACATTTGACTTGCTGCGCTCGGCCTTGAGCAGTTCGGTACCCTGTGAGGCTTCAGGGACCTTGAGGGCGCGGACCCATTGAGGGACGGGAGCCATGGTTGTGAGGGTGTAGTGAGGTGATGCAGAGTGGGTGGAGATGAAGATGGAGAGATAAGATGAGGATGAAGAGTCGAGAGCGATCTCTTGTATGGGAATGCGGAGGAAGGGAGATGTTTTAATTGTCTGGCCGGAGGTAGAAGAAGTAACATGTAGTCTTTCCATGACGACTCGGAGGCCAGCGCGAGAGCGCCTCGGTTCATGTGCCTCGGCTGTTGTTTCACTTACGCTAGACTTCACTGGGTCTGGTGTCGCATGGCACTCGTGCGAGAGTGTGGAGCCCCATCTGGAGCCGCGGCAAGATTCACATTCGACATGTTGCACGCTCTCTTTATCTTGACGTGACTTGTGCTTCGGCCTATGACTACCAACACCGGCAACTGCACGCTACTCGTGGCCGAGGCTGGTGATAGCAATGTCGGCATGCTGCGAGACACTTAACCATGGGCTTTTCACGCCAGCAAGGTCGGTCGAGAATACTGCTGCCGTGCTTGTGTCAATACTCGTGGATACAGCAATGGCACCCTTCACCGCTCGAAAGGCAATGCGAAAGTGACTGCCCTCAACAGACTTCCCTGCCTGATCGATGTGATGAGATGAGACTCGCTGCTCCGAGATCACCGAGGATGGCGTGTGGCGAGACTGCCGCATTGCGTCCACAATGGACCGGACAAAGATAACGAGCAATACACAAAGGCACCACGCCAGACTTTCTTTCATTCGAAAGCCAGCAATACCTCACAATGGTATTGTGACGACTAACCTTCAGTAACACACCGTAATGTATCTTATAACGAATGCAGCCAGTCATTCGGCCCAGTAGGCAGCACACGCCAGCAGCGAACGACGGATTGATTCACTCACGAAGCTGGTCTTTGACACACTCGATCTAGATCATCTCACCGTCCTTCTTCTGCCGGATTGATCGCCATGGGCTTTTTGGCCGGTATGGCGTTAACCATGTCGAGCTTGACTGTGGTCTCGCCGCCGACGTCCTGCACGGCATGGCAATCCATGAGGATCGCAACTTCCATGGCTGGCTTTGTGTTCGACACGGTGCTCAATTTCGATGGCCTACTGATCTTCCTTGTCGCCTGCATCGCCACCCTCCTCTTTACGTTTCCGCTGCTCACGGTTGTATCAGGCTCAACTCTCACCATGGCGGCATTGACTCTCTACAAATTGCATGAAGCCCAATCAGCCTTCGTGGCTCTCGGTCCTGGCCTTGCTTTACCATCTTCTGGTGCTGGCTTTTGGCGAGTAGTCCAGATTTCTCGGCGTGGGTCTAGCACGAACGGCACTGGCTTCCTTCAGCAGATGTCTGCACGCAAAGGTCCCACGCCGTATACTTTCGGCACTACTCTGCATGAGCAGATCAACCAGCAGCCACCAGAGGACGTCCAGCAATATTTCACCGATCGCTTGGCGCTGTTCGCTACTACGCAGTCCGACAAAAGCAACGTCACACCGTCAATTTCTGGCGCCACAGCTTCTGTCCTGTCCAATTCATGTGACTGCGTCTCGAGCACAAATTTTCGGGCTTTCGGCTGCGACGTCTGTTGCCCTCAACGCAGTAACTCCAGCGTGCATGTCATCTTGCATCCTTCTGACTTCGAAGAAGTTATCCGCACTGGCCATGGTGAGATTCATCCTTTGGCGCACACGGAATGTTCGTTCTCGCGTTCTCGTGGCAATCACTGCTTACCTGGCACTCTCGCGCTTGTGTATGCTCCTAGAGAGTACAACGAGGTCTGCACTGTGATGAGAATCATCGAGGCTGGGGCGAAGTATGTGGCGAGTTTCGATGGTGCGGCCATTTGAGTTCTCGACAGTCATCTACCACATGGATATGGGCTGGCTCATTCGCACGGAAAATAAGGCAACAATCACAATCATCAATACACGCATAATACAGTAAGTTGAATTCCAAGACTCTCAAAGTTAATATTTTCTAACTTATGTTACCCGATCTTGACCACCATATCATTAAACACTACAGCTCGCAAGATTCGCAAGGGAACATGAATTGTTAAATGCAGGAATCAGTACATACGACCATAGGTCAGTGAAAACTGGGCATCCCGTCCGCTCTGCCATACATAAGCACTGAACCGGGCGACTAGTACTAGAGTGGGTGACCATCTGGGAATCCCGCCTGTTGTATGTTTTTGCTTTTTGCTGTTCATCGATCAGAATAACTGTTCACTGTATCGTCTGGAGAGCACACCTCCTTCCCACTCAAGTATACAGGGTGTAGCATGAGGCGTTCTGTTATGGCTTTCATCGCTCACGTCGTTCTGTGGTACGGTATTATGCTAGGAGGTACTTCAGAGGTCAGCTGGCGGAGCAGGGCAGAGCTTCAGCGACGGTATGGTTGAGATGTGCACGTGTAATGGCTGAGGATGTCATGCTTGGACTATTGGAAGCACTGGACGTTCAATCCCAGGACGAGATTCAAGGGCCTGGCGTGGGACACGAAGCGAATATATCACCAATAAGCTTCCTGACCATACAGCGAGTCAAAGATTGAAGCAGGGCAAACGAACGAAGTAAAGTAGTATTGCGCTAGGGCGATTTGATGGAAGAATCACATACATGTTAGATCTAGGAGGTGTCCTAGTACGATGTCTAAGTCGATACCCAGTAGCGTTGAAGCTGGTAACTCTCCGAGACGTTACTGTTCAAAGCTTCGCCCTGGTCGCTGTATCACTCTGCTTCTTGTCCGTCGCTTCCATATCCTGGTCCTCCTTCTGAGACACATTGCCAATGTGCAGACTCGCGAGTGTCCGACAAAAGTCGTCGAAAGTCATGTTCCTTTGAGACTTGTGGATGTTCATGTAGATCCGATATTCCAGCGTCCAGGTCTTCTCGGCCGAACGCTTCTCAATTCTCCGTGTAAAGCGTCGCATAAGCCAATCATGGTGAATCTTTGTGCCTACGGGACACTTCAACCGCAGTAGGGTCAACGTCTCCGCGCTTGTCTTGATATCCTCCTCCACCTCATCGCCCTCATCATCGTGCTGATAGCACAAAGGCACGTAGGCATAAAGGACATCACGGACAACACAGTGCCCTGTACCGTCTGGTCGAAAGTATAGTATCGCTGTAGCGCAGCCGTGGTGGAGACCAGTAGTGTCGGCTTCGCGGAGACACTCGTTCACGCTCAGGTGCGGGTGAATGCGGTATTCCTCCCATCGAAAAGACCACCCAGTCCGCTGGACGAGATCAACGATTTGGTCGATGGTCATAGGGTTGTCGGGCAGTGGGACGCCATACGTGTCCGACCAAAGCTCAAAGACGTTTTTGTAGGCGAGGAGTTTGGCTAAACTGACTGAAACGCAGTTGTTGGTCATGTTCGCTGGGTTCAATGATGACGATCCATAATGAGGCGTGAGTACTGATCCGAAAGTTGAGATTCCTCCCGAGGCGACTGGAGCGAGGCAGGTCGGCGAAGCATTGGTCTCTAGATGATGTGCAGTCTGGATGGAGTTACCGCCTACATGAAATGTTAGTATGTTTTGACGATCCATCACGCAGCTTCCTGTCGCAGATGGTCTATTGAGTACAGTCATGAGGCCATTGAACCAACGCGGTGTATGTGATGTCCTTGGTTCTCTTGGTGTTATCTGTCTGTAGGTTTTGTGCTGACTCTCCAAGTCCCCGTACCCTAGACGATAGCAATATCTCACCGTTACTTACTCTCGGAACGTGAGGCCTGCAGATGACTCTGTCGAGGTGACTTTCCAGCCGTTTGTGGCTGCCCGTTGTCCGGTATCGATGCTGCAGCGCTCCCGTCGTGCAAATACACACCGGACATAGACATTATTGATGGCCAAAGTAAATTCAATCGTTCAAACGAAGCCCTTCTCGATGTCGTTTGGAGGTGCAAAAAGACACAAGAACAGTCTGCAACTCAACGATCTGGCAGACTGGTATTTGAGGAGTACTGTTGAGAATGCATGTCAGTACTTGAAAGGAGAAATATATAAGGTCCATTTGATGGAACATTCTCCCAAGCCTGCGACTCAGATCGCAAGCTCGCTACCCGCATGTCCTATCTTGTGAACATTCGACTTCGCTCGGGATGGATTGTCCTAGTCTAGCGAATCGGGGCAAGCGGGACGAATAGTGGCTGCGGAAGCACTATGGAAGTGTTTGAGGCTAACATATTCGGATCCCGGTCAACACACCGCTCCGCGATTGCGTGTGATTGGCTGATTTTATCGCTTATTAGGCAGCAAACATGTACTTAGACAGTAATAGGAGCACAGCTGGTAGCAACTACGGCTCCTTTCTTCCTCCCTCTCCGCCATTCCCCGACAAACGACGGCTATGAGCCCGGGCACTTGCGTCAGAGACACACGTTCAGCAGGCGGTCGTAGATTGAAAAGAACCTTGCACGCCGTTCAAAGTCAACATGCCTTTGTAGCGATTGATAGTCGTGTGATTCCGTCGTGGTGTAGATCTTCCCTGAATTCTGAGGCTTGAGACGTCTTGGTGTAATACGGACTGGTATCTATGGGAGCAGTGCACATGCGTAACAGCCAGTAGCTGCACCTCCTAGCTAACGCAATTACTGATGTCGCGTAAGTGGCGTAAGTGGCGTAAGTGAGAGCGATTGCTATCGGGCTCCGGATAGTGTGCAGACTTTGACAAAAGGGATATAGATCATTGCCACAGGGTGTACGGCATAGCTTCGCAGCACGGACTGCCCTCACTTAGACCCGAGTCTCTTATTGCTTCTGGATGCGCATTACACTATCGAAAGGATAGGCGACAGACAGGCTGATGTATAGCACACTACAAACCATCAATCATGATTATAATAGACCAGCTTTCGTCAGCTTCTTCTCCAGTGTGGTCTCCCACGCGGCTATGCCGCCATTGAGCTGTTTGACCTTCCCTGCTTTCACTTCATAGACAATTCTACGACGGTGCTCGTCATCCGCCTTCGCTTGGTGATCAGATTCCTCGTCGTCGCTATCGTCAGGATCCACAGGCTCCCCCTCAATAATCGTTCTAATCATGAATCGATCGTGCGAAACCAAGACCACGGCTCTGTCGTATTCCTGAAGCGCTCGCGCTAGAGCGCTGACAGTTGCAAGATCCAGATGGGTACTTGGCTCGTCCAAGATGAACACGTGTGGAGGATCTAGGAACAATAGGCACAGAGCCAGGCGGACAAGCTGACCACCTGAGAGTTTGGCAACTGGAGTGTCGGAGACTGTGCGACCGACTAGACCTGTACCTGCGAGCAGTTTTCTGGCGTCTTGTTCTTCTAACGTGATAGACTTCTCCGAAGCATCAAGCGCCAGCATAGAAAGTGCGGTGAGGTTCATGTCGGCGGCTCCTCTCTTTGCGAGATCGTCAACGGTGTGCTGCGAGTAGAAGCCGACCTTCAGCCTGGGATACGCTTGCAAGCTTCCTGATGTAGGCGTGCGCGTGCTGGTGAGAAGTTGGACGAGAGTCGTCTTGCCAGCACCATTGAGACCGAGGAGCCCGATTCGATCGCCAGGGTGGACGATGATGTTGACGTCCTGAAGAGCTGGCTTGACCGTGCGTGGATACTTGTAGGAGACGTTTTCTAGCGAGATCAAAGAGCTTTGGAAGCGCACCTCTGGTGCAGACGGGAACCACAATGACACGGCTTCTTCCTCTTTCGGTACCTCGATGGCGTTGCGCTTATTCTCATGGTAGCCAGCGAGATCACGGTTGAGCTTGAATCGGCCGCCTTTTGCATTCACTTCCATTCCCATGCGTTCGTCAAGCTTTCTCTGTCTGCTCTTTGCTTGGCGGAGCTTGTTGTCGTCGCCGGTCTTTTTCCCCTGCTGAACGCTGTTATTTATCGTTTTGGTCATGTGAGCAATCTGTCTGTCTTGAGCTTCTTTCATTCGGCTCATGCGTAAGATCTCGCGTCGTATCGACTTTTCGTAGGATTCGAGGTTGCCTTGGAAGTAAACCAATTGTTTGTCTCGGAGTATTATGAGCTCGTCGCACGTGGCGTTCACGAAATCCCTGTCGTGTGAGACGAGGACGACGGCCGTTTCTGGCGCGGTATCACGGAGGTCGTCGAGGTACCGCTGAAGCCACAGCATGCCCAGCATGTCTAGGAAATTGGTCGGTTCGTCCAAGATTAGGACGTCTGCTGTTTGCAGAAGAGCAGCGGCTAGTTGGCAACGCATGCGCCAGCCTCCAGAAAGTGTTGATACCTTGCTGGTCAGGCGGGTATCGGTGAAACCGAGACCAGCGAGGATGCTTTTTGCCTTGGCTTCAACATCTCTCACTGGTAGGAGATCCAGCTCGGCTTGCAGAACAGACTGCATGTCCAGCGCTTTTTGTGTGTCAGTCTCTAGGCTCTCGCTGACCGTGTCGATGTCCAGAGCTTCCAATGCCAATCTTGCGTCTTCAGTTGCCTTCTCCTGAACCCGAAGAAACTTTCTCGCATCGAATCCTCTCGCGCCACTGCGGAGTCTTGCGATTTTGTCGGCTGTGAACAGATCGTCTTGTGCGCGTTTTAGCTCAATCGACTTCAGCGTCTTGGTCACATTCAGGCCATCTGGTTCGTTGAGAGCGTGGGTAAGTGCTGCCGGCGTCAGTATCTTTGCTTGTTCGTGAAAAGGTAGTGAAATCTCCAAACCTGCAAGCTCCCTGTTCAATCGATTGCGATACGCATCGCTCTGGCACACGAATTCAAGTACCATCACATCGGCTGCGGAGCGCTCTGATTCGTGTAGTCTATCCGCATCTTCATGGACCTGGCGCATAGCAGCGCAGCGAAAGTTGAATGGCAGAGCCGGAATCAGCTTTTCGGAGATTGATGTGAGAAGTGCTGGGTGGTCGTCAGTGTCTTGCTTCGCTCGCAGGCTTTTGAGAGCGACGAACTCGATTTTCCACTGCCGTTCCTGCCAACGAAACCATAGCGACCACCGCTTTTGATGCGCAAATGGGCACCACTCAGGATCTCGAGTCCAGCGGCACGAATCTTGGTATTTTTGCCTTTCGTAGAGGCCGTATTGGAAGTATCGGCACCCTCCCGGCTCAGTAGGGATATACTCAGATCATGTACGTCAATCTTCGAACTCGTATTAGTGTCGAGCCAAATTAGGTCGCAGCTTCAGGCCTTACTTCTGTGTTTTCTGCACCTTCCACGATGTGGAAACGTGTCTGCTGGCAAGACACTTGTATCGAGGCGGAAGGGGATGTCATCTTGTGAGGATTGTGATAACGGCAATACTTGGGTACAATGCTTTTAGTGTTGGCTCGTGGGCGATGATATAGAGATTTTGTATAAGGATCACGAATCCGGACGATAATTGTAGAAGCGACAAGCTGTAAACATGGACTTGTAATGCATTCTGGTTTTGTATTATCGTGCAGAATACAAGTGTGAGGTACAGTCGGGGTCGCCTCAGAGTCGCTCACGATGAGTAATCGCCTGTGGGGTGCGCTTGCCCTGACCTACAGCACAGTAGGAGGTACTGTAGAGTTCGGTTCCTGCAGTAGAACTTAGAGGAGCTCGATTGAGTTCCAACCGCAAATGATGGATGCAAGTGATTTACTATGATTTCATCAGGATTTCAAAGATTGTTGCATACGCAGGCTTTCCGCCTTGAGATGCCCGATGTTTCACCTCGTATGAATGCACGAAATGGCAAAGCACGACCGGTGAGCTAAATCTTGCATCTTATATGATGCGTTTCTCAAGAAACCGATCCGACCAGCTTCTGGGATATTTCTGGAAACATGACATGTCTGATCCGCAGTTTCGAGATCAAATTGGCCGCAATTCTATATGCATGGTAACCAGCGAGTAATCTCTGAATTTCAGCGTCAGATGACCTCACATCTGCCACAGAGACTCGCACTGAAACGTCAGTCACCATGGGTACCCGTGAAGAAGACAATTGCGAGATTGTTGAAGCAGCGGTGTTCCAACGCCGTGGAAATGAGCGACGTTGCCAAATTCAGCACATAGCAAACGGCGAAGAGACCGATGGGAAAGCTGTCTTGGCCTGGGCATGCGGGACGGTATAGAAAGAATACTGAAGTTGAAGTCGACAATATCAGGACTTTTAGGAGCGGGCTGCAAATACGCACGACTCAATATTTCCAAGGAGCCGTCTTGGGAGAACAGGGGTGGTGTTAGACCAGGGTTGAGTGGGTCGCCGAAAGCGAGATGACAATCGTCCATTTCACCTCAGTACGAGTACGGAGGTACCAAGCGTGGCAGTGTTTGTGCAAAGACGTGAAAATGGCATGGCAATTATCCACATTCCCCCAGCATGCCAGAGGCAAATGATCTCACGTATACCGGACGAATCACGATACAGCCCTGGCGGAGGATTGGCAGGAATTAGACGAAATCATGGCTTGGAGCGAGCCCTGTGCATTACAGGCCAACTAGACTGCTTGTAGGTACATTGCACGTGCTTCAAAGGAAAGGAGACGAATTAGTAGAATTTCCAAGAGGCGGCGCGGCCGCTTCGTCTGGCAAGTCTGAAGTCCAACGCGAGAAATAAGCGCATGGAACACACGACCAAGACGCAAGACCAAGCCGGCCGGGTTCTTTTCGCAAATACGAGAGGCGTCAACACATGGCGTGGAAGTTTACTACATGACACCTGCCTCGTGTCATATCACACGCATACTCAAAAACGCCATCCCGGAATTGGGGTCGAAGACACGTGGAACAGCCGAAAATACGATGATGGCATTGCGGACGATTTTGTCGTCAAGCTAGAGCATCTCCAGCCTTTCGAGATGGCTACAAGAAGCCAAATCAATGTTCCACAGCGATGTTTACTACATCACACGCAGGGGCTGGGACTGAGCCTTGCAACCGTCAAGTAACGGCTGGCCCGCATCCAGGTGGCTGGTGCGTGACAACGGGGACAAAGTGTACTCTGCGCTTGTGGCGGAGACGTGCCAATGTTCTGGGCATGGCGAGACGCGTCTCCTGCCACGATCGTGTGTTTGCTCACGATGGTTTTGCTCGGCTCACAGCCGCAACCAGCCAAAAGCCAAGCTCCAACAACAGGGTTGCATTTGCATTTAGGGGTGCAGTAGTGAATTGTGGGGACACTCTGATGACTCGCAGCTGGCACATCCCCCAGGGCAACTCCTCCTCCAGAATGGCTCTGCAGAACGAGAGGGGACCGCGGTGCATCTTCGGCGGTCTCCCCTCTACTTGTTGCAAGCGCCGCGTGTTGGTGCTGGCGGGTGTTCGGGCAAGGTGGGCTATGACCGACTGCTCCATCCACTCTCTAAGGATCAGCACGCCAACTCGAATCACTTGACGATCTCCGGATGGGCTGCGGAACGGCTCGTGTTCCTGGGCGTTCGCCTGTGGCCTCTGGCTGGCCCACTCCCCTGATTTCTGACAGGGCCCCCTGATCCCTGCCTGCGCGTGCGGACATGTCAAGTGTTCGACCAGTGCTTCAAACTGCTACTTTTTGGTTCTCCCGCCATACTGAGCAGCCTCTGAGGGGAGGTCTGGTGGATGAGCAATGCGCCAAACTCACGTCCTTGTATGCAACACGTCTCGTACTGTACTCATTGCCGTTGCCACCGCTTCCAGGACTCGGGCTACCCGCCGGGCTATGCGGAGACAAGAAAGCATGACCGTTGGTGGTTTCTGGGCCGCCAGTGACAATAAGTGGGTCGGAGATTAGCTCACGACAGCGCCCCAGCCCAGCACCGCCAGTGCCAGCCCATCAGCGTGCCCGGTACCAGTAGCTCTCGCTCCCGAGATAACTTTAGCCCTCTGTGCGGGTGTCTCCTGGGCGCGTCTCCTGTGTGGCATACGATAGTCCGAACAAAATGCCAATCCGCCCCGTCCACTCCCACAACGGCCCCGTCTAACACCTCCCTCTTCCCGCCCTTGCAGCTGTTACTGCTGTACCTCAGTCGTTACAGCAAACATGGTCTCTTTTTCGTTATCGTCATTCCTGGCGGTATCTTCTCTGGTGGCTTCGGGTGTTCGTGGTGTTGACGTTGACGGATGGCGGTCCCGCTCTATTTACCAAGTCTTGACAGACCGCTTCGCAGTCGCGGAGGGTGTCGACCCAAAACCATGCGACCCTGCGATGGGTATTCACTGTGGAGGATCATGGCGAGGCATATACGAGAAGCTGGATTATATCCAAGGCATGAATTTCGACGCAATCTGGATCTCACCTATCGTTGCACAAATGCCAAACTGGACTGGTGATGGAGAAGCATACCCAGGATACTGGCAACAAAATCTATACGAACTCAACCCATCATTCGGCTCAGAAGAAGATCTTACTACTCTCGTCGACGAAATGCACAAGCGAGGAATGCTTTTCATGCTGGATATCGTTGTCAACCACATGGTTGGCCCCGCATACAACGATGGTCAAATCGATTTCTCTCTCATGCGACCATTCAACGATGAGAAATACTTCCACTCATACTGCCCTTCCGGCTACACCGATGCCGACCTCGACAACTTGCAGAACTGTTGGCTTGGTAGTGAAGAGGCACCATTGGCCGACTTGAAGACGGAGAGTCAGGAGGTTCGGGACATGCTGGCATTGTGGATCAAAAACCAAGTGTGGAAATACGGCGTCGATGGTCTGCGTATTGATGCAGCGATCAACGTGCCTTCAGATTTCTTCACATCGTTCATGGAGGCTGCGGGCGTTTTCGCGACATCAGAAGTCTACACTAGGCACGAGGATCTGGCTTGCAAGTATTCGGAAACCATTGGCAGCATTCTGAACTACCCTCTTTACTGGCCCTTGACGGAGGCTTTCCAGGCTGAGCAAGGCAGCATGCAGGCTCTGGCCGATATGGTCGCAAGCATTGCCAAAGGATGCAAGGATCCAACAGTACTTGGAACGTTCAGCGAGGTTTGTAGCCCCAGGAGACTTCGGCGTAACGAATGAGAGCTAACTTGCGTAGAATCACGATGTCGCCCGTTTCAGAAACCACACCGCTGACCTTGCCCGCGCGCGCAACGTCGCTACATACCTTATGACCGCCGACGGCATCCCTGTCGTCTACTACGGCATCGAACAGAACCTTGGCGGAAACGTCGAACCCTACATGAACCGTCAAGCACTTTGGGAAGCTGGTTTCGACACAGACGCTTCGATCTACAAGCTCTTCGCCTCGCTCAACCTCTTCCGTCGCCATGTCGGACGCAAGTACGAGAAATACCTGACAACACTCAGCGAACCTATCGGAATCGACCCAAACACCATTGCTTGGGCGAAGGGTGGTGAAGGCGATCCTAAAGTGATCTCGGTCCTGAGCAACAAGGGCCAGGACTCCAGCGATTACTCTATGCAACTTTGCGACAAGCACGGCTACTCAGCAGGTGACGAACTCATCGATGTTGTTTCCTGCAAATCTATGTCTGTCGGCAACGATGGCTGCATCACCGCATGGATCACCGACGGTGAGCCTGTCGTGCTCTTCGGCAAATCCGCACTTGAAGGCTCGACACTATGCGACGTCAAGGGCGAAAGCAACGTGGTGCTCACATCACAAGCTATCATCTCCACGACATGGACGTCCGTCGTCAGCGGTGTGCCAAGTGTGTTCCATACTGCGTCCACCGTTCCGTGGGATCAAGCGCCTTCATCCATCACCGGAACAGCCACTGGCTTTTCCGGCAGCACTGCAAAGGCTACCTCAGCAGCCAGTGTAAGTGCTCCTCAACCTCAATCCATCAGTTCGCTGTTATCGCTGGCGATAATCCCGACCATGATCCTCACGGGCAGTCTAGCCCTAAGCCTCGACCGATTCTTCCGATGAGGACTTGGTCGCGGATTCATTGTTATTTTCAAGCGAGCGTTCCCTTTTTTGCACAAAAAAATATTCCCCCAAAAAGCCACATAACAGTGCATATTGATGAGACATGATGAACACGATATCACCACAAAAAGCATCTACATCAATCAATCCCCGTATTAATCAAATCTGAACCCTGTGAAGTTTGCGAAGCTGACCATTCGATTTCTTCCAATAAATTAGTCCAAAATCAAGAAGCGCCACGAGCCGCATCGTCACCACCACCACGGATCCCACGCGAGACCCAAGAAGTAGGGTTGCTCCCGACCCCAAATGCAGCAATCTTCGTTTTTCCTAGCGGCAACCAAACTCTGGGCGAGAGAGACAAGCTCCCCGCCACAAGCAGGGATTCCCAAGACATTTACGCAAGCCTATAAGACATCCGCGCGGGTATGGCTGGCGCAGCCTCGACAGCCTTAACCACCCAAATTTAGCGGCCTGGGCTTTTTCCTTTCTTTCTACCACTTTAGCATCCCCTAGCATTTTCCGCCGGGGCCTCCGAGCATCTTGCGATTCAGCAAGCGTCATTTTATCTTCTTGCTACCGGCTGTGGCGTGGCCGTTACTGGACCACTGTGGTCTTCAGTTTCTTTTTTCGTTTCTAGAATTTCGTATATTATTTACAGCATTGTGAAGCGAGAGACGGCATGGCAATCCGCGGCTGCGGCGTCCGCTTGCGAACCCAGAAAGGGACAGAGGGCATTTTCATTTCTCCCTAGCTTATTAGCTGCACTACACTATTACCAATCAGCATAGCCGATCCCCTGGTGGCGGCTTTGTTCTCCATCAATTCGGATCTCACACGCGGTCGGTCGGCTCCACCATTCGCTACCAGGTTGTTGCTGCTCCTCTGCAGTGTGAATCGCGATCCTTCCGCTCGTAGAACCATGTATGCATGATGTCGTGATGTCGTGATGTTCGTTGAAGACGTTCGTACCATCCCAACACAATACCATCAACGACCAACCGACCTGAGACACAGCCAATCACCTCCGATTCTCCGATCGATCCCAACCGTAGCACTTTCCCCGTCTGGCAACAACCAGCATAACCGTTTTTCGCCTCTCATCTTCCCGCCAAGGCCGTCCAAGCCGCGGCTGAGGCTGGATGAACATTTCTCGCTAGACTTGTACGGAGGCGGCACCCGCAAGCGTTGGCCATGAATTCCCCCAGCATCTCCACTCACGCCCGCGCACTAGTCGCGGCAGCGAAGCGAGATATTCGCCTCCTCCGCAAAATGGGCCGGGCTTTGTAGGGCCGCGTCCTAGGGTACAGACGAACATCCTGGAAATCATTGTCCGCCACCTTGACCTGGAGTGGAGCGGTCTTTTCAAGCTGGGAAGAAGAGAAGATCTGAAGCAACAGCATCTGGAGACTCCCATTCTTCATGTCAAGCGTGTGTTTCGAAGCGTGGGAGCGAGTCGCAATGACTTGTTTTCGATTCGACGTCAATACGAGGTAGGGCTGAGTTCAACTCTTGGCCAATCTATCTGATACTTGAGGATTTGGTAAAGAACTGCTTCGAGCGTTCTCTCCGTTACCTCTTATTGCCTGGGCTAAGCGATGCAGATGATATGTTCCTCCTTCCTTTTCGTACGCCACAACGATCCTGTCGCTTCTGCTTGTCGCCTGTTCGCACCGGATTCCGGGACGCATGAATCGCTAAAAGACCCCCAGAATATTCCGTCTCAGTAAATCATGTACGCAACCCTATACCCTAATCATCTATGATGCTTGATGAGAAATGAACACATGCATCTCAAACAAGAAACGACCTCTATGCGTTCACAGTTCCATGAGATCTGTGTTGTATGCCCAGCTATATTACACTATGATGATGTGCCCACCAAATTGCCCATGATGATACGTACGTCGAGGCATATCTTTTTTTTTTTGACTTCGAAGCCACCGAAAACTCGCAAGTCGAAAGATGTCGAGATTATTATCTGTTTGCCATCAATTCTCAAACAACGTATTCACCACACCGATCAAAATGACAAACGGCAAGCAACAACCAACCATCAACCCAGATCAAACAGATCCCGCATACCTCCCAATCCACCCCTCAACCTCTTTCGCAACCACCAAATTATTCAACTCCATGAACATAAAATGCCCATTCCCATGAATGCCGACCTTCGCCAATTCCAAGAATTCCACCTCAACACCAGCCTGCCGCAGAAACGCTACAGTGCAATGATCATAGACGGCATGGTAACTCGCCTCGGCCGTCACAAACAACACCGGCACTTTCGAGATGTTCGCTAGCTTCCTCGCTGGTGCTGCTTGCAGGATGCAACTTGAGAGATTCTCGTTAGGCGCGCTGATGTTCTGTCTGGTTAGGAGGGTGGCATCACTGCCAATGGCCGGCTCGTACGCGAGAGGCAATAATGTCAGGCCGAATGGGCGATTGCGGTTTGCCGCGGGACGAATGTAGGAGGGATCGAAGGGAAAGCTGGCGAAGTTCTCGAATGGTGGGCCTTCGGATTCTAATGCTACGAGAGCTTTCACGAGGTTGGGTCTGACGTCGGCGAGTTTCCAACCGAAAGGTCCGCCCTGGCTGTGCGTTATCACGATCGCAGGACCGATCTTGTCGAGTAGGGCTGCGTAGCTGGCGTTGTTGTAGGAGGCTTGTAGCGTGGCGTTGTTTTGCACGGGGACTTGGGAGGCGTACAAGGCGTCGAATATAGGGTCGCCGGGGAGACCGGGGCCTGGCCATTGCGTGTGGAGTGAGGCTTGAGGGTAGGATGGGAAGTTCTCTGGTGCGGTGAATTGTTTCGAATAGGTCTCGGCTGAGAAGAGCGACTGTTGACTTTCGCCTGGGAGCAAGGCTGAGCGGCCTCGTTGGGCTTGGTCGGTGAGGTAGACCGTGTAGCCTTGATTGAGGAAGAAGGATGCCCAGCCTGGGCGGTCGTCGGGGGTGTTTAGCCAGTTCTGTTGAAAGTCAGTGTTTTGACCATGGAGGGCGAACGATGGGTGAAGTACAGTTCCCGTCTGACCATTGCCTGCTATAAATACCAAAGGTGTTGCATGACGGGTGTGTAATGGGATCAGTCTCTCAACATAGATCTGACCAGTCATGTATGTCGATGTTGTGTTACTGGTTGGCTAGAACATACGGTCAGTCTGTCGCCTTGCATGTCAATTCATCTAGCGTCAGGAAACATACCAATGTAGTTTGCACATACTGCCCGCCAACATAGAAGTAATCCCGCCGAGCCCATGCTTCCACATCGTTGTCATGTTGCTGTTCACGACCGGCGTGAGCTTGACTCGAGCAGAAAAAGGCAGACCAAGCCAGAAGCAATCGCAAAATGTACAAACAAGACATTGTCGTTCTTTGACAAGCGTGGCGGTCAAAACGCTTCGATTCAATCAGCAACAATTCTCGTTCTCGGCTGAGATGTTGTTGGTGCTGGAATCCTACAATCCGCGGAAAGACACGCCCCGCTGCCGATCCCTCCATATGCATGAAGGCAAGGATCCACACAAGGTCGTAGTCCTGATGTGAGTTAATCTTGCAAAGAGACGCCCAACAAGAGGTTTGTGTAGCTTAAATTGATACTCTCCAACAGTATGTGTGTCTTCATGCAGAATCGCATGCAAGTTGGGCTTTGCAAGAAGTGGTGGACTCTGGTGATGACCCATATATTATTTGCTCAGCGCGGCGACTAGGATGTGACAAATCTGCAAGATTGCAACGACGGACTTTTGTGAGGCCTAATCAATCCTCAAATTGGTGTTGACAGAATTACCAATGTTATGGCATATGGTTGTAGACGATGACCGTGTGCCGAAATTATTAGAACAATACGAAACCATTCCAACATGTCGTCGAGGACTTTTTAACACTGCATTTTAACCAAGAAGGTTGCGCGCCCAGCAGCGCATCATCCTTTGGCGCAATCCAAGTTTTTGGACACCAAACTCCTCGAGTATACCGCCTCCACGAAGACAAAAAACCGAGAAAATATGTCTCCAGAACCAAAGTCTCACCACATGAATCTCTGCACATTCCCCGGCTCCTGCTCCCATTCGAAGCCCTTGTGCAAGAACATCCACATGGTGCCGGCATTGACAGCCGCAAACCACAGCGTTTCGAGCCAGAGTCTCTTGTCGTGTTGCGTCCAGAGCTTTGTCACCAGTCCAGCGTGTTTGGTAGAACCTTGATCCTGTTGAGGATGCGATAGCGGCAGATGGAGTCGGAAGAAAATCCAGGGCAAGATGAAGTAGCGCGGCTCGACTAGCGGGGCACTGATCAATGTTAGGGTGGTGGTCAGAAGCCAGATGATTAGGAAGGATGTGTTGGCGGATTGGGTCGTGTCTGGCAATGGTAGTAAGCGTCGTGGAGAACCACGGGGGGCGGTTTTGGCCTCGCGCTCCTTTGACGGGGTAGGATCCTGGGGACCGGAGGGTTTGGTACGGTCTTGCGGTGCAGAGCCCAAAGCTTGGATTGAGAGCCAGGCGCAGCCAATGTACGCTGGAACGGCGGCATAGCGGATCCACCACTTGTGACGGAGAAGGCGGAAGACGTAGAAGACGTAATGACGGTTGTCAGCCAGGGTGAAGGGGTGAATGATGGTGTTGAAGCGAACAGATAGTAGGGCGCCTGCGATGAAGAGACCGAGCACGAGGAGGCGAGGGAGTAGCGCGCGGCGCTTGAAGAGTAGAAAGTGCTCAAGATCGGCGACCATAGGGAGCCAGGCAATGAAAGTCAGGGGAACGCGAACCAAGTGCTGATAGGCGAATGGCCAGCTGAAGAAGATGAGGTACGGCCAGAGATACAGAAGCTGTGGTGTGTGGATCTCAGGCACGTGATTCGCCTTGTCCCCGAGAACGACACCTCCGTTGATCAGAACGAATGCAGCAAAGGCGGCGATCAGTGCGATGAAAGGGTGCAGGATCTTGATTATGTCGATCAATCGTTGTGGCTGGGTAGGTAATTTCAGCAGGCAAGCGACAATAGAAACAACAGCCTTTGCATAGTCTGTACATAAAGTCAGCTTTCGTTCGACTCAAAGGGCTCGCACACAAAACATACCTTCCATGGAAGCATCCCTTACTGGTGGGTCGTACAAGACCTCCATCCTCCATGTGGTCTTGAACACACTGCCATAAGTGTCGCCGAAGCCTTTGCTCTTATTGTACATGGACTCCTTGACGAGCTCATGGCCTTGATCAAGCTCCCGAAGCACCACAGCGGCAGCAGGGAAGATAGCGACCCAGAAGATGTTTGTTTGGCGGAATGTCAAGCTCACCAGACCAAGTACGAACAATCGTAGGTGCCACCAGATCTGCTTGATGTTGCTCTCATCCGAGCAGATCAGGGGGTAGAAACATAGCATGACCGACAGCGTGGAAGCCACGTCAGTATAGTAGAGCGCCGAGAAGAAGAAAAGGGGGGGCATCAGAGCAATGTTCAAGGCGCTATGCGATGAAAGAAGGGCGCCGTGCCTGGCCTCCTGGCCGCCACCCATGCGTTGCGTAAAGATCTTCTCCACGATCCACGCCAGCGCAATCATGCAGACTACATTTGTGGCTCGGGTACCGCTCACATCGCAGCCAAAGATGGGCTTGAGAATGTATGTGATCACATACAAGCCCGGAGGAGTGGTGATTTTGGGGTCCCAATTGGTGAAGTCGTTGTTGCAGTATTTCTGTGCTTGAGGAATGTGGAAAAATTCATCCTGGACAAATGAGATGAGAATTGGCTCCTACCTGCGTTTTGTTGGGAGAGGACATACAAGATATGGCATTGGGACGGTTTGATCTACTGAACGCGACCACCAGGCTAAGGGGAGGCCGAGCAGGATGTAGCTGCGAGAGAAGAAGCTCGCCATGGCTGTGGCATGGGTTCCGGATGATCAGGTGATGCAGGTGTAAGTGAAGTGTTCAATGCATTGTAGTCTCGGCGCAAAGAAAGAATGGAATCCTCGTTAGGTGACGTTCAATTGGTCTGATGTCACCCTCGCCATTTAGGACACGAGCGTTCAATCTCAACTTTATCGCGGGGCAGGCGCGTCCCACGCGAGACCGCTATTACAATCGCTTTGCTATTGACGGCACGAATGCAACAGACACAAGAAATGCCATAGCATAAACAACAAATCAAGCATGGCCCTCCCTCTTCCCCCCGGGCTCACGCCCAACGAAGTCGGCTTCCTGTGCGAAATGGAGCAGGTGACGGTAATTCCACGCCAGCGCCTCGAAGCCCTCGAGCTCTTGGGAGTGAGTACAGTGTAGCTAGTACGCCAGCCTCGAAACCACTCATGTAAAGAGTGAGTTAGCAAGCAACGGGGTCAGTCCATTGCTGCCCAAGAACACTCTAGCTAACCCAACACTCTCTCCTCCAGGGCCCAACACAACCTCTCAACCCGCCCTTCCCAACTCCCCTCCCTCTTTGGCTCGCTCTCCTCCTCAAGCGCCAGCGCCGCGCAAACATCCAACCGCCCGCCTGGCTCAATCCAACTTCGCTAGAAACAATCCTCGACTTCGAAACTGCCGAGACGACCGCCGCCGTCTTCTCTCCTTCACCAATTCTGCCTCCGCCTACAACTGCCGGCGCTCAACCCGAAGATGATGAGACTCCATACCTCGCCCACACCACCCTAGAGCTTTCGACACCCTTCCTGAAAGACACCCATACTGCGCGCGCACAAGCCACTGCGCTGCCGTACCACTGGCTCGAGCTGGGGCATTTGCTCCTCACGCACGCGAGCGATGACATCGAGGATGCGGATACGGTGCGGCGGTTGCTGAGGGATTTGAGAGAGGTTAGGATGAGTAAGCTACGGAAGGGTTTCAGGGTGCTGGAGGGTGGAGCGGGGTTGCAGATTAATGGCGTGGGAGGCATGGAGGTTGCGGAGGTGAGAGGGTTTGTTGGTGGGGTTGTTGATGGGTTGAGGTATGTTCTTATGGTTTCATGCTTGTTTTGGGGGAGATACTTTTGGCGTATCATTTTACTGACTGCTTCACTTACAGGAAGATCGGCCGCTCAAGAGAAGAGGCCAGGAGAGAGCGTGAAGCTGAGGAGCGCGAGAATGGACTCGGTAGCAGTGCTTACCCTGATGAGGATGATGACGATATGCAATTATAATGTACAGTTTCCATTTCGTTCTCCAGAGGCGGTTGCTTCTGCCATTTTTCTTCTATGGTGACATGGTTACAATGCGATGAGATCGTGCTAGGTCACTCCCAGCATCTGTAGACCCAGTGTGAATCTGCATTTCCGCAGACATGCGCAGCCAGACCTGCTTTTGGGAACCCTAACATCAATCTGAGTGCTTCAATCGCAAACATCTCTCTTCCTCTGCCTGCATGGTCGTAATTCTCCCCACAACATCCTCTCCTCTAGATCGTGTCTCAATCGCCGTCTTACTGGAATGCATCAAGTCGAAAAATGCTCCCTTCTCTTACGCAGCAGCTGGAACCTTCTCAGTGGCCTCGCTCAACACCTCTGTCGCGCCCTCAACCGTAAGAGGCCAAGCTGCCTCGGGCCAAGGCTTCTTGATGGCATCCTGCAGCTTGACGATACAGTTCTTCGGCCCAGGCACCGCGCCGTGCACAACCACAATTCCATTCTCCTTGTCGACCTTCATGACCTTCAAGTTTGCCACTGTCATCTGCTCTCCTCCCATGCGACCCGGCATCTTCTTGCCAGGGTGCACTCTGCTACCGCTGCCCTGTCCACCACCAGACGAACCCATCAGACGATGCGCAAGCGAGTTACCGTGAGAAGCTCCCTGACCGCTGAAGTTGTGGCGCTTCATACCACCCTCGAAACCCATACCTCTGCGGTTCGCGCGCGCGTCGACGTATTGTCCCTCGATGAATAGGTCTGCGGTGATCGCAGAGCCGACAGGCGGCAGGCCCTCGGCGGTCTTGACTCTGAATTCTGCCAGATGCCTGCTGAGCGGCACGCCCTGGGCAGCGAAGTGCCCTCTCTCCGGTCTCGTCACATTCCTAGCTTCCTTTGCGCCGGCGCCGACTTGCACGGCCCAGTAGCCGTGGATGTCTCTCCTCTTGTGGCTGACGACCTGGCATCTGTCGAGCTGCAGAACAGTGCATGGCGTGCGCTTTGCGGTTTCCGGATCGTAGAGCGCGGTCATGCCCTTTTTGATCGCGAGGGCGCCGGTGCGGAGGGGGAGAGTGCGTTCTTTGCGCTCGAAGGCGGCGGTGTGGCTGCTTCCTAGGACGGGGAGCGAGGGCGAGGCATTGAAGCGGCTGGGTTTGGGCGCGGGCTTGTCGATGCTGCGGATTGTGCGTATTTGTGTGGATGGGAGCGATGGGCAGAGGAAGCGCGGCGGCAGGGCGAAGAGCCGCAGACTTGGTTGGCGAGGAGGCATTGTGATGTGTGGTCTAGATGTATTGGACCTGGTATTCACTCCCGTCTGGTGTTGCTGAAGTTCGTAGGAAGGAGCAACTTCGGTGACAGAATTCCTGGCCCGCTCGGGCTGAGAATTCTGGCTGGCTTGCAGTTATCAGATCTTGAACATGCCGCCTTAGTCATCCGTGGGCAAACCAAAGCTTTTGCGAGATCTAACGACGATCAAAGAATTATAATCTCACGCAGAGATCAGATATTCACTTGCTCAAGGCTGGACGAGCATCATATTATAGCCAGGACATCACTCGGAACAAGGATCGCCATATCACTTTTTTTACCTCAACGCCACGCCGCCTACCATCGGGACTAGGAACTCAAACAACGACCATATAACCCGGAAGGATTAATCAGGAGAGGTCTCACAAACCTGAAGACAAAAAACTGTTAGACTGGAGTCTCTCTTACCGAAACAAAAAAACTCCGCTGTCAAACTCTCACCCAAACACCCAAATCCCACTCTCAAAATGACTTCACCACAATCACAACCACAACCCCAACAACAACAAGAAGACCCCTTCGACACCCTCCTCTCCCTCGAATCCCAATACCACGCCGAAGGTCGCGCCCTCGGCATCTCTGAAGGCAGTCTCTCCGGCCGCATCGAAGGCCGCGTCTTCGGACTCGAGAAGTCCTTTGAGAAATTCATCGAATTGGGAAAGCTTGGGGGTCGGGCTGCTGTTTGGAATGCGAGACTTCCTGAGAACGTCACCGCTGGTTCTGCTTCTCCTTCTGCTTCTTTGGAAGTTGGTAAGGAGGAAAGCGACGCTGGGAAACTGGGTGTTCTACCAGGTAGTGGGAGCGAGAGGTTAGTCAGGCATGTGAAGCGGATGGCGGAGCTGACGGATAGGGATGATGTGAGTAGGGAGAATAGTGAGGAGGGGGTGCAGGATTTTGATGATAGGTTGAGGGAGGCGAGGGCTAAGGCTGTGCTTGTTGAGAGGCTGGTGGGAGAGGGGAAGGAGGGTGGTGGATCAAGTGGCGCTGCTGCTGTGAAGAGGGCAGGCGTCAAAAGCAATGCTGTCAAGTCTGATGAGATGGAGGACTTTGGTGGGTTGCCGAGGGGTTTGCTGCAAAAGTGAGAAAGCTGGGACGAGTGGCGAATTTGTGCTGGAGTATTCTTCATTGGACTTCTCTGTCCTATTTCGTTCATTGGGTTATTGGGAGAAAGCTATCTCGCTGCTGCTAACCATGCCCTGCTGTGCCATACCATGCCAACGCCTCGCTCGAAAAACACCGATCAACAAAAAAATGAGCCGGCTCTTAGCCGTTCTTGCTCGAAAGCGCAATCTCATGACATCGCCGTATCGCCTGGCCCATTTTCGACCGCAGGAGCAGGAGGCTCGACACGTTGCTTTTTAGTGTCGGCACCACCATCCACTTGTGGGAGATTGCTCACGTCCGTCAAAGCTGGTCTTTTAACCGCGGACGGAGGCTTATATGCACCGCGATTGGGTGGACCTCCACCACCTGGCATGCCGATTCGTCGTGTTGGGTCGACTGCAGGATTGACAAAGTTGGATCGATTGGGGCCGTTGCCTTGTTGCTGGTTCTGTTGTGGCGCACCGTTGGCCGCGTTCGCCAGAGCACTAGTCAACGATTCGCGCATAATCGGTGCAGATTTATTGGGGTTCACTCCTTGCGTTCTCCGGATGGAAGGGCTCTCTGCGTGTGGATTGAACGCAGCCGGTGGGGCCACGGTCTTGCCTTCGGCTGCTTGGGTTAGGAAACTTGCGCTGCGTCCTGTGACGAAGCCTGCGGGTATGCCTGCTGGAGGCTCTGTGGGCATTGGTGGCTGGTATTCTTCTGGTTGTGCAGTGGGTGCTCCATTTTTCTGCTGTTGTGGCTGCCCTTCTTCGGCTGATGAGGATGTGGATCGGCTTCCTGCTCCGTTATATCCGCCAGGTCCATTGGCTGCCGCCGAAGGACGTTGGGCACCAAGAGTCTGTGGTGGGAGCATGCGACCAGGCTGTGCTTGAATTACACCAGCTTGGGGCCGTTGCACGCCTGGTGGTCGTTGCGGGCCTTGCAGGCCTTGCGGAGGTTGTGGCGGTTGCACGTTTGAAGGTCGAACGTTTGGCATTGACTGCATGCGTTGCACGCCATTCCGCTGTGCATCGTTTTGTGCCTGTCGTTGTGCTGGAGATTCCATAGTCCTCGAGTCATCCAGGCGCACCTCATCTGGATGGCTGAAATCGGTATCATCCAGATCGCCTCCTCCAAAGTCATCATCGAATTCACCCGAGCCAGCTGATGCCAGCGATCGATTGCTCGCCATACGTCCCACTTCCTGTGCTCTTCCGGTTCCATTCGCTCCGTTGCCGTTAGTTTGGTGTTGTTCCCTCACAGCAGCGTCTGCGATCGACTCTCGCTTGATAGGCGCAAAGTCTGGATGCCTGTAGAGGTTCTCCGCGTCCCATTTGCTTGGTGCCACCTTCAGCTTGGTCACTTTCCCAAGATAGTCCTTGTCGTAGAGACAGTTTCCCAGCACATTCCCGAAGTTGCGCAATGCACGCTTCATGGCGTCTGTCGCGGCTTCCTTTTTCGCCTTTTCAAAAGCCGCCGCTTTTCCTTTGCAGTTCTCAATGTGGCCGTAGCCGATATCCTCATGGTATGTTCCATCGCGCAACGTGACCCGCACGATTGTGCTCAGGCCGAGTGTGATTTTGCCATTTGTAGTGTTCTCATCGACAAAGTCGATCTGCACGTTCTGAATCGACGAGCTCCAACCGTTGAATCCAAACACCTCGTTCGCGAGGTTGATGACCTTTTCTGCCGCGAGGTAGTGGACCTTGCCGCCGCCAGCTCCAGGTCGCGTTGAGATGTACTCGGGTCCTAGTTGCTTTTCCAGTCTCGATGATAGCGTGGCGATTTCTTGGGCGGTCCATTCGGAGATTCGAGGTGCAGGCGGCGCGAAAGGGTTTACTGTGTTGGCATTGTCACGATGTTGATCACCTGGCCTGGGGGAAGTGTTAGCGTCGCGTGTTGGTCTGATGGTAGGCGTTGTGGATGCTTACATAGGCATATTGGCACATTACTCTGCTGCGAGTTGTTGTGGCAATAGTACAGCTCGTCCAGAGGTAGACAGGACGAGATATAGAGAGTGAAGGCGAAGGCTCAAGGCGACAGTAGTGGAGACGAGTGAGTACCTAAGCAAGTGAGGCAACATCAGTGAGCCGAACGCGAGCGACGCGCCTGAAAGCTGACCAATGACGATGAAGCACAGGCTCGAATGACGCCTGTTCACGTGATGCTCAAGAAACCACATGCATAGAAATGGACATGCAAGTAATGCCATATATCAGATCTTTGATATTGCCATTGAGATATCGATTGATATTAATTTATTGTTTGCTCTCAGCGGGAGTGCGCATACATAAGCTCTCCCACGCAGAATGAAAGCCGCTATTGATAGACTGTAGGGCTACTTGTTAGAGTCCCTGCGCTCGGCGATTGCGTACACATTTGGGCTACCTTACTCCTGGCGCAAGCTGAGAGCTGGCCGTTGCCTGTCAAGTGTCCTGTACCCTTAACTCGACATCAATAATCCCCATCTTCCTTGTACCAATACCTTTCCCTTTCTTCTCTATACCTTCATTGCCACCACCGAGAGGAGGCATCGAGCTGTGCAGCGACGTCTGCACATGCCCTTTATTGTCGGCTAGCTACCGCGATCCGCTACCCGGGAACGGAACACTTGTGTCTGTCCATTAGAACATTCATTACACCAGCCGAAAGGCGCATAGGAGCAGACCGCGAGGGTCCTCTCTGACTGCTACTTCGCAAGATGCCTGTTTCATCAAGGCAACGGGCCTCATGGCCATCCTTGTTGCTATCGACACTGCTCTCCTCAATATGCCTCTCAACACCCGCCATGGCCGCCGACAAGACCGCGGCAGACTACTACATCCACTCGCTGCCTGGAGCACCTCAGCCTTTACTCAACATGTACGCTGGACATGTGGAAGTTACACCTGAACACCACGGCAACATGTTCTTCTGGTTCTACAAGAATCGACACATCGCCAATCGCCAGCGCACCGTTATCTGGCTGAACGGAGGGCCTGGTTGCAGTAGCATGGACGGCGCGATGATGGAGATTGGACCATACAGAGTGAAGAAAGATGGGACTTTGACCATGAATGATGGTAGCTGGGACGAGTTTGCGAACTTGCTGTTCATTGACAACCCGGTCGGAACCGGCTTCAGTTACGTGGACACGGACTCGTATATTCACGACCTGGACGAGATGGCGGTCCAGATGACCACTTTCTTGGAGAAGTGGTTCGCCATCTTCCCAGAACATGCGCGCGACGATGTAAGTTTGGGATATTGTGCTGCTAATGTGGTCAATGAAAACTAACAATAATGCAGATCTACATCGCTGGCGAATCTTATGCTGGACAGCACATCCCATACATCGCGAAAGCCATGATGGACCGCAACAAGAGGAAGGACCACGACAAGTGGAATGTGAGCGGTCTGCTGATTGGCAATGGCTGGATTTCCGGTAAAGATCAATACGCATCGTACATCAGCTACGCCAAACAGGCTGGCCTGGTAAAGCCTGACAGCGAGGCCTCCGGACATCTTGACCAGATGCTTAAAGCTTGCAACGTTGACCTCAACGCTGGTGGCAAAGACCACGTAGACGTTGGCACATGCGAAGCTATCCTCCAGGAAATTTTGCGCGTCTCCACCAAGGAGCTCGGAGGACAATGTATAAACATGTACGACACTCGCCTGAAGGACTCATACCCCAGCTGCGGAATGAACTGGCCACCAGACCTCGAGCAGGTGAAGCCTTACCTGCGCCGCGAGGATGTCATCAAGGCCATCCACCTCAACCCAGACAAGCAGACTGGTTGGACTGAATGTAGCGGCGCTGTCGGCAGCAACTTCAATGCTGCCAAGTCCAAGCCCAGTTTGACACTCCTCCCTGACTTGCTCAAGCAAATTCCTATCCTGCTCTTCTCGGGTGACAAGGATCTTATCTGCAATCATCTTGGAACGGAAGAACTCATCAACAACCTGGAGTGGAATGGTGGCAAGGGCATGGAGCTGTCTGCAGGCACATGGGCGCCGCGTCACGACTGGACCTTCGAAGGCGAGCCTGCAGGTATCTACCAATCTGCTCGCAACCTGACTTACGTCAAGTTCTTCAATGCTTCGCACATGGTACCGTTCGACTACCCCCGTCGCTCCCGTGACATGCTGGATCGCTTCATGGGTGTGGATATTGCCTCCATTGGTGGCGCACCGGCTGACTCGCTGCTTGATGGCGAGAAGGCTCCTTCAACTTCGGTCGGTGGCCACCCCAACTCTACCGCTGCCCAGGAAGCCGAAAAGGATAAGCTCCAAGAGGCTGCATGGCGTGCATACCGCCGCTCTGGCGAGGTCGCATTGTTCTTCGTCCTTATTGCTGCGGTCGCTTGGGGCTACTTTGTTTGGCGGGACAGGCGCAGGCGCGCGGGCTACGCTGGTCTCTTTGGCACAGATCACGATGATGGCAATGGTAGAGCGCCTGAGATGGCATCAGGACTGGGTCTTAATGGATTTTCTGATCGCCGTCCGCCCGGCAAGGAGCAGAGGGACGTTGAAGCCGCCAGGGACTACGATGAGACGGAGCTTGATGACTTGAGTGGCGGACGGAAAACGAGCAGAGACCAAGAACCATTCGGTCTGACCGACAGCGAAGACGAGGAGGACGGAAGAGCGGGTAGGGCTAATGGAAGGATGAACTGAGAGGATGTCCATTTCAGGATGGAGGAACCAGTATCTTTCTCGCAGCTCAGCGAATGCATAGACATGGCGTTAACGGTCGGTCGGCAGTGTATCATCATTTTCTTCATCTAGACGTTGTATTCTGCTTTGCAGCGTTTCGAGCGTGAATTGCAATTCTTTGTTTCCGTCACAACCCGAACTAACAGGAGTCCATCGCCTCTCACGTTGCGGCTTCGAATTATGCAATGCAATACAATACTGGGACAAGTTTCAGACAAAGCGAAACCAAACTTCGAAAATACCGACACAACGAAATGCGGCCATATCATGTCTTGCAAGTCCTTTGTTTCGAAAAACCACAGAAGACCGACTCGCTCATCCGCCTGCCAGAATTTGCCTTTGTACTTACCACTCCAGCAGTATAGCCATCTGACTGATAACCCCAAAAGCCGTCAGCAGCCCACTACCTTCAACGACTGTCCACCCAAAAGCAAACGGGAGAATCGACCACGCCCATCCAACCACAAACCTCATCAACCAACAATGCCTCCCCGCGCAGGCGCAGGCCCAATCCCCCGCCGCCCAGACGGCGAACCAGCCTGGTTCACCGAAGAGCACAACGCTTTCCTCGAGAGACTCTTGCACTTCCCGCCCGGCTCCGTCCTGAACATGTATCAAACGTACCTCGTGCGAGCTGCGCAGGTCATGTTGGGCGATTATGGGCCTCCACTGCTGCCGCCGCCGGCGTACGAGCGGGTTGCTTCTGCTGCTGGAGGTGGTGATGGTGGCGACAGGAGTGAGGCCCCACGAGCTCCGTCAGCTGCGCCAAGGGCGCTGCGTGCGAGACCTGGACATGGGGCGGGGAATTTGGAGGGGTTGAGCAGGAGGGGTGCTGTGAGGATTCCGGAGAGTAGGAGGGTTAGACTGAGGGAGGAGGAGCATGTTGAGGGTGGTCATGGGAGTGGGAGGCGGGTTGGATCTGGTGCGAGGGCTGGTGCTGGTGTGCCTGCGAGGAGACCTGTTCCGGCACCTGCGGGCGAGAGGGTGCAGAGGGGGAGAGTCGGCGATGCGAGGAATGATAATAGTGGGAGTGTGAGTTCGAGGACGAGGTCGAGGTCTGTGAGGAGGAGGGGGTCGTTAGAGGAGTTTGCTTATTTTAGTAGGATGCTTTAGGTTGGGATGACATGTAATTCTGCTATTGGTTTTTGTTCTGTGCAGCACATTGTCTGAGCTTTGATGGTGTCCTTGTGCTTGCGATTTTCTCAAGGCGTGAATAGTGTGCGGGTCTTTGATCCATTCCACATCGATCCACATGTAGTAACCCCGAACGCTCGATGTCTGCCATCCAGTCCGCCCATGAAGCTTATCAAATATCGTCGGAGGACTTGAGGTTCCACTTCGACTCTTCGGCAGTACGTTCCATGATTCGCTTCACCTTGGACAGAGCCTGTGTGGCAACATGAGCGCCTTGGAGCTCGAGATTATGCCGCACTCCCTGTCTCAGAGCGACCACGCGAGTCCTAATGATACTCTGGCCAGGTTGCGGGCGTCCGAGCGCCGTGATCTTCACCTCTCAGTCAAGCTTCAGCATCTCGACACGAGAACTGAAGTCCTCGCAGTGAGCGGTCACCAGAGGCAGGATGCCATCACTGAACTCCGCTCGGATGGCCTTGCTGGCTAGGAGCAGGGCGAGTGCGCCTCGACAGTCGAGCTTTGTGTCTCTGATGCGGTAGTAGGAAGATGTGGAGGATTCGATCTGAGGGAGGATGTCTTGCAGCGCGAGGTCGTAGATGTAAAGGCGGATCTCGGCGGGTAGTGTCATGAACATCGGCGACTCTTGGTGGTCACTCTCGAGATCGCTCGGCTTTGTAATCATTGTACCTAGGGATGATCAGCTGCCTTGAGCTTTTACGGTTCAGTCTGATGGCCATGATTACCTGCTTGTCTGGCTCGGAAGGTCGCACTTTGGCGATGTTGTGTGCTGGTGAGTTTTGTATGAGTATTGGAGAATGCGTGAGCGACTCTCAAAGTATTCGATGGTGGCAAAGCGGAAAGAATGTTGTCGCGAGGCTAGCGTTAGCATGTGATGCGAAAGTGAATTTGTGTGATGACTGTTCATGTGACATCAAGTTTCATGCTTCACTTCACTCCCTCGTCCAGGTTACGCCGCCATGGCTCTCCGAAGGCGTTGTGAGGCGAACAACAGTATCCTCGATGATAGAAATGAAGTACAGACACTAAGACTATGGCTAGATGGTATCGTGAAGAAACAAGAACGCCGCCCACCACAATCAATCAATAATCGACCGTCAATCCCTAGCTTGTTTGAATAGATTCCACCAGTAGACGCCATACACCAAATGCAATCCCGCTAACGCCCACGCTAAAAGAAGATCATAAATGCTCAAGCTTAAGCTTAAGTGGACACGATCGCTGCAGCGACAAACAAATCCAGCCCTGAGCTCTGCGTCGCCATCGACGCCGGGTCCATAGGTCCTTGCCACTTCGAGCCAATGGTACCATCGCCTCCGCGAGCGTTCGCCAGCACAGCATCGGCGTTAGTACGCAGGAAATCCGCGTATCTGTCGCGCGGCGAAATGCCGTGCAACTCTGCCAGTTTGCGCACGAAGATGCCCTTGAACTGCGCGCCGGTCTCGTCGACCTCACCCGGCCACTCTTTCTCGCGTAAGATGCCTTTGTCGTCGGTCAGGTAGTCGATGGCGCCGTTGGCGATGCGGTGAGCGTTGTCGATGTGTGCGTTATCGTTGGTGAGTTTGCTCATTTCGACCAGGCCGCCGAGGATCACGCCTTGGTTGTAGGTGAAGACGGCGCCGCCGGCGACGCAATTGTCTTCGGTAATACCGTCGGTGATGACGTTCTTGGAAGTCACGAGGCCGGCGCCCATGAACCAGTCGAGGTTTTCTTGGGCGTATTTGCGGTAGTCTGTGCGAGGGTTGCTCACGCGGTTTGCGAGAGAAGTGGCGGTTTCGAAGTACAGCTCGTTGGCGATGGAGGCTTCGTACTCGCGGTCTTTGCTCCAGTATGCGCCGCCGCAGTTGTTTCCCAGAGCTGTGAGATAGTCTTCGAAGATGTCCTTTGCGGCGTCTAGGTATCTTGCTTCATTTGTGAGATCGTAGGCCCGGATCCAGCACATTGCCCACCAACCACCGTCATCGTAATAATGGTTTGTCCAAACACCACCGTTATCCGCTTTGGCTTTGTTGAAGGTGTTGTCGAAGTACCATTTCGCTGTGGAACCATATCGATCCCAGTCTAGGGAAGCCATGTTGGCGATTGCGGTGAGTGCGTTTGCTGAGTTCCACCAGAGTCCTTGCCATTGTCCGTTGTTTTGGTCGTACCATTTTTGGTTGAGGACGTCAGAGGTGTTGACGGCATAGCCGATGTAGTCTCCACGAGAGGCAGCAAAGACTGAAGAAGGCAGTTGAGAAAAGGCCAATGATAACGCTAAGCGAGAGAACGTGGATTTTTTGAAGCCCATTGTACCGGTCAAGCGGTAAGAGCAGCTGATTAAGATGATCTGTGCAGTGAGCGACTGAGGTCAGAAGATTAGGGGATCGTTGATCAATCGATTGTGTTGAGCGAACAATAGAGAGCCGAGAGTGAGTAATGATTAGGCAGAGAAACAAGATTGGAAAGGATACTTAACTATATGGACACATCCTTCACGATATGGCCTAACGAAGGCTGGGTGGTGGGTGCTGAGCGGCGTAAATGCCGTCACCCCTCTAACGATGGCAGTTACTAGGAAGTACGGATAGGCGGTCGCGTCAGGTCTAGGCGAGAGGGGCGGCGCGAGGGACGTGATTCTCCAAGGAGGATTGGCAGCGCCAGTGAGCGTTGCCATCAAGGCCGGTGCGCTGGCCCGCGTGGTGGGAGCAGACTGGAGGTGGTTGCAGTGTATGTAAGCTCGGACTGCGTTCAGGGCCGGTCCATGAAAGATGGTGGTGAACTGGGCGCCAGTGCAGGCATCTCCTACGCTGGTGAGATCTCGGCAAGGGTGGATGCCAGGAATACTGCGTGAAACAGGCACCGCCCATCGATGCTATACATGATTTTGGCATCAACGCCGGCTCTATGGCGTAACTGCCGTGGCATGGCTTTGTTGCAAGTTGCTGAGTGCAGATTGCTGCTGGCAGAGTCAGGGCGTGATGCGCGACAGGGATGGCCTCCACTGATCATCACGGCTCGGTCGATGGACACTATACTTGGATGTGCATTGCGATAGACACCAAGGAAGAGGCAGTACCGTGAGAGGTTTGTTGCAAGGTGCTCCAAGGCCGTTGCGCTGGAAATGAGATTCGATGCTCTCGATGAGACAGTCTCAGTCGGCTTCAACGCCGCCTGAATATCCAGGAGAAGGCGAACAAGCGTGAAGGTCGCAAGACAGCGAGCGGATTGGTGTGTTTCCCAGCCCTAGCACCATCTCCTGCGGTCGTACGGATGTCAGCTGTATTGTCGCCGAGGTCAGTCCTGATAAGAAAAAAGGATGGCGTCCTAGCAGTGTCGCAAGTTGGTGGAGCCCTTTGCTGGCGACGGTGTTTTTTCTTCAAGAGCACGAGGCGGTTCTGCGCTGGCGGTGTACAGGAATAGCACCTGCTACACCTCCTGGCTCCATTTTACCCTTACCAAGAACCGTCAAGGGGATATGTGGATGCAGTTCGTGTCGTTATAGCGCGATTCACCATTCTACTCGCTCAAGACCAGGAGATGTGAGACAACGTCAAACACGGCCCGCGATCGCGGCGCGCGTGGTTGGGCCTCCGACAAGGTTTCACAAACACAACAACCCTGCTCACATGTCACCAACCATTTTTCTTTGAATAGAAACATGTATTCAAGAGGCTGTACAGTCCTGATCATTTGGAAACTGCATCATGTAAAGAAGTTCTTCACTGGCAGTCCGGCAGTTGAGATGCCTACACGTCTTGGCAGACCATCTACGAGGTATGCTCTCTCTTTGAGTTTAAGATACAATAACGCGATCAACACGATCATCAGATATTCATCGAAGCCGCCATATATAGTAGCATCATAAGGATGAGGCCGTCATGATGTATACACGCGACGTTGTCGGCCTATTCCAACATATAGTGCCGTGAGTTCTCTGATTCGATGAGATTCTGCTATACCCACGCCTGTCGAGCCAGCACTACTTGCTGACCTTAGCGTTGAAATCGAATACATCATTGACTTCGTAGTCGGTAAGATCTCCTTTTGACATGATCTTCTGTAAGACCGCACTCTTCTCGCGGCCGTACTCCCCGATACCGCTGAACTGCTTTTTGGCCAGTTCACGCTTGACCTCGGAATACTCTTCCACTAGCTCCGGGTGTTTAGAAAGGGCTGTTTTGACGAGCAGATGAGATTTCAGCGACTCTCCAGTCGGTATGTTCACGTAGACTGCCCGTCTGATATCTCCGTCTTCTGTCGGCCGGGTAGCACCAGAGTCAAGCGCGTGTTTGTTGTACCGGAACGACATGCGATCGATACCCCATGGTTCCGGATTGTAAGTGTAGCCGTTGGTGGAGAGGAGAGCACATATCATTGGTATGTACTTTGGTTCGACGATGATGTCGATGTCAATGATGGGCTTTGCCGCAAGCCCGGGTATTGATGTACTCCCAACGTGCTCGATGCTGGCGATGGAGACAGAGCTGAGCGTAGAAAGTAGCTCATCCTTGATTCTCTGAAAGGCATGTGCCCATTCAGGGTCGTATTCACATATTGTGATTTGTAGCATTGCTGGAAATCGTGCTGGAGACTGCTTGGCTTGTAGAAAGAGAATGTGATGTTTTGGATCTGCACTCAAGGCCAAGAGTGAAAACAAGCTTCTTGCAATATACTACGAAAGGTAAATAAGAAGTATGACAGCTGGTCTTCCGATGCGGCTGAAGAACAGCGTACCGGTTATCTACTTAGATTGTTCGCTTACATATTAGCTTTCCACTAGCACATATGCTGATAGTGTCGTTATCAGCGTCCTACTTCGCGTCATCTCTAAGGACTCCACCTAGAGATTGTTTTGTAACACTTTCGGTTCTATCCCGATCAAGGTGGGTCGGGTCACAGGAAACAATAGCAGATCATGCGACTATGCCTCTAAGGGTACGCCTCCCGAAATTCAACACCATGAGAGTTCGAAGCTGCGATCACAAGAACCTAACTACACATAGGCTATATATATTCCTGCAGCATTATATTCGAGATGAGTTCTTGCACGTGAACTTTATATCTGGATATCTGCATGATGCATGTCCACCGCCAACTCATCTACGAGGATGCTTCATTGTCAACATTTGGTTCCTGCATGAACGCCGGACCGAGATCTCATATCTTACTTGCAGACGAAGACTTTGGCATTTGGAGACTTCTCATAGAGACCCTGATCAGAATGACAACTCGAACCGCTCTTCTGGATCAATAGGCCGGCCCAGAGTCACCGTCGCCCTCTTCCTCTTCAAATCCATGACGATGTTGAACAAAGTCCCCGTAGCAGATCCGTCCTTCTCGTTCCGGCATATAGCAGTTGGTAGACCTTCCTCGTCCTTGAAGACATTCTCGATCTCTCCATGACTTGGCGACTCTCTAATGTTTTTGCACAGCTCCTCAACTCGTACAACCCGAACAAGACTGTCTTTCAACCAAACTGTATCGACCACTCCCTCGTCGTGGGTGGCTAGGTAGTGGTTGGTGTGGAAAACTTGCTTGGAAGTGTTCATCTCAATCTTTCGCAAGTCCTGTGAACTCCACTCCAAGCCGACCCCGCCTGTAGCATCTGCTACGAGCATATGACAAGAAGAAGCAACGCCATGCGTCGACAACCGCTCCACAGCTTCTTCGCGAGACGAGCTCTCAAGCACCATCCTCAGCCCCAAATGGCAAGGAATCCTGTGCGAATCCATACCCTTTGCTTTGATCGCATTCAGACACACGCCCACGCCGGCCGAGTTGAGCCCGATCTTACCTATCAATCCCGCTTCGGTGATAATTGAGATACTGGGCTTGCCTGGTTGTGTAATGGTCAATTGGATGAGGTTCTGAGCTTGAGCGTCCATCCAGTCCCAGTTCTGGGCTAGGTAGCTTGCGCTGTCGGTTCGCCATGAGAGTGCCGTGCAGCCGTCGCTGAAGAGACCGAATGTGATCTCTGTGCGGACGTTGATTGCGATTATATCTGCTATCTCGACTTCGGCGCCTTCGGCGATGCCTAGATGAAGCATGTCAGCTATACGTGTGATAGCAGTACTTGCATCGAGAATCTTCCTTACCCTGCATCTCTTCGAGGTACTTCGGCCAATTCTTGCGGATCGTAGGTTCGAAGGACATCGCCAGCTCCCGGACTTCACTCCAGTCCTTTTTGGCCGACTTTTGGAAGAGCCCAGCGTAAAATTCGACGCATCTTGATATTTGCAACTTGGCTTCGGAGCCGTGTTTGAGACCAATCTGTAGGCTGTATCAGCGAATGATTATGCTGTCGATAATTTGACCACTACGCACTTCGTGGGGACTTCCTGAGCACGCAATCTTCAACATACGAGGCTCTGTCTTGCTGTGGTACTCGAAGATGGTCATTCTGGCTGATGATCTTGTGGCTGTGGCTTTGGAATACTCGATTACAACAGGTTGACGTGAAAAGATCTAACAATATGATAATGAGTGATAGTACCCAAACCTGATGTCGTTATATCAAGGCATTGGGCGAGATAGGCCAAAGCGGGGCATTGTTGGCCGAGGTCGCCTACTCCACTGCTGTACGTCTTGCATCCTGCAACGAATACATCATACCTGCATAGGGCACGTATATGTAATCTAATCGTAGCTTGTAAACGTCGTCGTCTACTTTATGTCTACGTTCCATAGCTGCACCGTCAAGACTCACGAAAGCCTGCAGTTGAAATACTCTCCAAAGCTTTCACTAACACTTATTTGGCGGAGGATAGCCTCAGTTTACTCGTAGCAGGCGCGTGGTCAAGCTCTGAATTGGGAAACTTTCGATTGACGGACTGGTCTTTGCCATTCTCACATTGGAAGGAAGCCGTCAGACTCGCTGGCCACTTGGACGAGTCGAGCAATTCGATTACCACGTGAACGGTAATCGGTCAGATTGCGAATACGCTATCTTCGATACACCAGTTAGCCTTGTAACTCCTTATTGACACCTCATCGGCATCTAGAAGTCCAACACATCCAAGCGCTTCCAATACGCCGTCTCAGGCAAGATGGCCCCCAAACGCATTCTCGTCGGTTACGGCGTAGACGTCGACGCTGTCTCCGGCTGGCTCAACACAACGGACGGCTCACCTGCCAACCCAACGAACATATCCCGCGGCATCTTCGGCGCAACCACCGGCCTGGAAAGGCTCCTCGCCCTCTTCAAACGCCACAGCATCACCGCCACTTTCTTCGTCCCAGGACACACCCTCGAATCCTTCCCAAACCACCTCGCCAAAGTTCGTGATGCAGGCCACGAAATCTCCTTGCACGGCTACACGCACGAGTTCCCTTCGCAGATGAGCGCGGAGCAGGAACAAGCCGTTCTGGACCGGAGTATCGAGGTCTTGACGGCTTTCACGGGGAAGAAGCCTCTCGGGTACACGGCTCCGGCGTGATCTACGAGCAAGGAGACGATCCCGATGTTGGCGAAAGCGGGTATCTTGTATGACCACAGCTTCATGCACCACGACTTCCAGCCTTACTGGGCGCCGGATCCTTCGCTCAGCGAGTATGTCTCGACAGACCTCAAGCGTCCGGCGGAGGAGTGGATGCAGCCGACGAGCACTCTCAAGCCGTCGGGTGTGGTAGAGATCCCAGCGAACTGGCATGTGGACGACTGGCCTCCGCTGCAGCCTTCTCCTGGTCGACCGGGCACGCATGGATACGTTGATATTGAGAGCGTGGAGAGGACGTGGAAGGAGCAGTTTGAGTTTGCGTATGAGGAGTATGATGAGTTCATCTTTCCTATTAGCATTCATCCGCAGGTTAGTGGGAAGGGGCATGTTATGAGGATGCATGAGAGATTTATTCGGTGGATCAATGAGCATGAAGGGGAGATTATGTGGATGCCTCTTGGGAGGATGGCGGAAGAGTTTAAGGAAGGGCGGGTCGCTGGTGTGAGAATTGAGGGCGGCGCGGAGACTGGGTAGTTGAATCGGCGTTGTTGGCTGTGAGTTATCGCCAGAAAATGATAGGGATAACTGAGTTTCGCGGAACACTGGCAACGGATCGGCTCAGGGACAGGTCTGCACTAGGAACTCGTTTATATAGCAAGAGTCGTGCTTTTCATTGATCTCGTTCCTTGTCAATACCCTGCTCCTCAGGTTTCCACCGCTTGTCCTCCCTGCTGTAGATCATCTCATGCACATCCAGCTTGCCCTGTACGATCTCGCGCCCATTGACAAGATCGTTCTCATCCGCTCTCTTCCCAGCTTCTTCCTCGTTCGCCGCAATGCCGCTCGCGACGTGTCTTGCAATAAGCCTCTTCCTCGCGACATCTTCAGGCACATCCACAAACCACAGCTCGTCCATGATCTCCGCCGCCTCTTTCCACTCCGGTGCTCCACTGCCGAGCGACAAGTAGTTGCCCTCGAAGATGATCACGCGCGATGTTGTCGCGATTGGTATGTCTCGTGCTACGGGGTCTTTCACGGCGTGATCGAAGCTGGGCGCGTAAATCGTCTCGGATTCGGGCAGCAGAGGCTTACGAAGGTCTTTGACTAGCTGCAGGAAGGCGGGCGCATCAAAGGTGAATGCTGCCCCGCGGCGAGCATGGGCGGTGGTAGGGTCTGGCATTGCGGATAGTTGGGCGCGTGTTAGGTGGTAGCCGTCCATTGGGAGGAAGGTTGCAATGCCGGGCCCGGAAGCAAGACCTGGATTTGCTTCATTGTAACGCTCGTTGGTCTTCTGGGCGACTGTGGCTGCGAGAGTGGTTTTGCCTAGGGGCTGGTGTGAGTCGATGGCTCGTGGTGCCCTCCATATTGGTTCACGAATGATGTACCTGAGCCTGGGATTCCACTGACAGCGATCATGAGGCGCTGGCTTCGTGGTGTGTCTTGGAACTTGTTCCATGTCTTCTCGACGAGGTGGTTCACTTGGTCATCCATTCTGAGTTGGTAAGTATTCGAGGTACTCTGGTAGGATCTGCCTTAGAAGCTTTAAAGAAGGCCATGATTGTACTTTTGATATCAGTCGGGAGGATCGCAGGGCGACAGTCGGCCGTGCTTTTTACTGGGCCAGGACGTATCTCACCCCACTACTCGAAGTATGCTGGCGATCTCCCCACCACCCATCGGCGAATGAAGTGGGAAGTGAGGTGACGTCGTGTCACGTGTCTCTTTAGATTGGAGGTCTTCTCCAGACATCAAGGTGTGGAGGGTTAGTGGTTAGGGTTACTTCCTCCACGACAATCCAACAGTCAAAGATCACTTCCACGCCATGAGTTCGTTGATGCTAAATCTATGTTTAAAACTGAGAGAATCTACTCGAATTTGCTTTCAGTTGATTGAAAAGTCTTCATAGCTCTTGACCAGCACATGTGCGGATGTTATCACAAGTTGAATCTGATCTATCAACTTGCTCCAGATCTGATATCATCTCACGCAACACCACTCAGGCAACCAACTCATTTGGTCCTCTTCTTTTTTTAATTTTATTTCCAACACCATCAACATCACCACAAGAACAAAATGTCCCTCACTAACCCCACCAAAGAAGAAACCCTTGCCCTCTTCGCCTCCATCGAACAACACTTCCCCGCCAAAACCCTAGGCGATGACAAGTGGTACATCCTCGCTCTCGCCGCAATCGTCGGGGGCGGTCACCCTGAACTCGCAGCCGACCTGTACCTCCACCTAATCAGCAGGCCTGCGTATACCACTTCAGATGCCCGCAAGGCGCTTGTGCGGAGGCTGCGTGAAGTATTGGTGAAGCTTGTCAGCGTTGTTGGTGTTCCAAAGCCTATTGATGCAGTGTTCAGTATTGCTGGGGTTGAGAGGGAGGAGGATAAAGATTATTCGTTCTCGCGGTAAAGCAATCCGACCGAAAGTACACGGTCTACTTCGGATCTTCACTGACTGATTCCAAACATAGCGAGAACTGGTCGTCCGGCGAGGCGAACCGCAAGCGTGGCCGTGACTGGCTCGATCAGATCTATAAAGCAAACCACAAGTCTACGGAGAACACGTTGGCGGCTCATCAGGACTTCTGTAAAGAGAGACCAGAAGTACAAACTCGTTGCACGAGTACGCACTAACGCACAACCTCACAGCCTGGCTCTCCATCGAAATCACATACGGCCTCTACCTCTCAGACCACAATATCTTAGATGGCGTCGACACCGAGCTAGTCGTCTTGAGTGGGATCATGATCCAGAATCTACCAAGAGAGACGGGCTGGCACCTCAGAGGGACCCGGAGGATTGGTGTCAGCTACGACGATGTTGAGACGATTCAACAATGCGTGAGTCGTGCGCCCAAAAACCTTCTTGATGATTGTAATTTCTTGCTGACATGATTTGATTGGAAGATTGAGAAGGTGGCCGCGTTCTGTGGCTTGCAGCTCACGAGAGTTCCGCGAGTGCAGGACATTGAGCATGAGGTCGTGATCTGATGAATGGACTTGCTCTATAGATCGAGGCGAAGTGAGAAGAAAAAGAACAGACGTTTAGATCCTAGTCTCTGGGCTGCTATACCTCAACAGTCCTGCCCGAGAAGATTCTTCCGCCCAGTTTCCAATTATGTACAATTTTGCTTTCGCACCTGTATGTGCAGATGCCGTCTTAGGTCGTGATAGATATGGAAAAAGAAATTATGGCAAAGCAGAGAGACCACGCCAACGCCATCGCTGATGCTGTCGCCGTGATATATAGCCCAAACGCCGACTTAAAAGCAAGATGTTCTCCAGATATTGTCACGAGATATGCGCCGTTCTGTAGTAATTGCAAGATCCAGAGTAGGGAAAAAGTATGGTGGAGGTCGAGGTCGTCTTATCGTGGCAAGAATTCAGTTCTTCTTCCTTCCGAACCAGCCCTTCTTCCCGCTCTTCTCGTTGAAAGATCCAGGCGCGCCATCAGGTCCCCATGCCTTCTTCGATCCTGTCTTCTTGCCCTTCTTGATATCTCTCCGGCTCGCACAGCAGCAGCATTGTCCCAAGGTGATCAGGAAAGCGAGGATGGAAGTGACAGCTGCTATCCACATGAACGCGAACATTTGCGTGCCGATCGTTCCTTCAATGTTCAGTTGTTCGACCGAGGTAACGGCGTTTTGCATGATGATGAACATGACTGTTGCGATCACGGTAGCCACGGTGGTGAAGAGGGCGGCAAGGAAGGTGAAGATCGTGACCAGGAGGCCGACCCAGCGGGTGTAGACTGTGATGAGCTGCATCGGGATCATGATGAAGGAGAGGCAGGCGCCGGCCAGGAAGAGGGCGAACATCCAGTTGGAGACGAGGCGGATCAAGTCGAGGATGTCGTTGACATCGGCGGGGAGAGCAACTGTGAAAGGAGTGTTAGTTGGGTAGGTTGGGTAGGTCTTCCAAGCGGCGTAGACATACTACTAGCTCCTGCGAGCAGCTGGCTCTGGATGATCTCCACCGGGTTGAACCACCACAATGTCTGCGGCTTTGAGCAGCTGACGAGACCCACACCATTGTTGCCTGCACAATAATTCCAGAGGCCGACTTGGTAGTAATCGTTCAAGCCCAAAGTTTGAGCGATAGAATTGATGAGCATGGCATTGGGCACAGAGACCGGCACAATGTTTGAGAGGTCGAGTTTGATGAAGTAGGTATCGCGGGAAACTGCACGATCGCCAATGTTGCCGACTTCCACGAGGATGAGGAAGATGACGGTCAAGAGTAGCAGGAAGGCGGAGATGAGAGCCCAGATAAAGCGAGTGCGTGTTGCACGCTTGATCTGAGCAGGAGAGGCGTGAATGTGGTCATTGGTGAGTGTTTGATCGGATCCACGGTGGCCATCACTGTCCGTGACAGGGTCAACAGGCTTCTTGCGGCCGAACATAAGGACGGCTGTTGTTGTTTGAGCGTAGTTGGAAACGGTGCTCGGTCTTCAAGGCGAAGAGCAGCGAGGAGGAAGGGATCCAGAACAGAGAGGCCGAGCCCAAGACGCTGAGATGAGCGTTGCCGAGCCGCGTGGATTGGACGTTGGAGTAAAGAGCGGGTTTTTGCTTAGCAGATGGACTAGCTGTTGTTCCTGGGAACGGAGACTGGGATGGCACGATGTGACGAAGACTGGAGAGTGATCGATGCCTAGTAGCTCCTGGTCGTGCGCGGGGGCAGGGCAATTCTCAAGAGGGAGAAGGAAGAGGAAGGATATCACCGTGTATAGAGGGTACTAGATGGCACACGGTGCAGCGAAGAAAACGTACAGGTATAGCTGACGGCGCTGGGACGGCACACGCGGCGGTACAAGAGATAGTATCTGCTGTCAACAAACCTCTTCCCACGCGATCGTTGGGCCGGCCGGTGGTGACGACTAGAAAGACAGGAGAGAAAAAGAGCCTTGCGGACGTCATCTCGCACGCAGCTCTGCATGCCCAGCGCTGCGGGCACTGCGGGATCTGCGCAGGAGGCGTAGCGTCCAGAACCTTAACCGGCGTATGAGATACGATTAGCGGAAGCGCCTGAGCCAGCGCGAGATCTGCACGTGGATCTTTAATCAAATGCTGAGTCAACTTGATTGATTTTGATTAGACCCTGGAGGTTGTTGTCCCTGTTGTTGTCGTAAGGCGTAAGTCAGCAGAGGGACCTTGTTGTTGTCCCTGGCTTCCATGTTGCTATTTTCGAGAGTCTGTCAGAGCATCTTATATCAGATCCTGCCTCGCCTGCTAGTTGGGCACATTGTAGGGCAGAAATCGATCGATGACCATCATCACGCCCAGAGACCGCGGACTTCCGCTCATCGTGCATCAATCGAATCACCAAAATGGCCAGGCCGCAGTCTCGGCCGCGATGCCGTGGTGCTTGCGCGGCGCTCGGGCTTGTCATCGCTTCCTGCGCCCCAATTCGAGGCATGGAAGCAGGTATAAGCTTTCGGGTGAGTGCACTAATGTGCCACAGCCGCCAATCTAAATGAAGTCGTTAAGTTCCACAGACGTCATGCAGCTAACACGGGCCTTGGGAGAAATGCTCTGCTGTTTGCATCTTGCCGCAGGGCTCCGTGGGGACGACTCCAATAATCATAATCATCTTGATCCATCGTTCCTGGCCTGTTCGCGTGGCTTGTTGATGCTAGAGACCTCAACTAATCCAATTCTCTATTCCACTAATTTTTGACGAACGTTCGTCAGACTTTGCGTTTACTTTGCGGCTCTGTTTGCTCTCCACTGCCTGGTATCTCCTTTTTACAAAGGATCTGGTTGAGCATCACAGCCATCATGTTGCCACGACCACTATGGATGTTGTGCCTTGCTGCACTCGGTGTGCAGGCACAGAGCGAGACAGGAACTGGATCTACAACTGAAGCTTCATCGACTGCCTCATCAACGAGATCTTCGTCCTCCAGTGGCACCACTGAGAGTGCCGAGTTCACCAACTCTGGTATCCGGACAATCAGCACCACTGTTCGTGTCAGCGACTTCAGCGGTAGCGAGTACACATATGTCACCTCTGATGGCCAAAAGACTGTCACCACCACTGGCCCGCGTATCATCGTCTCAGGAGGCCAAACCGTCACCCTCAACTCAGAGAATGCCACTGCCTCTTCAACATCAAATTCACAAATCACCCGTACCACCAACACAAATGAGTTGACCCAGATCGTGGGCGGCTCGAACCGCACAATGACCGCTACAGGCACCAGTAGTGCTCCCGCTGTGAGCAACACTGCTGCGTGCAATAATTACCCAGAGTTTTGCAACAGGAAATACAGCAACATCACCGAGGTGTGCGCCCACAACGCTGCCTTTGCCATCCCTAGGAATGCCGGAAGCAACCAGGAGCTCGGTATAATTGATCAGCTGAACGATGGTGTCCGTATGCGTATGTCAAGCCAAACTTCTAGCAGTATCCCCTCGTTGTACTAACAAGCCTACAGTTCAAGGTCAAGTCCACTGGATTAACGAAACTCTCTACAACTGTCACACCTCCTGCGACCTTCTCAACGCCGGCACCTTCCAGTCCGAACTCGAGCAAATCGTCGGCTGGCTGCAGCAGAACCCCTTCGAAGTCATCACTATGCTCATTGGCAACTCCGACCTCGCCTTCGTCGAAGACTTCGTGCCCGCGATCGAAAACTCCGGAATCTCCCAATACCTCTACACGCCCAAGTTCATTCCCCAGCACAAAGACCAATGGCCTACTCTCGGCGAGATGATCCTCAACAACGACCGCGTCGTAATGTTCATGGACTACTACGCCAACCAGGACTCCGTGCCCTACATCATGGAGGAGTTCACGCACATGTGGGAGACGCCTTTCTCGCCGCAGGATATGGACTTCCCCTGCACCATTGAGCGCCCGCCGGGACTTGATCCAGAGGAAGCTCATGAGAACTTCATGTACATCGCCAACCACAACCTGAACATCGCCGTCGAGCTCGGCGCCATTACTGGTTCTGCAGACGAGCCTTTCCTCATTCCCAATACCGCCCAGCTGAACAACACCAATGGCCAGTTCAACACGCGCGGCCAGCTTGAGGCTGCGGCTGCGAACTGTTCCCGTAAGCATTCCCTTCCATCCCATCCTATCGTGTTGTATCTACGAGTAGAAGAACCCGTTAGCTAACTCCTTTCTTTCACAGGCGACCACGGCGCCCCTCCCAACTTCCTCCTCGTCGACTACTACAACCGCGGCGACCCCGGCCCAGGCTCCGTCTTCGAAGTCGCTGCCAAGTGGAACAACGTCACCTACAACCGTCCTTGCTGCGGCGCCGAGGCGCGTGGTCCTGCTTCTGTGGCGCGCGCGAGCGTGCTTGCTATCATTGCTGCTATCTCTTTCGCATGCTTGATCGTGTGGTAGTGCAATGGACGAGCAACGCTGCCCGGGAGAGGGAAAAGAGAAGGATTTGTATACATGAGAATCAATTTTGCATGCCACGAATGGATTGGAAAGAATAACATAATACATGGGTAATGCTGGCTGGCTGGAGTCATGGACGCTTGGGAGTTTGGGATTGCTGGCGAAATCGCATTTGGTTTACGTTGCATGGCGAAGGCGCTCTTTCGGGGAAAAACTTGTATGGGAAATCACGATCTGTTCCCACGTTTTATTGCAGGATTCGCAGGTCGGCGAATTGAAGTTATGCTTTCCGTATCTCACCATGAAAAGGCACATTCAGTAACAAAACCCAAGAAAAAAAGATGATGGTTCTTCAGGTACTTCTTTGGTCAGATTCGGAATTGCTAAACTTGTCTGCTGATGAATATAAACATTCGCGTAGGTTCAGCATATCACACACATCAAACGACCCTGACGGGGGGAACGAAGGATACACACATTCCCATTCCAATTTCACCACTCCTCACCATCATAATCCCTCAGCACAATAATTTCCTCGTCCGCCGGTCCCAAGTGCACAGGCACGCGAACCCGACTCGCCGCTCCGGCCACCACCACTGCCTCTACCACTTTCTTACCTGCTCGTCGGTCGCTGCTCCACAACCGACTCCCGCGTCGGGGGTATTTTGCTTTCCATGCTTCTACGGTTAGGAGTTGCTGCTGCGGTGCGGGTGCTTCTGGATCTTCTTCGTCTTGAGAGGATGGAGCTCCTTCAAGGCTGTTGCTAGCGACAGTGCCGCCACCAACGATACCGCCTTCTTCCAACGCAGCTTTCAACGCCGGAAACGACCCGAGAACGTCTGCATCTGGCATTCGCAGCATGTACCCGTCCTTGTCGTCTGCGAACGGATGGACATACTCCACCGGCATCGCTGTGACGGTGTCGCGGAGAATATCGCGGCGATTGTAGGTGAGGTGGTAGGCGGAGTTTGTGGATGGGTTGCCGCTTTGGTCGAGGAGGATGCATTGATTTAGACTGGGTAGCAGGTGGGTTATGGTTTGAAGCTGGTGGATGAGGTGGGGCATTGCTTCTGAGCCTCGGACGATGGCTGAGTTGACGGGGTCTTCGGTGTAGGTCCCGCAGAGGCGAGAGTTGTGGTAGCTTCCGGCGAAGAGGGAGATTGTGAGGGTTGTGAGCCGAGGACAGGGCGTGGGTGTTTCGAAGGCTTTGGAGCAGAGGGTGCTTAGGTCGAGACGGAGGTGTGAGAGTCTTGGTAGGATGGCGCTGATGGTGTCGCATAGATGTGTTGTCCCGGGTTCTGCGCGGTCTGAGCCGGAAGTGTCGATTGCGAGGGATGTACATGTGACAGGGAGGCTGCAGAGGAGAGTTGCGAGCAACGGTCTTGGGATCCAGAAATTGTTTCTTCCTCTTCGTACTCGAAAGCTGAAGGAGTGTAAGTTGATCAGAGAGGGCAGGATGCCGCTCAACTCTTCTAGGAGAAGCCACAACTGCTTTGTGCTTTCGCTCGCATCGAGAGAGTCGCCGTGGTGTAGACCGACCAGTTCCTCTGGCTCGATAGTGATCGAGAGCGAGTGGACATTCGCTGCGTCCTGCTGAACGCGACTGATGAAAGCCTGGAAGTCGGTGATGTTCCTGACGAGTATGGCATGGCTTGCCATGGCGGTAGGATGGTTGCTGAGATGGACGTGGGCAAAATCCACGAATGTACAGGCCAAGAGACGACAAGAGAAAGATTGGAACGTGGCGGTAACATGGGAAAGCTACCGCCAAGGGCAATCCTTGATCCTTAAGCGAGTGGACAGCTGTGTGACGTGGAAAAGCGCTCGAAAGCATAATGATATTCGACGCTCTGTTACGATCACTTCGAGTCCATAATGCAAAAGTGTGCGGTCTCGATACGACCCAGCATGAAGGCTAAGAGATCTTTGTACGGGACTAACGAGAAGGAAAGCAGAAAGACCCCGTCCAGGAACCAGACAGAAAAGAATAAGAAAGATATTTCATCAGCCAACCCAAAAGATCGCCCCCCAATCAAAATCACCTCGCCTCATAGGTCTGAACCTCAACACCCGTCCTCTTCATGACCCACCGTCACTCTCTTTAGCCAAAATCTCATACCACCCTCCATGCCCCTCCAAATCGACCATCCTAACCCTCTCCAACCCCTCCACGATCCTGCCCACCCTCTCGCCAAACTCCGCCAGCCCACAACCCGCCAGCGCTTCCTGCGCATTACTGGCAGCTCGCACGCGCTCCGCGCTGCTGACCGCGGCCAGGCGGCCGAATACGTGGGATTTGAGGCGCTGGAAGAGCACTTTCAGGACGGGGTCCGACAGGCGGCCAGTGGAAGCTTGGGTGAAGAAGCGTGTGATGGTGGTCGTGAGATGGGCTTTGGTTGGGGCGGGCATGTTGTGGGCGGAGGCGAGGAGGGATGTTGCGCGGTCGGCGGGCGATGTGCCGGGTTCGGAAGATGTGGAGGTGTAGGACTCCGTAGCGAGGAGCTGCCAGAGGCGGGCGGCTTCAGTCTTCCATTGGCTGCGGACGTCACGCTTCAGCAGGTTTTTGGCTGTGAGGAAGATGGCGCCGATGACTGCTATGCGCAGGGCTTCTGCACGGAAGCGTCGCAGGCGGACGGTGTCGAGCGCGAGGGTCTCGGGGACGTCGTCGTCTGACAGAGGACTGTGTGAGATGGCTAGGTCGACGAGAGCTTTTGCGTAGATCTTAGATGCTGTAGGCCTGTCCTCAGGACGGCGGATGCCCTCCGGGTCGCGGCGCTCTGCTTCGGCAAGGAGGAGATTCTCCGCGTTGCGCCAGAACTCCCGGGTGCGATCAAGGGTGATCTTGCCAGACTCGAGGTCCATCGCGAAGTGACGCTTCTCGTAGCCCGCTGATTCGCGAATCAGAGTCGGAGCAGCGTTCATCAGCATGAAGTTCGAATAGTCGAGTGAAAGGCAGTCGACGAATCGTAGTAAGCGGAAAAGCTTCTCAATCATGATTGAGAGCTCGTCTTGCTCTACGCCTTCGATTTCTGCATTGCCCAGCAGCTCATCTGCTAGCTTCTTGACCTCGCCGTCTCGGAATGGAGCACAGAGTTTCGGCAGAATGCCTGCCATGAACTTGAAAAAGCCATCGTAGCTGAACACGCCACTCTGGCACTGCTGGCTAATTTGTTCCAAGTCCAGATTTTCGCTGATCAAATTGTACATGCTGTTTCCAGGCTTTAGCATGCGTAGGAATTTCTCTCTAAGATTCTCTGCCGCTGACACCGTCCACACAGCGCCTTGACCTGTTTCAAATGCGTTCTTCATGTTCTCGCAGATTGATCGATAGACTTGGTCGCGGAACTCAGCATTCACCTTGTCCTCTTCCAGCTTAAAATCCTTGTCCACAGCAAGTTCATGAGTCAAGACGCGGTTCGTTGGCATCGTGGTGAACAATCTGCTTAATTGCCCGGAGCGCTGGGAAGGTTCCTCATCAGGAATCGACATGGCTTGCGCATCTTCTTCGCCCTGTTGGATTGATGCTTCGGTTTCAGGTCCAGCCTCGATACCCCGAGGACGCACTTCTGCGACAGCACGCTTCTTCGGCTGACGCCTGCGGCTCTCCCTGATAGCCTTCTTGATGAGTGCGTCGGCTCTCTCACGGCCAGCCAGTTTTTGAATCCTGCTCAGTAATTTAACCTGGTTGTCGCGGATACCTTGACGATAATCGTTTGCAACTTCTCCGCGGGAGTCGTCCTTAACCATCTGCCAGATTGCATCGAGCTGAACGAAAGAAGCTACCATGCCTTCGATCAGGACGGAGGAATCCTGTACTCTCCAGGCGGCAAAAGCGGAGGTATACGCAGTATATGTTTGTGACAGCGTCTCCTGCTGGGTCGGGTGTGGCAAATAGCTGTTCCACGCAGCCAAACGGCTCAGTGTGGCTTCGAAGCCTGCAGTCAGATCGTTCGCCTTGGAGAGAAGGTCCTGTTCTTGTGCGCCGTTTCTGTTGTTCAGGACGGCAGCCGGGTGACTGGCCAGCATGTAAGCACTCAGGAAGGTGCGGGTGTTCAAGACAGCGTTCTGGTCGTTGGGTTGCTGCAAACCCACGTGTGTCAAGAGTGCAGTCGTCGCCGAGATGACGCCAGGGCTCGCGACAAACATGGTCAGATCGTCGAAATTGTCGTTCTGAATCCTGTCCGTGTTGAGATTCAGCTTGAGGAACGCATTCAAAACAGCCCGGTTGTTGCTCAAACGCCACGCCCTCTGTATGCGCCTTGCCGCCGTCTCCTCGTCAATCACAGCAAGCAACTCGAGATCGTCGACAATAGCCTCCTCCGCCGCTTCAACAGATACATCCTCTTCCACAACAGCCAGCTTCTTCTCAGCACTATCCGCACGTCTGGCCCTCCTCTCCTGCAAATTTCTCTGATATTCCGCCCGTCTCTTCTCAGCCTCAGCATGTCTCTCCTCCATCTCCAGCCTCGCGCGATTTTCGTCCGCTAGCTTTCGCTCCTTGACCTCCTCCGCTATGCGCTTTGCGCGCGTAACCTCCTCCGCGCATGCCGCCGCTACTTTCGCCAGGTACTTTTCCTTTGCGATCTGGGCTGCGAGCGCTTTCTCTTCGCTGGCATTGATGCTACCGCGGGGCGCAGCTTTTGCGAGAGCAGCACGGAGACGCACCTGCTCTGCGTGGGCGGCGCGATCGGCCAGGCGTGCTTTGCGGGTCTCAAGGATGGATGCGCGGCGCAGATGTTGGGCGATGGTGTGAGATTGGAGGCCGGCGGGCGTCGAGCCACGGCGTTGCGAACGGCTGGAGGCATGCGAGTGGACGGAGGTGAGGGAGTTGCGACGAGAAGATGTGGCCGAGGACTTGCGACGCTGGTTTGCGTGGTTGCGGTAGAAGCGAGCGGCGAGGTGGGCGGGCGGTGCATAGACGTGGTTGGCCTTGTCGGCCATGATGACGAGCGATTCCTCTTCCAGTTGCTGCTCGTGATCGTAGTGATGGGTTGAAGGAGGCGGGCGGGCGCCTTCGTCTGGTGGTGCACCCATGGCGGGTGTGATTGTTGGTGATTGTTGCCCCTCGGCGCTTTCAAGAGTGACTTGCTTCCCGGATGCGGTAGGAGGTGTGGGACGGATGGATGAATGGCTTGGATTTGGCTATGCGATGGATACGTATCTTGCTAATATTCTAGGTAGTGAGGAATGGTAGGAAAATCAGGCAACATAACAGGTACAGTAGCAAGGCGCAGTGGTGAATGGTAAGAGGAGGAGTCTCACAGGCAAGCAAGATAGTGTGGCTGGAGGGTCGATGTCCTGCTGACGCAAGTTTGAAACCAAGATGAAAGCCGATTTCCAGGGCACAAGCAAGCAAGCAAGCAAGCAAGCAAGCAGTAGTGTCGAGCCCTGTAGAAGGTTGTGGAGAAAAGGCCGTGCTATTGTGGGAGGTGCTGATAAATCCATCCGATACACACTAACAGTATGTCTGATCAGTAAAGTATAGACTCTTGTAATCATTCAACCTCCGCTGACCTTAGCGGACAAATGCTGTGATATCACGACACATGCTATTTTGAGTTCACATCGTCGCTCTCCTACCACATCCGGTCTCGCTTCTCTCCATCTCCAGCCACACACGCTGAAAGCAGCCGGAGAGAGCGCCAGCAGCTTGGGCCCGGATCTCGATGACGATAATGCACAACTGCCGCCATGATAACGCAATAGCACGCACGACCTCATGCATAATACATCATACATCATACGTACTGCGACGCCTCAGGCATGGAACTGTATTTTGCTTAGTCACTAATAGATGTGACATCTGAGCGAAAATTGACTGGCCATTATTTTTGCTTGCTTGCTTGCTTGCTCGAGCATTTCGCAAACCCCTCTCTCTGCCGCCAATTTCTTGCCTTATCCTTGGATTCTTGCGTGATGGCATCCCAGCCCATGAGAAGTACCAGCAATGCACTTTGTTCTCTGCAAAGCCCAACACCGTGACGATAGTGGTGGTACGCTCGCCATCATCTGCAGATGCATACTGGGCCGTAGAAAGTCTTCATAGCCCGCAATCCCCTCGCAGCAACAGAATGCACGGTAACAGGCGTATCGCTCACTTCAAGCACTTGCCGGCAGCCTCGAGCGCGGATCATTGTGACGCCCTCAGCCGCCCAGCGTAGCCTTTTCCGTCGCATCTTTTGTCGTAGAATGCTGTGGCAGGCCCCGTCTTGATTTCCATCTCGCAGTCGATCGGCCTCCCGTTATCTACCCCTGCTTTCATCAGCCTCTCAATCAGATGATTTCCCTACGCATCCTTGACCCTCGTATCCAAAGCGAGCCTATCCGGCACCCTCAAATCAATCACCCCTTCAACACTCTGCTTGAACACTCTCAGCTCCGCAACTGCCTGCTCGGCAATCTTCGTGTTCTTGCGGTCCTCCATTCGCACCGAAACTTCTACCACATACGTCCCACTCGGGTCCAGGACATTCAGTTCTGACACAGGCAGTGGCAGGCCTTCCAGAATTTTATCGGCGTGGAGTTGTTGAGATGTTAATAGCACGCGGAAGATCCGTATCACCACGTCGCCGCTGACGAAGCGGTGGCCGAGGGCGTATTGCTGGCCTAGGAGTCTGTATGATGATGGGTCTAGGAAGACTTTCACATCTTTGACTTCGTTCTCGATGACTTCACGCGCTGTGTGATCCTTCACACTCGGGTCTGGCGTTTGCTCGACGCGCTGCCGCCACTGGCCGGTGCTTTCTGGCGAGTCGCTGGCGATTTGCACTGGACGTGATAGCTTGTGCACCCATTTTTGTGGTTGCGGAGTTCCGGGTGCTGGCTTCTTTTTAGAATTGATGTTGGTCTCTGGGATCCGTAATTGCGCGAAAAGAGCGGTCTGGTCCTGGTAAGCGAAAGGTTGCGAGCCTGTGACGCCGGCGAGGATATTGAGAACTTGGTTGTGGCGAGCAGGGGAGATTTGGCTGAAGAGGAGGAGTTCGTGCATTGTTGTGAGTTTTTCTTTGGAATGATGTGTTGTTTGTGTGGTGGTTGATGTGTGCTGCTGCGCTTGCGGTGGCCAGAGTTGGGAGAGAGCCGATAGTTCTCCCTGGTAGTATTGCAAGCGTGTTCGCGGATGCGGTATAGTCGAGCCTTCACTTACTCGTCGATGTTGTCGTCGTGGATGAGATCAGCAGTCCAATAGCCCAAGCATGTGACAGTCAGCCACCAACAACAGCGGTCGGAAGCATGTGATCTTCGGCCGGCGCAGAACGTAAACACGGGGAAAATCAACGAGTGGGGTTTGCGATCTTCACTTTCCAAACACTGCCTATTTCGTCAGGTGCAGCCGAGGGTTGTGTCAAGTGAAGAGGTGTGGAGGGTGGATAAAGTGACAGCCCGACAGCAGCCAACTTCTCTCCTCCTCCACCCAAGCCGATCCGCGCATCTCCGATCTCGCCGAAAGCTGCCGCTCGTAGCAAGCTTCCAACTGCAGGCGAGCACCGCGCGCTCTGTTATCGGCTTGACTAAAGTGAAGAGCAATTGACTTTCCTCTCACCACTCTGACAATAATTATTCCTTCTTGGGCAGCAACATAGCAACACTCCACAACCACCTCACCACCTCACCGTCTCTCGCTACTCTCATCGCCAATACCAAATCCTCGCGCGCGCACTCACACTTCTTCACCAGAACGAGCCGTTTCCTCAACTCCACACACCACAACCACAATTACACACACACCACCGCGAAGATGCGCGCAACCCAAATCCTCTCCAAGCACACTCCCCTGATCAGGTTCTTGGGCCGTCGCTCAGTCCCCAAGGGTAAGCTCTCCTCCACATCTTCCATCGACCAAACCAACTAACACCACCTGCAAAGAAATCGACCACACACCCAAAGTCCACCCAGCCTCACCCTCCGAGTCCCTCCCCGAATCCTTCGCCTCCTACCGCCAGAAAGCCAGCCAGCACGGCCCCATGATGCGCGGCGGCAGCGCAGCTTCCCAGGCTCTTTCTTCCGGTGGTTTCCAGCCCTACGGCGGTATTGGTGGTCGCACTGCAAGACAACTCGGCAGCGTGAAGCCGAAGGATGGCGAGTTCTGGGACCGCAATGAGTTGCCTAAGAGGTTCAGGAGGACGGTGTACAGCGAGGCGGAGATGGAGGCTATTGAGAGTGGAGGCGCGAGTTTGTTTTAGGTGAGGGGAGTAGGTGACATTTGGTGGCTTTGGAGATGATGGTACTGCTGCTGCTGCTGCTGCTGCTGGAGGAAACGAACATATGAAAGCGAGCCTGCGAAGGAACACGGGAGAAAAGGCATTTTTTCTTATTCATCTTTTTCGAGGATTGTATATTGACGAGCCATGGCTATAGAAGGCGAGATATACCCGACTTATTTTTTACAAAGACAAGTTCAAACGTACTATTACGGGCATGTCTTTTCTAGGATTATGTTCTCACAGCAGTGCGACAACGGGCGAAAGTATTGCTGGTAATGCTGGACCTTTCAGGTCGCATTCGCGTGCACACAAAAGTCATGCGTAACCAGGCCGTCCGGCTATTGGTTTCGTACCTTCAAGCTCTGTTCGCAAGCTTCAACAATATTCAACCTTGATAGTCGGAGCTCATCGCAGGATCAAAAACTTGCAGGAGCAGGACTGTTCTCGTCGACTGCTCATCGAGATCCATCCACAGGATTGTCCTGTCGATTGACAGAGTAAAGACTAAACTTCCCGCCCGACCACTATGATACCGCACAGCATTATCCACCACAATGTCCCGCGACTTCACAGCTTTCGATCCGCCCACAGGTTCCCAACCGCCCAATCCTGATCTGTACAGCCAGCATGTCGAGACCATACCCTTGCAAAACAGCATTTTCCGCTCAGTCAAATATCAAACAGTCCTCCGCACCACTGATGGATACTATAATTTCACTACTTGCAGGACGTCCACCCCATCTTCGGGGTCTCGGTTCAGCATTGGGAGCTCTTCCTCCAAAGTGCCAATGATGACGTTACTTCAAGCAAAGGGCTCGAATGCAACATACACGACGGATATGGCTATGGATCGCGAGCTGAGACAGGAAAATCGCCAGCGATCCTGGAGCCCAAAGGCTGATCTCACTTCTTTTCCAATGCTGCTGACGGGGTGTGGAGTGTGTTGGAGGTTGAGGGCGATTGGCGCAGCGATTTTACCGCATTCGACAGAGGGAGAGACTGGTGGCTGTGATCAGAAAGTGCGCTGAGCAGGGAGATCCAACGGACGAGGTATGCTTGCTCTATCTTTACATTGAGATTTGAGAAACGTGACTGAATCTCGTAGTGACTTGCATCTTGTAGGTTGGAATACGAATCGCGCCTTTCATCTATATGAGCATGGCCCTGTTCGTTGCTTTGGGTCGCGGGGAGCGGCAGCAGCGGACGGATCAGACACTCGGGATGCATCATTTTGATGCCGAGTAGTAGATGAAAGCACGTTGGAGATGATGCTTTCGTTCGCCGAAAGGTAATCGTACGGTGGATGTTATGTTACGTACGTACATGATTCGACCGGTCACAGAACAGCTCCGGGAACCCATGAATGATAGGATCATGTCTATGAAGCTGGCATCGGGCTTCAGCATCGAAAGAAGTGATACTGCGAGCATCAAGTATCGCAATCTTACGTCTGTCAGCCACTGTGGTCCACGCAGCCGGCAGTCCTGATGCGAAAGCTGCAGAAGCCACGAGCTTCAATGACACAGCTGTTGTGTCTTTCCTTTCCACGCTATACTCGGACTACTCGTAGGAAGTGCGGATCAGGGTTAGACAGCGACTTGTCACGGTGTGTTTTGCAAATCAATCCTAGGCCTTGATGAAAGACTTACGCTCATTTCGAGTTTCAAGCTGACTAATCCGTCGGCGTCTATAGGACCCCGAAATATATATGTTACGTCGCTCAAGCTTGTTGGAGAGGACAGAATTCGACGATACCGATGCGAGAAATTGATGCCACATGGATCGTAAATTGTACATTAGCTATAAACATATATCCCGTTAAGCCATCGATCTCATTAAAACCCTAGAGTAGCAAGCAGGTGAGCAGTGCAACAGCACCGACTGCAGCGCTCTTGAAATTAAGACCGTTGGTAGCAGAACTAGCGCCAGATGTAGAGCTAGCTGACGAGGAGCTCGAGCTGACACTTTCAGCTGCAGATGCACCAGATGAAGACGCAGAAGTTCTGCTGCTAGCGGCCCTAGTCGAAGAGCTAGAGGCGGAAGACTCGGAAGCAGTCGACGAAGTAGTGTCAGAGTCCGTCGAGGAAGCCTGAGAAACGCTGCTCGACCGCGCCGAGCCACTGCTTGTGGTTGAGGCTGGTGCTACTACGGCTAGATGTTGTCAGCGAAAGGTTCAAAGAGGCACCACTCTGGCCCAAAGAAAACTTACATGCGCTGCCGATGTCTTGCACGAAAGTAAAAGCGCTGGAACCCAGAGTCGACTGCCAACAAGCCAGGTACGAAGCACCGCCATCGGCGTCCGCGGTGGCCGCCAGTACGGCAGTATTGCACGTGAGTCCTGGGTTGACATCGCACGGCACAGCGCTGCCCGAGGCGGCCAAAAGTGTGTTGGATGAGCAGGCTGTGTAGAAGGGGCACGCGCCAGACAAGGGGCAGCATTGGGCGAAGGTGCCGGAGGTGGACACGACTTGAGGGTAATCGCAAGTTCGCATGTTGTCGTCTATAGAAGCGTCAACGAACGATACTCGATGATTCTTGCGAAGAACGTACAGCCACCGCTGGTGCTGATGTAGCCAACGAGCGCTGGGTTATTGAATATCTGACGTGGATCTAGCATTGCGGCTGCTGTCACTGCTGGCTCAGCGGCCGCAAGGGCGCCAATGACCAAGGATGAGAGGGTGATGAGGGTAGCCGCCATTTTTGCTTGTTGCTGGTATTCGTTGATGAAAGGCAAAAGACGAGAGACAAACAATTCCGGCGTCGCGGGGGCTACCTCCAGTCCATATATATACACTAGTACCGGCGCGTAAACCCTGTTGTGGTATAGCAACCAATGCGGCGGTGGCGGGGTCGGCGAACCGAAATTGAACGCATCCTTCGCGCCTCTGGACTTATGTTGCAGCCTAAAACGCTTCACAACGATCAAGCTTTGCCTTCAGAACCCAAGTACGTTGCAAAGGCTTGTATGCGCGGCGTCAGATATCACCAAAGCTCGATGTCCGCTTGAAGAGCGACGAGATGCCACGCATTACTACAGGTTCGTAAATCAATCTGATACCCAGAACTGTGTTTCGAGATGTAACCATGTCTCTTTCTGATCCTCTGGCGCATAAAATCAGGTTCGGTTGGATAATAGCGCACAACATCTTGGGCGAGTCAGCGACCACCAAAATGGCGGACTATCGCCTCGGAGGAAAACTTCAATGCATGCGGCCACCGGAAAATCCAGACCGGTGAATGTGAGCACGCTAGCAAAGCCACAAGAGATAAGCGAGATCAAGAGTGGTCTGCAGTATCACGAAAGAGACAGTCGACATAGAACCTCGTCTGCATACGAGTAGCTGCTTCGATGGGTATGACAGAAACGAAAATTGTTGACAACACGACAGCTGGTCAAGAACAGTCGGTCATCTGGAGGTCGAGGAAAACCAACATGCTGGCTGTTTGGGTATTAACACGATTTAAGCGTATGGATACAATGCTATATGTGGCAAAGATTGCTAGCACGATATGCGAGAATTGGCAGAGCTCGTCACTCTTCAAATGGAAGCACGACACAGTTCCTTGGTCCAGGTGCACTCGCAGCGTATACACTTTTGGCATATTTACTGAAACGCGACGAAATCCAGCTTGCGAGGTAGACCACACCTCGGAGTCGATGCTCACGCAGTGCAGTTGCCGGCGACAGCGAGCTCTCGCAGAACTGCTGGCTTGAAGACAGTGCCTTAGGGAAGCTTGGCAAGGACTGCCTTGAACTCTGGCAGCTCCAGTCCGCTCTTCAGATCGTCGTTTGTCTCCCAGACGGCGTAGTTGACCAAGAAGTGACCGTCCAGAGAGCGGTGGAGCTGGGTGGAAATGTATCCTGGCTGTGCTTTCAGGACGCCGCCGCTCTGGCGTCAGGTGTCCAAAAAGCGGTCGAAGTCCGCACCATCGGGAATGGAGATGATACTCAAGAGGACGAAGGGTTCGACCGGGGGACTCAAAGCGAGCTGGTCGACGTAAAGTGCTCGAGGATCGAGTTGTCGGTGGCTGACAATTGGAGCTAGAGACAATGGCGACGTTTTGAGAGGTTCCTTGTGGAAGATGCTGTGATAGCAAGAAGAGCAGAGAAGGAGTCTTTGGTATTTCAGTTTGGGATAATTTGTGAACAAGCGAACTGATCACTTCACACGACGACAAGGTGGTTACTATTTTTTGAAACTCGTCTCGCTCAATCTCGAAACCGAAAACCCGGAACCCTAGGATAATTCGCATCTAGATTTCGACTGGTCCAGCCAGCACAATTGAACATTAATTTGATCGCTTACGAGCAATATCCCTTGAGACACATGAATGAGTTCCCACCATCCCTCTCATGTACTAGGCAGCTTGAAGCCTCCTTGTCTGTTGGTGAAGAAACCCTCAGGATCGTACGCTTGCTTGATAGCCTTCAACCTCGCGAGATTTTCACTGCCGTAGCTAGCGTACGGGTCTTGGTATGGTGCAATATCGTTCATGAAGAGTGGATTGTAGCTACAGATTCGTCAGTTCTGCACCAGCACGAGGGTTCGACACCCAAAAAGTTTCATTGTTCACTTACTTCACATAGTTGAGGTCGCCCGATTCGTAGTTAGTCGGTGTGGAGTTCGCATAGTGGGTTTTATGGTACGATTTGATGTCGTCGCTGACTTCTCTGCTGTACTCGGGGCATTTCTCGTGACATCCAGGCGTCGCCCAGAGGAAATTATTCTCAATCCAGATTCGATCGCCGTGCTTAGGGTCCAAGCCCAATGCGTTGCCGCCTTGAGCTTGGCTGGCCTCGGCGATGCGCTTCGACAGCGGTTGTGGAACAAACCCCATAACGTGCGTTTCAAAGAGTCGCAAGCTTATTTTGAATGAAATGGCTGAGACCTTGTCCCACACTGTCTCGAGAAAGTCGCTCATCGGCTGTGGTTCCAAGTTCGGGTAGGTGTCTTCGCGGAAGCTATTGCCGAATCCTCTCATCTTGGCACCGCCGGCCAGGTGAGTCAGCTCGTAGTATGATCTGGTCTCAGTGTTGTCCGAGATCGATTTGATAGCGTCGAAGTCATCGAAGACTCCTTTCGGCGGTTCTGGGCCATCGTAGAAGAAGAAAAGGACTGGTCCAGTCACTGCGTTGAGGAGATTCAGTGGGAGGCCGAACTCGAATGTCGGGATGATTGCGGCCTTCTTGTCCGGGTAGTCGCGCACAAACTTCGCGATGGCTGTGAACAGTTCCTTGCGCTTACTAGGTGAGTATGCGCGAATGCCGCCCCAGATCTTGCCGTCGATACCAGCGGGATGGGCCTGGAATTTCATCTTCGTGACGATTGCAAATTGGTTTCCGCCACCGCGCAGCGCCCACCACAGGTCTGGGTTTTCTGTCGCTGAGGCGCTGACGATGGTTCCATTGTGAAGCACAGTCTCAAATTCGTCAACGTTGTCGCATGCAAGTCCCTTTGTCAATTAGCAGAAAATCTCAATGACTCAAAGAACGGTTGAAAGACGAACGTATTGTGCAGAGTAGTACGAGAGCCCTCCGCCGAGGGTGAAGCCACCCACTCCAATGTTGGCCAAGCGACCGCCGACAACGACCTGGCTGGTCTCGCCTGTAACATTGTAGACATCTCCCCAGCGTGCGCCGGGTCCCACCCAGAAGTGCTGGCCATCTTCGGTGCGCGTTGTCGCGGCCATGTTGGGTTCAAAAGAGATCAGGACTCCATTATCCGTCGCAGAGAAACCAGGAGCAGGTTGGTGACCCCCAGACTTGAGCCCGTATGGGACAGCAGGAAATTTGCTTAGTTGCTGGACCGCATCGGCTACTTGGTCAGCGTTTCCTGGGAAAAACGCACAAGCAGCTCGTAGTTTTGAGTTGGCGTTGTTCCAGTAGTCCTTATTGATCTCGTTATATACAGAGGCATTTCTGTTGCCTTTGTCGTCATCGATGGGCATAGAAGCATTGGAGGCAGCCGATGGATGCTTCGCCTTGGGATCCCAGGAAAAGTAGGCCGGATACTGAGACTCGAGATACTGACAGACAGCTGTTACATCAGCCGCGGGCGATGCGAGTGAGACGCTTGCCAGAAGCGCCGCTGGGAGAAATTTTAGCAACATGATCGAGCCTGAGGTCGAAACGACTGAAAATTGACAAAGCGAACCTGGTCTTGAGCTGTACTTGTACTGAGGTACCCAAGTCTCGTATTGCACTCGCATCCGTTAGGGCTGTAGCCCGCTGAAACAGGAGACCTAAAGCTAGAGTATAGCCATACACAACCCGTTTTCTGTTTGGGATCTGCGCGCGAATCAAGACCAAGAAGGACGTGCGGAAGTATAAAAGTCGACTCCGCATCCTTTCGGGAGAAGTGATGCATACTAGAGCAGTGCTGAGTCTTGATGCGGTTCTGGCAGATATCCGTGTGCCGCGGCCGAACGCGATCGTTTTCGATTGTTTGGCTACACCTACAGTCTCAATTCGCTTTTTAGTCGATATCTGGAAAGGACGCCTTTGTGCCAGACGCGAAATTGTACCCTAAGAAGCGGACGCTACAAATAGTGCGAAGATTGCCAGCCAGCTGTGTTTGGCAAACGGTGAAGCGTACGATCGTGTGAAGCTAGATGCCTCAGCATGCTAAGACCAACGGTTCGTTTCGGCTTCTCCAAATGGCCCTAACTCAGCCCTGGATAACTTCTGTGTCGCTAGAGTGTTAACTCCATGTAGCATGCGTGTGTTTTCCAAGGTTTGTATCTCATGAGGAAAGGGAAAGCGGGGTTCTCGTGCTTGCGGCGGCGTTGTCGGATGAGAGGATATCAACCCCTGCCAAGACTGTTCTATCTATTATGAGAACCCTCCGCACCGACAATTGTCAGTTTTACACCAGCGTGTTGTGTCGGCGTTAAATTCTCGCAGTAAGGTTGCAAAGTCTCTCTTGACGGCGCAATGTGTCCCTTCGCAGCCTTCTGTTACGCTATTGATGTTCGAGAATTTGTTACATTGCCCGCTGCTCTATGGCTTGCCTTCTCTTCTTGCAGATCGAGGAGCTTCCTCAGCTAAGTCAGGGATGCAGCCATGGTGCGACTAGTCGCGTGTTCGACCACTCCTTGCCCTACAGAATACATCTTAATTGCATGCCTCGACAACCAGAGCTTACCAGATCAGCAGCCAGGCTGCGTGTACAAAGTCGCATCACGAACCAAAAGCACAACTCCACAATGTTCACGACAAAGATCTCCCGATCGCGGAGGATAAAAGTATGGAGGTAGGACGACCGATCATCACGCAAGGCTCTGAAAAGCGAACTCAAGGGGTATAAACGCCTGTCTGGTACTACTGAACACTTTAATAGCTACAGTGATCATAGCTATACAGGATCTGCTCACATCTTGACGATCTGGCTGGAAGCACTCTCATTTTCTTCGCACTGTACCTCTTCCGTCAGTTTGGAGTCGTATTGTATGGCGCGGTAGTGGATGGACTAACCTTGACTCGTGAGCTTCGATGCGCTTTTATGCGAGGAAGCCCAGGACCGCTGCTCCCAATGCGCCTCCAGCGGCAAGAACAGGGATCCCAGTGGCGGCGGCGACGCCCTTCGAGCTGGAGCTTTTGGCATTGGTGGTCGATGTGGTGGTCGAAGTCTGTTTCGCACCTTTAAGAGACGTGGAAACAGAGGATGCAGTCGCGCCAGCGACAGATTGGCTGAAGGTCGTGGTGGCAGAGGCGAAAACCGCCATGCTCAGTGCGAAGATGCTGTAGAACTGCATTTTTGTTGTGGCGGGAATTAGTGGTGATGTTTTGGTGGAGTGGTTCGAGAATAGTGATGAGAAGATATGAAGTTGTTTTTTGTGATATGCGCGGGTCTTGTCTGGTTACTTATACGCCCAGTCATTCACGTTCTGCGGCTGCCATGCATCTGGGCTGCACTCTTCTGCGCACGTCACGTTGCAAGCTCGTTCTTCATTCCAATAGATCTAGCTCTCTGGACCCGAGACATTGCAAGGTGACGCGGCCGGAGGCGTGGCCATACCAAAGCGCTGCAAGGATATTCAGCTCCTCCCTTCGAAGCCGTTCAGTGCAGAGCCAAATGTGGTAGGCGAGTTGCAAAGAAGAGGTCATCGACTACTCGTCTCTCTCGGAAGCTTAGTGCGTTATTTTGATCGGTTTGTTGTACGGGTTCCTACTGAATGCTCCACGCAACGCTTGAAGACTGCTCTTGTGTCTTTAAGCTTGCCTGCAGGATTTGGTTAAAGCTATCAAGGATTGATTTCGACCGGCCTAATATAGCTACTAAAACGGTTCGGAGGACTTACGATAGTTTTTATTTAGTTAGTCCTAACTACTATCAACGAATCCAACAGGCCCTAAATCCAGTAGGCAGAACTTAACTAGCTCCTTTCGCTCTTAAATTCCTATATATAGGAGCTCGAGTTTACGTAGATAGCTTTTATATATATATTTTTCTCTAATTCCTAATACCGCCTTTGCTTTCTAAGATTAAGATACCTCTTCTACCTTATTTTCGATATTCTTCTAATACGCCTAAAGCTACTCGATTAGGACTAGCCGGAAGCGTAATACACTCTATACGTATCTATCTAGGGTTCGATACGCTGTATCTTTATCCGTATATCCTACTTATTTATCTTAGTACTTAAGAGTTAGAAGCTATCTATTATAACTAGAATAACTCTTACTCTTAATTATTTCTACTATCTCTCGTAGTATAGTATAGCTATATATAAATAGTACTTATACGCTATATAGCTAGTATAGACTTATACTTACCTTACTAGTAAAGCTTACTATTTACTAAAGTATAAAGCTAGGAATATCGTAAATAACTTAGATAGTTAGTAAGGTCTTTATTCTTAAAGAGAATTTTAGCTATTAAGTCTCTCTATAGAGTATATCTCTAAGCTTAGTCTTTATTATAACGATCTTTAATACCTTCTCTAGTAAGACGAAGTACTATATTACTATATCTATCGGAATATAAAGAGCCTAAAAGAGTACTAGTATAGGAAGTATTAGTAGAAGCTATAACTTACTAGAAGTAGCTTAGATTTTATATAGAAAGAAATTATTACTAAGTAGCTAGCTAAAGCTATATATTATATACGCTACTAGAGATTCTTTCTATATAGTTAATATTCGAGCTATTTTAAAGTCTATATATTAGACCTTATAATTTCGATATCTACTATTTCCTCTATATTAATTACTATAGAGCTATAAAGCGAGCTAGTAATACTTAAGGAATAAAGACGAAAGTATAGTTAAGTAATATATAACTCTATAAGTATAAAAGAGATTTCGCCTTAGTTATAGCTTATATATTAGCTAAGTTACTTTGAGAGCTATTAATTATCTTACTTAGTAGTACTTATAGTACTTCTTTAAGAACTTACTCTATTTAAGCCTTAATTAGCTTATAGAGATAGCGTATTAGTCTATCTATAAAGATCGAATTAATATTTTTAACTAAGTATAAATTAATAGTTTTCTCTAGTAGCTATATACGACTAATTAGCTACTTATAGTTAAGCTATAGAAATCGATATACTAATAGTATAAGAGTATTTAGAAAAGGCTCCTTTACTTTATTTACTATACTACTTAATACTTATAGCTAATTCGACTTAACTATTAGCTTACTCCTTACTAAATAGATAATCTTAGCGAAGTAATTTCTTAAGCTAAGCGCTTTATTAATTTAACTAAAAATAGTATAGAGACTAATATACTAATACAAGCTTAAGAGATATTAAATAAAAGCTACCTCGATCTTTATATATCGCTTTTCGATTATAATCTAATAGGTAATCTATTTAAGAGTATAGCTATTAGCTTCCTTACTATATAAGGTATTAATATTAATAAGCTTATATTTAGGAAAGTATATAATTATAGAGCTTACTTATCTAGCTTTATTAAAATCGAATAAATATTAGTAGTATAAAAAGTAGTTATAATAATAGAAATTAGTAAAGCTAAGTATCTAATATATATAATTAATAAGATACGAGAATATTTTATCTCTTAAGATAGCTATTCTTCTTTTAACTAGGCCTATTAGCTTCGTATATATACGAAGAAAGTTTACGACTCGATAATCTATCTAGAGTATATTACCTAGATAGATAATAGCTAGAGAGTATTATATAAGGATATAAGAAACTTAAGTATAGTTAACTTCTAGATATTCGTTTATATAGAAGTTAAAAAGTATTAATTTACTCCTAAGGAGTTATTATTACTATATCCTTAAGGACTTCGAGAAGATCTTAGTATTACTATATTAAGTTATAAGCTTATCGATAATCTAGCCGAAAATCGTAATAGTTAGAGCTTCCTTTAATACTATAAGAATTTATTTAGTCTACTTTCCGATAAATAGAGCTAGCTACTCGATCGGATCTTAAGTAATAAATAGCTATATAAAGAATTCTTAAGTAAAGATACTACTAGTAGAACTATTTAGTAATATAGGAAAGCTAAGGTATATAAGGAAAGAATTACTAGATTTCTCGAATTATTTCTACTTCTTATTTACTTAATATTAGAATAGCTAGTACGAAGGATAAAGATCCTAAGTATTTATTATATAAATATAGTATATAGCTATTACTATAATATTTTTATTAAGAAAAGTATAGTTAATATCGTAATTTCCTACTATAAAGGCTATAATATTACTAGCTCTACTAAGATTATATATTAATATCTACTAAAAGAAGTTAGTAAACTACTAGTATACTATCTATAGTTAATCTTACTATTCTACTAGTAACTATTACGAGCGGTCGGCAGATCGCGTAGAGAATAGGTATAAGAGTAAACTAATCGGATACTAAGCTAACTACGGACTAAAGGCTAACCTTAATATTAGTCCTATTAATAGGACGTAGCTCGAAGAGCTACGTATTAGTTATAAAGTATGAAATTAGGAGTAAGCCGAAGCCTCGGCTTACTTTCTAATCTATTAATTCCGGATACCTAAGGTAGGGTTATATCCGGGGCGGCCCTATTACGTAATCTCAGCTAAACTTCTATACGTACTATAGCTTACCCGTAATACTACTCCCCTCTTAAGAGTCGATCTCCTAAGAGATAGGTAGGCTATTATTAGACGAATAGCGGAAGTAGTTTCTTACTATAGTATTAGTAAAAGTTATAGATAAGCTTAGGAATGTCTTTAAAGATCATTCGTACTGATTTAAGAGTCGGGTCGTCGTATCTAGTCTAATAGATAAGGTACTAGAAACTGTATTCTCTATAGTAGTAGTCGAGGACTTTAGCGACTTCGTATTTAGACGTATTCTCGATAAGGATAGGTAGTAGTAGTTCGAGAACTTATCTAGGTAATAGATCGTTAGTAGCGAGGTATAGCTAGTCGATATTAAACATATCGTATATCGTAAGCGAGTTAGATAGATCGAGTCGGTACGTATATAGTCCTAGAACTTCGGTAATTAGGAACGGGCCTAAGTTCTTCTAGTCGAGCTTCTTCTTTAGGCGGAGTATCTTTAGGTTCTTTATATTTAGCTATATAAGTTAGCCTTTATCGAAGCGAGGAGTAGTCGAGTAGGTACGATTAGTAGAATCTTTATAATAGGCTTATACTAGTAGGATCTATTCGTAGAGGAACTTAAGGATTATAGCTATATAATCTACGAATATATCGGCTTATCGAGTAGTAGACGTATTAGGAACTTCGATCGGTTTAATACTAAGATAGGGGTAATAACTATAGTTCGCGAAGAAGAGTATTAACTTAGTAGTTTCGGACTTTATCGAGTTCGTAGAGAACTTAGTAAATAGGAGCTAATCTACCTAATTATCTTAAAGGTAGGATACATAGGCGCGGAGGTATTATTCTAATACTACGTTTATTTATTTAGTCTAACCGTCGCCCTAAGGGTAGTATACGATAGTTAACTTCGTATTAAACTAGAGTCGATTCGAAAGGTATTCCTAGAACGAATTTACAAATCGGATATCGTAGTTAGATACGATGGAAGTCGGGACTCCGTATAGATAGTAAATCTCTTAGACGAATAGTCGGGCTACTTCCTTAGTACTATTAGTTATTAAGTAAGGGATATAGTATCTTATCTTCGTAAGTCGGTTAACGACTACGAGGATAGTATTAAATCTATTCGACTTTAGTAAGTATATAATAAAGTTAACGGATATATCTTACTATAGGCGTTCGGGTATTAGTAGTAGTTATAATAGGCCTTAGTATCTATTATATCGTAGTTTCGTTCTTCCGTAGGTTTAGTAGTTCTAAATATAGTAGCGCGTATCGGTATTTATTCCTTTCTAGTAGTAGCTTCGGGAGAATAACTTAAACGTCTTAGCTCTACCTAGATAGCTAGTAGACGGATAATCGTAGTGTTATTAGAGGATTCTTATCCTTAGCTCTTTAGATTTAGGAACGTAAATCTTTTCGTAGTAGTAGAGAATTCCCTCTAGGACTTAATATTAGGAGAGCTATAAGAACGGGTACCTATTCTTACCTTACTTAACTACTTATAAGATAGATAGTACATTCTCGTTGTTTCGTAATTCTTATCGTATTACTTCTTTAATTAGTAGAAGAGATTCGGGGCTCGGACTTAGTATATTTACGATTTTCGATAGGTCTTACTACTATAAAGCGGATTTCGTTATTATTTCCGAATCTTCTAGTTCTTATACGTCTAATAGCATTAGTCTTATTCGATTTGGTTTATTAGCTCTTAAGGTATTCGTATCTAAAGTCGAGTAGTATCTCGAGATCGGTTCTATAAAGTAGACTTTCTTCTAAATAGGTTCTAGGGTCTATAGTAGTATTAGTAGTAAGTCGAGATTCTCTCTCTTAAGTATTATACGACTCTAGTGTTCTAGTCTTTTATCCTCCTCTTTAGGAAGATACTCTAACCTCCTAGTTAGTATATTAGGCTTCTCGCCTTATTTCCTAGGTTAGTACGTAATCTTAAAGTTAAAGCGCAAGAGGAATTCGGACTAATAGGCCTAATAGCGATTTAATATCTTCGTAGATATAAAATATTCTAAATTACGATAATTAGATAGGACGAGGATTAGGTTCTTAGAGCTCTTAAGTTCTAGGCGCTATTCTCTAAAAATAGCGGATAATCGTAAGTAGTTCCTTATCGTAAATCTCGTAATTATACTTAATAGAGGAGTATTTCTTCGAGAAAAAGGTAATAGAGTATAGGATATTCTCTTTATCGTACTATAAGAGAACCCTAGTAGAGACGAAGTCGGAAGTATTAGTTTCGACGACTACTTATTTAGTCTAGTCGAATAGGCGTAAAGTCGGAGCGGAAGCAATAGTATTCTTTAGTAGTTAGAAGGCGTCTTCGTAAGATCGGGTCTAATTAAATAGAGCGTTCTTTTTCGTAAGATTAATTAATAGAGTAATAATCTTCGAGTAGTCGTAGATAAATCGTTAGTAGAAGTTATAAAAGCTATTAAACTAGAGCATATCGGTAGCAGATCTCGGAGTCTTCTATTCGAGGATAGTCTTAACTTTCTTAGAGTCTATCTTAAATCCGTCTCGGCCTACTAGTAGGCTAAGGAACTTTATTTCTATAATAAAGAACTTATATTTTAAGAGCTTAGCGAAAAGACCTACGGATCGGAGTCGTTCGAGTACTTTATAGATATACTAAATATATTCTTTTCGAGTTTTACTATAGATAAGGATATCGTCGAGGTACGCGGAGTAGAACTAGTCGAGGTATTCGTAGAGCGAGTCGTTTATAAACCTTTAGAATATCGTAGGAGTACTAGTTAGCCCGAATAGTATAACTAACGATTCGAAGAGGCTAGAATAAGTAAGGAAAGCTATAAGGTATTCGTACTCTTCCTTTATACGGATATTATTAAATACCGAGATAATATCGATCTTCGTAAAGTACTTTATTCCTTAGAGGTTATTTAGTATTTCCTTAATTAGCGGAAGTAGGTATTAGTCTTTCGTAGAGATATCGTTTAAAGCGTAGTAATTTATATATAGTCGGAGGCCTCTATCTAGTTTCTTAATAAAGAGAACTAAGGAGGTAATATAAGACGAGCTAGGGCGAATTAACTCCTTAGTAAGATTGTTATTAAGCTAAGTACGGAGAGTTTATAGTTCCTTATAGGATATCGAATAGATCCTACTAAATAGTAACTTCTTATCGGACGTAATCTTAATCTCGTAGTCGTAGCTTCGGTATAGTAGTAACTTATTAGCCTTATTTAGTAAGAAAATATCTATAAAGTCTTATAGCTCCTTAGGTAGCTAGATAGCGATCTTATCTCCCTCTTACTTTAGAGCTTCGTTAATATCTTTAATCGTAACTATAGAGATCTAATATCCTCGCCTAGCGTAGGCGTAATATACGTATAGGCTAACCGTATAGATATCTTAATAGTTTAAGTCGGAAATATACTTCTTTAGGACGTTATAAAGTCCTCGGAGTTAGATAGGAGTCGGGGTCTAGTTATAATACTTTATATAGTAGGGATTATTAAATTCCTAGATATTATCGGCCTAATTCGGTATTAGGTTATACTTCTTTAACTATAGGTAACCTAGAATAATCGGATAATATAGTAGTAGAGTAGTATATAGGATAGTATCCTTATCTATATAAGTCCTACTCTTTAGTTCGTAACGTACGTAGTAGCGTATAATTCGGAAGTACTTATCTTCTCTATTATAGCTATATAATAGGAATAATCGATCGATAGGAATTAGTAATAGGCTAGCTTACTTCGTATAATCCTAGTTAATAAACATATAGCCCTCGTAACTAGAGTCTACGAGAGTATAAGTATCTTTCTGATTTTAGCTCTAGATCGTCGAGACTTCGATAATAGGCGTAGATATTTAGGTAAATTCCTTTTTAATAGGTATTCTATAAATCGCTAGGTTCGAGATGCGAACTAGCTTAATAAGAGAGATATTAGGTCGAGGGATTAGAGTCGAGGTAGTCGGTCGAGCGGATATAGTACGGCTCGTAGCCTAAAGACGACTTAGTTTAGGCCTATTCTATTTTCCGAGAGGAATATTATAGAAGGGTTATAAGTAGGAGTTAGGAGTCTATCGATTACGGATTAAAGGGTTATATAGTAATTTATCGAGGACTATAGAGGGGATAGGGAGCGAGGTTTTATAGTTTACGTATAGTACTTCTAGCTATTATTACTCCTACGTTAGTAGCTCTACTAGCTTCGTAGATTCGGGAGCAAGTAGTCTCTAGTAAGGTAACTAGTTTAATAATAGAGGTAGTAGGCGCCTCTCTCTTTGTTAGTCTTTAGCTATATATTACTAGTATCTATCGGATCGGTAATTCGTTATATTCGTAGTACTATATATTACTAAGTAGATATTTAGTTCTAGGAGATCGAAGTAACTTAGGAGTTCTATATCGTTACGAGAGAGGGCGGAGTAGTATACTACTAGTAGCGGTTTTCTAGATCTTAGAAGTGTTTCGCGAAGTAATTTAGGTCTCTAGATAGAGGAGGATTATATATAAGTATACTATAGAGTTCTCGAGAGATAGTATTATCTAGGATAGTCGAGAGAGTATTATTAGTAAGCTCTCCTTCGAGAGCTAAATATTAGAATTTAGCGAAGAAGCTACTAAACTCTTAGTTTTTTTAGTAGAGCTAGAGGAGTTCGGTTCGAGTATTATTAATACGGTTCGGATTACTATAGGTATATTCGAGGATTCTAAGGATATCGGAGTAATTAGCTAGGCTATAGGTTCTATCGTAGTTAATATATAGTAGTATCTAAGAATAGGCTAGGCCTATAAGCTACGAAGATACGTAGATAAGGTAGGACTCCGGAGTTAGGTAGTAGTCGTAGTTAATTCTTAGTTTCTAGCTAACCTAAGAGAGGAAGTAATATAGGTCGTATTAGTCGCCTTTAAAGACGTTAGAGTTAGATAGCTTATCGGATTAGATAGAATACTCGGAAGGTATAGGAGGAGTAATCGGAGTCGTTCGCGTAGTAGGATCTACTATAGCCTTAGCTACGTAGTTTAGGATAGGGAAGGTAGAGGTTAATAATACTAGGGTAATTACCTAGGCGACTATATAATCGTAGTTACTTTTAGTATATCGGAGCTTTTCCTAGAGGTAGTCGGATTTATAGTATTAGAAGTTAATAATATTAGATTTTATAGTATTATCCTAAATTAGAGAGGCGACTTTTTCTTCTAATTCGGTAATATAGTAAGCTTAAGATACGAGCTATTCGATAAATTCGGGTTTCTATTCCTATATAGTCGGAATAGTCGAGATAAAGTCCTAGGCTTTATATAGGTACTCGATCTATAGAGTCGGGTTATCGGTTATATTTTCGAGGAAGTCTTCTACTATATCTAGGAGAAATAGTAGGATCGGGTATTCGGCTACTATACCTAAGGATAGAGCTATATAATATTACGAGTATAAAGCGGATCTAGTAGAGAGTAGATATAAGAGCGTAATAGATCGGATATAGAGCTAACTACGGACTAAAGGCTAATCTTAATATTAGTCCTATCGATAGGATATAGCTCTTCGAGCTATATATAGATATAAAGTACGAAGTTAGAAGTAAGCCGAAGCCTTAGCTTACCTTCTTATTATATTATTTCCGAGTATCTAAGGTAGGGTTACTACTAGGGTAACCCTATTACGTAATCTCGGCTAGACTTTAGTACGTACTATAGCTTACTCGTAATAAATCTATTCGATTTTAGTAAGTATATAATAAAGTCGATAGATATATCTTACTATAGGCGTTTAGGTATTAGTAGTAGTTATAAGAGGCCTTAATATCTATTATATTATAGTTTCGTTCTTCTATAAGTTTAGTAATTCTAGATATAATAGTATATATTAGTATTTATTTCTTTCTAGTAGTAGCTTTAGAAGAGTAACTTAAATATCTTAGCTCTACCTAGGTAGCTTATAGATAAGTAATTATAGTACTATTAGAGGACTCTTATCCTTAACTTATTAGAATTAGGAATATAGATCCTTTTATAGTAATAGAGGATTCCTTCTTAGACTTAGTATTATTAGAGCTATAAGAATAGATACTTATTCTTATCTTATTAAACTATATCTATAATAGACTTTATATTCTCGTTACTCTATAACTCTTACTATATTACCTCTTTAATTAATAGAAGCGAATCTAAACTTAGGCTTAGTATATTTACTACTAAGTAGTAATTCGAAATTAGATTAGTAAAATAGACTTTCTTCTAAGCTAGTTCTAGAGTCTATAGTAGAGTTATTAGTAGATCGAGATTCTCTTTCTTAAGTATTATATAGGACTAATATTCTAGTCTTTTATCCTCTTCTTTAGAAAGATCTTCTAATTTCCTAATTAGTATATTAGATTTCCTACCTTATTTATCTAGTTAGTACGTAATTTTAAAGTTAAAGCGTAAGAGAAATTCGGACTATTACGCTTATTAGCGATTTAGTATCTTTATCGATATAAAGTATTCTAGATTATAGTAGTTAGAGAGTACTAGAATCGGACTAAGATTCTTTAAGCTTAGGATACTATTCTTCGAAATATTAGATAATTATAAGAAGTTCTTTATTATAGATCTTATAGTTATACTTAATAGATAAGTACTTCTTCGAAAAGAAGGTAATAGAGTAGAGAATAGTCTCCTCGTTATACTATAATAGTACTTTAGTAGAGATAAAGTTAGAAGTATTAGTTTCGATAACTACTTACTTAGTCTAGTCGAAAGATTAGAGAGTCGAAGTAGAAGTAATAGTATATAATAAGGCCTTAGGTAGAAGGTTAGATAGCGATAAGATTCGTTACGACTAGCTACTAAGATAGTAGAGCGTTATATTACGTAGCCTATAGAGTACTCTATTACTCTATTACTCTACTACTCTATATACTCTATAGATATAGAGTAGATTATATAACCTACGAGTCTCCTTAGTATATAGGATAGTAGAGTTTCTACCTTTTATAGGAGCCTTGTACTTAACTTAAGTAACTAACTTAGAGTTATTATTTATAACGTATCTTAACTAGTATACTACTTAGACTAGTCTTCCTTATCCTAAAACTCTTAGTACCTCGTTCTATATTCCTATTCCGAGTATACTCTATTATATAGTACTCTTTAGTAACTCGAAGATATCTTTATAAGATTAAATCTAGTTAAATAGAGTATTCTTCTTTATAAGGTTAATAAGTAGTATAATAATCTTCGAGTAGTTATAGATAAATTATTAGTAGAAATTATAGAAGCTATTAAATTAGAGGATATCTATTATAGACTTAGAGATTTTCTATTTAAGGATAGTCTTAACTTTCTTAGAATCTATTTTAAATCTATCTTAGCCTATAATTAAGCCTAAGAACTAAATCTTAGTAATAAAGAACTTATATTTTAAGAGCTTAGTAAAGAGGCCTATAGATTATAGCTATTCTAGTACTTTTTAGATATAGTAGATATATTCTTCCTTTATCTTACTATTAATTAGGATATTATTAAGGTATATAGAGTAGAACTAGTCGAGGTATTTATAGAGCGAGTTATTTATAAACTTCTAGAATATAGCTAGAGTACCTATTAGCTTAAATAGTATAATAAGCGATTCGAAGAATCTAAAATAGATAAGGAAAGTAGTTAGATATTCGTATCCTTCTTTTATTTAGATATTATTAAATACTAAGATAATATCGATCTTTATAAAGTACTTTATTCCTTTAAGATTATTTAATATTTCCTTAATAAATAGAAGCGAGTATCTATCTTTCGCTAAAATATTATTTAGTATATAGTAATCTATATAAAGTTAGAGGCCTCTATCTAGTTTCTTAATAAAAAGAACTAAGGAAGTAATATATAAGGAGCTAGAGCGAATAAACCCTTTAGCTAGATTCTCGTTAATCTAGATATAGAGTATCTATAGTTCTTTACGAGATATCGAATATATCCTACTATATAGTAGTTTCTTATCTAATATAAGCTTAATCTTATAGTCGTAACTTCGGTATAGTAGTAGCTCGTCGGCCTTTCTTAGCGAGAAGATATCTATAAAGTCTCGTAACTCTTTAGATAGCTAAATCGTAATCTTATCTCCTTCTTATATTAGGGCTTAATTGATATCTTCGAGCGTAACTATCGAGATTTAGTATCTATATTTAGCGTATACGTAGTACGTATAGAGGCTTATAGTCGTAATATCTTAGTAGTTTAAGTTCGGAATATACTTCTTTAGGATATTACGAAGTCCTTATAATCGTACTAGTATTAGGATCTAATTATAGTATTTTATATAGTAGGGATTATTAAATTCCTAAATATTATTAGCTTAGTTTGGTATTAGGTTATATTTCTTTAGCTATAGATAATCTAGGATAATCGGATAATACGATAGTATAGTAGTATATAGGATAGTATCCTTATCTATATAAGCTCTACTCTTTAGTTTATAATATATATAGTATTATATAATTTAGGAGTACTTATCTTCTCTATTATAGCTATATAATAGGAATAGTCTATTAATAGGAATTAGAGATAGGCTAGCTTACTTTATATAATCCTAATCGATAAATATATAGCTCTTATAATCGGAATTTATAAGAGTATAGGTATCTTTCTAGATTTAGCTCTAGATTATCGAAACTTCGATAATAGGTATAGATATTCGGATAAATTCCTTTTTAATAGATATTCTATAAATTACTAGATTCGAGATACGAACTAGCTTAATAAGAGAAATATTAGATTAAGAGGTTAGAGTCGAGGTAGTCGGTCGAGCGGATATAGTATAGCTTATAGTCTAAAGACGATTTAGTTTAGGCCTACTCCGTTTTCTAAATAGAATATTATAGAAGGATTATAAGTAGGAGTTAGAGATCTATCGATTATAGATTAGAGAGCTTTATAGTAGTTAATTAGGGACTATAGAGAGGATAGTAAGCGAGGTTTTATAGCTTATATATAGTACTTCTAGCTATTATTACTATTATATTAGTAGCTATAATAATTTCGTAGATTTAGGAGAGAGTAGTTTCGAGTAAGATATCTAGTTTAGTAATAGAGGAAGTAGGTATTTCTCTTTCTATCTATTTAGAGATATATCGTACTTAGGTCTATTAGAGTTATTACTTAGATAGGTAATATATTAGTAGTAGGAGTATTAGGGCTTAGTATAGAGCTAGGCCTAGTAGTATAGGTATTTCTAACTTATAGTATATTTATCGAATACTAGGATTTAGTATAGTATTAGTACTATAGGTATTAGTAATAATAGTTATCTAACTCCTAGAAGTAGCAAACTAGCTAATAGTATTCTTTAGAAGGAACTAAAGTATATAAGAGTATCTCGTATAGCTCGTACGAAATGTTCTATATTAGTAGTAGTCTATAGGAGGTTTCGAGTATTTCTCCTTCTAGAGTAAGTTATTTAAATTTAGTATAGAAGGTACTAAAATCGTTATTTTTCTAGTAGAGGTAGAAGAGTTTATTCGAAGTATTTTAGATATAATCGGAGTCTCTAAATACTTCTTCTATTAGGCTAAGAATTTCCTCGAAGTTATAGAAGTAGTACTATCCGAAATAGATCCTAGGAGCGACTTATATATATACGCTTCCTAAGAGTCGGCTTATAATATAAGCTATTTATTCGTTCGAGATATAGAAGTAGTCTTAGTTTATAGTAAGTTTTTAATAAATCTAGTTTATAAAGTACTTAAGGTTTTTACTATCTCCTAAAAACTTATTAGTATTAGAGAGTTTCCTAGAGAGATAGGAATTTTTAGAAGATTTAGGAGTAATAAATATAATCGCTTATAGTAAAGTATCTTATATAATTTTAGTAGGTATAGTCGAGATCGAGAGTATAGTAGATATATTTATAGCTTAGGTAACTTTCTAAATAGCTTAGTCCTTTTTAATCTTAGCTTAAATAGCTTATCTAGAAAGAGTATCTCGCTCTTATTATTAGAACTAGATAATACTTTACGCTTTAGATAGTTTAGATTAAGTAGAGGCCTCTTTCCTTTATAACTCGATTAATTACTTATAGAGGGATATATTCTTATTTATTAAATAGGAGTTCTAGTTTAAGGCTTTATAGATATAGTTATACTATACTTCCCTATTCTCCTCTATAAGCCTAAGGAACTTAGTAAGAGATATAGAGTAGCTAAGAGACTAGAGTAGGATAATAGCTACTATACCTAAGAGTAGAGCTACGTAATATTATAGGTATAAAGCGAATCTAGTAGAGATTAGATATAAGAGTATAATAGATCGGATATAGAGCTAACTATAGACTAAAGGCTAATCTTAATATTAGTCCTATTAATAGGATATAGCTTAGAGAGTTATATAATAGTTATAAAGTACGAAATTAGGAGTAAGCTAATACTTAGCTTACTTTCTATATTTCCTAAACTATAGTTTAGGAAATTATACCGAGTACCTAAGATAGAATTACTCTAGTAGCGATCCTATTACGTAATCTTAGCTAGACTTCCGTATATACTATAAGTTACCTATAATAATATAAGTAGTATAACTTTTAATATTCTATAATAGTACTTATAAAGAATAATAGAGTTAGAGCTAGATATTATAGCTAGTTAAACGATTTTATAGGCGATATCTATAATAGACTATAGAGATACTAATAGGAGAGATCCTTAGATAGTAACTACTACTATTTAAGATATTAAAAGAAAGGATTAGAGACTATAAAGTATCTTAGAATAAGAGCGAGTAAGTATTAACTTACGAGGATATAGAGCTATATATAGATTAAATCCCCACTCTACTTATATCTAAGTACTAAGATTACTATTATTTACTCTATATCGAATTAATAATAAGTTAAATAATAGTTAGTTATATACGTTCCTAGGTACTTAAAGATAGACTAAATATCGATACTATTAACTAGAATTTATATAGTACCGAAATAATACGAATCTACTTAAAGGAGTAGATACGGCTTTATTATCTATAATCGAGTAGTCGGAATAGCTCTCTTACGTCTTTTTATCCGCTAGTATACGAGCTCCTAACGGTTTCGCGTAGAGAGAGACTACGCTAGCTATATACGAGGCTACTATTTAGCAGTTTCTATAGCGACTTTATATTCTTATATACGTAAGTAGAGTTATCAGTCCCGTGACGAAGAGGCTAAGGCTGAGATGGAATTCACTCTGCTCACGCAAGACCTTAGTCAAGACTACTCCAAGTTCATAGTGGCCCTTAAGGACGTTGCCGCCAGGGCTGACTACCAGACCAAGGCAAACGACGTCTAGAGGAAGCTCAATGAGTCTTTCTAGAGGAAGAGCGCCCACCTCCGCTTCAAGACCTTCTCTGAACTTGATGACTTCTGCCTAGACCAGGAGTCTGCCTATCACGCCATGAAGATGCTCCGCCCTAAGGCTGCTGCCTCTGGCGCATCCAAGGATGACTTTGGGGTGGGCCGTGGTCGTGGCCGTGGCCGAGGCCGCGGAAACAATCCCCCTGACCGCCGCACTCAGAGCGCCCCTCCAGGCATCGTTCGCTACCTTCCTCGCAAGTACCAGAACCTCCCTAAGGCACGTGGCGATCCCGTCGAGACGGCGCGCATTCACGTCAACAACCTATGCTTCGGCTGCCTTGAACCTGGTCATGGAGCTAGTGACCCTGCCTGTGTCTTTGCCAAGGGCAAGGGCCGTTACGCATTCGCCGACGTTCCGTACGAGATGACTACAGAACAAGGCAACGCCTGCCTGAAGAAGAATGGAGGCAACGTCACCCAGCCGACCTTCGGCTCAACCACCAACAACGCCATCAGCTTCAATGCTATGGCTGAGGGCCAGTTCGACGACAGCCACGCTCTGCCTGCACCTGAGACTCAGGCCCGCATCACGGATGGCAGGGAGCAGGGAAATGGCTCGCCTCACTCATAAGTCGCCCGAGTGAGGCCCTCTACCACCACGATCCTAGAATAACGAAGATGAACGAAGCCCTTCAACAATCCATGATGCTAACGCTGAACATCCAAGATGTACCCGTACACTCGGCACACTTGGTCTGCTCAACTCTCATCAGTAGTTCAAACCACCGTATCAAGGCTAAGTCTCTCACTGACACCGGTGCCTCTTCATCCTTCGTTAGTTCCAACTTCGTGCGCGCACACAAAATCCCTACTATCGCATGTGAACCCATCCCTTGCCGGATGGCCGACGGCTCTACTGTCATCGTCAACCGACAAGCCCTCATTACCCAACGGTCCAGTGATCACACCGACCAGACGTTACACTACGTCACCCACATCCATAACTACGACACTATGCTTGGCCTATCGTGGCTGACCACTCACAACCCGTCTATCGACTTCGCCGAGCGGACCATTCATTTCAACAAGGCCCATTGCCTCTTTAATTGCCTCCACAGCCACAAGCCCTATCTGATATCCGTGGATGGCCGCGGGCATCACCACCAACATAAGTCCCCGAAAACACACTCCGACCTAGACATCGAGACAGTCAGCGCGTATGCGTTCCTCATGATGACAAAGAACAAGAAGAATGAGGGGGGCGTCCTCTGGCCTGAGGACCTCAACCCAAAGGATGGTCATGTGCAGAGCTTTGCTATGACCCCTGAGGACTTTGAGAAGTGTATGAACAGTCAGACAAAGACCGATCCATTGACGAAGCTCCCAGAGTGCTACCATGAGTTCGTGGACGTCTTCAAACATAAGACCGACTTCAAACTGCCTCCTCACCAGTCTGTATATCATGCCATCAACATCAGACCAGGGAAGGAGCCTCCCTACAAGAAAGGCTTTCCAATGAACCCTGAACAGCTCAAGGCCCTCAAGAAGTATATCAATGAAGAACTCGCGAAAGGCACTATTGAGGAGTCCAAATCCTCCTATGCTTCGCCTGTCCTCATCATCCGCAAGCCCAACGGTGGGCTGCGCATCTGTGTGGACTACCGTGCGCTAAATGAACTCACAATCAAGGACCGCTACCCTACTCCTCTAATCAAAGAGACGCTTGAGCGACTTAGCAAAGCCAAGTACTACACGAAGCTTGATATCGTAGCTGCTTTCAACAACCTCCGCGTTCGAGAGGGCGATAAGTGGATGACCGCTTTCATCACCAGGTACGGGCTATACTAGTACAAAGTCATGCCTTTTGGTTTGTGCAATAGCCCGGCCAGTTGGCAGCGTTACATGAACAACATCATGCAGGAGTTCCTCGATGACTTCTGTACGGTGTACCTGGATGACGTCCTCAGTTACTTATAAACCCTCGATGTTCGCAAATGTCACGTTCGCAAGGTCCTTCTCAAACTCAGGGAAGCCGGTCTGCTAGTCGATATAGACAAGTGCGAGTTCCATGTTCAGGAAGTCAAATACCTCGGCCTCATTATCACTCCTGATGGGCTCAAGATGGATCTAGTCAAGGTTGAAGCCGTGCAGGCTTGGGAGACCCCTCGTTCTGTTCGTGACATCCAGGCTTTCCTTAGCTTCGCCAACTTCTACCGCAAGTTCATTCGCGGCTTTTCCCTTATTGCGGCTCCCCTCACGGCTCAGACGAAGAAAGACCACACCTTCTAATGGACCCCTGAATGCGACAAGGCCTTCGAGTCCTTGAAGCGCCAGTTCACCTCAGCTCCTATCCTTGCGCATTACGACCCTAATCGTGAGTCCTGGATGGAGATTGACGCTAGCAATTACGTCGTAGCTGGCGTGCTGTCACAAATGCACACCGGACCTGACGGCAAGGATACCCTCCTGCGGCTAGTGGCGTACTTCTCCAAACGCATGGTCCCTGCAGAATGTAACTACGACATCTATGACAAGGAGCTTCTCGCTATTGTCCGCTATTTCGAAGAATGGAGACCTAAGCTGATGCCTGTCTTCAATAATGTGCTTTCCGACCACCGCAACCTGCAGTGCTTCATGGAGACCAAGCTACTCAACGTAAGGCAAGCTCGTGGGGCCGAGCTTCTATCTCAATTCAACTTCAAAATTACTTATCGACCTGGCACTCAAGGCGGCAAGCCGGATGCGCTTACACGCCGCACTTAGGATCTACCTGCTGGTACTGGTGACCCTCGCATCGTCAACCGTGAGCGTATCATCTTCAAGAAAGACAACACCGACGCCGCTATCTCGCTCGCGGCCGTGTTCGCAGCCGCGGAGAACACCTCTGTAGGAGTTGCTCCGGAATTGGTCACCAACCCCTTCGCTGCTCTTGCCGACATTGAGGACAATAACACTGAGGAGGGGGGAGTGAAACTGCCTACCTCTCTTCATAATGATAGTCTCCCCGTGGATGATGACGACAATGATGATGAGCTGCCGCCACTTCAAGACGCGCTCAGGGACGCCTACCAGCAAGGTGTCATTCAACGAGAAATAAAGCACTGTCACCAGGAATTGGCTGATAGCAAGGTGCCGCAGTTCATGAAAACTCACCGCATTGAACCATCTGACTGCGCCTTTGTCAAGGGCATGCTTATGGTCAATGGCCGACTCTACATCCCTGATCACTTAAATATGAGAACTCGTTGCATTCGGGAATACCACGATACCCCACCCGTAGGCCACCAAGGAGTCTCCCAGACATTCGACCTTCTCTCTCGTGTGGTATTCTGGCTAAAGATGTGGGAAGATGTTTCTCGTTATCTACGCAATTGCTATACCTGCAGACGCACCAATGCTTCAAGGCTTAAGCAACGTAGCACACTAGCACCATACGCAGTCCCTCAACACGCCTAGCATGAGATCACTGTGGATTATATTGTTGATCTTCTACCGAGCAAGAGCTCGATTAGCGACCAGAAATTCAGTAACGTGCTCACTGTCACGGACCGCCTCACGAAGATGGTGTACTTCATCCCTACGAATAATATTACTCCTGAGCATTGCGCTCGCCTCTTCTACGACCGTGTATTCACACTTCACGGTCTGCCCTCAAAGATCATCTCAGATCGAGGCTCTCAGTTCACTAGCAAATTCTTCGAGCGTCTGTACGTTGTTCTTAGTATTAACGTTATAGTAGGGGAAGCGGATTAGAATTTCAGACTTCCTATCTAGATTTCCTTCTACTACTCGCTACGATAATATAATCACTCTTACTCTTATATAAACTCTCTATAATATCTTCCTCTTCCTTATCCTCGATTTTAGGAATTATAGCTCTTATCGTTTATCTCTTTTTTAACTTCCCCTTTAATACCTCTACTTCTACTTCCTTAATAACTTCGAGGATTTCTTTCGTATTAAAGACGAACTTCCCTTTAACTACTACGTACTTCCCTCTCTTATATTCTCTATATATCTATAATAGCTCTCTAGCTCTAGTAAGCTCTTTTTATAAAAGAGTATTTTCTAAAGTTATCCTTTTAAAAGCTATTTCTAATTACTCGATATACTACTTTATAGAAATCTCGATATTAGAAGAACGAATAATTAAGTTAACTAGCGATATTACTCTCTATAGCTCTATACTCTCTAGTAGCGAACTATCTAGTAGAGAGTAGTTTAGATCGTTCGGAATTATAATAGGTAGTAGGATTACTTAGGAGATAGGATTAGATATCTAGAGAGTCGAGAGTATAGTAATTAGGCTAAATAGAGAGATACTAGATATTCGAAATAATGATTCGATACTCTAAGGTATAAAGGCTTAATTCCTAGCTATAATGTAGGCCTCTATCTACTCGACTTATAGTATATATTAAGTATCTAAATAGAAGAGTTTCTCGATTTCGGCTAATAAAGCCTACTTAAGAGAGCTAAATATACTAATATCAAGAAATTATAAGATATACGAAGTATATAGTAGTAGTAGTACTATAAGATCGATATTCTTATTAATATAAAATATAATAAACCTTACTATAAGATAAGATCTATATCTATTAAGAAGTAATAGCCTCTTTTTCTATTATTTTAGTATATTCTAAGCTTAAATAAAGTACTTAACTACTTATATATATAATTATTAGATATCTACTTACTAGTAGATATCGAGAACTTCTAGTTCTTAGGTACTAAGGCTAGTATCTATATAGTATTTATATATTTCGCCTTAAAGATAAGAAATAGAGATAAGATAATTCCTAAGGCTCTAATATACTTAATTACTATTATCTACTTTTACCTTCTACTTATTCTCTTAAATACCTTAGTATTCTCTTCTTTTATAAGTACTTTCGAAAGTATAGTAGTACTAAGAGCGAAGCTAGTCTTATTAATATTAAAAATTATATTAGAAGAGTAGGAGTTCTTAAGGAAAAGATTAGTAAGAGTATTAAAGTAGATATTTATAACTAGATAGTTAATATCTTTAAAGTAGCTTATATCTAAGAATTAAGAGTAGATTATCATTAGCTCGAAGTATTATTTTCGGAATCTATCGATCTACTATTTACTAATAGGAGAGTAGGAAATCGGAATAGAGTCTAAGTAAAAGTAGGAAAGTCGGATTTCTTTAGTAAGATCTCTTATTAATAGAAGAGTAATAGAGTAACTAGATTTCGCGAGTCGAGTAATTATCTTTAGAAAAGTCTCCTCTTTAGTAGTTAAGAGTATTTATTACGATTTATACGATTTAGAATAAGAAATTCGAGTAATAAGCTATAAAGCGAGTATCGAGTATAGTATATTAAACGCGTAAGTATACTTCTATATAGAAGTATATTCGCTATTATAGTACGCTATTATCGCTATAATAAGCGTATCTTCAGAGTAGGTAGGCATAATAAAGAGGAAAGTAAGAGCGTCGCGTAAAAATTCAGTTTTAATACGAAACTAGTACGTAGGAGTAATCCGCTTCCCCTACTAATCCGCTTCCCCTACTAATCCGCTTCCCCTACTATGACATTAAGCGAAATATGTCATCCGCCTTTTACCCTCAAACCGATAGTTAATCTGAGAAGGCTAACTAAGCCCTTAAATAGTACCTCCGCTACTTCTATAGCTACCTCTAGGATGATTAGGTAGACTAGCTACTAACCGCTTAATTCGTACTTAACAACTACGTTACCCTCGGATAAGCTTCTTGCTCGACTTCCCTCGACCTAAAGCCCCCCTAGGCTAGCGCGTACTAATAGATAAGGCGGATACCTTCGCTAAGCACATAAGTAAAGTATAGTCCTAAATAACTAGTAAGATAACTCTATTATAGGCGAAGTAAGCACATTACGAGGACTCTACCCCAGCTCTAGCGTACTAACCTAGCTAGCTCGTATAGCTCGACTCGAGGCATATTAAGACTAAGCGCTCTTTTAAGAAGCTCGATCATAAGAACGAAGGACTCTTTAAGGTCATTATACTAGTAGGACGACGCTCCTATAGACTTAAGATCCCTCACACTATACGCATCTTTAATGTGTTTCACACTAAGCTACTCCGACTGGCCGCTAACGATCCTATACTAGGATAACGTATACTACTACTACCTCCTATTATCGTCGAACGCTCCGAAAGCGAAGTACAAGAGTAGGAAGTTAAAGAGGTAGTAGACTCGCGAAGGAAGAGGAACAAGCTGTACTATACTATTAAGTAGGTTAGATATAAGGATAATATAGAACAACTATAGAGTAATCTGCTACCTAGTAGTAAGGTCTTTATTATATACTTTTATCAGAAGCATCCTAATAAGCTAGGGCCGCTATCGCCTTTTAAGGCTAAGTTAGATCGCTAAATAATAGGCTCTACTATTATAATACTAGTTATAAAGGCCAGTACGCCGAACGAGGCTACTATGCTAGAGCCTAAGCCCTTATCCTTTAATAGCCCCTTCCGCCCTCTGAATTACGTAGTAAGAGCGAGCGCTTTGGAGCTATAAGACTATTATGATCCCCCTACTACTATTACGCATAATCCCCTTATTACTTTTAGGCTAGGAGACCTTAGGTTAATTAACATCGTAGGAGCTCCGCTCTAAATAGAGAGGGGAATAGTATTACGAGGTAGTATTATAGTACAGAGTAGTAGCGCGTCGCCTCCTATAGCTCCGTACCCTCTAGTAGCGAACTATCTAGTAGGGAGTAGTTTAGATCGTTCGGAGTCGTAATAGGTAGGAGAGTACTCGAGAGATAGGAGTAGGTATTTAGAGAGTCGAGAGGATAGTAATTAGACTTAGCGAGTAGATACTAGATACCCGAAACAATAGTTCGATACTTCGGGATATAAGCGCTCGACTCCTAGCTATTATATAGGCTTCTATCTACTCGACTCGGAGTATATAATAAGTATCTAAGCGGAAGAGCTTTTCGATCTTAGCTAATAAAGCTCGCTTAAGAGAGCTAAATATACTAATATCGAGAAGCTATGAGATATATAAAGTATATAGTAGTACTATAGGGTTAATATTCTTATTAATATAAAAGGCGATAAACCTCGCTATAAGATAAGATCTATATCTATCGAGAAGTAATAGCCTCTATTTTCTATTATTCTAGCGTATTTCGAGCTCGAATAAAGTACTTAACTACTTATATACGTAATTATCGGATATCTACTAGCTAGTAGATATCGAGAACTTCTAGTTTTTAGATATAGAGGCTAGTATCTACGCTATATTCGTATATTTCGCCTTAAAAATAAGAAGTAGAAGTAATACGATTCTCGAAGCTCTAATATACTTAATTACTATTATCTACTCTTACTTTCTATTTATCTTCTTAAATACTCTAGTATCTCTTCCTTTTATAAGTACTTTTAAGAGTAAAGTAGTACTAAGAGTAAAGCTAATCTTATCGATATTAAAAATTATATTAGAAAGATAGGAATCTTTAAGGAAAAGAGTAAGAGTATTAAAGTAGGTATTTATAATCGGATAAATAACTCCTTTAAGATAGCTTATATCTAGAGATCGAGAGTAAACTATCTTTAATTCTAGATATTATTTTCGGAACTTATCTAGCTATCTTTTATCTAAAGTAGAATAAGATATTAGAATTAAGCTTAGATAGAAATAGGAAAGTCGAATTTCTTTAGTAAGATCCTTTATTAATAGAAGAGTAGTTAGGTAATCGGACTTTATAAGTTAAGTAATTATCTTTAAAAGAGCTTTGTCTTTAGTAGTTAAGAGTATTTATTATATTTCGTATAATTTAGTATATAAAGTTTAATTCGAAAGCTAGTCGAGTAATATAGGATAAAGGATATTAAATATATAAATATACTTCTATATCGAGATATATTCGCTATTATATTAGGCTATAATTATAGTAGTAAGATCTTCTTTAGAATAGATAGATATATATTAGATAGAAGAGATCTTCTTTAGAATAGATAGATATATATTAGATAGAAGAGAAAGTATTATATAAAAATAAGAAAATAATAAGAAACTAATATATAGATTTATTTTATTTCTAAATCTATTCCGCTTCTAGGATAATAATATTATATAGAAACTCTAGGAAATTAAATAAGTAAATCGCGAGTTTAATATCTTTAATACTAAATTTTAATATCTTACTCTTAATTCTAGACTTAATAAGATATCTTTAATTCTAATTCTTAAAAGAGCTATCTCTCGAAAACTTAAGTAATTCTTTATTATCTTATACTCTAATAGGAATAATATCTACTCGCTTATAAACTATCTTTAGAATTTAGATACTTATAATTACTATCTATTTAGTAATTCCCTAAGCTACTTTTTTATACTCTATATAAAGAGGATACTATTACTCTCGAGAATATATCTTATTAAAGTATAGATTAGCTCTAATATAATAAGGATCTAAGTTCTATATATAACTACTCTAATAGATCTTAATAATACTTATCCTTATATAGATAGAGAGAGAATAGCCTATTATCTTTATTATTAGAGTAGATACCTTACTTATAACTATTCCTTCTCGAATTCTTACTATCTATATCGAGGAAGTAATAATAGCTAATAATACTATATCTAAAATATTAAATTCCGATCCTTATCTCTATTATAATCGCTAATATATTATTATATAGTACTCTAGCCTATTACTAATAGAGTCTCGATTCCTATCTATAATCCTTCTATAATAGTCTATTTAGAAAATAGAATAGATCTAAACTAAATTACCTTTAGGCTATAATCTAAAATATACTTATCTAAATAACTATTTCGAATCTAATATCTTACTCTAATACTTCTCTCGCTTAGCTAGTTTATATCTCGAATCTAGCTATCTATAGAATATCTATTAGAAAGGAATTTACTTAAACTTCTATACTAATAATCGAAATCTTAATAATATAGAGCCTAAAATAGAAAGATATCTATACTCTTATAGATTCTAATTATAAGAGTTATATTATAGATATAAAGTAGATTATATAAAGATAGATATAAGAGTATAATAGATCGGATATAGAGCTAACTATAGACTAAAGGCTAATCTTAATATTAGTCCTATTAATAGAATATAGCTCGAAGAGCTATATATTAGTTATAAAGTATAAAGTTAGGAATAAGCTAAAGCTTTAGCTTCCCTTCTTATTATATTAATTTCGGATATCTAAGATAGAATTAATCTAGTAGTAATTCTATTATATAATCTTAGCTAAACTTTAGTATATACTATAGCTTATCTATAATATCTTCTTCCTAATTAGTTCTATCTTAAATCTATATTATAATACTTAAGAGTATCTTTATTAGTAAGTATAACTATAGTATTCTTATAAATTACTATTTAGATCTTTTATTATATAAGAAAGTAACTTCTTAATTTCGAAAACTATAAGTTAATTAGTTATTCTTATTTAAATATATAGTCTAATAAACTAGGCCTTTTATCTAGTATCTTAATTAGCTAATTCTATAATCTATAACTTAGTTTCTAAAAGTACTTTAGCTTATAATAAAATATAATTATTTAAATATAGTTAATTTTAAAATATAATCTATATATTTTTTATATTAGTAAATATATAGAATTAATATAATAATATATAATATTAATAAATAAAGTAAAGTCTTTAGCCTAATCTAATATATACTAATATAATCTATTATAATAGGAATTATAGAGCTAACTAAAGCTTTATCTATTTCTAGAATATTAGTATAATACTAGATATTCTAGTTTCCAAACTATATTTTAGAAGAATAAAAGATAATCTAATCTTAGTAGCTTTAGAAATAATTAGTATAAATAGATATTAATATTAATTTCGAAAGTACTATAGTAATTTCTATTTACTAAGCTTAGAAATATTATATAGAGATTAATTACTAATATAATTATTTACTAGTTAGTAAAGCTCTATCTTTTATTATTCTTAGATTTAATATTAGTTAATAATTACTAATAATATAGATTAGGAAATAGTTATATACTAATAAAGAATATCTTATATTAGTATTTATAATAATAGTAAAATCTTAATTATTATTACTTTACTTTCTTTAAATAATAATCTTAATACTAGTTATAGATATATAAGATAGCTATTAAAATTTATATATTAGTATAATATATATATAACTTTAGTTAATAAATTTCTATTCTAATATTAGTATTAGCTTAATTATTATTCTCTATTAGATTTAAGTTCTTATAGAAAATCGAGAAGATTATAAGAGTTATATAACTAAGTAGGCTAAATAGTTATATTAGTACTAATACTTAGATTAGATAGCTTATTTTAATAAAGGATTAAGTAATAATATAGCTTTTTTATTTTAAGTTAGTTAGTTTTCGTAAATATAAGCCTTAGATATAAATTATAGATTAGAATAAAAGAATTATATAAGACTTACTTATTATATTAATATATTTTTTAAGTTAACTAATAAGCTTCTCTCTTAATCGATCTTTTACTAAATACTATAATTATATACTTGTACTAGTTAACTATAATCCAAAATATATGAAATTCTCGTCGCTCGAGAATGACGTCACGTAAGGTTAAAATCTCCTATATGTAGCAAATAGGATCACTGATCCGAAAGCAGAACTAGCTAAGGGGTTCGGAGGTATGATATTATACCGTAGCCCGACGGATCGTTCCGGCAGATCAGTAGCATGGTTACGAAGACGAGGTCAGCGGAACCACAGAACTTCTCACTTCTCTCTCTTCTTACACTCAAGCTCTCAATGCCTGCATCAGCTGGAAATCGCTTACCCACTCGGGCCACTCATCGGAAGTCACGGTTCGGATGTAACACATGTAAGCGAAGACGGGTGAAGGTATGTCTTATGATCGCCACCGCGCAGTGTTCACATATCAGAGACTAACGCCATGGTGCTGTCCAGTGCGATGAGGCACAGCCGAAATGCGCGAATTGCACGAGGCGCTCGCTTAACTGCACCTATAATGTCCAGCAGATGACTCAAACTCTTCTTGACGCACGACAGCCTCGTGGTGGAACCCCACCTGAGAGTGGTGCGTCACTTCCATTGCAGGCATTTCTGGAGAATTTGGCTTCCACGGGTGCTGTCGTGTCGACCTCGTCAACCCCAGCATCCTCAACGTCAGCGATAGTTTTTCAAGATGACAGCGCAGGTAGTCCATGCAAGCAGTTTGATGTCCTGGACCTAGAGATACTCCATCACTACTCCACCGAAGTAAGCAGCATGTTTGCACACGAAGGCCGCAAAATCTCAATGTGGCGTGACGATGTGCCCTCCATCGCTTTCTCGTCTTCCTGCGTGTTGCACGCGCTTCTTGCCTTCTCCGCGCTCCATCTCGCCCGCGATAGCACAGAAAGAAGAAAAGAGCTGTGCAAGGAAAGAGCTGCGTATTACTACAGCATAACACTTCCGCAGATGATTGCGTCACTGCTCCAAGTCGACGACAGCAGCGCAAATGCCCTGTTCGTGGCCTCGAGCCTCTTGTGCTTCTACAACCTTGCAAGAGGTCCGCAGCCAGGCCAGTACCTTGCTTTCAGCGAAGAGGGTGAGGCAGAGTGGCTGTGGCTCCAACACGGCGCGAGGGCTATACACAGGGGACACCCGAATGCTTTGTCGAAAGGCTGGCTGGGCAACGATGTGCCAAATACGAAAGTCATGGCTAAACAGACAAGCAACGGCATGCTAAACCCTACCTTTCCGCCGGGGTTTGATCTGCAAATCAATAAACTTCGAAGCTTCGCGAGCACGCTCTTCGCCGAAGATAGCGCTTTCGAGAAGTATACAGTAGCAATCGACGAGCTCCAACGATGCTACTCGGACACTTGGCCTATATATGACCATCCACCTTCCATTACTAGAGCCGTATTCGCTTGGTTCTATCGTTTGGGGCCCGGATTCACTGCTGCGCTGCAAGAGAAACGTCCCTTTGCGCTCATAGTGTACGCTCACTTCACGGTGATAATCCACCAAGCTCGCCATGCTTGGTATCTGGAAAACTGGGGGCCGCACATCATGAATGGTATACATCTACACCTACATGACGATTACAGGAGCTGGCTGGTATGGCCCTGTCAGGTCATAGGGTGGGTTCCTCCGGAAAGGAGGGCTTGAAGGGTACTTAAGTATCTAGTCATCTTCAAGATCTTCGAAAGCGAGTTGAGTTCCCAGGGTCTTTCTTCTGAGATCTGGTTTTCTCCTATTATGTTACACAGGCGCTACGACGTGCGTGGGTTTATATCTGTTCCAGGCGCGCTCAAGATGTCGATCTGATCATCGACTCAGCGGCCGGGTCCTGGATCCGAAACCCACTGCCAGCTTGAACTCTGTCACCAGACTATGCCTCACGTTGCATGAGGATGGCGATGGTAAAAGGAGTTGAAGCTGTCTTTGCTCTATGTGAAGCTCCCAATCTTTGTCTCCAATAGTCAAGTCAAGAACAAGGCTTTTTGTGTCACAAGTTTGCGCCTGTCCATTAGGTTCATTGACATAAAAACATGGACACACACAGCTATGTGGACTTGAACTTTTTTCGATCGCCGATTCCGACAGGATTTTGTGCTAGGGTAGCCTCGAACAGTTCCCCAGCACGGTGCTTCCCAGGCCTGGGACGGAATTGACGCTTTCCAATTTGAGGGGTGAACAAAAGTCCGAGCTTTGTGTTCGTGTCTGGTTTCGTTTTCGCATTGAGTGGAGTATCTCGCGTTCGCCGGAACGACCCGTAAGCCACGTTGGCACATCAAGGTGGTCTCGCTGCAGATCTCCCTTCTTGACTCTCGTACAGTGATACTGTGCCTAGATCCGTGACTCATTCCTGCGTCACTTTCTCATCTCGGCGATCTGTTGTTCTTTCTGCTAACAAGGTAACGCGTTGCCGTAGTTGTGTAGCTTCAGTTCCGGAATACACCACGCTGTACCACAAAATAGTCTCAAAGCATAGGTACTACTGCCATAGTTTCCAAGCTTCTACAACCTTCTTGTGCATACAATTTGCCTCCGATATCATGGTCTCATGTTGCTACCCTGCGACATGTCACAGTTCGTGTTCTTATAGTTCCTACCCTATCATTTTGCTTGATTCACCGTACAACGCAAACACGAACTTACGAAAGGCCAACGTGGGATGCAAGGAATCTGTTTGGGACACGATATCTACAACACAAATAAACTGAAACCACGATCAGGAAGCATGTACGGTTGCGAGCAATTGCTGGCGGTCGCAAAAACACCTCGTAGCTCGCCATTAATCCTTAATATGCTCCGTCTCGTCGACCCCATCCAGGTTGGGGCGCCGCTGCAGGCTCACCATATCCAGACTGTATGATGGAGTTGGCCTCAAGGCTGAAACCATCTAACTTGGCACCCTCAGCGTCCATAGCCCAGAGCGTCAAACCAATGAAATTCTTGCCGTTGTGATTGAGGACTCCTTCGGGGACGGGGAATCGGGTCTGCGGTCCAATGTTGTTGACTGTGTCATTGTTAGCGTTGGTTCAAAATGCGGCATTATCCGAGCATGTGATTGGCAGCTGAATACATACCATACTTGCCAAATTGATACCCGTTGACGTACAGCTGCAATCTGAAATTGCTAACCAACTTGTCATCCACGGTATTGTTCCCGACGACTAAAGACATCGGCGTATCGTAGCCTTTCGGCACGTTCATATCGAAGGAGGTGTAGAAGAAACCGACCCCAGCGCCTGGAATCCCTTGGAAAGGTGAGCACGACTTCCAATCTTGAGAAGGGGCATACGGGAGATGGAACCCCTGCCTCTCCGCATATATGCCGCCCTCGTTGAATGGTCCACGTGCATGATCATAGTACCGTTCTCCTCCAAGGTTTCCTGTGATCTTCCATAGAATGCTAGCACTACTATGACCACTCAGGGTGAAGTCTAGGATTCCGCGAGGTGTTTTCATTGTGTCTTTACCAAGGAATGTGTTTTGCTCCATGCCCATATGGTCAATCAGGACCGTGAGGACATATTCACCTCCTTCGACTAGATCTGGAAGGGCCAGTGTCTGTCCGTAGCTCGAGTTTGACGCACTTCCGGCCCACGAACTAACAAAGGTATCGTTGAGCCACACTGAGTGACCGTATGCGTAGCCACCTTGTGTGGTGAGAGAAAGGTTAGATTCAGTCGCCTTGGCGGTGAAATGTCCTCGGTAAAGCAAGGAGCCAGCATGAAATCCGTAATCTCCGGCGTAGAGAGAAGTAGGCGTGGTAAGATTCCGGGGATTGTTTGTTGCGACATGAGAACAGCTAGTCCAGAGGCTGTCGTCGTACGGACGTTGTATTTCGGGAAGAGAGTCGATGAATCTCCAGTCTGAAGTGTTGAAATCATGGAAAGGGATCT